>CM070562.1:71591917-73010529 GCA_036346405.1 Phyllostachys edulis
CGCTTCTGCCAGAACCACGCTTTTTCTGAGCCAATGATCTCTCAGAAGGTCAGCTTGCTTTCACCCTGAGTGGCAGCTCGCGATGTCTGAGGAGATTGCTGCTTTGGAGTGTACTAGCACTTGGGATCTTGTGCCCTTACCTATGCGTCACTCCTATCACGTGCAAGTGGGTGCACAAGATCAAGACCCGCTCGGATGATTCTCTTGAGCGCTACAAGGCTCGTCTTGTGGCGCATGGTTTTCAGCAGGAGTATGGTCGTGACTACGATAAGACCTTCGCTCCTATCGCTCACATGACCACTATTCGCGCTCTCCTTGATGTGGCCTCTATTCGACGGTGACCCATCTCTCAGCTAGACATCAAGAATGTCCTTCTCAATGGCAAGCTGCATGAGGAGGTCTACATGCAGCTGCCCCCTGGGTAGTCTGTTCCTGATGGTATGGTTTGTCGCCTTCGTCGCTCTCTATGGGCTCAAACAAGCCCCTCGTGCTTGGTTTGACCGCTTCTCCTCTATTGTCATTGCTGTCGGCTTCTCCGCCAGTGATCACCACCATGCCCTCTTTGTACACACCTCTCCTTAGGGTCGGACGCTCCTTCTATATGTGGATGATATGATTATTACTGGAGATGACTTTTAGTACATTGCCTTTGTGAAGGAGCATCTCAGTGAGCAGTTCTTGATGTCTGGTTTGGGTTCTCTTCATTCCTTCCTTGGGACTGAGATCACTTATACGCTTAAGGGCTACTGTCTCTCCCAGGAGAAGTACATTCAAGATATCATTGCTTATGCTTGTCTCACTGATTAGCGCATGGTGGATTCTCCTATGGAGCTTGGTGTTCACCTTCGGCCTACTGATGGTGAATCTCTTGAGGACCCCACTCGCTACCGCCATCTTGTTGAGCCTCGTCTACGTTGGAATCACTCGACCTGACATACCTCACCCAGTTCACATCCTGAGTCAGTTTGTCTCTAGTCCCACTCAACTTCACTACAGTCACCTTCTTCATATTATGTGATATCTTCACGGGACCATCACTCGTCTTCTCTTTCCTCGCTCCAGTTCTCTATAGCTTCAAGCATACTCTGATGCGACCTGGGCTAGCGATCATTCTGATCACCGGTCTCTTTCTGCCTATTGTGTTTTCCTTGGTTCCTCTTTGATTGCCTGGAAGACTACAAAGCAAACTGTCATTTCCCGTTCGAGTGTTGAGGCAGAGTTGAGAGTCATGGCATCGTTGACAGCTGAGATCACCTAGCTTTGGTGGCTACTTGAGGATTTCGGTGTTTCAGTTTTTGCACCGACTGCTCTCTTATTAGACAGTACTGGTGCGATCAGCATTACTCGAGATCCAGTGAAACATGAGCTTACCAAGCACATTAGAGTAGATGCTTCGTACATGAGATCGAAGGTGCAAGATCAAGTTATTGCTCTTCAGTATGTACCTTCAGAATTTCAATTAGCAGATTTCTTCACTAAGACACAGACTAGAGCTCAGCACAGTTTCTAGTTCTACCTCTCCAAACTCAGCGTTGTTGATCCACCATGAGTTTGAGAGGGGTGTTACATATGTATATAGCTTAAGGTATTCTTTGCTTATTATCAACCCTGTACATGTTACATTGACTTTTGGCCCATTGGAATAGACAAAAGCTCTCATTCCAACAACAAGCAGTCATAAACCACTCAAAGTGAAGTTTAGAAAACTACATTGCTATCTCCTATCTTCCAAATCTTCCTATTCTCAATGCATATCTTCTTTAGTTACCCATATACATTGTTTTCTTCTCCCTCTAATTCAAGGCAAGATAAGAATATACAAAATATAGAAAGCGTTTGCCAATAAAGGTGGCAACACTTCATTTCATAAATCTAACTAAAAGGATTTGAAATCTGTGATGACAGATTAATTGTTTTATCGATGGTTTAAGAAACTATTAGTAGTTCCGACAAAAGTAAAAAATGAATTCAACACAATATGCTACTCAGCAGCTGTCTTATTAATCATTATACAAGAGAGCTATACCGAAT
Source organism: Phyllostachys edulis (assembly GCA_036346405.1). Lineage (NCBI taxonomy): Eukaryota > Viridiplantae > Streptophyta > Magnoliopsida > Poales > Poaceae > Phyllostachys > Phyllostachys edulis. The sequence continues at coordinate 71,593,949 of CM070562.1, forward strand.
GTTCCATACAGAAATTAATTTCACATGATAAAAATGAGCAACTACATAAATATAATGGGTAAAATAAGTAGCAACGAATAAATACCTCACGCACTTCAAGAAGCTGATCCCTTGTGTAACGGACCCGCTCAAGAGGCTCAAAACGTGAATCTCCAAGCTGCAGCAGATAACTACAAAAGTTAGCCTAGCAAGGGTAAGGAAACCATAAAAATCTCTTGTTTCTCACAGAATTAATTGGCCTGCCCAGCAAAATACAGCCAAAACAAAGTGCATTTGAAACAAGCCAACAATGCAAACCAGGAACCTTAGTCTAGCACCATTTGCTTGGTCCAGCTGGGCATGTAATGTTCATAGGATGGATTATAGCCTAGCTAATTATTTGTTTTTCAGTGTTGTCTAATAAAAGCTGAGTTAACCTCATTAAGCAGAAACTTCCGGTGCCACCTATCTTTACCTTGCCATCTCCACTATGGGAAGAGGAAAACCAATGGAACAAGAAGAATCTAGCTTTATAGAGGCATGATACAAGATATCGCCATTCAGTGTAACTGAAGTTTGTCTTTGCAGTCTTGATTCGAATTTTGTTGGATTAAGCAGGGGGGCAAACGTTTTCAATAAAAACAATGAACAATTACGGTTGAAATTCCTTTCAGCAACAATTGGTACCCGTGTAACGATGCATGACTCTTTTGGACAGTGTTCAATATCCATAAAAGAGATGAGCTCACGATAGCTAGTAAGAACATATCCATGAAAGTAACACCCTCAGAAACCCAAAGAGCAAAGCAACCTTTCCCACATGTAACAGCCTCGGAGCCCAATCTCAGCCCACTCAAAACCCTGACAGCAACCACCCACAACACCTAGATCAAGCACTCATCGTAGCAGCAGTTGCGGCTGAGGTGTTGGAGGTGACATTGTAGACTTGTAGTGCAATGTGGGAAGTTTGTACCCCTAACTCACACAAATGAGCCAAGCCGCATGGTATTAGGCAGCACTATGCAATGTAGGAGGGGCTGTGTCAGGAGCTGGTGATTGTTTAAGAGTGTATAGATAATAATAAAGGGCTTAACAAAAAAGAGTTTTGTGCCCTCAAGTAGGGTTCAAATGAGCCGAGATTGAGCGAGCTTGACTAGAATAGCAAGCTCAGCAGAACCATTGGGTTTAGGGTTTTATGCCCTGAAATAGGGTCGGAAATGAACCTAGGTTCAACAAGCTTGACTAGAATAGCAAGCTGAGTGGAGATGACTTGTTTATTGAACGAGCATAAAAGGTGGCTCAGTCAACTTGATTCAAGCTTGACGCACTCGCAAGCCTAGCCAGGCAGTGCCAAATTCAAATGCATATTAACATACGCATGCAACAATAACAGAAGAGATAACATAAAGATCAAACACCAAAGAGTAGCCGTTGACACTACTTTATTGCATATTTATACACCCATATTCGCATTTGTTTATTATTTTGCATTGTACTTATCCTTAAAATTACCAGATTCTCGAGGTACATGCAATGTGCCATTGAGCCTTGAAACTCGATCAACCAATTGGGCGGGACTCCGCCGCCACGATGCCGAAACATTCTGTCAAGGACCCAGTTGCCCAGCTGGAACAATGCTAATCGGGTACAACACTCGCAGCTTGGAAAGTGAAGGGGCAAATTTGCTATCAGGATATTCTAGTACAATTTTGAGTAGAAAGTTGTGGATCACATCGAACTAATTAGCTTACATAGATTATAGGCTCAAATCAGAGTTCGGACTTGGAAGATATGGCTTGAAGGAAGACTACACAAATGAATCCGAACCAAAATTTGGAAAGAGTTTGATTGCGCTCCAAGTCACGGAATTTCTTTATCGGATGGTCTCACCCCTTGGTAGGGGTGTTAGCTTCTTGGTTTGAAGGGTCTCTCTTTATAGCCCTATTAAATGCATTGGACATCCAACTGCTTAAGAGACAAAATCTCATGGATTGGAGTGCAAGCAAACTCTTTCCAAAATTTTGGTTTGGATTTCTTTGCATAGCCAGCCTTCCAAGTCCTATCTCCTATGTAGAAACTCTAATTTGAGCATGTAAATATGCAAATTGATCAACTCAATTAGATCTACAACATTGTAGTTTCGAATTTTTTACATTGAAGGTCATCACCCTCAAAATCACATTGGAAGATCTTCATAGCATATTAGGAATTTAGGATTCACGTGCCCCTCAACAAAAACCAAGAATCAACTAGTAATTTGACAAATGGTTCAAAGCAAGGTTATTAAGTCGGCAAGTCGACACTACTCTCTAGTGACCGACTTGCCGACTAGTCGTCTAGTCGGCCGACTAGTCGTGACTAGTCGATAGGTCTGCTCATTTGATATGTAGTATGTACTCATGTAGCGCCTAGCCCACACTTGCCTCTATTCATTTGATATGTAGTGTGTCAGATATAACAACTAGCCCACTCCTCTTTGCCCCGCCCACTCCTTTGCCCAGCCCACTCGGCCCACCTCCGCCCGAGCTCCCACATAGCCCCCGCCCGAGCTCCTCCACTCTGCCTCGCCGAGCTCCCCTTCTCCCCACCTCCCCTCCTCGCCTCCCCTCCCGATCTCCAAAGGGCGACCCGAGCTCGCCTCGGCCCCTCCCTCCCGGCGGCGACCTCCTCTCGACCTCCACCTCCTCCCGTGGCGACCCTCCTCTCGGCCTCCGCCTCCCTCCCAACCACCCAGACCTCCCGTCTCCTCCCTCTCCGTGGACGGAGGCCAGCCAAGTGGCTTGAGTCGGGCTGAGTCTGGATCTGGAGCTCTACAAAGTGAGACCGGATCTGGGAGGCTGGCCATGGAGGAAGGACCAAAGGCCATGGAGGAGGAGGCGGGCCGGCCAGGCAGACGGAGGAAGGCCGAGGCGAGGTGGGAGGCTGGCACGGCGGAGGAAGGCCGGAGGCGAGGCGGGAGGCTGCAGGGCCAAGCGCCGGGATCTGGGAGAGTGGGAGGCTGCAGAACAAGCCCTCACCGAGCTCGTGAGGTTAGGCCCGATCAAGGCTCACTCCCTTCCTCACACTGTTGCCTCTTTGCTTTGCCATCGCCTCGAGCCTCGACACCGGCCCACGCCTCTAGTCGCCCGACTTGTCTCCGACTGGTCGACTAGTCGACCGACAAGTCGACGAGTAGTCGACCAGTCGCCCGACTTGCCGGCGCAAGTCGAGTCGGCGTCTCCAGTCGGCCGTCCTCCGGCGACTTGTCGACTAGTCGACGACTAGTCGTCGACTAGTCGACGACTTGATAACCATGGTTCAAAGTGCTAATTAGAGGATGCAATTGGCTGCCAAACCGCAAAGGAGCTAACAAACAGCTCGCTATTTAATTTCACGGGGCAAGCTTGAGACAAGACCAAATGGCTAACCTCATGCTTTTGTTCCATCCCTACACTGAAGAACCCTATATAACTCTATCGATTGTATTTTTACTAAAACAGATCCTACTGCAAGCTTTCTAAGGATATCTAAAACTCTAACTACCTACACCAGTTGCTTGCTTGCTTCTAAATTAACCCTGAACTCTTGCACTTGCACACAAATCTAGGCATAGCCATCAGCCATCGTGAACATGAGCACAATCTAGCTACTCTTGAACAAGTTCAAGCTCAACTTGTTCCACGGACTAATAGGCAAGCTCAGCTAAGAGTCCAACAACCAATGTTCCCCTAGGCGGGCGCCTAGGCCGCCTAGGCGCTGGCCCCCCGCCGCGACTTGGTGCCAGTCGGCGTCCTAGGTGGGCCGAGCACCTAGCCGGTCCAAGGCGGCTCCAGGCGGAGCGAGGCGGGCTCGGCGCGACGGCTCAGGGCATTCTGGAGCGGTGTTGGGTGGCACTGGGCGTTCTGAGCGTGGAGCTGGGCGCACGGGGGGGAAAGCGAACAAAAGGTAAGTGAGGCTCACAAACCCTACCCGATTTCTCTTACTCTGCTCCCGACCTCCCGTTGCGCGTCGCTGCCTCCTCTGGTTTCCCGTCGCGCCGCCGCCTCCTCTGGTTCCCCGCCTCAGCGCCTCCTCCCCGCGGTTCCCCGTCGCGCAGCTCCTCCTCCCGGCTCCCTGTCGTCATCGCGCAGCTCCTCCCCGGCTCCCCATCGCCATCGCGCCTTCAACCCTCCCCGTCGCCTGCCTCGTCCAGCCGCTGGTCGCCCCTAGGTCAGCCGCCTCCTCTGCTCTGGCCCTCGCCTCCCTCTGGACCTCTCTGCACCTCGCACCCTCGCCTCCTCTCTGCTCTGGTCTTATGCGCACTGCACAGTAATACTAGTACTAGTAGTAGCCAACCCAGTTCGATTTAGTAGTACTTGGTAGTTGGTACTAGTAGACAGCACACAGTAGTAGCCCAGTGCGATTTAGTAGTAGTTGGCTAGTTGCTGTTGCAGTGGCACTTGGCAGTGCGATTTACTCATTTACATATTTAGTAGTAGTACTGTGGTGGCAGTGTGATTACTGATTAGTGTGTACTGTACTACTGTTTAGTAATTAGTAGTTAGTCATTACACATATACATACATACATGTAACATCTCTTCTTACATAATTACACATATACATAATACATGTAACATATACATAAGCTTTGACTGATGTTTGCTATTATGTGTTCATCCCGCTTGCTTGGACTGATGCTGAAGGCGATTATACTTGCAATTCTGTTCGGCCGCCTAAGCCCCGCCTAGACGCCCTAGGCGCTAGCCGGTCACCCACCGCCCGCCTAGCGCCTAGGTGAACACTGCCAACAACATGTTGGGGACCATGGCTTTATAGCTCTAGCTCAAGTTTGATTCACGATGTGATTTCATTGTACACCCACTTGCCGTCATCCATTTAGTGAAGAACAACCTAACCTATTAAGCTGATATTGCTAGTAGATTCTGTTGGGGGAGGGTCCCCGCGCTACCTCGAACCGACGACGACCTCGCGAAGGCATGACACATCGAGGGATCCCCGGATAAGGTCGGGGACCACCCTCGGCGAGGCGAGATGAGACACTCCGGACGAGGTCTGGGAACCAACATCGTCGAGGCGATCCACCCCGGACGAGGCGAGACACATCGGCGAACCTACTCCAAACCCGACCCGGGGTAGTCACACGCTGAGGTCTCGTCAACACATCTACACGAAGGAAAGGTCGACGACATCATGCACCTTGTACGGGGCAGGACCCACTTGACGTGATGGATGAAAGTAACTCAGGAGCGAGCTAAGCCCCGAGGGCAACAGTGTAACTTCAAGGACCTCCCCCTCCCACTCTATAAATATGACCCCTAGTAAATGGAAAGTGGAGGCCATATTGTAACTTCTACCACATATGCAATACATGAGTACGGCTTGTTGTGCTTGATTCTCGTTGAAGTCTCCCTTGCATCCTCGGCGATCGACGCATCCGACTGGGGGTGCCTACAAGTTTACGGTCCAATTTCGTATCAACAACATATTCAAGTCAGAGATACGATTGCGTTATTTAACGCACATGGGCATGCCCTTCGCGAAGCTAGCTCACAAACTGATGGAAGAGGATCGACTTGGTGGAAGGAGGCATGCAGGCTACCATAGCCAATAGCTATGTCGAGAAGCATGCAAACACACATGGAGGTTCAGGTGTTTTTAAATAGCATGCAATTGATGATGGTGATAGGGGTTTGTTTGATCTAGTACCAATATGATTAATAAAAAATGGACAAATCTCAAAATTCGCCTTAACAATGTTATAAAACAAGCACATTGAGTTTTTTGAGAGAAAATAGAAGCACTACTCTAACACGAATAGCCTGCCCTAGCTTATAGATAATGTCACAGGCACTCTTTAAATCACTAACAACAGTCCAGATCTATAAATGCAAATTCCAAATCTAGAGTGGCAACAACAACAGCTAAATTTGTAACCGGAAGAAATGCCTCTACTCGAATTGCTCATTGGCAACATTCTATCATATGCTTTTAAAACCTCCAAAACTATATGCTTATCTACTGTATTAAAGCTAAAGCAGCTTTTACTCTGCCAAAAGCTCCAGCTTTATACAAAAAAAAAACTAAACCATCACATCCTAATGCCACTGGGTCCTTCAAACCAACCAAAAGGAGGTATCAACCATGAATCAGGACAAGTGCTTAACATATCCCAACACCAACGTATAGCCCGTAGTGTGCGTTAACACCTTCTGAAAACGACATTGCGCAGCTCAATGGATAATTAAGTTCCCAACTTAAATTTCGAATAGAACGTCCCCCCACCGATACATCCTAAAGTGCAGAGATACAGCCATCGCCCCCAGATCTCGCCTTCGGAGCCGGGGCAGGCCCAATCAAAACCCTAGCACACACCCCACCACAGCCCCAGATCGAGCGGTCACCTTGGCGGCCAAGCCGGAGGACGCGCCGCCGCGCGGGCGGAGGAAGTCGCCGGAGACGGTGGCAGCGGCGAAGGCGGTGGGGAAAAGGCGTGCGCCGCGCAGGCCGACGCCGCCGCCTCCCGGGCGCAGGCTGATCACCGGCTGGTCCGCCTGCATGCTCGTTCGATCGGAACCAACAACCTGAGCCGCGCCGCGCGAATCCGAACGGAGGCGAAGCGCGAGGAGGGCGCGAGAGAGAACGGATTCAATCGAATAAGCTTTCCGCGACTCTGTCGAGAAGAGAGGCGGAGAGGGGAGGAAACGGAGAAAATAAATTCTATGGGTCAGGGGAGGCCTCTCCCCTATCTTCATCCATCTCCCCTCCCCCGATCTAAGGGCGCGTGGGAGGCCTCACGCGAGGTCGCCCTCCTCGCGAATTCCTTCCTAAACGAGACGTCGTGAACTTTTTATTTATTAATTAACCTTTTTTTAATTTTATTTTAAAGTTAAATCCGACACACTTTATTATTTCTAATTCTGACCCCTTTAGTCACACCACGGGTGATGGCGTGACAAAACAACACTGTTACGTACCAGAATAAGTCCCTAAAATAGCACTTTTTGTCACGCCACTGGTTGTAGCTTGACCAAATAACACTGTCACGCTATTTCCAGTGGCGTGACAAGAGTTTGATCAGAAATGGGCTGGCGTGACAGTGTTATTTTGTCACGTCACAGGTGATGGCGTGACCAAAAGGGTCAGAATTGGAAATAAAGTGCGCCAGGGGTTAACTTTAAAATAAAATTCAAAAAAAGGTTAATTAATAATAAAAAAATCCGCCTGGGAGGGGGTGGGGTTTTATTGCGGAGACGGTATTAGGGCATGCGGTGCGGGGTGGAGTTTGGCTCGATTCGGGAGGGCAGCCTGGTCTTTTCACGTGGTGTGGGTGTGGCCCACTTGAAGGACGATGGCGGCTTGTTGGAGGCGGCGTCGGGATCGTTTTGAGCTTTTGGCGGCGGGGAGGACGGTTTTGGGTCAAGAGGTTGAAGTATTTGCTTGTTGGGGGTTGGGGGCCGACGTTCTCTTGAGGCGTGGGTGGTGTAGACGTTTAGTGGTGAGTGAAGCGATAGTATTTGGGACATGGCGGACATCGGCAGTTTTTGCTTATATCAATGCTCGTCAGTCTATAACTCTCCATGGACATGCTCGTGAAGGGCGATGGGCAGAGAATCTCGTCCATGTTCGTCGTCTGCGGGCATGCCCGTATGCCCGCCACATGCCCACACAGTCAAAGCCAGAGGAAGGAGCTGGTGTTAGGGGTCCAACGGTCGGAGCTGGTGCTTAGCCCCGACTAGCACCGATAGTGGCTCCGTCACTGCCTCTGCCTCCTTCGCTCGCACTGCATACCCCAGTCAAAGCAGTGCCAAAATCGAGCAAAGATCAAGGCCGAATCGAACAAACCCACACCAAATCGGAAAGAGTAGTCAGCTATACCTGTGGAGATCAGAGGCGACGGGGTGGTGAAGATGGCGCTACTGCCGCACAAAACACTGGAGACCCCCGGTGGGCGGACGACATCGATGGAGGTCGGCGGGGCCGTGCAGCGCGAGGCGGCAGAGCAGCGGCTGGGGCACCAGCCATGGCAGGAGCAGGAGGTTGCACTGGGAAGATGGGGTGCCCACACCACCACCGCACCAGATCTGTGGTGGCATGGATATGGAGAAGATCGCCTACCACCGCGCCCCACCAAACACCGCCGTAGTGTATCCTTTGATGGGTTCGCCATGGGGGGAGGAGCGGGGAGGCAGTAGGATGGCGACGGAGAAGGAGGGGTGAGCCGGAAGATGGGGGCGGTGGGCTAGAGACGGGGGCGATGCGGGCTTGCTAAGAAGAACATGTCCTCTGAGCAGCAGAATGGAGGCGGTGACGGATGGGGCGGTGAGCTAGAGCTGACGGCGAGTGGGGTGGTGGTACTGGTGTCACGGTGGGTGGGGGTGGTGAGCCGAGGCAGGGACAGGGGTGGTGCGCCCTCGAGAGATTGGTGATTGGGGTTGGGGAATGGGGATGATAGTCAAGTGAAGGAGTGACAGACGATGGAGTGCGGACTGCAAAGTGCATGTGTCAATTGGGGATTAGGGTTAGGGTTTTCTCGGGCCCACCTATCAGTATGGGTTGGCGGGTAAACGGGCGCGACGGACACTGCTAGAGCTCACCAATGCCAGCGCGTCGTTTACCTGATGGGCAGAGGATTGCCCCCATTTTCATGCCCCTGGCCAAAGAAAGCCGTCCATCCCCAGTTCCATTAAGGGTATGTACAGTGGGTGACATCAGCAGTCTATAATCTTTGCCACGTAAGATTTTTAATGGCGTGGATGAGAGAGAACAAGGAGAGAGAATGGAGCCATCTAACATGCAACAGACAGTCTATAAAACCCTTATAGACAATATAAAACACCATTGTATGAGTTGTTGTCTATAACAAATATTTTTTCCAAGCAAAAATTAAAAGATTGTGGGATCTCATATAGACAACTTAACAGACAACTCATTATATGAGTCGTCTTTAGTGCTGTTTATAGGTGATATAGATGATTGATATAGACACCCGTTATCTGTACCATTGTATATGCCCTAAGGGATTTGCCCGCGGGCACACGGACACAATTGCCATCCCTAGTGAGGTGATAGTATTGGCGCAAGGGGATGAAATATGCACTAACGCATTGCTTGTCCATTTCTCTCTTTCTCATTGATGAGAGGATAGCATGATGTAAAAAAAAATTGAAAGCAGAAGGTCCTAGAGGACCTGGAAGGGCCTAGGGTGCCATTATTGAAAGGAGAGCACAATACATCGTCAAATTACAAAAAGGATCTTGAAAGAAACAAAAATTACAACCATGTCTTTGACCGATCTTGCTGCGGCGACTTCATCGTCGACGATCGAAGGCGGCGGGAAGTGGACGAAGGCCTCCTTGGCTCTCAGCGAAGCAACTGGAGGTTGAGTTTGGCCAACATCTTGAGCGCTCTGCGGCGACGCCAAGCTTGAACGCAGGCGAGCATCCTGATTGAGCCGACCCGAACCACCGAAGACAAATGATTTGAGGATCCTGAACCCGGCGGCGAGTTGACTCGTTGGAAAATGAAGAAAATTTGTTGCAGATCCAAAGGGGCGTATCAGACTTTTGCGCCATGCCGGACTCCCATACGGATACGGGTAGAGCCTCTACACCTCTCACCGGAGAACCGAACAGTCGTCGCCGGCACTGTCGATTTGACAGGAAGCACGGAGGATGGGTACTGGCATCTCGCCAACAAAAGCAACCGGCATCTAGCCGACTTGAGCTACTACTGCAATACCTATAGGAGTAATAGAGTACTATTTATACAACTAGTAAGGCAAGAGGGTCCCCTTGCCCCTTACCGGCGGCGAGCCGACGGGGGGCACGATGTAACTTCGAAGTTACACAGGTATTGAAACTAGAAAGGTTACTTTGCCTATTAGGACTGGTGGTGTGAGGCTGGACAGGAGTTCGAGTTCTAGTGGGTTTGTTGACAGATGAGTTACTCGTAGATGCTTAGTCACACTTCTAGAAAACCATATATCACCGCAAGATAGTTTCATGAATCTTTTTCTACGATGACGCTCCCTCAGAGTCAAGGCCTCTTTGCAGTCTGCGTACGTCCACCTTGGGCGCATGAAGCTCTGACATTTTCCATTCGACCATGAAGCTTCTTGAAGGGCATTCAACCATTAATTTCACCATATAAGCACATAATATACTTCCTATGGAAAATGGTTAAAACAATAAAACCGTTGACTCGTTAGGCTATATTGGTACTTCATAACGATCTGCCCTATGTAGCATGATATAATTGAACGCATATTAAAGCCTCGTTTAGAACGTGAGAGTGGGTTTTACCGATTTATAAGGGAATTGAATTGTTCTGTGTGAAATTCCTGTACAATTCTTGCGTTCTAAACTAGAACCGAATCTAACTCGGATTGGGTTGTTATCCAGGTCGTTTCCTAGATCAATTGCGCGAGTGTTTAGACTACAGAAAGCCAAGTCTATCTTTAAGCGAAAAAAAAGAAAGAAAGAAAAGAAAGAAAGGCAAGTCCGATGCAGTAAAAGCTTAAACTCGGGGACCATTAGTCATCATGGGTCTAGGCCCAATTATTAAGTAGGAGCATGTACAATAGGTTTATGTCAACCGTCTACAGTCATTGCTACATAGGAGTTTTGCTGACGTGGATGAAAGAGAATAAAGAGAGAGAAATGTACTGTCTACAATCCTGTAGTCGACTATAGCACAAGAAACAAGAAAAACATTAAAAGATTATGTGTTTAATAAAGACAACTAAAAAGACAACCGTCGTCTGTACCTTTGTATGAGCTGTTTTTAATGCTGTCTGCAGGTGACATAGAGAGTTGTTATAGACAGCAGCTGTCTATACCATTGTATAAGTATGCATACAGATTTGGGCCGAGCAGCCGAGGTGCAGGTGCTACAGAAAGCTTTAGATTCTACCAATCCTTTCCAGTGCGATTTTTTTTTAAAATAATATTTTTTTAAAACAAAATTACAAAAATATATAATCGCCCCAAAAAATTACAAAAATGAGTTCCTGTCGTCAGTTGAAATGGCGACAGGAACCTATCGCCATTTCAACTGGCGATAGGGACCCTGACCGCTCCTGTCGCCGGTCCAACTACCTATCGCCATTTGAAATGGCGATAGGAATGTGAATAGTGTTCCTGTCGTCATTTCAAATGGCGACAGGAACCTATCGCCATTTAAAATGGCGACAGTATGCCATGTATAAAATGCCGCAAAAATCCTTCCAAACCTCATTTTAATTCAAAAAAAAAAGAATCGAGAAGGAGAGGAAGAGAAAGAAAGGTAGCGAAGCGCTGCTCGTTCATCGCGGAGGAGATAGATTCAGAGAGCAGTGGATCTAGTAGACCGGTCATCTTGCAGGTACATTTTTCGATTAGAATTAAGTAGATTAGCGAGTAGAATGAAGTAGAATATGGACATAGAATCAAGTAGAATAGCGACATAGAATTAAGTAGAATAGATATGATGTCAAAGTATGTAGAATAGCAACATAGAATTAAGTATAATGTCCAGTAGAATTAAGTACAATAACGAATAGAATCAAGTAGAATAGGGACTAGAATGAAGTAGAATATCAACATAGAATCAAGTAGAATAACGACTAGAATGAAGTAGACTAGCTTACATAGAATCAAGTAGAATAACGACTAGAATGAAGTACAATAACGACTAGAATCAAGTAGAATAGCTTACTAGAATGAAGTAGAATTATGCGATATAGAATCAAGTAAAATAGCGGCGTAGTGTAGTTCATCGTATATTATTTGAGATGTGTATAGTGTAGTTCATCGTACATGTTTCAGACTTTTTACAATGTATGCATTTAATTTGTAGATATGGCGACGGAGGCCAAGATGAGTTGCTTGACCCAAAGGATTGATGCACATCACCGTAGCGCCTCAAGATCTGCGTGCCCCAGCAGGCGAGGCGCCGATTGAGCTTGGCGCTGCTTGATTGCGCCGCCTATGAGGGCATGGAGGTGCGACGCAGACCGATTCGATGTACGATAGTTTTAATACACTCAATCGCAGATGACAACTTTGCGTGCATTCACGCTTATTCTAATTGTTTTGACGCAGTTGAGAGCGGCAGCCTCCTTGCACTAGCAAGGATGGTGGAGGCGACTTTGAGGATGATCAGATCCGTGGTGGTGGTCGACGCGTCTAAGCGTTCCGTCTGACCGGGCGGCTTGCGCGGCGTTGGTTGACCGCCGAGGGCGGTCATCGTGGCACCATGGTGGAGCAAAGATCGACAGGCTCATCGGTACGACCGTGCCACCGGTATGACCACCTTGCTTGCTTGCGGAACGTAATGCTTGTTTCTTCGAACCCGATAGTTACTAACGGCAATATTCTCTATCGTGTCCCGAGCTCCACTATCACGTGGGCGAGTACGCTGAGTCGCTTCGCATATCTCCGGGACGGCGGTATGACCACCTTGGGATGATTATGTTTTTTTTCGTGTTTTCGGCATGATTACGCTTTGTAACATAATACTTCACAGAACGCCTTGGGAGGACGGTTCATTTCCGGACGACGAGGCAAACCTATCGATACCCATCGATTGCTTCTTTGATGACTGCGTGGCGCCTCGCTCAACTTGGAGGCTTCTTAGGCAAAGTGCTCCGCCACCAACAACAGAACCACGGGAGGAGGAGGCCCTCGCGACACCACCTCGAACTACTCGTCTCGGTTGGCGACCATCCCGCTGAACCTCTCACATACTCGGACCGTCGCGGTGAGGCCAGGGCAACACGGAGTGTGCCCCAAGAAGGGCCGCTAGTAGATATTTGGTCCTTCAAATATCACCATACCATGTAAATATTAATATATGAACAACTATTATTATGCTAGTCTCATGTTTCAAATCTCTTTTTAGTACCATGTTTCAGATTCCATTCTTCCGTGTTATTCGCATCATCGTAATATCACTTAGCTTCAGACGCATTTAATAATTAATATCTCAAACGCCCTCGTAAAATTTTACTGAAATTCACCGCACTAGAACAACATACGATCATTATAAATTGTTATTGCGAGATTAATAGATTTTGTACCGTTAAAATTTATAAAAATCATAAGTATGTAAAGTGGACTTGCAAATTAGGGTTGAGAGGAACACATCGCCATTTCAACTGGCGACAGAAAACTATCGCCATTTGAAATGGCGACAGGAACCTATCGCCATTTCAACTGGCGATAGGTAGTTGGACCGGCGATGAGCGGTCAGGTCCTGTCGCCCGATTGAAATGGCGATGTGTCGCCATTTCAACTGGCGACAGGAACTCATTTCTGTAATTTTTTGGGGCGATTATATATTTTTGTAATTTTGTTTAAAAAAAAATTATTTTAAAAAAAAATTCTTTCGAGTGCAATGTAATGCGCCTGCTGAGATTCTACACGGGCCATCGTCGCAGCCGGGGCGGTGCCGGCTGCAGCGCTGCGGTGGCCCGAGGGAGTTCGCCTGCAAGGCGGCAGTACATGCTCCATTGCTCCTATGATATCTATCTACCATGAGCATGAGGTCTCACTGACCTCATTTCTTTTCGTGGACAAACGCGTCCCAAACTCCCAATTAGCTACGGCGCGCGGCAGTTGTGTTGCACTTAGACCGACCCACTAGAAGCTACTCGGACCACCGTGTACACGTGCGTCTTTTAATTCTCTCTCACCACACGCTGGTCTACTTCACGGCTACGTCTTTCCAGGGAGAGTAAAAAGATCGCAACTCCAGGGGCTCTACGAGCCTACCAGCTTAAGTCTTTTTGTCTGATTCGCGCTCCTGAAAACTTGGAAAAAAAAATTATGGGACGAGGCCTCTCTAAGCTCCTCTCCTATCTTCATCCATTTCTCCCTCTCCTCCTTGAAATCAAGGACTCAGATGGCTTAGGGGAGGAGCCTCACCGTGAGACCCCATTTCACATAATTTGTTTCCTGAAAACTCTATCACCCAACCTCTGATATCATTTTCGTTCTAGTTCCATCCCTATTCATGAATAGACTATTCAGATAGGCTTATTCTGAAGATTACTCAATAAAATGTCCTTGGCATGCACCCCGGCCATTTTGGAGCAGCTAGCAGCGTAGAGCAACGACTCCCATCTCTAGCACCCTGTGCTACTAATTAAAAAGGGGTCATCGCCATGTATAACTTGCCAGCATTAAGTCGAGCAATTATTGAGTTTTTTTTTGCCGAAAGGACATTGTTGCCGGTGTTTTTTTTAATGTAAGTAGCGTCTCTGGCGACACATCGACAAAAATAACAGCTCGGTCGCACGCTCATAACCCATACACGTAGTGTGCCGACACGAAGCCAAGTCCGCACGACCACCGTCCGAACTTGGTTGGGCGTGCGGAGGAGGTGAAGTGGGATAAGGACGAAGTCCACACGGTGACCGTGCGGACGAGGAGGCTACCGGGCGGTGGCTGTGCGGACCCCGAGTCCGGGTGGTGGCCGTGTGGACACGCTGCGTCTGGGTGGTGGGCATGCAGAATTGCACATGTGTCGATGTGAGGCTTGTTCGGGCGGCCATTTTTGCCAATAAGTCGTGAGATACGCTACTTTTGTCAAAAACATCCGCAACAGTGCTATTTCGGCCAAAAAAAGCTCAGCAATTGTCAACGATCGAGTCATCGATCTTACGAAATAAATAGAGAAAAATGACAAATAGTTCTTAGGAGATAATGCGATTGCCCTTTATTGCTATGAACTAGATCTTTTGCAGGGGTGCCCTTGACAAGGGAGAGGGCTAATCCTAATTACTCTGAGCGTGATGCTTGTCATACTATAGTCTTACGTTGAATAAGACTTGAAACATGAATCTAATGTCGATTGTGATGCTTCAACCACTCTGCGGTTGAGCGTCTATGAGACACTCAACCATACGGTGGTTGTTTGTCAGTGTCTTAGGATTATGTAACTGTTGGGTCACGGGGTAGGCTACAATAGCTACAAAAAAAATTTCTACCACGCAAACTAGGAAGCCAAGCAAGTAGATGATCACAGATCGTTACCACCAGACGCGCAGAGCAGCGGAAGAAGGATGGAGCAGCCTGGTCCAACGTAGAGCGCGTCAATGTAGTGGTCGTAGTCAATCGTCCAGCGTCGATCACGTCGATGTAGTGGTCGTAGTCGATCGTCCAGCGTCCTCGCGAGTCGATCGTCTCCTCCAGCAACCTCTGCAGTTCCTCGTGAAGATCGCGGATCGTCCTCAAGCGCAACAATCGTAGTAGCACCTCTACAGTATCCACACGTCCAGGGAAGGAACAACCATATGCCGGGGTGCTAGCACCATGTTGCACGGCAGAGCTCTTAGGAAGATGGCGGCTAGGGTTTTGGTGGTGTTTTCTCGCGTACCTCCCAACAGCCTCATGCATCTCCTTATATAGTGCTCGTGACGGATCCTATCCGAACACGTTTACGAATCGTATTTGTACCGGTTTGTTCCAACCCGCTAAGTGTGTGACCAGAGGTTCATGCGTGTCGGTTGTGACTCTAAACCCTTTCCGATCACGAGTCGTGAGTGACTCCTAGCGTAACATATCGATTCTCGAATACACACAAATTATATCGGACGAACCTTAATGCAATATGATCTACGACCAGGTCTCATCACTTACGACTAGGTCCTATCTCTATACGACCAGTTTGTATTTGGTCACGATTAGTTCGTAACTCTTTACGACTGTGTTACGACCACTCAGGATTACGTTCGACCGCCTCTCGACTAGCTCAGATATCCATACGACCAAATCAGAATCGCTCGAATCGAGCGACCTACTCGTGTATACTCCCTTTGCCTCACGATGTCCGGTTGAACTCCAGGTGAGATGTTTGTATCATCCATGTACTGTTCAATACTTTCTCGATCGAGTGTCGGATAACTTCACGTGGTCGAACACTTCGACTACTAGTGGCATGGCCATGCACTTTCTTTATCCGATCACAACGAGGGGCCCAGAGACATCTCTCCTGTTATGTTAGGAGGGGCAAATCCCATATCCGGCCAGTCACATTCCTCTGCATGTTTCATAGCATACCCGAAAGTTACCTTTATAACTACCCAGCTACGGTGTAGCGTTTGGCAACCCCTAAGAGTGCTATTACACATGTAGGAAACCATGCTGATCTCAGGTCTAAGGACTATACATCATCATTGCTTGAGACCAACTAATGACACATAGAATCATAACAATCTCAATAGTGTCTCAAGGTGGGTCTAGTCCAACATCATGTTCTCTAACATGTGTCCATATTATTGATTTGATATCTCTATATCCATGACACGTGAAACATAGTCATCAACCAATACATATGCGGGTCTATTCATATGTGTCCTCATATGTTTCCTACCAAGGAACGATAAGAATAATTATCACGAAATATAGAGTTTCACAATCAAGTCACATACTTGATAATCAATATTAACAATATTATTCTTGAAACAAGATAACATATTATCCAATATAATGAACATAATGAAATATAATCATCTGTATGATTACCTCTAGGGCATATTTCCAACAGTCTCCCACTTGCACTAGAGTCAATCATTTAGGTATCTAATACCGATAGCTCTTGTGTGTGCCTCATGCTTTGGTCAGTGAGAGGCTTTGTCAACGGATCGGAACATTTAAATCCGTATGAACTTTGCATATCTTAACATCTCCTCTATCCACCAATTCGCGAATAAGATGATAGCGCCTGAGTATATGCTTGGACTTCTAATGGGATCTAGACTCCTTAGCCTGCGCAATGGCTCCATTGTTGTCACAATAGAGATCCATTGGGCTCGACGCACTTGGAACCACACCCAACTCAGCAATAACATTTCTTATCCAAACACCTTCTTTCGCAGCTTCAGAAGCCGCAATGTACTCGGCCTCTGTCGTGGAATCAGCAACCGTCTCTTGCTTGGAACTTTTCCAGCTCACTGCTCCTCCATTCAAAATGAATACAAAACCAGACTGCGAACGATAATCATCTTTGTCGGTTTGAAAGCTTGCATCAGTGTAACCATTTACAACGAGCTCTTCATCACCGCCATAAACTAGGAACACATCATTAGTCCTTCTCAAGTACTTAAGAATGTTTTTCACAGCTATCCAGTGACTTTTACCGGGATCAGCTTGGTATCTACTCATAACACTTAGAGCATATGATACATCTGGTCGTGTACATAGCATGGCATACATGATAGATCCAATGGCCGAAGCATATGGAATATCACTCATTTTGTCTCGCTCATCAGTGGTCGTAGGACACTGTGTAACATCCCAACTGTATAATTTGGGTTATTCAAGTATAATTATATGTGTAGAAATTAAAAAATTTTCTCACAACTTGAAAACCCCTAAAACCTCATGTAATTCTTGTCCAAGAGTTGTGTAGTCCAAAAACACAAAGCTCTTGTTGACCAAAAGTCAAATTCCTTTTCCAATTATCTTAAATCTTGTGCCCAACAATTGGAAAGTATTTTCCTTGGTCCTAAAACCGATGTGGGACCCTCTCAAAAATATCACAAGTTGTAAAACTAGTTTGATAAATTTTGGAGGTAAAACAATCCTTTAAACAACCTTAACGAATTTCCTGAGAAAATGCATTGCATAATAACCTCTGGAAATTTTATGCAAGGTTAATCTCATTGTCAAGAAGCTCCAGTTAAAATTTCATCAAATTTGGAGTTCCTTTGCTATCTCAAATAATTCTGCTAAGCTTCAAATTGTTAAAAACTAAATTTAAAAGCCTACACTGCTCCTTGGGCTAGCCATATTCAAAGTCGGTCCAAATTTCCCAACCATGTCCGCACCTCGGCAGACCTCATCTCCACCTTGATCAAATCGCAGTGTTAGTTGGATTCACATCCAACCGCCACGACCTCCTCCGCGTTAACACCGCAAAGACCTCCCCACCTCATGAGGTCATTGCCGTTGGATCGCTGATCCATGGTCATGACCTCCCCGTGTTAAACCTCAAAGACCTCCTCGAGTACATTAAACCATCGCAATGAGGTCATCCCATTTGTTGAGGTCGTGGCCGTTGGATCAAATCCAACACCCACGACCTCCTCCTCAACATACTCGGTCGAGTCCTCCCATTTCACGTGAGGTCATAGCCCTTGGATCCAAGATCCATGGCCCGACCTCCCTCACTGTAAACTAAGCAAACCTCCCACCTAACCAAGGTCGTAGCCATTGGATCAAATCCAACGACTCACGACCTCCCGTGCTATCAAGCACTCACAACCTCCCCATCTTTTGTCGTGCACCGTTAGATTAAAATCTACGGTCACGACCTCCTCCTTTGTCTTATGCGCATCAAACCTCCTCACAAGACGTGAGGTCGTAGCCCTTGGATTTAAATCCAAAGGCCATGACCTCCCCTCGTGTTCTTATGTTCATGTGCGGTTAAGACCTCACAGAGGTCCGCGACTGCTGGATGGAGATCCAACGCTTTGGACCTCTGTCTCATTTTCCCACGTCTTGATACGCATTAAGGAGATCGTGAGGCCATGACCTCCCCATCCTTGATCGTGTGGTGGGACCTCCTCCCGATCCTTTGAGCGTAACGGTTCAAAAATGCCATCGGAGGGCCAGACCTCTCCCAAGGCTTATCCAACGGTCATCAAGACCTCCCTGTTCTTCTCCTTCCTTGGTCGCGCATGCATGCTTCGAGCGAAGGCATTAATGCGCCAGCCATCTTATGTACCTTTAACAACTCTTTCTTGACCAAGATTAAATGCAAGTCAGCCTTCCGCCTCTCTGGTCAGCACAGGCCTGTCACCCCGTCAACTTTACATCTTGTCCAATGTCCTAGACCGTGCCATGGGCCAAGCTCACCATGAGCTTAGCCAGTGGTCCATGACCTCCTGTGCCCAAGTATAAAGCCCCATTGGGTTCCTCCGTAGCTTCTTTGGCACTCTTTCAAGTTCTAGCTTGCACCGGTGCCTTCTAAGCTTTGCTCTTCCATCGACCTCCATTCTTGGTCGCCATTGCCGGAGCTTGAGCTCCTCGGTGGACAAGGGTCCTGAGTTTTCCTCCTTTTCTCTGAGCTCCATTTGTACCATCCTCTCGGGACCAAGACCTAACTCGCTTTGGTTTGGGCATTTACAGAGGTGGACAAAGAGGAGCTTGGAGCAGAGCTTTGGCCGTGGAGCAACCCCATCTTCTCCAACTCAGCCATCACCATCCTCAACCTCCCCAAGATCTTAAGGACCTCCGTGTACTCCCCTGTTAGTCCCTTAGTTGTTGGCACCCGCTGAATGATGTCGTGGAGCTTTTTGTTGAGCACACGCTTGAATGTCGCGCGAGCTTCCTTTTGCATTTTGTCTTTTGGCCGTCTTGGTCATCTCTGTCCTCTCGGCTCGCCGCGATTAAAATCGTCGCTGCCGCCGAGAGTGAGCCCATGGTGTGCGCAACACTATTGCGCTGCACGGGATGTCTTTGGTTGTCGCCATGGCGAGGTCCGTGATCGCCGGCAATAACCACTTCTTTGAGCTCGATCTTGTCGGACAAGAATCTGCGCGCTATTGCCGCTTTACAAAGATCCGCCGAGTTAATGCACTAATCATGTGCTCAAATCATTGAAATCATGGGCATGTCTTAGCTGCATTTAATCCTCCGTGTTGCGCATTTTAGGCCTCCGCGACGCGGACCTCCTTGATGTCCAGTAGCGCATTTAATCTCTTGTCCAAGCGGCGTCTGCGTCGCTTAATTTTATCGCGAGCTCGGGACATCCATGACCTCCTCCGAGGAGATCCGGAGCGCCCAAGACCTCTCCTTGCGCAATCTTGGCCGTCCGCACCTCCCCGGAGGTGCAGGGCGTTGAGGACCTCCGCTGGGACCTCCTCGAGGACATCCCAACCGCTGAGGACCTCCCTTTAGATCTGGTCCGTTCCGGACCTCCTTTCCATGTTGTGGTCCGTTGGATTTCGCATCTCGCCCCGACCTCCCTCACCTCGCGCATGTGCGTTGCTAGGAGGTCCAGACCTCTCGACCTCTGGACCTCCAGGCGTGTCGTTGTTCACTGGGAGGTCTCGAGCCGTTAGATCTGTGATCTGTGGCTCATGACCTCCCATGTCCTTATGGGTTTTAGAAATTCCAAGACATTCTTAATTATGAACTGAAATAAGGTATAAACTTTAGAATTTCGTATCTTTTTCATTTTAAATCCATTTGAGGTCATTCAAAGTATGTTGGCTCTGTCTTGGACTTGACTTTAATCCAAAAATGATTGTAAGTTGAGTTCAACTCCAGAGCACAGCTTTGCCATTAGATTTTAAAACCAACTTTAAAATATACACTTAAATCAATGCTTAACTTGTAAAATACAAAACTAATGCTCTTTAGATTATTTTTGGGTGAGACCAACTTTGTTGGTTTCTCTATTAATGAACTCACTGTGAAAATTAGTTTTGAGCATGTTGTTTATAGGAAAATGAGGACTTGTGCATTATAATTTTGTTCAAGTTCTTGTTTTTGAAAGATTATAGAAAGTGCAATATAGCTCCAAATGAGGTGAACTCAATTGTGTTATTCATCTCATGAGGTGCTGGTTTTACAGTAAAAATTTCAGCTTCACTTCTGTTCTAGAAAATGTTGCCTCATAATTAAATTAGTGAATAGTGCGGTTTGGTATTTTAGGGTGAGCAGAATTGTTTTGCTCATAACTTTTGCATTGAGAATCCAAATCAATTGGTTCTTGTTGCAAAATTCCTAAAATCACCCTCTTGTTGCTGTAGAAAATTCAGAGAATTTGGAGTTCGTTTGTTGTGCTGTCTTTGTTGTGTTTCGTCGTTTTATCGGTTCTTTCTCGCTTTTCCGTTAGGGCTTCGACATTTGTGGTGATCCCGAGAGTGACCCTCCGCAACAAATTGACCAGCAATAGCAAAGCAAGCAGTTTGATCATTTCCATCATTGTCCCATTACTTTAAAGCTTAATATATCGTTTTACTTCTATGTATGCATGTCGCTTTGTGTTAAATGTCGCTAGCACGCCTATAGTTGCATAATCTGTAGGAATTGTTTATCCTCTACTACCATGAGCCTAGGTTATTTGCTGTGGTTTGAGCTCGTTGGATGAGCTCCTATCACTTAGTAGTTTCGATTTAAATTGCTTAGACATGCTTAGTAACGATAGAATGGGCGATCATCGACTTAGTCGATGGTCTTGATCACTCAAAACCGACTATTACTCCTATATGTCCAAAGACTTGTGCTTTGATTAATTTGTAAAATCAAAACTGAAAATAAAAGATTGATTTAGACTTGGGCATATTGGATGGATGGCGTGGTTTTTGGATGTAGTGGTATGCCCGGGTCCCTAAGGACCGAGTACTTGGGTCACTAAGTTGTTTATTTTATGTATTAACCACACGAGGGGCATATGAAACCCTCTTGACTAAGTACTTTGGGCGGTGTTAATTGGGGTCGCTCGGTTGGTGTGTTTTAAAGATAAAATGTGTGTGTGATGTGGGAGGGAGCATTAGCTTCCTAGAAGGTTGTGTGATGTCTCCTTCTCCCGTGGGTTGTGCGACTTCGAATTAGCATTGTCCATTGGAAATGTCTCGTAGGACTTAGCTGTCTTAAGCACACCTAAGGTAGTGTGCTTAAAGGAAAGGCGATCGGACGTGGGTACAAAGTGGTACACCTGCAGGATAAAACTATTCAATAGCCTCGCCCCAGGTTATGGACATGCTTGGTAAGGTCGTTCAAGACTAGACTACAACCTTTAATTAAAACTTGACATGGTTGGTATGAACGGGAGTTCATGTTATTGTTGTGGTGACTTGGGTTGGTCACTTCGGGTTGTTCTTGTTGTTGTTACCATGTTATTTATCTCGTCGTTATTTCAACAATTAAAAATGCTTTATCAAATTGCTTTCAATCTACTATATTATTGCAAATGAAAACTTGCTTTGTGCTTAAATGAGTCCAAAGCCTCATCCACTTAAATAAAGCTTGCATATAGCTAAATTATAGTTCTGTTATCTTACACGTCGGTCTTGCAGTACAATAAACAATTTATTGTACTCATTTGCTTTGCTTAACAACTTTGTTGCAGAGGAGGTAGAGCCCAAAGGGCTTTACTTTTGTGAGTTGTCTTGTGGTTGGGAGAGCAACTAGCTTGGCGGTCCTGGATTGCCTTGTGGGCTAAAGGCACACTGGTTGGCTCTTATTTTGGGCCATCTTTATGGCACTTTTGCTTCCGCTGTGTATCTTTGTAGTTTGTTGTTATTCGGCCAGAAGGCCCCTCTTTTGTAATAACCTATCCTTATTAATATTAACTTCTGGTTTGTTGCTTATGTACTATGTGTTGTATGGAATTGATACATTCTTTTGTTGTGAGGTATGTATACTGCATTCTGGGAAGTATACATCTCTCGAGACTGGGTTTATTTGGTTGATAATACTAGGGTCAATTGGATGACTAAGTATTATGAGCTTAATAAACGTCGGGGTCTCACACACTGATTCTTGCTAAGATTAATGCCATGTGTCATGGGCAAGAATCCTCTCTTGGAATTTTGTATGTTGAACCGATTCAACACTTTGTCTATGTACATGTCCTGGCTTAATCCAATTAGCCTCTTAGATCTATCTCTATAGATTCTTATTCCCAAGATATATGCTGCATCTCCTAAATCTTTCATTGAGAAACTATTTCTTAATGAAGTTTTAACAGATTCAAGCATTGGAATGTCATTTTCGACCAGTAGTATGTCATCTACATACAAGATCAGAATAACAAGTGCGCTCCCACTAACCTTCATGTAAACACAAGGTTCTTCTTTGTTCTTGACGAAACCAAACCTTTTGATCTCCTCATCAAAATGTAAATTCCAACTCCGAGATGCTTGCTTCAACCTATAAATGGACTTTTGAAGTTTGCATACTTTACTAGCATTCTTTGGATCGACAAAACCTTCAGGCTATGTCATGTACACATCCTCGTCTAGGTTTCCATTAAGGAAAGTCGTTTTGACATCCATTTGCCATATCTCATAGTCGAAATATGCAGCAATAGCTAGAATGATCCGAACAGATTTAAGCATCGCTACTGGTGAGAAAGTCTCATCGTAGTCAACTCCTTGAACTTGTCGAAAGCCTTTTGCGACTAATCGAACCTTATGAATGTGAACATTTCCATCCATATCAATCTTTTTCTTATAGATCCATTTGCACTCAATGGTTTTAACACCATCAAGTGGATCGACTAGGTTCCAAACCTGATTTTCTCTCATGGAGTCTATTTCAGATTTCATGGCTCCAAGCCATTTCTCAGAGTCTGGGTCCATCATCGCTTCCTCATAAGTCTTAGGCTCATCATTATTCAATAATAATACGCCATGCCCATACCTTGTAGGCAATTGACGCAGCCTTTTAGATCTACGTGGGGCTGGTGCCTCATCTACAGGTTCAACAACAATTTGTTCATCTTGTAGAGGTTCAGTAGGAGTTGAAACACTTTCAGATGTTTCCCGAATTTCTTCGAGTTGCACCTTTCTCCCACTGACTCCTTTTGAAAGAAACTCTTTCTCCAAAAAGACACCATTTCGGGCAATAAAAACTTTGCATTCTTCTTGGTTGTAGAAATAATATCCTTTGGTTTCCCTAGGATATTCTATAAAGAAGCATTTATCTGACTTGGGTGTGAGTTTGTCAGACGTCAAACGTTTAACATAGACATCACATCCCCAAATCCTTAGACAAGACAAACTAGGACTTTTCCCAGTCCACATCTCATATGGTGTCTTATCTACTGATTTAGATGGTACCTTATTTACAATAAAAGCGGTAGTTTCTAGAGCATAACCCCCAAAATACAATGGCAGATCTGATTGGCTCATCATTGATCGAACCATGTCCAACAAGGTCCTATTACGCCGCTCGGACACACCATTCCATTGTGGAGTGCTCGGTGGTGTAAGCTGTGGAATAATTCCACATTGTTTCAAATGATTACCAAACTCATGGCTCAAAAACCCACCTCCACGATCAGATCGTAAAGATTTGATTGTCTTGCCAAGTTGATTTTGTACCTCATTCTGGAACTTCTTGAACTTTTCAAAGGATTCCGACTTGTGCCTCATTAAGTAGATGTATCCATATCTACTATAGTCATCAGTGAAAGTAATGAAGTACTGAAAATGACCTCTAGTCGTCAGTACTCATTGGTCCACACACATCAGGATGTATGAGTACCAAGCTGGTGGGACGCCTCTCACTCGACCGGTGATAGGTGTCTTGGTCATCTTTCCGACCAGGCAAGATTCGTATGTGTCAAATGATTCCAGATCAAATGAGTTTAGAGTTCCATCATTATGGAGCTTTTTCATACGTTTCTCACTTATGTGACCCAAACGACAATGACAAATGAAAGTGGAATTTATTTCATTAGGCCGAAGCCTTTTTGCATTAATATTATAGACGGATGCATCAACAAGATTTAAAATAAACAACCCATTCAAAACAGGTGCATAGCCATAAAACACTTCATTCAAAAATATAGAACAATTATTGTTCTCTATAATGAATTTATAACCCTCTGCCATTAAACATGAGGCAGAGATAATGTTTCTACTAATGGCTGGAACGTAATAACAATTATTCAATTCCATAATAAATCCTGAAGGCAAAAGTAATGGCAAAGTCCCGACGGCTAATGCAAAGAACTCTTGCTTTATTCCCGACGCGAAGATCCATCTCGCCTTTGTAATTCTCCTACTCCTTGTTAGACTCAGATCGAATTGCGAGATATGAGCAACCGATCCGGTATTAAATACCCATGAGTTAACAGAAGAGTCGGCAAGAAAAATATATATAACATTAATACCTGTAGTGGAAGCTTTAGTCCCACCATTCTTTTTCTGATCAGCCAGGTATTTCTTGCAATTCCTCTTCCAATGGTCTAACTCTTTGCAGTAAAAGCATTCATTCTCTTGAGTCGGGCCGGACTTAGTCTTGGGCTTAGACTTGTCAGTTTTGATCTCATCTGAAACTTTAGCCTTGCCCTTTTTCTTGACCCAAGTTTTGGCCTTCTTCTTGAAGCTTGTACTATTTTGCACCATCATCACATGACTGTTGCTTTTCTTAATGCTGCCCTCTGCTGTCTTAAGCATCATATGCAGTTCGGTGAGATTCTTGTCTAAGCCGTTCATATGGAAGTTCAAAATGAACTGCCCATAGCTTGTAGGAAGCGAAGTAAGAATCAAATCTGTAGCCAACTCTTGGCCAAGTGGAAAACCAAGTTTTTCTAAGCTCTGTGTGTAACCAACCATTTTGATCACATGAGGGCTCAACGGACTACCCTCAGCTAGCTTACACCCAAACAAGTTCTTTGAGATCTCATATCTCTCGGTTCTTGCTTATGTCTCAAACATGTCTTTGAGCGCCATGATCATATCGTAGGCCTCAATGTTCTCAAACTGCTTCTGAAGGTCTGAGTTCATCGCAGCAAGCATGAGACAGCTAACATCAGGGGATTCATCACATGCCTTTTTATAGGCGGTTTTAATAGCAGCAGCAACATTCTCTGTAGGCTCATCTGGAATTGGTTCCTCTAGAACATGTTCCTTTTTTATCTTGCATAAGAACAATTCTTTGGTTGCGGGACCAATCCGCAAAATTTGTTCCATTCAGTTTTTCCTTTTCAAGTATCGAACGTAAAGCAAAACTGGATGTAGGTATAGCAGTATGTGCCATGATCTACAACATAAATTATGCAAAACTAAGACATATGTTCAAGAAAAGTAACTTCTATTAAACAATTTAACAAAGATACTCCCACTAAATACCATATCCCTCTTATGACATTTAATGATTCAAGATCCATAATCATTTAATCTACTAGTGAGCTTTGCCATCACTGCTAGAAGACTAGTGAAAATGGTAAGCAACCCTTTGCTAATCATATCTCCATATGACTCTTGTTGTTGGGCAGCATCTCTATGCTTCGGCACCCAACCCTTATGCCCTAAGGTCCACAATTGTTATGATAACCTTGTTAAGTTAAACCAATGCTCAGCGTGTAAGTGTCTGACACAAACCCATCTAGTCAAGTAGAGTTAATGGCACTCTGCTTTGGCAAGACCTACCATTAAAATACATGACTTTGGATGGTGCAGCATATTTGGGAGGGCATCAGTTTAACTTAATATTATGTGAGGGAATTTTACTTCTACCATGTCAAAAGCATTTAAGCAAAAAACATGTATAGAAATAAATGAATAGGAATATAAAGGCATTCACAGACAATCAAATTGCATTGTGATATAGTATGACCCTTCTTCATGGTGATCTCCATCGCCATGCATCCTGTTCGCCATGTCTTCAAGTGGTCGACTCCTCCAAGCACTCCCACTAAGCCATTACTCCTAATAGCGCTAGTAATGAATCACAAGGAGAAAAGAAGCATCACAAGTCGACACGCAGTCCGTTATACAAAAATAGATAGCATTGGGCTGCAATAAGCATGATACGCAGGTCATGAACATTACACACATACATGTATCTCATACATGAACCATTATGGGTCATACTATTCACATCAATCCCTGCAAAAACAAGTTATGCACAGAATCCAATTCTATGAGCACACACTACCTATAGCGCGCAGCATTTAATACCCGGCCACAATGTCCCGCTTAGCCGGTTAGCGGGCGGGGTTCGAAGGCAAATAAGGCCAATTCGAATTTTTCGAACATGAATCTTATTCATGTATCCGAGCCTTGGAAATTATCAGATTAATCACATTAACCCTATTCCGAATCACTCTGATTATTGCCTTTGATACGACCACACACTACGGCAAACTCCGATGGCGGAATTCCGACCGGTAGGAGTGATATGCAGTCAGGTCGTGAACAAGCGCAATAAATCATCTGGTCCTTATAAGCTCTTACCTCCTCGTAAACCCATCTACTACCACCGAGAAACTGATCGATCAAATCGACCAGGGCCTAGATCGTTCCATCCATATGAACCGATCTAGGTTATCAGACCCGACTAGTAATAGATCCAATCTACTATTACCACATATCAAGTATATGCGATTGATCCAGATCAAAAACTACGCAAGATGGCTCTGATACCACTGTTGGGTCGCGGGGTAGGCTATGATAGCTACAAACAAAAATTTCTACCACGCAAACCAGGAAGCCAAGCAAGTAGATGATCACAGATCGTTACCACCAGACGCGTAGAGTAGCGGAAGAAGGATGGAGCAGCCTGGTCCAACGTAGGGCGCGTCAATGTAGTGGTCGTAGTCGATCGTCCAGCGTCGATCACGTCGATGCAGTGGTCGTAGTCGATCGTCCAGCGTCCTCGCGAGTCGATCGTCTCCTTCAGCAACCTCTGCAGTTCCTCGTGAAGATCGCAGATCGTCCTCAAGCGCAACAATCGTAGTAGCGCCTCTACGGTATCCACACGTCCAGGGAAGGAACAACCATACGCCGGTGTGCTAGCACCATGTCGCACGGCAGAGCTCTTAGGAAGATGGCGGCTAGGGTTTTGGTGGTGTTTTCTCGCGTATCTCCCAACAGCCTCATGCATCTCCTTATATAGTGCTCGTGACGGATCCTATCCGAACACGTTTACGAATCGTATTCGTACTGGTTGGTTCCAACCCGTTAAGTGTGTGATCCTGTAGGTTCATGCGTAATCGGTTGTGACTCGGAAACCCTTTCTGATCACGAGTCGTAGCGGCTCCTAGCAGAACATATCGATTCCCAAATACACACAAATTATATCGGACGAACCTTAATGCAGTATGATCTACGACTAGGTCCTCATCACTTACGACCAGGTCTTATCTCTATACGACCAGTTCAGATTTGGTCACGATCGATTCGAACTCCTTACGATCGATTACGACCACTCAGGATTACGTTCGACCGTGCTCGACCACTCGTATTCCATAAGACCAGTTAGAATCGCTCGAACTAAGCGACCTACTCGTGTATACTCCCTTTGCCTCACGATGTCCGGTTGAACTCCAGGTGAGATGTTTGTGTCATCCATGGACTGTTCAATACTTTCTCGATCGAGTGTCGGATAACTTCACGTGGTCGAACACTTCGACTACTAGTGGCATGGTCATGCACTTTCTTTATCTCGATCACAACGAGGGCCCAGACATCTCTCTGTTATGTTAGGAGGGCAAATTCCATATCCGCCACCACATTCCTCTCGCATGTTTTATAGCATACCCAAAGTTACCTTTATAACTACCCAGCTACGGTGTAGCGTTTGGCAACCCCTAAGAGTGCTATTACACATGTAGGAAACCATGCTGATCTCAGGTCTAAGGACTATACATCATCATTGCTTGAGACCAACTAATGACACATAGAATCATAACAATCTCAATAGTGTCTCAAGGTGGGTCTAGTCCAACATCATGTTCTCTAACATGTGTCCATATTATTGATTTGATATCTCTATATCCATGACCTGTGAAACATAGTCATCAACCAATACATATGCTGGTCTATTCATATGTGTCCTCATATGTTTTCGACCAAGGAACGTATAAGAATAATTATCACAGAAATATAGAGTTTCACAATCAAGTCACATACTTGATAATCAATATTAACAATATTATTCTTGAAACAAGATAACATATTATCCAATATAATGAACATAATGAAATATAATCATCTGTATGATTGCCTCTAGGGCATATTTCCAACAGTAACGTCGCGTGGTATGGAATATACAACACGCGTTCCATTCATCACACGGTAAAAAAAAAATACTTGAAATCAAATCCAGATACTAGTTCATAGCTCCTACGAGCAGCTACCTGGTCGGAGACTAGGTACGAGACCTTGTACGACCAGGGTACCCATTATGTAACCTTTAGAATACTTATAATCAGTGAGGTCATTAGCCTTAGGGGTTACGACCACGAAAACATATGATCTTTTATTATGTATTAAAGTAGTACATAGAGGGTTTTTTAATCCTCGTCAGGGTGATAGTTATCCTTAGAGAAGACGTCTCTTGAAATCGTCGCGTCTGGTCGGGGGGTCAGTTACAGTCAGTGAAACAGTAACCGATCATCGGTTGGTGTCTGTGAGACACTAAATCGTATAATGGTTACTGTCAGTGTCTTAGAACTATGAAACACCGCGTGGTCTGTGAGACACTAAACTGTATAATGGTCACTGTAAGGAATATGTTCCAAATGTCAGTTCATTGCTTCTTCGCAGCAGTCACCTGGTCGGGGTTAAGGCGTAGGACATCGCTCGACCAGGGTATCCATAATATAACCTCTGGAATCCTTACGACCACGAGAGTCGTTAGCCTTATGGGTTACGACCATGAACATATATAATCTTTAATTATGTATTAAAGCAATACATAGATATTTTAATCATCGCCAGAAATTATATCACAACCACTGTGTACAATTGTACGCTACTACCTCGTATCCGTGGGCGGTTATCTAACTTAATTGTGAGCCTCGCATGCTCTGGAGAATGGCGGTGTCGCCGGCCAAGAAAACAAGGTGCACATGCATGAGTGCATTGCATTTCTTCCATGCTATTCCTGTCTTCGCTCGCCGTGACGACGGCAAGGACTATGTGCGTGCACGAACGCAAAGAACTCTTACTATGAATCAAGTACCAGCTAAAAAATTCAGGCAATCATTTGTGCAGAAGGATTGAAACTAACACATCGTGCATGGACGTCATTTGCCTTCTTCGCCGAGCAGAAAAAAAGAGCACATGGAGCATAAAGTCGTACGTGTTCTCGCTCACGCGACCGCTACGTAGGCGAACGTGCAGGTTATGCCTGCCCTGAAGCTGATTGGTCAGATCTCACAGCCAATAACCATTTAATTCGTGCCTAAATTCGTCCGAACAGAGCAGCTTGGGATTAGGATTTCTCACCAGCCGCGCGTCGACGTCGCTGCAGTGGGAAGGGGTCGGAGATTCGGAGCGACTTTCATCGTGCATGATCCGTACAGCAGTTTGGACTGGTCCATGGAAACGGTCTGCGCAGGCTGTAAGCGTGAGCGATGACAGCTGATCTTGGCAATCGTTTCAGGTTTGGGTATCAATTTGTTGTTAGAAAAATTTGCCCAGAAACATAGCAATAATATATAAATTAGAATATAACATCTAATATGAGGATAACAGATAGACTATGTTACTGTAACATATTGAATTTTTAACTCATGATATCTATATATTATTACTGAGCAAATTACCCATTTGTTGTAAACTAGACTAGCGTGATGGAGTCGTGAAAAATTCATGAACGTACAATTGAATATTCAAGGAGACAGCTAAACCGAGACATATATAGGATCATAGGAACGTCAGGCGCGGATCTAGTACAGGGACATGGGTGTACAGATGTACGCCTATTTTTTTTTAAGGAAAAAACACATTATTTATTAGGTATATATACTATTAAGTATACTTAAAATACATACTTCCACTTTGTATCCCGATTCATCTCGTCAAGCTTCGCATGCAAGCCACACTCTCTCGGCTCGGCTTTATCCGCTGTGCCCACTCCACGCCAAAGACAACACTGCGACGCCCAACTCCCACTCCCACGTAGACGCAGCCCCCAAATTCAACTCCGCCTTCGTGTGTTATCTATCCATCGTCCCACCCATCTGCTCCGTCTTGTCTCTCTCTTCGCCTCGCCGCTTTTTAGGGTTCTTCTTCGCTCGCCACGCCGCCGCCTTGACAAGGAGCTGCCGCAAGGTCTCCGGCGAGATGGGCTACGCCGCCGTCGCCTCACCAAGATCGGCCTCGCGTCGGCGCTTGAAGAAGAAGAGGTAAGGGTTTGTTTTGGTGGGGTTGGGGTTGGAGGTGATCTATGATTCGATTTGGAAATCAGTGGGCGCTTCAAGTTGGGTCCGGATGATCTTTGCGTCCGATCTGGGGGCTTTGTGTTTCGCAGGGAACCGTCGTCGGGCGGTTGAAGTAGTGCAAGCTCAGCAGCACCATGGCAATGGGCCGTCGCAAGGTCTGATCTCGTGCCTGGCCTGTGGAATGTTTTACCTGATTTTTTGTGATTTCGGTGTTTTCTCGTCGGGGTTTGAGGGTTGGGCGCATGGCGCATGCGGTAGTTGGGATCTCTATACGGTGGACCTCAATAGGGTAGTTTAGTTGTAGTGGTTACATGTTAATTTGTGATTAGGTTCTACCCTATGCAGTGTTCTTTTCAATGAATGTAATCTGGTTTTATCATAATTTTGTTAGATGTGGTATTCTTTTCAGTGGTACTGTGGTAGGACAATGAATTTTCTTAGAAAAGAAGTTTGGAACTTTACACGGTAACTTGGTAAGTGGAACAGAAGTGTCACTTTAGGCACCTATGGGCAAGATGTCATTTTCGCTACCGTGGACAGATTTGTGGAACATACACACTCATAATTTGACATGATTCTAGTAGGGAACAGGGGTTTGGATGCTAATGTTCAATGAATGAATTGTCGTTGATGGAAAATATTGTGATAGAGAGAGACCAACATTGGACTGGGGACTTAAGTAACTAATACTTTTTAATGTAATCTATACATCGATATGTAAAGCTTTTATTTTTCATACCTTGTAATTCTTTATATTGGTTTAACAATGTTGAACAATATCTCGTTTCCAAGCTATGAAGGAACGTCAAGTTAGATTATAATTTTCTTAATTATTTAGCAATTTCTCTAAATTATTTGACATATTGTTTCTGGTAAGAACAATTTGTACTTTATTTTTTTTATATTATGAACATTTATGTTTTACATTGAACAACATATTTGTAACTCCGAACACCCATCTTAGAAAACCTAGATCCGCCACTGAGGAACGTGATACGTTTTGAAATCTGAGGGCTCTTTTGGGAATTTCCACAATTTCGAATTTTATATTCAAAATTAAAGGGAAATTGAGAAAAGGGACATAGATATTTCAGCTGGGGCCCACAACGAGAGAGAGAGAGAGAGAGAGAGAGAGAGATATAAGGTTGGTTCTGTTGCTACCGAAGGGGAGGAGAGGCGAACTAGTCGCCCACGTGTGCGAGCTTTGCGCTGGCTGTTTCAGCCACTCCATCCTCGATCCCTTCTTATATGCAGCTCTCCATCTCCCTTTCTGGGCAAGAAGTGAAACAATTCCTCACCTATTCTCCTCCTCCCACTACTGAGCAATCCTAGAGGCAGCTCTGTTTTTTTTTTGTTGTTTTTGTGGTGGGGGTGGGGCAGCAGTGCCACGACTTGCCTTGTTACGGCGACGCTCTCTGGGCGTTGTGGTGCAGAGCACAGCAGCTATCCGCTCGTGGCGCTCGGCTTGGGTGTTGTTGGTCTTGCTTCCTTGTTGGTTCCCGATTAGATTGATTCGGATTGGTGGCTGATTTGTGTGCGCCGCCGGTGCATAGATTGTTCTAGTCTTTGTGGCAACATCAATCCCGCACCTCGATCTCGTGCTGATCCACGCTGGTATGGCACAGTATCTCCGAGGACCTCGTCAGACAACTGTGGCATAATGGAGGCAATAGGTTTCTGGATTATTGTAAATATTGCAATTTCAACAAATATTTCAGATCAGTTCCAGAATTGATCATGAACAGTAAAACATGATTCTTGCAACAGTGGAATGACATGAGCATCATTGCATTATCTAAAAATATGGATAAACAGCTCAAGTCATTTTACCAGGAAATCGTGCTAAAAAGGATAAAACAATGGACTAATTCAAGTAGCATAATGCTTAAATTGATGACAGTTAATTTGCTCAAGCACAAGCAAGACCTCCTTCGCGTTACGTTCCTTCCAAAGCTCCCAGACGATTAAGATCAAGGTCGTCGTCCTGGTCTTCCTAAATGGACCTGATGTTTTTGCCACGTTGGACCACCAGGTGAGAATGTTCTTGCAAGGGGACCAGGTGGAGGGTTGAAAGTTGTCTGTTCCAGTCCAGTCCGCCATGAGCTTCCAACACGACCGAGTAATGCAAGATCTGCAAAAAAATGTAAGATCGATTAGGGTGTGTCTGCAAAGGGAGCAAAAGTGGTTGTTTGGCCAACCCCTTGCTCCGAGCCTGTCGGAGGTCCACAATCTGTTTTGGATTACTAGCCAAGCGAAAAGCTTTCCCTTCGGCGGGGCCTGGGTTTGCCAGATTAAAGATTTGAAGTTGGTAGCTATGGAACCCATAAAGTGTAGAGCGTAGGCGGATCTAGAGGAGTAGGATCCATTCTGGTTTTGCTTCCAGGATATCACATCCGGGGTGCCTTGAATTAGTTGAACTTGTTCGATTTTGGTCCACAGTCGTACGAATTGTTCGATGTGATCGACCGAGAATCCTGACGATTGGTTAATGTCCTGCACCCACCGCCCGTTCTGTAAGGCTGAGAACACAGACTGTTTTTTGCGCTTTGAGGAAGCAAAGATCTTGGGGGCTATGACTTTGGGGGCCTCGCCAAATAACCACGTCGAGAACCAGAATTTGGCCGTCTTCCCATCCCCGAGGGAGATTCGTGTTGCCGCCGCGAAGAGATTTCGGTCCGAGTCATCGCAAGGGATTTCCATGCCGACCTAGGGTTTAGTGGGGTTCTTCCATTCTTGCCAGAGCCAGCGCTGTCTGATTGCCGAGGAGAAATGCGGGAGGCTGAGGATGCCTAAGCCGCCAAGGTGGGTTGGGTGACACACTCTTTCCCAGTTGATTTTGCACTTTGCACCCGAGAGGTTTGCGTAGCCGGCCCAAAGGAACCGCCGCCTTAACTTGTCTATGGAGAGGAGAATTGCTTTGGGTATTTTGAAGACTGTGAGGAAATAAATTGGGATCGAGGTGAGAACTGATTTGACAAGAGTGGCCCGCCCTGCTGGAGAAAGTAGACGCCCCTGCCAGCCTGCTAACCTACCGGCCACCTTGTCAAGAAGCGGTTGAAAGTCCACTTTGCGGAGCCGTCTGTAGGTGAGCGGGAGTCCCAGGTATTTGATCGGAAAGGTTGATCGGATTGCCGGGCAGTCTTGGAGCACCGAGGTAAGGTCTAAATGGTCACAGCTTATTGGGAGCACAGTGCTTTTTTGGAAGTTGGTGTGTAGGCCGATGGCCTTCCCAAAATTGAGAATGATTTGGGTGGTTAAGAAAATTTCACTTGGGCTAGGGTTGATGAAGATTGCTGCATCGTCCGCGTAAAAGGAGGTTCTAAGTCTGGCGAGGCGGTCACGGCGAGATGTCCCAAATCCGTTGCCACCTCGAGGAGGCTTTGAATGGGATCGATGGCCAAAATGAAGAGGAAGGGTGAGAGGGGGTCTCCTTGCCACAGCCCCCGCCCATGAGAGATCACATTACCAGTGATGCCATTGAGGAGGACTGAAGAATCTAGACCTACCATTATGTGTTAATGGGGTTTTGGTGATTAATGACAAATCTAATTGTGAGACTAACACTTTCATTGTTATACATATTGTGTAGTCTTATTTGGATATAAAGGTAATAACCATGAAGGCATGCATGTGGTTAATGATAAATCCAAACAGGTATGATTTCATAATGATGAATCTATTTGTAAGACTAACACTCTTATTGTTATATCATGTTTAGTCTCGTTTGGATATAAAGAATACAAAGTAGAATGAACAAAGAGGTTTGTATTCATATATCTTGTTGCATTCCTCGGATCCAAAATATATGTTGAACTCCACCAAAAGTCTAACTTGAATATGTGCATATGTTTCCATTACACATTTGTGTATGCACACATTTAGGGGGAGCTCAATATATGTTTTGTGGTTTCATTAGTATTGATCCATATTTCCTTGTCCATATACAATTGGGATCTTTACTTTGAAACATGTCCTTTGAATATATTTAACTTGCATAGTTAATTTATTCATATGAGTATATGAGACTTGTGTAGTTCATATATTCTTGAATGTATTTAACTTGTGTAGTTAATATATTCATATGAGTATATATATAACTTGTGTAGTTCGTATATACTCATATCCTTGAATATATTTAACTTGTGTAGTTAATATATTCATGTGAGTATATATAACTTGTGTAGTTTATATATGCTCATATTCTTGAATATATATAACTTATGTAGTTAGTATATTCAAGTGTGTATATATGACTTGTGTAGTCTATATACACTTATATGTGAGTATAACATAACTTGTGTAGTTTATGTGTGCTCACATATTCTTGAATATGTTTAACTTATGTAGTTAATCTATTCATAAGAGTGTATAAGACTTGTGTAGTCTATATATACTTATATGTGAGTAGAACATAACTAGTGTAGTTCATGTGTACTCACATATCTTTGAATATGTTTAACTTGTGTAGTTAATATATTCATATGAGTATATGAGACTTATGTAGTTAATATATGCTCATGTATTCTTGAGTTAATACGACTTGTGTAGTTCAGTATACACTCATGTTGAGTATATATAACTTATGTAGTGCTTATATACTCATACCAAACTCTATTCAATTATTTGTTATTGAAGTGGTTATCATCAATTACCAATGAGGAAAGATTGTGGTATCTTGTCCCGCCATTATGAGTTAATGGTATGTTGTGGTAATTAATGATAATCATATTGTGGAACTAACATTTTCCATGAGTTGGATGAATAGGTTATGTTCGGTGGTTGATGACTTGGGATGACATCATGTGTTGATAGTCATCAAGTCAAGAAGAGATGATCATGTGTTGATCATCAAGTCAAGTGAAGACCCATCATGAGTTGATGGATGTCAAGTAAAGAGTGCATCATGTGTTGATGCATATCAAGACTTCGGATGGAAGATGTCATCATGTGTTGATGAGCATCAAGTCAAGATCCCAAGTAAAGCTTCATCATGTGTTGATGAAGGTCAAGTAAGGATGCATCATGAGTTGGTGCATATCAAGTCAAGAACCGGAGTTGAAGCAAGGATGTGCGCCATCAAGCTTCAAGTGTTTGCGCAAGGCAAAGGTATGACTAGCTAGGGCTAAGGATGTGTTCCTAGTTTTTACCGGTCTTGGTGTTTGGTTGGATGACCGGATTGCTAGTATAGGTTGCCGTACTATTAAGAGGGGTCTTTGACTAGTAGCTTGAGTTTGTCATGTGTTGATAGCTCATTGTGTTTGCTCTAGCTCACTTTAACATGTTGCCAATATTTGTGAATGTGTTTTGCAAATAGTTGTGGCTCATGGTTAATCCTTGTAGCATGTGACTTAAGTTTGCGAATGCGTTTTGCAAATGGTGTAAGTCCATGTACCTTATTCCTTGTGGTGTGATTCTAAAAGTGTGCAAATGTGTTTTGCAACTTGTTGAGAATCTCACTTGAATCCTTGTTTGCATCGCGCGTCAATTTCGCAAATGTGTTTTGCAAATTGAGTTGAAGCGAAGTGCAATTGGTGGGATGATTCTAAAAGTGTGCAAATGTGTTTTGCAACTTGTTGAGAATCTTACCTTTGAACCCTTGTTTGCATTACGCATCAAATTGGCAAATGTGTTTTGCAATTTGAGTTGAAGCGAATGCAATCTGTGTTTTCTCAGGAAAATCGGATGAACCGACGTGTTATGAGCGGTACGACCGGGATGCGGTCATACCGGCGCATGTCGGTCGGTAACGACCGCAATTGTTGAGCATGCGTTGCTCGGTTGAGGAGCGATAGTACCGGCGTGTACTGAGCGGTACGACCACAGTCCGGTCGTTCCGATTATTTGTTGGCGGTTCAAGTTTTCCAGAGAAGATGCATTTGTTGCATATCTTTGTTTTGAGAAAACCCTTGGAGCGGTACGACCGCAGGTGTTTTGGCGGTACGACCGCGCTGCGGTTCAACCGTTTCTTTGTGGCGGTTGTAAATTTCCAGAACAGGTGTTCGTGGGACTTAGCCGCATTTGGCGCTCCTTTGTGGAGCGGTACGACCGCAGGTGTTTGTGCGGTTGTACCGATTGTTGCTTGCACGACCGGCCTTAGTTGGCGGTCGTTCGATTTGGTGACCAACGGCTAGTTTTATAGCCGTTGGAGGAAAGCGACCGGCCCCATAACGCCCATGGCCGTCCGATTTCCTAACTTTTTCAAAGAGACTTTGTCCCAACGGCTAGTTTTTGTGTGTGGGCTATAAATACCCACCTTGGCCGTGTGAGGAGAGTTCTTGGTGCTCCTTTGAGTTCTATTGAGCTAGTGCAAGCCTCTCATACTCTTTTGTGCATGTGTTGCACTTAGTGAGGTTAGAGAGCAAACCCTAAGTGCATGTGTTGCCTTAGGTTGTGGATTTCGATCCATAGAGCTTTGACACTTGATTAGTTCAAGTGAGAGTTAGAGTCCTGTTACTCTTGGTGTTTGCCGACACCTAGACAGCGTGGGGCGTCGTCTTGGTGAGCTTCTCAAAGAAGATTGTGAGAAGACCCAAGGCGGTTTGTGAGTGGCGTGGTGCTCGCCATCTCCTGAGTGGAGGAAAGAGCAACCCAAGTGGAGCGAGGTGTTTGATCCTCGGAGGAAGGCTTAATTCGTGGAGCCGCCCAATTAGTTTGGGTTTCTCAACGTGGATTAGGGAGACCGGCAAGTCTCCGATTCACCACGAAAAAACATAACCGTGTCCATTGTGGTTTGCATCCTTGTGCCTTACTATTGCATTTACATTCATTGTGTATGAATGCTTGCTTTACATTGTGCAATTTATATACCTTGTATTAAATTGCTTATTCATTGTGTATGATTGCAATTGTTCGTTGTGCTATTCATCATTGCTAGAATTGATTAGCTTACAAGTCATATGCTTAATTGATA
This sequence comes from Phyllostachys edulis, assembly GCA_036346405.1. Classification (NCBI taxonomy): domain Eukaryota; kingdom Viridiplantae; phylum Streptophyta; class Magnoliopsida; order Poales; family Poaceae; genus Phyllostachys; species Phyllostachys edulis. The sequence goes on from CM070562.1 coordinate 71,631,656, forward strand.
TACTTATTAATAGACTTGTATTGTTGGTGCTTTTAGGGGAACCTAGTTGATTTAGGCTTTAATTGTGCAAAACCGTATTTGTATTAGCTTCCGCATTAGAAATCGGTTTTAGAGCCTAAAGGAATTTAAAACGCCTATTCACCCCCCCTCTAGTCGGCCACCTCGATCTTACAAGTGGTATCAGAGCTTGGTCTCTCATTTATTAGACTTAACCGTCTAGAGAGTAAAGGATGGCGACTAGAGATTTAGTGCACCTTGGTGAAGCACCTAAATTTAATGGCACTAATTATGCTCATTGGAAAATCCGCATGTCATGTTATTTCAAGGCCATGGGCCTAAATATATGGCGGATTGTAGATGTTGGCTTTTCTCCTCCATTGGATCATCTAGCTCCAACAATTGAGGAAGAGAAATGCTTACATCTCGACGCTCAAGCAACTAACGCCTTATTTAGTGCTTTGAGTGTAGATGTGTTCGATGCCGTATGCGATCTCAAAAATGTTCATAAGATGTGGACCTATCTTCAAGAATATTATGAAAGGTCCATCTCAATTAATGAGAATTGCATACAAGAGTGGACGTCGGGAGAAGAATGCTCAATCTCTAACTCCGACGATGAAGAGTCCACAAGCCACTCCACATCAACCTCTAGCTCCAACAATGATGAATCATCAACTCCATCAACATCGCCTCATTGCTTTATGGCAAAAGGTAAAAAGAAGGTAAATAATGATGATGATGATGATGAAAATAATGAGCCTTCATATGATGAGTTGATTGATATACTAGAAGAGCAAAATGTTTTTATGGGAAAGGAGGTTTCAAAATTCAAAGCTTTGAAGAAAGAATTTAACTTGCTTCAAGAAAATTATGATGTTTTAAAGAATGAACATGAAACCCTCCTTCTTAAAAATTATACTAGCTCTAAAGTGGATATAGGGATTACATGTGATCTATTAGATGATTTACCTTGCATTGCTCCTACCTCATGCAATTCATCTAAAGTTAATGTATCCACTTCATGTGATGATTTAATTGATATGCCTTGTTGCTCAAATATAGATGCACCTATTTCCTCTATACTTGTTGAGACTAACCTTGTAGAGGAAAACAAAGTCTCAAGGCCCAAGTCTCAAGTTTGAAAATGACTTGGATAGAAGCTATAAAGGAAGGCTACTCTCGATGAAATATTGAGCAAGCAAGTATGCTTGCAAGATAAGAGTGGCATTGGATTTACTCCCAAGAAGAAGAAGGAAAATAGCAAGACAAGACACAACGCAAGACATACAAAGAAAAATATCAAATGTCTTGGTTGTCATGAAAAGGGTCATATTGCCTCCGTATGCCCTAACAAGAAAATTGACAAGGGAGGACTTGGTCTCACCGCCAAGAAGAAGGTGAAGAGCATTCCAAAGCAAGATAGAAAACAAGTCAACAATATCAAGTGCTTTGGATGCAAAAAGATTGGTCACATTGCCTCGGTGTGCCCAAATCAAAAGGATGTCAAGCCAAGACATTCAACAAAGAGGCAAGCCGGAATTGAGCAAGATAAGAAGACATCAAGGGGAAGCAAAAGCCCTACTTGCTACAATTGCCGGGAGAAAGGACATTTTAGTAAGGAATGTCCTAAAGGTATCACTCCTAAGCCTTTTATTTATAATAATGATTATTTGCTTAGAAGGGATAGAAATGGCAATGTGTTTGCTAGGAATGTTAGTTTACATAAAATTAATGCTAAGGCCATTTGGGTGCCCAAATCCATTGTGACTAACATTCAAGAACCCAACCGAGTGTGGGTACCAAAAGGTGCTTAAATGTTAAATAGGTACTTGGAGATGCATTGTATGCTTGGCTTATTCATGAAGAGGTGGATTCCACCATGTGCAAAATTGGAGCCAAGCTTGAGGATAATCAATTCATATCATAAACCAATGCCATCTCGGTAACAAGTATTTACATTGAAGTATCTAGACCCTTTACCTTGTGTAGGTTGCATTACATGAAAATCTTAAAAAGGGTTGTTCTTGCTCTTGTGCTAAAGCTTGTTTATTGATCTCTTGAGCAAGATAGTTGTGGCACATTAAGGGGGAGTGCTAAATCATAGTCATGTATATCACATCCCTAAGTGTGCCCAAATTAATTAAGTGCTAGTATTGTTTTTCAAAAATGAGCTTTTTAGCCAAAAGTCAAAATTTTGAAATTATTAGTATATCCTTTGAAAACTAGTTGCAAAATGTATACAAATGTTATTCAAATGTTTTGCAAAGGTTTTGGTTCAAGAAAACCTATTTCAAAGGAAAATGAGTTTCTAACTAAAATTCTAGATCTTAGAATCTTGTTTTTGACCAAAACTAGATTTTTGTGTAAAATCTAATCTAGAAAGAATTTGACATTTGTCCAAAAAGGAAAATGCTAGAGTTGGCTATTCTAAACAAGTTTTGTATTCAAAAGATTTCCAAAAGACCAACTCATCAAAAGTTATTTGATTTCGAAATTCGTCCAAAATCTTAGTTTGACCTAAGTGGTCACTTTCTAGCACTTAAGTGAGTTTTGCCATTTGAACCTAAATTATTCACATGAATAGGTCCATAATGGTATTCATAACTCATACATGAAATTTGACGCTTAAATTTCTTCATTTGCTCAAATTTGGCTTCTTGTGTAGAAGTTCTCAAAAATGAGTTTCATTTGCAAAATCAAAAGCTTAATTCATAAAAACTATATTCATTAAAGTTTCTATCTCCAATCTAATGCATAATGATCCTAGAAATATTTAATTGAATACTAAAACAAAGGATCATTTGCAAAATTCTCATTTCCTTGATCTATTCCCGAAGCTCCAGGAAAATCGGAACGACCGGCGTTGTTCTCGCGGTACAACCGATTTTCGGTACGACCGGCCTTTGAACGGCGGTTCGACCGGAAATCGGTATGACCGGCCATTGAACGGCGGTTGTACCGATTTTGCTGTTTTTGCAGTCAATTGATTCCATTTCAATTCTATTCAATTCTAAATCTTTTTGACTGCCTCCCTCATGTCAAGATTGATCCTTGTTATCCTTGCAAGCTACTCACTACTAATTGTCCTTGATTGCAAGTGCAATTACTCAAGTGGTATCCTTTCCAAGAGTAGCTTCTCAAAATCATCTTGACATCGAATAGATTCAAATCTAAATCTTTTTGGCTATCCCTCTCAAGTCAAGTTGATCCTTGTAATCCTTGCAAGCTACCCACTCATGCTTTGTTGACTCCAAATACCATTTTGATCCTTGTGATATGTTTATCATTCAAGTGGTATTCCTTTAAGTGGTAGCACCTTTTGATCATCTTGATCTAGGCATGGAATTCATATTACTTATGTTTACAAGTGGTATTCTTCAAATGATATCATCTTGTCTTTATAAGTGGTATTCTTTCTAGTGATATCCTTCAAATGGTATACTTCTTATACCCACCTACAAGTGATATCTATTTCAATCCTTGCCAATCAATTCTTTTCAAACCAAGCTCTCTCCGATACCTCCAATTCATGATATATCTTTTTCATGTGGTATCTCTCCGATACTTTCATTTCATGATATATCTTTTCAAGTGGTATCTATCTAAGTCTTATCTCTCCAAGTGGTACCAAGTATCTACAAGTGGAATTAATTATTATTTGGTATCATCTTTGCCTTCAAGCCTTGTCGACGCATGTTTTCTTCAAGTGGTATCAACATGTGGATTTACAAGAGTATTATTTACAAGTGATATCTACATGTTTTACCAACAAGTGGTGTCGTCAAGTGAAAGAGAGAAGGTTGAAGTCATCTTAAGTTTTGGATGGAAAATTTCAAAAGATGACAAAGAGGGAGATAATTGGATAAAGGAAGCTTTTGTGTGTCAAAAGCAAAGATATGGATTGGACAAAGAAAACCTTTGTGTGTCAAAGGAGAAGAATGTCCAAAAGGAACCTTTGTGTAAGGGGGAGTTTTCCTAAAAAGTTTTTGAAAACCTAATTGAAGAATGTTTTGATTTTTAATATGGGTATATCATTATATGGGAAAACCAATTTGAAAAGACACCCTTAAGGCTTCGTTTTATTCTGGATTTTTGTTGTTTTATGCCAAAAAGGGGGAGTATGCGTATTTGCTCAAAATAAAACTCGTTTTATTGCCTAGCTCATAAGTTTTGCAAAGACTCTCCTTTTGCTTAAGATTTGTTTCGGTTTTTGGTGCTTAATGCCAAAAGGGGGAGAATTTGTATGAGCTACATTTGGATGTTAATTTGTATGAGCTTTATTTGTTATTCTCTTGATCTCTTGTGTTGCCTAAAAGGGGGAGAATCAAGGGGGAGAATCTTGTGGTGCCAAAAGTGGGAGTTTACCAAGATTCTCTTGTCATTTCAATGCATGCATATAGTCAAATAGCTTAATTGATTATCTTATGTTGACTTATATCCAAATGTTGTCATTTATAAAGGATTTGTCATCAATCACCAAAAAGGGGGAGATTGAAGAATCTAGACCTACCATTATGTGTTAATGGGGTTTTGGTGATTAATGACAAATCTAATTGTGAGACTAACACTTTCATTGTTATACATATTGTGTAGTCTTATTTGGATATAAAGGTAATAACCATGAAGGCATGCATGTGGTTAATGATAAATCCAAACAGTATGATTTCATAATGATGAATCTATTTGTAAGACTAACACTCTTATTGTTATATCATGTTTAGTCTCGTTTGGATATAAAGAATACAAAGTAGAATGAACAAAGAGGTTTGTATTCATATATCTTGTTGCATTCCTCGGATCCAAAATATATGTTGAACTCCACCAAAAGTCTAACTTGAATATGTGCATATGTTTCCATTACACATTTGTGTATGCACACATTTAGGGGGAGCTCAATATATGTTTTGTGGTTTCATTAGTATTGATCCATATTTCCTTGTCCATATACAATTGGGATCTTTACTTTGAAACATGTCCTTTGAATATATTTAACTTGCATAGTTAATTTATTCATATGAGTATATGAGACTTGTGTAGTTCATATATTCTTGAATGTATTTAACTTGTGTAGTTAATATATTCATATGAGTATATATATAACTTGTGTAGTTCGTATATACTCATATCCTTGAATATATTTAACTTGTGTAGTTAATATATTCATGTGAGTATATATAACTTGTGTAGTTTATATATGCTCATATTCTTGAATATATATAACTTATGTAGTTAGTATATTCAAGTGTGTATATATGACTTGTGTAGTCTATATACACTTATATGTGAGTATAACATAACTTGTGTAGTTTATGTGTGCTCACATATTCTTGAATATGTTTAACTTATGTAGTTAATCTATTCATAAGAGTGTATAAGACTTGTGTAGTCTATATATACTTATATGTGAGTAGAACATAACTAGTGTAGTTCATGTGTACTCACATATCTTTGAATATGTTTAACTTGTGTAGTTAATATATTCATATGAGTATATGAGACTTATGTAGTTAATATATGCTCATGTATTCTTGAGTTAATACGACTTGTGTAGTTCAGTATACACTCATGTTGAGTATATATAACTTATGTAGTGCTTATATACTCATACCAAACTCTATTCAATTATTTGCTATTGAAGTGGTTATCATCAATTACCAATGAGGAAAGATTGTGGTATCTTGTCCCGCCATTATGAGTTAATGGTATGTTGTGGTAATTAATGATAATCATATTGTGGAACTAACATTTTCCATGAGTTGGATGAATAGGTTATGTTCGGTGGTTGATGACTTGGGATGACATCATGTGTTGATAGTCATCAAGTCAAGAAGAGATGATCATGTGTTGATCATCAAGTCAAGTGAAGACCCATCATGAGTTGATGGATGTCAAGTAAAGAGTGCATCATGTGTTGATGCATATCAAGACTCGGGATGGAAGATGTCATCATGTGTTGATGAGCATCAAGTCAAGATCCCGAGTAAAGCTTCATCATGTGTTGATGAAGGTCAAGTAAGATGCATCATGAGTTGGTGCATATCAAGTCAAGAACCCGGAGTTGAAGCAAGGATGTGCGTCATCAAGCTTCAAGTGTTTGCGCAAGGCAAAGGTATGACTAGCTAGGGCTAAGGATGTGTTCCTAGTTTTTACCGGTCTTGGTGTTTGGTTGGATGACCGGATTGCTAGTATAGGTTGCCGTACTATTAAGAGGGTCTTTGACTAGTAGCTTGAGTTTGTCATGTGTTGATAGCTCATTGTGTTTGCTCTAGCTCACTTTAACATGTTGCCAATATTTGTGAATGTGTTTTGCAAATAGTTGTGGCTCATGGTTAATCCTTGTAGCATGTGACTTAAGTTTGCGAATCGCGCTTTTGCAAATGGTGTAAGTCCATGTACCTTATTCCTTGTGGTGTGATTCTAAAAGTGTGCAAATGTGTTTTGCAACTTGTTGAGAATCTCACTTGAATCCTTGTTTGCATCGTAGCGTCAATTTCGCAAATGTGTTTTGCAAATTGAGTTGAAGCGAAGTGCAATTGGTGGGATGATTCTAAAAGTGTGCAAATGTGTTTTGCAACTTGTTGAGAATCTTACCTTTGAACCCTTGTTTGCATTACGCATCAAATTGGCAAATGTGTTTTGCAATTTGAGTTGAAGCGAATGCAATCTGTGTTTTCTCAGGAAAATCGGATGAACCGACGTGTTATGAGCGGTACGACCGGGATGCGGTCATACCGGCGCATGTCTGATGTCGACCATAATCTATTGAGCATGCGTTGCTCGGTTGAGGAGCGATAATACCGGCGTGTCTTGGCGATGCGACCACGATCCGGTCGTTCCGATTATTTGTTGGCGGTTCAAGTTTTCGAAGAAGATGCATTTGTTGCATATCTTTGTTTTGAGAAAACCCTTGAGCGATGCGACCGCGGTGTTTTAAGCGATACGACGCTACCGCGGTTCAACCGCTTTTTGTGGCGGTTGTAAATTTCGAAACAGTGTTCGTGGGACTTAGCCGCATTTGGCGCCCTTTGTGGAGCGATACGACCGCAGTGTTTGTGCGGTTGTACCGATTGTTGCTTGATCGACCGGCCTTAGTTGGCGGTCGTTCGATTTGGTGACCAACGGCTAGTTTTATAGCCGTTGGAGGAAAAGCGACGACCGCCCCATAACGGCGGTCGTTCGATTTCCTAACTTTTTCAAGAGACTTTGTCCCAACGGCTAGTTTTTGTGTGTGGGCTATAAATACCCACCTTGGCCGTGTGAGGAGAGTTCTTGGTGCTCCTTTGAGTTCTATTGAGCTAGTGCAAGCCTCTCATACTCTTTTGTGCATGTGTTGCACTTAGTGAGGTTAGAGAGCAAACCCTAAGTGCATGTGTTGCCTTAGGTTGTGGATTTCGTATCCATAGAGCTTTGACACTTGATTAGTTCAAGTGAGAGTTAGAGTCTGTTACTCTTGGTGTTTGCCGACACCTAGACGGCGTGGAGGCGTCGTCTTGCGCCGTGAGCTTCTCAAAGAAGATTGTGAGAAGACCCGGTTTGTGAGTGGCGTGGTGCTCGCCATCTCCTGGAGTGGAGGAAAGAGCAACCCAAGTGGGCGAGGTGTTTGATCCTCGGAGGAAGGCTTAATTCGTGGAGCCGCCCAATTAGTTTGGGTTTCCTCAACGTGGATTAGGGAGACCGGCAAGTCTCCGATTCACCACGTAAAACATAACCGTGTCCATTGTGGTTTGCATCCTTGTGCCTTACTATTGCATTTACATTCATTGTGTATGAATGCTTGCTTTACATTGTGCAATTTATATACCTTGTATTAAATTGCTTATTCATTGTGTATGATTGCAATTGTTCGTTGTGCTATTCATCATTGCTAGAATTGATTAGCTTACAAGTCATATGCTTAATTGATATACTTATTAATAGACTTGTATTGTTGGTGCTTTTAGGGGAACCTAGTTGATTTAGGCTTTAATTGTGCAAAACCGTATTTGTATTAGCTTCCGCATTAGAAATCGGTTTTAGAGCCTAAAGGAATTTAAAACGCCTATTCACCCCCCCTCTAGTCGGCCACCTCGATCTTACAAGGACTCTCGACGAGGCAGACCTTAACAGGGCTGCCACCCAGTTTGTCCAACGAAGGGGGAAGCCTCTTTTGTGCAGCAGCTCAAGAAGGTAGTCCCAGCGGACCGAATTGAAAGCCTTGGCTATGTCAAGCTTGAAGAAGAGAGAGGGGGTATTGGAGTGGTGAAGTCTTCTAATCAGGTTGCGGACGTAGAGAAAGTTGTCGTGGATACTTCGAGTCTTGATGAAGGCACTCTAGGCTCGCGAGACCAAGCTATTGAGGAAAGGCGCCAGCCGCAGTGCTAACGTTTTGGCGATCCACTTCCCGATCCCATGTATAAGGCTGATAGGTCTGAAATCTTGCACTTTGTCGGCTCCCTCCTTTTTTGGGATCAGCACAATGTTTGCAGTATTGAGTAAGTGAAAGTCTGCGACGTCTTGGAGGGAGTGAAAGTCAGGAACACGACATGATTTCGCTTTAATGATTTGCCGCCAGGATTTGTAGAAATTAGTGGAGAAACCTTCCGGCCCCGGTGCTTTGTCTCCCGGTAGTTGGGCTAGAGCAAGGCGCACTTCAGATTCCGAGAACGCACTGCAGACCTGTAAATCTGTCTTGGGAGGTGCGGGGCCTCCCGCTTGAGATCGGTGTCATGCATGGGGCCCGCCCAACATTTCTTGGAAGTGCTTTTGAGTTATGTCCTCTTTCTCGAGTGCGAGATCGCCCACCCCATACCATTTTGGAGTCTTTGGATGTGGTTTTTCCTTTTCTACCATTTGCTTTTATATGGAAGAACTTTGTGTTTCGTCGTTTTCTTTGAGGTTTGTGATCCGGGAGCTCTGGCGTTTCCTGGTTCGCTCGATCACTACCAGTCCCAGTACTCTCTTCTTTAGGTGGGACCTCAAGGTCAGTTCAGAAGAGGACAAGTCCCTGCGCTCTTGAGCCATGTCGAACCTGAGAATGAGCTCTAAAGCCATATGGAGAAAGAGCCTGGGCCGGGGGAAGAGGGAGAAGCTCCACGATTTTAGCGCGGTTGCGGTGGAAGCTAGCTTGTGGTGCAACCTATGCATGGGTTCGGTGTGCAGGCATGGGGCTAGCCAGGCATTTTTGACCGTCTCAAAGAAACCTAGCATCTTGATCCAAAAGTTTTCGAAACAAAAAGTTTTAGGTCAAGCGGGTCCGGAAGAGTTGGACAGGAGTAGAGGGCAATGGTCGGAGACCGAAGAGGACAGTGCCTGAAGGACATGGTTGTCGAAGAGGGTATCCCAGCCTTCATTAGAAAAGACTCTGTCTAGCCTGACCAGGGTGGGTCTCCGACGTTCGCTGCTCCAAGTAAATTTTCTGTTTTGAAGGTGAATTTCTTTGAGCTCACAAGCGTTGAGCGTGTTGCGGAATTGCGCCATGTGTCGCGGGTTAATGTTGGAGTTGTTTTTATCTTGAGCTCGATAGATGAGGTTGAAGTCGCCTAGGACCAGCCGGTTGGTGCCGGTGGTAGGTTTTAAAGAGGCGATTTCTTGAAGGAATACCGGCTTGAGTCTGGTTCGGGAAGGCCCGTAAACTACGTGAGGCGGAAGGACGAGTTGCACTCTTTTAGGCGCATCGTCGCCGACAGACTGAAGACCGAGGTGAGAACATCCTGCACCGCAATGACCTCGTTATTCCAGAGAAGGAGAACTCCACCCCTCGAACCCTCCGCCGGGTTGTAGACGAAATTCCGCAGGTTGTAACCCCCAAGGGAACAAGCAAGGTTTTGGTCCACGGAGGCAAGCTTAGTTTCCTGCAAGCAAACTAGATGGCACGTCGTGGAGGTGAGGGTCTCCTGAACGAGCGCGTGCCTTGCCTGGTTGTTGAGACCCCGCACGTTCCAGCAGAGAATGTTGATGCAAGGGCTTGTCATGGTAGGAGGTTGCAGCCGCAGAGAAGGGAGTGGCCAAGGAGAATAAGGGTTTGCGGCAAGAACGCTTCGCCGCAGGATCCTTTCTTGCCGCCGCCGACTCAGACGGAGAGCAGCCACCACCAGAAGAGCATCACTCGCCGGACCTCCCGCCCAAAGAACAAAGTGAGGAGTCAAGGGTCAAGTGACAGCAATCGGGACTTAGGAAGACTAGCGGGCAGAGATCCTAGGGGGTTAGCAATGTCTTGAAGCGAAAGAAAGGAGGCTTGGCCAAGCTGTCCAACAAAAGAACGAAGGCAGTTTTCTTAATGGGCATTTCAGCAACCGACTTGACTTTTTCAGTTGATTAAGCATCAACAAACGGCTGAAGGAAAACTGCAGAAGTCTTGACATCCACACAGGAGTTAAGCACAACTGGAGACCGAAGGAGAGCGGCTGGGGTCTAGCGTTCCATAACAAAGTAAACAACATAATTCTTGACATCCTCAGTGCACATGAGTTCAACAGGAGACAGGGAGTAACCAGCGAGTGTGTAGAGTTCCTCAAAGGACTTAACATCAGCAAAATACTGAAGGGAAACAGCTGCCCACCTGGTTCTGGCCTTCACTGCCTCCCTCAGTGCTCGGCGTGGTGGGCAGGTTCACAGCCGCATGATTCACCCCAGGCAGTGTCTCCTCTAATCCCCCGAGGCTAGGGACAAGGAGTGGGCCTGCCAGTTGAGCTGCCCCAGGCAGCCCCTGGGTTGAAGTCGCATCACCCGCCTAGAGCTGGGATGGAAGGTTGAGTCTTAGCTTCTGGCCTGGTTCGTCTTTCGGGGATGCTGGGACTGTAAGTTTGCTCGCCGCTAGAAGGAAGGACGCCCAAGTTGCCCAGGGAGTTGAGGATGTCGCCGGCCCCGGTGCAATGCCGAGTTGCACTGTCGCCGCTGAGGTAGCCCCTAGGTACTCCTCCACCTTGCGCAGCCAAACACCACGCACCTCCTCAGCAATGGGAGGCTGAGTGGGGCTCGGAGGGAGGCTAGAGCTGAAAACCTTGTGAGGGCAGCGCGTAGGGACTTGGCGTAGGAGGCGAAGAGCTCTTGTAAGGCTTGATCAGTGTTTGCTTTTGCTTGCTCCTGCGACAGCGAGGGTGGGGCGAAGCAGGCGGCACTGAGTGGAGTCAGTGTCGTAGGAAGGTCCTCGCTGTCCACTGGCTGGCGCCGGCCATCCCTGTTGGCCCCAAAGGAGTGTCCTCGGTGGCGGGGGGAACGATCGCGCTCGCGACTCGCGCCGAGGCGCAGCTTGGTAGAAGAGTTTGAGCTTCTGGCGCCTTGATGGTTGTTGAAGTGGTGGCTGCCTTCGTCTTCGTCGCTATCTTCATTGTTCTTGGGTCTCCAGTTTAGGTTGGAGGGGTGATCGTCATGGCCCGAGTGACGCGGAGGTCGACGGTGGTCACGGGAGGGGCGTTGGCCTTCTGTTGGGAGACTAGGCTGCGCCTCCTTCTCCAGCCGCAGAGGTTGAGGAGGGTTGTGGGTCGGCCCTCCTTTGGATTCCGGCGTGCCGTCCACCGCCCCGAGATTCCAGGGAAGCTGGGTTGTGCACGGCTCATAAGGCACAGTATCCGCTGCGGACAGGAAGTCGTCCAGGGGTGTGGCGGTGTGGTCCTCAACGTAATCTAGGTGAATGATCACCCGGTGGGTGAGCCCTCGCCTCCTTTTGTCCATGCCGCGGGAGCGCGATTCTGGCCGAGATGAGACCTCACCTCGATGCGTGAAGGTGAGCCAGGCCACCTTCGGGATCATGCTGGGATTGGACGTCCAGGCCCAAAGGTTGAGGGTCCTTGTGTCCTCAAGGCTTGCCGAAACCCCTTCGATGGAGAGCAGCGAGCATTTCCTTCCTACGATGTGCTCCACCACCTCCGGGGTCCAGGCGTACACAGGGACGCCTTCCAGGCAAAGCCGAACCCGGAAGAACATGGCAGCACCGAAAGCATGACTCACCGACCTCCAAGGTCGCACGTGAATCTCCAGGGCTTCGTGATGAAACTTCTTCGCCTCTCGGACTCTGTCACGGTCTTGTTTGCTGGTAAACTTGAGGAGGAAAGCCTCCGGGTGGTGGAGGGAGACGGCCACATCCTCACGACGCAGGCCAAAGCGATGTCGGACTACCTTGGCCACCGCCCTTTCATCAGCGTTGGCGTCGCCCTGCAGCACCCAGGCTACGAGTGCAGTAGCCTCCCAGTCCTGGCAGGCACGGTCGAGCATGGTGGAGCCGTTGACGATGAAGTAGTCCTCCTCCGGACGGGTGTCGGGGGCGCCAAGGAAATTCATGGCCGGAGGTCGTGGGGGGGGGCTTCGAAGGGGCTTGAAGTGGCACGCAGCTTTGGGGGAGGTGGTGAGCTAGGAGGCTGCAGCGACGGTGGTTGAGGCTTTGGGGGGTGGTGGCGAGGAGGCTGCAGCGAAAGTGGTTGAGGCTTTGGGGGAGAAGGTGTGCGAGGCCGCAGAAATCTCCATCGACAATCCCTTGCCTAGTGCCCGGAGGAAGAGCAGAGAAGGCACCGAACAGGGTCCCGATAGCTAGAGATTTTGTGGCTGCTCGAAAGGCAACGGAAGCACCTCCCTGCGGTTTTGGCAAGAAAGGAGGTAGATGGAGCTGAGTGAATGCCCCGAAAAAAGCAGCCGCCCGCGGCGCGCCACCAGTGAGGCCTCTTCACTTCTTTCCATCCTTCATCTGCTCCGCGCCAAACGGCTTTGGGGTGGAGTGGAGGCAGGCCTGCGTTGACGGGGCGATCTGCGGCTGGCTCGAGGAAGCTTCTATGGGACATTGGGGAGGAGGCGCGTCGAGGTAGAGCCTTCGCCCCAGGGGAGGACGACTGCAATTGAAGAGACTTTTGACGGAGGGGCGCATTGGGGTGAGTAGGCGGAGTAAATGCGGTTCTCCGGGAGACTTGATTTTGCAAAATCTGCACAAAAGATTTAGGCTTCAATGCGGTCTTCAGTGGCGCAACCAAAGAGCCGACCGACGGGGGCGCGGTCCCGAGGAGACCGCAGCCTGGCGAGGAGGGGGGCCGCCACCGGACGAGGAGGGGTAGGAGGGCTTGGCGGGCCAGATCAGATCTGGATCTGGCTCCGGCAGCGGAAAGTGGGAGGCGGGAGAAGGCTGGCCAAGGGGAGAGCGAGAGGCGAGAGAAGGCTAATGGGGGACGGGGCGGGGGGTGGGGCGGAGGCGGGGAAGGCCAGGCGGCGACGGACGGGAAGGGAAGGGTGGGGGCGGAGGGGGGGGGGGGGGGGCTCGAGCTAGGAGGAGGGGGCCATGCTGTATGGGAGGGCTCCGGGGAGGGTGGCCGAGCCAGAGTGGCGCCGGGCGGGCTTGAGGGGGGGCACCCCTGGGTGCCTAGGGGGTCGCCAGAGCCGTCTTCGGCTTAATCGAAAATCATATATCTAAATTGATGACTAAGATAAAGGAGGAGGGAAGAGCTTGGCACCTCGCGGGGGCCAAATCTTTGGAGTTTTTTGTTTCTCTGTAATTTCGGCCTTGCTTTTTTAAACTCTGGTTCTGTGCGAACCTTGTTCCGTCCCTCCTCTATTAATATAACGGGCAACTCTCTTGCCGGTTTTCATTCAAAAAAAAAGAGCAAGACCTCCTTCCCACCCCCGCCTAAAAAAATAGCCTAGTCTGATCAATGATTAAAGTGACAATCTCTAGGCCTATGCTAGGTTTTGAGCTCTATCACTTACCACATTATCAACTAGTAGTCCTAGTATAACAAGAGAAGAATTGCCCTGACAAAAAGAGTAGCAAGTAATTTATACCACGACAAGTAACTGTATAACATAGATAAATATACTAACAGCTCAAAGCCTAGCTTAAAACTCTAAATTGTCACGGTAATCTCACAGAGCAATCAGATAGCCCACAATCTATCATGCAAGACACCCGGTACTAGTGCTAATCAAATCACAGATAGATGTAAAAATGAACTTCACTAGTATGGCACACTATGCAAGGTAGACAAAGTAAGAACCAAAAAAACTCACTGAACCAGTGGCATTCAAAGCCACTGAGAAGGCAAGGCATGGTTGTCTGGCGAGGTTATCGGAGATACAATGCCACACCACCATGAAAAAGGGCACACTGAAGCACATGATCAAGGTGCGGGATTGATGCTACACAAAGACAAGAACAATATGGGCACTGGCCGCACGCACAAATCAGCCACCAATCGGAATCAATCAAATCAGAACCAACAAGGAACCAAGACCAAAAGCACCCAAGCCAAGCGCGTCAAGCGGATAGTGTTGGTGATATTCCCTAGAGGCAATCATAGAGATGATTGTTTGACCTCTATGTTTATGAATTATAGAATAAATATTATTATTTTCCTTTGATGAATTATCATTTATAAATATTAACAAGTACGTGACTTGTTGGTGAATCTCGTTAACTTATATGATGTCATTCTAAATGCATCCCTGGTCGAATGTCACTGGTTGGAACACTAGTGACTTATCAACCGAAACATGTATTGATTGATAACCATGTTTCACCGGTCATGGATATGAGGATATCGAATCAATAATGTGAACACATGTTAGAGAACATGGTGTTGGATTGACCCGCCTTTAGACACTATTGAGATTGTTATGATTTTATGTGTCATCAATTGGTCTCAAGCAATGATGATGTATGATCCTTAGACCAGAGATCATCATGGTTTCATATATGTGTAATAGTATACTTAGAGGTTGCCAAACGCTACTCCGTAACTAGGTAGTTATAAAGGTAGCTTTCGGATATGCTATGAAACATGCAGAGGGGTGTGACTAGTCGGATATATGATTTGCCCCTCCTAACATAACAGGAGAGATATGTCTAGGCCCCTCGATGTGGTCGGATAAAGAAAGTGCATGACCGAGCCACAAGTGGTCGAAAAGTCGATCACATGAAGTTATCCGTCACTTGATCGAGAAAGTATTGAACAGTCCATGGATGACAAAATATCTCACATAGAGTTCAACCATATATCGTGAGGCAAGGGGAGAATACATAAGCAGGTCGTTCAGTCCGACCAGATACGGACTGGTCATAAACTAGTTGGACATGATCACTAACTGGTCGTCAGGAGTTACGAATTGGTCGTAACTAAATATGAACTGATCGTTTGGAGATACGAGTTGGTCGTAAGTGATAAGGACCTAGTCGCAGATCATATTGCATAAGGTTCGTCCGATATAATATTTATGTGTATTCGGGAATCGTTATGTTCTGCTAGGAACCGCTAACGATTCGTGGTCAGAAAGGAGTTTCCGAGTCACAACCGATTACGAATGAACCTACAGGGTCGTACACTTAACGAGTTGGAATAAACGAGTTCAGATAGGATCCGTCATGGACTCTTTATAAGGGGGTGCATGGGGTTGTTGGGACATACGTGAGTTTTTCCACCAAAACCCTAGTCGCCATCTTTTTGAAGGCCCTACAGTGCACGTTGGTGCTAGCATACCGACGTACGGCGTTCTACCCCTGGATGTGTGGATATCGTAGAGGCGTTGCTGTGGTTGCTGCTGCGCTGATCGAGGACGATCTACAACCTACGCAAGGAACATTATAGGTTCCTAGAGGAGACGATCGGTGCTGATGACGTTGGACGATCGACTACGACCACTTCATCGACGCGCTCGACGTTGGATCGGGTTGTTCCAACTTGACGAGGATCTAATAATCCTCAATTAATTAAATAGTTTATCTGTAATTGTTATTATAGATAGTGATATCCTTATGATAGTCTTAAGTATACCCCTTATCATTCATAAGGGAAAAAGCTTAAGATAATTGGTCCTAAGCCTTTCTATAACCACCTCATGGTCGTAAGCCTTTCTACAACCACCCTATGGTCGTGAGATGTTCTACGGCCACCTAGTGATCGTAAGACTTTCTACGTCCACCTCATTATCGTAAGCCTTTCTACGACCACCTCATAGTTGTAAGCCTTTATAAGACCAGGCCAATTACGACTACCCTATAGTCAACAAAGTCCACAGACATGTGGGCCCGATTGACTAGAAAATCTTATACACTGTGTTTAAGATATAGAGCAGTTAGCATGCACTATTATTCTCCAGGATAACTGGATGCATTATGCTTCTGTCTCTGACGATAGCTGCCAGACGACATGAGGTGTTATATCCCTGACAGTAACCTCCATCAACGTGCGCATTTCATCAAGCGTTAAGGTGCCTCTTGGCCTGGAGTAATTGCCGCCCCATCATGCACTATATAAAGGCTGAACGTCAGTGAACGGGGGACAAGGAAGGCA
This sequence comes from Phyllostachys edulis, assembly GCA_036346405.1. Lineage (NCBI taxonomy): Eukaryota > Viridiplantae > Streptophyta > Magnoliopsida > Poales > Poaceae > Phyllostachys > Phyllostachys edulis. Next base: position 71,647,897 of record CM070562.1, read on the forward strand.
ATTGGAGATAAGAGATAGAAGTCATTGCATCTTTGTTTTACTAATTCCTTCCGGCTTGCAAGCATAGTGTGAGGACCCATAGGTTATCTCCGTAAGACCGAGACTAAGCATGGTCTTAAGGACATAACTCTAGGGCCTCAAGTAAATGGATTCCAACTTAACTCTATCTCAGTGAAAGGCTTAACTACAAACTAAAGCCCCGACGATCATGCGCGCAGCTCCTCTGCGAGCACTACATGATTGTCGGTTCTCCAACAAGTCAAGCACTACACCTAGTGAGTTAAATAGGAAGCCACGAATAGCGAGTATGCAATCATATTGGCTCCCAAGATCAGCGACCAATATGCTCATACTCTCATACAACGTTGATCACATCCATACAACAATATACATAGATAGTTCAAAAGACATACAACATAATAGTTAAAGTCTACAACTATTACAAACGCCCGACCGGCCAAATTCAAATAAGAGTATAAAGTAACAGCGAAAGCAAGTAAATAAACCAAAATATCCAGCATAGTATGCCCCATAACCCATCGGCAACCAACTGGGAGTTAAATGATAGCATTACTCATTAGCGTCGCCAAAATCAGCGCTAACAAGCTCAACAGGCTCATACCCTTCCTCACCTGAAATTGCAGCAACCGGGTTGAGTACAAAGGTACTCACAAGTCTTACACAAATAAAAATTAGTTATGCTAGAGGTTGTTCCAAAGGATGGCTCATATTGGCTTAGTTTTACAAAAGAGACGCAACAATTTACAACCTACACATACTAGTTTTTCAAGTGCCATTTCAAAATCAGATTTGAAGTAGAAGTAAAGCATGTGAATAAGTAGTAAATTGAATAACAAATGAACCATACAAATGACAAAGTGGCTGTCCACTTTGATACAACAACAAACATGAACAACCCATTCATGACGATACCAAGTTATAACCATAATTTTAATTCCAAGTCTAACAATAGCAACCATGTAACTCAAGTGGTCGTCCATAACCGCGGACACGGCTATTCGAATAGATTTATACCCTGCAGGGGTGTACTACTTTACCCACATGACTTGATTAGCCCGTAAGCCTCCAGATGCCTCCGAATATAGCATACTTCCTATGGTATGCCTAAGATAAACCAAGACTTAGTATTTTTCAGCAAGTTGATATCATTGAGTTGACTCGCCCATACGCGACGTAACCCCGTTTAAGTGTAGGCTACCCACCTACAACTAAACGGGCACGCAAGTTGTGCCGGAAATACCGACCCAATTAATAAAGCTTAAATAGGGCTCACCCTCACAATTAAGAATTGCAATCGGCACCCTTATGGAACATATATGCGATGGAACACATATATGTCCTCACACCACCAGTCATCAACTCAACAACACCAACCCCTTACTTAAGCAAGCAGCGCCCATACACCGCATGTGGTAGCACGAGTTTTACTTGAATCAAAGATGTTACCAAAGTTCGGTCCTTAATTGTCCAGACAAGTCAACCACTTAACCAAATCTCGTGCACAAAGGCACCATCACTAACCATCACTTGTCCAGACCAAAAGCTCATTTAAAATGATAAAATTTGACTCATAAAATAGATACAAAGATCTGAAACAAAAGTATATAATGATAGTTGTGTTTATCCCATAATTGTCGGGTTATTCCCGACAATCAGCTACCGGTTCTAGACTTGCATGGCTAAGCAAACCCGAACAATATATTTCAACCATTCTAACTTAATCATGTGGTGCTGGAGTGATTCAAGGACAACATCAATGAATAGGAGATAACTAATCTACACATCACAAAATTAGCGACATTATCAAAATAGCATGCAAGCAATTATCATTGCACTAACTTAACAAAACTAGGATCAAATATGATGCAAAAGAAAGTTAAAATGATGCTTGCCTTGCTGGTAGTTCAGTTGTTCACTCTTGGTTACGTACTCACTTACTTCCGGCAATTTGGTATCTATAGAAAGACGATATCGAATAAACATCGAGAAAAGCTGAAAAATTCAAAGTGCTAAAAAATGCATGAAATTTCTACAGTAGCTAGATGATGATTTTATATGAATTTAGGTGAAAGAATTATTCCATTTGGACTTAGTATGTGAGAGTTATGAAGGTTTGAAAATCAGTTTTCAGGAAATTCCAATTTAATTCAATTCTTTCTCGTTCACTTAATTTAATTATTTGGCCAAAATTTGCAGAGCAGTGGTGAGGATGAGGATTATATGGATGGATAGAGAATATTAATATAAGACCAAAATAACTTGGTTCATCCTATTTGGAGTTTTTATGAAATAATTATGAATTTTTAAGTTAAAAGAATTTTTAGTGCAAAAATAATTTTATTCCGAATTTTTCCAAATCATTTAATACTTTTTGCACACATGCTAACCTGGACTCTATCATGACAAATGGGGCCTACAAATATTCTTTTCTATTCCATTTAATTCCTAAGAAAAACATCTATCGGCAAATCTAATATTCTCATGATCATTGACTTAACCGATTCTCCGGTGTTGAATCCACTCACATGCATAACACTCTCCGATCATATTCGCATACCTTGATCTAAATCCCGTACTAACCTTCACTAAGGCATTATCAAGGTAGTCAATCCATCGAGTGATGCCCGAACTCACGATACTCCAACTATACAACCTATCCAATAATGATACGAAATCCACCAACTTATGGGCATATGACCATGACTAAATCCATCAATCATTCTCCAATATGCTATTTAAGCTAATACTAACTATCTAGCTCTACTAGTCTTGCCTCGGCAAATCACATTCGTATACACCAAAATTTCCACCAATCGAGATTTATTTGACTTACCGATACTTAATGAGCTTTACAATTTAATAGCACATCCAACATTTAATAGCTCACTAATAAATCAACTTACATCCATTTCACCGGACTAGTCGTGTATGACAACTACTATTCCAATCACATATGAGCCTTACTGATTGACTATTAATCATTTATCTACCAATCCAATAGAGGGTACAAAATTCACCAACTCGGAACAATAGGACTTATCTATTAATTGCATGGCAATCCAATTAGTTATCCGAAATCAAATCATTCATTTTACCACCACCCAAATCTAGCATAAATGACTTACATAGCTATTACTTAATACATCCCATCAATTTACTCATGATTAAATACATCACTCGATTCAACATCCATATCTCATTAAACATCATGACCTAAGCTATTCATCAAGTACTAAATCAGAAAAATCCTTATGCGCCATATCTCCTAAAATTACTAATCCAACATAAGAAAAAATCTACAATTAATGTATTATCCAAAGATTACCACTAACATCCATGCAACTTCAAAATAATATCATCCGATCAAGTAATCAACTCATATATTTAATCTAGCATCCACCGACCAACAACACACACATTTTGTCACAAAATCTAATTATTCGCATTCACCGACATATCGATACATAACCACGCCTACGCACAAATACAACCTAATTGGAGAATTATACCGGCCTAAGCTACCAAAATATTTTTACCATTAAGTATGCATAAGTAGATGACATGCATATGACTAATATGCAACATGCACAAGTAAATATCGTAAACGCGATTTGACACTAAAGATTTTTACCGCGGCACTAAGCGTGCAGAATAATGCCGGACATCGTCTTCACGGCACTCGTTCGCGTCCGCCGTAGTCGTCGCCGTTTCCACGTCCGGCTCCTCATCCATGCCTCCTCGCCTCGGTCGCCCCGGCGAGCCGCTGCCGTCGCTGCTGCTGCATGCATGCAACGCCTCGGCATCGGGCTCCGCCTCGCCGTGCTCATGACGTCACTGGACAGCACCTCGGTGCCCTCAACTTCGTGCCGGGCTACAGCGCCGCCACGCGCCGTACCACCCAAGCCGCTCGCACACGCCGCCACCCGCTCGCATGCATCGCCGTCGCCCTCGCCGAGCCTTCGCTGCTCCGCATGCGCCGCTGTCGATGCCGCCGGACAGCACTGCTTGCTGCCACGCCAGGCCGCCGCCGTGCTCTAGGCCGTGCGCACCAGTGTGCCACCAAGCTGCTGCATGTGAGTATGTGACTGCTGGCCAGGCCAGCACCACCGCCAGCACCACCGCCTACTGAAACACTTCCCGAACCGCCTTCCCTCTCGGTTGCCGCTGCACCGACCACACCATGCCGAGCAACAAGCTGCCTCGCCTCCGCACCGATGTCGCGTGCTAGCTCTCGGCCGCCTTATGGACCTCGTGCCGCTCCCATGCCGCTGGGCTGCCGCAGCTGCCCACTGCTCGCTGTTCTGATGCCGTGCATTGGGCGCCGGCCTCGGCTTTGCCACTCTCGGCCGTAGGCCACGCCGTGCATGCCGCTCTCTATGCTGCCACGCCGCTGCTGCTGCAGCACCTCCTTGCTCGCCTACTGAAGCCGAGTCGCATGGGGCTGCTGGTCGCCACCAAGCCTCCTCCTCTTCTCTTGTCTCCAAAACTTTTAATCTTCAGTGCATGCAAAAACTAATCGCAGATTTGGAAAGCTTGTGGAATGAGGAACGCCACCATATAACATGCAATATGGGATTTTTGGTTTTTGATAGAGATTGAAAGGAGAGAATGTGTGGGATGAACATGTGTTCTTGGTCTATGTTTTGGGAAGAAGCAGTAGCGTGGAGAAAGAAGATGGCAGTAAGAGAAGAAATGAAATGGGTGGTGGGATGCTGTGTTGGGAATAAAGAGTAGGGATGGAGCCTTTGCTCAGTTTGTGTGGGGAGAAAAAGGTAGAGAGCTGTTCGGTTGGGGCAAGAACCGAATGGCAGGAGCTCTCGGCTGCATAAAGGAAAAGGGCAGGGAAAGCTGTGCACAAGGTGGGAAAAAGGTGGCAGGGGTTGGAGCTTTGCAGGTTAGATAGTGTGTGTTCGGCTAGGTTATAGGAAATGGCAGAAAATGGCAGTGGGAGATAGATACAAAGAAATGGCAGTGAGAAGGAGGAGTTCTCGGTTCAGAACTAAAGAAATGGCCATCATGTGGTTCGGTTGGAAGTAAAAATTTCGAATGAACAGTATTCGGTTTTGGGGAAAAATAAATAGCAGTGGAGAGTTCGATAATTTTTAGACATAGTTGTCTTGCTCCAAAAATCACAAAATTTTTATGGAAGGTTCCTGACATAATGTTGATGCTTAGGTAAAAATTTTAGGAATTTTTCCAGAGTGTGATGCTCTCTAAAAATCTTTGAAGTTCCTGTTTGCTTGGAAGATGAATAACAGTACAGTTCTTCCTCTTTTCTCTGGCTCGCTCCAACGACCTTGCATGCGCGAACTAACCGCCAAATTGGAAAGCTCTCGAGACGACGATCGCAACGGTATAACATGCATTGTCAGATTCTTGATTTTTGGTGGTGATCGCGAAGAGAGAAGTTGGGGGAAAAGAATCGGCATGCAGGCGTTTCATCTGCTACTTCTTTTCATCTGTTTGTGAATTCGCTCAAACTGCCATGCATGCGAAATCGAATTGCGGAATTGGGTTGGTCGTGCGATAGCGATCGCGATGGTATGATATGCATGACTTGGTTTTGAGTTTTCGGATGAGATTTGAAGGAGAGAAGCGAAAAAGTTAGTAGGGACGGAAAATGGAAGATGACAGGTCAAGAAGGGACATGCAAGTGTTTCGCCTGCAGTCGATCGATCTGGAAAAGAGCTTCGGTACCAATGCATGCATCATGATTTTTGAAATGCATGAGAAAACAAAGAGATCAATACAATTAATTTTAATAAAAATTTTTTCACAGTCTTTCAAATAATTTGGTTTAATAAAATGCAACCTTTTAATTAATCCAATTTGATTTTTAAAGCAACATTTTGATTAAACACTGAATTTTTTTAAAAACATAGTCAAAAATTAATATAACACCAAATTAAATATTAACAACCCGATTCTGAAAATCGGGGTGTTACACATAGTCAACACAACAACACATGAGTAGGGTTATTATTCTCCTAGGAGAAGGTCTGAACCTGTCTAAATCTATGTATCTTTCTCTGCGTGGTTCTGATTCTAGGAAACCCCCAAATATTCATTCGTAAGATCGATACCAGATCATCGACAGTTGGCGCCATCCGTGGGGTCTTTCTGGTGATACTTTTCGAAAATTTCTCTTGATTTTTTTGGCAGGAGAGTGGAACGAAGAGAACTGATTTGATTTGACAGATTACACACAACTCAACATGGATGCCTGCTACGAATACAAGCATAGCCTTATTTCGTCCGACGGTAATGCTGTTTCCAGGGATCCTTCACCAGACCCAGGAGACCATGTCGCAGACAGAGTTGATGGTGGATCTTTTTCCCCCACAACATTACGTCCAAATGAGGGACCAGATTCTTCAGAGGGCAAGGGTCCATCCGACCATGATCAGGACTCCACCAAGACAAGTACAAAGTATAGCGAGGGTTGCTCTTCGAAATGTTCAAGTCCGTCCGATCTGGCACAACAAGTCCTGGAATCCATCATTCCAAGACTCAACCATCATCTGGTGATCATCACCTTTCAGTTACCCCCAAGAGGTGCGTGGTCGAGCCCACTTTTCCTGCGGATTTGATCGTACCCTCGTAGGGTTCACCTTCGATTGGAGACTGTTATAACCCATAATTCCCCTTCTTGGCCGCTTCAAGTTGCGAGGCGTTGTGATTCGACTACTCCTCAAGCCAAGAGGGATCAGGCACAAGTGGAAATGATATCTAGGAGGTCTTTGCCCTCCCCTCAGATCCTAATCTCTCTCCAAGAGTCTGGACTGGGGATGCTTCCCATCGATCACTCACTTCGGGCTTTCATGGTGATGGCGAGGATGCCTCCGACGATGAATAGGATCACCACCTTCATGAGCGTGGGACCTCTTCCTACACTTGAGGAGGTATGACAAACAAGTGGTTGAAAGCAGTCGGGCGACGATGAGGAGATGCCGTTCCAAGATCCGAAGCACACCATCGATCATATCTATGGAGGATCTTGGGTATACGAGTCAAAACGACTGCTAAAGGCTGTTGAGCATGAGGTAAACTCCATTGACACTTCTCTTGTCAATAAATTACCAAAGTGGTCAGAAGTCACCATCTCTTATGAGAAGGGTAATTGTCCAATCCCTTCTACTCTTCCATGTCGATTTTCGATCATAGTCGAGCCCACCATCAACAACTATCGAGTAAATTGTGTGTTAGTTGATAGTGGGAGTTCATTAAATACATTGTTTACAAGTGCCCTAGATGAGATCCAAGTGCCTAGGACCAAAGTAAAGCCTGTACGATACTCATTTCATGGGAACCCATTGGCCAACTATATCTTCCTATAAAATTTGGTTCTCCAAACAACTTCAGGACATAAAAAATCTCTTTTGATGTGGTCGATTTCGACACAGTATACAACGCCATACTCGGACGACCAACTTTGACACAATTCTTAATGGCTGCTCATTATGGTTATCAATATCTTAAGATGTCAGGCCCCAAAGGAGCAATCATAGTTCGTTGTGATAAAAAGACGGTGCTTATATGCAACCGAAAATCCCTCGAGTTGGTTGGCCAGATACCAACTCGAGAAGCAAGCAAGAGTCAAGCTTCGACCAAGCAGTCATAGCCTAAAACTGCACCAAAGCTGAACGATCAAGTCAGAGAAGTTCCACTGAACCCAGAGGAGCCTTCAAAGACTATTCGCATTGGGGTTACTTCCGACCCTACATAGGAAGACGCCCTCGTCACCTTCCTCCGAGCTAACGCAGATGTCTTTGTGTGGCAAACATCCGATATGCCCAGAATCCCCAGGGAGGTGATTGAGCACAGGTTAGCTTTACGGCTTGACAAGAAACCCGTAAAACAAAAATTATAGAGATTTGCACTCGGTCGACGAGATGCTATTAGATCAGAATTGGACAAGCTACTTAAAGAAGGTTTTATAAGAGAAGTCGACCACCCAGAGTGGTTGGCTAACCCTGTAATGGTTAGAAAGTCTAATCGTGAGTGGCGTATGTGTGTAGACTTTACTGATCTCAATAAAACTTGTCCAAAAGATGATTTTGCTCTTTCTCGTATTGATCAATTGGTTGACTCTACTACTGGTTGTGAAATATTAAGTTTCCTAGATGCATATTTTGGTTATCGTCAGATTAGTATGTGTTTAGATGATAAAGAAAAGACCGTATTTATTACACCATTTGGAATATTTTTCTATGTCAAAATGCCATTTGGTTTAAAAAATGTTGACGCTTCTTTTCAACGCTTGATGCAAACGACCTTCTCTGTTCAACTAGGCCGAAACTTGGAAGTCTATGTGGACGATCTGGTCGTAAAAAGCATCAAGTGCTTTAATCATATTTTTGATTTGCAGGAGACATTCGACAACCTCAGAAAACACCATTTGAAACTCAATCCCAAGAAGTGTGTGTTTTGAATCTCTTCAAGAAAATTGTTTGGATTCCTTTTTTCTGCACGAGGAATCGATGCAAATCTTGAAAAGATAAAGGTCATTGAACAAATACGCCCTTCGACCACAAAGAAAGAAGTCTAAAAACTCACAAGATGCATGACGGCTTTAAGTTATTTCATCGCATGACTAGGAGAAAAAGGACTTCCTTTCTTCAAACTTCTGAGAAAAGACGAGGGTTTCGAATGGTCAGAGGAGGCAAACACTGCCTTCAAGGATGTCCGGAGGTATCTTATGAGTGCTCCTGCTCTAGTTTATCCAAAACCAGAAGAGACACTTTTAATATATCTAGCTGCCACGCCATAGACAGTGAGCGCAATGCTGGTTGCCGAATGTGAAAATGTTCAACGACCAGTTTACTACGTAAGTGAAGTTTTACATGGGCCTAAGGAGCGATACCCTCAGGTCCAAAAACTCTTATATGCCCTCCTTGTGTCTTCGAGGAAATTGAGGCATTATTTTCAGGCGCACAAGGTAATTATGCCGTCTGAGTTTCACTTAGGAGAGGTCCTCCAAAATAGGGAATCAGCGGGATACGTGGCAAAATAGTCAGTTGAACTTGGGGAGTTCGACCTCCATTTCATGTCCCGAACGACCATTAAATCTCAGATCTTGGCAAACTTTGTCGCCGAATGGATAAATCCTGAACTTGTTCAGGATCCCCAGTATAAACACCATGACCAGTGGACAATGTACTTTGATGGGTCACTTACGCTAAGTGGCTCGGGGGCTGAGGTGGTCCTCCAATCTCATACAAGAGAGATCTTAAAGTATGCTATTCAATTAAACTTTCCTGCCACTAATAACGAAAGGTATCATCTAATGTTTGTTGGTCGACATACGAAAGCAAATGGCGCTCGCGCCGATTCAATGACTACTTGTGAGAGAAGACTCTCAACTAGCTGTGAATCAAGTGGAAAAAGAGTACCAGTGCTCTAATCCAACCATGCCTCTAGAAGTCAGGAACCTTGAAAAGCATTTTTTCGGATTCGGGGTACAATATATCCCTCGAAAGGATAATTTCCTCGCTGACCAGTTAGATTGAATGACTTCTTCCTAATCACAAGTACCAAAAGGAGTCTTCTCGGAATAGCTCCAGAAGCCGTCTCTGGTCGAAACACTAGAGCCATCTCCTATTGAGATAATCTCTCTAGAAAATGAGGATACCTGGACGAATCTCATCTACGAGTATCTTCAAAAGGGTACAATATCCAATGATGATCTTGAAGCTGATCGCTTATCCCGCAAGGCCAAAATGTATGCTTTGGTCGGAGGGGTCCTTTACAAATAAGGTACTCAAGGGGTTCTCATACGATGTATATCATAGAGAGAAGGACTGAATCTTCTTCATGAAATACACAGAGGCATCTATAGAACTCATGCTTCTTACAGAACGCTGGTCGAAAAAGCCTTTTGACAAGGTTTCTATTGGCCAACGGCCCTCAATGATGCTAAAGAGTTGGTTAAAAATGTGTATAATGCTAGTTTCATAGCAGGCAAATACATCAACCAGCTCAAACATTGCAAACTATACCTCTCGCTTGGCCTTTTGTAACATAGGGTCTTGATATCCTAGGACCGTTCTCAAAAGCACCAGGAAGCTTCAAGTTTCTTTTTGTGGCTATTGATACGTTCACAAAATGGATTGAAGCCGAACCTGTGACTGGGATAATAACGGAAGCAGCTAAGAGGTTTATGATGAAAAGTGTGATAACTCGATTTGGCGTTCAAAGTCGAATAATTACAAATAATGTGTTGGGACCCCCGGATCTCCGGATCTAGGACCCTCTATGTATATCTGCACTATTCCCTGGATCAGTAGCTAGTGCACACAGTTGCAACATTGGCGTAATCAAAACTGTACACCAAACTATAGATGAAGCAGACAAATTAATATTTAATAGTAAAAGGACCTTATGGTCAAGTTTTACAAAGGGTGCCACACAAGGCTAAAGATAACGGAGTAAACTTGCAGCAGAAAATAAACAAACTCGTGGAAGCCATCCGACATGTCCACAGGTAATCGAGTGGAGAACGCATCCTAGTTCGCCTGGTCTTCGAAGTATGCCTTATCTTAGATTTTTGTAATCCTTGGTTCGTCTTCTGTGACTGATCAACCAGAGGGCATAAAGCCTGAGTACTTTGAATGTACCCAGCAAGTCATAGCACTACTACAGGAAGCCTCATCACGCAGCGGTTGGAATCGTCATCACGCAGTTTTCGAACCGCCTATATTTGTTGGTGCGTGATAACAGTTATCCGAGCGGTTCAAAACCGCTCGTGATACGCACTATCACTGACGGTTTTTGTTGAAACCGCTCAGGAAGGCTATTATCACGCAGCGGTTTTCATCAAAAACCGCTCAGGATCCGAGAATATCACGCGATTTTCATTAAAAACCGCTCAGGAAAGTATTATCACGAGCGGTTCTTGTTCAGAACCGTCTATGATGAGTTTTCACAGATGGTTCTTGTTTAGAACTGTCTGTGATAGCCTTTTCTGCGGCAAAAAAAAACCGAAAACGGCTGCAAAAACTTCGGAGGCTGTTTAGTGGCCCTAAACGATCTTTTTTGGGGTTTTCACTTTTTTGAGACCTCGCGAAGAGAATCTGACCTTGACTTATGGATTTTCGGATTGAGCTTTTCGTTAGCTTTCCAACAAGCCAAAGAACATCGCAATCGGAGTTCGTATCTAAAGTTATGATGATTTTACCGAGCGGTCGCGATCTACCATCCATATTTTTGCCCAAACCAAACAACTCAACATGAACTACACACATCACAAAGAGCATCACCCACATCACAAGAGCATCAACTCAAGAATCCACATCACAAAGCAAAGGGGGAGTAGAGAGAGTAAGGTCGTGGGAGGCCGGGCGACGGGGAGTGGAGGAGGCCGAGGCGACGAGGTCGTGGGAGGCCGTGACGACGAGGCCTGGGCGAGGTGGAGGAGGCCGGGTGATGGTTTGGATGAGGCCGGTGACGATGAGGCCGGATGAGTTGGAGGAGGCCGCAGCGACAAGCTCGGCGGAGGTCATGCAAGCATAAGCTCGGAGGCCGGGCGCAAGGTGTGAGGAGGAGAAATGGCAAAGGAGGAGAAATGGCAGAGGAGGAGATGGAGGAGGAGAGACCGCAGAGGAGGAGATGGAGGTTATATAAAGCGAGTTTGGCACTCGCCCATTATGTTCAAATTTTTGTTTCCGCCTAACAATCGAGACGGTTCTTGTTAAGAACCGCTCAGTGATAGAACCTATCATGCACGGTTTTTAATAGAACCGTCAGGATTATTCATGCACGGTTCTATTAAAGAACCGCTCAGGACACAAACCTCCCGCGCGGCTGGCGGCGGCGCAGCGGCAAGGCGAGAGAAAGTAGATATCACAAACGGTTCTTAATTAGAACCGCTCGTGATAACTAATTATCACGCACGGTTCTTATTCGTAACCGCTCGTGATTGGCCGGATTATCACTGCATTTGTTTGTGAATAGAACCGTCAGTGATAGTTCACTGACGGTTCTATTAATGAACCGCTCAGGATAATGACTATCACGATTTGTTCTAAATAAGAACCGCTCGTGATAGGCCTCGAGCGGCGATCTGGTGGCGGCGCCCGCAAGAAGTTCGACAGATTAATACGACGGTTCCAAAGGAACCGTCTGTGATGGGGCGTCTACTATAGCCTGTTTTGTAGTAGTGTAGGGAAATGTATGCTAATAGTATTTATGCAAGGCTTGACAAGGATAGCTTTATGGCTATTTTGCAAAAAGCAGTATTGACAGTAAATACAGTAATTAGATTGAAAAGCACAATTTAAAAGATTAATACATAAGTAAATAATTTTCTTTGAAACAACTAGTGAACACCTTGTTCACTTCCCAACCAACAATTACTCAGATCCATCCAACCTATTCCAATATTTTATGAAAATCTACCCATTGCGTGAAATCACCATGCATGTCCATAATCGGGGACACGGCTATTCGAATAGTTTTACAATCTCCAGAGGTTGTACAGCTTTACCCACAAGACATGACTTCTCTAGTTGGTTTGGCATTCGTCGATACCACTGCTCACTACCTTAGGTAAGCAGTCTAGAGCACGTGACAAGGCTTTTACAAAGTTCTGATTTGACTCGGTTCTGCTCTCTAAGGGGTTACCGTTACGGGCCCCCTCTTGCGCCGTTCCTAGCCAAAACAGAATCGAACCAAAACATTACTAATTAGTCGGCCAGGTCTATCCCAGTCTAGACATGTGGTTGTATGATAATGATCCAGATCAATGGTTCAAGGTTAAGTCCTTAGTTGGCTGCTCAGACGAGACGTTTCCGCATCCCAATGTGCTTTACTGCACCCACCTTTACCACCACCCACTCGTCCGAGCATAAATCATTTTCGGTTCAACCCGGACAAATGACCACCTAGTCATGGCACAACAAATTTTATCAATAGTGGCCCCGCCACGGTTCCATAATTTCTTTAGTCAAATTCAATCATTCTTGAGTATGTGATCATGAACCTATCGTATAACTAAAGCATTGGCTAAGCATAATACGATACCCAAGTTGGTAATACAATAATGTCCAACTAGTAATTAACCACCCTATGGTGTCCAAGGAGTATGTCATTCAAGGATACATGTCATTCACAATTTATCAAGGAGGCATAATGGCAAATAGGTAATTAACTAATCCCGAAACCATTTATTATAAAATTAGCAATGCATGTTTATATCAAACAATATACTTTTTATAAATTGGGTTCAACATGATCAAAGGTCTATGACTTGCCTTCGTTGAAGAGTTGAGGTGCGTCGGTCGTCGGGTCCACAAAGTTGTCCAAAACAGCGGAATCTATACGTGCAAACGAAGCCAAGTAAATAAAAAAAATCTAAATAAAATCCAAATAAATAAAAAATTAGCACTAACAGAAAGATAATTAATTTATAGGAATTTAGAAATTTGAATCACTCGAATCGGAGTTCGAATGAGGAAGTTATGGCCTCCGGAAGTGGGAAAAACACATAAAATGATGGATTTAGTGTTTTCTCGAATTTCCTGATTTATTGTTGTAAAGGAAAAGATGAATATGACATCAGCTGATGTCATCAGAGGGATTTTCAGCCAAAATAATTCAAATAAATTAAATTGACATGTGGGGCCCACTGTCAATGAGAGGGGTGTATGGTGGACTGGGTTCACACGGTTTTGGAATGCGATTAGGATGGGAGTGTCACGCGGGCGGCTGACGGGGTAGCCACATCAGCAAAAGAAGGGAGGTGGCGCCTACGTGGCGATGACGGGGACGCCACGTGGCGGCCACGTCATGCCGGCGAGGAAGCGGCGCACGGGTCCCCAAGGTCGCCGGCGCTATGCGCCACAGCGACGAGCGAGGATGGTACCAAAAGAATGAGGGAGGCAAGGGGGTTCTGGTGCGCACGGTCTCGAGGACGCAGTGCCAAGGGATGGCCGGTGGCGAGGACGAAAAGCGGAGGTGGCGGCGGTTGAACGCGGCAGCGGCGCTCCGGTAGGGCTCCGGGGTTGGGGTGGCGCGCACTGGGAAGCCCTCGATCTTGCGATGCTGATGGAGTCGGTGGCGTGGCCGGAGGGGCTTCAATGGTGGCGGCAGCGCTCAGCGAACGGCGGCGAAAAGCTCGAAATATGGCGAGCTCGGAGGGAGGGAGGGAGGGGGAGTGAATGGGGGGAAGAGCAAGAGGAGAGGGAGGTGCATCCGATGCTCACATTTATAGGCCTCGGGGAGGCCCGGAGGAGGAGGAGGAGGAGGAGGAGGAGGAGGAGGAGGAGGAGAGGTTGTCGGCCATTAATGGCGGACGGCGGGTTCCGGCTTGACCACGTGGAGAAGAGGGAAAAGCGGGGGTGCACGGGTGCGGCAGAGGCGGGGATGGGAGGCGCGACCGGACGGGATAGGGTAGGCTGCTTGGGCATGGCGAGGAAGCGACGGGAGCCGGCGAGATTCACGGCGAGACAAGCGGCGGGTTGGACGAAGGTTGAAGACGACCCGAGGCAGCAGTGGCTAATAGGGCGGGCCCGCAGGCCAGCGAGAGAGAGGCGGAACGGGGAAAGACGCGGTGAATCTGGGCCGTCCGATTCAGATCGGACGGCGTCCGATGTAGGGGTACTTGGTCACATGAATGGGCTTGCATGGCTGCTTGAGAGGAGGAGAATGGGTCAAGGAATTCGACCCAAACAGAGAAGGATTTTGAGGATTTTTTATTTTAGAAAATACCAGAAAAGCAAAAACCTTTTAGAAAATAGCTAAAGTCATTCAAAAATTCAAGAAAAATTCACGTAAATCTCTTGAATTATTTAGAACTTAAGAAAAATATTTTCAGCTTAACTATTGCTTTTAATTTTGTAATTAATTATTTTTAACATAGGGACAAAGGATAAACCTCTTTTAAAACCAACAAAAACCAAGAAAAGGCTTAAAACGACACTTTTGATTTTTAAATCTAAATAGGATAGAGAAAACTCAATTAAACCAACTCGAATTAATTGAAGTTTAATTAATTCAAATTAAATTGCCTTTAAATTCTAAATTTCAAATTAAGCTTTGGCAATTTAATGAAATCAAATGGTTAGTTTTAAATTTTGAAATTTTTTAAAAACTCTGGAAATTTGGGATGTTACATCATGGTACATAATTTTTGAGCGCAAAATTCCATGAATTTTGCGAAGAGTTGGGTATTAAACTATGTTATGCCTCTGTTGCCCGCCCACAAAGCATTGGGGTAATCGAAAGAGTGAATATCCAAATTATGCAGAGAATTAAAACTCGAGTTTTCAACCGGCTTATAAAGCACTCGGGGCCTTGGGTAAAAGAATTACCCTTAGTTTTATGGGCAATTCGCACGACTACTAGTCGGGCTACAGGTGAAACACCCTTTTTTTTTTCTAGTTTTTGGGGCTGAAGCCATGCTTCCACAAAAACTAAAGATTCGGTCGACAAGGGTCGAAAATTACAATGACTCTGGCCAGGAGCAACTTCAAGTAGATAACATCAACCTATTCGAATAGAAGAGGAATCAACCCTTAATCCGTTCGACAGTCTACCAACAAACCTTGCGCAAATACTATGATCATAAGGTCTAGCCTCGCAGCCTTGCTGTAGGTGATTTTGTATTGAAAAAGATTCAATACCAGTTTAATCAGAACAAACTTTCCCCCAAGTGGGAAGGTCCTTACACAGTGGTCGAAGTTACGTGACCAAGCTCGGTACGACTAACAATGGAGGATGGCTGAATCCTTTCCAACTCATGGAACATCGACCAGCTACATAAATTTTATGTCTAACTCTGTATCTTTATTGTTTTAAAATTTTCATTGAGCGACACTTCGATTTTCGATCATTTTAAACACTTGATTTTCTTTACAATGGTCGAAGGAGGGTAACATCACCTAGTCAAAGCCTTTCTTTTCTGCATATGGTCTTGCCCACTAGAAGGAACTTCCTAGCGTTGACCTGTTCCTAACTTTTGCTGCCAAAACAAAGAAACCAGGTTCAACAAAATGTGGTCGAAATGGTTTACAGCAAACTCTTTTTAAATTATAGTTTGTTTGATCACTCTAAAAATGCTCGATTTGATTAACCTAGTCGGAGGAAGTACACCACCTAGTCGAAGTTTTTCCTCTCTGCACGTGGTCCTGCCCACTAGAAGGAACTTCCCAGTGTTGCATTGTCTCTAACTCTTGTTACCAGTACATGATAATTTAGTCTAGTTTGTTGATCTCTATGATTTGGTTAACTAGCCGGAGAAAGGAATATCTACTAGTCGAAGTCTTTCCTATCTGCATGTGGTCCTGCCCACTAGAAGGAACTTCCTAGTTTCAACCTGTTCCTAACTCTTGCAACCAGTTCATGACAATCAAGATAGACAACAATGAAGAAAAGGTGTTGCAAAGTTGCAACACAATTTTTTATTTGTAACAACACATGTTTTCAAAGCATCGCTAACACCTGTTAGCAACATATAATTGAGATATTGCAACACAATTTAGTATATAGGAAAAATACGGTTCATTTGTGTGCTACGTATGTACAAATTATAATTGCTACAAAGAATTTTTATTTGCTAATTAAGCATGTCATATTGCAGAATATATAGCACAGCTCAACATGATCAATGTTCAAAAGATAGATTGCATTGCATTAAGGAAATAAATATAGGTATTGTTAACATCATTCACATTACAAAAACAACTGATTTGTTATCAACACAAGAGCTTTGAACAAGAGTAAAATTTGAGTCCTAAAATATAAAATCTAACTACTACTTTCTTTTCTTCGTGAAGTTCCTTGCTTCTTGATCTGTTGATGAAAGAGATAAACATCCAAATATAGTAATTCGACTATTGATCTTTTCAACCTGCAGGGATAACAATAATTTGCAAGGATATAAAGATAATGTAAGACATGTGTAACTCACTAAAATTGAATCACATGGTTAGCAAAGCTATGCCCACTATCATCTATGGAAATTAACACTGATCAGTAAAGGTTCCACTCCTAGTGATTCACGGTTCTTTCCTGTGGTGAACAAAGTAGTAGCTCAAAAGTTTTCTAATGACTGCGTTGAAGAGGCCCACTTAATTGCTTACTCCAAAAAATAAACAAAAAGTGAACTAAAACTGACAGCAAACTATAAACTAAATGAGCCCAATAGTTTTGACAAAATGCAGACTGCAAACTGAAACTAGAAAATTCTGTCATAAGTTATCAGTACCCACAATGAAACTAGAAAATTCTGTGACAAGATGTTGGGACCCAAAATGTGCAATTCTGGACCCTCTGTGTGTACTGCACTAGTCCAGGATCATGCTAGTGCACACAGTGGCAACATCAGTGAAATATCATTTCCATATACAAAGATAACTAATAAATAGGCACATAACAACAAACATCAGAGTAAAGACCTTAAGGTCAAAGCATACAATTAATGCTTCAGAGGGCAGATAGCTCAATGAAGCTACAGTGGAACGAAACAGAGTAACTTCAGTGATGCCCATCCATATGCCCATAGGCAATCGGCTGGGGTGCGCGACCTAGTTCTCCACGATCCTTGAAGTAGACCTTGTTGACTGACGATCCCTCCATTTCTGTTGCATGTTTTACAACACGCATGAGTACACACCGTACTCGCAAGTCATACCATAGAATGCAAATTATAGATGCAGGCTTATTCCAAAGGAATGGCTTCTGTGGTTCTTTTGCAGAAATGCAGCATTTGCAATTTGAATACAAGTAATAGATTGAAAGCTTAATTCAAAACAAATAGACAGTAATAAGTTTTATCATTTGTTTTCACAAAGACACATAGCCTAATCAAGTTATTCACACAACCGCATAAGTTATCTCACACAATTTGTCCCATCCCAAGTTTTATGAAAATCTACCCTCGTGTGAAATCCCGAGCATGTCCATAATCATGACGCCGCTATTGAATAGATTGTTTAACACTCTGCGGTGTTTGTACCATTTACCCACAAGATGCAATCAACTTGTACGGAGTGATCACAACAAAACCTTTGAAACTTCATCTTAACATTGACACTCCCAAATGCTTACAAACCGTCGACAACCCCACACAGAAGTCATCAGACACACACCATTGGGCGAGGGACACGGCGAACCGTCCGTGATGTGACTACTTGGTAGCACACCTCCACCCATGCACACACTTTCTAACCTACTACCCGAGTAATCAATGTCAAGACTCCATAACTTACTAAGTTAGGCTGTCCCATACCGGCATGTGGTTGTACGAGAGGCTCGGTTCAATGGCGCACAAAGTTAAGTCCTTAATTGACCAAGGCAAGACTTCCAAATAAACTACAAATCCCTATGCACACAGGTTATTAAGCCCACACACATAGCTCCACCAAAATATCACACAGCCCACTTGCCTCCGTCTAAATCCTTTCCCACCCTGTTGGTTAAGTGCAACATATGCCATCAACGAGTAATAGCACATAGTACACATAGTTTTCATCACATAGTTCCATAGTCCCTTAGTCAAGTTTATATTCGCAACTTTACATGAGATGATGACTCGTAGCATGGCTAAGCAAACTAATCGTATCTAACCAACCCACGTTGGTAATACCATAGAACCAACTAAATATGAACCAATCTAGGGTGACAAAATATTATGGCCCACAATTAGACAAGGAGGTCATAACAAATTGGATATTAACTAATCCCAAAAACATTGAAATAAATAATTAAAGTAAATGCAATAATTTGAATCAAAATATTTTAGAAAACTGGGTTCAACATGATCAAAGGTATAACTTGCCTTGCTATAGCAATGATGATCTTATTTAATCTTTAATCTTCTACTTCCTTGATCTTCAGCTCCATCTTGATCAGGACTTCTCGAAGTATCGACGTCTACTCGCAAACGAAAGCAAATAAATAAAACAAATAAAAACAGAGACAAAACAAACTCCAAAAATTAAATAAAAATCTCAGATAGATAGATCTTGAATTTAGATGAATTTAGAAATTTGAATGGGCTCAAACGGAGTTCGGATGCAAAAGATATGAGCTTGGGAAGTTTGAATCTAAAAGAAAACCCAAATTTTGGATTATCCCGAATTATTCTTTAACAGAAAATCGGAATAATAATGTCGGCTGACGTCAGCGAAGGATTTCCGGGAAATAAAAGAAAAAAGGAATTATCTGATATGCGGGACCCACATGTCAGCCTCACGGCTCACGGTAGACCATGTCCACTGAGCCTACTAGATCTAGATTGGGCTCGGGTGGCACACCCGCACACGTGGCGCTGATCTGGCGCATACGTGGACCGACACGTACGCACACACGCTGAGCTGGACGATGACGCAACACGCCACATCACCGACGTCAACAGATCGACGGTGATGCTTCTGGCCCGGCCGACAACGGCGAACGACGGCGCGCCGACGAGGGTGAGTGGTGCCAGGAGACAGCTGACACTATTGCGCACATTTTGGTACCCACCTTGGCTCAGGAGGACAACTGTGGTGGCCGGAGTTGATGTCGGAGCGGAGGACGGTGTCGGCTGTTGTCGGGATCAACCACCGGAGACGCCTTGGAGCAATGGAGGGGTGCACTAGGCGACGGCCGCGACGAGGAAGTCGGTGATGCGGTCCACAGAGGCGGAGCACCAACGGCGGCGGTGAATCTTGAAGAATTGAGCTGCGGCTCAAAAACCCTAAACTCACAATTGCGCCGCCTCAAGGGCTTTAGGAGGAGAACAGGATGGGGATTCGGGATCGAGGTCCCAAAGCTTGGGGTCCTTTATATGGTGCGGCAAGACGGATTTGAAACCCCAAAATGAGTCCGAGGCGGCCACGAGATAGAGTTAGAGATAGAAGGAGATACGAGCCCTGATTTTGAGGGATTCGGACGCGGAGGATCAGAAGAGATAAGATGACGCGGTTTCGAGGGATTCTTTAGTTGGGATTTTCCTTTGTCGGACGGACTCGGAAGCGCGGCCAGCCATGGCGTTTTCAGACAACGCCCGCGCGAAGAAGACGAGCTGGAGGTTGATGAAGGGGCGGGCCCACTTGCCAGTGGAAAGAGGAGATACGCGCGAGCAGGCTGCGCAAAAGGGAAAATAGGCCGAGGGAATGGGCTACAAGGCGGCCCACGCGCGGAGAAAAGGAAAAACGGGCCGGCGCTGAGGAATGGGCCGAACGCGCACAGGATTGGGTCGGATGAAAATGAATTCGGCCCAATTGATTATTTGAGATTTTAATAGGTTTTCTTTTTAACAAAATACCATAAATTCAAATAAGCAATAGAAACTAGCAAATGAACTTGGAAAAAATTCTAGAAAAATCTAGAAAATATATCCAAGCACAAAGAATCCAAATAAAATAGTTTTGACCATTGTTGATGTTGACTTTAGTCATATTAAATTGTTTTGATGTACAAAGTCCAATATTAAGCTTTTCAATTAAATTCAGATAAAATCCAAATGGTGAATTTTCTCCTACTAACTATTCAAAAGATTTTTAAAGCTCAGAAAATTGGAATGTTACAAACCTCCCCCCCTTAAAGGAATCTCGTCCCCGAGATTCGGGCTAACTAGAGAAAAGGTTAGGGAACTCGGCTTTCTGCTCTTCTTCACGCTCCCACGTTGCTTCTCCTTTTGAGGGGTTGCTCCACTGAAC
The DNA here is from genome assembly GCA_036346405.1 of Phyllostachys edulis. NCBI lineage: Eukaryota > Viridiplantae > Streptophyta > Magnoliopsida > Poales > Poaceae > Phyllostachys > Phyllostachys edulis. The sequence continues at coordinate 71,668,560 of CM070562.1, forward strand.
TTTTGCAAAAACGAATGGTCTTACTTCTGGTATGACGCTCTATGACATCCAAAATCTTGACTGGCTGCTCTTTATAAGTGAGATCCTTTTTTTTCAACCCAATTGACTCCAACGGAGCTTGTTCTTCTAGCACATGAAGGCACTTCTTCAACTGAGAGTCATGAAAGACATCATGTGCTCCTGCTAAAGACTGTGGTAGCTCTAACTGGTAGGCTACTTCCCCACGATGATCCACAATCTTGAACGGACAAACATACTTAGGGGCAAGCTTCCCTTTGGCATGAAACTCTTTTTACATCTTTGAGTGGTGTAACTCGAAGATATACAAAATCTTCTGGTTCGAAGCTGAGATCATGACGATGATTATCAGCATAGCTGTTTTGCCTTGATTGGGCTATCTTTAATCTTTCTCTGATCATAGCCACATGTTCTTCGGCTTCTTGAATCATGTCGGGTCCAAAAACCAAACGTTCGGCTGTTTCTAACCTATTCAAAGAGGTTCTACAGGCACGACCATACAAAGCTTCAAACGGTGATATTTGCAGACTGGCCTGATAACTATTGTTGTACGAAAATTCTGCATACGGCAAACTCTTATCCCAGCGGGTAGCATTGGCTAGAGCACAAGCTCTCAACATATCCTCTAATATTTGATTAACTCTTTCAGTCTGTCCATCTGTTTGGGGATGGTAAGCAGTACTGAAATTCAAATGAGCCCCTAAGACTTCAGGCAAGCCTTGCCAGAAATGAGAGGTGAACTGAGATCCTCGATCTGACACTATCTTCTTGGGCACACCATGCAAACTGACTATCCTTGACATGTACAGCTCTGCTAGGCGGTCTCCTGAGTGAGTGGTTTTGACTAGCAAGAAATGGGCAACTTTAGTCAGATGACCTACTATTACCCAAATTGAATCGTAACCCAATTGTGTCCAGGGTAAACCAGTGAGGAAATCCATTCCAATCTCTTTCCACTTCCACTCTGGAATTTCCAAAGGTTGCAGCAGACCTGCTGGTCTCTGATGTTCTACTTTTACCTTCTGACACACGTCGCACCAGGCAACGAATTTCTACGACTTCTTGCTTCGATGAAAACTTAACAAACTGGCTGTTGGTAGGAAGGCATCTTGAAACTCGATTGCTTCTAACAGGGCTGCTTGATCGATGCTTGAAGACACTCTTGAAGTTGAGGAGATCCTGCTGTTGACTGGTAACTTAGGCTAACAACTAACTCTTCTCCTGAGCTTCGGGATCTGAACAGACTAACACACCTTTGTCACCGCTGTCCTACAATCCTCAACACAGATCTTCAACAGGTATCCTGACGATAGACTTGACTATGAAGGTGATAATCTCCACAATCCGCGTAGCTTTTCTGCTTGAACTGAGCTACTTACAATCCCTTTAGGATTAAAGACACTTGGCCTTCCGCTTTATGATTAATGCAAAAATCCACATACTTTGTTATTCGATCTGTCCTTAGCTGAGCAATGACTTACGATCAACCACTGTGAATTTTGGATGGTGACAACTGCGAACTGGCTGACAACTGGTGTTGTAGGGAAACTCTGCACAGAACACTTACTTGCTCGACCTGGCACCATGAGTTAAGGTACAACTCATCTTTCTTTCAATTCGTCCGCTGGTTCAGGGTGATACACAGTACTGAACTGGAATGAGCATCCAAGGCTTCATAGGCACTTTGTCGCTGACACGAGGTAAACTGGGATCCTCGGTCCGACACGAGCTTTTCTGACACATCGTGCAAATTGATCATCTTTGTCGATCTGGCACTATAGCCATTTTTGTGAATACCATCTCTATCGTATACAACCTCTGTCGTATGCCACTCTGCTAGACGGCCTCCAAACTTGATGATATTAATAGGAATGAAGCGGTAGATTTTTTCTGACAAAACTGTCTTGTCAGGCCTAATTTTCTAGCATCGGTTTGAACTCTAGGATTCAACAGATATCCTTCTTGCACTGACTCAAGACTCAACTTCTGACATTCACAGGTAACCCTAGCTGACTGATACATAGATTCTTGAGGTAGCTCTTCTGATTCAAAGCATCTGCCACTATATCGATCTGTCCTTCGAAAATGGACTTTGACCTCATGGTTCTTAATCCAATAACCATCTTTGCTTCTTCTTGGTATCTGCAAGATCTAACACCAAGCGAGGATCGATCTCTTCGAATTTCACCGACTCGCTTCACTTCTAGCGATCTGGTAATCGTCCCTTTACAATGGTGAGGTCTTGGCTATCTTGAAATGATCGCTTCTCGATCTTCACCGACCTCGCCTTGTTCACAGATGATCCTGGGAAAACGAAATTTTACTAAAACTCAACCAGCTGACTTTGAGGTTCTGAAGATTAGCTCTTGGATAGACTGAAATTCTCGCACATCATGTGCTAACAATTCATCATAACAGCTCACATTGGTGCTTGACAAAACGAAAGAACTTGATTCGACACTGCTTAAATCTAAGAGAATCCTTTGATCTGCTCTATCATTTCTGCAAACACTTTTAACAAATTTTGTCATAATTCATCTCTAACGTAATTCTTTCTAACATTGGTTGATCCTGAGTACCAAGTCAAAGATAAAATTGACCTCTAATACAGTGGCATGCTGTAGAGATTATTTGCAATGACAATTGCATACTCTCTTGCGGGTATGGACATTATCCAATGGTTAGATTCTTCAACCATTTACGGTTATCTCACTGCTATCCAAAGTGATGAGCTGGAATTCAACATCACATTCCATGGTTACGGCTCTACGGCCTTCAAACAACATGACTCAAAGCTTGATTACTCGACTTGCAATGGCACATGTTTAGAAAGATATCCAATACTTTAATGTTCAACAATCCTTTTCTTCATGACTTGCATACGAAGGTGTCCACTTTCCTGCTCTCAAACAAAAGGAAAGGTTACAATGATTCACCAATCTAGGCTTTCTTGGTAACATCATTGCATAAATGTCTCTTCTTTGACTACTTCGCTGGACACACAGATCCTGCTGCGTTACCACCTGCTCTGGGAGTTACCATCTTGATCGACGAACTTCAGCGATCTTGCATCCGAGTGAGTGGCTGGTTTCTCTGAGGACACTGGCTGACGTAGTGACCCCCTTCGCGACAATTGTAATAGACACGCGGCAGACCTTGTGACTTGCCTGTCGACACTGTGGCAGAAAGCCTATCCTTTTTAATGGTTGAAGCTTGGTGCTTTACAGGGCATTGCTTGGCATAGTGGCCTTGCTTACCACACTCGGAACACGCTACTAGAGGTATTGACTTGCTTTTCTTTTGAGGTGGGTTGCCAAAGTCAATATTCTGCTCTTGTGTTTCTTCAGCTGATATATCTTGCGCTGACAATGGTTTGCCTTCTTTTGCTAAGGCTCTGGTAGCTGCTCAGAAGTTTTCTCGCTGAAGTTGTGTTGCAGATGTCAACACTAAGTACATGGGGCTCTGGCTCGGACAGTGATCATCGCCTTCACATCAGAAGCATGTGATCTTGCTCATTAGGCATTCTCCAATGGAATGGTTTCCTTCACAATTGGGACAATTGATATTGTGCTCGTCGGCACTGTGGCCTATTTCTCCACAACGGATACATGCACAATCTTCTGACTTGTCTGGTTGGCAGCACTTCAAATGACAACGGCTGGACTTGAGGTAGGGTATCGGAATATCAGGTTTCTCTTTATCATTCTTGCTTGATGTCGCATCTTTGCGACAAAAAAGCAAAGCAGAACCCCGACGGTGATGATGCGTTTCGTCTTGATGGGCGGCACGAAATTTTTCCCACCAATCTAATGCAACTCCTTCTAGTTGATGAGCAGCATACAAAACTTTCTCATTATCGTTGCATTGCACAACAGTTAGCTTTTCTTCTATGGTGCAAATCCAAGATTCTGCATCCTCGAGTGTGGTTGACCCTTCAAAGATGGGTGGCTTGGTCCTCATGAACTCCACAAACTTGAACTGAGGGCGTGCCGTTTGGATGGCAACGGGTGGTGCATCCTTGCAAACATTACTACTGTCCAATGGTCAAATCGTCGCTGGCATAAGCTGATTCTGGGTGGCAGGAAGCTGACTTGGGTTCTGAGGTATCACTACTGGCACTAGAGATAGCTGCTGGTTATCGACCGCTCTGGTACTGACACTGCAGACGATACGATGGCTTGCTTGATTATCCTGATTCATCAAGTTGACTAAAGTAGCGGTGGCCTGATTCTGCTGTGTTATCATGTTGTCCATGTTCTGTATCATCGTGTTCATGAAATGGGTCTGAGCTACCAAGAATTGTTCCATGACTGGAGCTGCTACTCCTGGTACTAACAACTGTCCACTGGGATTGACAGGATCTGGGGTGGCACGGATTGTCTCAAGATTACTGACAAGGTTGGCTTTACGGGGGCTCTTCATCTGCTGCTTACCGAGGCTAATAGATGAGAGGGAAAAGCACAGGGTAAGGGAGGATAATCTACTAAGGGGAGCTGGTTTAACCCAAAGAACACCAATAGCTGGAGAGCTATTAAGAAGCACAAAACTCACAAGCAAATAACACAGACCAAGGAAAACGAAAATCTAATCGTCTAGTCGATTAAGCTCTAACTTAACTGGGTGACTTGGCTCAACACACGGGAGGAACCAATCGCTGATTTACCCTATATGGCTGGTCTGAAGAAAACTCAAACTGGTCAAGGTCTTCATCAAACGTTGACTGTTTGCGATCCTTGCAGGCGAAGATTGGAGAAGGCAGGGCGACGTACAACTTCTTCTTGGTCTTCAATTCTTGTGACGAACTTGTCTTGAACACTTAGGGAGATATTGACACGTTGTTGTCGGTCGTATGGTCTTCGAAGAGTTGCTCAAAACAACTCGTGGGCATCCACCGAGACATTTGGTACAGGTAACGACAACTATAGAAGTTATGAGGGAAGCGAGTCCAATTTAATTCTCAAAACGGTGAGTAAGAATATAGATGAGAATGGAATAGATTGGAAGAGTTAGAAGCTAGACAAGATGAGAATAACACATCATTAAGATTTTTCATTTGTAAAATAGGTTTTGAAGTTTTCCTTAATCAACGGCCATTCTAACTAAGGTCACGACCTACAGTCGATAAGGCTTTGATACCACCTCTGTCGGGACCCAAAATGTGCTATTCTGGACCCTCTGTGTATACTGCACTAGTCCAGGATCACGCTAGTGCACACAGTGGCAACATCAGTGAAATATCATTTCCATATACAAAGATAACTAACAAATAGACAAATAACAATAAATATCAGAGTAAAGACCTTAAAATCAAAGCTTACAATTAATGCTTCAGAGGGCAGATAGCTCAATGAAGCTGCAGCGGAATGAAACAGAGTAACTTCAGTGATGCCCATCCATATGCCCACAGGTAATCGGCTGGGGTGCGCGACCTAGTTCTCCACGATCCTTGAAGTAGACCTTGTTGACTGACGATCCCTCTATTTCTGTTGCATGTTTTACAACACGCATGAGTACACACTGTACTCGCAAGTCATACCACAGAATGCAAATTATAGATGCAGACTTATTCCAAAGGAATGGCTTCTGTGGTTCTTTTGCAACAATGCAGCATTTGCAATTTGAATACAAGTAATAGATTGAAAGCATAATTCAAAACAAATAGACAATAATAAGTTTTATCATTTATTTTCACAAAGACACATAGCCTAATCAAGTTATTCACACAGCTGCATAAGTTATCTCACACAACTGTCCCATCCCAAGTTTTATGAAAATCTACCCCTCGTGGGAAATCCCCGAGCATGTCCATGACCGCGGACGCGGCTATTGGAATAGATTATTTAACACTCTGCAGTGTTTGTACCATTTACCCACAAGATGCAATCAACTTGTACGGAGCTGATCACAACAAAATCTTTCAGAAACTTCATCTTAACATTGACACTCCCAGTGTGCTTACAAACCGTCAGACAACCCCACACAGGAAGTCAGTCCGACACACACCGTTGGACAGGGACACGGGGAACCGCCCCGTGATGTGACTACTTGGTAGCACACCTCCACCCATGCACACAAATAACCTACTACCCGAGTAATCAATGTCAAGACTCCATAACTTACTAAGTTAGGCCCGTCCCCATACCGGGCATGTGGTTGTACGAGAGGGCTCAGTTCAATGGCGCACAAAGTTAAGTCCTTAATTGACCAAGGCAAGACTTCCAAATAAACTACAAATCCCTATGCACATAGGTTATTAAGCCCACGCACATAGCTCCACCAAAATATCACACAGCCCACTTGCCTTCGTCTAAATCCTTTCCCACCCTGTTGGTTAAGTGCAACATATGCCATCAACGAGTAATAGCACATAGTACACATAGTTTTTATCACATAGTTCCATAGTCCCTTAGTCAAGTTTATATTCGCAACTTTACATGAGATGATGACTCGTAGCATGGCTAAGCAAACTAATCGCATCTAACCAACCCACGTTGGTAATACCATAACACCAACTAAATATGAACCAATCTAGGGTGACAAGATTATGGCGCACAATTAGACAAGGAGGTCATAACAAATTGGATATTAACTAATCCCAAAAACATTGAAATAAATAATTAAAGTAAATGCAATAATTTGAATCAAAATATTTTAGAAAACTGGGTTCAACATGATCAAAGGTATAACTTGCCTTGCTATAGCAATGATGATCTTATTTAATCTTTAATCTTCTACTTCCTTGATCTTTAGCTCCTTCTTGATCAGGACTTCTCGAAGTATCGACGTCTACTCGCAAACGAAAGCAAATAAACAAAACAAATAAAAATAGAGGCAAAACAAACTCCAAAAATTAAATAAAAATATCAGATAGATAGATCTTGAATTTAGATGAATTTAGAAATTTGAATGGGCTCAAACGGAGTTCGGATGCAAAAGATATGAGCTTGGGAAGTTTGAATCTAAAATAAAACCCAAATTTTGGATTATCCCGAATTATTCTTTAACAGAAAATTAGAATAATGACGTCGGCTGACGTCAGCGAAGGATTTTCGGGAAATAAAAGAAAAAAGGAATTATCTGATATGCGGGACCCACATGTCAGCCTCACGGCTCACGGTAGACCATGTCCACCGAGCCTAATAGATCTGGATTGGGCTCGGGTGGCACACCCGCACACGTGGCGCTGATCTGGCGCATACGTGGACCGACACGTACGCACACACGCTGAGCTGGACGATGACGCAACACGCCACATCTCTGACGTCAATAGATCGACGGCGATGCTTCTGGACCGACCGACAACGGCGAACGACGGCGCGCCGGCGAGGGTGAGTGGTGCTGGGAGACAACTGACACTATTGCGCACATTTTGGTAAATTTTTTTTAAAAATAATCTATTTTTTATTCCAAAATACAGAAATAATACCGCTTAAATTTTGTTTACAGAAATAATCGCGGTCGCGCACGGTTGGGCGATTTGCTCAAGTCGCCCAACCATGATCGATAATAATTCAAGTCGCCTAATAGACGGCGATTTAAAGTTTCGAGCGCTGCCGCTTTGTGGATTGGCGACTTGGTGGCGATTCAACCTAAGTCGCCCAAACCGTATGGCGACTTGGTGGCAGCTCAACCCAAGTCGCCATACGGTTGGGCGACTTTGGGCATTTATAAAACACAAGACGGCCGAATCGTCGCTGCTCCAACGCGAATCGCCGTAAACACAACCGAGACGAGAGGAAAAGAGGAGAAAGAGAGGAAGAAAAATAGGAGGGAAGAAGAAGAGGAGGAAAAAAGAAGTTTATCGTTTAGTATCGATTTACTAGGACGGTAAGTTTGTAGTATTAATTTGTAGAAGTTTATTTTTGAAACCATGGTAGGTTAGCAAGCAACTTTATGTATAGTGACATATTGTTAGCAAATATTTAGAGATGGCATGATTAATTAGTAACCATGGTAATGTTAGCAAATGTTGAGAGATAACATGAAGGAAAAATGAGTTAATAAAAATAAATTTAGTTGTACTATTCTGCGTGCTGCGCTAATTGCGTACATGTTACTTTTCTAAATGCTAGTTTATATAATGGTAAACATGTCGATAACGCGTGCATTTGCAAATGCTAGTTTATAGAATGTTAAATACACGATACATGGTTCCAAACACGTTGGATTATCAAACATGTCAAATTTTGTTTTTTCCCCCGAAAGCTTCACCCATTATAAATATGCATAGTAACGATGATGTATTAAATATTTCGCAATCCATAGCAGTCGGTATAGGCGTTAACGTAATATAGCCTTTCGTAGGAAAAATTATGTCATTGTGTTAGGGAAAAGTGTAATGCCATTGGAGTATAATTTAAATGCGTAAGTAATATGAATGCTTTTAATTTCTTAATTTGCAGGTATGGCTCAAGACCCTGGTGGTTCGGATTGGCATTTCACTCTGTTGGACCGGTTGGTCGACGTCTTGACCGCTGAAAGCCATCGTGTCTGCCGATCCGGTTGGCGGGACGACGCTGCCGAGTTGGGGGTGGTTCAGACGCGGACACCCGACGGGCTTGGAGACTAGACCCACGCTGGGTAGAGAGGTTTGTCCGCAAATTTGTCACTTTTTTGTATCGTATGCGCACTATGTACTTACTTCTTCGTGCTTTGTAGGCTGAGCCATTCCGGCCTTCTACCTCTCGCACGGATGGTAGAGGCCACCGAAGAGGACGGCGGTCTGGTCGACGACGATGGGGAGGTTCAGGCCGGTCTGGAGCGGTCACGACGATTCCCATTCGACCGGTCGCTCCTGACTGCCCTGGTGGACCGTTGGCGGCCCGAGACGCACACCTTCCACCTCCCTTTCGGGGAGATGGCCCCGACTCTGCAGGATGGCGCGATGCTACTCGGCTTGCCTGTCGCGGGAGCGCTTGCATTCCCGCCGGATGCGGGTGTGGATCGCGCAACGCCTGTTGGGCGGTGTCGAGGCGTTCTTGGGGGAGGGCCGTGCCTCGTGCCGACTTCTCGAGCGACAATGGCATGGCGCCTGCGGTGGCTTTCGTAGTTCCGGGTAAGTATAGTGCCTATTTTCCATGTTTAGCGATTCATTGAGGCCTAGCCATATGACGGGCTTACTAATTATTCGTTTACAGCGTGGTCGGCGGATGGTCCCGAGCCCACCGTCGACCGGTGTCGCGGCACCGGAGGCGTACTGTTGTGGCTCTTGGTGAGTCTTCGCTACCGGCAACCACGGTGACTCCGGCCCACGCTGTCTCTCGTGGTACGCGCGGGCCATCGCCGACGGCGAGGAGCTAGAGATCGATTGAGGATCGGCCGTATTTGCCGCGACGTATCATGGCATGTGCGATCGTCTTTGTGAGGCAAGCCCGCATCTATCCTCACAGTCGCCCCCTCTGCTGCGGTATGGTCGTTCGAGCGCTTCTCTCGGGACGGCCCATGCCGATAGACTCGGACCGTCTGGCGCGGACATGTACCATGGGGACGCCGTGGACCGGCCAATCGTAGGGTCCCTTTGTGCGTCAGACGGGTACATATTTCCTTATATATTTTCTGCAGTCATATTACAGGTAATCCTTTGTAACCACTGTTTTGGCTCGTAGGCACAATATCCACGTCGCGAGTCACACGCGGCGCGTCTGAGCACTTTGTGGAGCGGTTGGACCGCCTCACCGCCGACGGCGTCTTGTCAGACCGTACTCCGTCGAGAGCGGAGGCCGTGCTCCGCGGGTCTTATTTGTCTTTGGCGCGACCGGCGTCTTGGCGGGCGTAGGAAGCTCGTCTTCGACATGTTCGTGGAGGACTACGCAGTGCACAGGGTGATGTGCCAGTTCGGCCTCCGCCAAGTTGTTCCAGATTCCGTCGGACGAGGGTGCTGAAGTCGACCCACGCGTGAGTTACATGCAACACATGTTAACATATGTTTTGATATTTCCGTAACGATGACTTCCAATTGCAATGGTGCGTTTAGCGAGCATAGTAGGAGGGTGGCACTAGGACGCAGATGGCGGGCAAGATGGAGCCGTGGTCGCACGATGGCTTAACGCCCATGAGGATCATGCCGAGGATCGCCCATACGACCCAGTCGTCTGACGAGTACCTTGACAGCACGCCCGCAGAACCGCACCAGCCGGTGCATGTCGTCGACCCTCCCAAGGTCGCGTGCGAGCGGCCGACGCCTACCCTCGCACTTAGCGCGGAATGTGCACCTCGTGGTACGTAAATCGATTTGAAAATGTTTTCATCGCCGACCCGTCTGGGCGACATGGTGGGTATGACGGCCGCACTATGCGTACCCGGTCAGTCGCGCTCCTCTCTTCGGGTTGGCGATCGTCGATATATTGTAGAGATTAACATTACTTGCCATGCGGTCTTGTTTACTGATCGCACGCCTTCTCCCGACGAGAGGGCGTGCGAGGGCGTGGATCTTTACTTCGGAAGCACCTGTGGAGGTCGAGGCGGTGAGCTCAGACTGTCGAGCACGTGATCTGTTGAGCGACTTTTAGCGGGCCCCAAGTGTTCACGCAACCCACAGTGGAGTCGACCACTGGGACCACGGACCGCCAGGCTCTGGCGCCTTTCCTGTCTGGGCCCGGCCTAGGCACCCAAGCTCAAAGCCCAAACGGGGCGATTGTCGGGCGCGGACCGGGTGTGGGGCGTGGCGACAGCGGAGGAGGTGCTGCGGGTGGCCAGTAGGGGGTTTACGTCATCTGTGTTTACGTATTGTCTTTCGTAGGTACTATGACATGGTTGTCTATACCATTATTCTATAACTTGTATTATGTGTTGACGTATTCTCCTTTGTAACTACTATGACATGGTTGTCTATGCATTCCCTCTAGCATTGTTCTATTACTTATTAATATATTAGTTTCGAATCGTTCGTGATCTGGTTGGGCCAGCACTTCCTGCAAAGTCGTCCAACGGTTCAACGACTAGTCCACGTGTCGCTCAACTGTTGGGCTAGCACTTCCTGGCAAGTCGTCCAACGGTTGAGCGACTATCAACCGCTGAGCGATGCTTATCGCTAAGTCGTCCAACGGTTCAACGACTAGTCCACGTGTCGCTCAGCAAGTTGGGCGGCACTTCGCCCAACGTCCAGCGGTTGGCGACATGGTCCTATAGAAAGCCAGCCCAGGTCCCCTCATTGTTTCTTTCACCATTTCTCTCGGCGGACAAGCATAGCAGATCTGGTTGAGGAGGAGAGGAGCTTGGGAGAGGTACACAGTGAGGAGCTCGAGTGAGGGAGACAAGAAGAGAGGAGCTTGTTCATACGAAGACAAGGTCTCCGCGTGAAGGTAATACTCTTGTTTGTTCTTGTTCTCGGCTACTTGTTTGTTTAGCAAGTGTATAGGGAATGTATGTTGAGAAATCACTGGTTGCAACATTTGTAATATTTGTAGTCATGTCGGAGGCCACAAGATTGAAAGTGCATTACGGTGTTGGTACGGTTCGTGAAGGTCCGTACGGTGTTGACCTAAGTGATTTCCAGCAAGTTGATTTGGTACACCCGAATCTGGAGAATGCCTGAATCGGAGATGTCCTAGACTGGCTCACCAGGACCTTCTCATTGGACCCCGAGGTGTGGAGTGTCGTCATACAAGGGGTTTGGAGTAGGTCTCCCACGCATATTCGGTGGGAGTTGAGTAGAGTGATGCGCATGGTTGCATGGAAGGCATATCTGGAAGGCTGTAGGCGCCGTGGCTACGACTGTGTGCTACTCGTGCAGGCATGTCCGAAGGAACTCCTCAGAGCCCTTCCGACGGCTCCGTCGGGTTGGTGGGCGGCTTCGGGCCTTGAGCGTGTGGTTCATGACAAACACGCGGTGGCCGATGTTGCTGAGGCAGAAGAGGAGGCTGAGGCAGAAGAGGAAGAGGAGGCTCAGGCCAGTGCCCATGCAGATGCAGGGGAGCATGTCGGCCATACCGGTTGAGTACGCTTGTTCGGCATCAACCGATAGTTAGGGCCGAAGTCCTCCCTCCTTTCTAGGAGAAGGTCTGCCTTCGGCGACCCCGGTTGTACTGGTCCCCGGGCGTCTGCCATCGTATGTTACTGTAAGACGGAGAAGGTTCTTCTTCCTACGGTTTGAAGGGTCGACTGGTCCTAACTTCGGAGCGTGAGGCGTGCATTTTATAGCCCCACGGGGGGAGACTAACAAAGCGGGTAATGTATTAGCTTGCAGATGACAAGACCAGACGAGGCAGCTTTCTAAAGTGATAAGACCACACGGGGCAGCTTTGCGCAGTGCTAAGACCAAAGGAGACAGATTTCTGCAGTGACAAGACCACACGGGGCAGCTTTGCGCAGTGATAAGACCAAAGGAGACAGCTTTCTCCAGTGACAAGACAACACGGGGCAGCTTTGCACAGTGATAAGACCAAAGGAGACAGCTTTCTGTAGTGATAAGACCACACGGGGCAGCTTTGCGCAGTGACAAAACCAAAGGAGACAGCTTTGTGTAGTTTAGGGTTTAGGTATAGGGTTAGGCTTTTCAGATCGACTTGACTACCCTGACCACCCCCCCAGCTTTTAAGACCGAAAAGACAAGACTCTGCAGAGAAAGACGTGACAACACTCGCCTCGCCCGACTTTTCGGACCGATAAGACAAACTCTGCAAAAAGCAAGCCTATATTGCAAGTATGCCTCTTCTACTGAAATCCCAGAAAGAACCATTCGCACCGCCATCGAATCCTTCAGGTTCTATATAAGCTTTACAAAGTACTTCATCGACTACCTGCCAATATACAAATATACGTTCAGACGACTTCATTCAGGAGAGACGCATCGTAATATCACTTACCTATCTACTTACCATTCATTACTATCTCAATCGTCCTCACAAAGTTCTACAGAAATTTAACGCACTACAACAATATACGACGATCACAAAATGTTATTGCGAGTCTGACATATTTCGTACCCTTCATATTCTACGAAAATAAGAAACAGACCAACCAACGTTGTCACCACACTTTTATCTTTACAAAAATAACATCATATTATACGATTTGCTAAATACAATACCTACAAAATGTAATATCTATTTTAACACAATTATTCCAATTGGATTTACATAATTTCGTGTTTAGCGGCTTGAATAAGCCTTGGTTGGGCGACTTCAACTAAGTCGCCCACCAACTAGCGACTTATTAAACTCGCTATACACATCACGATACAGTTCTAGTCGCACATCCGTTGGCGACTACATCCATCGCTCTAGTCGCCCAATGGGAGGCGACTTGGAGGATGTCGCCGCTGCGGTTCGACGACTTGAGCAAATCGCCTAACCGCACGGGCGACACGCGATTATTTCAAAAAAAAATTAAGCGGTATTATTTCTGTACTTCGGAATAAAAAATAGATTATTTTAAAAAAAATTCCACATTTTGGTACCCACCTTGGCTCGGGAGGACAACTGTGGTGGCCGGAGTTGACGTCAGAGCGGAGGATGGTGTCGGCTATTGTCGGGATCTGTGGATATCATGGGGATATGCCCATGATCTTAGGATGATGAAACAATTGGCAATGGTGCTTTTGGTTTGAAGTTTCAAGTGTTTTCGACAAAGTTTCAGATCTGTCAGGTCAATGGCGGTCTGACCGGCTTTTGTGCTGAATGTTGATATAAGTGGTGATTTGATTTTGGGATAGGTCATATCCATATTTGTTAATGCATATGTGTTGCATATTGCAAGTTTTCACTAACGTGGGTCAAGTTGTGAAGAACTTGTTCCCGGATTCGTGTTTGCTTGTCTATTGCTGTGCAGGTAGCTTGCAGGTTAATGACGGTCAATGGCGAGGAGGATCAGGACTAAGCTTGGGGAGCTGAGGTCCAGAACGATCAAGGATGTCGGGTGAGGTCAAGTGACTCAAGCGTGGCGCAGAATGGACAAGGATGACCGAACGGGCGGTTGGTGTGTTGGTTGGATCAAGCGGCGAGTCGTTACAAGTGCTCGCGGCGGTTTGGTGGGATCCGGACGGGAGAGACTTGACGACATGGAACCGTTGATCAACCTACACGTGGCGAAGCAGGCGATTGCTTCATGATCTGTGGACTCGATCTTTTGGAGAAGGATCGAGAAGGGGTATTTTGGTAATTTTACCAAATACCATCTTGGTGACCTTTTGGCTAAACTACGGCGCGGGACGGCGCAACGGTAGTGGTTTAAGTAAAGAGAATTGAAGACGGCGCTTTAATATGCGTGCGTGTGTGTTCCGTTGATGTTGAGCCTTAACGGAAGCCCATTAGGGTAAATCTTCTAGAAGGTTTTCTAGGGTTAGAGATTACCCTATAAAAAGAACAGTAGAAGGGAGTGATTGGTTGCTGCCACTGGAGAAAAAGCAAAAAAAATGGAAGCTTGAGGCGGCGGCCTCCAGCGCTGGTTGAAAATTAGAGTGTGGCGGCGCCCCCAAAAAATGGTCGCCTGGAAGGAAAATTAGGAGTGATGGCGCCTGTTGAGAATCCCGTAGAAACCAGCGCCTGTAGTGCCCCTGTAAAAAAAGGAGAGCCGGCGGCGGCTTTGTTTGCCCCGCAAAAATCGGAGGAGTGGCGGCGCTCCCTCCCCAAGAATTTGGAAGCCCCCGGGCAGCGCCTGTTTGTCCTGGCCCGGAAAATCTGGTGTTCTGTGGCGGCTTGAAGTCTCGGGTAGACTGAAAAATCTTGATCCCAGGGCTTTGACTGATGGATTTGTTTATTAGTTTGGATCTGCCATCTATGATGCTACTAAAGGTCTCAGTTTTGATTCTCAGCAGTGCTTGTGACTGCATCTTGTAGTTTCTTTGTTTGGATGCAAATTGATCCGACCGAGTCTTTCGGTTTTGCGTGGAGATTTGCTGCAGAAACAGAGCCCGTAGCAGCCTGGTAGAAAAGCAGTGCGTGCGGCTCTTGCTGTGCTTGTCTCCTCATGCGTGTGTGTGGATTAGAATTGGTGCGGCTCTTTTCATTGCTGCGATTGAACCTGTGCGGATCTGTAGAATGACGAGGAGACAAAAGAAAGTAGGGGTCTGCGGCTGCGTTGATCGCTCTTTTTACTTGGCTGTTGATTGCTTGTGCGGTTCATCCATTGATGCGGCAACAGCTTGTAGTTTCGGTTGGACAGAAAATTGGAGATCCAAGTGTTTAGATTTTGGCTTTGTTTATTGCCATGTCTGTCGGTTTATGCACTTGAATCTTTTGCTTTGAGTTTTGATCTGTTATTACTAATTATTAGTTAGTTAGCTGCTGTTTCCGTGAGGTGATTTTCTGTCTTATTTGTGCCTTCTTTTTGCTAGCTTTCATCTTACTGAGTACTAGTGCACACACTTTATATACGCTGTTTCTTGTTGTGTGTTGTGCAATTCAAAGGGTTACTATTTGCTTCGGGGTTTGATCGGATTCAACACAGATCATCCGTTGTGCCTGTATATAGATCTTCATAGCTTTTATAGCTATTGGAGTGAAAGTAGTGTTGAGTTCGATCGAGGTGAAAAATAGAGAAAGCGTCTATTCACCCCCCCTCTAGTCGCCTTTCCGGTCCTACAATTGGTATCAGAGCCAAGTTTGCTCTTTTGTGATCTTAACTGATCTTTGAGCATGGCGATAGATATGAGGACTTGTGAGCGCTTCCTTGTATCTTGTCGTGGTTCTTTTACCAATGGCGTTGGTCGTAACAAGACATTTGAATGTATGATAAGTCTAATGGCGATGGAGGAGGATTTCTCCTGTGATATTTGTGGCGATTCCTTTTATTTTGATTGTCCTAGTTTCAGGGATGAGTCACATTTAGAGCCCGAGGAGAAGAAACCCAGTGGCGTATATGCAGCAGCTTTTGAGGATGAACATGATGGAGAGGATTTTGATGATGAGCCTTTTGATGATAGTGATGACTCTTATGAGGACGATCCCCTACTTGAGCTAAGCAAGGTGAGCAAAGAAAAACTTGTAAATGTCTTATATTCATATGATCTTAAACTGCTTGCTCTTAGGAAGAAAATGAAATTGCCGAAAAGAGAAAAGAATGATTTGTCTCATGAGCTCTCCAAATTGAAAACCTCCATGAATGCTTATGATTCTTTGCTTATAGACATGGAGAACTTGAATAATTTACTTGCATGCCTAAAATCCGAAAATGAATTATTGAGATCAAATGCTTCTATGCCATGTGATTCTTGTATTGCCTTACATCATGAACTTGACAATGCTAAGTTAGAAATATGCAATCTTAGATCTATGGCTAGAAATGATAATGATTCTTATGTAGGCATGCTTGCTGAAATTGAGAAGCTTAAATTGACTAATTCCATGCATCTTGAGCAATTAGAAAATGCTAGGGCTGAGATTATTGAAATTGAAGCTAAGCCTTGTAGCATGTGCTTAGAACATGAAAAATTGCTTAAGAATGGTTTAGTCTCTTGCAAGAATTGTGCTTGTTTAGAAACTGAAATTGGTGCTTTGAACTACATGGTTAATTCGAAAGCATCATTAATTTCTTGCACATCTTGCATTTCATTGAAAAGCGAGTTTAAGTCTTTGCGCGATGATATGAGCGCCAAATCTTGTGACTCTTGTATTTGCCTTCACTCCGAAATTGATGTTCTCAAGATTTCTCTTGCTTCTTTGCATTCGGAGTTAGAGTCTTTTTGTGCTAAATGTGAGTCACTTGATGTTGGTTTTTGTGGCATCGCTTTGGATAGCTCTTTTTTGGTGAGTTCGACTCTTTCGGACTCTTCTTGTGTTGTTCAGCAGTTTCAAAAGACAAATGTGCTTCTTTCTCAAATGGTACTAAATCTTCAAAAGAGAAGTACCATTGCACATTTTGTAAGAAGAATGGACACACTCTTGGGTTTTGCTTTCGCCGTTTGAAACATGAGCGTCGAGTCGTCGTCGTACCTCTAGGAACACACATAGCCTTTCTCATGGCATGTGTGGGTCTAGTGTCGATCTGAGGACGAGTCATGATGCTAGTTCTTCCAGACTTTTTCTTTGAGCGATAATGGTGCTTCGTCCTCTCGGACCGTGTCTACTAGTAGACCTTTACACCATTGCTCATTTTGTGGGAAGAATGGACATCATGTAGATTTACTTTTCGCGTGCAAAAGCAGATCGTCGAGCTCATGCTTCTAAGTCTCCTAGTGGGCATAGTCTTTCTCATGACATGCACACTAAAGAGCCAAGCACGAAGACTCGCTTTGTTGATGGCTTCTTTGACACCTTTTCTAGTGGTGTCGGACAGCACCGTGGACATGGTTTGCATAGTTTTGGTTTTGGTCCACGAGCTGCCCCGAGGCAGGATTTCCGCCGTTTTCCAAGTGGTGGACCTCGTTTTGTTTATCGAGGTACACACGCACGGCGTGGATATGTGAATTCTTTTGGTGCTTTTGCTGGTTCTCATCATGGTGCTTTCAAGCAAGGACATCGCCGCTTTCCTAGAGATGGACCTCGTTTTCCTCATCGAGCTGTCCACTCGCGGCGTGCCTCCAAGGATGAGATTGGATCTTCTTGCATGGACCATCATTTGCATCATGCTAACTCACATATTGGTTCGACTGCCTCTGGTGGTGGTGTGTCCAAGGTTTGGGTTCCCAAGCATTCGCTCTCTAACCCTTCGGGACCCAAGACTCGGACACCTTGCCTTTCTCATGTGTAGGTATCGAGAACGCGGGTTGGAGAACATGGACTTAAAGGATTCTGTTCTTTTGCTTCATCACGTGATCAGAACACTTGTTGGTTCTCCACCCTCATGATGGCCTCCAAGAGGCATGTGCTTTAATGATCGGCATCTACACCTGTTTTGTGAGCAATCATATACCTTCATGCCCTTATCTTCATGATTATTCATACTTGGCATGTTGTGCTTACTTTGTGCTCACTTGTACCTTTTTGGCATGTGTTACTTCTTTGATATCCTTTATCATGCCTTTACCTTGCTTATGTATCCATGGGCTAGATTGTTATTCATTATTTCCATGGGTGTATAAGCTTGGTTTGTCAACATGAGCTTGTGCTGTCTTGTTCCTTTATCATATTGCTCTTGTTGATTTTTGCTGTATGTATCCACATGTTCACTTGATATCCATGTTAGCATTCTTTATCCATGTCTTGTTCTATAACATGCTTTATGCTTACATGGTTATTGTGCCTTATGGTTAATTGTGGATGCATGATTTCTGCCATAGCTTTCACTAGCTTGCTTTTGACTGTACATATGATGTGTGATTTGCTACGTGCTTGTTTGCTTGCTCCTATGCCTTATTGTGGATTAAGGATAGTTTGAGCTTTATCATATCTTGGATAGCATGTGTTGAAATTGTCTTGTCTATCTCCATGCTCATGTCTTAAATTATTGATTATATGCTTTTATGAGTTTTGGATCATTTGCTGCTATCCTTGCTAGTCATGTGTCTTGGTACTGTTTTCCTAGATATTGTTTCACTAACCCAGTACCAAGGCATAGACTTTTTCTATCTCTTTGGTGTGGTCTTTCAGCTGAGAAGAAGAACATGTAGTCCAACAAGTGTCATCACCTCGACCTGTTGGTTCTTCTTCATTTGTGCCTTTAATGATGACTATCACTTCTCGGAGACGAAGGAATTTGAGATGAGGATGATGGGTGAGCGCAACTACCTTCTGAAGCTTCAAGGATTGGATCTTCATCTATCATGACTTCATCTCACTGCCAAGCAGTGGGACTCAGGTTCGAGCTTCTATACCCTACATTTGTGTATGGTATCCCTAGTCTACCTTGCATTGCATCTGGTTCGTGTCAGGTGTTGGGTTTGTTGTGTTCTGGGTAGATAGGAGGCTCTGTTCTAGCACGTGTCCCTTCTAGACACTCTTCTTATCCCATGATTTGCTAGGATGCATTCTTCTCACAGTCTAGGTCGAGCTTGTCTCCCAATCACTAGTGTTAGCAGGTTTTGCGTTGCCTGTAAACTTTTTAGTGTTTGTGTTTCGCTCCCTAGGTTTTTGACTTGCTGTCCCTAGAGATCTTGTGGTGTTTGAAGTCTTTGTGCTAGTTTTTGTGGAGTCCAAGGCCAAGTGGCAGTTTTTCCCCTCAAAGCTTTTTGACCCAACAAGGTTTGCCACCTTGAGATGCGAGTAAGGGATAATTTATCCCTATGGGTTGGTTTGAGGGGGGGGGGGAGTTGGTTCTTTTCAGAACTTTCTTAGTTCTTTTCTGAACCTTTCTTGTTCATCTGAACTTTCCTTGTTCATGTGAACTTTTGTGTGGATCTTTTCTGATACCTTCTTCAAGTGGTATCTTCTTTGGATCTTTTTGATCCTTGTGATCTTTTTAGGCTTTTAAGTCTTTTGTGCATCTCATTGTATCATATTGCATACATTTGGAAAATCCAAAAAGATGCATTGTAATATAAGCTTTACCGCTTCTTTCTCTTAATTAATGAAGCTTTGCTTATTACCCTCTTGAGCTTTGGTATTTCAAATTTTGCTCAAGATCGTGTCTAGTTCTTTGACTTTCTAGAATTATCATGCTTTTACATGTGCAGCAATGTCTTTGCTAAATGAGCTAGAACTTTAATACAACTTGAACTGAAAATTGCAATTTGTGGATCTTTTAGCTAGTTGCACAATTAGTGATCCTTTTGTGACATTGGCCCTGTCAAAATTGCTTTGTTAGCTCTGGAATCTAGAATTGAACATCTTTGAGCTTTCAGTTCTTTAAAGAATCAAAAAAAGCCCTTGTGCAAAATGAAAAATGATCTCTTTTGTGCGAAAAAACTGATCTCACCAATTCTTTCTTATGAGACGACTTGCCATTGTACTAGACATGAACTCAGGGGGAGTTTTGGATGACCTAGACCACTCTTTTAAGCTTTTGTTGCTTGGGATGGTCGCGGCAAGGCTTGAGATCTAGCACAATGCTAAAAATGCAAATTGTCAAATTAGTTGAAGCTTAGGAAGAGATTGTGGATGGCTCGTAGTCCAGGATCTTCTTTACTAAGATAGACCTTTTATCAACTTGAATATTCATTGCAAATGAAGAACAGTTGAAATTTGGGCTTTTGACAAAAACTTGAGCTAAATGATTTATTTCAGGACTTTTGCCTCTAAGATGGTCTTTGCTAGCTTCTGGATCTCACATTGACATTCTGGCAAGGCCATTATCACTTTAGGATAACTGTTGTTGAACTTGCTAATTTTAATGCATTGCTTAATTTAATCCAACAACATGTGATATATTGAGCTCATTAGCCTAGCTTTGCTATATATGTCTTATCTTGGTCTTGCTAGCTTTGTCAAGCTTGTTGTATCTTGAGTAATGGTAGAAATGCTAGCTTGTTCAATTGAGTAATCTCCAAAGCTTCTTTTACCTAAAAACTGAAAAATCAAAACAAAAATGAAGCCACCCCATTGCATTTCATGCATGCTCTTTCTTTTGCTTCTTCCTTGCTTGTGCATTTGTCATCTCTGGATGAGAGGAAGGGATGATTCCTTGATGAATCTATTGTCAAAGGGGGAGAAGATATAGCGAAAATGTAATGTTAATAAAGAGCTTTTTGGTTATGGGAGAGAAGTTTTGTAAGGGGGAGAAATGGAGAAATTGAAATTTCATATTCTCTCTTTTAAAATGATGATCATAGTGAGGGGGAGCATTTATATTGCATTCTTTTGGTCTTATTGCCTTTTCTGAATTTGAATTGCAAATCTTGAAGCCTCACAATGATCTAAGGTCAAATAGAGCAATTGTTCTTTCATATGGACCTGAAGTGAGATTTTTGTCGATTCTCTAGTATTGGAAGCTTTCTTGCTTTCTTTTGCTGTATCTCACTTGCCCATGCTTTTGTGAAGCCAGCTTGGTCATTTCCATTGCTTTCTCTTGCTAATGGACCAAGTTGTGCCTTTGTACGAAAACGTCGAGTTCTTTTCTTTTCAAACCTCAAACTTACATTTTCTGAGAGATTGCCAATGTGTTCATCAAGGGGGAGATTGTGGATATCATGGGGATATGCCCATGATCTTAGGATGATGAAACAATTGGCAATGGTGCTTTTGGTTTGAAGTTTCAAGTGTTTTCGACAAAGTTTGGATCTGTCGGTCGTGGCGGTCAACCGCTTTTATCTTGAATGTTGATATAAGTGGTGATTTGATTTTGGGATAGGTCATATCCATATTTGTTAATGCATATGTGTTGCATATTGCAAGTTTTCACTAACGTGGGTCAAGTTATGAAGAACTTGTTCTCGGATTTGTGTTTGCTTGTCTATTGCTGTGCAGGTAGCTTGCAGGTCAATGACGGTCAACGGCGAGGAGGATCGGGACTAAGCTTGGGGAGCTGAGGTCCAGAACGATCAAGGATGCCGGGTGAGGTCAAGTGACTCAAGCGTGGCGCAGAATGGACAAGGATGACCGAACGGGTGGTTCGGTGCGACTGGTTGGATCAAGCGGCGCGGGAGTCGTTGCAAGTGCTTAGTGGTGCCGGTGGGATCCGGACGGGAGAGACTTGATGACATGGAGCCGTTGATCAACCTACACGTGGCGAAGCAGGCGATTGCTTCATGATCTGTGGACTCGATCTTTTGGAGAAGGATCGAGAAGGGGTATTTTGGTAATTTTACCAAATACCATCTTGGTGACCTTTTGGCTAAACTACGGCGCGGGACGGCGCAAAGGAAGTGGTTTAAGTCAAGAGAATTGAAGACGGCGCTTTAATATGCGTGCGTGTGTGTTCCGTTGATGTTGGGCCTTAACGGAAGCCCATTAGGGCAAATCTTCTAGAATATTTTCTAGGGTTAGAGATTACCCTATAAAAAGAACAGTAGAAGGGAGTGATTGGTTGCTGCCGCTGGAGAAAAAGCAAAAAAAAAAAAGGAAGCCTGAGGCGGCGGCCTCCAGCGCTGGTTGAAAATTAGAGTGTGGCGGCGCCCCCAAAAAATGGTCGCCTGGAAGGAAAATTAGGAGTGACGGCGCCTGTTGAGAATCCGAGAAACCAAATACCAGAGTGCCCTGTAAAAGGAGAGCCGGCGGCGGCTTTGTTTGCCCCGCAAAAATCGGAGGAGTGGTGGTGCCCCCTCCCCAAGAATTTGGAAGCCCCCGGGTAGCGCCTGTTTGTCCTGGCCCGGAAAATCCGGTGTTTTGTGTCGGCTTGAAGTCTCGGGTAGACTGAAAAATCTTGATCCCAGGGCTTTGACTGATGGATTTGTTTATTAGTTTGGATCTGCCATCTATGATGCTACTAAAGGTCTCAGTTTTGATTCTCAGCAGTGCTTGTGACTGCATCTTGTAGTTTCTTTGTTTGGATGCAAATTGATCCGACCGAGTCTTTCGGTTTTGCATGGAGATTTGTTTGCTAAACAGAGCCCGTGACTACCGGTAAGCGGTCGTCTGGTCTTCTTGTGCTTGTCTCCTCATGCGTGTGTGTGGATTAGAATTGGTGCGGCTCTTTTCATTGCTGCGATTGAACCTGTGCGGATCTGTAGAATGATGAGGAGACAAAAGAAAGTAGGGGTCTGCGGCTGCATTGATCGCTCTTTTTACTTGGCTGTTGATTGCTTGTGCGGTTCATCCATTGATGCGGCAACAGCTTGTAGTTTCGGTTGGACAGAAAACTGGAGATCCAAGTGTTTAGATTTTGGCTTTGTTTATTGCCATGTCTGTCGGTTTATGCACTTGAATCTTTTGCTTTGAGTTTTGATCTGTTATTACTAATTATTAGTTAGTTAGTCATTGCTTCCGTGAGGTGATTTTCTGCCTTATTTGTGCCTTCTTTTTGCTAGCTTTCATCTTACTGAGTACTAGTGCACACACTTTATATACGTTGTTTCTTGTTGTGTGTTGTGCAATTCAAAGGGTTACTAGTTGCTTTGGGGTTTGATCGGATTCAACACAGGTCATCCGCTGTGCCTGTATACAGATCTTCATAGCTTTTATAGCTATTGAAGTGAAAGTAGTGTTGAGTTCGATCGAGGTGAAAAATAGAGAAAGCGTCTATTCACCCCCCTCTAGTTGCCTTTCCGGTCCTACAGGATCAACCACCTGAGACGCCCTGGAGCAATGGAGGGGCGCACTAGGTGGCGGCCGCGACGAGGAAGTCGGTGATGCGGTCCACAGAGGAGGAGCACCAACGGCGGCAGTGAATCTTGAAGAATTGAGCTGCGGCTCAAAAACCCTAAACTCACAATTGCGCCGCCTCAAGGGCTTTAGGAGGAGAACAGGATGGGGGATTCGGGATCAGGAGGTTCGGGCGAAGCTTGGGGTCCCTTTTATAGGGTGCGGGCGGCACGGATTTGGAAACCCCCAAAACGAGTCCGAGGCGGCCACGAGATAGAGTTAGTGATAGAAGGAGATACGAGCCCTGATTCTGAGGGATTCGGATGCGGAGGATCAGAAGAGATAAGATGACGCGGTTTCGAGGGATTCTTTAGTTGGGATTTTCCTTTGTCGGACGGACTCGGAAGCGCAGCCAGCCATGGCGTTTTCAGACAACGCCCGCGCGAAGAAGACGAGCTGGAGGTTGACGAAGGGGCGGGCCCACTTGCCAGCGGAAAGAGATGATCTGCATAAGCGTCAGGCAAAAGGGAAAACAGCCGAGGAATGGGTCATGGCTGCCCACGCGGAGAAAAGGAAAAACGGGCCGACGCTGAGGAATGTGCCGGACGTGCACAGGATTGGGTCGGGTGAAAAGGAATTCGACCCAATTGATTATCTGAGATTTTAATTGGTTTTTTTTAACAAAATACCATAAATTTAAATAAGCAATAGAAAATAGCAGATGAACTTGGAAAAAATTCTAGAAAAATCTAGAAAATATATACAAGCACAAAGAATCCAAATAAAATAGTTTTGACCATTGTTGATGTTGACTTTAGTCATATTAAATTGTTTTGATGTACAAAGTCCAATATTAAGCTTTTCAATTAAATTCAGATAAAATCCAAATGGTGAATTTTCTCCTACTAACTATTCGAAAGATTTTTAAAGCTCAGAAAATTGGGATGTTACACAAGATCTGTATATACATTGCATCCTTCCCACCTTGAGTCTAAGTACAATAGAAGGCACTATGGTAATCTGGCTTTCAAGAGCTTCAATGTCCAAACCATAGTATATTATATATTGTTTAGTGTTCAAGTGTTGATAAAAGATTGTATTACCTCTATTGGATACGGTCAAGCTGCAGTTGTAATGGTATTTCCACATGGCTGCGACCAGCTCTCTCTCACTATAATTTTTTTGTTCAGTATATGCAAATGGTAAATTAAAATTAAAATGACTATCCAAATTCAAGGAAAAAATAAAACTACACAGCAAGAGATCTAGTTGTCCATATGAAGATGGCACCTGTGTTTGCCCATATGATGGTAGTGCCTGAGCTGAGCTATTAGAGTACATTGTTGTTGCAGACGGGACTGACCCAAATGCATATGATGGTGGCACCTGTACTGATCCATAGGTGGATGCAGCTGGTGCCCATGCATATGAAGGTGGTGTGGTCTGACTTGATCCATAATAACCAAGAAGATACTCCATGAGCTTGACTCTTGCATCGTCAGGTTCGTGCGTGTGCTCTAGAAACATCGCATCCAGCACCTTTCGAAGAGTCATAGCCAGCGGCACTCCTTGATACATCATGGATTCATGGCCTCCATCTTTCGAAGAACTGAAGCTAGCAAGCCTCTTGATGGATCAAATCCAGAACGAGGAGCAGTGCCAGGCTACTAGCTAGGCTTCCACCTAAAGGGTCTGCCAGACCAGTAGGGGGCGTCCTTGCCTGAATTAACAATTAACAAAACAAATTAGATTGTTAATAATAAACAAAAATTACTCCACCACCTAGTTAAAAAGCTGATGACAAAATTCACATTATCATTGCTATGGGGAAAAAAAGTAGAATAACTACTTTATGATCCATTGTGCACAGCAAGATAAGCATCCATTAACTTCAAGCCAGAAAAAGAAAGAAAGAACAAAAGGCATCAAGGACAAACTAAAGTAGCCAACTAGCTAGTCCATCTTTCATTTATGTTATTCAGTTCCAGGGGGCTGGAACAGGGGTTGAGACTGATATTTGATGAAACAGTATCTACATTATGAAATAATTATATGGTGGGGATGCATGGCTTCTTTAAATTAATTGGAATAGTTTGTCGAAACTCAGTGCCATACTTCAAGTCTCAAAATTTTCAAACCAAACAAAACCAATTTAGTAAGAACCGGAGATCCCGAGTACGCAAATAAATACAATGTAATTATGAATTAAGAAGTTGATATCTGAGAAGTCTGAAAAAATATACATGGCAATTGTACGAGTACAATAATTCTTACAAATGTTACCAAATGGAAAAAAAATGCATGGAACATTTAAAGTAATGATTAGGATCAGACGAGGGAGGCGGCGGGGGAGGACGAGAGTAGGGGGAGGTGGCGACGAGGAGGGAGGCGAGGCCGCGACACGAGGGTGGGGTTGGCATGGAAGGGCAGCGCCGTCTGAAAGTACTATTCACACCGAGACATAACAAAAGTACAACACAAATGCGCAACTGCAATGAAATTTGAATTTCATGTTTAACGATACGACGAAATAGCTAAAACACACAAAAAAATATAGTGGAGCGGTAGAAAATTTAATACCTAATTGTTTCGGAAGGGTTTTGATTGGATTGCGATGGAAAATAAGATACCAATGTCTTGGTCCTTGACGAGGATCTAATAATCCTCATTTTATCTTTTATCTATAATTCTTATTATAAGTAAATATGATGTCATACGGTCCCTGGGTATTCCCCTTAATTTTATAAGGGAGAAGCCTACCAGGTGGTCGTAAGTTCTTCTACGACCACCCCCATAGTCGTAAGTCTTGCTACGACTACCTTATAGTCGTAAGTCTTGCTACGACTATCTTATGGTCATAAGTTCTTCTACGACCAGGTCAGGTACGACCACCTTATGATCAATAAAACCTACAGGCAAGTGGGTCCAATTGATTAAGGAATCTAAACAGTCAATATGCGCTGTTATCATGCGAAAAGATAACACATAATACCCCATTATCTCTGACTAGTAACTGCCATGCGGCGTGAAGGAGTTACCGGCGGATGATTACTACAAACGTCTTGACATCGATTTGATGAGGCGCTCTTCAAATAGGGAAAACGGCTATTCCTTCACGACTATATAAAGGCAACGATCAAACAGAGGCAGGGACACGCTATCAAGGGCTATCAGGAAGACAAGCAGAATCATTTGTAATAATCTTACTTTTTCTCCTGATTGTTCAGAATACACTCAATACCATACACACACAGGAGTAGGGTTGTTATTCTCTCCGGAGAAGGCCTGAACCTGTATAAAAATACACGTGTCAATCTCTCTACGTGATTCTATTCTAGGAGACCCCCCGAATCAAACAATCTTTACGTAAGACCGGTTCTAAAACACCGACAGTCCTCTTCATCATGTATATCTATTACATCAAATAGAATCAGATCAACTAATATTGATCAAATGACATCTTTTGCGGGGAAGATGTTGATATATAGTTCCAAGCACTAGTTTGTAATATAGTGCACTTAATCATCAAAAGCCTCCTTACCTTTCCAAAAGGAGATTCACATAATGTTTCTATTCTGTGTAACTCACAGGTTGCTCAATATCCACTTCTTCCTGCGGCAGAGTAAGCACATAAGATTAAAACCAATTTATCAACAACGACTAATACCTAGGGTCTAGGTATATTCACTCCACTGACAAACACACTACCATGAAAAAAACTAATCAGCAATACATTATAACACAATGAGGCAAAGCTACAGCACAAAATCTAGACCGCTAAAGATTTATAGTTCACAATCATTATTGTTTTGTTTATATCACCTTAAGATCACGGTTCCATGCAAACACGCACCATCACCTGCAAGACATACAACTTGAACGATCCCCTCACCAATCAAATTCACAACCAACTCTTAATTAACAAAATGAATCTTAGATTCCATCCTACAACCCACTCCATCCTAAAGTTGGACAAGTAGCAGCTCAAATGAAATCAAGACATACACGGAGGGTAGCACGGTCGAGGGAGGGGTGCTGGGGGACGGGGCTGGCTGAGAGGGCACTAGGGGTGAGGGCGGTTGGCCGAGTGGGGCGCAGGGGAGCGGGGGTTGGGGGAAGGGGGCGCCGGCTGGCCGAGGAGGGTGCTAGGGGCAGGGGTGCGGCGCAGGTGTGACCGAGGGCAGAGGGAGGCGCAATGGGGCGCGTTGGGGCGCTGGGCAATGGAGAGGAGGCAGGGGTGGCTCCAGGTGAGGAGAGGAGGCGGTGGGCCGTGGCCGGTGAGGGCGGTGTTGCGGCCTTGAGGGTTGTGGCGGAGCAGAGAACTAGGTGGCTGAGTCGCAGAGAGGATGCGGAGGGGGCGGCGTTGCGGTGGAGAGGAGGCGAAGGCCAGAGGGGCGGCATCGCGGCGGATAGGAGGCGGAGGCCGGAGGGGGCGGCATAGCGATGGAGAGGAGGCAGAGGCCGGAGGGGGTGGCATCGCGACGGAGAGGAGGCGGAGGGGCGGCATCATCGCAAGGAGAGGGGCAAGATCGCAAGCGGAGAGGAGGCGGAGGCTGGAGGGGACGGAGATGCGGAGAGGAGGCGGGGGCGGCGGGGTGGCGCGGGCCGGCGTCGCGGCCGAGTGGAGGCGGCTAGGGCATTGGAGAGCAGGTGCTTGCTTGGTGCTGGCGACTGGCGTGAGGGGAGCTGAAGAGGAGAGGAGGCGCTCGGTTGGGCCTAGCGCACTTATGTCTCGGGCCGGCACACTGTATAAGGGAAAATTGCATATTTGAATAGTACATTATCCACTTACTATATTTCCAGGCCTCGGGCCGTTGCCCAACCAGCCCGAGGCCCATCTCCGCCCCTGGCTGGAGGGGAGGGCGGCGCGGGTGCTTGAGAGGACGGTGGTAACGGGAGTTGGAGATGGGAGCGTCGAGGGATTTGAGGAGGTCGGCGAATTGGGCAACCCAATTTTTACTAGGCCACGCCAGAATTTTTATCCACCGCATCCAAATATTGAACTCTTGTTGTACCAGGAATTTCTCCCTCCGTGCTACAAATTCGGTGTCTCAATCTTACTGAATGCCTGATAGACATTCAATATATATTTTTCCAACACACAGTTTACAAGTAAAAAGGAAATACTATTACAGACAGACACTCAGTCCTTTTGCTCGTTTTCGTTGACAGATTGTTTGTACTTGATTATATCCATATTATTATAATTAAAACAACAAAGTATCATATCATTCATACCACTGTAATTACCAATTTATTTTTATTACTACTATAACATTAGTTGGTGATTAAATGTGTCATAAAATTTGTTCATTGACCTAGCAACATGTCTATTAAGTGTTGTAACTTACACTATAAAGTGTGGTAACATACTAGGCACTGAGTATGTTTGGAGCTTTCTACACTTGGGTCGTAACAACATGAGAATATGTGTTGCGGTTGAGTTTTCCTGCAACATATGCTATATGTGTTGGTAGTGTGTGTTGGAATAGATTGGTCTTGTTGTAAACTAAGCAAATAGTTGGGGGCTAGGATAAAGTTATATATATGACTTAAATTCTTAGTCTTAAGTTAAATTTTCTTTTCTATTTATTATCTTATGAGTTATTAACTACTCGATGAGACAATTTGCAGGAAAATGAATGTTTATATTCATAAATAAAAGATTGTCTTTACAATAATATTCCCTATTACAAACTACTCTGATGAAGGAGATCCGATTTGCATATCCTTCGTGACCTTCTTACTGACCGGCTGCACTTCTTCCATCAGTTGTGCTGTCTCTGCTTCAGAGCAGTTAAAAATCGACTTCGACTGGTTGAAGGCTAATATTACGGTCATGTGCCTTAAGTTTTGCCATAGCATAACTCACTACACTTTCAACCACTTCTCTTATCGAGTCGGCTTGGTTGGTCTTCAGAGTCGTTATCAACTCCTCCAGAATTCCAACTTGTTGTCCAATGGTACTCGTATGAGCGACCACGGTATCTTCAAGAAGAGTGACCTCCTTAGCACCAAGTCCACCGAGCACATTGTTAAGTAGCGAAATGTTGACTCGAAGGTTAATATTAATTGCCTTCATTTCCTCCGGACTACGGGTCGAAGCTTCTTGGAGTCGTTTTATTTCGACTGCTTGCTCTGAAAACATAGTACAATCAGTCAAAAAATACTTCCTAAAGACTAGTAAATAAAACTGGCCGTAGGTAAAGGAATTCTTACCTACTAGATGGGAATCAAGCTTCTTAACCTCATTATTGTGGGAAGCCACATCCTTTGTGCACTACTCCTCCAACGCCTTTATTCTCTTCACTTTTCTTTATGGATACGGGTGAGCTCGTTTACCACCAAGGCCTTTGATTCGACCTCGGTTTTGAGCTTACCCACATCGACCTCTTTTTTTGAAAAGAAAAAGAGTTAGAGAAAGAAAAGAAAGTCATTAAGATGGAAAATTTTAAGTATAAAACTTCATTTTTATTTCATTCTGCAATTCGCAAGCTGCATAATTTGCCTCCTGAAGGTTCTTCAGTAGTTTTTCTTTTTCATCCCTTAACTTCCGCACCTCAGCTTTTACATAGTTGAGTGCAGAAATTAAGGTTCTTTCGTCACTTTTAGGCCTATAAAGGTTAAAGTAGACATAATTATTGAACGAGTGGTCATAATAAGATATGACTTCTCGTAACAATGACTTATGATCTAACTGCTAGTTGACAGAGCTCAGATCGTTGCTTCTTTAGCAAAACATATTGCCTGTGGTATTCACCAACAGTAGCAATTTGTTCGAGGGTTCTTCGAACAAAGAAAGACAGTGAGAAACTGGAAAAATCCAAATATGAAAATATTTGGTATCGAGTACTTACGCTGATAGCTGCCCGAGAAAACTTGGCATAGACAAACTTAGAATCTTGAAGTTCATCAAGTGCGTTGACTTGGTCACACCATAGTATTTGAAGACGCTCGTCATCAAAGATATGTCCCCGATTCGGGATGTCCTTAGGGTGTGGGACTCAGTCACGAGACTTGAATGAAGAAGATCCGATGATTGATGAACCAAAGAACTCGGGGGAAGAGGTCGAAGAAGTCTTTGTCTTCTTCTTCTTTGTTGTTGTCGACAGCAAAAATGAGTCCCCCTTGAGGACCATGAGGGACGTCTTCTACGACCTCTTTTCTAGTACGGCGATCAGAGGTTGCTCCTCCACCATGACCGGATGCTTCTGTTGATCGTAGGATGTCCCTTGTTCGATTATTGATATCCTCAATAACCGGTTCAATCACCATGGTATCCAGATCTTCCGCTATTTTCACCTCTGCTTCTACGACCACCTCAGTGATCATAGATGCTCCAGTGGCAATGACTTCCTCCATTGCCACCACAGGGACATGGGTCGATTCCTCGACTACTTTCGCTGTTGTCTCTTCTACTGTAGGAGAAACAATTTTTGTCTTTGCGTCTGCAGGAGAAATAACTACGGGCCTCTCGACAGAAGCATCCCTGGGGACTGGAGAAGTAGGACTAAAGTTGCAAAGAAAAAAGAAAACATGTCAAGTTATATTAATATAAGGTAAATACTATTTTTACGCTTTTTAGATTTACATGCTTTGGCTTTCTAGAGATAATCTTGAATCCAGAAGAAACCATCCCAAGGGAAGATTTCTTTTTCTTCTTCTCTTCGGCCATCCCAATTTTCGTGACACCTCTAGCCTCTGGAAGGCTTTCAGTGCCACGAGATTGAGAGGCCGAGGCTTCTTTGACCACGTCTAGTCGAAAGTCTTGTTGGGTGGTTGGGATCTCCACGACCACGTCTGATCATAGGTCTTGATCGAGAGCTACAACTCCCAAAGCTTCCTGCCCCTCTTGATGGTCGAAACTTATTTCGATCATCTAAGGGACAACACTTGCCTCAACCATAGGCTCTGCTGTCGCAGAAGTATCCTTCACAAAAAGATATAAAGCTTTTCTAGTTCCCCTTTTCTAATTTATGAGAAAACCATGAGAAGCAGAAACTAAAAATGTCTTGTCATAGTAGAATAGTATCTTGGTTTTACGGGCTTTGTGCATAAGCACTTCGACCACTCCTCTTTTGTTTGCAGCGATCACGTTTGCAAAGAATTTACTAAAGGGGCTGGTCAGAGGAGGGGTGGAGATTGAGCCTTCGCCTTTTTGTCGGCGGCCTTTACAAGGCGACACCTTTTGGCCAGAGGAACTCTGACTTCCTCTGACCCCACTTTGACAGCCCTCAATTCGACATCTTGGTTATCTCAGTGGTCTGCCATGCCTACTTTCTGCAAAACTCAGAAAAAGAACATTATTCAATGGTCGAATTCTATGACCACAGAACTCTAAAGATGAAATCAACTTTTGATTAACTTTAGGCATTTTTTTCTTTCCTCTGCAGACACGACCGTCTGGATTCGAGGAACCTTTGATGTGGGTGTTGGACCTTTCTCACAAATGAGTTTGACTCGAGCATTACTATGTTTTTGTGAGAGATCTACAATTGCAAAGAAAATAATCTACAATCAAGCTCGAAATTAACAAAAAGAGCTAGGTTGATTGTTTCTTTACCTTCTTCGAAATCCCTAGTTGGGTCGGGAGTCCCCGAGTACATCCACATGGGGTGTGCTTGATTCTTCAAAGGATTGATGCGGCGCATGATGAAGTATCTCACCACATGCCATCCGGTAGACCACTCTTCCTTCATGTCTTTGATGGCTTGAATGTAGGGGGTGATTCGATTGAGGTTGCTTGGAGTTGAGTCCCAGGAGGCACTCTTCTCTGCAGGCTTCCCCGTGAAGAAGAGGCTGTCTTACTTGGATATTTCTTAGTAAAAACCACCTCTTCTTCCATCCCGGCCACGATGACCGGGTGAACATCCGAATGTACTCCATTGACTTTCCGTCGTGGAGCTTTAGACCGCAACTACATGCGATTTCGATGTGCTTACTCATCTTGTAGTAATATTGGAAGAACTCCAAATTTGGAAGAATTCCCATATAGGCTTCGCACAGGTACACGAACACACTCAATATTGTGATGGAATTGGGAACAAAGTTCACAAATGCCACCCCAAAGTGCTGACGTACGAGCATGAAGAAAGAATGAGCGGGGAATCGAAAGCCACATTCATAATATGATTGGAATACTGAAATGGTGTTCTCTTCACCCGAAGGCCAATGTTCTCCTTCAGCATTGGTCCAATTCCCAGATAGGCTTGCTTTGAGATGTTCTTGGCCGCGACAAAAGCCTTCATTTTCTTCGCATCCATCTCCGATTTCTCCAACTTATAAATGGTTCCGGCCATCTCTTCTAAGTGAGATTGATTTGGATTTGGAAAACTTCGGGGAGCGACTGCGATTTGGTTGGCCGCGGAGAGAACAAGAACTCGAAGAGCAGTCGAAGGAAATGGGGAAAGTAAAAACCCTGGGTCATGCCCACAATAGATTTTTATAACCGCACGCCTGAGTTGGAGATCGTGGGAACTCAACAGTTGCCACCTCTTCCGGAACCGCTCCAACGAACATGTCTGTGAGATTCGATTGAGATTCTTTAATCTGTTCGTTCGGGAAAAGTGATTTTGTCTTTACAACTCAAGTGAAATTACCTTCTTGACCAAGTCCATTTCTGGTCAAATGAAAATACCAGTCGGAAAGACTTTACTTCCGACTACTGTTTTACGACCTCCTTTTCAAGTAAGTTATTTTCACTTGAAGTTGGGGGGCTAGATGAAGAGGATCTAATAATCCTCAATTAATTAAATAGTTTATCTATAATTGTTATTATAGATAGCGATATCCTTGTGATAGTCTTAAGTATACCCCGTATCATTGATAGGGGAAAAAGCTTAAGATAATCATCGTAACCCTTTCTATGACCACCTCATGGTCGTGAGATGTTCTACGACCACCTGGTGATCTTAAGTCTTTCTATGACCACCTCATGGTCGTAAACCTTTATACGATCAAGCCAGTTACGACTACCCTATAGTCAGCAAAGTCCATAGACATGTAAGGCCCAATTGACTAGGGAATCTTATAAGCTGTGTTTAAGACACAGAGCAGTTAGCATACACTGTTATTCTCAAGGATAACTGCATGCATTACGCTTTTGTCTCTGACGATAACTACCAGACGATGTGGGGGTGTTATCTCCCTGACAGTAACTTCCATCAACGTGCACATTTTGTCAAGCGTTAAGGTGTCTCTTGGTCTGGATTAACTGCCGCTCTATCATGCGTGTAACATCCCAAGTTATGTTACCAAAACAGAATCAATAAAGTTATTATTTTATTGGATTTTTTGAAATTTAAAAGAGTTTTATTGCTTTTCTTGAATTCCCTAAAATTTGAAAGTCAAACATAAAATTTATTGAGTTTTGAGGGTTTTTATTGGATTTAAAGTTTAAAAGGAAAATTTAATTAATTTTTTGGATTCAAAAAAGGCTTTTCATATTTTCTAGAAATTAAAAATAATTTATTTGAAAAATTAAATACCAATGTTAAGTTGAAAATATTTTTTAAGTCCAGAAAGTCTCAAGGAATTTCTACTATTTTTTTCCATAATGTTTGGACTTTATTTGATATTTTCTAAAAGCCAAATTCAATTAACCCAATTTCAAAAATCGCTAAATCAAAAGAAATTCGAAAAATGCTTTTTGGCTGAATCTCCCCAGCCCATTTCCTTTTTCCTCATGTGCGGCCCAATGCCTAGCCCAACCCCGCCAGCCCACTGCCTTCTGCACCTTCCCCCCTCTCTCTACCTTGTGGTCCCACCCTGTCAAGCCTTCCCCTACCTGCCCATTCCGTCCTCATCGTGCCCGGAGTGCACAGCGACCGTTGCCATAGCTCAAGCTGCGTCCGAAAATGGGCATAACAACCTGATTTTCCCGCGCCAATGCCATCATTCTTATCCCCTTATCCCTCCGCACCCGAATCAAACTCTATCTTATCTCGTAATGCCGCCGGACTCCATTTTCGCCGCGTGAACTAAACAGACTCCCAACGACCCTTGCCGAAACGGCCACACGCTCGCACTATAAAAGGGTGCCCCAGGACCCCCTCTACCTCCTCATCCCATCCTCGCAAATCTCATAGCCTCCCACCGCCTCTAGCCACCGGATTTCGTTGTTGAAGCTCGCCGACCGCCAAGCTTTACCGATTGCCTCATTGCCGATGACGCTTTTTCCGCCCGACCGCACCATCGCAATGGGACCCAAAATATAATTGACCCCTCTGCACTAGTCCAGAATCACACTAGTGCACACAGTGTCAACACAGGTGAATATCGATCCACACAAGCGGTTAATAACATAAACATGTAATTTGATTAACGAATAAGCGTTTTGACCTTATGGTCGAGTTTACTATTATTAAGCCACGCAGGGCTGACAAAGAAAATAAATAGCAGCAAAAATAGAAACGGTAGCGGCATCCCATCAATTCACCACAGGCAACCGACTGGGATCAAGACCCTACGATCAAGTACCTTCGATGAACTCCTCCACAAAAGTAGGCGATGACTCCTCCTCTTCTGTTGCATGTTTTACAACAAGCATGAGTACACAACCGTACTCGCAAGTCATACCACAAAAATGCAATTATAGATGATAGCTTATTCCAAAGAAATGGCTTCTGTGGTTCTTTTGCAGAAATACTGCATTTGGAGTTTGAATACAAGTAATAGATTGAAAGCATAATTCAAAACAAATAGACAAAAATAATTTAACAGTTTTATTTCACAAAGACACATAGCCTAATCAAGTTATTCACATAGCCATATGACTTAAGTCACACAGCTCCCTTCCCAAGGTTTTCATGAAAATCTACCCCTCGTATGAAATCTCTGAGCATGTCCATGACCGCGGACGCGGCTATTCGAATAGATTGATTTAACACTCTGCAGATGTTGTACACTTTACCCACAAGGTGCAATCAACTGGATTAGAGTTGATCACAACAAAACCTTTCAAAAACTTCATCTCAAGCATTGACACTCCTAGTGTGCTTTATGCTATACCAACCCTTCCACAGCGCTTGGCATAACACACACCGTTGGACAGGGACACGGTGAACCGCCCCGTGATGTGCACCCAACCACGGCGGTAACACACCTCCACCCATACACACAGTCTAACCTACTACCTGAGTAGTCAATGTCAAGAATCCATAACTTACTAAGTTAAGCCTGTCCCATCAGGCATGTGGTTGTACGAGAGGCTCAGTTCAATGGTGCACAAAGTTAAGTCCTTAATTGACCAAGGCAAGACTTCCAATGTACTACTTAATCCTCACAAGACACAAAGTTATTAAGCCCATGCACACAGCTCCACCAAAAGTAGCACACAGTATCCACTATTTGCCCCAGTCTAAATCCTTTCCCACCATGTTGGTTAAGTGCAACATATGCCATCAACGAGTAACAGCACATAGTATAGACAGTTTTTATCACATAGTTCTATAGTCACTTAGTCAAGTTTATATTTGCAACTTACATGAGATGATGACTCGTAGCATGGCTAAGCAATCTAATCGTATCTAACCAACCCACATTGGTAATACCATAGCACCAACTAAATATGAACCAATCTAGGGTGACAAAAGATTATGACATAACAATTAATCAAGGTGGGTGTAACAAATTGGACAATAGCTATACCCAAAAGCATTCAAATACATACTTAAAGTAAATGCAATAATTTGAATCAAAGTACTTTGAAAACTGGGTTCAATATGATCAAAGGTATAACTTGCCTTGGAAAAGGTCTTGGTATTGATCTTGGTCTTGAGGTGCTTCTTCTTCTTCAAATCTTCCTGAGGTATCGACGTCTACTCGCAAACGAAACAAACAAACAAAACAGATAAAAACAGACGCATAAAAAACTCCAAAAATTAAATAAAAATCTCAAATAAATAGATCTCGAATTTAGAAATTTGAATGGGCTCAACCGGAGTTCAAATGCAAAAGATATGAGCTTGGGAAGTTTGAAATAGAAGAAAAACCTAATTTTGGATTATCCGAATTATCTTTCAAAAGAAAATCAGAATAATGACGTCAGCTGACGTCAGCGAAGACATTTTCTGGAAATAAAAGAAATTAAAAAGAATTTTCGACACGTGGGACCCACACGTCAGACTCATGGCTCACGGTAGACCGAGTCCACTGAGCCATGACTTTGGATTGGATCTGATCCGCCGCATCAGCACTGAGGTGGAGGCTGACTGGGCGAAAACATGGCTGCCACGCATGCACAGAGGCTGAGCTGGCTGCACACGTGGACGTACACGTCGGCTGGACGACAACGACGGCTCTGGAACAGACGGTCGCCGGCGAACGGCTGCGCTCTGGTGAGAGTGGATGGCACCAATGTGTACCTGGCGCTATTGCACACCTGGTGAACCTACTCCGGGTGATCGGGGACGTCGGTGGCGACCGACGACGAGCTCGAAGCGGCGGAGCGGATCTGTTATTGTCGGATGACGGCTCTGGCGGGGTATTGGCATCGGGGAAGGTCTCTGGAGATAGATCCGGTGACGCTGATCACGGTGGTGTGCTCAACGATGACGCGGCGGCGACGGCGGCGGCGCAATTTGAAGAAATTGAGCTCCGACCAAAAACCCTAAATCACGGATTACGGCGGCGTTAGGGCTCGAGAGAGGGAGAGGGCTGGGGCTTGAGGTTGCGGGGGCGATTGCGAACCCGAGGGGTCCTATTTATAGGGCCAGGGTGGCACGAGATAGAAAGATCCCAAATCGAGTCCGTGAGGAACATGAAAGAGAAAACCGGGATTCTTAGAGATAGAATCCGATTTGGTGACGTTTGAATGCAGATATGGACGCGGGATAGCTAGCGATAGAATTTGGTAACAAAATCCGGGGCGGTTTAGTTGGGAGGGTCCCGTTGTCGGACGAGACCTCGAGGAGTTCCAATGGTGGACGGCCGCGAGCGCGTGTGAGGAAGAAGCCGAGTCGGGGACGACGACGCATCAGCGGGTCCACTAGCCAGCGGAAGAA
The DNA here is from genome assembly GCA_036346405.1 of Phyllostachys edulis. Classification (NCBI taxonomy): domain Eukaryota; kingdom Viridiplantae; phylum Streptophyta; class Magnoliopsida; order Poales; family Poaceae; genus Phyllostachys; species Phyllostachys edulis. Next base: position 71,705,569 of record CM070562.1, read on the forward strand.
GGGCGTGGCGCGAGCGACGATCTGATCCAAGCGTCCAACACTGATCTGACGGTGACGCATTTAATGGGTCAATGGCCGAAAGCACGCCAAAGATCGGCGCATAATGCTAGGCCGCAAGGGAATAGGGTTTGGGTTTCGGCCCAACCGATTATCTGAGATTTTAATAGGTTTTCTTTATAAGAAAATAGCAGAAATTCAAACAAACAATAGAAAATAGCAAATGAACTTGGAAAAATTCTAGAAAAATCTAGAAAATATATCCAAGCACATAGAACCCAAATAAAATAGTTTTGGACACTGTTCATGTTGACTTTAGTCATATTAAATGGCTTTGATGTACAAAGTCCATATTAAACTTTTGATTTAAATTCAGATAAAATCCAAATGGTGAATTTTCTCCTACTAACTATTTAAAAGACTTTTAAAGCTCTGAAAATTGGGATGTTACAATTGCCCTCGCCGTGCCACGTTCTAGCTCAGGCGTGCCTCCACGCCACCAGAAGACCATTGGAGCCTCATCGCCGACAAGACCCGAACGCCGTCGTCGCCCTTTGTCTCGCCGTCAGCCACCGCATCACACTCCATTGACGTTTAGGTGCACATCATGTTTCTCGTGACCTCCCCTACCTTTTGCGCAGAAGCAATCGCCTCGCCGTGGCGTGTAGCGCCGACGAGCTCATTGGCAAAGCGTTGCCACACATCGGCATGACGTGGCACGCCCACGTTAGCGCCACGCCAGCGCCATGTCAGCGCTAGCGCCACAATAGCATCACGTGTGAGCCTGTGCCAATGCCTACGTAGTAACAGCTGCTGTTGTGCAGACCTGGTCTACCATAGACTTTTGACCGCCCATGGACAGTGCATTGACCGTAGGGCCCACTTGTTAGTAGTTTTTTTCCCATAGAAAAGAATTTGGCTGGGAAAGTAATTTCGGCGATGACATCAGGGTGCGTCATATTCCGAAATTCCTATAGAAAAATAAATTAGTAAATTCTAGAAATTGAATTTAGTTAATTTCTTTAGGGTATAATTTTCCAAGGACTCGTTCTCCTTCATACGAGCTCCGATTTCAAAGATTCAGATTTCTAAATTCATCTAAAATTAAGATCTACCAAACCAAACCAAAATTATTTAATTTGGAGTTAATTTGAATTAATTTGAATTTTGTTTGAATTTAGCTCATTTTCGCGTATAGATTTTGACGACTCTGGAGAGCTTGAACCTTTTGAAGAATTAGATCCTCAGAACTTTGAGAAAGGCAAGTTACACTCTCTGATCATATTTGAGCCCATTATTTAAAATTATTTAATTTCTATTTAAATTCTGGCATGCTTATTTATAGTCCAGTTATTTTAAATTCCTGTTTTAAATTCTTAGTTAATTCATTTCCTTTGTATGGCCAATATTGATGTTTGATTAATCATTCCCTTGTCACCTTAGTTGAAATAAAATAAATTGGCAGAGCTTATGCTTAGACCAAAAATCTTGATTTGGGGAATTTAGCCAAAATATTCAAACATGATTTAAAATTGAGACTATGGTATTGTTCTTACCATAGAAGTTTTAGAAAATGTTTTGACATGAAAAATAAATAAAATTGGTTTAGACTTCGGTGAGTTGGACCGTTGGTGGGTGCAAGTTTATGCACGGGCTCAATGCAGTGAATGATTGAGGCCCACGGGTTGTTTTGGAAGTCGCCCAGTCATGTAAGGACTGCTCTACGAGTTGCGGATTGTTAAACCATAATCGTACTGCCACAAGTCTGGTGTGGGACAGACTTGGCTGATTAAGCTATACTGTTTCACCGTAATTGTGTCATTCAGAGGTGTGGATGTCGTGAAGACTTGTTGTTAATACTCACATGGCGCAAGAGGGCGTTATCGTTTGGTGCGAAGCCTATGGTAGCGAAACCTTAGCGGGCATAATTATGTTGAAATAGTGTAGGGTAAAGGCCTCATGATAGTTGCTTAGTCGCACACCTTCAGAAGCGTGTCTAGGCCGACATGTTAAGCAAACTGTCTCTTATGGGTAAAGCTATACCAACTCTGCAGAGTATTAATCTATTCGAATAGTTGCGTCTGTGGTCAAGGACATGCTGAGGAAAGTCTTTTGTGGATTAGACTTATTTTTTTCTAAAATAATTTCAAACTCAGATGTTTTTGGATATTTTATCCAATTAGAAAATTTGGGCAGAAAGCATGGTGTAAGGGGTTAGTCCTTCACCATTTGTGTATGGAGGTTTATCCGATAATTAAGATTGATCAAAATAAAAGTTTTATTTTTAATTATATATTAAAATTGCCTTGATACTTAGTAATTGTATTTAAACTTGAAAATGCCACTTTATGCAAAAACAACCATATAAACCTTCCTTTGACATTGTTCTGCACACATTATATCTGTTATTGGGTGTAACTTACAGAGTACATTTTGTACTCACCCTTGCTTAATAAAATATTGTTCAGAGGAGAAGGACTTCACCACCGGTGTGGATCTCGATGACTAGTGTCACGACCCGACCCGGGGTCAGCCGAGAGGTCCTCCAAGATCACCCGGAAAGTCCACCAGGACCTCCTAGGAGGTCCAGCAGGATCTCTCGGACAGTCCTCCAGGACCTCCCAAGAGGTCCAGCAGGATCACCTGGAGGTCCAGAGAACGGACCCGAGGAGGTCTTAAGACCCAGGACGACCCCAAGTGCCACGATCTGACTCGAGGGTGGTCGAGAGACCAAACCCAGGGAGGTCGTGAGACTTGGAAAAGCCCCAAGTCTCCTGTGTTCCGAACTAGTCCCAAGGATCACGGCTAGCTCACACAGCAAACAATAGTGGTAACATTCATCAACGCAAACTTTATTAACAACAAAAGAGTTGATTACAAGGATGGCTTACAAGCCGGCAAAAGCAAAATACACAGCGGAAGCAAAATAACAAGTCCACTCGATACACCACAGGCAATCGGTTGGAGGGCGTTGCCTAGTCGACCTGGTCCTCTTCTTCAACATAGAGGTCCTCTCTTGCTCAATTATCAAATCAAGAAAGAATAAGCACAACAACCGTGCTCGCAAGTTACACCCGTCAAATAACAGAATGATATGCATACAAGGATATCTTAAAGGAAGGCTTATAAGGTTGTCTTTGCAAAAAGCCGAATTTATTTCCAATTACAGGTAATAAGTTCCAAAGCATGGAATAATAATTAAAATTCATTTTCAAAGTCTTAGTTTTACAGTTAGATAACATTCATCAACGAGGTGGTGAAGGATACCCTCCTGTCACAAGGCTCCCCACCCAAAACCCATTTGGATAGAGATCCAAAACAGTTTAACAAAGTCATTTGAAACACAAAACTGAAAAGCTAACTTGGAGTGGCTTTGCTAGCATGTCCGTGACCGTGGACACAGCTATTCGAATAGTTTTACACTCTGTAGAGGTGTACTGCTTTACCCACACGACATGATTTCTCTAGTTTTCTTGGCATCCATCGATATCACCACTCATTACCGAAGGTAAGTGGTCTAGAGCTCATGACAAGGCCTTTACAATGCTCCATTCCACCGCAGGGTTATGGCCCCGTCTTGCGTCAGGTGGGACTAACAGGTCATCACATGACTACCCATCGCATCAATGGGATCGACCGCGATGGAACATTGCAAATTAGTCAGCCAGGTCCCGCCCACACAGGACATGTGGTTGCACGGTGTGGCCAACAAAGGAACGCTCGAAGACCGGTTCTCAACTGATTTGGGCGACTTCCACAAACCCATGGGCATCGACCATAGAAATGATACGATCCCGTGCATCAACATGCACCAACCAGACAGCCCATTCGCCCAAGTCCAAATCAATTTTTCCTTTTCTTTGCTTTACCAAAACATTTGCAAAACCTCCATGACAACCCAATGTCATGGTTAAAAACATTTAGACAACAAAGGTCTTTTGGCAGCAAAACTCCCAAAACAGATTTTTGGTCTAAACTTGACTAGGCACAGATTTTTGCAACATGCTAGTTCATGCTAATGTACCAACTAGCTCTTTACTACGGTGACAAGGGGTGATCGGATCAGTAATCAAATTTGGGTGTACAAAGGAACTAGGAATAACTATGAAGTTAAAACTGAGATTTAAATTACTTGAATTGAAATAAGCATGCAGTAATAATTTGAAACACAACTTAAATAATTTGAGATACTAGGTTCAATATGTTCAAGGGTGTAACTTGTTTTGCTCGAAGGCTTGGGTGTCTTCTTCTTCAAAGAGTTCGGGCTCCTCAGCGTCGTCGCAATCTACACGAGAGAACAAAGCAAACTCAAATAAAGCTCAAGTAAAACCCAAAAGAACTCCAAAGAACCACCAAGCTAGAACCAACAGAAAGACTTCGATGGCTAGGAGGAGGTCCAAGGAACTGGTCGGGAGAGCAAGAGAACTGAATGAAGAGAAAGGCAAGGATAGAGAGCTGCTCAAGCTTATATATAGCTAGAGCTGCTGAGAGTTTCAAAGGCTCACAAGTTCAAGGGTAGGTGGAGGAGGAGACGGGAGCAGGTAAAGGAGGAGACAACTGAGGCAAAGGGGGTACAAGGGAAAAGATAGCATTTAATGTGCTGCAGCAGTGTTTAATGCACACAGACTCTCGTGGTACTGAGACACAATGAGAGGAAGAAGGAAATGAGTAGAGGACCTGAGAAGGTGGTCCCACTGGAGGAGTGGTCGTGACCCAGGGGAGGTCGTGACCGCAAAGGTGGTTTTTGCAAAAGGACCAAGGGGAGGTCGTGACCAGGAGGGGAGGTCGTGACCATAAGAGAGTAGTCTTGACCACGAGGGTGGTCTTTGCAAAAAGACCAGAAGTTGAGAGGAGGAGTAGGTCCAAAAGACAAGGAAAGAGGGCTCGATGAAACAGAGCTGTCCGATTTTGATCGGGTGGACCAAGGCGATAGGAACGTTCGGACCGCCCGAACGTTTATCTCCATCAGACCGCCCAAACTCAATCGGACGCTCCTCGAGAGGGGAAAGGCGCGGGCGCTGGATCGGACCACGCGAAGGAAAAGGGAGATCAAACGAAATGGAGGATCTAACAGAGGAGATCCAGGGAAGGAGATCCAAAGGAGGTCTTGACGGCCAGGATGAACTCGAGGGAGGTCCTGACGGTCAAGATGAAATCAAAGGGAGGTCTTGACGGCCAGGATGAATTCGAGGGAGGTCCTGACGGTCAAGATAGAATCAAAGGGAGGTCTTGACGGCAAGGATGAACTCGAGGGAGGTCCTGACGGTCAAGATGAAATCAAAGGGAGGTCTTGACGGCTAGGATGAACTCGAGAGAGGTCCTAACGGTCAAGATGAAATCAAAGGGAGGTCTTGACGGCCAGGATGAATCCGAGTGAGGTTCTGACGGTTAGGATGGAATCAAAGGGAAGTCTTGACGGCCAGGATGAACTCGAGAGAGGTCCTGACGGTCAAGATGAAATCAAAGGGAGTCACATCACGAGATTTCATCATGATATTTGTAGCAATGTCACTCACCTTGAATTTGACTGCTAGAAATCAATAAGCCGTGTTGTGATACACATATCCTACAAAGACACAATCGACAGTCTTAGGACCAAGCTTTCTTTTCTTCAACAACGACACGTGCACTTTTGCAAGGCAACCCCACGTCCGAAGAAATGATAAGTTAGGTTTCCTCATCTTCCATCCTTCATAAGGTGTTTTCTCACAATTGCGAGGTAGGACCCTATTTTGGACATAATTAGCTGTGAAAGCTGCTTTATGTCACCATGAGTCCGACACACCTGGACTTTGTAAAACGGCATGAACCAAATCACAAATAGTTCAGTTCTTTCGTTCGGCTACTCCATTTGATTGAGGTGAGTATGGTAGAGTAATTTCATAAATTATTCTACTTTCTTCAGTATTGGCAGAATTCCTTGGAAATATATTCACCACCTCGGTCTGACCTTAACCGTTTGATTTTGTTTTTTAGTTGGTTTGCACCTCATTACTAATCTTAACAGCTGTTGCACCTCATTACTAATCTTAACAGCTGGTGGAAACGCCGCTATTGGGCTTTATCTACATCGGTGAAAATCGCCGCCGTCCGATCAGCAGCGTCGCGTGTTCTGGAAGTTTGGTTTCGTCGCGCGTTGCCGTCCGATCATGCTCCGGTGTGTACTTGCTGCCGGATCGTCCTTGTTGCTTCGCGCGCCATGCGCCTACCGCCCCGATTAGCTTCGCTTTGCTTATGCGCCGCCAAGGGCGCGTGCTGTGTGTTGTCCTATCTTCTCAACACTGCTTGTTTCGTTTGCTCCGCTCTCTTTAAATCACCAGCGACCGCCTGCTCTCGTGTTGTTTGGTGGTCCGCGCCTTCAAGGGCCCTCTCGCCGAAGCTTCGATCGGGTCCATAAGCGATGCCTTTTGATTTTTTTCAAATAATCCATTTTTATTATTAATTACAACATTATACTGCGATAATATTTTTACAGAAATATACTCATATCGCTGAACCGTTGGGTGACTGAACCCAATAGCTTCAATCGGCTGAGCGACTATGACACTTGTCGCTCAATGGTTGGTCCTAGTGTGCAATTTCACTCATCTAGTCAAGATGCATTGTGCCCGTTAGGCGACAAGTGTCGAAGTCGCTCAACCGTTGAGCTACTGGATCCAGTGCCCAACGGTTCGGCGACAGGAGTATATTTCTGTAAAAAAATATTATCACAAATATAATGTTGTAATTAATAATAATAAATAAATTATTGTGAAAAAAAATTCCGCCTTTTCATCGCTTCCATCGCGCCTTCGCGTCTGTGCTCGAGTGCGTCCTTTTTATTCGCTTCCTTCGCGTCTGTTTCGTCAACATCGCTTTGCACGCGCCTTTTTATTCTCTTATAGCGCTGTCACTTTTCTAATAGTGTTCCTGAACTTGCAATCAAAAATAAACTTTACGGTACACTGCCAACAACTAGATTTAATACATAACAGTAGTCAGAAGAAACAAATCCTCCAACAAAGAAAAAAAAAAGATACCGGCCATATATATTTGTTCAAGCTTTGCTACCGTCAGAAAACTGTGTGCATCATCATACATAAATACATAATAGATTGATAGTCATTTTTTCCTCCTCCCTAACACCAACTGTACCACCTCTCCTGTACAAACCAGCGAGTTCAGAAGGTGAACCCTCAGAGCTCTGTCATACCAACTGACAAAACTCAACAGACGCTTGCAGGTAAAAGGTACATTCTCGTAACCAGTTACATGACGCATTACATAAGTTAATTCTTACTATTTACTGCAACATAACAATACACACCCATTAATTACACAGGCCTACATCACCGACTTCCTATTCTACGCTTGAGCCACCAGCTAAGAAGTTAAGGTCACCTACATCATCGACAAAGTGATATAAGCACGCCATACAAAACAACACGATCTTAGGTATAACGAACTGCCCTCTTACAATCCGAAGTACTTACCATCTTACAGTAAAAAAAAGAGTTACCAACCTGTCATACTGTCTCTTTTTAATTAACTACCTGTTTTGTTCCTGTAACAGCCTCGATTTTTGGGATTGTTAAACCCTTCACAACAGTCTAGGATGTGCAGTTGCAAAGTAAACAGCGTCTCAAGCAAGTTTTTGGTTATAACAAAAACCAGACTTTTATTACACAAGATTAAGGTTTAACAGCCTATTTTAACACTGACATGTGCATCCAAGCCCAAAGTTAATATAATATAAGACAAAAAAACTTCAAACCACAAGCACGCTTGAGCGCGGTTGAGACCTAATAACAGCAATCATCGCTGTCTGGTGATCCTGCCAAAACTTTCATCATCAAGATCCTCGAGGTTTTCCCATATTTTCTCTGTAGATGATTTTGCAAATTATGCAAGAATGAGTACAACTTCCGTACTCAACAAGCCACATGGAAAAGCTAAATAATTATATACAATGAGTTCAATGGATGGTTAGGGTTTACCTTAACAGGCATATGTGGATGCAATTTGTATTTAAAGCGGATTATCTTTAAAACAGCAAAACAATAATAAATAATAACATCAGGGGTTTCTCAACAAACTCAAATACCAACTTATCATCTCAAAAACTCTACTTATGCCTCATGTACTGGAATCACCCATAACACAGCTTCATTAACCGGAAGCACGACGTATTCGAATATCTTTAATTATTCACTCTGTAGAGTCGCCCAACTTTACCCACAAGATATCTCAAGCTCGTACTGTCAGAACATAGACACGCAACACGTTAGCGTGCGACTGAGCTGAGATAACAAAATTTTTTCACTGCTCAACCTTTCTAACCTCTACCTAGTAGGTTTTAACTCCATACAGCCCTCGGGAGACTGCACCGGCCATAGTGGATCTTGCACCCCTATGCTGATGGCACATACCGTTGTGTAGACTACCGAGTGTCCATGCAGGCCCACCCACTATTACAAAAAGGTCAATACTGGACGCCTCATCACAGACGGTTGACCAAAACCGTCTGTATTACATACAATCACGAGCGGTTTTGGTTTAGCGACCGCTCAGGTTATTGGTCTGCGCTAAAACCGCTCGTGAAGAAGTAATATCATAGACGGTTCGTGTTAAAACCGTCGTGAAGTATCACGACGGTTCAAACAAGAACCGTTCGTGATATTTAGTAGTATCACGACGGTTCTTGTTCAAGCATCGCTCGTGATACTTCACGACGGTTTTCAACACGAACCGCTGTGACTTTCCATCCTCATCACGCACGGTTCGTGTTGAAAACCGTCAGGAAGTATCACGCATTTGCATCAACAAGAACCGCTCGTGATACTACTAAATATCACGAACGGTTCTTGTTCGTAACCGCTCAGGATACTTCACGACGGTTTTCAACACGAACCGCTCAGTGACTTCCATCCTCATCACAAACAGCTCGTGTTGAAAATCGTGAAGTATCACGAGCATTTACGAACAAGAACCGCTCGTGATACTACTAAATATCATAGACGGTTCTTGTTCAGAACCGTCTGTGAAACTTCATAGACGGTTTTCAACATGAACCATCTGTGACTTTCTGTCCTCATCAGAGAGTTAGTGATTGGAAGCCATGGTAAAATCAGAGAGTTAGTGATTTTAAGTCATGATAAAATCAGAGTGTTAGTGATTTGAAGCCATGGTAAAATCAGAGAGTTAGTGATTTGAAGCCATGGTAAAATCGGAGAGTTAGTGATTTGAAGCCATGGTAAAATCAGAGTGTTAGGCATTTCAATCCATAGTAAAATCAGAGTGTTAGTGATTTGAAGCCGTGGTAAAATCAGAGAGTTAGTGATTTCAAGTCATGGTAAAATCAGAGAGTTAATGATTGGAAGCCATGGTAAAATCAGAGAGTTAGTGATTTTAAGTCATGGTAAAATCAGAGTGTTAGTGATTTCAAGCCATGGTAAAATTTGTGAAAATAGACTATCACAGACGATTCTGAACAAGAACTGTCTGTGATAAGTAATTATCACGGACGATTACAACAAGAACCGCGTGATAAGTAATTATCACGCATGCTTCTTGTTCGTAACCGCCTATGATAGCTTTTTTCACGAGCGGTTCAAAACCGTTTGTGATGATCATGTCATTACTGACCCATAAACTCAGACGGCTCACGAAACCGTCTGTAATGACGTTTTGAACCGCCTGTGAAGATCTTTTTTGTAGTAGTGACCCCTGTCACACCCCTGTTTCGCAACTACTCTATCACACAAGAGCAGTTACCTGTCCAGTAGATATTCAATTGGGAGAGCAGTGTACTAAGCCAAGGAGTAATGACCACACTTGTGGTTGAGCGGTTTTCCGTGTCGGTCACTTGGCACAAGGTTCTTGTCCTTACCTGTCTCTAGTGAGGAAATGGACCAACACCAACTCGTGGTTGTCCATCCTCACCTTCAACTCACTTTTTAACATAAGTCTATTGGATTGTCCAACTTTCTGGACACAACCCTCAACTCTCCACCAAAACCATTGGCAAACCACCAATACTCTTTCAGGATTTGTAAACACATGTGATAAAGCTGCTTATATAGCTAATATTTTATGTGAACTTGTCAAGGTGAATATGGTTTACAATGGGTTTTAACCTTTGTGAAGGTGAACATGGCCTACAAGTGCTAGGTGGGTTTGTATGTGGGGTAATAGGATTTATCTAAATATCATGTCATTTAAAAGTATTATTTTAGTGGCGGGGGTGAGTGGTGCAGTGAGCACCACCAAGGTAAGGGCTTTCCATTTTGGGGGGTTTTGAGGGGTAGGGGAGATGCGGAGGTGGGACGGCAGCGGCCATGGCCCACGATCGAGGCAGTGCGGCGGCGCGTCAGTGGGGTTTGGGTAGGGCAAGGTGGGGGAAGAGAGCGGAGGGGTGAGGGGAAGCTTATCGAGGACTCAAATGGGAGGTTGGGTGGGTAGAGGCGGTGAATCAGCTTCGGCTCTCTGAGGAAGAAGAAGCGTCGGCTCACCGAGGAAGAAGAAGCGGGCGACGACGAAATCCGAGCGGATTGCCGGCGCTGGGAGGTCTGGAGGTAGAAGGGAGGTGGTGGGGTGAGAGGTGGTGATGAAGGCAAGCCCTAGGGCAGCTTTTATAGCCAAGGGGAGGCGGTGGCGCTAGTACGGTGGCAGTAACGGGGAGGCGGTAGGAGCAGCTGGCGGCAACGTGGTTGGCTGGGTGTGGTTGGGCGGTGCCGGGCGGGGCGAGGTGGCAGGGGAGGTGACGGTGGGGATTCGCGCTGCATTGAAGAGGGGGCGAGGTGGCGGCTGACGGTAGTGGTGCCGAGGGTGATGGCGTCGGGGAGGTGACATGGGGGTGGTGACGCGGGGAGGGAGAAAGGGGGGTGGCGCCCGGGAGAGGAAGACGCCTTCGGCTGAGAGAAAACGGGAAGGCCCAAAGTAGAAAGCGGACTGGAGCTGAGAATTGCCTAATTGTGTAAGTTTTGAATTTCAAACCGAAAAACTTCAAAATTTTTGAAAACTTGAAATTTTGGTTTGTTTCAGTTCCATTCTTACAGACAGCTTCAGCTCTAGTCAACCAAGCAAGTAGTTCTACATCAACATGTACCAGTTTTTGTATACATGTTGTATTAGTACTGTAGACCCCACTATATAGTACCTTAATCCTTTTGTAACTCCTGTCACTTGCTATGTAGATATTCCTGTCCCAGCTACAGTCTTCGCTACTACACTCATTTCTTTTTAGATAATGGAAGAGAAAACTCTCAGCCTCTGTATCAAGAATGCACATAGCCTAGTTTATTACAAAGTTCCAAGATAAAAAAATAACCATAAAGTTGAAAGTGGCTCGAAGCCTGACAATCAAAAGACGACTGAACTTTAAATTCAATCATTACAAATCCTGTGACTAAATCGCCACCCAGGGTTGTTGAAGATTTGCTTCGTCATATACTCCAACCTGGCGCTTCCACTCAACATGGATTCCTTCTAGGTCGGTTTCTGCATACTTGCCCACACCCTTATCCATTGCCCACTCAGTAAAATAACATGCAAGGGATTAGTGATAACCTTTTTATAAAAAACCGCATCATTCCGACATAACCAAATAGACCAATATAAGTCATCGGCTCCCACAAGGAGTTATGATTTTAAAGTTTTTGGAATACTACACTCATTACTAGCCACGCCTTAGAATCTTAATCCTTGCATTCAACAAGATATACCACGTATGCCAGGCATGTTAGTTACTACTTAAAATATACCTTCCAGTTGCATATATGCTCAAATATGTACTCAACATTCATCCTTCTACAAATCACTCAAAGACGCAGAACGTGACAAATTTCACAGGGGAGAGAATAAAAAACTAACTGGTTTAGAAACCGCACGAAGATAACGCCCACCAAGCACGGCTAAAAGAGACGCTTTCAAATAATACACGAATGTATCCGCGCCAGTTGGGGTGGATGAGCTTCTAGTCTTTGTAAATCTTAAAATGTTTAGTGCTTCATATTTTGACTTAAGTAAATACATATAACAATACTTAATCGTATCATCTATAAAACTGAAGAAACATCATTTGCCACCTTTTGATATTATGTCATTCATCTCACATAAATCAGAATGGACTAGCTCAAATGGTAAAGTGTTATATCCTTCAACACTATGAAAAGGTTTTTGGGACTACTTTGCTTGCACACACACCTCGCACTTAGGGCCATTCTCATACTTATAATCAAGAATTAAACTCATTTTGCTTAACTGCACAATGGCTTCAAAGTTAACATGACATAATCTAGAGTGTCAAACATCATAAATTTTATTACAATGGAATACATTAAAATTATTACATCATTAAAATTAAGAAAAGACAAGCAGAACATACCTCCGTTGTCATAGCCTTTACCCACAAAATTATCAAATTTGGTCAACACGATCTTATTGGACTAAAAAACAAGCTTTATTCATTGCCTGCACAGTATAGACCCACTCATCAGATTGCGGGTCATTGCATGCACGTACAACACGTCCTTTAGGATGAGCATCTTGCCAGAAGTGAGCTTCAGGCGGACCTATCCAATCTCACGTACTGTAGCAGTGACACCGTTTCCCATCAGAACAGAGCCACACCTTCACCCTGAAATGAAGACAAACAAGATCGATCAGCACATATAAGTCTAGTTGCACCTGTATTAATACACCAATCAAATGATGGACTTGTCATAAAGGCCTAAGGTACATACCCATATGAACCGGGACCAGTCAGAGCAGCATTTGCTTCAACCTTATGGCCTATATGTTGACAAGGAGAATGACATTTGTCTTTACGATCGTGGCATTTGCTGGTTTTATGACCGATCACCCCACAAACAAAACAAACAAAACCCTGATTCTTCTTCATCATTTTCTTGCCTTTGGGCTTGTTATGGGGTTGTTTCTTGAATTTCTGCTTTCCACTGCCTCCTAAACTCTTGGTCTCCATTTGATAAGCTTGGACTTGGGTCTTTCCTTCACCATCACTGACAGTTCGGTGAGAGTCAGGAGCTCCTTTATATGTTGGTGAGCAGTCACAAAGTCACACCACGAAAGTGGCAACTTGGCCAAGATAACATTCACTTGAAACCTTTCAGGTAAGGGGAAGTCCTACTGACTAAGGCCACGTACATAGAGTTGAAACTCATGGAACTTCTCCATCATAGACCGCCCCCTCAACCATCTCAAAGTTCAAGTAATTAGCAGTGATAAAGGATTCATTTTCATTACCCCTAAGAGTACTTCTCATCAAGTTAATCCCAAAGTTTCTTGGCCTCTTTGAAGTTAACATAGAGTTTTTGGCTCATTTGATATTGTTTGGTGCTGGAATAGTAAAAATAGCTCCCCTCCCCCCACTGGAGAGAAAAAGGAAAAAATGGAACCGCAGACACGCCAGTAAGCGACACGTGCCCCCATCGCTTGGCAGGCGGTCTACCGTGTACCCTCCGCGCGGTAGGTGGGCAGGCCACCTGTTGTAGGGGGGGGGGCGGGGCAGGTGGCGCGTATCGTCTGTCGGCGCGTCCGTGGTGCCATTTTTGATAATTCGTTCGCCCGGGGGGGAGGGAGGTTGTTATTTTTGCTACATGTCGAACAACCGGTTAATGTTGAATTATTTGCATCCTCCCACCGTGCCATAGGTGCGGTTTCCAATGAGAACGTAGGAGATTCCCAAATGACCCAAAATAATTTGAGGTTAGTCGGCCACAACCTAATCTTTGTCTGCGAACGCTTAGAGTTGACACCGTAAAAAACCTCTGGCTTAACGACGTCAAAGATGAGGCCATTTCTTGAAATACAGGCTTTATAGATTTGTCGGTGTTTTAGAACCGAACTTACGTAAAGATTGTTTGATTCGGGGGGTCTCCTAGAATGAAATCACGCAGAGAGATTGACACAGGGATTTTTATCTGAGTTCAGCCTTCTCTGGAGAATAATAACCCTACTCCTGTGTGTATGGTATTGAGTGTATTACGAACAATCGGGGAAAAACTTCGAGACTATTACAGATGATAGTGCTTGTATTTCTCATCGCCTTTCCTCTCTCGATTCGCCTTTATATAGTGCGTGAAGGAGGCGGTTTCTCCAGTGAAGCGGCGCCTCATCACATCCTGTAACGGGCGCTCGTTGGTAGTAATCACCGGCGTATTAACTCCTCCACGTCACCTAACAGCTATATACCAGAGATAATGGAGCATTACGTGCTATTACTTGGCAGAGTAACAGCGTATGATGACTGTTTGAATCCCTTAATCAATTAAACCTACTTGTCTGTAGGTTTAATTGATCATAAGGTGGTCATAGCTGACCTAGTCGTAGAAGAACCTACGACTATAAGGTAGTCGTAGCAAGACTTACGACTATGGGGTAGTCGTAGCATAACTTACGACTATGGGGGTGGTCGTAGAAGAACTTACGACTATCCAGTAGGCTCTTCCCTTATAACATTTAAGGGGTATACTTAGGGACCATATGACGTCATATTTACTTGGTTAAGGAGTTATAGATAAAAGATAAAATGAGGATTATTATATCCTCGTCATCTAGCCCCCCAGCTTCAAGTGAAAGCAACTTACTTGGTTAAGGAGTTATAGTTGGTCTTACGACCACGAGAGGGTCGTAGAAAGATAGTCGAAGGAAAAACTCTTCGACATTAGTGTACTACTTTGACCAGAAGTATGCTTGGTCAAGAAAATTACTTACGGCTATCAAATAGTCGTAGAACATTTCTACGATCACGAGGTGGTCGTAGCATGGTGATCGGAAGACAAACCTTTCCGATTGACATTTCCTTTGGTTAAAAAGAATCTAACCACGGAAGTAATTTCATTTGAGGTGTAAAAGCAAACCTGATTTTCTCGAACAGACACGTTGTGGAATTTCAAACGACACCCGTTAGCCTGTCCGTTGGAGTGGTTCCCGAGACGGTGGGAACCTTTGGAATACCACGCCTCCGGCCCAAGGCACGCGGTTATAAATACTTACCGGGGGTAAGACTTAGGGTTCACACTTTTCCTCAAATCATCCCATTGTTCATCAAGTTCTTGTCTTCTCCGCCACCAACTCAATCAAGAATCTCCCCCTTCTGAGATAAATGGCCGGGAGGGTCTCCGAGTGGGCTGAGTCGGAGATGGATACGGCGAAGATGCAAGCCCTTGTCAACGCTGGGAAGATTCCAGAGAGAGTTCTCGTGGAGTGGTTCCCGACGAACAAGCAGCAATGGCCGTCGGGGGAGGATGGACAAATTCCCGTCTTCCAGGTGTACTGTGAGTGTGGTCTACGATTGCCTGCTCACCCCTTTCTTACACTTATACTCGAGTATTTTGAGGTGGAATTGGTGAACCTTGGTCCCAATTCCATCACAATGCTGAGCGTATTTGTGTATCTCTGAGGCGTGCACAGGAATTCCAGCGGACCTTGAGCTCTTCGGTATTTCTACTGGAATGGCTCGACAAAATCGGAATAGCCTAAGTCGTGGTCCAAGCTCCATGACGGAAGTCGAGGAGTACATCCAGATGTTCACCAGTCCTCGTGGCGGGATGGAGGAAGAGGTGGTTTCTTTGGAAAGTCACCTCCAAAGATGTACTTTACCTTCGAGGAAGGTCACGAAAAAAATCTTCGTGGGATTCGACTCCCCAAGATATCGGTCAATTGCCCCTATATTCAAGCTATTAAGGATTTGAAAGAAGGGGTTGATGGATGGCATGTGGTGAAGGATTTCATCACACGTTGAATTAGCCCTTTGAAGAAACGAGTACCTCCTATGTGGAAGTACATGGGGCCAAAAGACCCGACCAGGGACTACGATGAGGGTAAGTAGTTTTTCAACTTAACTCTCAGTTTGGTCTTCTTCAGAATTATCCAATCGAGTATCTTTATCTGTTTTATACAGATCTTTCACAGGCAGAGATTGACGTTCGAGTTAAACTCGTTTGTGAGAAGCCCCCGCCACCTGGAATGGCGGTTCCTCAAATCCTTGCAGTTTTGTCCGCAGAGGAAAAGGTTGAGCACCTAAAGGTAATCAAAAGCTGATTTTATCCTTAGGACTTTATAGTCGTAGAAAGAACTTACGACTAGGTAGTGATCGTAGAAAATCTTACAATCAGGCACATGTCATAGAAAAGCTTACGACTAGGTACTGGTCGTAGAAAAACTTACGACTGGTCATTGATTCTTCTTTTTCTATTTTTCTTTACAGAAAGTAGGCATGGAAAACCACCGGGATGACGAAGAGGTCGAACTGATGACCATTGGCGCAGGGGCGATAGTGGACAAAGACTCAGCTCCCCCAAGTAAAAAGCGTCGACTTTCAAAAGTCGTCGACAAGGGAGGATCAAGCTCAAGTCCCCTCGTTTCAACAAGGCCTCGTTAAGGTCTGCGGCACGCATAGTCGAAAGCGTAAATCAAGTCGAAACAAGCAAGTCAAGGAGGATGAAGAACCTCTTATCGCAAGATCCGTAAGACCAAGGACATGACCACAAAGAAGAGCTAAGATCAAGCGATTGGTACCGAGGAGGCCGTGGAGGTTGAAGAACCTCTTAGGCGCAAAGCCCACAAGGCCAAGGTACCTTTTTATTATGATGATAAAGCTTTCACAGTTTCTGCCACTTCTAGTTTTGTCAAGCAACTAGAAAAAGAGAACTGGAAGGAGTTTATATCTTTTGTGAAGGACAACGCTGATCCAGTCCCTATTGTTGAGGGTAGCGCTGCTCTTGGAGTGGTCGAGACCGTTCTCGGCCCTCCGGAAAGTCAGGAGACCAGAGAGATGGTCCCTGTTCAAGATCTACGACCAGACGTGGTCGTGGCCGAGCCTATTCCCCAACTTGAGCTACGACCAGACGTGGTCGTAGCAAAGAAGTCGAAGAACCCTTCCATCGGGAAGATCAAGTCCAGGATGCAGAGGTATGTGAAACAGGCTAAAGTGTAAGAACATCATTTACCTTTTGCTTTTCACAATTTGACTTGCTATCTTTTTGTTTGTTTTAGCTCGACTTCTTCAGTCCCCGAGGTGGCTGTAACATCCCAACTGTATAAACAGGGTTTGTTCAAGTATAAGTATATGTGTAGAAATTAAAACTTTTTCTCACATCTTGAAAACCCCTAATCTCTCCTGTGATTCTAGTCCAAGAGTTGTGTAATCCAAAAACACAAGCTCTTGTTGACCAAAGTCAAGTTCCTTTTTCCAATTGTCACAAATCTTGTGCCAAACATTTGGAAAACCTTTTCCTTGGTCCTAAAACTGAGGTGGGACCCCTCTGAAAAATATCACAAGTTGTAAAACTTGTTTGATAAATTTTGGACGTAAACCAAGTCCTTGAACAACCTTCGTGAATTTCCTGAGAAAAATGCATTGCATAATAACCTCTGGAAATTTTATGTAAGGTTAATCTTAATGTCAGCAAGCTCCAGTTAAAATTGCATAATTTTTGGAGTTGTTTTGCTATCCCAAACAATGTTTCAAAGTCTCACTGTTTTATAACTCATTTCAACATGCACTGCTGTTTGGCCGAGCCACCTTTTCATTTTGGGTTGAACCCAACCAAGTCCGGCTCAACAGACCTCCATTTCCACCTTGATGAGGTCGTGGCCGTTGGATTCAAATCCTCTGACCACGACCTCCTCCTAAACCATCACCGCCAGACCTCCCCACCTCATCGTCTCTTGGCACGGATCAAAATCCACGGCCCGACCTCTCCTTAGATATCTAGCGCCGTGTCCTCCCACCTTGTTGAGGTCGTAGCCGTTGGATTCAATCCAAAGGCCACGACCTCCTCCTCAAACATTCACAAAGGAGGTCCTCCCACCTACTTGAGGTCACATGACCCTTGGATCAAAGATCCATGGCCATGACCTCCCTCTCTGTCAAAATCCTTGAGACCTCCCACCTTGTTGAGGTCGTGGCCGCTGGATTCAGATCCAAAGGCCACGACCTCAGCCGCAATTCATCGCAGCCCAGACCTCCCCATCTCATGTTGTGCACCGTTGGATTTAAAATCCACGGTCACGACCTCCTCCTACCTCGTCTTGCGATCCGACCTCCCAAGACGTGAGATCGTGGCCCTTAGATTTAAATCCAAAGGCCATGACCTCCCCTCGAGTTCGAAGTTCGTGTGCGGTTAAGACCTCACAGAGGTCCGCACTGCTGATTGAGATCCAACGCTTTGGACCTCTGTCCCTTTTCCACGCAAGATTCAAGATTATGGAAATCGGAGGCCACGACCTCCCTTTCCAAATCGTGTGGCTGGGACCTCCTCCCACCACTTAAAACATAACGGTTCAAACTTAAAATCCGAGGGTTAGGACCTCCCCATCCACGTAATTCAGCGGTGGATGTGAGATCCCGTTCTTCTCCTACCTTAGCGCGCGTGCGAGCCATGGCGATGAGCAAAGTCGAGCCTTGTCACATCCAACGGCTCAGGCTGGGGCATTAAATGCATGTCAGTGCTTTTCCGCCCCTAGCCCACGCCCTGTCTCAACCTACCCTGTCCCATCAATCGTGTCCAAGCTCAGGACCTCCCATGGACCTCCCCATGGGCTAAGCTCACCATGAGCTTAACCCATGGTGCAGGACCTCTGTGCCATTGGTATAAGTTCCTCGAGCTCCCCTTTGGCTTCTTTTACACACTTGGAGCTTGCCATGCAGGTGCTTGGTGAGCTCCTACCTCCATGACCTCCCTCTTGGCCGCTGTCGAGAAGCTTGGAGCCCTTGGTGAAGGCTTGCTCCAAAGGCTCCCTCTCAACCTCTTGCTCAATTAAGCTCCCCAAAATCTCTGAGTTGAACCTAACTCATTGTTAGGTTGACCTTTTCAGAGGGGCTAGTGGAGCTTGAAGCTTGGAGTTGGAGCTTGGGCTTGAAGCAATGGAGCTTCCCATCTTCTCCAACTCGGGCCATCACCATCCTCGACCTCCCGGCATCGTTAGGACCTCCGTGTACTCCTGATAGTCCTAGGCGCCGGGCACCGCATGTATGATGTCGCGGAGCTTTTGTTTGGGCACCCGCTGAATGTCGCCATGAGCTTTTCTTTTCAAATCGTCTTTTTGGCCGTGCTTGTCGTCGTGGTCATCTCGGCTCGCCCGGCGTTTAAAACGCCGCCGCCGTCGAGTGATCCCAATGTGTGCGAACGCTATTGCGCACACATTGGTGCCATTGGATAATTCTTCTTGGCGAGGTCCGCATCGCCGCATTGGCCACGTCTTTGCGGGAAGGTTTTGTCGAACGGGCGTCCAAAGCGTCGCCGCTAAGACGAAGATCCTCCCTTCAATGTGCTAATCATTGGCCAATCTCATTAATCATTGGTTTCACCATTACTGCTCTTAACCCTGTCCCCTTTTGCGCGCATTTAAGATCCCTTGCGTGCGGACCTCCTTGTTATCCCGCGCGCATTAACTATGTCCGTGCGTGCGCGCAAGCGCGTGGTCGCGAGCTCTGGGACGTCCATGACCTCCTCGAGGAGATCCGGGCGTCCAAGACCTCCCTGCGATCGTGGCCGTCCGCACCTCCCCGGAGGTGCTGTGATGTTTAGACCTCGCGTGGACCTCCTCGAGGTCATCTCTGCGCTTATGTCCTCCCCGTTTGATCGCAACCGTTGAGGACCTCCCTCCCGTGTTGTGGCCCGTTGGATGTGCCATCAACGGCCACGACCTCCCCTCACCTCGCACATGCGCGCTGCTAGGAGGTCTATGACCTCTGGACCTCTTGAGCACGTGTGTGCTGTTCACCTGGGAGGTCTGAGCCGTTAGATTTAAGATCTGTGGCTCACTTCCTCCCTTGTATTTCTGGTTTTTAGAACTTCAAGTGAACTGTTATTTTAGCCAACTGAAAAAGGTAATAACTTCAAATTTTCATATCTAATTCATTCTAAATCCAAATGAGGTCATTCAAATTGTGTTAGCTCTGTCTTGAACTTGACTTTAATCCTAAAATGATTGTAAGTTGAGTTCAGCTTCAGAGCACAGTTTTGCCATTAGATTTTAAAACTCACTTTAAATATACACTCAAATTAATGCTTAACTTGTAAAATACATAACTAATGCTCTGTAGATTATTTTTGAGTGAGACCAACTTTGTTGGTTTCCTCTATTAATGAACTCCCTGTGAAAATTAGTTTTGCGCATGTTGCTATTATAAAAATGAGGACTTGTGCATTATAATTTTGTTCAAGTTCTTGTTTTTGAAAAGTTGTAGAAGGTGCATAATAGCTCCAAATGAGGTGAACTCAATTGTGTTATTCATCTCATGAGGTGCTGGTTTTACAGTAAAATCTCAGTATCACCACCACTCTAGAAAATGTTGCCTCATAATTAAATTAGTGAATAGTGCAGTTTGGTGTTTTAGAAATTTGAGCAGAATTGTTTTGCTCATAACTTTTGCATTGAGAATCCAAATCAATTGGTTCTTGTTGCAAAATTCCCTAAAAATCATCCTCCTGCTGCTGTAGAAATTTCAGAGTATTTAGAGTTCGTTTGCTGTGCTGTCCTTGATTACTTTCATCGTTCTTATCGGTTCTTTATCGCTTTTCCGTTAGGTTTCGACATTTGTGGTAATCCCGAGAGTAACCCTCTGCCACAACTTGAGCAATAGCAACAAGGCAAGCAGTTTGATCATATCCCCTCTAACGTCCCATTACTTTAAAGGTTAATATATTGTTTTACTTCTATGTATGCATGCTACTTTGTGTTAAATGTCGCTAGTAATCCTATAGTTGCATAATCTGTAGGAGTTGTTTATCCTCTACTACCAATGAGCCTAGGTTATTTGCTGTGGTTTGAGCTCGTTGGATGAGCTCTTATCACTTAGTAGTTGCGTTTTCTACTGCTTAGACATGCTTAGTAACGGTAGTAATGGGCGATCATCGACTTAGTCGATGGTCTTGATCACACAAGTCTAATTATTACTCCTATATGTCCAGCACTTGTGCTTTGATTCATTTGTAAAATCAAAAACTGAAAATAAAAGATTGATTTAGACTTGGGCATATTGGATGGATGGTGCGGTTTTTGGAATGTGGTGGTATGCCTGGGTCCCTATGGACCGAGTTACTTGGGTCACTAAGCCAAGCGCTTTTGCGTACTAACCACACGAGGGGTATATGGAGCCCTTCTTGACTAAGTACTTTGGGCGATGCTAATTGGGGTCGCTTTCGGTTGGTGTGTTTTAAAGATAAAATGTGTGTGTGTGTGGTGTGGGAATGGAGCAAGCGAATCGGTTAGGTCAGTCTATTGTGTCCTTATCCCCTGGGTTGTCTTGGTCGAATTAGCATTGTCCATTGGAAATGTCTCGAGGACTTAGCCGTGCCAAGCATACCTTTGGTAGTGTGCTTAAAGGAAAGGCGGTCTGACGTGTGGGTACATTGGTACACCCCTGCAGGGTTAAAACTATTCGAATAGCCTCGTCCTAGGTTATGGACATGCTTGGTAAGGTCGTTCAAGAACTAGACTACAACATTTAAATTAAAACTTGATGGGTTGGTATGAATGGATGTTCATGCTATTGTTGTGGTGACTTGGGTTAGTCACTTCCAGGTTGATCTTGTTGTTGTTACTATGTTATTATCTCGTTGTTATTTCAACAATTAAAATGCTTTGCCAAATTGCCTTCAATCTATTATGTTATTGCAAATGAAACTTGCTTTATGCTAAAATGAGTCCAAAGCCTCATCCACTTAAATAAAGCTTGCATGTAGCTATTTATAGTTCTGTTATCTCACACGTAAGTCTTATGGAGTACTTTATGTACTCATCT
The DNA here is from genome assembly GCA_036346405.1 of Phyllostachys edulis. Lineage (NCBI taxonomy): Eukaryota > Viridiplantae > Streptophyta > Magnoliopsida > Poales > Poaceae > Phyllostachys > Phyllostachys edulis. The sequence goes on from CM070562.1 coordinate 71,727,317, forward strand.
CGCCTGGTTGTGGCATTTTGTGGCTTTTGTTGCAGAGGAAGAAGGTGAGCCCTAAGGGCTTCACTCTTGCGAGATGTGCTTCGGGTTTGACGACTAGCTTGGCGGTCCGGTTAGTTGCCTTGTGAATAAAGGCACACTAATTGGCTTTTGTTATGGCCATCTTATGGCACTTTTGCTTCCGCTGTTTATTTAGTTTTGTATTTGTTATTTGGCTGGTCGGCCTCTCTTTTGTAATAACTATCCTTTTTAATATTAACTTCTGGTTTGTTGCTTGTACTATGTGTTGTATGGAATTGATACATTCTTTTGTTGTGAGGTATGTATACTGCATTCTGGGGAGTATACATCTCTCGAGACTGGGTTTATTTGGTTGATAATACTAGGGTCAATTGGATGACTAAGTATTATGAGCTTAATAAATCCGGGTGCTCACAGTGGCTTCTATCGAGAAGCCTATTTCCGCCTCTCCAGCGATAGGAGAGCTGACAGCGGGAGTGGTCGAAGGATCATCTTCGGCCCGGGTGGTGGAAGAAGTCGTGGCTCCCGAGGCGGTTGTCACAACCGCTGAAGTTGTAGCCATGGCCGCTGAGGTAGCGGCCACAACTGCTGAGGTGGCGGCTATAACCACTCAGGTAGCGGCTACAACCACAGAAATAGCTGACATGACCACTAGTGTGGTCGTGGGACCAGCAGAGGCAGTCGCAGAAGTTTCTGCCCAAGGTGGAGATGTACCTGACCACCGTGCGGGGAAGGAAATTGTTGCAGACCTCCTTCCTGGTACCCAAAGATATGCTGAAATTTCAGAATTGGAAGATGAGGAATACTTCAACTTCTGTTCTGATTTCTTTGGCCCTGCTTCCATAGTAGGGTCTTCTGCCTTTAGATCTCGCCATCGAGTCCCTCATCCCAAAGACATTCCCAATAGAGGGGACACTTTTGACAATGAGCGTCTTGAGAAGGTTTGGTGGGATCAGGTCGATAGAGTAGACAAGCTGAAGCATGCAGAGCTGGTTTACTCGATATTTGCTCGATCAACCATGAGTGTAAGTATTTAAGAATACTTATATATGTGATCTTCCCTTGTTTCTTACTGTCTTTCCTTTTGCAGAAAGCTCTAGAGCAAATTGCCGTTGTCGGTGAATATCACCGACAACTTCTAGAGTCATGACAGAAAGAGGAACTCGCAAACAAAGTAGAGAGGTGGTAAGTCACTATTTTTCATAGTCGCTTTCAACTTGACTACTTATATAGTGCTTACGGGGTTTGTCGTGGAAAAACTCACGACTAGGTACTAGTAGTAAAAGGCTTATTTACCGGATGCTTAGTCGTAGGAGAACTTACGACTAGATCCATAGTCGAGAAGAACTTACGACAGATCAATGGTTGTAGGAGAGCTTACAACCAATTTAATAATGTTTATGTCCACTTTTAACCTTTACAGGTTAAAAAGCGACGAAAAGACTCTGGCCGACTCGCTCGATTATCAAAAAGAGGAGTCGAGAAAGCTATGTGAACAAGTAGAATTCCTCTTCAGGAAGGTTAAAGAAGCTAACTCTGCAACTGAAGAAATGCAGGAAAAGATAAACAGTAAGTGCTGGACTTAGGACTGCTTATATTGTTGATTTTTACCTGATCATCACTTCTTTTCAGAAAAAGAAAATGATACGAGACAGCTTCAGGATGAAGTTAAGCAAAAAACTGTGGTTATTCGCGAGCTTTTTCAGATATCCAAAGAGAAGGATCAAGAAATTGAGAGGTGAGATCTCGCCGATCGTAAGCATTCTTTTCTGCAGATCCATTATGAGTTCCTTCCTTTTCTAATTCTCGTTTCTTCTTTTAGAAATGGATCTTGAGCTGGGAAGACTCGAAAATGAACTTAGGGATAAGACTTTGATCTATAACGAGGCTCGTCGCATTGCTAAGGCAAACGCGATGAAGTCAAGTTATGGAAGGAGCGATGCCTTTGAGACCGCTCGTTTCTCATAATGCAGAAATCGAGAAGTTAGATTCTCGTCTAACAGGTAAGAAATTCTTTTACCTGTGACTATTTTATTCTCTCCTCTAGAAGTTTATTTACTCGACCAGTCTTATTCTTGTCAGAACAAGTGGTCGAAAACAAACAACTCCGCGAGGCTTCACTGCACTTGAACAGGTCATGGAGGCGATGAAGATTAATCTTCAAGATAATATCACGCTCTTGAACAATGTACTTGGTGAGCTACGATCTTGAGGAAAAGCTCCTCAAGATGATACGATAGCTGCTCACGTAAGTACTGTTGGGGAACAAGTCGGGACTTTGCAAGAACTGGTGACCACTCTGAAGGCCAATCAAACTGAGTCCATCAAGGAGGCGGTCGAAAGTGCTATAAGTTATGCATTGGCAAAACTTAAAGCTCATGACCCTAGCCTTAATGTGCAACCAATCGAAGTCGACTTCGACTGCCCCGAAGCAGAAGCAAGTCGTCTTATTGAAGAAATGCAACCACTCGGTAAAAAAGTTTCGGAGGAAATGCAACTAGGCTCTCCTTCTTCAGAGTGATTTGTAAAAAACCTGTGAAAAACAAGCTTTTGTTGATGTATTATATAATGCATCTTTTTTTCCTACAAATCATCTTGTCGAGTAGTTAGTAACTCAAAAGATAATTAACGAATGAAAAACAGAATGAAAGACTAAGAATTGAAGTTCAATTAATAACTTTATCCTAGCCCCCGACTATTTGTTTAGTTTGTTTAGACAAACTAAGTAAATAGTATTAAAAAGGGTTTATGAAAACAGAGAGGTTTGGTTAACTTGTAGTTTTTGGTCACGATTGTCATGCACTGGCCGAAAAAGTAGTAACGAATCGACACTAGGAAGTTCCTTCTAGTGGGCAGGACCACATGCAGAGAGGAAAGTCTTCGACTAGGTGATGTCACCATCTCCGACTAGATTAATTAAATCGAGAACAGCAACTTGAGTTAAACAAACATCCAGAGGACTTTCAAAAAAAAAAAAATCGTTCGCCCTTCTTTGGAGGACTCGATAAATCTGTCCTGGTATCAAGAATAGGAAACTGAACGATGCTAGGAAGTTCCTTCTAGTGGGCAGGACCACATGCGAGAGGAGAGACTTGACTAGATGTGTTTCTTCCTCCGACCGCCTGCATTTAATCGAATACCCCAAAAGCGCTTGAATAAATCTAAGAAAGTGCACTTGACTTAGAATATTTTTCAAAAGAATCAAGAAATAAACTAAGATGAAAAGAGGAGGCTTTAAAAATATTTCACTAAATAGAACCCGAGCTCTTTGTGTTGGCGAGAAAAGTGAGTAACGAGTCAACACTAGGAAGCTCCTTCTAATGGGCGGTGACCACATACAGAGAGGAGAGGCTTCGACTAGGTGATGTTACTGCCTTCCCACCAATATAAAGGAAACGGGTATTTGGAATATAGTCGAAAGATTATGAAAGCACTACTCAAAAGTAAGACAATAGAGGTAGAGAGAACCTGAGTCTTTATTGTCTGAATGATTGGTTACACATAAAACTTGCGTAACTGGTTGATGTTCCAAGAGTTCGAGAGAACCTGGCCATCTTCCATTGCCAATCGTACCGACCCTGGACGAGTAACTTCGACCACTTTGTAAGGACCTTCCCACTTGGGAGAAAGTTTGTTCCGATTAGACTTGGATTGGCAGAGCCTCAATACCAAGTCACCTCTGACAAAGAAGGTCAGCGAGGTTGGACCTTCGATCGTAGTATCTGCGTAGGGCTTGTTGGTAGACTGCTGAACGGATTAAGGCTTAGTTTCTCCTTTCCTCAAGTAGATTAATATCATCTGCTCGAAATTGTTCCTGGTTGGAGTCTTTGAAAGTTTCGACTCGTGTTGACCTTATCTTTAGCTCCGGAGGAAGCATGGCTTCAGCTCCGAAGACTAGAAAAAATGGTGTTTCACCTGTAGCTCGACCGGTAGTCGCATTTAACCGCCCATAATACGGAGGGTAACTCTTGTACCCAAGCCCCGAGCGTTTAATGAGCTGGTCGAAGACTCGAGTCTTAATTCCTCTCATTATTTGGCTGTTTGCACGTTCGACTGCCCCATTACTTTGGGTATGGGCCATAGAAGCATAACACAGTTTGGTACCCAACTCGTCGCAAAATTCCTGAAATTTTGCGCTTGAAAATTGTTTACCATTATCTGTAATTATTCGACTCGGTACTCCAAATCGAGTAATTACGCATCTCATCATAAACCGTTTTTCCGCTTCGTTGTTATCACATCCACAGTTCGACTTCAATCCATTTTGTGAGCGTATCAATAGCCACAAAGGAACTCAAACCTCCGGAGCTTTGGGGAACGGTCCTAGGATATCGAGACCCTAGGTGCAAAAGGCCAAGATAGAGGTATTGTTTGTAATGCCCGAGCCGGTTGGTGTATTTGCTCGCTATGAAACCGCATCGATACACTTTTAACCAACTCTTTAGCATCGTAAAGGGTCATTGCCAAGAAAACCTTGTCGAAAAGCCTTACCGACCAACGCTCAGAGGAAGCATGATTTCCACAGATGCCATCATGTATGTCGTGAAGGAGTGTTAATCCTTCGCTCTGCGAAATGCATCGCATGAGCACCCCTTGAGTACCTCGTTTATAGAGGACTCCTTCAACCAAAGTATACATTTTGGCTTTTTCGATAAACGATGCCGCCTCGAGATCGCCTTTGGGTCTGTAACCCTTCAAGATATTCATAGATGGGTGCCATCCATGTATCCTCGTATTCTAGAGAGGCCGTCTCAATAGGAGGTGTCTCTGGTTCGTCGACCAGAGACGGCTTCTGGAGTTGTTCCAAGAAGACTCCTTTTGGTACTTCAGATCGGGAAGAAGCTATTCGAGCAAGCTGGTCTGCGAGGAAATTATCCTTTCGAGGATGAATTGTGTCTCAAACCTAAAAATGCTTTTCTAGCTTACGCACTTCCGATAAGTACCGAGACATTGTCGGGTTAGAGCACTGGTACTCTTTTCCGACTTGATTCACGACTAGTTGAGAGTCTCCTCTCACGAGTAGTTGGCGAATCGAGAGCGCTTTACGTCAGATGCCGCCTAGCAAACCTTCAGATTCTCGCCACGTTTTTAGTGGCACGAAAGTTTAATTGTATGGCATACTTTAAGGTCTCTCGGTAGAAGATACCAGACCACCTCACCCGAGCCACTTAAAGTAAGTGACCCGTCAAAGTACATCGCCCATCGGTCGTGGGAATCAGTCTTGGGATCCCGAATGAGTTCAGATTTGTCCATTCGGCGACAAAGTCTGCCAAGATCTGGGATTTAACGGCCGTTCGGGACACGAATGGATGTCGAACTCCCCAAGTTCGACCGACCATTTTGCCATGCGTCATTGCTTTCCCTATTGTGGAGGATCGCTCCTAAGGGAAACTCGACAAGCCAGACTAGTTTGTGCTTTGAAAATAATGCCGCAGCTTCCTCGAAGACATGAGGAGGGCATATAAAGCTTTTGGACCGAGGGTAACACTCCTTAGGCCGTGTAAAACTTCACTCACGAGAAAACTGGTCGTTGTGCGTTTTCACGCTTCTACGACCAAGATCGCTTCTTCGCTGTGGCGTGGCGGCCTAGGTAAATTAAGAGCGTTTCTTCCGGCCGGAGACCGAATAGGAGCACTCAGAAGGTACCTCTTGACATCCTCAAAGGCGGTGTTTGCCTCTTTCGACCACTCAAAACCTTCGTGTTTCCTTAGAAGTTTAAAGAAAGGTAGTCCTTTTTCTCCCAGTCGTGCGATGAAACGACTTAAAGCTGCCATGCATCCAGTGAGTTTCTGAACTTCTTTCCTTGTGGTTGGAGGGTGCATTTGGAGAATGGCCTTGATCTTTTCGGGATTTGCTTCGATTCCTCGTATAGATACTAGGAATCCAAGTAATTTTCCTGAAGAGATTCCGAACACACACTTCTCAGGATTGAGTTTTAAGCGATGTTTTCTGAGATTGTCGAATGTTTCTTGCAGGTCAGTAATATGATTAATTCTCTTGATGCTTTTAACAACTAGATCATCAACATAGGATTCTAGATTTCGGCCTAATTGAGATGAAAAAGTTGCTTGCATCAAGTGTTGAAAAGAAGCCCCGGCATTTTTTAGACCAAATGGCATTTTGACATAGCAAAATATACCAAATGGTGTAATAAATGCGATCTTTTCTTCATCGTCTAGACACATATTGATCCGGTGGTATCCGAATATGCATCTAAAAACTTAACATTTCACAACTGCAGAGAATCAACCAACCGATCGATCACGAGGTAAAGGAAAATCGTCTTTGGACAAGCTTTATTAAGATCGATAAAGTCTCACGCACATCGCCATTTGCCGCTTGACTTTCTAACCATTACAGATTAGCCAACCACTGGGGTGGTTGACCTCTTATAAAGCCGCTTTAAGTAGCTTATCCAATTCGATTTAATAGCATCTCGTCGATCAGGGCAAATCTCCATAATTTTTGTTTCTGGTACTTTGTCGGTGCCGTAAAGCTAGCCTCAGACTCGATCACCTCCCCGGGACTCCGGCATGTCGGATGCTTGCCACGCGAAGACATCTGCGTTAGCTCGGAGGAAGGCGATGAGGCGTCTTCCTATTTGGGGTCGGAAGTATCCTCGATGAGCAGATCTTGAGGGCTCCCTGTGTCCGTGAGGAACCTCTTTGACTTTGTCGTTCGGCTTTGGTGCAACTTTGAGGCTTCGACTTGCTAGTCAAAGGTGACTTTCTTCTCGAGTTGGTATTTGTCCAACCATCTCAAGGATCGGCGGTCGCAGTATGCACCATCTTCTTGTCACAATGGATTGTGATTACTCCTTTGGGACTGGCATCTTAATACATTGATATCCATAATGAGTAGCCATTAGAATTTTGCCAAAGTTGGTCGTCCGAGTATGGCGTTATATGCCGATGTCGAAATCGACCACATCAAAGGAGATTTTCTCTGTCCTGAAATTACTTGGTGAACCAAATGTTAAAGGAAGAGAAACTTGGCCAATTGGTTTAGCCGAAGATCCCGGTACGATTCCATGGAAAGAGTATCGTCTCGGTCTTACCTTGGTCCCGGTACTTGCATGTCATCGGGGCACTCGTAAACAAAATGTTTAACGAGCTGCCACCATCAACCAAAACTCGATTGACCCGACAATTGTTGATGGTGGGTTCGACCACGATTGGATATCGACCTGGTCAAGTCGAAGGAGTCGGGCAGTCACCCTTCTCGAAAGAGATGGTGACTTCCGACCACTTCGGTAATTTATTGATGAGAGGAGGATCTATGGAGTTTACCTCACGTTCGGCAGCCTTAAGCTGTCGCTTTGATTCATATGCCGATGATCCCCCGTAGATGTGCTCGACGGTGTGTTGCGGATCCTGGAACAGCATCTCCTCCTCGTCATCTGATGACTTATGACCACTCGTTTGCCCTACCTGCTCGAGAGTGGGAAGTGGTCCTTTGCCGTTGTAGTAGTCTTCAAGCTTTCGTTGGAAGACCCGGCAGTTGCGAAGGTCATGTCCTTCCTTTTTATGGAAAGGACACCACCTAGGCTTATCATTTTTCCGATCGGGGCGCTTACCTTTGCCTCGGTCAGAGTGCGGCTTGGAGGTGCGTGGCTCTTTATCATTCACAGCCAAAACCTCCTTGGAACCGCTGGCTTGGAGTTTTTGACCCTTCGCCTTGTTTTTGGACTTTTTTGCTTTCTTATCTTTCTTCTTACTAATGTCACCCGACTCTCGCGAGGTATTGTCTTCTCGATCTATTGTGTTGTTCCACTCGACCGCCTCAGAGGCAGTTGCATATCGATCAGCCATCTCAAAGAGTTCAGCAACAGAAGTAGGAGGATTCAAAGCAATGTCTTCTGTTATCCTTCTACTGCGGACTCCTTGCTTGAAAGCTCTGATGACAGATGAATCAGAAACTTCCGGAATTGAGTTACGAACCTGATTGAAGCGCTTGATGAATTGGCGCAAGGTCTCGTTGTCGTTCTGTCTCATCCGGTGCAAGTCGTCCTCCTTCCCGGGGCGATTGTAAGTGCCTTGGAAATTTACCAGTAGAAGGTCGCAGAGGTGTTGCCAAGAGTAAATCGACTCGAGTGGTTGGTTTAGTAACCACGATCGAGCAGATCCTTCGAGCACAGTTGGAAGGTAATTTTCCATTACATGCTCTCCTCCTCCTGCTGCTCGGACAGCTATTGTGTAGATTTGAAGAAATTCGATGGGATTTTGGGAACCATCAAACTTCTCCATGTTCACTGGTCGAAAACGAGGTGGCCAGCGAACAGCTCGGAGATCAGGCGAGAATGCTCGACATCCAGTAATGACTTCTTGACGTCTCCTTTGCAGGAAAGAAGGGTTGATATCATCAGGTGGTCGTACTCGACGATACCCAGTGATAGGTTGACCAGACCTACGATAGATCTCAGTTCTACGAGGGGAATACTCCTCGTAGTTCATCTCTTCTTCTGATTCCCATGTCGGAATGGTGGCGATCACCTCTCAGGGGTTTGCCGATCATCGCTTGTTTGAAAGACATTTCTTCGAGTAGGAGATCGACACGACTTCTTCGCTTGCGTCGATTCCTCCGTGGTGATATGTTCGATCGACCGGTAGCGAAGAAGTCGTATTACTCTGAATTCTGAATGATGCTTGCGAGGTGCTTCCACTTTTCCATCGTGACCGAAGCCTTTGTGCGATCTCTTCAACGAAGAGGTTGTACCCCGGCGCTCGGGCGAGCTCTCGAGTTGGATTCTCGAGCAAATCACTGATGTGCTGGAGTTCTTGAGCTTCCTCTGACCGATATTGGATGTGCCTAGGTAAACTCTTCTGTGTCGCAATCTTCCTTCGTCGAGTAGCTTCAAGATCTTCCCTGTCAGACTCTTGAGACTGCCTCAATGAAGTGCGAGTATGTCGAGGATTTCCTTCGCGTTCATGAAGGTGTTGGTCGTGTCCGCCATCGGTGGTGTTCTTGCCACTGCCATGAGGGGGCGCAGTGTGTGATCTTCTCGGAGGGTCTCCAATTCGGTCTCTAGGAGAGTGACCTTGATCTGAGGGAAGGACGAAGACCTCCCATTGATGATTCTCACTTGCGCTCGAGGCCTCCACGGTTGAGGAGTCGTCGAGAGACACCATCTGGCGACTTGGAGTAATCCCCTCCAGGTAGGGGAAGTTCGGGTTATAACCGTCTCCGTTGGCAGGCGTGATCTGCGGAGAGATGGCCGAATTTGTAGGAAAAGCATGCTTGATCCCGCTCTCTCTGGCGTCATCCGGAGAGAGAGAATCACCAGATGCTGGTGAAGTCTTGGAATTGTGGCTTCCAGAACTTGCCTCACCAAGTCGGACCGCCTTAGGGGGACTCGGACACTTCGAGGTAAAACTCTCGTCGTGTTGTGAGTCCACCTGGGTGTAGTCCTGGTCAAATTGACCCTTGTCCTTTGAGAGGGTAGACTCCTCTCTTGGATGTACTGTTGTGGGGGATATGGATCCCTCCTCAACCCCATCACGCATTGTCTCCTCGGATCTGCGGGAAGATCACCGGAGGCGGTACCATCGGATGAGTCATCACTCGGCTCGTAATTGAAACCGATCCATGTCGACATCTGCAGACCGCCAAGTCGAACCAGTTCTCCTCGCTCCATTCTCCGCCATGAGTGCATGAGATTTGGAAAACAGAGAGTATGTTGACAAGAGATTACCGGAAGATCCCCACGATCGGCGCCTAACCGCCGGTGTTTTAGAACCGAACTTACGTAAAGATTGTTTGATTCGGGGTCTCCTAGAATGAAATCACGCAGAGATTGACACGAGGATTTTTATACGAGTTCGGGCCTTCTCCGGGAGAATAATAACCCTACTCTGTGTGTGTATGGTATTGAGTGTATTACGAACAATTAGGGAAAAACTCGGACTATTACAGGATGATAGTGCTTGTATTTCTCATCACCCTTCCTCTCTCGATTGCCGCCTTTATATAGTACGTGAAGGAGCGGTAGTTTCTCCAGGTGAAGCGGCGCCTCATCACATCCTGTAACGGGCGCTCGTTGGTAGTAATCACCGGCGTATTAACTCCTCCACGTCACCTAACAGCTATATACCAGAGATAATAGAGCATTACGTGCTATTACTTGGCAGAGTAACAAATATGATGATCGTTGAATCTTTAATCAATTAAACCTACTTGTGCAGAGGTTTAATTGATCATAAGGTGGTCATAGCTGACCTAGTCGTAGAAGAACCTGCGACTATAAGGTAGTCGTAGCAAGACTTACGATTATAGGGTAGTCGTAGCATAACTTACGACTATGGGGGTGGTCGTAGAAGAACTTATGACTATCCAGTAGACTCTTCCCTTATAACATTTAAGGGGTATACTTAGGGACCATATGACGTCATATTTACTTGGTTAAGGAGTTATAGATAAAAGATAAAATGAGGATTATTATATCCTCGTCAAGATTGATATAAAATTTTGATGAAACCGCAATATTTACAACAATAAGTAGTACTACGAACTATAGGTATTACTTCTAGTAATTGTCGCACCATAGGATAATTAGTACCAGTAATGCTAGCGCTAAAACGAATATTGAAACAATCCGCCTGCTCGCGATTAAATCAATCGAGTACTTCTAAAAAAACTACTGATTCTCCCAGCTTAACTGTCGCGGTTTTCTCTGTAGTGTATACTACAAAATTACAAACTGGAAGCTGTCACTGCTGATGATGCACTGGACAGATCACGTCGAGCAATCACACGGTGCCTTGAACTGAGATTTTGGCCTAAATGGCACTATTCCACGACGTATTTGCAAAGACAGTTGTCCACACATGGTATTTGTAAATATAGCACTCCGGACGAGTCTCACGTCGCCACGAAGAGGCTTTGTCCGTGCGGTGCATGCGCGGACACGCCAAAAACCATGCGCCTATCGTCCGGTTGCTTCTTCGCCCGACAGATGTCTCGTCCGCACTCCCACCTCTCGGACAGCATTGTGTCCGCATGGCCACCGTTCGGACAAAGGCGTGTCCGCACGGCCACCGCCCTGGACACAGCTTGTCCGCATGGCCACCATCCGGACTAGCGACGTGTCGCACGGTCGGCCGGCTCTATGGTCCCTCCTCGCCCGGACCTCACCCACGCACACCAGCCAACCCCTGCTCGGGATTCCCCGTCACCATCCATCACTTCCCCCATCGCTATCCATCACTTTCACACTTTATTCCCCATTGTATTCATGTCTTTGCATGTAGATGCATGCATGCATGCAAGCCTCGCGTGTGGGAGGGAATCCGATTCCTCTCGCTACGGCTATAAATTGCGAGGCAACGGCGAGAGGGTTCACAAACTATTATCCTCGGTCGCTCGCTCGTTTCTCATTCTCACTGGTTCTGTCGATTTTGTTTTCGCAGACGATTAAGCATTGTTTACAGCCGTCATTAGCAGCCATATTAGTATATAATTTTTTCTCTCATACGTACTTTCTTTATTAAACGTTCGTAATTAATTATTTGTACTTATTTAAGCGTACTTAATATAGCCGTTTTCAAATTTTTGTAATAGAATTTGTGTGAGTTTATTAGCCGTAGTTAAATTAATCTTACATAATTAATTTGTTGTAATTATTTTGGCATAGTTAATTAGTTACTAATTAATTAGTCGTAATTAGTTAGTGTTAATTAATTAATTAATTAGTTACCAAATGTTAGTTTCGCCAGTGTCTACTCACGCGAACCTCTGGACAGAACAACACAAGATGAATACACATGAGACGTCGATTTGATGCTGCACAACTTGCCGCCGTGCCGTCTTTGCTGCGCGCATGGCCACGTGGCTTGCCACGGTAACGGTTGTCACCACCGCTGCCGCTGCCCTTGTCACCGCCGAAGGAGCCGCCGCTTTGCTCCCTCTTCTTGGCGTGTGCAAGCTACTCCTCTTCAGTGAGGAGCAGACGCCCACCAGAGCCATTCGAGTCATCGTGCACGTAGCGCTGCTCCACTGATCAAAGCCGGACGATGAGATCTTTGATCGACAACGTGCTCAAGTCAAGCAGTGTCTTGATCGAGATTGCCACCTGTGTATACCTGGGTGGCACAACACGAATGAATTTTTTGACTACCTTTTCATCTTCCAACGTGTCTCTTAGGATCTGGAGATTGTTGACGAGTCTCGTGATCCTCATGGAGAAGTGTGAGAATCCGGATTATTTGGCTTGTAATGCTTAACCATCCACTTGGTCCTAGCATTACAAATCAAATAATCCGAACCTCGAGATACATGTACTTCCCAGAATTTGCAGTACACATACCCTTTTACAAAATTATGCATCAATTCCATTCAACACACAGCACCGAAGCAAAAGCTTTACAAATCAAAAGACATACATAATAGAGTCATTACAACAAGGGCCAACCAGCCATAACACAAGCTAAAGAGCTAAAATAATAGCGGAAGCAAAAGCCATAAGATGGCAATAAGCAAAAGCCATATGGCTTGCCTTTAGCCCACAAGGCAACCGACCGGGCCACCAACCTTGTCGTCAAAGTCGAAGTCCGTCTCACGATAGTCAATCCCTTGGGGATCAACCTCCTCTGCAACAATTAAGCAATGCAAATGAGTACAAAAATGTACTCGCAAGACTTACAAGTAATAGCCTATAAATAGCTACATGCAAGCTTACTCAAGGAGAAGGCTCTAGGTTCATTTTCAGCATAAAGCAAGTTTTCCTTTGCAATAATGTAGTAATTTGAAGGCAATTTTGCAATCTGTTTTTATTGTTCAAATAATAGTGAGACAAAACAAAATAACAATATAAAGACATCCTGGAAGTGGCTAACCCAATAGCCACCACAACAATAGCACGGATTACCTATTCGTACCACCCACAACAAGTTTTAATTAAAAGGTTATAGTCTAACTCTCGGAAGACTTCCCCAAGCGTGTCCATAACCTAGGACGAGGCTATTCGAATAGTTTGAAACCCTGCAGGGGTGTACCAATGTACCCACACGTCAGACCGCCTTTTTGCCACAAGATTAAGCACACTACTTTTGGTATGCCGGCACGGCTAAGTCCTATGAGACATTTCCAATATTGTGTATTAACTACGAGTCGCCCGTATAGATAGAAACCCATACGTTGAGACAGAATCATTGTAAATCCGAAAGTCAACTACCACTATAGGGTAAAGCTCTCGGACAACTACAATGCCCTTCGGTGTGGAGAACCTAGACAGGATTCCACTCCCGCTCACCCACACATAAACACAAATTTCTTTTTCAACACAACACACACACACAACCTCCTGCGACTCAAGTCAAGAGAGGTCCCATATCCCCCTCATGTGGTTAGCACGCAAAAATGCTTGGTTTAGTGTAACAAGATGTTCGGTCTTTGTTGACTCAAGCATACCACCACACACCAGATAATCACACCATCATACCATATGTCCAAGTCTCAAACATTTTATTATCAGTTTTATACTTTACAAAGTAACAAAGCACAAAGTGCTGGTCATAAGGTAATAATAAGATTTGTGTGATCAAAGTTATCGACTAACCGCCAATTCTACCGGTCGCTAAGCATGACTAAGCAGCAACAACTCGTAAACTACTAAGTGATAAGAGCTCATCCAGTGAGCTATAAATCACAGCAAGATAATCCTAGGCTTAGTAGTAGAGGATAAATATTTACCTACAGATTATGCATCTAGAGGATCAACTAATCGATTGATAGTTTAACAACAAAATAGAGCATGCATACATACACTTTGCAAACAAGATATTTAGACTTTGAAATTAATGGGATTAATATGATCAAACTGCTTGCCTTGATGGTAGCTTTCTTGCTGCAGAGGATCGCTTTCGAACTCAATGAACTCGTCGGCACCTAACGAAAGAACGAAAAGAACCGATAAGAACGAAGAATACCGAAAAGACTCAAAAACCAACTTCAGCCAAAAGCTACGAAAATTTTACAGTAGGTAGAGCATGATTTAAAAAAAAATTATCAACAAGAACCAATGGATTTGGATTCTCCATACTAAAGTTATGGCCAAAATAAGATCAGCCGGTTGGAAAAAGGCTGAAAAATTCATTTCGGTTACTATTCATCCGAAATTAAATTTTTGGCACACATTTCCAGAGAGGTGTTGCACCCAAAAATTTTATGGTAAACAAAGCACCACATGAGATGAACAACACCATTTGATTCACCTCATTTGGAGCTAGGATGCATTTTCTAGGATTTTTCAAAGACATAAAAAAGAGCACAAAACAAATACAACCACAGAAAAACTTAAGAGTAGCAGCATGCCTAAAACCTATTCTGCAATTAAGCACACTAATAGAGGAAACCAACAAACTTGGTTTCACTCAAAAAGGAGCTACAGAGAAATACTTATGCATTTTTTTAAGTTAAATGAATTTTTAGAGCACAAATAAAGCCTAAACAGAAATTAAATCTACTAACCAATTTTTCTGGAGCAAAACAAAGCTTCCAACCATTTTTAGATTAAATCTTAGTTAAAACTAGAACTAACAAAATTTGAATCAACCAAAAAGGAGTTAAAACAAAATAGTTATGCAATTTCGAAGTTTAACACAATTTGCAGCATACAAATAAACGCCCCCGGTTTTTTCATTTAAACTTACACAACACAGAAAAACATGGGCCGTTGAGATCAAATCTAACGGCCCACGCGCACGGACGCACGCACTGGCTCACTGCCCAACAGAGCCAACCATTGGATTGAGATCTAACGGTCCACAGCGAGGTGACGTTCGGACGGTCTGAACGTCCCACGCGAATGTGGACCGTCGATCTAAAGATGGATGGCTCAGATCAAGGTAACGTTCAGACGGTCCGAACGTTCCAACGAATCTGAGCCACAAATCTAGAAACAGACGGCCAAAGCTACGGGGAGGTCCAAGGGTCCAAAAGTCCCATAGATCTAGACCGTAGATCTCAAAATGGACGGCTGAGGTTCGATGGTCCGAACGTTCACAACGATCTAGATCGTTGGATCTAGATCGGACGGTGGAGATTCAGTGGTCCGAACGTTCCACAAGATCTGAGCCACAGATCAAGAAATGGACGGCCCACGACGATTTGAGAGATCCGGAGGTCCGAAAGTCTCAACAGATCTGGGCTGTTGATCTTAGATGGACGGTTCACAATGAATGCGGCGCTGCGCACGCGCACAGTGCGGGGGATTAAATGCGCAGGCCCACACGACAATGACTCATAATGTTATCTTAGGACATTCATTAACTGTTAAGCAATGATTAGCAATTAATGAACGCAATCTTTGTCCTAATGACAATGCTACAGTCACTGTGCGCGCATCCGACAAAAGCTCGAGAGCAAAGATTGGCTCACCGCCGGCGACTTCGGCCACGGCGGCGCAAACCAAAGGCACGCTCAGGTTCACAATAGCCTTGCGCACACGTCGATGGCACTCTCGACGGCGGCGCCGGCCTAGAATGGCGGCGATGCCATGCACGGCCAACAACAAAAAGCAAAAGGAGCTCCGCAGCGGTTCAGAGAAGCAGGTGCCAAGCTTCTAGGGACTACTAGGAGACTACCTTAGTACGGGAGAGGTCCAGAGAAGGACGGGGTAGCTCCGTCGACGGTGAGGCTTGCCGGCGCTGAGGAAGATGACACGGGGAAAGTGGCCTGAGCAAAATGAAAGGGACCGCGTCATCAAGATAGCTTCAATAAGGCCCAAGGATGGTCCCAGAGCAAAGAATTGAAGAGAGGAGGTGCTTACCGGCGATGAGGGAGAAAGGGGTGATTTCGGCTGAAGAGATCCAAAACCCAAAATTAGGCAGCTCCTGTGAAAGCAACCCAAAATCAAGTTAGGGGAAAAGATTAGGGTGAAGAGAGGCACAAGGTGACGCGATTGGATTTGAAAAGGAACCACTGAAACGCTGGCGGCGCCGAGGAGCTTCAAGGTCCAACAATGGCGGAAAAGGGGGCTCTCAGGTGTTTGAGCTCAAACACACAGAGAGGGAGCTAGGGTTTGCAAGGAGGTGTTTAAAGAGAGCTAAGGAAGAGCTCAAAGGCTTTAAATAGCCAGAGGGGCAAGGATCGAGCAACGGCGAACTCCACGGTGAGCCGGGTCAAATCTACTGCCATGGACACGCCGAGAGGATGGGAGCAGGTAGAAGGAGGACTTTAGGGTAAAATCACTAGCAAGCATTTAATGATCGATGCTAAGAGCTGTTGACGAGGACGAACGGGAAGTGACAAGGCTCTGCCTCCTTCTCAGCACACGCCATGGCACTCGTGCGCGAGCCAGAGGAAGAGGAAGACCAACAGGAAAAGGCGAGACCCACCTGGCAGTGATAGGAAAACAAAGAGGCTTGGGTCGGGACAGAGATGAGTTGGTTGAGCCAAACCCAAAGACATGAGCCAAAACAACCGATGGTTGGATCCACATCCAACAGCTAGAACGCGTTGGTCCGAACGGCACACACGACGCGGGTTGTCCGATGGAGATCGGACGGCTCAAAACCAACGCGCGTTTGAACGGGGCCGAGCCAGGCGTGGGAGGTGGTTGGGTTCAACCAGAAAGGGGATTTGGGCTCGAGTCCGACTCAAACCCAAATAGGACTTTGACCAAGGGTTTGAAATACAAGCTGAAACTTGGAAGAATATTTAGAGGTAGCAAACTAACTCCAAAAACTCTGAAATTTGGATTGGAGGTTCTTAGCTCCAGGATTAACCTTGTGTAATTTTTCTAGAGGTTTTTATGCAAAGCATTATTCTTAAAAAAATTCTCAAGGTTTGTTCTAGGGTTTGACCAAGAGTCAAACTGGTTTGACTGGCCTCCAAAAATTATCAAATAATTTTTAAAAACTATGAAATTTTTCAGAGGAGTCACACAGCAACCCTAGAACCAAGGAAAAATATTTCCAAAGGTTGAACACAAGATTCTCAACAAGGAGGTCATGACTTCAGTCAATTGGAGATTTGAGTTTTTGAATTCCACAATTCCTTTACAAGAATTATAGAAAAGTTCAAAAACAACAAGATGCAAGAAAAGTTTTAATTTCTCCTCATTTTCTTACATTTGAAACACACACCCAGATTTGGGATGTTACAAAGTCGTCCAACGACTCACCATCATTGAATTCGATATCCTCGTACTCCTTGCGAAGCTTCTGTGCATTCACCTCGCGGACGCGCTCGACGCCCATCCGCATCGTCTTCACGGCATCCCACGCCTGCTTGGCTCTGTCCTTCACCGCTAGCGTGGACAGCATGTCCTATATATCGCCGCCTCGGGTTAGGAAGCAATCTGCATGTACTGATCCCATGCTACGCTTCTATTCACCTTGACTAGCTCCCATACGCTTGCCCTCTCCTATTCGTGCAGATGGTCCCCTCGATGACAAGTTTATTCGTCATTGGCTCTGTGTCGAACTCCCTCCGGATGCATCTCCTAAGCTCGTGGATATTCATCGCATCAAGCCCCTCCGCCCGGACCACCTTGTACTGGCATCTCGACAGGTCCAACCCATCGGGTCTGGCCAGTACGAGACTGTCACCATAAAACACTACTAAGTTTTGCATGTTCAAAATTACCTAAAGCCACAACAACCCGATCTGCAGTACGCGATATAACAAACATGATACATAGTTAGCACAAATTTAATATGACTGAACTAATTAATTACAAGTAATTTATTCGTCAATTATTACCTACGACACAAATAATTACGACATATTATATGCAAGTAGTCAATGAAATACGAATAATTAATTAATTAGCAACAAATTGATTACGTGTCAAAAAAATACTTACGAGTAATTCATGACTACTGCAATTACCACTAATAAACTATGACTCAAACAAATATGATTTATTAATTACCACTGATTCATTACCACTAAATTAATTATGGGTAATTAATTATGACTATTTAATATCCACTAGATTAATTATGCCTAACAAATTACCACTAAACTAATTACGATTAATTACCACTAAATTAATTACATCTAATTAATTATGACTATTTAATTTCCACTAAATTTATTATGACTAACAAATTACCACTAAACTAATTACGATTGATTAATTACCACTAAATTAATTATGACTATTTAATTTCCACTAAAATAATTATGCCTAATTAATTACCAATAAACTAATTACGACTGATTAATTGCCACTAATTTTTAACCACTAACTAATTCATACTCAAATAATAAATCCTAATTAATTAGGACTAATTAATTGCCGATACATTAGTTACGGTTGATTAATTACCTCTTAAGAATAAGCAGTAATAAACTACGGCTAAATTAACAACAACTATTTAATTACGGCTACAAGGTACATTAATTAGCACTACGTGAGTAAGACTAATCAACTACGACTACAGTAATAATGACAAATACAGTGGAAAAAATACCTGCCCTTTAGAGGGACCGTGCAATATTGGTACGATCCTAATAACTGCTCCAAACTTTAGTCTCCAAAAAAATATTCTGCTCTCTATGTTCTTAGCGAGGAGAACGAGAACGAAAACACAATTAAGAATGACCATTTGCGAGAGCGACTACGATATTTATAGTCGGGCGAAGCCAATTTTGAAAACAGTCTGTGTATTTGGCGGCGGAAATCCGAGGCACCGCTGGCCGAGGCACTTTGGGCTAGAAATTTGGTAGAGATCGGGCGACACTTGTGCGAAGGGGGCTTGTCCGGGCGGGGGCACGCAGAGGCGGCTTGTCTGGGAGGGGGGCAGGTGGACGCCGCTTGTCCGAGCGAGGGGCACGCGGATGTTGTGTCCGGGCGGTGGCCGTGCGGACAGAGCTACGGCCGGGCGATGGGCACGCGGACACGTTGTCCGTGTGGTGGCCGTGCAGACGAGGCTACGTCCAGGCGGTAGACGTGCAGAGACAATACTTGTCGGTATATCACTTGTCCGGGTTATGGACGTACAGCTGAACTGCCATTTTTGGCCATACAACGCAACATGCGCTACTTCCGTCCAAACAGCGCATAACAGTGCCGTTTAGGATTGAAAAAAACTCCCTCGAACGCCGTAGCGAAGCTGTCGCTGTTTTTTTACTACAATCTGAAGCTGTCACTGCTGATGCAGTGCCGAGATCAGACGAGGCCAATGAGGAGAGCATATCACCGGCAGGCACGTCCATCGCCCGGTTGGGTGGACCGCGTCCACGGAGCATTTAACAATCCCGCTTCCAAACCTCCAAATCCATCCCCCACCCGCGCTAGCTTTCAGCAGGTCATCCATCCCACCTACTTTCCCGCAATCCACCACCTCCTCCCCGAAGCAATCGAGCAATTAATAAAAGTTAAAAACTAAAATAAAAGAGAAAAAGGAGGAGAACAGCGAGTCGCGCATTGCAAGCTCCCCCCGGCTATAAAAGCCGCGCCACCCCCACCTCGCTCACCAGCTCTCCACCAAGAGCTACCTAGCGACTACCACTTTACCACTCATTCCATATTGTATCACGCGTATTCCACGTAAAGGCCTTCGCTTTTGCTTGCCTCCCAGATCTGCCTGACGCGGCAAGGCGAGCGCTTCGATCGCGTCAAACGAGGTTGGTCTCTCTGTTCTTGCCGCGTGAATTTCTTTCAGTTCGTTTGTTTTGTCGAGGTGTTTTGACCGATGGATCAATGGGGATTAATGAATGCGTGTGTGGGGGTGGCATGTAGATGAAGATCACGGTGCGGGGGTCGACGATGGTGAGGCCGGCGGGGGAGACGCCGCGGCAGCGGCTGTGGAACTCCAACCTGGACCTGGTCGTGCCGCGGTTCCACACCCCCAGCGTCTACTTCTACCAGCGGGAGGGCGCGGCGGCGGGGAAGGAGGGCGACGGCGGGCGCTACTTCGACGCGGAGAGGATGCGGCGGGCGCTGGCGGAGGCGCTGGTGCCGTTCTACCCGATGGCGGGGCGGCTGGCGCGCGACGAGGACGGGCGCGTGGAGATCGACTGCAACGCGGAGGGGGTGCTCTTCGTGGAGGCCGATGCGCCCGACGCCGCCGTCGACGACTTCGGCGACTTCGCGCCCACCATGGACCTCAAGCGCCTCATCCCCGCCGTCGACTACACCGACAACATCTCCTCCTTCCCGCTCCTCGTGCTCCAGGTAAATTCTACCTCAGTCTCCCCCAACCTAGAGCAGAGTACAACGCGGTGGGCGGTTGCGTGCTAAGACGGACTTTGCCCGCCGTTAGCGCCAACTGCCAAAGTTTCGGTCAAAACTGATGGCCGCGCGTCGTTTTTATATCTGGGTCGTCGCCTCGTCGGCGTCGTATGGCGCGTCGCGACAGTGCGACACGGTCACGACTCACGAGCGTTAGTAGTAAAACCGAGGAGGTGTATTGCGGGGAGATGCAAATTGTCTGACATTAAGAAGTAATGTCACGGTGATTAATGTCGTAGCATTGTTCTGTAGCTGTCGGATCGGAAAATGTCATAACACTGTAGCAAGGGCAGATCTTGAAAATGTCATAACGCTGTTCATCCGTGACATTTTATTGTAATGTCAGATGATGCAAACCCATTGCGGGGCATGCCAAACTGCCAGTCTGTCACTAGGTGATCTCTAATTTTGCTATTTAATGCACCTTGCGTGCGATAACCCACGGCCTGTACTGCGTTGCGAGTGCCGTAGCTCTCGGTTAATTGCCATGTCCGTCCAGTGGAAAACGCTTGGAGTAAGTATAATTTCAACGAAACATCCGTGAACGACCATTAGCAGACGGCCCTGAATTGCACTCCACTTGCGAGGCTCTATACACGGTGCCAATCTGTCGGTGAGAAATTTGTCCTTTTACCTCCACGACAGCTTAGTTTTGGGTATGCACAGATTAGCACCGTTAATTAGGCTCTTAGAAAAATTCCATGTTACGTTCTCTGTTCTTCGAAGGATATCGCCGTGAAGTTTCCAATACTACCCTCACGTGTGTCAAGATCAATTTGTGCGCTCGAAATCTCCATACAGCTGGCTTTGTAAGCCTGGACTTATTATTCCAGTTTGGGGTCATATTAATGAGACGGAGTTGTTTTCTTTCCATAGGTCTTTGTAGATAGAACTCATGTCAACGAACAATTGAGGATAGTATACAAAATACCAAAAAAGAAGAAGAAGAAGAAGTAATTAGTCCATTTGACTCCTTGAAGTATTGTTGTTCAACCATTTAGCCCCAGATATTAAAAAACGGCTTTTTAATCCTCTCATGTTATAAAATCAGTGCACTTAACCCCCCATGACTGTTTTGCTTGGTGGTATTGCTTACGTGACACACAGTCAGCCCAATTTCGCCACATGGGCTGCTGTGTCGGCAAGATGTGGTGGCAAGAGTGAGGGAGTTTGAGCCTGAGCCTGCTGACAGCTGGGCCCACTCCCATCACCATTAAAAAGCATTTTGTCATCTCTCTCCTCACTCCCATCCTCTCTCTCCCTACACACGCCGACGGGATTGCGGCCACCCTCGCTCCTCCCCTCGGCGCTCCTCGCACGACCCCCTCGCTCTGGCGCTCCTTGTGCGGTCCCCTCAAACTGACGCTCTTTGTGCGTCCCCCCTCGCTCCAGCGCTTCCCCCGGCGCGGTCTCCACCTCCGCCGACATCAGCCCTCCTCCGCGTGGCCGCCGAGGGCCTCGACGCTCCTTCGCACAGCCGCCAAGGGCTCTGGCCCCCTTGCTTTGACCCCCCGTGGGCTCCACTTCATCCCGACATCTTTGATCGTTCTGGATCCCAGCTGTCCTAGCCTAGTTCCGATCGTTCTCGTCGTTGAGTGTAGTTGACTACAAATGTTCTTGCATAACAACAGATCAAGAAATCAATTTCGGACACAAGTTATTCACAACTTGACACACGTTAGCCAAATACATGCATTATGCAACACCTATGCACTGAATCCCACGACTTTGGCCAAATCCGCAAATTCATCACAGCTTACTGTGCATTGCCCTGGCTGGTCAGACCGCCAGCCCTCGGTCGGCCTTACTGCGCTGGCGGTCGGACCACCGACTCGATGAATAGGGGACCAACAGACCGCCCCGATCGATCCAACCAACTACGATCGACCGCTACCCAAATCTCAAAACACCACTTTCTGAATTTTTCGGCAAAACTATATCTAGTTTCATGTTCAGTCCCTAATTTCAATGACACCTGACGCAAACATACCCCATACAAGTGTTTGGTGCGCAATCCTCAAAATCTCATGCCGTCATTCTGACCACCACCCCTGGCTTGTCTGACCGCCCTGCAGGACCGGTCAGACCGCCGGCCACCTGACAGTAGCTCCAGCAAAATGTTAAACTGAGAGTTTCTCCTCAAACATGTCGATACCGATGCCAATTGTTCGACACTAAGATTAGAATCATACCACCTGGTCTCTGCAGGTTGCCAGATTATAATCGTGTGCAACCTCGCAACTGCACCAATTGCTATATCAGCAACCACGTTGGTGAGGTAGAGTGAGCTTCTCCATCAAACAGCGAAATGTGGTTGCTTGCTGGATGTTATTTGGTTGGGATGCGCATCACATGTTGATTGCAAGAAAATGATAGCCCAACTTGAATGCCAAGAGTATTTTTTGGTGATTTTTCTTGTGGTAGGAAGCAACCTTAGATTGATTCTTCCTTCTGTGTGCTCTGCATTTCTCTTAGCTTGTAACTATCATTTTTGGTCGAGCCTTATCTGTCGTTCTGTGATCATACATGGCCGACTTCCATTATTGTGAACACACATCAATTAAGGTGCTGTGGAACATCCGGATTGGTTTGGCATGACTACGACCTTGGGTATTCTCCTAAGGGACTATTTGCTCATATGCAACAGTACCTTGATGATGCAAGATGCTGGCCAATTGAGCTTTAGTATGGTATGGTAGTTGAAGGAGAGGTATCTTAGTGAGATGCTAGGTATAATAGAAAATCATTACTCGATGGAACCTGCCCCAGTTGTGTTAGTACAATGAGTTGTCAGCCACTTAGCCCCCTAGTTTTTCAAGAAAGCAATGAGCTCGTCGGTTGGTCGCACACGGTCTTTTTTATTCCCCTGGCGCTGTGACGCTGCAAATTTCGTTTTTTTCTCTGTAGAATACCTGGCGCTGCAATCTCGTCTGGTTCTTGATTTGACCGTGCTAATGAGATTGGATCTTGGTCAATATATAACTTAGCAGTAATTATTTAATCTGTTCGAATAGTTAAAGACCAGAGTAGTTCAAAAATTATGAAACTACGATCCAAACTCGCGCGCTTTTGCTTTGCAGGTGACCTACTTCAAGTGCGGAGGCGTGGCCCTCGGCGTGGGCATGCAGCACCACGTCGCCGACGGCCTGTCCGGCCTGCACTTCATCAACTCGTGGTCCGACCTCTGCCGCGGCGTCCCGATCGCCGTCATGCCATTCATTGACCGCACACTCCTCCGCGCCCGCGACCCGCCGACCCCGTCCCACCCGCACGTCGAGTACCAGCCCGCGCCGGCCATGCTGGCCTCGGAGCCGCAGGCCCTCACCGCCAAACCGGCGCCGCCGCCCACCGCCGTGGACATCTTCAGGCTCTCCCGCTCCGACCTCGGCCGCCTCCGCTCCCAGCTCCCCAAGGGCGAGGGCGCGCCACGGTTCAGCACGTACGCGGTGCTCGCAGCGCACGTGTGGCGGTGCGCGTCCCTGGCGCGTGGCCTGCCCGCCGAGCAGCCCACCAAGCTGTACTGCGCCACGGACGGGCGGCAGCGGCTGCAGCCGCCGCTCCCGAACGGCTACTTCGGCAACGTCATCTTCACTGCCACGCCGCTCGCCGAGGCCGGCAAGGTGACCGGCGCGCTGGCGGACGGCGCGTCCACGATCCAGGCGGCGCTGGACAGGATGGACAACGACTACTGCCGCTCAGCGCTGGACTACCTGGAGCTGCAGCCGGACCTGTCGGCGCTTGTCCGCGGCGCGCACACGTTCCGGTGCCCCAACCTCGGGCTCACCAGCTGGGTGCGCCTGCCGATCCACGACGCCGACTTCGGGTGGGGGCGGCCGGTGTTCATGGGCCCCGGCGGCATCGCGTACGAGGGGCTCGCTTTCGTGCTCCCCAGCGCCAGCGGCGACCGCAGCCTGTCGGTGGCCATCTCGCTGCAGGCCGAGCACATGGAGAAGTTCCGGAAGCTCATCTTCGACTTCTGAAATGAAGAGCGTATACACGCACAAAGAAGCACTAGAGCAAAATTGAGGCAGGGTGATCTTACAGCTTGTTAGGACGCAGCAATGATTCTTTGATTCCACACACGCCTAGTTCCTGCACATGTACCCTTCCTGCCTGCCCCTTACGGCAGGACACATTTTGTACCATCTCATCAACCCGAACAATGGTAATGATACATAATTAATAAGTTTATTGATATTTAAACTACCTGTTGACGCCAAAAATCAACACCAAATCTTGTCATCAACACTACCCTTGTGTCCTCTAGTTTTCGTACAGGAGAGTGGTAACTTTCACAACAGGGAGCAAAGATATCGATCGATCAAAGTACTCCCTCTTTGTTGTTTTCGTTCTTGAAACATGTAACAAGTACTGCACAAAGCACACTTTGTTGCGACATCTTTTTTGCGAGGAATCCTTTCATGTGACTCGAAGCGCGCGCACCACATGCGTGTCGTGGACAACGACGTAAGAACGACCGAGAGTTAGGCCGAATCCCAGTGCTCACCATGCTAGTCGGCATGGAATGCTTGTGGGAGCTCGCCGACTCTCCGAGACTTGAGAGAGGGTGAGAAGATGTGAACGAACACACTCGGTTGGTGTTTGGTCGCAAGTAGGTGAGCATGGGCTAATTTCTTCCACGTGGTCGAACACATACCGTGGCATGCCAAATGGGTGCAGGTGTGGAAGAGACCAAGGCTTCAGGCAAAAGGGAAGAACCGAAAAGAGCGTCTAATTCACGCAGCTAAACAAGCTGCTCATACAAGACAGTATTTGCTAAGGTCGTTGCCTGCTTTGTTCAGGCAGGCGAAGTGATAGTCGTAGCCCAACCGCGTATCATGGTTATCATCGACCAAACGACGTCACCAAGGAGTGAGCAAGTTTCGCTAGGACAAGGTGAGCATGTACAATAGTACGATGTCAGTTGTCGGTAAACCTTGTTACGTAGGATACAAGATAATATAGAGTATAGAGAATTGAACTGTATCTAATATAGTACTCAATTGTAACACGAGAAATAAAACGTATTATACATGGAGGAACTATCTATAGATACATATAGAAAATCAACCTGTACAAACCGTCTTTAACACTGTCTATAGATGACGTTGAGAAATATTATATACAACAATTATTTATACCATTCTACTTACCCTTAAGGGTTTAAGCCCATCCGACTTCTCCAGCCTGCACAACTACACAAGCATGGACCCTGCATCCGACTGGAGAGCCAACCCTGCATGAACCACAGTACAACTTTGTTCTGCCAACTAAATAGTATTTTGACCTAGTATCCTGCATCACTCGCTAGGCCATTCCGGAATTATCGCCAGTTTTACGATGGACAATGATAACCAAACAATCAACCCCGAATAAAACAGTGTAGTGGTCCCCTAAAAATTGCGTATGGGTATCTACCATAGTGATCTACTAGAAACCCACGCACGCCAATGACGCGCGGAGTTGCAAACATGCGATTATAATTAGGACAAAGAAGTTGTCAAAGATAGATTATATGCAACACCAGAAACGGTAATAAATGAATATAGCACTCACTTGTAATAGATAACTTTCGAACACAACACATGGACGATAATCTTCTTAGGTTGTACAAGTAGTATAGAAGAATAGCATAAGATATGGGAATAGTACGTGGCTGCAAATATAAGTGAAAACATGCATACTTGATTACGGGCTTACACCACAAGAAGAGGTGCAACGATAACGGTAGATAAGAAATTCATATAAAAAAGAGCGCAAATGTTCTTCGATAGGAAATCAATAATATTACAGGAAAACGGAAAAAAGCCAACATGCCTGTCTTTCTCTTTTCCTAGGATTTTTTTATGCATATGGTTAGATGTATCACTCTCAAAAAACAGAAATCTCACTCTCAAAAACTAAAACCAAGTCAGAAACTGAAACATTCATGAAATGTATATTTCTTGATCACTAAATACGAATGAATACAATAGAAGGTAAGTTTTACTTGGCCAAATCCTGCAAATAGCTCTTGAAGTTCCTCAACAGTCACATCAGGAGACAGGTTTAAGATGTAAATCCATGTACTGTCACAAGTCTTATCATAGGTTGCATCACACTGCCTAACCTTTGTAGCTGGGAAAAAACGGAGCTATTGTAACAATATTGACAGATGAGGAAACATGATAAAATCATGGTTGTCATAGTTCCTAACTTTGGAGCATATAACAACCGATGAAAAAACAACAAAGGCAAAAGGTCATCACTTGCTTTGTTAGGTTGTGAAAGCTGGTCTAGGTAAGACAACAAGCAATATGGCTAGAAACTGTTATGGACAGAATGTATAGTTGTAGTAAATCTGATCCAATCTAAGATAAACTATGGTAGCTGAATAAACAAAATATACCGAAGCAGGTAGAGCAGATGTCGTATATTAACATGAGCGTAGCTAAGCATTGTTTGTCGAAGGTTTTAAAAGGGTAGTATGTTGATGCTGCTGTGGAGTTGATAGGATAGGAAATATACATATTAAGATTACACAATGTTAAGCAAAGCAAATTATATGCTTTGATCTAGGCGAGTAGACGACAAGCAAAATACACGTGCTTCATGCGACAAGCAAAATACACGTGCTTCATGCGACAAGCAAAACATACGTGCTTCATGCGACAAGCAAAACAGCCGGTTGGTATGATGACCTATTAGGAAAACAAAATACTGATCAGCTAGAAAAACGTGTGTATAGATGGGGCATTGAATAATTTGCACTGGAAAAATTATTAGAACCACAATGTAATGCTAAATATTATATACCTGTTTTTATTTTATTTTTTCTCTTTACAGACAAGGTCTTTTTCGGCTGTATCCAGTGGGCTTTGTGGTCTGGAAAGTAGATGCGGTATGTAAGAAAGGAATACACACATGGCCAGCATATGGTAGAATGACATAATTTTTTCTATTGAATTAGTTGATAGTATCGTCAAACAGTGTGTAAAGGAAGTGTTTATTTGCAGAGATAGGACTGTTGTCATAGAGTGTGTGATAAAGAGTTGGTTTACAGGACATATTGATGTTTTGTTATTGTGCCTTAAAAAGTCCGATGGTTGACAGTGTTCATAGCACTGGTTATACAGCAGTGTGTATAGCCCTCTTTCATAATAATGATATACAGGAAAGGAATGTAAAAGGGAAGCTCTTGTAGATGGACAATCCTGTAGAGATGACTCGACGGTGGATTTTAAATGATACAATTTGTAAGTGGCAATGTTTTGTTGCTGTTAGGGAAATATAATCTATAATGGGGTAGTACAAAGATGGGGTAGCACAAAGTAGAAGACTGTAGAGGACTGGGTAATACAACTGTGGGTATGGAAAGGGTGTTAAAAGAATCTATAGCTGAGTATAGTTGTTTTGAAAGATTTTTTGGGTGCTTTTATTGGCAGCTATTTGTGCAAAGCTATAATCCTGAGCATAGTAAGAGAGGGCAACAAGATATTTCAATGGATTCTAAGTGAGCCAGAAGAAAACGATAATAGACAGGAATAATAAACTGTAAGGTAGTATGAATAGCGCTGTTTGTGGGCTGCTACCTGTTCCGAAGAGTGTCCAGTGGGTTGTCCTTGTCTTCTGATGCAGTCCTATTTTTTTGAGGGGGCATCATACTGGATGTTTTATAAGCGAGGGATAGTTAGACAGCAGATAGTCTGAGCTTTGTTTTTCTAACTGTGGGCATACGTAGAACTTTGTAACGAAAAATTCCATTTTTTTGTGTGCGGTAACTTAATATAACAAGTTTTTTTTTAATATATGGATATGGTACATGTGCATGGAACTACTGTACTGTCAGCAATGAAGCATGAGAGGAAAACACGGGGACATTGTTTACCTCGGTAGAACCAGATGTTGCATCGAAAAGTCTTTTGCGAGTGAAAGTAGGCGTGGCACCTACATCCTTTGTGCTGCGAACAAAACACAGCCGGTGTATTAGGTTAGCTATAGTGGTATGGATGTCAACTACTGCAGGAAGCACATAAGGAGAGCACTATAGGAGGTATACCTCTGATGTATTTCTACTTCAGTGTCATGTATCAGCTGTGGATGAGGTGGTGTGTCTTTGCAGCTCTAAACATGTAATAAAAGTCGTTGTTGTAGAGGCATAGAACAAGGGAGGCAGGATTAGCAGTCTATTAACAGGACATAAAATCTGTTATGACTGACAGGCGTTCTATACTTGCCAATTGAAAATTACTATGCACAGTTTCTGCATCTGTTTGTAGACTGGAAGCTGACTATCTAGCATGACGCTATTTGAGCCTGTAGTCTTTGGACAACTGATACGTCTAGAATGAGGAGTAATAGTAGGAAGCTAGAGTAGGTCATTTGACCTTTAGGTCATCAATGTATCATGAATATGAATAGAATAAAGCCAAGCGTCTAAATTTAAAGCAGTGTATATGAGGTGCTATAAAATTGCTGTAAGAATAAAAGGATTGGGAGTATTTTGGTACCTCTATAGAACAACTTGATTGCACATTAGAAGCGGCAGTATGAGACCAAGATGATATAGGGTCTAATAGAGCAGAAATGCGTGGAATTGCAGACTGTCTGCCTAATGAGACTATGATACGGTTCACTTGTTAAGATTTGATATGGTTCACTTGATAAGATTTTCTAGGGCCTTGGAAGCTTTTTTCAGTGATGCTAACATGCCATGTGAATTTCTTGCTTACAACCTATGCTATATCTGGGGGAATATCATCTCCTCTACGATTCGATCTAAGGACTGTGCCGACCTGCTTCCCAACTGCCTGTTGGCCAATATCCCTGAATAACATAAATTCTGCACTTGTCGTTCCATCAGTACCGATTACACATAGCTTGTATCTGTGCATATACCG
The DNA here is from genome assembly GCA_036346405.1 of Phyllostachys edulis. NCBI lineage: Eukaryota > Viridiplantae > Streptophyta > Magnoliopsida > Poales > Poaceae > Phyllostachys > Phyllostachys edulis. Next base: position 71,756,393 of record CM070562.1, read on the forward strand.
ATTAAATACAAGGTATGTAAGACATTGATAGAGATAGAGATTGGCATATAATAGTAACATATTAGTTACCTTGGTTTAGCGGCTCTACAAAGACAAGATGAGTATTTGTAGGAGCTACCATCTGGATTTGATTTTCTGCTACATTTGTTACATGAGAAGAACCACCAAGTTTGAGGCAAGCTTACTAATAGTGACAGTGCATCTGAGGCCATCTCGCTATGCGTGCACATTAGAGAAGTGTTAAGAATTTTAGTAACAAAGATGTATTGAAAACGTGGGGTTGATAAGGAGGGAAAAATACTTAACTGGGAAATTGTAAGGATTGATCTCAATTATCTCGTGCAATGTTTTTTCTTCAGTTTGCCCCACAATAGGATTCACAGGTGGAACACGGTCATGTAGGACGACATGTGATATCGGTTGGAATTGCACAAGCATACTGGAATATGTAAAAGGATAATAGCGTTTCATATATATAAGTCGAGTCACAATGTGAGTATACGTACAAAAAACCGAATCTATAGATATTTACCTAGATTCGATGGTCGTAGCTTCAGTGATATTTGGAGAAACGTACCAACGGCATGCTGCATTTCCAGTGAGGCCCTCTTCATCTACAATAAGTAGATAGCAAAAAGAACATAAATATGACCGGCATACAGCAGCGAAAACGAAACCAATGATTGTATGAGCTAATTATAGCACGAGTGTTATGTAATTAATGAGCATAATGTTGGTGATATGCCATAGAGGCAATCATAATGATGATTGTATCACGTCTATGTTTATGAGTTAATGAATAAATGTTATTCTGTTCCTTGAATGAATCATTAGTTATATAGATCAACGAGTATGTGACTTGTTGATGAAACTCTTTAACTTATATGATGTCGTTCTAAAAAGTATCCTGATCGAATATCACTTTGGTGGAACACCAAAGACTCTCACCAAAGACACATATATTGATTGATGACCATGTTTCACCGGTCATGGATATAGGGACATCGAGTCAATAATGTGAACACATGTTAGAGAACATGGGGTTGGATAGACCCACCTTGAGACACTATTGAGATTGTTATGATTCTATGTGTCATTAGTTGGTCTCAAGCAATGATGATGTATAATCCTTAGACCTGATATCAGCATGGTTTCCTACATGTGTAATAGCACTCTTAGGGGTTTCCAAACGCTACTCGTAACCGGGTAGTTATAAAGGTAGCTTTCGAGTATGCTATGAAACATACGGAGGAATGTGACTGGTCGGATATGGGATTTGCCCCTCCTAACATAACAGGAGAGATATCTCTGGGCCCCTCGAAGTGGTCGGATAAAGAAAGTGCATGGCCATGCCACTCGTGGTCGAAGAGTTCGATCACATAAGGTTATCCTCGATCGAGAAAGTATTGAACAGTCCATGGATGACATAATATCTTACCTGGAGTTCAACCAGATATCGTGAGGCAAAGGGAGAATACACGAGTAGGTTGTTAAAGTTTGAGCAAGTTGTAGATCGAGTAAGTCGAGATCGGTCAAGTCGAGATCGATCAAAGTCGAGATCGGCCGAACGTATTCACAGAGAGGTCGAAACTAGTCGTGAGGAGTTACGAACTGGTCGTGACTGAATACGAACTGGTCGTATGGGGATAGGACCAAGTCGTAAGTGATGAGGACCAAGTCGTAGATCATATTGCATTAAGATTCGTCCGATATAATTCATGTGTATTTGGGAATCGTTATGTTCTGCTAGGAACCGCTTCGACTAGAATGGTCGGAAAGGGTTTCGAGTCACAACCAAACTACGCATGAACCTAACGGGTCACACACTTAACGAGATGGAACAAACTAATACGATTCGTAAAACGTGTTCGGATAGGATCCGTCACGGGCACTATATAAGGAGATGCATGAGGCTATCGCGATGTAGAGGGGTTGACGTAAGTTGCTCTACTGAAACCCTAGCCGCCATCTTCACGAGAGCCTGTTTGTGCGACTTGGTGCTAGCACACCGGCGTTCGGTTGTTCCTTCCTGGATGTGTGGATACCTTAGAGGCGCCTGCTTGCGTTTGTTGCTTAACGCTTGAGGACGATCCGCAAACTTCACAAGGAACATTGGAGGTTCTTTGGAGGAGACAATCGACTACGAGGAAAGAGGACGATCGCCTACGACCACGACATCGACGCTCTCGTTGGACGAGGTTGCTCCAACTCTTCTTCATTGCCTTCTTGGCGTCTAGTGGTAACGATCTATGATCATCTACTTGCTTGGCTTTCTGGTTTATGCGGTAGAATTTTTGAATTGTTGTTATCGTAGCCTACACGTATCCCTACAGTGGTATCAGAGCCATCCTGCGTAGTTTTTGATCTAGATCGATCACATATATGAGATATGTGGCAGTAGTAGATTGGATCTATTACAGGTCGGATCTCGTAACCTAGATCGATTCATGTCGTTGGAACGATCTAGTCACTGATCGATAAGATCGATCGGTTTTCTGTGGTAGTAGATGGGTTTACGAGAAGGTATGAGCTAAAAGGACCAGATGGTTAATTGCATTTGTTTACGATCACAGTGCACGATACTCCTACCGGTCGGAATTCCGCCATCGGAGTATACCGCAATGTGTGGTCGTATCAAGGCACTGATCAGATTGGTTCGAAATAGGGTTAATATGATTAATCCTATGATTTCCGAGGCTCGGTTATGTGAATAAGATTCATGTCTTGGGAAAATTTTCGGCCTTATTTTTTTCGCGCCGCCCTTCAACCCGCCCACTAAGCGGCTAGTGGGACCGCCGTCTTCAGCTAATCGTCTGCTGCGTTATAGGTAGTATGTGTTTATGTCGCCCGATAGAATTGGATTCTATGCATAACTCGTTTTTGCAGGGTTTGATGTGAATAGTATGGCCCATTGTGTATATAATGCATGAATGGATTTTCATGGCCTGCGTGTCATGCTGTGAGATAGCCATCGAACTACATATTATTGTATAACGGTCTGCGTACCGACATATGATGCTTGAAATTATCCTATGTAATTCATTACTAGCTCTTAGAAGTAATTGCTTAGTAGATGAATGCAGTCGAAGACATCAAGCATGGTGGTCGAAGCACAGGAAGTATGCTGATGGAGATCGACATGTTAAGGGCCATACTATTTCACAGTTTAATTTGATTATCTGTGAATGCTTGTGTTTATTCCTGTCATGCTATTTGATCATGTTTTATCATTAGATGTTTTAGCATGATAGAGTAGTATCCCTCAGGAAAAATTAAGTAAAATTGATGCCTTTCCAATTGCTGCGCCTATCACGATTTTGATTGTTAATTGGCAGATCTACCAAAGTAGGGTGCCATTAACTATCTTAATAAGATAGGGTGGGTGTCGGACACCCATATGCATAGTGTTGGTTTAACTTGACATGGCTAGCAAAATAGTTTTGGGCCTTGGGGCATAGTATTGGTCGGATGTACATGGAGATGTCACCGATCAAACAAGAGTCATATGTGATGTGATTAGCAAAGGGTTGCTTACCTAAAAATTACTAAGTTTCTAGCAGTGATGCCAAAGCTCACTAGGACTTAATGATTTGTGGATCTTGAACTCACTATATGTTTGAGGGAAACGTGTTTTATAGTGGGAGCATCTTTTATTGATTTGTTGATGATTAAGTTCGACCAGATTTGAACCGGTCGTATGATGATACGACTTGGTTCAAACTAGTCGTATGATGATCGACTTGGTTTAGACTGGTCGAGAATGACCACCAACATGAGTGTCTAATAGAAGATCTTACATAAACATAGTCTTGAATCTTTGCATATATTTTACATTGTAGATCATGGCACCTACTACTTCTTCTCGCACCTATCTTTAATTTGCGATCTATTCTTGAGAGAGAAAAACTGAATGGTGCAAACTTCATTGACTGGTTTCGAAATATGATAATTATTCTCAAACAAGAAAAGAAGGAATATATTCTAGAGAGTCCCTATCCCGAGGAACCAAGTGCCGATGCTCCTCGTGCTGAAAAGAATGCTTATGAGAAGCATTGCAATGAAGCGATCGATGTGCATCGCTTAATGCTTGCAACCATGAACTCGAGCTTGAAGCAATATGAGACCACGGATGCTTACAATATGATTGTGAGTCTAAAGGGTATGTTTCAGGATCAAGCAAGGGCGAGAGGTTTAACACCTCTAAGGCATTGTTTTCTTGTAGGTTTGTCGAAGGTAATCCGATCCTCATGTGATCAAAATGATTGGTCTCATTGAGAGCTTGGAAAAGCTTGGCTTTCCCCTTAGCCAAGAGTTGGCTACTGATGTGATTCTCCAATCGCTCCCTGCGAGCTTTGAGCCTGTCATACTGAATTTTCATATGAATGGCATGGAGAAGTCAATGACCGAATTACACAATGCTTAAAGGTGCCGAGGAAAGCATCAAGAAAAGTTCCAATCATGTGATGATGGTTCAAAATACTACAAACTTCAAGAAGAAGGGTAAGTCGGGAAAGGGAAAAGGCAAAGGAAAGACTCAAGATGAGATCAAGAGTCTCAAGGCTAAGCTTAAGAAGCTTAAACTGGGTCCTAAGCCTGACACAGAATGTTACCATTGTCATGAGACTGGGCATTGGAAGAGAAATTGCAAGAAGTACTTGGCAGAAACGAAAAGGAACAAAGGAAGTATGACTTCCAGTTCAGGTATAAATGTTATACAAATTAATCTTGCCACTTCTCCGACCAGTTCTTGGGTATTTGATACCGGATCGGTTGCTCATATTTGCAATTCGATGCAGGGACTAATAAGGAGTAGAAGCTTGACAAGAGGAGATGTTGATCTTCGTGTGGGCAATGGAGCAAGAGTTGCTGCATTAGCCATTGACACTTTACCATTAGCTTTACCTTCAGGATTAATTATGGAATTGAATAATTGTTATTATGTTCCAGCCTTGAGCAAAAATATTATTTCTGCTTCATGTTTGGGAGCAGAAGGTTATGAGTTCAGAATAAAGAACAATTGTTGTTTAATTTATTTTGAAGATATGCTTTATGGCCATGCTCCATTGGTGAATGGATTGTATGTTTTGAATCTTGAGGATATGCTTATCTATAACGTTAATGCTAAGAGACTTCAACCCAATGAAATGAATTCCACTTATATTTGGCATTGTCGTCTAGGTCATATAAATGATAAGCGCATGATGAAGCTCCATAAAGATGGTCTTCTAAACTCATTTGATTTTGAATCATTTGAAACATGTGAATCTTGTTTACTTGGCAAGATGACAAAGACGCCTTTCACGTCCAAAGGTGAAAGGGCGAGTGACATGTTGGCCCTTGTACATTCGGATGTATGTGGACCAATGAGCACTTCGTCCAGAGGTGGATTTCAGTACTTCATAACCTTTACTGATGACTTTAGTAGATATGGCTATATCTACTTAATGAGGCATAAGTCTGAATCCTTTGAAAAATTCAAGGAATTTCGGAATGAAGGACAAAATCAACTTGGCAAGATAATCAAATGTCTACGATCTGATCGTGGAGGTGAATATTTGAGCCATGAGTTTGATGATCATCTAAAGAGGTGTGGAATTGTTCCACTACTCACTCCGCCGGGAACGCCTCAATGGAATGGGGTGTCTGAATGACGGAACCGAACATTGTTAGACATGGTTCGGTCTATGATTAGCCAATCTGATCTTCCATTGCAATTATGGGGATACGCTCTAGAAACAGCGGCTTTCACCTTAAATAGGGTTCCATAAAAAACGGTAGAGAAGACACCATATGAGATATGGACCGGGAAGTGTCCCGAATTGTCTTTTCTCAAGGTATGGGGTTGTGAGGCATATGTCAAACGTTTGACATCTGATAAACTTACACCCAATTCTAATAAGTGCTTCTTTGTGGGGTATCCTAAGGAAACTAAATGATATTATTTTTATAAGCGGGATGAAAACAAAGTGTTTGTTGCCCGGAATGGTGTCTTCTTGGAGAAAGAGTTTCTTTCCAAAGGAGTTAGTGGGAGCAAGGTGCAACTTGAAGAAATTCGAGAAGTACTCGAAAGTGTTTCGACTCCTACTGAGCCTCTACAGGATGAACAAAATGTTGTTGAACCTGTAGATGAGGCATCAGCCCCACGAAGATCTAAAAGGCCACGTCAATTGCCTATAAGGTATGGGCATGACGTTTTATTATTGAATAATGATGAGCCTAATACTTATTCGGAAGCGATGGTGGACCCAGACTCTGAATCATGGCTTGAAGCCATGAGATCCGAAATAAAATCCATGCATGATAATCAAGTTTGGAACTTGGTTGATGCACCTGATGGTGTTAAAACCATTGAGTGCAAATGGATTTTTAAGAAAAAAAATAGATATGGATGTAAATGTTCATATTCATAAGGCACGACTTGTTGCGAAGGGCTTTAGACAAATTCAAGGTGTTGATTATGATGAAACCTTCTCACCTGTCGCAATGCTTAAATCTATCCGGATCATTCTAGCTATTGCTGCATATTTCGATTACGAGATATGGCAGATGGATGTCAAAACGGCTTTCCTAAATGGAAACCTAAGTGAGGATGTGTACATGACACAGCCTGAGGGTTTTGTCGATCCAAAGGAAGCTAGAAAGGTATTCAAGCTTAAGAAGTCCATTTATGGACTAAAGCAAGCATCTCGGAGTTGGAACATTCGTTTTGATGAAGTAGTCAAAGGGTTTGACTTCATCAAGAACGAAGAAGAATCTTGTGTTTACAAGAAGGTTAGTGGGAGCAAACTTGTGTTTCTAATCTTGTATGTGGATGACATACTACTGGTCGGAAATGATATTCCTATGCTTGAATCTGTTAAAACTTCATTAAGAAATAGTTTCTCTATGAAAAATTTAGGAGATGTAGCATATATTCTTAGTATAAGGATCTATAGAGATAGATCTAAGAGGCTAATAGGATTAAGCCAAGATGTATACATTGACAAGGTGTTGAAACGATTCAACTTGCAAGATTCCAAGAAAGGTTTCTTGCCCATGTCACATGGTATTAATCTTAGCAAGACTCAGTGTCCTACGACCACTGATGGGCAAGACAAAATGAGTAGAATCCCATATGCTTCGGCTATAGGATCTATCATGTATGCCATGCTGTGTACACGACCAGATGTGTCGTATGCTCTAAGTGTTACGAGCAGATATCAGTCAGATCCAGGTGAAGGTCACTGGATAGCAGTCAAGAATATCCTTAAGTACTTGAGAAGGACTAAGGATGCATTCCTTGTATATGGTGGTGAGGAAGAGCTGGTCGTAAATGGTTACACTGATGCTATCTTCCAAACCGACAAGGATGATTTCAGATCGCAATCTGGGTTTATGTTTTGTTTGAATGGAGGAGTAGTGAGCTGGAAGAGTTCCAAGCAAGGAACGGTTGCTGACTCGACAACAGAGGCTAAATACATTGCAGCTTCGGAAGCTGCAAAAGAGGCCGTATGCACAAGCTAAGGAGCCTAGATCGCATCAAAAGTCCAAACACATACTTCGACGATATCACATTATTCGTGAGATCGTAGAAAGAGGTGATGTGAAGATATGCAAAGTGCACACGGATTTGAATATTGCTGATCCGTTGACAAAGCCCCTCCCGCAACCTAAGCATGAGGTGCACACAAGAGCTATGGGTATTCGATACCTATACGATTAACTCTAGTGCAATTGGGAGACTGTTGGTGATATGCCCTAGAGGCAATCATAATGATGATTGTATCACGTCTATGTTTATGAGTTAATGAATAAATGTTATTCTGTTCCTTGAATGAATCATTAGTTATATAGATCAACGAGTATGTGACTTGTTGATGAAACTCTTTAACTTATATGATGTCGTTCTAAAAAGTATCCTGATCGAATATCACCGGGTGAACACGGTGACTCTCACGACCAAAGACATATATTGATTGATGACCATGTTTCACCGGTCATGGATATAGGGACATCGAATCAATAATGTGAACACATGTTAGAGAACATGGGGTTGGATAGACCCACCTTGAGACACTATTGAGATTGTTATGATTCTATGTGTCATTAGTTGGTCTCAAGCAATGATGATGTATAATCCTTAGACACGAGATCAAGATGGTTTCCTACATGTGTAATAGCACTCTTAGGGGTTTCCAAACGCTACTAACTGTAACCGGGTAGTTATAAAGGTAGCTTTCGGGTATGCTATGAAACATGCGGAGGAATGTGACTGGTCGGATATGGGATTTGCCCCTCCTAACATAACAGGAGAGATATCTCTGGGCCCCTCGAAGTGGTCGGATAAAGAAAGTGCATGGCCATGCCACTCGTGGTCGAAGAGTTCGATCACATAAGGTTATCCTCGATCGAGAAAGTATTGAACAGTCCATGGATGACATAATATCTTACCTGGAGTTCAACCAGATATCGTGAGGCAAAGGGAGAATACACGAGTAGGTTGTTAAAGTTTGAGCAAGTTGTAGACTGATCGAAGTCGTAGACTGGTCGAAGTCGTAGACTGATCAAAGTCGTAGACTGGCCGAACGTATTCACAGAGAGGTCGAAACTAGTCGTGAGGAGTTACGAATCGTCGTGGATCAATCTGAACCGGTCGTATGGGGATAGGACCAAGTCGTAAGTGATGAGGACCAAGTCGTAGATCATATTGCATTAAGATTCGTCCGATATAATTCATGTGTATTTGGGAATCGTTATGTTCTGCTAGGAACCGCTACGACTCGTGGTCGGAAAGGGTTTCCGAGTCACAACCAAACTACGCATGAACCTAACGGGTCACACACTTAACGGGATGGAACAAACTAATACGATTCGTAAAACGTGTTCGGATAGGATCCGTCACGGGCACTATATAAGGAGATGCATGAGGCTATCGCGATGTAGAGGGGTTGACGTAAGTTGCTCTACCGAAACCCTAGCCGCCATCTTCCTGAGAGCCCTGCTGTGCGACTTGGTGCTAGCACACCAGCGTTCGGTTGTTCCTTCCCTGGACGTGTGGATACCGTAGAGGCGCTGCTGCGATCTTTGTTGCGCTTGAGGACGATCCGCAAACTTCACAAGGAACATTGGAGGTTCTTTGGAGGAGACGATCGACTACGAGGAAAGAGGACGATCGCCTCGACCACGACATCGACACGCTCTCGTTGGACCAGTTGCTCCAACTCTTCTTCATTGACTTCTTGGCGTCTAGTGGTAACGATCTATGATCATCTGCTTGCTTGGCTTCCTGGTTTATGCGGTAGAATTTTTGAATTGTTGCTATCGTAGCCTACCCGTATCCCTACACATAAAACAGCAGGTGCTCTGTACTATATGCTAAAATGAGTGCTATTTGTAAGCACACATCATTTTTTTGAAATATTAACATGTTTGCTTTCTTTTTTAAAATGTAAAGAATGGCTATTGAAACTTTTTGATCTGAAATTTGAATAATGTAAATGAGTGCTATTTGTAAGAACGCACCATTTTTTTTTGGAAATATTAACATGTCTGCTTTCTTTTTAAAATGTAAAGAACGGCTATAGAAACTTTTTGATCCGAAATTTGAATAATGTAAATCTATGCAGACTGTGTGTAAGCGCTTGTTAAGAAAATGTAGAGATGAAAATGAAGGAACCACGGACTAAGAAGGAAAATAGGCACTAAAAGTTTAAAGCTAGATGGTAAAATTTGGAGAAACGTGTTTGTCCTTTTTGGTGATATGGAATTTATATATGGACAAAGCATCCTCTGTAACAAAGCTTAGACAAGCAACAATTGTATAGTTATTCGAGAATCTATATACTGTTACTATATACAGAGAAGTAAAATAAGTAGGAAACGAACATGTAAACATTTTTTTAAGAAAGGGAACCTACAGCCATATCTTTTCATAAGCACCCCTACAAAGAGAATTGTAACAGGTTTTGTTTGGCCTGCTTCAAGAAATGAATCGCCATTGAATTTAGGTGTGCGCTGTCCCCAAAGTGTGATTTTGACTTCATTATTGCTATGGACAAAGGGAGTTCATACATGAGAATAGGCAATGAACAATATAGAACAGATAGCGGCAAATGGGAAATAAATGTGCCCAAAAAAGTGGTAATGGTGATTACGCACGTCGCATCTCTGAGGACAATCTCTCTTTTCTGCGCAGGAACACTTTGGTTTGCGCTTTGCACAGAAGCAACATTTGAAACAGAGATAACAGCACCAACCACATCTGTGAACATGAAATGGAATCTGTAAGTAAAATATTTTTAAAACAAGGGACTTCATATAAAGGCAGGGTAGGAAAGTGAAAAAAATATATAAAGAGGTATATGTCTAGTAGCTAACCAAGAAAAGATCTATTTTCACCAACACAGTGCGGCAAGTCAGCAAATGGAGTAAGCTTGTACGTGTACACTGGGAAATTGGCTGTGGTACTGATTGGTTCTTCTATTTTAGTGTAGTAGGTAAGCTCAATCATATACTCACGGTCGATAGATCGAAATTTCTGCTTGTTAGGAGATACCAAGAATCGACTAAGAATGTAGATATGTCCTTCTTGCAGCTGCGCTCTTTTAGCGTCTACATAGTCTGCAGGTACCTCAGCGTACATAGCACCTCCCTAAAATAGAGGATTGGGAAATTATGCACATTATGAAGATAACATACAAAAGAACGGGAAATATAGATTAATGTGAAATGTAAAAGCATACATCACCTGTTCATCAATCAAGACGAGATCAAGGTGCTGTATACTACCACCCTCGACATTACCATAGTATTCCCATAAGCGAGAAACCCTAACGCAAATCTTCCAGTGCTTACTAGTTGGATTAACGTCTACTAACATATTATACGCCATCTGCACACATAAGCGGAAGAACCGTAATTAATAGAGAGTGTAGAGTGGTATAGCATGAAATGTATGTAGTAATATGAATTAGACCAGTGGAATGGGAAGAGCAATCTGCGAACAGTTCAGAGCATAAGGGCTATATATAGAGAACATCAGACTATGCAGAGAATATGTATTATATTCAGCAAAGATATGGGTGTTTGATATTGCATGTTGTTAATACACAATCAAAAGCATATGATGATAATTTTTTTCCAGTATACGTATGTGTGGAACTAAGTAGCAGCGAGCTTTGCGGAGCTCGAACGGACGAAATAGTAAAGTAAACATTCCACAAAGATAGCTAAATCTGTTTTCTTGGCAATAGTAAATGGCCTGTTGTGTATAGAGAGTGCATAACAGACAGTATAAATTATATTCATAGTATGTATGGTCTAAAGAGGCACACAGTAGGACATACGACATATGGACTGCAGCACTTCATGGTAAACAATATTTTTTGTGCTGCGTCCACATGAACCATCATCATTTTCGATGAGAATTTTCAACCCATCTGCTGACGTAACTCTTGAAACAGCAACATATAATTGGCCATGAGTAAAAACTGGTTTTCTAAGATAAACTGCAACAATGTCAAGTGTTTGTCCTTGGCTTTTATTAATGGTCATTACATAACAGATTCTAATCGGGAATTGTCGGTGTTGCAGTATGAAAGGCCATTTTGCGTTTCTAGTTGTTAAAGTTATACGAGGGATGTACACACATTTGCCTGCTATAGAGCCAGTCATGATAATAGCTTCAACAACAAAATTAGCAAGCTTTGAAACTATAAGCCGGGTTCCGTTGCATAGACCAGCACGCTGATGTATATTTCTTAGAAGCATGATAGGAACACCTATTTTGAGGGCCAATCTATGTGTAGGGAAGTTGTTTGCATCAATAGAATTCAATAGTTCTATAGGGTAAAGAAGATCAGCCTCGTTCGTTGTGTCTGTGGATTTGGAAATTGTATCACAGCTAAGATATTCTTTCTCGTCACCAGGTACTCTCGTTAAAATAAAGGCATTTATTTCGTCAGCAACTTCGTTAGTTGGCGATAGTATTGCTCGAGTACGTAAGTAAGTTTGGTCAAGGTAACTATTCTGAAAATCTAGGTATACTGCATTAAATATAGCCTCTATTTTATCGCCCTCTGTTATAATCAGGTTTCTATCAGGTATGTCTATCTAGGTAGGATCAGTATCGTTTGGATGAGTTGTAACAGGCAAACAACCATCGCCAAGATCTATAATCCATTGGTTGAATACAGCGGCCGCATTCTTTTGCGATAAGTCTCCACCCTGGAAAGATAGCCGCATATTAATGTTTAGTGGTAGGGTTTCAACAAATTTCCATAGAGGCGAATTTGTGATGGAAGCGTTGACTATTTGAGTTCTAGTCCCTCCTTCAATAACAGGTAAAATCTGCCTAAGATCACCCCCCAAGCACAAAAACTTTACCGCCAAATGGAGTGTCATAGGCAACGGGATTGTCTAGAGCCAAAATGTCACGTAATGTGCGATCCAATGTTTCGAAGCATTTTCTATGAGCCATAAGAGCCCCATCCCATATAATTAGGGATGTAGATACAATTAATTTAGCTAATATAGTTCCTCTTCTAATATCGCAAACACTTGTCTCGTCAATATCAAGAGGAATCTTAAAACGAGAATGTGCAGTCCTACCCGCTGGTAACAGCAATGAAGCAACCCCCGAAGAAGCAATTGTTAGGACAATCAATTTAGCGGACCTTAAATATGATGCTAGCGCATTCCATAAGAATGTCTTGCCTGTGCCACCATATCCCGATACAAAAAAGAAACCAGGTTTATTTTGAACAACGCGTGAAACTATGCAATCGAAAGCATGTTTTTGATCAGGATTAAGTTTTGCATACAAATCGTGGGACTCGTTAATTAGGCTATCAATATCGTATGATGTTTCATCGTCTATAACGCTATCTATACAAACTGGATCAGCACGGCTACTTCTGCTAGGCAAACAAAAAACGGATATTTTGGCTCCACTTTTTGCTAACAGAGTAGCAAGCTCGTCTAACAGAAAATCTCTAAGATCAAAAGCGGGCATGTTGTACGATGGATCATGCATAGATTGTTGTAAACGGTATTGGAAGTCTTTTGACATATCTAGCCAGTTTCTTTCAAAAAAAGAACGCTCATCGTTAATATCACAGAAAATCAACATCGTGACAAACAGATGCCTAAGTTGGTAAGCCGTGCCCCATGTGGAAGCCTCCTGAAATGCGTGATGCTATTCGCTATCGTCACCCAATAAGCCACGTGCCGCGCACGCGTCCTTAAACGTATTATGGATAATGCCTTGGAATGTACGGAGATGCTCATAACTTTGTGCGCCTTTAACCACCATAAGGAGCATTCTAAGGAAATATCGTTCACCAGCCGATGGATGGACAAAGTATAGCCGGCCTATCTTTGCTCCACCTTGCCTCTTTTTCCAAGATCGAGTCTATCATCCCAACACCATTCAGATGGGAACTCGCAATAGGTTAAATTTCGACCTTCAGAATAAGCTCTATTTGTAGCGAACCATTCAGTGAGTGTGGTATTTCTAAGAAAAGTATTGGAAACAACACATGTTAGGTTAGCATTAGGATTCACCGAAATATTGTTCATATTAGGAAGGTGCACAACAAGGCGTTCTACAGAAGGGAAATGTCTATGAATATCAAAACCCAGGGTTCTCCAGACCGCATCTTGCTCGCATATGTAACGACAATCAAGGTATTCTTTAACCTCGTTTAGAGTCGATGTGTTGGAGTCATATGTGTAGGATCAAGGATAACCGACTAGAGGTGGGTGAATAGGAGGTTTTTAAACTTTTTAGCAATTTAACAATTTTAGCCAATTAATAACTTAGTCTAAACAAGTTACACTTCTAGCTAAGCAATTCAAACACAATAAACAAGCTAGAAATATAAATGCGGAAAGTAAAGACTAGAAATAACCACAATGACACAAAGATATTTTTCCCGTGGTATCGAAGACTTGCCGGTCTTCACTAGTCCACGTTGAGGAAGCTTAACACCTCAAGCCAGCTCCACGAATTAAGCCTTCCCTCGATTCACTATGGTTGTTCTTCCTCCGCTCCGTAGATGGTGAACACCGAACCACTCACAAGCTTGCACCAGGCCTCTTCACAATCTTCTTAAAGAGATCACCGTGCTCAACCACCAAACCGTCTTGGAGTGCAGCAACACTCCAAGAGTAATAGATCAACGGCCTTCACTTGACGGCACTCAAGTGCAAATGGATCAACTAGGAGTATGATTGCACTTGAATGAATCTCAACAAGCTCACAATGAATGCACAAGAGTGTTTTTGAGTGTTGAGTGAATGCACAAAGCTCTCAAGGCTCTATAGATGTTAAATGAACTCTAGCAGCCCTTCCTTGAGCAGTTGGGGGTATTTATAACCCCCACCAATAATTATGACCGTTGGGGACCAAACCCCAACTCTCAGCGAAAATCGGAACGACCGTAGGCCAAGGAGTGGTACGACCGCACTTAAGTTAAAGCACAGATAACGGCTAGAACAGATACTAAAAATACTCAATATAGCCGTTCGAAATCCCAGTCGGAACGACCACCAACTAAAGTGCGGTACGTCCACATTGCCTCGGTCGTACCGCATTTACGAGCGGTACAACCGATCGTAGGGTTTCACAAATCGCTGAAAAAATACAAGCGTTCTGGAATTTTCATACCGCCATATAAAAATCGGAACAACCGCAGTGCGGTTCAACCGTTTATAAGGCGTGGTACGACCGATTTCCAAAACGAGTTTCTGAGCCAAAATACACTGGTACTGTTTTTATTGAACCGCCTCATAAATTTCAGTACAACCGCACATCGGTACGTCCGATTCTCAAGAGCGGTACAACCGATTCTCACGAGTGGTTCTGAGGCAAAATGCATCGCTTCTGGTTTTCTTGAACCGCCAACAAAAAAAAGGAATGACCGCAATGCGGTAGTACCGCTCAAAGAGCCGGTCGTACCGCATTTACTCTCAGTTGGCTGTTCTCTTCAAAATCCAGTACTACCGCCAAGAAAAGTCCGTCATATCACACACCAAGCTACAACCGCAATTATAATCTAGCAGACTACCGATTTTGGACAGAAGCACTTAAAGCTTTCAAATTCAATTTCAAGTTCAAATCCAAATACATGCATGATCCTAAATTGATCCATATGGCACAAGAACATGCTATCAAGCTACTAGCCATCATCCCTCTTAATAGTACGGTATTTATCCTATAATCCGGTCTTTCAACCAACTCTCCTAAGACCGGTAAAAATACAAAAGGATCTTAGACTATTGTACCTTGTCTTTGAGCCAAAAGATCTTCATGTAGTCCATTTACATGCAACTTTGCGTCAATAAGTTCACCAATGGGACTTAACCTTGTAAATACTCAATAAACACGTTAATCCCATATTCACATATTATCATTAATTACCAAAACAATTTTTAGGGCCTAGATGCTTTCAATATGGAGTATCCTCTCCCTTAGAAAGCTTTGTTAGATAGATCTTAGCAGAGTCTTGTCCTTTGGTGACATATTTGAAGAGGTATTTTAGAACTTTGGTTTTGTTGCACCATTCTACGTTAATATGTGCACAATATTTCTTTAAGAAAAACATGTTATACGGTACGACCCATCTGTTGTCCAGGCAGACATTTCCTTTCATGAAAAAACGGCCGTTGTCAGGTCTCTTGTAAATAGCAAAACCGTCTTTATCAATTGATGTCTCACTCTGAAACGACTTTGGGTAAAATTTTGAGCAAGACCCTTCTTTCATGCATGGGCACCTCTCGTTGAGAGAACCACATGGACCATGCATCATATGCTCGGAAACCAAGACATATCCCAAAAGGTCAGTTTCATGATCAGGTATCTCAGCACTGATAAAAGAATCGATAAGCGAAGGCACTGGTTCGGAAGTGTCAACAGATAGCCAGACAATTATGTGAGCGTGGGGCAGGCCACGCTTTTGGAATTCGATGGCATGCACCACTAGCAGAAACAACAAAATAGGAGTTAGACTTGTACACGTGAAGGTTAAAAGGATCTAGCTCTGTATAAAGAGAAAGGAAAAGGAATTTGTAGCTAGTGTGGACAAGGACGTACATGCATCAATGGGACCAAAGGCAGTGCCGTCCTTGATATCTATTAGCATTTCTTCCAACTTCATATTGTATACTCTATCAACGATATCAGGTCAATCGGTAACACGTTGTCCAGGTTCAAACCGCAACACATCATGAATTTCAATCCATTTAGGATTACATGTGAAAGTAATAAATAGATCGGGTGGGCCATGGACACGGCATATCACAATAGCATCATGATAATTCTAGATCATGTATCGACGACCACCAGTGTAGCTCGCAGGCAAGACAACACGCTTGCCAACATCGCTACCGTCTATAGATCCGTTTGCAACAGCATCGGCTATACCCTGCAAACTTTCAACGCGTATTTCGTCCTGGTGATCTAAAATATATTGGAGTCTGAATTCATCAATATAGGCTCGAGCATCAACCTTTATTTGTGAAGACAAGCGGCCGCATTTTAGGTAAGGATTTGGTTGGTGTTTCCTATAATGGAAACAGTAGCGGAAATAGTCTTGCATCGTCATTTTTTGCCGTGTATGTGGTGCAGCATGGTATGCACCAATACACAGCACGTCAACTTGGAAGCCACATTCACCATACGGGAATAGGAGCGGGTACTGCAAAGCCATGAAGGCAGGATGCAAAGGAGATATTCGTTGTAGACCATCAGATCTATTATGAATGATTATATCTCGCTTGTATGTTTCCACCGAAAAATCACCAACAACCAACAATTCCAGCTCGTCACAGCTGGGCAGGTTATATTGAACTTGATCACCTGGCTTGGCTCCTATTATTCTTATACCCAAAGAATCACCACCTTATTCTCTTAGACAGTCTCTTGCGAGCTAAAACTGTCGAACCAAAGGGTTATGTTTGTTAAGCATGTGCATGAGACTTGAAACTATCAGAGGATCTAAATCACCTTCTATATTTTCGGTAGAGTCCAATGCGCGAATTCTATTATCAACCTCATTATCAGTATCATATATGTATAGCTCAATAAACTTTGGATGACCATCGGTAGGAGGAACTAATGAGCCTATACGATGATGCACCTGGCCATTAATCCAGAAAACATATGGGCCCCCACCTCTATTTATGGAGTGGTCTATGTTAGCGCCCATAGACGTGAATGCAAAAAAGGCAGTTGTACTGCCTTATGTTGCGCAGAAATTTTTTGCAGCGAGCATCTCCATCGAATTTTAGTAGATCCACTAGGAACGGCAGAGGTTGTCTAAAAGGGGGGATGTAGACTCTACCACCTTTGCAACGGGTTTTATACACAAATCTCTGTCTTCGAAGAGAAGAATATCTCTTTGATCTTTCACGGTACCAAAAAACCGCTAAGCAATGAGAGCATTCATACTCAGGAGGGCCGTAGTATGATCAACCTGGGTAAGCAGCTGTATAGGAAATAAAGCCAAGTAAGAAGCAAGGCATATACAACAGAGTGGTACTGTAATGGCAAGGAGACAATAGGATATCGTAAGAGGCAAAAGGAAAAGGAATCTTGACAGTCATAAGAACCAAGAGCAAACAAGAAGCAAAAGAGCGTGTATGAACACAGTAGTCGAAGAAAATACCTTTTAGGGCTTCAATGTATTCTTGAGGGAGATGACCCCAAGAAGGTGTTAGGCTATGATCAGCCAAGGGATCTAGCCCTATAATATCGGGGAAGGACAGGAATAATATACCAAAATAGGTCAAAAAAACATCCCTCTAAAAGTGCATCCAATCGCTTGTAAGGGAAAATAGTTACAGACCTAAATAAGTAGGTGTATAATTTCGAAGTTGGAACGAAGAAGCCAAACAAAGCACTTGATCGAATCATCCGACGATGGGAGAGGGCTCTCCGACGTTTTTGCCTATTATACCGAGCATCGTCAGCAGGGACAATAGGTGAGAATGCAGGACCTAAAGCAAGAGAAGGTAAGAGGTAATAAAATGGGAGCGAAGAGTTAGGCAAAGGCAGCAGGCAGAGGGCCAAAGGGAAGCAGGCAAGAAGCAAGGTTCTAAATAAGACAACAATAAATAGGTATAGATGCTACCCGAAGCAGTTTGCGAAGAAGCTAGGGTCGAAACCGTAGCTGAAGTAGGGCGACCAGGGATCATCTATACAAGCCGTGTGCGCTGAAGCTACACTGATAAATGGGGAAAAATAGCACAGCCAAGCATGAGAACATCGAAGGCGCATAAAAGCGGAACTGCATATAAGCAAGCGAGGTGTATTAAAACAAGTACACCCAAAAGTGGGAAAACACCGCTAAAACCAGTGCGATGCACAGGCATGGAATGCAATGCGCAAATAGTAATAAAAAGCATAATAGAAACTGAATGATTCGATCACGAACTAACCAAGGAAAGTACAATATATTGTATAGGCGGACGTTGAGAACATGCAAACACATATAGGGATGTATAACAGATATAGACTACGCTGGATGACACCAGAGACCGATGCATACGTAGCCCACGTACGGCGAGCACACGCCTTAGGAGCACAATATCTAAGGCTCATATCATAGCAACATACATTTGACGGTAGCCAACAAAAAAAACTGTAAACAAGCAACCAGGCCGAGTGGTATGAAACCGAGCCTGAACAAGGGACCATAGCCGTAGGAACAGAGACAGTGCCATACATTGTGGACTGCATCATACATGCTATAGACCAAATAAAAGAATCTAGAGATATCTAGGAAAATAATAAACAGACAAGAAGTAACGTGTCATAACATAGCTGGAGCTCACAACACACAAGAATCAAGCATGACGACTTGTCATAAAGTATACAGCAATGTAAAACCACTATAAAGGATGTGGACAAACCTTAAGTGGTCGAAGGCAGAACAAAGAGCGCAGAAGATAGACAATCAGCAGACGATGACAAGCGGATAAGCCGTTAACCTATGTACAGGGTCCGGAAAATACATCAATCGAAGAAACAGCAGTGCAATACAGCGATAACAAAACACAACCAGACACACAGCATAGGCAGTATCAACAAACACTAAGGCCGAAATAAAGCTACACGGAGCCTAACTCGTGGTCAACAAATCGAGCCAAGCAAAAAAAATAGATGAACAAACGTTAATAGGCGAGAAAACAAGAACCGACGAAAGAATACGAACACAGAAACGAAAAGAGATCAAACAACAAATAAAACAACTAGGCACCGCAAGCAGGTGGGAAATCACAACACAATGGCACATGGATGAAGTGCGGAAAAATGTAAGCTGTATATGGAGCATGGCAAATGGCGTAAACAAAGACATACCTCAACCGTATGTATCCATCTCGACCAACACAGGCATGGTAAGGCAACGCACAGACGAAGCTAGTAAACCAGAACACAACGCATAAACCTGTAAAGAAAACCCGGGTGAAATTAGACGGGGCCCAAGAAAAAAGGAAGACAACAGTAAAGAGTAAGAACTTCAAAGATCGAAGGAATCGAAACGCCGACGGTAGAGGACGAACTACAAAGAGCACCGAGCGGATAAGAACATTAGCAAAGAGGCGATGTAAACTAAGCAGCGGATGGAGCGACGAGGTAAGCGAATAGGCCACAAGAAACGGCCCTGCAATGAGCTATATAGAGAGGCAGGAGCAATGAACCGAGCCTGACGGACCATGCGCTAGGTGATAGAAAAGATGGTAAACAGGGAGGCTATTAATGGTGTATAGGAACCATAGCATCAACTATAGAGGAGAACTGCAGCGATCATTCCCGAGCACATCGATACACCAGATCCAACAGTTGAGAACAAAGCATAGGTCCGATTGAACGGCATGAACCAGCCAACCAACGATGAACAAGACCGAAGCAGCGAACACAAAAGAAATCGCTAGTTTCAAGCAAACCGCAAGAACGCAAGTAGGCAGTCGTACTATACGATAGGTCATCCAAAAGTCAAAAAACACAGGGGCTATTAGAAGGACCGCAGCAGTGAGCACAAAAGAAATCCCTACTTTGAGCACATCACAAGAAGGCAAGCAGGTTGACTAAGTATGCAATAGGTCATCGAAAAGCCGAAAAACACGAGGGCTATCAATCTCGCACACGAAGGTATCACAAAACAAAGGGGAGGAGACAGAGAGCAGCGAGGTAGGGCAGATATCACCTGAGAGAAGCCACAGCAACAACAATAGCAACCCACCGCTAGCACTTCCATCCCGCCTTAATCCACAACCATTTTCATCCTCTATGCAAAAATCAACAAATAAACCCCATCAGTGAATGCATCGAGCTCTAAATCTTAACAATTGAATCAATAAAAGGGAAAAGAGCACGAACACGTTGATGTGCTAAGCTCGTGGGCATGAATTTGTGCACCCAGTAGCTAGCAACGAGCATGCGAGGAGGGGCAACGACAATACGGCCGAGCCAAGAACAGAGAGCACTTCCATCCTGCCCTAATTCACAACCATTTTCATTCTCTATGCAAAAATCAACAAATAAATCCCATCAGTAAATGCATTGAGCCCTAAATCTCAACAATTGAATCAATAAAAAGGGGAAAAGAGCACGGGCGCGTTGATGTGCTAAGCTCCAGCGGCATGAATTTGTGCACGCCGACGCCAAGAAGACGCATGCGAGAGGGCCGACGACGGCCACGGCCGAGTGGCAAAGCAGAGACAAACTCAAAGCCGAATCGCGATGAAGGGCGACCGCGTGGTACCTGAATGAAGACATCGGGGGGAAAAGGGATCGAAGGTAGCAACCGAGAGGTCGAGCCGAGATGCCAATGTCAAGGCCGAGCTTGCCGGTCTTGCATGGCAAGGCAAGCAAGAAGACGAGACGGCCAGAGGCAGAGGTCGAGTCGGGCGCCGAGCCACCATGGACGGGCGTGGAGCCGGGAGCAGAGGCCGGCGACGCTAGGCTAGGGGAGGCGTGACCAAGAGGAGGCGACCAATCAAGCGAGGCGCAGGGCCAAGAGGAGGCGACGGAGGCCGTGCCGAGAATGGGGAGAGGCGGCGCCAGAAGAAATCGGGAAGGAAAAACGCAGGGAGGTCTAATCACCAGAGCCCGTGGCCTTCGGCTAGGTGGTGAGGGGCCAAGGCGGGGCGACAGGCAGCCGGCGAGGGCGCAGGGGCCAAGAGGAAGCGATCGGAGGCTAGGCTGGAGAGCGGGGAGAGGCGGCAGCAGAAGAAATTGGATGACCTAATGGAGCTGGCGCTTGGAGAAGAGATAGAAGCCAGAGGGGAGCAAAGCCACAGAAAGGATGCGTGCGGGAGCCGCTGCCTGTGAAGACCGAAGCGGATAAAATATCTGGAGCTGAGGACCAACACGCGAACGTGCAAGCGCCTCGTTGGCTTGATTGAAGCGGCGAGGACGAGCAAGACGCATCGGACGACACCGAGCAGACGAGCACGGGAATCCGACTGCCCACAAAAAACAGAAGACGTGGACACTCTCTTTGAGCCTCGAATCCGTCAGCTTTTATATAGAAAGATTTCCTCAAGAAAAAAAAACATTTACCATGTTAAAGAGCCGAAAAGTACCTCTATCGTGCTATAACCCTTTCCTGTTTGCAATTTTTGTTTTAGTGATATGTGACACTAACACACAAAGTGCAGAGCCATCATTTTCCTTTCGAGACGAGCGGTAGACATTTTTGCTATCGGAAGTACCAAGTGCCTTGCAAGGAATGTGCTAGTGCAAATAGGCTGCCAGCTCCGAGTAGGTTTTCGTAATCTTGTCGCAGTCACCACACCACATGTCCAAAATACCACAAGGAGGCTTGGGGATAAACCACGAATTTTGACCGGCCCAACTCATTGCGGGCTCGCCTAGAATAACCCAACGTGGACTGACAAACTTAATAGGCCGATCTTAGGCCCAGACTGCATGGCCGAAATCAAACCGGGCATGACATCGACCCAGCCCAGCATTTGCTCAGGTCTACTCATCCACCCATGACTCATTCATCGGGGACGTTGAACTGAACTTATCGATATTTCCCGCACCAACTGGTACGATCGGTATGTACTATTTCGTCACCTAAAATAGTACAGAGTAGGTTTGTGTTTTGTATCGCCTTTGATCTGGGTTATCTCGACCATATCGCCGATCACGGCCACATCGGTTTCAATACCGCACAATGCTTAGGACCATACCAGTAGAACTGAAAATATCGTCTATTCAACTCATTGATGCACATGTTATATTTGATCCTAATCTATGTATTTGATGTAATAATATTATGGGTGAAATTTAGTGTATATACAATTAAACGTGTGTGTATATATATATATATATATATATATATATATATATATATAATTTTACAACAGTACAAAATTTACCATTCCAACAGCCAACCGGTAGTCTCGAAATGTTATCCACAGGTATGTGATAAAGTCATACTTATCAATTCCATTCTGGTACCGACCGAAACATGCCATATCGACACTCAAACCGGTACACCGTAGTCTTAATTCTGTACCGGCCTCAATACTAGTCAATACAGCCATTACACCATTCCAATTGTTCCGACACCGATAAAAAAAAAATCTAAATGCGCTCATGGGCACCCCATGCCGCCGCTCATGCCTCCACCCATCCCAAACCTCAACCTGTGCGCCACCTGTTATCCACCACCCACATACGAACCACAGCCGGCGAGGCGACCAGAGGAAGCGAACAAACGAGTGCCCCCTGCCCACCTCCCCTAACCCAACTTGTGCCGTCTCGTCCCAGCCAAGCCACGCCCACCTCCCACATGAGCCGCGCCGCCACCACTGCCGATTTGGAGGACGCCGCCGAGAAGAGCTCGAGGGAGAGGTCCTGCGGTCTCTAGATTGGTGTGTTTCTTCTCTTGACCCAAGTTCTTTGGAGTACTGGATCGGTGAATCGGCTCGGCTGGATGATGATGGGCTGTTGCGCTCCTCCCGCTGCGGCGCCTGTCGGCCTCCCCTCCTCGGGGCCGCCGCCGCCGAGAGCTGGCGGCTTCTTGCTGCCTTGCTCGTCAGTGCGGAGCCGTGGAGTCTTGCTGGGATGGGCTCCAAGGACCGAGAGGCCGCCGCCGGCCGCGATAGGGCCGAACCGGGTACTTGCTTCTTGTAGATATTGCTTTTGTTGCCTGTTCTGCTTGTTATCATTCGTGGATTGATGTTAGGCGGATTAGAATTTATTTTGGAATTGTGATGGTGGGATGTTTCTTCACTGTTAAATTGTTTCTTGCTTGCATGACTGGCTACTCTGTGGCAATTCCCTGATGTTGACTGAAAAATCACCTTGCATAGCCTAGGAAATGCAAGACCTAATAATTAAAATGTATCCCCTTTGAAGAAAGAATCATTGTTCTCATAATAATCGCGACCCTAACTGAGCATGTATTGACGCTGATTGCTATTTGAGTGGTTGTGGTTGTTCACCGGAAATCCAGCCTCATTGCATATTGAATCGTTTGCAATCTACAATAATCAATACCCAGTGACATCAAATTGCCATCCAGTGGTATAGCATGATGGTTGCGACGTTCACTCAAAATTCAAGCTTTTTACATTCCACGGCAACAACAGGTCTTGCTTGTATTGCCACCCTTTGCACTCACGCCTTTCCAGCTTGTGACCTGTTTCAAGTGGAAACTAGGCATTTGAGATTAAGTTGGGTTAGAAATTATGATTGCTTCAGTTTGTTGCCCAATCCCAACCTTACGGTTGGGATTAAGGCGGAAAAGAAGTTACGATTGCCTCAGATAACTGTTTATCTCAATCGCAAACATTGATTTCTAATTTAATGGCCCACAATCACTTATTGTAGTTGTGGGTACATATATTTCTGGCTGATAGACGGTAAGACCCACAATTTGTAAAGATACCATTTTTGCAGATAAATGTTGTACACTACATGGCAAAAGTGTTTGTATTATACTCCGAGTTTATAGCTCTTCCCAAATATAGGCTCAAAGGGTGAGGTGGTCTATGCAGCGCAAAAGCTAACGTAGAGTTTCTTGTAAATCCATCCAGTGGATTCTGGATTTAAAACAGACAGCACGGATAGACATCCACAAGGTGGATTTATGTAGAAACAACAGTGATCAACACCCTTTTTTGGGTATGCTTGTTGTAAGTATGGTCAATTTTGACAATTGGGCAAGGGCGCAAACTAAAAATTGTAATTCTGGTTCTTTGATGTCAGAATGCTTTAATATATTTGGTTTTCACTAATGATTTACTGCCAGGGGCTGTTTTTATTGTGCTCGTATAGTTGCTCTGCGGATACATGCGAAGAGATGGGCATGAAGGTGGTGGGAAGAGTCAAGGAAGAGATGACAATATTCTGTTTGGGCCAGATGACGATAATGGTTCAAAGATTCCTACTCAGGTCGAGACTCTCGTTAAGGGTACTGCAACAGTTAGTGCTCCAGAATACAAATCACTCCCAGATCTAGATTACCTGCAGGTGGCCTTTTCTTACCATTTTCTACTCTTTTCTGTTCAATTTAGTTAAAATTGACTTTTGTGGCCATTAGTCTCTGAAAGTTAGTTTGGGACCACCATATTTTCCATCCATGTCAAACCTGTCAGGAATGATACATACCAAATACCATATCTAACTTGTATGAATTGATTTATCTTATGGAGTGGTTTCGTTGAACTGGCGGTAATGCAGGAGTTGCTGGCTATTCAGCAGCAAGGACCCCGAGCAATAGGTTTTTTTGGTACCCGCAACATGGGGTTTATGCATCAACAACTTATTGAGATCCTGAGCTATGCTATGGTCATAACAGTATGTCACTGAGTTATATGTTATACTCGTTTGTTGGATCTTTGCTTCCTCTACCACTCTAATTAATGTTTGTGTTAATTGCAGAAAAATCATATATTCACATCTGGTGCTTCTGGGACTAATGCAGCTGTTATCAGGGGTGCTTTAAGGGCTGAAAAGCCAGAGTTGCTCACTGTAATTTTGCCTCAAAGTCTAAAGAAACAACCTCCCGAAAGCCAAGAGCTGTTATCTAAAGTAAGAATTCATGGTATTTCAACCCTGAAATGGACATTGCTAGCCTAATTTTATGCCAAATTATTTACTGGAGAGCCGTACATAAACCAGTTTGCCTCTTGTTCTATGTATTTTTAGTCTTGCCATTTTGCCATTTTGTATTGTTTGATTGCTTGCCGCGGTAGCAGGACTTCCAACATATTGACACAAAATTATGGGAAAGGTGCATTAGGTGAGAACTCCACATAAAATGGGAGAACATTAATTCATCAACTCATGAGCCGAATCCTTCAATCAACTTGTGAATGAACTGTGTTTATCGGATCTATATCATGGCTAAAGTGATGATAATCGTGACCACACTGATTGAATGGCTTCGATTGTGAGTTCGCATGCTCCTGCTATCAGGGGAGTTCTCACCTAACATGTCTCCATTACGAGGCATTTTAGAAATGCATGCATTTCTTAAGTTGCATTTTTCAATTACTGCATACTTGTTTAATCAATACCCCCGCCACTCTGTACTCTCACTTCAAACCTCTGACCTTTAGTTCTGCCGAATGTCAGGTCTTACCTGGATATTCTTATAATTTATTTTTTGATTTCCTTAGGATGTTTGGTTGCTGTCCTTACAAGTTTGAACATAAATATGCTAGTAACTGACACAATTGCTCGATTAGGAATGTCTTATCTGGCCATACGAGTTAAGGCTAAGTCTAAACATACGAGTTATTCAGTGGCGTATTCTGAATTTTCTCTAAACAAATTGACAGAACTAAAAATCAAGGAATCTTGAGTCACCATCTGGAGTATCCTACGATTCTGGGTAGCTAACTAGACTTTTACTGTCATATGTGTTAATTCTAGCAACTTGTCTCACAGAAATTATTACAGCGTTCTGCTTTAACATGTAAAGCTGATGTTGTGTTTCCGTATGGTAAGTTGGATGTGATTTAGTGATTTTATTGTTAATTTTACAGGTACAAAACTTGATTGAGAAACCTCAGTATGACCATCTGCCACTAATTGAGGCTAGCAGGTTTGTCAGCTACCTTTTCATATTGCTTATAATTTTGTGATATGTATTTTGTACAGTCACTCATCTTTACCTAGAATTAAAAAGAAGATATTTTATAATAATTGAATATTCTATCCAAGCTTGATTGGCCTATTTTTTTAGCTTCTGGTTCACATTCTGGGCTTGCACTTATGTTATTACTATGTATTAGTAGCTTCAGAACAGCCCATTTATTCTGCTTGATATTGTACTATTACTGTAATAAAGATCATCATTTTTTTGTCAATCTATTTTTTTTCAGTGAACTGCTTTACATAACTAGTATTTGTCTTGTTCCATTATAGAAATACACCTTCTAGCGGTTCATTAACCCCTTTATTTACCCTGCTCACGTGTACAAAAGAAGTGTTTTTCTCTAAATTTAATGCTGCGATTTGAGGAACTGAGCTCAGCTCAGTTGGTGGGAGGTGTGGGTGTACACCCCTACCACCCAAGTTTGAGTCCTCTACGGCTCGGATTTGGGTGCCTATTTGCCTATTTCTTCTTAATTAAATAAATACCTAGTTCCTCCCAGCTATCCAACATTTTTTCTTCAAAAAAATGTTGCGATTCGTACTATTGATACTTAATAGTTCTTATAATCTTCAGGTTATGCAACATGGACATCATCTCGAAGGTCCAACAGGTGATATGCTTTGCATTCCACGACAGCAAGCTGCTGATGGAAACCTGCCAGGAGGCAAAGAACCTCCGGAAGATCGTAACGTTGTTCTACTTGGATTAGCTCCTCAGGGATCTTCTCCCCTTTTTTGTCCGTAGGCTGGTGGATGAGAGGTTACTTGGTTTAGTTAGTTCTGTTTACTCTAAAACTCTGGAATAGTTGCATCTTCACTTCAACTGAAGAAAGTCATTTTGCCCATTGTTTTGATTATTGGTATAAATCAAATAAGCTTGTCGATATCTGTAACTCGTCAGTAAAGGGAATAATTTAAAGTAGCTGTTATTGGTGGTCTCAAAGGTTTAGGTGATTCTTCATGACCCAAGTTGCAGCATCTTCATTCTGTTGTTCTAATATACGTTCAGTTCAGTAATATGCTTAACTTTTTTTATTTTATAGAAATAATCATCTGTCGTTTAACTGTTGGACGATTAGCCTAAGTCGCTTAACGGTTGAGTGACTTGAACACCAATCACTAAACGGTGTACAATGCATGCCCTGCTAGCTGAGCGACTTGTACACTAGGACCAACCGTTGAGCGATAAATGTCCAAGTCGTTTAACCGTTGAGTTACAAGTGTTCAAGTCGTTCAACCGTTGAGTGACTTAGACTAGTCGTCCAACGGTTGAACGATAGATGGTTATTTCTGTAAAATAAAAAAATATGTATATCACTGTATTTCGGAATAAAAACTAGGTTATTTTTTTTAAAAAAAATCTTCAGTTAGGCCCGTTTATTGTAGGTGACCTCAAAGGTTCAGTTGACTCGCTCGAGCGTCGCAGAAAAATGTAACGTGACTCGTGGCGTGAATGTTATGCACTTCGAATCGTAGTTTGGTACTCTAGCTGCGGTTGCCCGCACCGTACGCGCGCGGTGTAGCGCATCCAGAATCCAGGCCGCGCTCCACATGTATGTAGCAGTCGTCGTGCATGCGGGCTTGGGAGTGGTTGCCTGCCGTGCCGCGGGCTGACCGTGCCGCGGGCAAGCCTGCACGCCGTGGCCCGGTCGCGGAGAGGTAAGGCACGCCGTGATCCTCGAGCCCGTTGTACTTTGTAGGCGCGGTCGTCGCGGCACACGCAAAGCTAGCCGGCTGAACGGGCCGCGGAAAGGTAAGGCTTGCCAATATCAAATATGCACGCAATCTGCTCCTCCGCGCGCTTCCTGCTTCCAGCTGAAGTTGTCTGGCCGACGACCGCTCGTCCGGCGTGCAGCTCGCTTGGCTGTTGGTTTTTGCTGCACGCCGGCCTGGAGCCAAGTGTATACCGGGTCTAAGCTCCATGTTTTCCCAGAAGAAGACATGAGAAACAGCACATTTGACCTACTAGGTGGGCAATTTCCTATTTCCAGACACAGAAATGGTACATTCCCATTCGAATCAAGAGGACTTTTTTTTAGGAATTTTGTTAAAGGAGAGCCGAAGTCTCAACTTGCACAGCGGCTCCGTGATTGGTCGCAGAAATATACAATATAAGAAACCTGGTACACGGACGTGGATTTCTTTACTAATTGTCTTCAAATAAATCATGCATAGAGAACCACTTCTTGGTGTGATGATAGAGTTATGAATGTATAACTCTACTTATCAGACTTTAAATCTTAATGCCCATCTTTACGTAAGGAATTTTGTGAGATCATATTTATCTTCAGCCTCCGTTTAGACAAACGTGTATTAAAGAGATACGTTTGCTTGTATGTGTGTGGTGCGCGTCTTCCTCGTCATCGAAAAAAACACTCGCATAAATGTGCTACATTGAGACTTTAATCAACCAACTAAACACCATTCCGACGCATTCCACATAAGTCGTACAAAACCACACCGAACTGAAACTACGTAAGCGCCAGGCGAGCACAAGCACCAAACCATGCCCGTCTCCCTTTCTAAAAGAAACAAAGACCATCCCCGTCTCCGGGGCCTCCGGGCCGTCCGTCCCATGCCCACCAACCATCGTCCACATACCCGTCAAGTTAGCCCCCGCTTCCAGAAAACACAAGCACCCGTCTCGATCCATCCATCCATCCATCCGGGCCGAGACGAGTTATCTCGTGCCCTGCTGTTCGCGTCTCCCGCATCCGATACAGCAGCAAGCAATAACCCCTCCTCCGCTCCCGCCTCCATGGCTGCTCTCCTCCGCACGGCCGCCGCCCTCGTCCCCCCGCCCTCGCCTGCCCGGGAGCCGCGCCGGCCGTGCGCTGCCGCGTCCCTCGTCTTCTCCCGGCGCGCGCCGGCGCGGTTGCCCGCGCGCAGCCGATGCCGGTTCGGCGCGTCCCCGGCCGCGCCGCGAGCCGGCTGTGGCGGTTGGGGCCACCGAGGCCGACGAGGCCGCGCAGACCGCGACGCAGGTGAGGGGTTGCATCCCCGTCCCCGTTGTGCTTTGCCTGTAGCTTCTGTATGTTTTGTTGTTTCTTGCATAAATTTTCGGTGGATAAGCAGGTAGTTCTGAAGAAGAGCTATTGGATATCTAATGTTGTATCTTCTCGGTTGAAAATTAGATAGCGGAGTTGGATTTTGAAACCACAAATTGTTCATTCGGAGCACACACAAGTTTGCATACTATCTGTTAAGTGATGATATGACCTTCGACTGCTCCGCATTAACATCTGTGGGGTACATTATTTGCCGTTAGGTAGTAGCTTGCTCAGAGCTGCATATTTAATTTAGGCTCTCATTTTCTGAAGTGTTGGCTTAATGGCTTTAAATGCATATACCTTGTGAGATTTTAGGTCATTCGGTGGAACGTTTGCTTTTCAGTTGTTTTATGTTCAGTTGAACAGCTGTTGCTGTACACTATTATGTGCAGTATCTGGGTGGTACCAAGGTTCTGCGCTACCTTCGTGAATGGTTGGTGTCGGGTGATAAAATGACAATCTATTTATCGTTTATACACGTCATTGAGCTACCGTGGACAACCACACTCGGCACTACACTATTTTTTTAATCTTGTACATCGATACTTGTAAAGATATTGGTTATGCAACTCCAGTATTATGAATGCATTTTAGCTGTGACCACTGCATGCATGTGTGCTTGTGCTTACGTGTGAAGATGCTGGTATAGTCCCTCCTACCTTTGGTCCCTAGATTATATGCAATTAAGTTACTTGAGAACAGTGAATTATTATAATGTTGTGAAAATCTGCTATCAGACTTACTATTCACATTTTGCAATTCTGGTATACTGTTTTAGATTTTCTTACAGACCAAGGACTTGACGCTAGGTTTAGACACTGTAATGTGTCTGATTTGTGTAACTCATAGTACAGGAGTTCAATTGCAGATTGTATATTAAATACAAGGATGCATTATTTTCAATTTTTAGCATAAGGGTTTGTGCAGATTATATGATAGCACCATGGTTATTAAGGCGTCGCCTAAGCGGTAAGGCGCCGCTAGGGGTCAAGGCGTCGCCCCTGCCTTGCGTCCTCTGCTCGGAACCTTTGGTGGAGAGGGAGGTAGAAGGAGAGAAGAGAAGAGCCGGCACCTGGATCTTGGAGTTTGTCGACAAGGTGCGGGGCCACCCGTCGCCTATCTTCCTCAAGCCCGTCGCCGAGGACCTCTGGAACGACAACGACGGCCCTCTCCACCGTGCAAAGCCATCGCCTCCGGATCTCCCGCCGCTGCTCCGGATCCGTGCCACCATGCTGCGCCTCCACGATGACCCCGCCAGCGCTTGCGCCGCCTGAAGCTCTTGCACCCTCGGCCGGCCCGTGCTTTCATGCAGCCTACGCTGCCAATGGTGGAGATGCGGGGAGGGGAATCCTTAATGGATGCGATGATGCCGATGCGTATCCTCTGCCCGATCTGGATGTCTCCATTGGGGATTTCTTGGGCTTGATGCACGCGGTTGGATTTGTATTGGATGGCCTGTATGTAGGGAACGGATGGGCGTCCCACGGTGATGGAATGGGGACATGATCACATGACCATGAGTACGTGTCAGTCTACGATCCGCACTGAGGGCCGCACGATCAAGATCCAATGGTGGAGGCGAATGCAAGGCACCAAATGGCAAGCACTGAGGGCCGCACGATCAAGATCCAATGGTGGAGATCAAAGCCAAGGAAAAATTGATGCCCTTGAATACCTCACTGGCCTCGATCCTAACCATCCATTGCTTGATCTGATGGCAATGAATCACGGAATGGCAGAGAAAGGCCGAGGGGGTAAAGGCAGACAATACGCCTTATGATGTGTGTAAGGCGTCGCCTCGCCTCACGTCTTACCGCTTAAAAGGTGTGAGGGGGGTGGGTCGCCTCGCCTCTCCTTACCGCCTTAATAGCCATGGATAACACTAGGATTTTAAGTGATGCTTTGCCAATATTTGAGGTTGGAAATTGTTGTGCACTAAAAAGCTGTATACACATACTTCGTAATGCTAACCACTATGAGATGGCATTGGTGTAGCAGTATCTTATTTCACTTTCGATTCTTCTGTAAAAGCTAAAGAAGTTGATCCTGTATCATTACTCATTAGAATCTATAACCTCACACAATTTATCTATAGAAACACTTGAATTCTTACTTACGCTGGAATCTTTTTATGTCACAGGAGGATTCAGAAACTGAAGCTACTGGAGACAGTGTTGCAGATGATGGTGCTGTTGTCTCAGAAGAAACTCCCTCTGTTCATGTCACAGCATTGCAGTCATACAAAGAAGCTTTGATTAATGATGATGAAGCAAAAGTCGCTGAGATAGAGGGCTTTTTACTTTCTATTGAGGATGAGAAGAACTCTCTTATGAGCGAAATCACAACTTTAGATGCAGAATTGACAACCGAGAGAGATCGTATCTTGAGGATAAGCGCTGACTTTGATAACTACAGGAAAAGGACAGAAAGAGAGAAGCTTTCTTTGATGACAAATGTGCAAGGGGAAGTTATCGAGAGTTTGTTGCCTGTTCTTGACAACTTTGAAAGAGCAAAAACACAAATAAAGGTGGAAACAGAGAGAGAAGCGAAAATAAATGACAGCTACCAGAGCATTTATAAGCAATTCATTGAAATTCTGAATTCACTAGGTGTTGAAGATGTGGAAACTGTTGGCAAACCATTTGATCCTATGGTAAGCAGTGCTAGCAACACATGATCTAATACACTTAGATTTTGAAAATAAACATTTTTTCACTTAATTCTTAATATTATCTTGTTTCATTCAAATTTTTGTGCCTTCCATGGTCTAGTGTTAAGTGTATCTATGATCAGACATTCAGACCTAATCAGGGGTAAAAGGTAAAGATGCATTCATATGCTTGGTGTAATGACATTTAACTGTGAAAAAAAAATAAACAACCTTCTTATGCAACATCTTCATTCTTATATTTTCGGATAATAATGTGGGAAAACATGTGGGAAAGCCTATTGAGCTGTAATATAAAGGGCTAAATCTGCATAGACTATTATTATTTTTATTCTGGGTTTGATAAAGGTATATCTTTATTTAAGAATAATTCATTTTGCACCTTCTGTTTCAGCTTCATGAGGCTATTATGCGAGAAGAATCAGTGGAGTACGAAGAGGGAGTCATCATCCAGGAATTCCGCAAGGGTTTCAAACTTGGGGAGAGACTATTGCGCCCGGCAATGGTCAAGGTGTCTGCAGGACCAGGCCCTGAAAAGTCTGGAGACGACGGTCCTACAACGGTTGAAGATAGTGTAGCACCTCAAAAGGTCGAAGATAATGAAGATGATGGTTTTGATGATGCTGATGCTGAGTAACTGAGCTTAATTTCTGATTTCATGGGAACAAAAGTCCAGAATTTTTTATGCTTTTCTGGAGTGTGCCAAGCCGGTAATAGGATAGCGTGAGATATTTGGCTCCTCAAATGTGTCATTTCCCCCTTCCTGCTGTTGACATGGAGTGTTGATATTGTCTCAAAATTTATGTTTCCTCTGGGTGTGGTCATTGTTATGGTTAGAATTTTCTTGGTTCATTCAAGCAACAATCATGATAATATGAGATAAATTGGTTTTGATCTGTTGGACATCGACGGCAAAAACTAGATAACTTGTTCTGTGATTTTTTTCTTCTTGATTTCAATCTTTTCCTAAAGGGAGCATTCCTACTGGAGCGGTACTTAGTAGCATATGAACTGGCATCAGAATTTCAGAAATTTGGGCTATAAAAGGACATACCAAATTCTCAATCTTGCAACTTGTTATCATCATCAAGAACCAGATTTTACAGTGAAACACCGGTCGATTCCATGTGATAACCTCAAATCGGTTGGAACGTTGAACCGTGGCATCGAATACGACGTACGAGCTGCACAATTTCACTGAAGGACGAGGTGAGAACGGCCGTGCTCGTGCACGCAGACGCAGTAGTACAACCAGACGATCCAGACCCAAAAAAGTTGAGGCCCAGAATCCCCGTCGAGGCTCCCGTGCCAAGTCCCCCAAAAACTCCAAACGCCCTTGAGAGCGGCAAACCGTCGAACACATTGCCTGCTCTAAGCTGATAAATGGTGGGCGTGGCGGCGGGCGTGGGCGTGCTGCTGCCGTTCCCGTTCTACTGGGCGCTGTGGAACCACCCGCAGCGGTGGGTGGACCTGTGCGGCCGCGGCGCCGACCCGTGCCGCCGCATGGCGCAGGTCTCCCACGTCCTCAAGGCGCTCCAGCTGCTGTCCCTCGCCTCCGTCGCCTCCTTTTCCTGGCCCCCGCCCTTCTACTCCGTTGTCCTCCTCGCCTTCGGCCAGTACCTCAACTTCAAGTGAGTAGTAGACCTAACCCCCCCTCTCCCTGACAAACGCAACGTCTCTTCACGTTTAGATTAGCTGCAACTGCTAGGTTTTCGTTGTCATGGAATCGCTCCATCTCTAACCTCTCCGTGCTGATCCATTAATCAACACCAAACGTTGCATCCATCTATGTTAGTTATTATTATCTTGAGCTCACCTCAGTTCGCGTCGCCGCTCAAGCTCTCGCACCGGCCACCGCGTCGCAATATGTGGTTTTTGCTACAGTTTTCATTGATAAAAACAGAGGTGCTTTTTGACAAGCTATACATTTTCTTCGCGTTCACTAAATTGTAAACTATTGGGGCTTAATATGGCATCCTAAAGTTTGTGGCTTAGAAAAATTTAGGCATCTATGAAAATTTTACCGTGGGTGAACTGAACTGGGTGTGTCTATGGTCGATAGAGGCCATCAGGTTGTCAGATTTAGGAATTGGAAATTGCTGGTTTTGACGGAAAACATGTTACTGCAATCTAATTCGTGGAAGTCTTGATTGATTTAGTGCTACAAAATTACTGCAGGCAAGTTAACACTGGTGTGTGTTCAGGAAACTAGGTACAAGGGATTTAGAGAGGTGGGTGAGGCAAAAATGTCAGGGTAGTTGACAAGCCTTGAACATATGATCCGTCTTCATCATTGATCATGGTAGTTGACAAGCAATATTAGCATTAAGACACCGTGGATTGTTTGCTGTTGTAACTGGTGTAACCAACTAGCCATGTAAGCAAGTTAAGTCTTTGGATAAACTAGCTGTATATTTCTCCAATTTAGAGGTTAACGCGCACCCTTCTAGACACTTGTAGTGTGGAAATAATGTAATCCATGACTTGGTGGTTTTGATGTGTGGAAACTACTGACCTGGAGATTATATGGCCACTGCTGCTTTAACAAATAATACACCTTATGTTTGTGCTAATGCTTACACTACACATTTTATGTTGGAGTTTTGGGCAACACTTTACACCTCTTGGAAATAGCGTGAGGGAGTTCAGGCTCCAAAATCTGTGCATATTCTTGTTTCGATGTTTTGGCTTGGATACTAGCAGCCTGTGTATATTCTCCTATATTCTCAGAAGGGCCACTTCGTATTGCATATTCAAGCACTGTCACAAATAACCAACCTGTACACAAATAGTTACCGGAAACACGGTTCGTTCGAGTCGTAGTACGGGATTCGGGTTTGTAGTTCGTCACTTTTTCTTCCAATTTCCACTGCGAACACAAACTCCGTATCCTAAACCGGTTTGATTCGACTAATGCGGTTCGCGATTCGCGGGGTTTTATAGCGAATCCAGTAACTATGTATTAGATCACAACAACATTTTCACTCAGTTAACCTGTTGCTGAAATATCTGATTTTTCTTCAGAGTGTACCAGCTGCTAGGCGAGTCAGGTACCTACTACGGTGTTCGATTCGGAAAGAAGATCCCGTGGGTGACAGAGTTTCCCTTCGGTTATATTAGGGACCCGCAGTATGTTGGGAGCATCCTTAGTCTTGTGGCACTGCTGTGTTGGGTTCCGTTCCAGTATGTGCTGTTTTGGTGCCTTGGTTATGTTTTCATGATGTGGGTGGAGTACAAGGAAGATCCTGCCACTCGCGCAATGCTGCTCTCCTGATTATATTTAGTTGTTGTAGCTAATAATTCAATATTTCTGTTCCTAGAGATGACTAAACTTGGTTTAATAAAGAGATGTGTGTTGGAAATATGCCCTAGAGGCAATCATAGAGATGATTATATTTCGTTATGTTTATAATATTGGATAATATGTTATCCTATTCTTTGAATGAATCATTGGTTATGAAGATTAACAAGTATGTGATTTGTCGGTGAAACTCTTAACTTATATAATATCATTCTAAATGAATCCCTGGTCGAATGTCACTGGTCGAGACACTAGTGACTCTACGACCAGCACATATATTGATTGATGACCATGTTTCACCGGTCATGGATATAGAGATATCGAATCAATAATGTGAACACATGTTAGAGAATATAGGGTTGGATTGACCCACCTTGAGACACTATTGAGATTGTTATGATTCTATGTGTCGTTAGTTGGTCTCAAGCAATGATGATGTATGATCCTTAGACTTGAAATCAGTATGGTTTCCTACATGTGTAATAGCACTCTTATGGGTTGTCAATCGCTACTTGTAACTGAGTAGTTATAAAGGTAGCTTTCGGGTATGCTATGAAACATGTGGAGGAATATGACTGATCGGATATGGGATTTGCCCCTCTTAACATAACAGGAGAGATGTCTCTGGGTCCCTCGTTGTGATCAGATAAAGAAAGTGCATGGCCATACCACTAGTGGTCGAAGTGTTCGACCACGTGAAGTTATCCAACACTCGATCGAGAAAGTATTAAACAGTCCATGGATGACACAACATCTCACCTAGAGTTCAACCAGACATCGTGAGGCAAAAGGAGAATACACGAGTAGGTCGCTTAGTTCGATCGATTCTGGTAGTGTCGTATGGAGATCTGAGCCGGTGAGATCGGTCGAACGTAATCACGAGTGGTCGAAACACAGTCGTGGGAGTTCTGAATCGGTCGTATAAAGATAGGACCTGATCGTAAGTAATGAGGACCTGGTCGTAGATCATATTGCATTAAGGTTCGTCCTATATAATTTATGTGTATTCGGGAATCGTTATGTCCTGCAAGGAACCGCCAACGACTCGTGATCGGAAAGGGTTTCCGAGTTACAACCAATTACGCATGAACCTACAGGGTCACACACTTAACGGGTTGGAACAAACCAGTACGGATACGATTCGTCAAACATGTTCGGATAGGATCCGTCACGAGCACTATATAAGAAGATGCATGGGGCTGTTGGGAGCATGGGTGAACATAACAGACAAGACACACGAAAGTCGTGAGTTGAGTTGTTCCACCAAAACCCTAACCGCCATCTTCCTGAGAGCTCTGTCGTGCGACTTGGTGCTTGCACACTAGCGTATGGTTGTTACTTCCCTGGACGTGTGGATACCGTAGAGGCGCTACTGTGGTTGCTGTTGTGCTTGAGGACGATCCGCGATCTTCATAAGGAACTGCAGAGGTCGCTGGAGGAGACGATCGACCACGACCACCGCATCAACGTGCTTGACGCATGACGATCGACTACGACCACTACTTCGACGTGCTCTTCGTTGGACCAGACTGCTCCAACCCTTTTTCCGCTGTTCTGCGCGTCTAGTGGTAACGATCTGTGAGCATCTATTTGCTTGGCTTCCTGGTTTACGTGGTAGAAAATTTTGATTTGTTGCTATCGTAGCCTACCTGTGACCCAACAGTGGTATCAGAGCCATCCTGTGTGGTTTTTGATCTAGATCAGCCACATATAGTTGATATGTGGTAGTAGTAGATTGGATCTATTACTGGTCGGGCCTGGTAACCTAGATCGGTTCATAGAGATGGAATGATTTAGGCCCTGGTCGATAAGATCGATCGGTTTTTCGGTGGTAGTAGATGGGTTTACGAGGAGGTATGAGCTTATAAGGACCAGATGGTTTATTGCGCTTGTTCACGACCATACTGCATATCACTCCTACAGGTTGGAATTCCGCCATCAGTATGTGGTTGTATCAAGGCAATGATCGGATTGGTTCAAAATAGGGTTAATATGATTAATCTGATGATTTTCAAGGCGCGCTATAGGTAGTATGTGCTCATGTCGTCCGATAGAATTGGATTCTATGCATAATTTGTTTTTGCAGGGATTGATGTGAATAGTATGACCCATAATGTATGTGCGTAATTTTCGTGACCTGCGTGTCATGCTTATTACAGCCCAAGGTTGTCTATATTTGTATAACGGCCTACATGTCGACTTGTGATGCTTCTTTACTACTTATGATCCATTACTAGTGCTATTATGAGTAATGGCTTAGTGGGAGTACTTGAAGGAGTCGACCACTTGGAGACATGGCGAACAGGATGCATGGCGATGGAGATCACCATATGGAAGAGTCATACTATATCACAATACAATTTGATTGTCTGTGAATGCCCTTATATTTCTGTTCATTTATTTCTATGCATGTTATATAATCGCTTTAAATGCTTTTAACATGATAGAATTAAATTTCCCTCACGTAATATTAAGTTAAATTGATGTCCTTCCAATAGGCTGCACCATCCAATGTCATGTATTTTAATGGTAGGTCTTGCTAAAGCAGAGTGCCATTAATATTACTTGACTAGATGGGTTTGTGTCGGACACTTACACGTAGAGTGCCATTGGTTTAACTTGACAAGGTCATCATAACGGTTATGGACCTTGGGGCATAAGGTTAGGTGCCAGAGTATAGAGATGTTGTCCAATAACAAGAGTTATATAGAGATATGTGTAACATCCCAAATGTATAATTAGGGTTAATCAAGTATAATTATATGTGTAGAAATTAAAACTTTTTCTCACATCTTGAAAAACCCTAAAATCTTATGTAATTCTTGTCCAAGAGTTGTGTAATTCAAA
Source organism: Phyllostachys edulis (assembly GCA_036346405.1). Classification (NCBI taxonomy): domain Eukaryota; kingdom Viridiplantae; phylum Streptophyta; class Magnoliopsida; order Poales; family Poaceae; genus Phyllostachys; species Phyllostachys edulis. The sequence continues at coordinate 71,794,363 of CM070562.1, forward strand.
AACACAAAGCTCTTGTTGACCAAAAATCAAACTCATTCTCCAATTATCTTAAATCTTGTGTCAAACATTTGGAATATATTTTCCTTGGTCCCAAAAACTGATATGGGACCCTTCAAAAAATATCATGAGTTATAACACTTGTTGATAATTTTGGAGGCAAAACAATCCTTTAAACAACCTTCATGAATTTCCTGAGAAAAATGCATTGCATAATAACCTCTGGAAATTTTATGCAAGGTTGATCTCATGTCAACAAGCTCCAGTTAAAATTTCATCAAATTTGGAGCTCATTTGCTATCTCAAATAATTACGTAAGTTTCATTTTGTTAAAAACTAAATTTAAAAGCCTACACTGCTCCTTGGGCTAGCCATATTCAAAGTTGGTCCAGTTTCAACCAGTGTCTGCACCTCGTGAGACCTCATCTCCACTTGATCAAATGCACTGTTGGATTTACATCCAACACCCACGACCTCCTCCGCATGATCAACATCGCGAGGACCTCCCACCTCATGAGGTCATTGCTGTTGGATCCGTGATCAACGGTCATGACCTCCCCAGTGTGTTAAACCTCAAAGACCTCCTCGAGTGTTAAACCATCGCAATGAGGTCATCCCATTTGTTGAGGTCGTGGCCGTTGGATCAAATCCAACGACCCACGACCTCCTCCTCAACATACACAACAGTCATCCCGCTGCGTGAGGTCATAGCCCTTGGATCCAAGATCCATGGCCCCGACCTCCTCCTCTCAACCTAAACTAAACAAACCTCCCACCTAACTAAGGTCGTAGCCATTGGATCAAATCCAACGACTCACGACCTCCTGCGATATCAAGCACTCACAACCTCCCCATCTTTTGTTGTGCACCGTTAGATTAAAATCTACGGTCACGACCTCCTTTGTCTCATGCGCACAGACCTCCCAAGACGTGAGATCGTAGCCCTTAGATCTAAATCTAAAGGCCATGACCTCCCTTGTGCGTTGCAAGCTCGGACCTCCACCTCTTTTGATCGGAACCCTTAGATCTAAATCTAACGGTCTGACCTCCCTTGCTGCTGCGCATCATATCGACCCTCCCATCGTGTCGGTGCCCTTGGATTTAAATCCAAAGGCCATGACCTCCCTCATGTCCTTTTGATCGCGTGCGATTAAGTCCTCACCGGAGGTCCGCGACCGTTGGATGGAGATCAACGCTTTGGACCTCCTATCCCTTTTCCTCACGTGCGTTTTCGCGATTAAGAAATCGGAGGGCCACGACCTCCCATCCTTGATCGTGTGGTGGGACCTCCTCCCACCACTTAAAACGTAACGGTTCGAAAATGAGATCCGATGGTTAGGACCTCCCGTGTCTTATCCAGCGGTCATAAGGACCTCCCTGTTCTTCTCCTTCCTCTGGCGCACATGCGTTCTCGGCGGGGAGTTAATGTCGGCTTGTCCTTCGTGTCCTTTCAATGACTCTTTCTTGACCGCATTTAATCTGGTCGACTTTCCGCTTATCAGTCAAGACACCGCCCTTGTCAACCTTTATGTCTTGTCCACCCATGGACCAACCTGTGGGCTAAGCTCACCATGGAGCTCAGCCCACTCATCACCATCACCTCAGGCTATAAGTATCCTTTGGGAGCCTCCCTTGGCTTCTTTTACACCCAATTGATCTCAGTCTTGCACTTGTGCGTGGCTGAGCTCCTCCCTCACTCACTTCCTCACTGGTGGCTGCCATTGTTGAGTCCTTGGAGCTCCTCAGTGGCACAAGAAGATCCAGTGGCTTCCTTGTCAAACCCTTGTTCGCTTTTGCTCCCAACACCTCTTGGAAGTTATCCCTGACTTAGTTGTTTGGGCACTTTTCAGAGGAGGACAAAGCTGGAGCTGGAGCTGGTGTCTTGGGCGGTGAAGCTTCACTGTCTTCCCCAACTCCGGTCATCACCTCCACGACCTCCCCAGCACCTTAGGACCTCCAGGTACTCCTCCTGTAGTCCTTTAGATGCTGGCACCCGCATGAATGATTTTGCGGAGCTTTTCTTGGCACAAGCTTGAATGTTGCGCGAGCTGCTTTTTGCATTTTCGTGTTTAGCCGTCTTTGGTCATCTTTGCCCTCTCGGCTCGCCGGGCGTTCAAAGCCGCCATCGCCGCCGAGAGGAGGTCCACTGGTGCGCAACGTTATTGTGCACTCAGTGGTATCATTGGACCTCACCGGCGAGCTCTACATCGCCGGCGAGGATCACTTCTTCACGCTCGGGATTTTGTCGGACGTCCCGAGCGTGTCATTGTCGTTTTTAGGACATAAATTCACCGTTTTAAATGCCCAATCATCGCAATCATTGGTGTCTTAACCGCCATTAACCTGCCCCTTTGCGCGCATTAAAACCCTCGCGCGCGACCTCCTCGTGGTCCTGCGCATTTATCTCATGTCCAAAGCTTCGTGCGGCGTTGGAGTGCAGGGCGTCGAGACCTCCTCCGAGGAGATCTGGGCGTCCAAGACCTCCCTCGCAATCGTGGCCGTCCAGACCTCCCTGGAGGTCTGTGACGTTAGGACCTCCGTTTAGGACCTCTCCGTAGCCATCTCAGCCGTTCATGACCTCCCCGGGTAGATCTTGACCGTCAAGGTCCTCCCTCGGACGATCTGAACCATCGAGGACCTCCCTTGGAACATCTGGACCGTCCAGGACCTCCCCTGTGAGGTCTTGACGATGCAGATCTTCCTTGGGGAGATCTTGATAGTTTAGATCTTCCTTTGGAAGATCTCACCGTTGAGGACCTCCCTTTAGATCTGTCCGTTCCGGACCTCCTTCCTGTGTTGTGGTCCGTTGGATTTCGCATCTACGGTCACGACCTCCCCCTCACCTCGCGCATGTGAGTTGCTAAGAGGTCCAGGACCTCTGGACCTTCACGTGCGGGCGTGTGTGATGTTCTCTGGGAGATCTTGAGCCGTTGGATTTAAGATCGGTGGCTCACGTCCTCCCATACCCTTGTGAGTTTAGAAATTCGAGTGAGGTCTTAGTTAAACTGAAATAAGGTATAGACTTTAGAATTTCATATCTCTTTCATTTTAATTCCAAATGAGGTCAATCAAATTGTGTTGGCTCTGTCTTGAACTTGACTTTAATCCAAAAATGATTGTAAGTTGAGTTCAGCTCCAGAGCACAGTTTGCCATTAGATTTTAAAACCAACTTTAAAATGTGCACTTAAATCAATGCTTAACTTGTAAAATACATAACTAATGCTCTATAGACTATTTTTGGGTGAGACCAACTTTGTTGGTTTCCTCTCTTAGTGAACTCACTGTGAAAATTAGTTTTGAGCTTGTTGCTGTTATAAAAATGAGAACTTGTGCATTATAATTTTGTTCAAGTTCTTGTTTTTGAATATTTGTAGAGAGTGCATAATAGCTCCAAATGAGATGAACTCAATTGTGTTATTCATCTCATGAGGTGCTGGTTTTACAATAAAAATCTCAGCCTCACCACTTTTCTAGAAAATGTTGCCTCATAATTAAATTAGTGAATAGTGCGGTTTGGTAATTAATAGGTCGAGCAGAATTGATTTCATCATATCTTTTGCATTGAGAATCCAAATCAATTGGTTCTTGTTGCTAAATTCATGATAAATCATTGTCTTGCTGCTGTAGAAAATTCAGAGAATTTGGAGTTCGTTTGTTGTGCTGTCTTTGTTGTGTTTAAATCGTTCTTATCGGTTCTTTCTCGCTTTTCGTTGAAGCCGACATTTGTGGTGATCCCGAGAGCGATCCTCTGCCACAACTTGGCCAGCAACAAGGCAAGCAGTTTGACCATTTCCATCATTGTCCCATTACTTTAAAGCTTAATACTTTGTTTTACTTCTATGTATGCATGCTACTTTGTGTTAAATGTCGCTAGCGAGCCTATAGTTGCATGATCTGTAGGAATTGTTTATCCTCTACTACCATGAGCCTAGGTTATTTGCTGTGGTGGGAGCTCGTTGGATGAGCTCTTATCACTTAGTAGTTTCGATGTAAATTGCTTAGACATGCTTAGCTTTCGGTGAAAAGGCGATCATCGACTTAGTCGATGGTCTTGATCACTCAAAAATGATTATTACTCCTATATGTCCAGCACTTGTGCTTTGATTAATTGTAAAATCAAAAACTGAAAATAAAAGATTGATTTAGACTTGGGCATATTGGATGGATGGTGCGGTTTTTGGATGTGGTGGTATGCTGGGTCCCTAAGGACCGAGTACTTGTGTCACTAAGCCAGCGATTTGGCGTACTAACCACGCTTGGGGCATATGGAACCCTCTTGACTAAGTACTCTAGGAGGTGTTAATTATGAGCGAGCTCGGTTGGTGTGTTTTAAAAACAAATGTATATGTATAGTGTGGGAGGGAGCATTAGCTTAGGGAAGGTTGTGATGTCTCCTTCTCCCGTGGGTTGTCTGACTCGTAATTAGCATTCATCCTTTGGAAATGTCTCGTAGGACTTAGCGTGCAAGCACACCTAAGGTAGTGTGCTTAAAGGAAAGGCGATGCGGCGTGTGGATGCAGTGGTACACCTGCGCAGGATAAAACTATTGAATAGCCTCGTCCTAGGTTATGGACATGCTTGGTAAGGTCGTTCAAGACTAGACTACAACCTTTAATTAAAACTTGACATGGTTGGTATGAGCGGGAGTTCATGCTATTGTTGTGGTGACTTGGGTTAGTCACTTCGAGATTGTTCTTGTTGTTGTTACTATGTTATTATCTCGTTGTTACTTCAACATTTAAAAATGTTTTGTCAAATTGCCTTCAATCTATTATGTTATTGCAAATAAATGTTGCTTTATGCTAAAATGAGTCCAAAGCCTCATCCACTTAAATAAAGCTTGCATGTAGCTAAATTATAGTTACTGTTATCTTACGTCGGTCTTGCGAGTACAATAAACAATTTATTGTACTCATTTGCTTTGCTTAACAACTTTGTTGCAGAGGAGGTAGAGCCCAAAGGGCTTTACTTTTGTGAGTCAGTCATTGGTTGGGAGAGCGACTAGCTTGGCGGTCCTGGTCGATTGCCTTGTGGGCTAAAGGCACACTTGGTTGGCTCTTATTTTGGGCCATCTTTATGGCACTTTTGCTTCATTGTTATCTTTTGTAATTATTGTTATTTGGCCTAAGGGCCTCTCTTTTGTAATATCTATTCCATATTATTGTTAACTTCGGTTTTGTGCTTATGTTCTATGTGTTGTATGGAATTGATACATTCTTTTGTTGTGAGGTATGTATCTTGCATTCGAAGTATACATCTCTCGAGACCGGGGTTTATTTGGTTGATAATACTAGGGTCAATCGGATGACTAAGTATTATGAGCCTAATAAACGTCGGGGTCTCACAATATGATTAGCAAAAGGTTGCTTACCATTTTCACTAGTCTTCTAGCAGTGATGCCAAAGCTCACTAGTAGATTAACTGATTGTGGATCTTGAATCATTAAATGTCATCTAAAGGGATATGGTGTTTAGTGGGAGTATCTTTATTAAATTATTTAATAGAAGTTACTTGAACATATGTCTTAGCTTTGCATATTCTATGTTGTAGATCATGGCACCAACTGCTGTACCTACATCCAATTTTGCATTACGTTCGATACTTGATAAGGAAAAACTGAATGGAACAAATTTTGCGGATTGGTCCCGCAACCTGAGAAATATTCTTAGACAAGATAAAAAGGAACATGTTCTAGAGGAATCAATTCCAGATTTGCCTGCTGAAAATGCTGCTGCTAATCTTAAAACTGCCTATAAAAGGGCATATGATGAATCCCTTGATGTTAGCTGTCTCATGCTTGCTGCGATAAACTCAGACCTTCAGAATCAGTTTGAGAATATCGAGGCCTACTATATGATCGTGGCACTCAAAGGCATGTTTGAGACTCAAGCAAGAACTGAGAGATATGAGATCTCAAAGAAATTGTTTGGGAATAAGCTAGCTGAGGGAAATTCGGTGAGCCATCATGTGATCAAAATGGTTGGTTACACACAGAGCTTGGAAAAACTTGGTTTTCCACTTAGTCAAGAGTTGGCTACAGATTTGATTCTTGCTTCGCTACCTTCAAGCTATGGGCAGTTCATTATGAACTTCCATATGAATGGCTTAGACAAGAATCTCACCGTATTGCATATGATGCTTAAGACTGCAGAGGACAATATAAAGAAAAGTAATTGTCATGTGATGATAGTGCAAAAGAGTACTAGCTTCAAGAAGAAGGCTAATAATTGGGTCAAAGGTAAGGGCAAGAAGAAAGTTTCGGATAAGATCCAAACTAACAAGCCTAAACCCAAGACCAAGTCTGGTCCGACTCAAGAGAATGAATGTTTTTACTGCAAGGAACCAGGTCATTGGAAAAGGAACTACAAGAAATACATGGCTGATCTGAAAAAGAATAGTGGAACTAAACCCTCCACTTCAGGTATTAATGTTATAGATGTTTTTCTTGCTGACTCTTCTGTTAACTCATGGGTATTTGATACCGGATCGGTTGCTCATATTTGCAATTCGATGAGAGTAGGAGAATTACAAGGGGTGAGATGGATCTTCGCGTCGGGAATAAAGCAAGAGTTGCTGCTTTAGCTGTCGGGACTTTGCCATTACTTTTGCCCTCGGGATTTATTATGGAACTAAATAATTGTTATTATGTTCCAGCCATAAGTAGAAACATCATCTCTGCATCATGTTTGATGGCAGAGGATTATAAATTCATTATAGAGAACAATGATTGTTCTATATTTTTGAATGAAATGTTTTATGGCTATGTTCCTGTTTTGAATGGGTTGTATATTTTAAATCTTGATGTTACACCCGTCTATAATATTAATGCAAAGAGGCTTCGGCCTAATAATTTGAATTCCACTTTCATATGGTATTGTCGTTTGGGTCACATAAGTGAGAAACACATGAAGAAGCTCCATGGTGATGGAATGCTAAACTCATTTGATTTGGAATTATTTGAAACATGCGAGTATTGCCTGATCGGAAAGATGACCAAGACACCTTTCACTGGTCGGAGTGAAAGGGCGTCCGACCTGTTGACACTCATACATACTGATGTGTGTGGACCAATGAGTACGACAGTTAGAGGTGGTTTTCAGTACTTCATTACTTTCACCGATGACTATAATAGATATGAATATATCTATTTAATGAGGCACAAGTCGGAATCCTTTGAAAAGTTCAAGGAGTTCCAGAATAAGGTACAGAATCAACTTGGCAAGACAATCAAATCTTTACGATCTGATCGTGGAGGTGAATTTTTGAGCAATGAGTTTGGTGATGTGACGACCCAGCCCGAGCTTCACCCGAGAGGTCCTTCAAGACCTCCCTAAGAGTCCACCAGAACCTCCCAGAAGGTCCAAATGATCTCTTGGGCAGTCCTCCCAGGCCTCCCAGGAGGTCCAGCCGAACCCCCTAGAGGTCCAGGGAACTAACCCGAGGAGGTCTTGAGACTCAGGACCTCCCCAAGAGCCACGACCAGACCTGAGGGAGGTCAAGAGACCAACCCGAGGAGGTCATGAGACTTGGAGAAGTCCTAAACCTCCTGTGATCCGAACCAGTCCCAAGGATCAATGGCTAGTTCTCACAGCAAATACAAGTGATAGCATACATCCACAACAGACTTTATTAACAGCAAGAGAGTTGATTACAAAGGTTGTTTACAAACCAACAAGAGCCAAATACACAGCAGAAACAAAAGTCAAGTCCATCCAATACACCACAGGCAATTGGCTGGAGATCGGCCTAGTCATCTTGAGCTTCATCATCCTCAAAGTCCTTTCCTGCTCAATGGTTAATCAAGCAAGAGTGAGCACAACAACCGTGTTCGCAAGTTACACCCGTCAATTAACAGAATGACATGCATACAAGGATATCACAAAGGAGAGCTTATATGGTTAATTTGCGTAAAGCCATGTTTATTTCCAATTACAAGTGGTAAGTTCCAAAGAATATATACATAATTAAAATTCATTTGCAAAGTCTCATTTTACAGTTGGATAACTTTCATCAATAAGATGGTGAAGGATACCCTCCTGTCACAAGGCTCCCTACCAAACCCATTTGGATAGAAATCCAAAACCATTTTTAACCAACCATTTTGAAAATAAACCAGAGGTCTAACTTTGAACAGCTTTGCTAGCATGTCCATAACCGCGGACACGGCTATTCGAATAGTTTTATACTCTGCAGAGGTGTGCAGCTTTACCCACAAGAGGTAATCCACTTATACTGTCTACTTACACACTCCCGAAGGTGTGCGACGAAGGGATTACCATAAGGCCTTTACAATGCATCATCCCACCACAATCCACCCTACTCTAAGGTTTCACCCCACCCTACGGATAGAAATCCGTAGAGATCAAGGGCCCCCTCTTGAGCCATATGGGAATAACATAGTCATAAAAGACAGGCCATAAAAGACCACCCACAACCCTAGCCGGATCAACTGCGATGGAACTTTGCAAATTATTCAGCCAGGTCTTGCCCACACAGGACATGCGGTTGCACGTTAAGGCATAGCAAAATACACTCGCAGACCAGTCCTTAACTGACCCGGGCGGCTAACCACAACCCCAGGGCATCGATCAACCATAACAGGCACGATCCCGTGCATGGACATGCACCATCCAAACAACCAACTCTACCCAAGTCCAAACCATTTTCTATTTCTTTGCTTTTCAAACATGTTTTCAAATCTCCATGGCACACCAATGCCATGGTCACGCGCAAAATCTCCATGACACACCAATGCCATGGTTATTTGCCAACCACCATGACACACCAATGCCACGGTTCAAAACATTTGGCTAAAACTTCCCAAATCAAGATTCTTTAGCTAAGCATGGCTAAGCTTTACTTTTAAAAAGGTCTTGGCCCATACTATTGCACTAGCCAGGTTTTTGCCTAGGGTGACAATCATGTTCGGTTCAAGATCAACAGTGGTCATGCCAAGGAAATTAGGCATAACTATGAATTTAAAGACGGGTATTGAAATAACTTAGTAAAGTAGACATGCATTAACATTTGAAATGGGATATATATAGGTTGAAATAATGGGTGCAATATGATCAAGAGTGTAACTTGCCTTGCTTAAAGGCCTAGATGTCTTCTTCTTCTTCGGAAAGCTCTTGCTCCTCAGTGTCTTCACAATCTACACGAGGAAACCAAAGCAACTCAATACAAAGCTCAAATAAGATCCAAAGAAACTTCAATGAAACTCCAAAATAAAACCAATAGAGAGGCTAGGTCGGTTTGGAGGAGGTCCAAGGAGCTTGCTAGAGGAGGTCTGAAGCTTTAGGAGGAGGTCTAGAGAGCTTTGGAGGAGGTCCAAGAGCTTGCTGGAGGAGGTCCGAAGCTTTAGGAGGAGATCCAAGAGCTTGCCGGGGGAGCCAGAGAGTGGAAATGAGCAAAAGGGTAAAGAAGAAGGGCTGCCCAAGCTTTTATAGCCAGAGCCACCGAGATTTCCAAGGGCTCTCGGGCTCTAAAGTGTAACGTTCCGTTTATCCTAGAGTTCTTGCCAGCTTTCAAAATAAAAAAGAACCATTTGGTTTAATTGCCTGTTCAAGCTTAACTTGGTAGTTTGGAAGTTGGAGAGTTTAACTTGACCTAATCAAACCTGAACTAAGTCCCTTGTTGGTGTTCTCGGTTGGTTGGAGCTTTTTGTTGTTCTTTGGTGTTCTTTGGCCTTGTTTTCCTCCTAAGCTTCTCTGCGTGCCTCTAGGTTTAACCTCCCTTCAAACCTCTTTTGTTGGTTTGAATCTCTTTGAGATTAAAACCTCCCTTTCCGTCTAGACCTCATCCTTTGTTTAGACCTCCCCTTGCTTTGGACCTCCCTCGAGGGTGGTTCAGTCCGGGTTGCGGTATTACCACCATCCCTCTAGCGGTCGTACCGTCTGTTTGAGTTGTGGCACTTAGCTTTGGTTTTACCTCCTCCATTTCGGTGTTTCCGACCCCCGGTCGTATTGTTGTGGTAGTATCGGAACTACTGCCTTTGTCAGTCCTCCTTTGAGCCTTCTCGGATCTCCCTGTGCCCATATGGATCTCCCTATGTCCATGTGGAGCTCCTTTGACCTCCTCGCGCTTTGCAAGTGCCACCGCTTGTTTTGGCGGTATCGCTTGGTTTGTTCCGTCGGAACTACCGCCTTTGTTAAGACATCCTCTGAGCCTTTTGGACCTTCCTTGTCCGTTGGACCTCCTAAGAGTCCAAGGAATCTCCCTTGACTCCTTAAAGACCTCCTTTATGCCTTTGCGGACCTACCACTGTTATTTTGTGGTCGTACCGCTAGGATTTAACTTTCCTTGTCTCAGGACCATTGATGTTTTTGGACGGCCCGATCTTGAAGGTGCGTTTGCCCAGTCCGAACGTCCCCTTTGCTTGGCTCCGTTCGATCTTGATCTAACGGCCCTAGTTTTTCCCGCGTATCCTTGTTTCCGCGGGCCACTCCCTTGCTTTGATCTTGACCATTAAGATCTCATTTGAGAGATCTAACCCCTAGGACCTCTCTGTGATCTTGGGACCTCTCTGTATTCCTTTGGACCTCTCCGTGTCTATAGGACTCCCCCAGGTCGGACCTACCGCTCGAGCATGGTCTCAGTCACATAAAAACCCCTTGATCAGATCTGACCGTAGGACCTCCCTCTTGGAGATCTTACCGTCAGGACCTCCTTGCCCCTTTGATCTAACCGTAGGACCTCCCTCTTGGAGATCTTACCGTCGGGACCTCCTTGCCCCTTTGATCGTAGTAGGACCTCCTGTTGGAGATCTTACTGGTCGGGACCTCCCTTGCCCTTGATCTTAACCGTTTAGGATCTCCTTTCGAGAATCTAAGCCGTTGAGATCTCTCCTTGGTTTGTCTCGACCATCGAGGCCCTTCAAACTTGCGGTTGTATGCAGACTTAAACCGGAACTACCGTTATCCCAGAGTACCCTTCTTGAGTACGGTATTACCGCCAAAAAGATGTCGTGTCCCTCTTCAACTCGTTTCGAGTCTCTCGACCTCTTGTCCAGGGACCTCCTTCGATGTTTTGGATCCTTGTCCAAGACCTCCTAGTGCCTTTGGACCTTCGTCCTGAGACCTCCCGTGGTCTTTTTGTAAAGACAATTATGTGGTGAGGACCGCCTCTTTGACTGGTCGTGCACTTCTTGGACCGGCCCCGCGGGTCAGCCTCACCCGCCTTTTATCATTCCTGTCGCCTTGAAACTTTGGGCTCATTTAATGCATGTCGAATCACATTACATGCAGTCACTTCTAGGGTGCATTGTTTATTTCTTTTTAGGACCTGCCCTGCCCTAGCCCTGCCCAGGCCACCTCCGATCTTTGACACGTTGCGGCTGCCAGGCCACCTCCGATCTTTGACACGTTGCGGCTGAGCCCCCTCTGTGCCTTTGCCAACCCTGGCTATAAATAGCCTGGGCAAGCCCTCCCTTGTCACCTTTGGCTCATTTCTAACTCCTTTGCCTGGGCTCCTTGGTGCTCAAGTCCTCCTCTGGAGCTCTCCAAGCCGAGCGGTGCTCCCAGTTTATTGGCTTCTTTTGGTTGAAGTTTTGTTCAAGTTCTTTTGAGTCTTCGAGTTCTTTTGCCTAGTAGTAGCTTTGCTTATTTGGGTTCTTTGCGATCGTGTAGATTTGAGCTTGAGGAGTATCTGGACGGCGGTTTCAACCAAGGACTGCCTTTGCTTGATTTAAGGCAAGTCACACCCTTGATCATGTTGAGCCTAGTCTTTGAAATATATTTTGTTTTACCTTACCATGCATGGCTACTTTTATATGAAAATGTTTGGGCGAGAGTTACTCTTCCTCACTTGATATTATGCCTCCTTTGAACTTGTTCTTTGGACATGTTGACATACTCCTTTGGAAAACTCTAGGTTGGGTATTTTAGTTGGCACCTTTTGGTATTGCCAGCAGGGGACCATAAGTTATGCTTAGTCTTGCTTTAGAACCGTGGGTTTAGAATTTTGCTTCATCAATTAATAATCTTGACTAATGATCTATGTAACCTCGTGGTTGGTGCCACTTGTTAAGCAACTATGGCAGGATGCCGTATGTTGTGTTGATGGTGGTGTGAGACCACTTTGTTTAAAAACTGGTGTGCCAAGGCTGGGTGGTCTTTTGGCAGGGATAATCACCAAATTGGTTTGGCTTGGGCAAGATGGCAAGGAGTGAGAAGTGGGTGCTTTGCACATGGGAAGTGGAAGTCTTGCCTGAGCACAACTAAGGACTTAACTTTGTGTCTGTGGATCCGGGTAATCCGTGCAACCACAAGGTCATTTTATGGGGATGGTCTGGGCCGAATAACTAACAATGAGATGGCTTGGTGCTGTTGTGGTTGAGCGAGTTTTATCGCAACAGCGCAAGAGGGGGCACGAATCTGGTGGCTCTGCAACCCATCCAGAAGCGAAACCTTAGTGGGTAGCTCCTAGCCAAATCAAAGCTTCGTAAAGGCCTTGTCACGCTCTCTAGACTGCTCACCATTGGAAGTGAGCAAGGGTCTTTCCGGAACCCATCCCGCTAGAGAGATCGTGGATTGTGGGTAAAGTTGTACACCTCTGCAGAGCGTTAATCTATTCGAATAGCCAAGTCCTTGGTTATGGACATCTCCCGGAGAAGTGGTGCAAGGGGTAATTTTTGAGAGATTTGTGTTCCCTGGGCCCTCTTGCGAGAGGCTATGGCCTTGCCTCGAAGAGACCTTGGCCGGCTTTAGAGGGGTCATGGCTGGCTTGGGGTGTGGTCCAGGGGATGGGATCGAGCTCTAGGGTTGGTGCTCTAGAGAGGTCTTGGGAGAGGTCCTGACTGTGGGTGCAACCAGACCTCCCCCAAGTGGTTCGGATGTGAGTTGGTGCTCACCCCCCCTCCTTTCAAATAAAAGTATGTATGTATTATTGTTTTAACTTGCTGCTTTTCAATCTATTATGTTATTCACTGTCAAACTTTGCTTTGTGCAACTAACCATACAGCTCCTCCTTTGGTAAGCCATTGCATAAATATTATTTGCATAAGAGTTTCTTTGTGATGTGCTGAGTACATTCAAAGTACTCATGGCTTCAAGCCTTGTGTCAAAGCAGTGTATGAAGATGACCAAGTGCAAGGGAGCTCAGACCTCTTTGAAGAGGATCTCTTTGATGATCCTGTTGCCTAGGACATCCTCCACTCGACAGCCTGTGGGCTTGCCGGTGGCCATCTATGCGTTTTGGTGTTTCCTGCTGCCAATGTTCTTTTGTTGCGGTTTGTAAGCCCAAGTGGCAAACCCCCTGTAAACAAGCTTGGACCATAAGGTCCTGTTTAATACTAAGTTTAATTTGCCTATTTCATCTTTTGTCTTGACCGTGTGGTTATGGTTGTACCGAAGTGATTCTGTGCGAGCTAGCACCCGTATCCTGGGACTAGCTCGGTGTGCACAGGGCCAAGACCTCCAGGAGGTCTTGTGATCTCCTGGGAGGTCCTAGCGGACCTCCTCTCGGACTTGCTGTGCGGTCCTTCCGGACCGCGGTACTACCGAATGCTCCAGGCGGTCTTTCCGGACCTCTCTGAGCTTCGGGCAGTGCTTGCCCGGCTTAGCCAGCGGAACTACCGTTCTTTCATGCGGTAGTACCGGTTGCAGTGAGGTACCATCGTTGTCCTTGACACGGCAGTACCGGCTGGAACACTACCGTAGCTCTATATGCGGTAGTACTGGCTGAAAAAATGGTCCTTTTGGACTCCCCACTTAATCTGAGAAGAGGTCCTCACATAAAGTAAGTGGAGGAAATGAAAGAAGTTGGTAAAAGATAAGACAAAAGGTAGCTCAGTGCTGTCAAAAAGGTGGTAGCATTTAATACGACACAACATGCATTAAATACTTGAAGACTTCTAAGTGCCAAGGACATGGTCAAAGGATAAAGAAAGAGGTCGTGACTGACAAATGGGGCTAGTCAAAGCTCAAGGGGAGGTCCTGCGGATACCTTAAGGGATCGCAAGAGGGTCAAGGAGGTCCTCAAAGGGAGGTCTGATCGAGATCCACAAGGGGAGGTCCTGACGGCCATATCCTCAAGGGGAGATCTTGACGGTCAGATCCTCAGAGAGGGGGGGGGGGGTCCTAACGGTCAGATCCTCAAAGAGGAGGTCTTAACGGTCAAGATCCAAACAAGAGAGGAGGTCTGAACGTTTAAGATCTCCAAAGAGGACGTCCTAACAGTCAGATCTAACAAAGGGTAGGTCTGAACGGTTAAGATCTCCGAAGGGGAGGTCCTAACGGTCAAATATAACAAAGGGAGGTCTGGACGGTTAAGATCTCCAAAGGGGAGGTCCTAACGGTCAGATCTAACAAAGGGGAGGTCTAGACGGTTAAGATCTCCAAAGGGGAGGTCTTAACGGTTAGATCTAACAAAGGGGAGGTCTGGACGGTTAAGATCTCCAAAAGGGGAGGTCCTAACGATCAAGATCTAAACAAGGGAGGTGAGCGATAGCGAGATAAGAAGTGGGAGACGCGGGAGCCATTGGATTTCAATCGAACGGACCAAAGTGATTGGGCCGTTCGGACCATCCAGAGCTAATGCTAGATCTCAGTCATGGAACTGGATCGGGCGGTCCAAAATGGTTGGGACGTTTGGACCGGCCAAACGCCTCTGCAGATCGGACCATCCAGCAAAGATCCGAGGGCTCAGAGAGGGTGGGACGTTCGGACCATCCGAACGTCTCAACAATATCAAACCGTCCAATGCAAATCGAACGGTACACAAGCGATAAGGGTCTGGATCAAGTGGAAGACTCGAACGGACATGAGGGTGGTCCAGATGAACCTAGGGGTAGTCCAATTGAACAAGGAGGAGGTCCTAGACGACATAGGGAGGTCCTGAAGGACACGGGGAGGTCCAAATAGATAAGGAGAAGGTCCTAGAGGACGTGGAGAGGTCCTGAAGGACACGGAGAGGTCCAAATAGACAAGGAGAAGGTCCTAGAGGACATGGGGAGGTCCTGAAGGACACGAGGAGGTCCAAATAGACAAGGAGGATGTAACATCCCAAATTTCCAGAGTTTTTGAAAAATTTGAAAGCTTTAAAAATTAACCATTATTTTTATTAATTCGCTAAAGCTTAAATTGTAATTTAGAATTTTAAAAGAAGTTTAATTTGAATTAATCAAAACTTGAACTAATTGAAGTTGGTTTAGTTGAGTTTTGTTGGATTTTAAGTTGTTTTTTCCTTTTGCCTTATATTTAAAATAATTATTTCCAAAAAATAAAAGCAAAAGTTAAGCTGAAAATATTTTTATTAAGTTCTAAATAATTCAAGGGATTTCTGTGAATTTTTCTAGAATTTTTGGATGGCTTTAGCTATTTTCTAAAATCAAAAATCCCTAAAAACCCTCCCTTGGCTTTGGGCCGAATTTCTTTGGCCCATTTCGCTACCACCATGCATCGCCAGCTTCGTCTTGTATAGCCCTTGATCGGCGATCGTCCGATTTGGATCGGACGGCTTTGTGTCCCGCGTCCTTCCTTCGCTCGCTCCTCACCGACGTGTGGGCCGCTTTGTCGGGCCGCTCCCGGTCATCCTCTTCCTCACTTGTTGCCGCCATGTCCACCTCGCCACATTTTTCGCCGAGCTACGCCGCTCCCTCGCCTTGCCCTAGCGGCTCTATCCCGTCCCGTCCACACACCGCCTGCCCCACCTCCGCCAGCCGCCGGCGCTTTCCTCTTCCCCACGCGGTCAAGCCGGACCCCCCCCCGGCCGCTCGCCATTAATGGCCGGCGACACCTCTCCTCCTCCTCCTCCTCCTCCGGGTCTCCCCGAGGCCAATTTAAGCGAGCCTTGGACGCGCCAAGACCTCCTCTCTCTTTCCCCTCTCCTCCCCTTCTCTCTCCCGCTCTCTTTCGGCCGCGATTGGAGCTCCTCGCCGTCGGCCGCCTTCGAACTCCGCCAGACCCCACCGCCGTCAAGCCTCCTCCGCCGCAAACCCACCCCACGCATCGCTAAGCCGAAGCCTTGCCTTGCGCCTCTCGACCTCTGGAGCTCGCCGGGGCCACATGCGCGTTCAACAGTGCCACCATTGCCTTCCTCGCTTCATGGCCGGCCTCCCGTCTGCCGTGTCCTTGAGACTGTCTTGTCAGATCCTGCTCTCCCTCCCGTTGGTGTCCTCGCCGCCGCCATGTGCTGCTAATCGCCGGACCCTTGGTCTCGTCTTGCCGGCCTCGGGTCCGACGTGGCAGTGCTGAGGTGGCGCCAGGTCACGCCCAGTCAGCAGCCACGTCACCCGTTTTGCTGATGTGGCAGTCCAGTGGCGCTCGCATGGCATTTAACTGATTTTCTTTTTGAAAAATAATTCCAAAAATCAGGAAAATCTGTTTTTCTTGATTTTATGCAATTTCCTATCTTCCTTTGGCCATAACTTCTTCATTCGAAATCCGATTCGAGTGATTCAAATTTATAAATTCATCTAAATTCATTATCTTCCTATTAGTATTTATTTGGTATTTATTTGAAGTTGTTTTATTTATTCAGCTTTGTTCGCACGTATAGATTAGGTGTTTGATTTACTTCGCAGACGACGAATCGGCACCTCTACTCTTCAACGAAGGCAAGTCATAGACCTTTGATCATATTGAACCCATCTTTATAAAAGTATATTGTTTGATATAAACATGCATTGCTAATTTTATAATAAATGGTTTCGGGAATTAGATAATTACCTAATTGCCATTATGCCTCCTTGATAAATTGTGAACGACATGTATCGTTGAATGACATAAATCCTTGGACACCTTAGGATGGTTAATTATTAGTTGGATATTATTGTACTGCCAACATGGGTATCGTGTTTGCTTAGCCATGCTTTGGTAGACGTCGGTCTCGCCATGAATCATTCAATATTATTTTACCCCAGCACATCGGTTTGTGGCTTGTGTAGTAGCGGCCAGTGTTGCTGATTAAAATGAAGTGTGGTCCTGTGTGAGACCATGATATTTGTTGTCGTCTTAACTAAAATTTGTGGTGCCAGGACTAGGGTGATTCTCTAGCTGGGTGGAACTCAACAAGGATGAATTTGACTAAAGGAATTATGGAACTGTGGCGAAGCCACTATTGATAAAAGATGTTGTGCCATGACTAGGGTAGTCATTTGGCCGGGTTGAACGAAAATGATTTATGCTTGGACAAGTGGGTGATGGTAAAAGGTGGGTGCCGTAACACACACTTGGAATGCGGAAACGTCTTGTCTGAGTAGCCAACTAAGGACTTAACTTTGAACCATTGATCTGGGTCATTATCGTACAACCACATGTCTAGACTGGGATAGACCTGGCCAACTAATTAGTAATGTTTTGATTGGGTTCTGCTTTTGGCTGATTATGGCGCAAGAGGGGGCTAGTTTGGCGAAACCTTAGCGGCAAAACCGAGTCAAAAACAGAACTTTGTAAAGGCCTTGTCACATGCTCTAGACTGCTTACCTACGGTAGTGAGCAGTGGTATTGACGGATGCCAAACCAACTAGAGAAGTCGTGTCTTGTGGGTAAAGCTGTACAACCTCTGTAGAGTGTAAAACTATTCGAATAGCCGTGTCCCCGGTTATGGACATGCCTGGTGATTTCACGCAAGGGGTAGATTTTCTTGAAATGTTGGAATGGGTTGTTCGAATCTTGTAGATGGTTGTGGTTGATGGTTGGGAAGTGAGCAGGGTGTTCACTAGTTGTTTTAAAGAAAATTGTTTACTTATGTATTAATCTTTTAAATTGTGTCTTGCAATCTACTTACTGTATTTAATGTCAAATATTGCTTTCTGCAAAATAGCCATAAAGCTATCCTTGTCAAGCCTTGTATGAATACTATTTGCGTACATTTCCCTGCGACTTGCTGAGTACATTCAAAGTACTCACGGCTTTGCGCCCTCTGTTTAAATCAGCAGAGGAGGGTGAACCAGTGAACTCAGAGCTCTATGGAGAAGAATACTTTGAAGACTTTGCAAATTAGGTCGCGTCCTTCACTCGATTGCCTGTGGGCATGTTGGGTGACCTCCACCGGATGTTTGGTTTCTGCTGCAAGCTATCTTTTGTTGCTAAGCTCTGCGTGGCAAACTTTGTAAGACTTGACCATAAGGTCCTTTTGCTATTAAATATTAATTTATCTGCTTCATCTATAGTTTGGTGTACGGTTTTGATTACACAAATGTTGCAACTGTGTGCACTAGCTACTAATCCAGTGAATAGTGCAGATATATACAGAGAGTCCTGGATCCGGAGATCCAGGGTCTCTACAGAGGAGGTCCTAGAGGACATGGGGAGGTCCTGAAGGACACGGGGAGGTCCAAATAGATAAGGAGAAGGTCCTACAGGACATGAGGAGGTCCTGGAGGACATGAGGAGGTCCTGAAGGACACGGGGAGGTCCAAATAGATCAGGAGAGGTTCCAGAGGACATGGGGAGGTTCTGAAGGACACAGGGAGATCCAAATAGACAAGGAGAGGTTCCAACAGAACAGAGAGTGAGTACAAATGAACATGAGTGAGGTTTAGACCTAGGAAGGGAGGTCTGGACCAGAGAAAATCTAAGCACTTGGGAGGTCTAGACCTAAGAAGGTCCGGACTAGAGAAGAACAAAGCCAGCGCAGAAAAGAGGAGGTCACCAAAACTCCACAAACCCAATTAACCAAATACGGGTTTTAGTTGAAGTTTGATTTAGTCAATTGAAATCCATTATGAAATTCTCAAGTTAAGCTTTGAATTATCATCAAAACAAAATAGTTCTTTTTATTTTGAAAATTCAAAAAGGCTCCAAAAAAAATCAGGGTGTTACAGGTGATCATTTGAAACAATGTGGAATTGTTCCACAGCTTACACCACCGGGCACTCTACAATGGAATGGGGTGTCCGAGCGGCGTAATAGGACCTTGTTGGATATGGTTCGATAAATGATGAGCCAATCAAATCTATCGTTATATTTTTGGGGTTACGCTATAGAAACTGCTGCTTTTACTTTAAATAGGGTACCATCTAAATCAGTAAATAAGACACCATATGAGATATGGACTAGGAAGAGTCCTAATTTGTCTTTTCTAAAGATTTGGGGTTGTGATGTCTATGTTAAACGTTTGACGTCTGACAAACTCACACCCAAGTCTGATAAGTGTTTTTTTGTGGGGTATCCTAAGGAAACTAAAGGATATTATTTCTATAATCGGGTTGATAACAAAGTGTTTGTTGTCCGTAATGGTGTCTTCTTGGAAAAAGAGTTTCTTTCCAAAAGAGTCAGTGGGAGCAAGGTGCAACTCAAAGAAATTCGGGAACTATCTGAAAATGTTTCAACTCCTACTGAACCTCTATAGGATGAACAAAGTGTTGTTGAACCTGTAGATGAGTCATCAGCCCCACGTAGATAAAAAAGGCCACGTCTATTGCCTATAAGGTATGGGCATGGCGTATTATTAGTGAATAATGATGAGCCTAAAACTTATGCGGAAGCGATGATGGGGCTAGACTCTGAGTCATGGCATGAGGCCATGAGATCCGAAATAGAGTCCATGTATGATAATCAAGTTTGGAACTTGGTTGATGCACCTAATGGTATTAAGACCATTGAGTGCAAGTGTATTTTTTAAGAAAAAGATAGATATGGATGGAAATATTCACATTCATAAGGCACGACTGGTTGCGAAGGGTCTCAGACAAATTCAAGGTGTTGATTATGATGAAACCTTCTCTCCTGTCGCAATGCTTAAGTCTATTCGGATCATTTTAGCTATTGCTACATATTTCAATTATGAGATATGGCAGATGGATGTCAAAACGGCTTTCCTTAATGTAAACCTAAGTGAGGCTGTGTACATGACACAGCCTGAGGGTTTTGTCGATCCAAAGGAAGCTAGAAAGGTATGCAAGCTTAATAAGTCCATCTATGGATTGAAGCAAGCATATCAGAGTTGGAACATTCGTTTTGATGAAGTGGTCCAAGGGTTTGACTTCATCAAAAACGAAGAAGAACCTTGTGTTTACAAAAAGGTTAGTGGGAGCAAGCTTGTATTTCTGGTATTGTATGTAGATGACATACTACTGGTCGGAAATGACATTTCAATGCTTGAATCTGTTAAAACTTCATTAAGAAATAGTTTCTCAATGAAAGATTTAGGAGATGCGGCATATATTCTTGGTATAAGGATCTATAGAGATAGATCTAAGAGGCTAATTGGATTAAACCAGGATATGTACATAGACAAAGTGTTGAAACGGTTCAACATGCAAGATTCCAAGAAAGGTTTCTTGCCCATAGCACATTGCATTAATCTTAGCAAAATTCAGTATCCTACGACCACTGGTGAGCGAGACAAAATGAGTAGAATTTCATATGCTTCGGCTGTTGGATCTATCATGTATGCCATGCTATGTACACGACCAAATGTATCATATGCTCTAAGTGTTACGAGTAGATACCAAGCTGATCTCGGTGAAGGTCACCGGACAGCTGTGAAAAACATCCTTAAGTACTTAAAAAGGACTAAGGATGCGTTCCTAGTTTATGGCAGTGATGAAGAGCTCGTTGTAAATAGTTACACCGATGCAAGCTTTCAAACCGACAAAGATGATTATCGTCAGAATCTGGTTTTGTATTCGTTTTGAATGGAGGAGCAAAGATGAGTCGAAAAGTTCCAAGCAAGAGACGGTTCTTGATTCTATGACGGAGGCCGAGTACATTGCGCTTCAAGTCGTGAAAGAAGGTGTTTGGATAAGAAAGTTCCTTGCTGAGTTGGGTGTGGTTCCGAGTGCCTCGAGCCCGATGGATCTCTATTGTGACAACAATGGAGCCATTGCTCAGGCTAAGGAGCCTAGATCTCATCAGAAGTCCAAACATATACTCAGGTGTTTTCATCTTATTCGCGAGTTAGTGAATAGAGGAGATGTTAAGATATGCAAAGTTCATACGGATTTTAATGTTGCTGATCCGTTGACAAAGTCTATCACACAGCCAAAGCATGAGGCGCACAAAAGAGCTATCGGTATTATATACCTAAATGATTGACTCTAGTGCAAGTGGGAGACTGTTGGAAATATGCCCTAGAGGCAATCATAGAGATAATTATATTTCATTATGTTCATAATATTGGATAATATGTTATCCTGTTCCTTAAATGAATCATTGGTTATGAAGATTAACAAGTATGTGACTTGTTGGTGAAACTCTTAACTTATATGATATCATTCTAAATGAATCCCTGGTCGAATGTCACTGGTTGGGACACTAGTGACTCTACGACCAGCACATGTATTGATTGATGACCATGTTTCACCGGTCATGGACATAGAGATATCGAATCAATAATGTGAACACATGTTAGAGAACATGGGGTTGGATTGACCCACCTTGAGACACTATTGAGATTGTTATGATTCTATGTGTCGTTAGTTGGTCTCAAGCAATGATGATGTATGATCCTTAGACCTGAGATCAGTATGGTTTCCTACATGTGTAATAGCACTCTTAGGGGTTGTCAATCGCTACTCGTAACTGAGTAGTTATAAAGGTAGCTTTCGGGTATGCTATGTAACATGCAGAGGAATATGACTGATCGGATATGTGATTTGCCCCTCTTAACATAACAGGAGAGATGTCTCTGGGCCCCTCGTTGTGATCAGATAAAGAAAGTACATAGCCATGCCACCAGTGGTCGAAGTGTTCGACCACGTGAAGTTATCCGACACTCGATCGAGAAAGTATTGAACAGTCCATGGATGACACAACATCTCACCTGGAGTTCAACCAGACATCGTGAGGTAAAAGGAGAATACACGAGTAGGTCGTTTAGTTCGATTAGTTACAGACTGGTCGTATGGAGATATGACCTGGTCGTAGACTGGTCGAACGTAATCACAGAGTGGTCGAAACCTAGTCGTAAGGAGTTACGAACTGGTTGTGACCAAATACAAACTGGTCGTACAAAGATAGGACCTGGTCGTAAGTGATGAGGACCTGGTCGTAGATCATATTGCATTAAGGTTCGTCCTATATAATTTATGTGTATTCGGGAATCGTTATGTCCTGCAAGGAACCGCCAACGACTCGTGATCAGAAAGGGTTTCTGAGTCACAACCAATTACACATGAACCTACAGGGTCACACACTTAACGGGTTGGAACAAACTAGTACGGATACGATTCGTCAAACGTGCTCGGATAGGATCCGTCACGAGCACTATATAAGGAGATGCATGGGGTTGTTGGGAGCATGGGTGAACATAACAGACAAGACACGTGAAAGTCGTGAGTTGAGTTGTACCACCGAAACCCTAGTCATCATTTTCCTGAGAGCTCTGCCGTGCGACTTGGTGCTTGCACACCGGCGTATGGTTGTTCCTTTTCTGGACGTGTGGATACCGTAGAGGCGCTACTGCGGTTGCTGTTGTGCTTGAGGACGATCCGCGATCTTCATAAGGAACTGCAGAGGTCGCTGGAGGAGACGATCGACCACGACCACCGCATCAACGTGCTTGACGCTGGACGATCGACTACGACCACTACTTCGACGTGCTCTTTGTTGGACCAGGCTGCTTCAACCCTTCTTCCGCTGCTCTGCGCGTCTGGTGGTAACCATATGTGATTATCTACTTACTTGGCTTGCTGGTTTACGTAGTAGAAAATTTAAATTTATTGCTATTGTAGCCTATCTGTGACCGAAAAATGTGGCGGTGTGTTTTTGCTGGAACGTGATGAGCAGCGAGTTTACCATATTTCAGATTTATGTATTATACTATTATCCCCTATTATTCTTCGAGAACTCGAGTAAGAAACATCGTCGCAAGTTGCAATCAATCTTTCATTCGTATTCCTACTCCCCTTTTTGGTAGAGTTGATGGAACTGAGCTGGATAAAATTTGCTTAATAACATTGCAAACAAGTATAGGGCTAACGTTACTTTCTCATTCGTACAATATTTATAGTGTTAAATAGTTTCTACGATTTGTTGGCTACGGCTAACACCGTTGCAACATGTTTCTAACCATGAAAAAAAGGAATACGAATTCGACGCATCTTTCTTTAACGAATATCTGTTTAAAATAATATTAATTTTCGCAGCCCGGCCCAGCTGCAGCGCGACTCGCTCGCTCGCTCTATGAAGCCGCCGCAGCCGCCAGCCGCTAGGGTTTGTCTCCCTTCGTCCGCCGGTCTCCGTTCCACATCTTCCACCGGAGGTAAGGTGAACCCATCCGCCTCTCACCCGCCTCATCTTCCTGTAGTTATCTCATTCATTGCGTTTCTGCCATAGATCAACGTACTTTGCAACCAGCGATCCCGTGGAAGCTTAGCAAGTGTAAGCGTTGCATACTTGCATTGGTCTAGGTAGATGAGATGTGCTTCTATGTTGGGCGATTGCGTCTGCGAAACAGTTTAGTAGATCTCTCTGAGTTTTGTTGCTGTTTAATTAGTAGACTTGTCTAGTGCTCTTATGGATGTAGATTTCTTGATTTGCCCTTCTTTGTAGCTAGTTTCTGATCTGCACTTAGTCCTCTATTATAGTTGAGAAGGGGGCTTCTGTTACTTGTGAATTCTCTATTGGTTGCTTGCTCGATGGATGAATCACTAGTTTTGTGATGGATTTTCTTGGTACAAAGACCCATTTCAGTATGGAGCTGTTGCTAATGGTTGATTCAATGCGGTTTGAGGTTGCCTTTTCTGGATTTATGGTAGGCCGGTTCACATATGAATTTAGTCTGTTTTTGTCTATTGGTACATCAGTTTTGGTAGTCGTAGCTGTCGCTGTGAAGACGGCCAATTTGGGTGTAGATCTCGAGTAGGTTATTGATACCTTGGATGAGCACGAATGCACTAGAATTGATGTTTAGGGTCTTAGGGCCTTGTATCTGAATAGTTTGCTTCAATAGTAGTACAGTTATGACCGATGAAAAGTGCACTAGTTCGAGTCCAATGCTGTGTACACATAGTAATATAGTGTTTTATCCCCTTTTCCCTTGAGTCGTTAGTGTTTTATTCTGTTCCTTTGTTATTTTCTAAATATCTTTTGCTTTCCCCCTTCCATGCAGTTATTAGGCTGTTGAGAAGCTTCAATGGCGCCTAAAGGTCTGCGATTTCTTTTGATCTTTTGTTACTGCCTCAGCCTCATGCCTTTGATATGTTGTGTAATTTCTGATTACAGCACTTGACCTTGGTTATCTTTCTATTCACTGTTTTAAACTAGAACCCTGTTAGCAACAGGAATTCGAGGATCGTACAAATATTTTCTGTTTTGTTCTATATTGCTGGCTATGTGCTGGAATCTTTCAAACTATTGTGCAGTTTTATCGCTTGAATATTTAATGATAGCATTCTTACTAGGAGATGCCTGCTGACATGCGCCTTGTTTTCTATATCTGAATTTGATTAGCTACCCCCAAGAAGGCTGATGGAAAGACTCAAGCCTTAAAGGTTGCCAAGTCAGTTAAGTCTGGGACAATCAAGAGGAAGTCCAAGAAGATCCGGACATCTGTGACGTTTCATGGACCGACGACTCAAGAAGGCGAGTGACCCGAACCCAAAGTACCCAAGAATAAGTACACCTGGCAGGAACAAACTTGACCAGTACGAAATCCTAAAGTACCCCCTTACAACTGAATCTACGATGAAGAAGATTGAAGATAACAACACCCTTGTCATCATCGTTGACCTCAAGGCAGACAAGAAGATTCAATTGAAGGTACCTCCTTTTTATTATGACACTAAAACATTCATAGTTTTGCCTTCATCGGCTCTCGTTAAGCAAATAGAAAAGGAGAATCGGAAGAGTTTTACTTCTTTTGTGAAGGCTACTGCCGCTCCAGCAGAGCATGTGGTTATAAGAAGTTCAAGCCCCAAGTGGTCGAAGTCGACCGCAATGAAGGGGTGATTGTGAAGGATGCTCTGATGAGATCCGCCAAAGAGGAGGAGAAAAAGACAAAGCTTGCTTTAGGCAAAATGTCTTCTGGTTTCAGAATTATATTTAGGAAACCAAGGTACATAAAATTCAAAATTAAGTAACAATACTTAATTCTTCAACTCTCGAGGAGGTTTCTAAAGAGAAACCTGCCGTTATGGAAGCTACCGTCGTGACTCGGATTTATACATCTGAAACCCTCTGTGTATTCTGAATTAGTCCTAGATCAGTAGCTAGCTCACACAGTGAAACATAAATGAAATACCATCTATTTATTGATTTAATTAAAAGATAGCAAAATAACAAATAGTAATAATAACTTGACCTTATGATCAATATTTACTTAACTTGCTATGCAAGGCTTAAGACAAATAAACTCTTATAGCGGAATGGAACTTGAAAAGAACAATCAACATGCCTATAGGAAATTGAATGGAGAACGCATCCTAATTCGCAAAACTTTTAAAGAACTATTCTTCGTCGAACTCTTGGGTAGCTAATTTTTTTTAACTGAGAAGCAAACTTTAAAACCATGAGTACATAAAGTACTCAGCAAGTCGTATGGAACAATATGCAATTAATATTCATGCAAGGCTTGAACAAAGGAATACTTGTATGGTTCTTTTGCAGAAAGCGAGTATTGGCAGTAAATACAGTAAATAGATTGTAAAATGTAATTTAAAAGACTATAAGTAAAAAGAGTATACAATTTCGTTGAAACAACTAGTGGACTCTCTATTCACTTCTCGACCAAACCACCAAGTGAACAACTCATATATCAAGAGAATATCATATTCACTAAGTAAACTCCTCATTCACCTCCCGACATACTTTTTTTTTTATAAAAACTCTATCTCTAATGTGAAAGTCCCGAGTATTGTTCGTAACCGAGGATACGATTGTTTAAACAGTTTTAACTATACAGAGGCTGTACAGTTTTACCCACAGGAGATAAATTAATTTATAATGTCTGACCACGCTTTCATAGGTGCGCGACTAAGTGATCATTACAAGGACTTTACAAAGCTCTTTGTTAACCCAATTTTGCCTGCTAAGGTTTCAACACCGAATTTCTTTCCAACCAAATAGAGTCCTCCTCTTGCACCATTGTGAGTATACGTTTATCTCGTAACTCATGTGTAACATCCCAAATGTATAATTAGGGTTAATCAAGTATAATTATATGTGTAGAAATTAAAACTTTTTCTCACATCTTGAAAAACCCTAAAATCTTATGTAATTCTTGTCCAAGAGTTGTGTAATCCAAAAACACAAAGCTCTTGTTGACCAAAAATCAAATTCCTTTTTCCAATTATCTTAAATCTTGTGCCAAACATTTGGAATATATTTTCCTTGGTTCCAAAAACTGATATGGGACCCTCTGAAAAATATCATGAGTTATAACACTTGTTGATAATTTTGGAGGCAAAACAATCCTTTAAACAACCTTCATGAATTTCCGAGAAAATGCATTGCATAATAACCTCTGGAAATTTTATGCAAGGTTGATCTCATTATCAGCAAGCTCCAGTTGAAATTTCATTAAATTTGGAGTTCATTTGCTATCTCAAATAATTACGCTAAGTTTCAATTTGTTAAAAACTAAATTTAAAAGCCTACACTGCTCCTTGGGCTAGCCATATTCAAAGTCGGTCCAGCCCAACCATGTCTGCACCTCAAGCAGACCTCATCTCCATTTGATCGGTCGTGGCCGCTGGATTTACATCCAACACCACGACCTCCTCCATGATTAACACCGCAAGGCTTTCCCACCTCATCGTCGTGAATCTGGATCAAAGATCCACGGTCATGACCTCCCCGTGTTAAACCTCACAGACCTCCTCGAGCCGTTAAACCATCGCAGCGAGGTCATCCCATTTGTTGAGGTCGTGGCCGTTGGATCAAATCCAACGACCACGACCTCCTCCTCAACATACTCAACAGTCCATCCCATTTGTGTGAGGTCACGCCCTTGGATCCAAGATCCATGGCCCCGACCTCCTCCTCTCAACCTAAACTAAACAAACCTCCCACTTAACCAAGGTCGAGCCATTGGATCAAATCCAACACTCACGACCTCCCTGCTATCTAGCCACAACCTCCCCCATCTTTTGTTGTGCACCGTTAGATTAAAATCTACTGACCACGACCTCCTTTTTGTCTCATGCGCACTGCACCTCCCCAACAAGACGTGAGATCGTAGTTCTTAGATCTAAATCTAAAGGCCCCGACCTCCCTTGTGCGTTGCAAGCTCAGACCTCCACCTCTTTTGATCGAACCCTTAGATCTAAATCTAACGGTCCCGACCTCCCTTGCTCGCTGCGCATCATATCGACCTCCCCATCGTCGGTGTTCTTGGATTTAAATCCAAAGGCCATGACCTCCCTCATGTCCTTTTGATCGCGTGCGGTTAAGTCCTCACCGGAGGTCCACACCGCTGGATGGAGATCCAACGCTTTGGACCTCCCCGCCCCTTCCTCACGTGCGTGCTGCGATTAAAAATCGGAGGGCCACGACCTCCCATCCTTGATCGTGTGGTGGGACCTCCACCCACCACTTAAAACATAACGGTTCAAAAATGAGATCCGATGGTTAGGACCTCCTGTGTCTTATCCAACGGCCACCAAGACCTCCCTGTTCTTCTCCTTCCTCTGGCGCGCATGCGTGCTCGAGCGGTGGAGTTACGCGCGCCAGC
The DNA here is from genome assembly GCA_036346405.1 of Phyllostachys edulis. Classification (NCBI taxonomy): domain Eukaryota; kingdom Viridiplantae; phylum Streptophyta; class Magnoliopsida; order Poales; family Poaceae; genus Phyllostachys; species Phyllostachys edulis. The sequence continues at coordinate 71,821,919 of CM070562.1, forward strand.
CTCAGGCACCTTTAATGACTCTTTCTCGACCAAGATTTAATGCAGGTCGACTTTCCGCTTTTCAGTCAAGACACCGCCTTTGTCAACCTTTATGTCATGTCCACCCCATGGACCAACCTGTGGGCTAAGCTCACCATGGAGCTTAGCCCCATTCATAACCTTCACCTCGGGCTATAAGTGTCCACTGAGCTCCCCTGCTGGCTTCCTTTACACACTTGGAGCTGTCATACCAGATGTTTGGCCGAGCTCCTCCTCACTCACCTCCTCTCTAGTGGCCGCCATTGTTGAAGTCCTTGGAGCTTCTCAGAGCTCAGAGTTCCAGTGGCTCCTTCTTCAACCCTTGCTCACTTTGTGCTCCCCAAACCTCCCGGAATAACCCTAACTTATTTTGTTTGGGCATTTTTCAGAGGTGGACAAAGCCGAGCTTGAGCCGGTGCCGTGAGTCAAGCTTCATTGTCTTCCCAACTCCGGTCATCACCTCCACGACCTCCCCAAAGACCTTAGGACCTCCAGTGCACGCCCCGTTAGTCCTTTAGTTGTCGGCACCCGCTGAATGCATGTTGCGAGCTTAAGTTTTGGCACACGCTGATTGTCGCGCGGAGCTCCATTTTGCATTTTCGTAGTTTGGTTGTCTTTGGTCATCTTTTGACCTCTCCGGCCGACGGCGTTCAAGGCCGTCGCCGTTGAGAGGAGGACCATTAGGCGCGCATGGTTATTGCGGACCCAACGGTATCGTGGATCTCGCCGGGCTCTACATCGCCGGCGATAACCACATCTTTGCGCGGGTTTTGTCGGACACAACGGCAGCGTCGTTGTCGTTTTAGGACGTAAATCCCCATGTTTAATGCGCTAATCATGTGTTCCAATCATTGTAATCATTGGATGTCTTAACGCCTTTAATCCACCCTTTAATGCGTGCATTTAAGACCTCTCTCATGCGGACCTCCTCATGGTCCCGCCGCATTTATTCATGTCCAAGTGTGCGCGAGTTAAGGCGCTGGTGCAGGACGCCCGACCTCCTCCGAGGAGATCTGGGCGCCCAAGACCTCCCTTGCGCAATCGTGGCCGCCTGCACCTCCCCGGAGGTCTCAGCGGCGTTAGGACCTTCCTTAGGACCTCCCTAGGTTATCTCACTGCTCATGACCTCCCGGGTAGATCTTGACCGTCAAGATCCTCCTGACGATCTGAACCATCGAGGACCTCCCTTGGAACATCTGGACCGTCCCAGACCTCCCCGTGAGGTCCCGGCGATGTAGATTTTCCTCGGGAGATCTTGATAGTTTGGACCTTCCTTTGGAAGATCTCAACCGCTGAGGACCTCCCTTTAGATCTGGTCCGCTTCCGGACCTCCCCATCGTTGTGGTCCGTTGGATTTTCCATCTACGGCCACGACCTCCCCTCACCTCGCGCATGTGAGTTGCTAAGAGGTCCAGACCTCTGGACTTCACGCGTCTTGGCAGGTGTGATGTTCTCTGGGAGGTCTTGAGCCGTTGGATCTCGAGATCTGTGGCTCACGCCCTCCCATACCCTTGTGAGTTTTAGAAATTCCAAGTGAGGTCTTAGTTAAACCAAATATGGTATAGACTTTAGAATTTCATATCTTCTTCGTTTTGAATCCTTTTGAGGTCTTTCAAATTGTGTTAGCTCTGTATTGAACTTGACTTTAATCCAAAAATGATTGTAAGTTGAGTTCACTTGAGCACAGTTGCTATTAGATTTTAAAACCATCTTTAGAATATACACTCAAATTGATGCTTAACTTGTAAAATACATAACTAATGCTCTATAGTTTATTTTTGGGTGAGACCAACTTTGTTGGTTTCCTCTCTTAGTGAACTCACTGTGAAAATTGGTTTTGAGCATGTTGTCGCTAGGAAAATGAGGACTTGTGCATTATAATTTTGTTCAAGTTCTTGTTTTTGAAAATTTGTAGAAAGTGCAATATAGCTCCAAATGAGGTGAACTCAATTGTGTTATTCATCTCATGAGGTGCTGGTTTTACAAGAAAAATTTCAGCTTCACTTCTATTCTAGAAAATTTTGCGATGAACAAGAACATATTTCTAATTAATGGGTCGAAAGCAGAATTGATTTCATCATATCTTTTGCATTAAGAATCCAAATCAATTGGTTCTTGTTGCTAAATTCATGATAAATCATTGTCTTATCTGCTGTAGAAAATTCAGAGAATTTGGAGTTCGTTTGTTGTGCTGTCTTTGTTGTGTTTCGTCGTTCTTATCGGTTCTTTCTCGCTTTTCCGTTAGGGCCGACATTTGTGGTGATCCCGATAGTGACCCTCCGCAACAAAGTGACCACCAACAACAAGGCAAGCAGTTTGATCATTTCCATCATTGTCCCATTACTTTAAAGCTTAATATATTGTTTTACTTCTATGTATGCATGCTACTTTGTGTTAAATGTCGCTAGCAAGCCTATAGTTGCATGATCTGAGGAATTGTTTATCCTCTACTACCATGAGCCTAGGTTATTTTGTTGTGGTGGGAGCTCGTTGGATGAGCTCTTATCACTTAGTAGTTTCGATGTAAATTGCTTAGACATGCTTAGTTATCGGTAGAAATGGGCGATCATCGACTTAGTCGATGGTCTTGATCACTCAAAACGATTATTACTCTTATATGTCCAAAGACTTGTGCTTTGATTAATTTGTAAAATCAAAAACTGAAAATAAAAGATTGATTTAGACTTGGGCATATTGGATGGATGGCGTGGTTTTTGGATGTGGTGGTATGCTTGGGTCCCTAAGGACCAAGTACTTGGGTCACTAAGCCAAGCGATTTCGTACTAACCACACGAGGGCATATGGAACTCCTCTTGACTAAGTACTTTGGGCGGTGTTAATTGGGGTCGCTCGGTTGGTGTGTTTTAAAGATAAAATGTGTGTGTGATGTGGGAGGAGCATTAGCTTCCTGAAGGTTGTGTGATGTCTCCTTCTCCCGTGGGTTGTGCGACTCGAATTAGCATTGTCCATTGAACTGTCTCGTAGGACTTAGCTGTCTTAGCATACCTATGGTAGTGTGCCTAAAGGAAAGGCGGTCGGACGTGTGGAGTACAGTGGTACACCCCGCAGGATAAAACTATTCAATAGCCTCGCCCTAGGTTATGGACATGCTTGGTAAGGTCGTTCAAGACTAGACTACAACCTTTAATTAAAACTTGACATGGTTGGTATGAACGGGAGTTCATGCTATTGTTGTGGTGACTTGGGTTAGTCACTTCCGTGATTGTTCTTGTTGTTGTTACTATGTTATTATCTCGTTGTTACTTCAACATTTAAAAATGCTTTGCCAAATTGCCTTCAATCTATTATGTTATTGCAAATAAATGTTGCTTTATGCTAAAATGAGTCCAAAGCCTCATCCACTTAAATAAAGCTTGCATGTAGCTATTTATAGTTCTGTTATCTCACACGTAAGTCTTATGGAGTACTTTATGTACTCATCTGCCCGTGGTTGTGGCATTTTGTGGCTTTTGTTGCAGAGGAAGAAGGAGAGCTCCAAGAGCCTCTCTTTTGTGCTACGTGTTGCGCTTTCTTGACGACTAGCTTGGCGGTCCCACGATGCCTAGGGGTTAAGGCACACCGATTGGCTTTGTGTTATAGCCATCTTTATGGCACTTTTGCTTCATTGTTATCTTTGTAGATTTGTTGCTATTTGGCCTAAGGGCCTCTCTTTGTAATATCTATTCCATATTAATGTTAACTTCGGTTTGTTGCTTATGTTCTATGTGTTGTATGGAATTGATACATTCTTTTGGTGTGAGGTGTGTATCTTGCATCTGGGAGTATACATCTCTCGAGACCGGTTTATTTGGTTGATAATACTAGGGTCAATTGGATGACTAAGTATTATGAGCCGAATAAACGTCGGGGTCTCACAAAAGTTGGTATCAGAGCCGTTATGACCGTAGTAACGCAAGCTTGGTCGTTCTTAGGATATTTTGAAAACCTATTTTCAAAGCATCAAATGAGTTTTGAAAGCTTAGGAAATTCTCGGATTTTATTCCTTACCTATCTTAGCTTTCTCTCTCATCTCACTCTAATTTGAGTTTTAAAAGTTGTTTTCCTCTCTTCCTTCTACAAAATAGTTGTTATCGATTAACACTGGGTTTTTGGGAGAACCAATGAGATTGGCAAATTGAAGTGTGAGCTGCCCACTACAAGGTTTTGAAGTTCTGGAGTCGGTGATTCGACAAGGAGCTTGGATGCTAAACCCGGACAGAAGCATCAAATTTCCTGACAGCGCCTCAAAGGTGTCTAATTAGGATAGATAATGAGAGGTTAATCAACTAAAACTTGTGGGAATAAAAGGGTAAGATGTGATACTAGTTAGCTAAGTATCTAACACTTATTTCGCTGCATTAACCTTGCTCTCTAATAATTTTAGTTCTCATCTTACAATCTGATTTTTAATCTTCTCGATCAATTACTCGTTCATTCAATACGGGTTAGTTGAGCTGAGAAGTTGAGCCTTGCTTTTGGAGTTTCTTGGCTGTTTTTAGAGTCTTTTAGAAGCTTCTAAAGTTGATTTACTCGCTGATTCTGGCTTTCGGTTGGGGTGATATTCCATTCCCCTAGTCGATCGCTTTGCTTTCCTTAAGGCTTTGTTTTTGGGTCTAGTTGCTAACCAAATTTCCTTGTAACAGGATGGCCGGACGCTTTCAGAGCGGCCAAGGCGATCACCGGTCCGGACGAGGAGCTTCCTCCTCCTCCGACCATGGCCGAGGTTCTTCTTCAGATCGAGCGCAACCGCGCGGATGACCGGAGAGTTCTACTGGACGTCATCGCGCGCAACACCACTGCACTTACCGGAGCTTCAGGATCTGGGCCAGGGAATGCCCATCAGCCGCGTGGAGGACTCGCGGAGTTTCTTCGTACTCAGCCCCCTACCTTTTCCCGGTCCGAGGACCCTTTGGATGCGGACGATTGGCTTCGTCTTGTGGAGCGTAAGCTTCGCATCGCGCAGTGCCAGGAGCACGAGAAGGCGCTGTTCAGATCGCACTCACCGGAGGGTGCGGCTTTGTCATAGTGGGAGAGCTTTCTCGCCATGCAGCCCGCAGACCACACCGCTTCTTGGGAGGAGTTTCAGATCGCCTTCCGTCGGGCTCACATCCTGCCGGCTTGATGGAGATCAAGAAGCGGGGAGTTTCTTGCGCCAAGCAAGGCGTGGCTCGATTATGGAGTATGTCTACGAGTTCAACCATCTAGCTCGTTATGCTCCGAGGATGTGGCCACCGATATGGCTAAGGTGCCATGCAATAGTTCCTGTGATTAGTGACTATTAGCATATATCCTTAATCAACATTGCATCAATCACATACAAGTCACATATTCACATAATATTATACATCAAGAATTACATCATAATTCGGTTGCTACAGTGTCAGGTCTGCTACAGTACCCGAATTAGCAACAGAACAGTGACCTTGGGTCATTAACAAAAAGAACAACAAATGAAGCAAAATAAACGATAAAACCACCAATGGCCCCATCATCCCAAGAGCTATTGCGTGGAGACTCGAATTAGCACTACTCATTAGCGTCACCCAGATCGGGCGCTAACGGGCATCTCATAAAGATATCCATCCTCACCGCAACAAGAGGTCATAAAACCACGAGTACAAAAGGTACTCAAAGAAGACTTACACAAACTAATAAAAGAAAGTGTTTGTTAGAACCTATACAAAGGAATAGAAAGTTGTATATGCATAAGGTCGACAAATGTAAGGCTTAAATGGTTCCATTTTGCATAAAGCGATACATCTTAACCTCTGATTGCTATGTTTTGATAAAGCAATTTTGATAAATTGATTTGGACTAAAACAGGAGTGAGTGCAATTATAAGCATAAACAAGAACAAAAGTAAATAACAAACACAATTAAATGTGCATGATAACCATCATGCCAACCAATTCCCAAAACCAAACTTAGAGCAAAATCTATACAGTGACATCAATTCAAGTATCGTCAGTGAATCAGTGGACACGGCTATTCAATAGTTTTATATCCTTGCAAAGGTGTACAACTTTACCCACATGACTTAGTTAGCCCGTAAGCCTCCTAATAATAACACACTGCCTTTGGTGTGTCGGCCAGGTAAACTAAGATTTGGTATTTTTCAACAAGTTAACACTATTGAGTTGGATGACCCATGTGAGATTAATCCCGCTTAACAACGACTGATAGCATATATTCAACTGGGGCTCACATGTTGTACAGGAATGCCGACCCAGTCAATTAAATGCAAACTCGTGTTAGCCACACATATTACACATGATCGGGGCCTCAAGGAACGTACATGCGATGTAACACATCTACGCCCTTACCCTTCTAAGAACATCTGATATCAATACAAGTTCCACATGGCATACGACACGGCCGAAGACTTAAGCATCTATGCCATATGAAATCAATACACATGTCATTACTCTCCAAAGATCCAACTCAATAATACTAACCCTTTACTTAACCAAGCAGCGCCCATACCTTTGCGTGTGGAAATGCGTTAGGACTTGAATTAAATTGTCGAGTTCAGTCCTTAATCAACCCGCATAAGACATCCACATTTCCCAAATCTTGTGCACAAAGGCACCATCACTAGCATCCACTTGTCCGATTTGAATTAATTGATAACAGATTTAGAAGCATTTCCAAATCAAATAAACTGAACAAGGATCAAAGATAAATACAAATTATTTGTTGTTCCCAGGTTTGACAAGATAATCTTGTCAAACACTACCGTTCTATGGACTGCATGGCTAAGCAAAAGTTAAAACTAAACATTATAACATCACAGACTAGCTTAGGTGGAGTGTTTGATTGCATTAAAGATAAGCCACAAGTTCAGGGTATAACTAACTAGGAACAGGGCACAAATATTTTTAGAAAGTTGCATGCAACAGTGTCACTGTATTTTGTAAGTCTACAGTTCAAAAGATTAGGATCAACATGGTGCAGAGAGGAAGCTTGCCTTGATAGTAGTAAACAACCTCTTGCTCAGGTTCTTGGGACTCAATAAAAGGCTCAACAATTTCAGAAGAACCAATATCTAAAAGAGAATAAAAGAAATTCCAATTAACACAGGAAAAACAGAGAACAAAATGAAAAAGAATGCATGATCAATTGATAATGCATGGGTAGCAATATGCTCAAACTATATCTAACTTATTGATGATACTAACCCATACATACCATCTACGGACACTTGCTACCCAGATTTTATATTTAGCTCAAAGCTACAGTATCAGGTTTTATACACTGGAACAGGACAGCAACAAATAATTCAATTTTTTGGTTTAACTCTGTATAATAGGAATACTACAGGACAGTTAAGTGTATAAAACTAGTGCCGTGTACTAGCTAATCAATTAGTGCCATTAATAGCAACTTATGACTTTAAATTTTTGTTGTTTGTTTGATCGGTTGGACTAATAACCAAAACAACAACAGGCAGCTTACCACCTTCGGTTGATTAGCAAAGCTACAAAGACACTAGGGCTTTAAAGGAGAGATAATACTACCAAAAGGCAATAAATATCATCACTCCCTAGTGCTAAATCTAACCACCCGGTTTAAAAAGAAGGAAAAAAGCGAAGTGACTTTGTCGGTTTTAGGCCAAAACAAAGAAAAGTCCTTGCCCGATTTCGCTATTTGGAGGAATAGACTAATCAAAGACCTAAAATGGAAATCAAGGCCAACAGAAAAGTGATTAACACCATAACGTGTCAATGCTAACCCTAAACACATGGTTTAAAGATAGGAAAGGAAAATTTTGATCATTTGTTGGTTTTGACCGACAAAAGATGACAGAGAGACAATTTGCCTTACAAACTAAGTGGGTGATTTTGATAATTAAAAGATGGTCTACTAATGATACTAGGGTTCACTTAAGACCGAATAAGCTAGTATTTAGACAAGAGAAACCCTACTTCTAAACGATATGAAAGACCTAAAAGTTAAAATACAAGTTTCTAACTAACTCCAGATAGGAACACCTCATGATCGTTGAGTGGTCTAAGGAACTAAAGATGTTCTTAAGGATCTTTAGATAATAAGACTTAAGGTTTAACTTACCAGCTAGGGTTGGATAATAAAATATCAAGTTCTTGGTCAACAAAAGAGGTCCAGTAAACCTTTTTCTTGTGCTGACCAAAAAGAAAATGATGGAACTTAACTCTAGAGATCATTAGGTACATCCTTACTAAGAAAAGATAGAACCCAACTCACCCAGGTGAGGTTTTCCAAGATGAAGCTTCACAGCTCAAGTTGACAGGGAGAAGAACCACAAGTCCAACCTACAAGAAATGACCAACACCACATTAGCATGAGAGTTGGGTCTTCTTGCGGTTGAACAATGGAAGAAAGACAAGGATGCTTCACTGTGAAGGAAGACAGCTAAAGGAGTTCTCCCAGGTCAACAATGGCAGGAAAAAGGAACTAGGGTTTATATAGTGTACAAAATGTGTAGAGCAACCGAGAGTTCTCTAGAATCCAAGAGGTGGCACTAAAGATAGAGATGAAGAGAAAATATCCTCCAAAACATCATGCTCTACCACCATTTAATTTGCCGCAATAAAGCCTACGGTGGAAAACCAGAGAGGAAACAACAATTTACGTCACTGACGCGTGGGTCCCAGAGGTATTCACGCCATGCGGCAAGATCAAAGAACGGCGACGCACGCCCACCGCTTCGATCTGCACGAGTGGTCGTGATGCGGGGTGAACAACACATTGAACCGGTATCAGGAGACGTGGGCCACACGATCTTCAGCGGACGGCCACGATCGCGAGGTCCTGAAGTGGTCCGAACGGCCCAAGTCACAGGAGTCGTCCGATCACGCGTTAAAGGCTGAGATTCAGTGGGCGCGAAAAGTGGTCCGATCGGCCCACTCAACAGGAGCCGTGCGATCGCAAAACAACGGCCCAAGATTTCAAACGCGCGAGTGCGCTTCGGACCATGGGATCCATCGCCGTTAAAGCGCAATTCAACGGCCAGATTGAGGCGGCTCAAAGCGGTCCGAACGTCACAAAGAATCTGGGCCGCACGCTAAGGATCCAACGGTCAATAATGGAAGGGGGATGGAGCGGTCCGGAAGGCCCAACTAATCTGGCCCGTTCGCGCGGAAATGAAGGGCTGAGATGGGCTAGAAGTTTGGACGTCTTGTGACGTGATGAGGTGAGGTCGGCCGCATGGTTCGAACCCCCGGTCCGGCTGCTTCTGATGCTAGACCGAGAGATTTGACGATTTAAATCAAAACTTCAAAGCCTTTGATCGATTTCAAAATAGCAAATAAATTTATAAAATCATGAAATTTTACAGATTTACTCTTTGGGATGATATATTCCCCAAATAAATTTTAAAATCACAGTTTCTTCTTTATAAATACATAAATAATTCATTTAGACCAACTAAGGATTTAATTAAAGACAATATTTTTCTAAAATCAAAATAATTTCCATAAATTCAACAAAAATTATTTTTGGCCATAATAATTCATCGATTTTTAATTAAAATAAATCCCACCATAATACCAACATTGGATGGTCTTTCCTTTGAAAATTTTGATCAATTTGGAGTTTGCAATAGAATTTTGGGAAAATGGTTTGTAACATGTTACCTAAATTGCCTAAATGAACATTAATGACATGAACAAGATTTTTATTATCAGATATTAGTAAATTTGGTCATATGTGCGGAACCCTTCAGGAGCTGGTGACTACTACGAGGACTATCCAGGCTGAGTCGATGAGCAAAGCAGTCGAGAATGGAGTGAGTTATGCGTTGGCAAAACTCAGATCCTATGACCGCAACGTCCATCTTGTTCCTGTTGAGGCTGAATTTGTGTGCTCGGAAGCAGAAGCCCTCAAACTGATTGAAGATGGTTGACCAGTGGGAAGGAAGGTAACTGAGGCGATGGAGCTAGGATCTCCCTCTGAGTAGTTCGTATTAGGTTGCATAATGTAAAGACATATTTGATATTTTGGATGTATAAAACTTTATTTCTTGCAAATTGTCCTTTTCAAGTAGTTATTATATAAGACCAAAAAAAAAGAGAAATGAAAGTAAATACTAAAGAATTAAAGTCATGATTATAATTTTATTCTAGCTCCCGACTGTTTGCTTGGTAAATGTACTAAGGACACAGTGGAAAAAGAGCATGCTCAAATCCTTTCGACCACGTTTGTTGAACATGGTTTCCTTGTGTTGGCAGCAAGAGTTAGGGACAGATCGACGTTAGAAAGCTCTTAGTGGGCAGGACCACGTATATAAAGGAGCGACTTCGACTAGGTGATGTCACTGTTCTTCGACTAGTATGGGGAGAACCAAGTGTTGTAAAGTGATAGAAAGAATTATAAAAGCTTTGCTCGTTAGGCGGTTGTTTAAACAATAAAGAATGAAGATAACATAAACTTTATTGAGAGTATGAAAATTTACACATAGATTTTTTGTAACCAATCGATGTTCCATGAATTACAGAGAACTCTACCGTCCTCCATTGCCAGTCGTACTGAGCCTGATCGCGTGACTTCGACCACTGTGTAAGGATCTTCCCATTTGGGGAAAAGTTTATTCTGATTAAACTGGGTTTAAATTTTTTCAGAACCGAGCCACCTACAGCAAGACTGCAATGTTGGATTTTACAATCGTAGTACTTACGTAGGGCTTGTTGGTCGACTGTAGAACGAATTAGGGCTTAGTTTCTCTTTTCTTCGAGTAGATTGATATCATCTACTCAAAGTTGTTCTTGGTTAAGGTCGTTGAACTTTTCGATCCTTGTAGACCAAATCTTTAGTTCTGGTGGAAGTATGACTTCAGCACAAAAAACTAGGAAAATAGGGTTTCGCCTCTAGCCTGAGTAGCGGTCGTGCGAACTGTCCATAATATTGAGGGTAATTCTTTTACACAAGCCCCGAGCGCTTTACAAGCTGATCGAAAACTCGAGTTTTAATTCCCTACAAGATTTGGCCGTTTGCACTTTGGACTGCCTCATTACTCCGTGGATGAGCGACAAAGGCATATCATAATTTGATACCTATTTCAAGAATTATGCGCTCGAAAATTGAGTACCTTTGCCAGTTATGATATGACTTGGAACACCGAATCGAGTTATCACACTTTTCATCATAAATTTCTTAGCCGCTTCCGTTATCCCAGAGACTGGTTTAACTTCAATCTATTTTGTGGACGTATGAATAGCCACAAAAGGGTACTCGAAGCCTCTGTTACCTTTGGGAACGGTCTTAGGATATCTAAACCCCAGGTCGCAAATGGCCAAGAAAGCGGTATTGTTTGTAATGCTTGAGTTGTTTGGTGTATTTGCATGCTATGAAACTAGCATTATACACACTTAGTAAATAAGCTCTTTAGCATCGTGGAGAGTTGTTAGCCAGTAGAAACCTTATCGAATGGCCTTATCGACTAGGGTTTTGTAGGAAGCTTGAGTTCCAAAGATACCTTCGTGTATTTCTATAAGTAGTTTCAATCCTTCTTTCTGCGATATACATCGCATGAGTATCCCTTGAGTACGTCGTTTTTAGATGACCCCTTCGACCAAAGTATACACTTTGGCTTTGCGGGACAGACGATCAGCCTCGAGATCATCATCGGGTATGATACCCTTATGAAGATATTCATAGATGAGATTCATTCATGTATCTTCGTATTTTAGAGAGGCTATCTCACTCGGAGTAGTTTTTGGTTTTTCGACTAGAGACGACTTCTGGAGTTATTCCAAAAAGATTCCTTGTGGGATGGGAGATCGGGAAGAAGCTAGTCGAGCTAACTGGTCAGCGAGGAAATTATTCTTAGACATGTGGACCTTGTCGACTGGCGACTATGTACACTGCGCTCATTCACACATAGTAGTTAATACACGTGTTGTTTATCACTGACATAACCACACGTAGTTCCCTTTATCTCTAGCGTAACTGCAAGACGAACGTGCAAGAGAGTGTCTCTCTGAAAATAACCGCAGCCAACGTGCGCAATCAGCCAACCATCAAGACGTCTTCTGACGCACGGCAACTGTCACCCCTTCAAAAACTATGCGGAGTGACGCTGGTGGATAAAGGGAAAGAGAGAACTATTCATTTAAAAGTCATTAGACTTATTTCATTCTGTAAACACATTCAATATAAGAACACATGAATATAGTTTTATTCTCTCTGAAGGAAACCCGAACTTGTCTAAAAAAACATGTCTCCTCTTCCATAATCTTGAGTGCTGTATCCCTAGCATTTATTTCATGATATCGATGTCAAACCATCGACACATGTCATTTTGGACATTAACATAGTTTCTAAACTAAACTATCACTTTGATAGCTGTTTCCTGTCATAAAATGTTGTTAGCTAGCAATTGTAGGAATTCTACATTATAAGAAGTATAATCACGACGAATCTAATGATCCCAATGATTTTTTTGGCCAACCTAAATATTGTTTTATAAGTTGATGGTCAAATATAGAAGTGTTTGGCTGATATGTATTCTACGATGACTACTTGCTATGCGACAATTCTAGAGAAGAACCAAGGAGGCAAAAGGAGACAATTCTTGAAGTGTTATAGCGCCTTATAAAATTCAAGCTCAAACTTGATTGTTATGGGATAAGTAGAAAAGGAGAGTAAACAAAACAATAACAAGCGTTATGCAAAAACTAAATTCGCTGTAATTTTTTTCTCCTGGCATTAGTGGAGTTTGAACTTGAAATTTTCAATTTCGTGAACTACCCCAAGGACTACGTTCCTCTGTAACTCTTCTGAGTACATCCTGTATTAATCTCATAGGTCAATTCAATTTGGAGTTTTTGGCTAAAATAGCAATGTTTATGCTCGCAATAGCAAAAATAGCCTCATCCAGAGATCAATGCCAGAAATGGTGCCACGGAGCCGCCTGTGGGCAACATGTCGCAGACTTCGCACATCGGGCGTCCCTGCCCCTTGTCTACGCGCCCTTGGCACGGAGCTGCAGAGTCCGTGCGCCAGGGGGCTGTACTCGCTTTTGCATCGTGCCTTATGTCCGTGCCCCTGGCGCACGGACTCGGCAGCTCTGTGCCCGGGGCGCACGGTGGGCGCTCGGCACCGTGTCACCCATCGGCGGCTCTATTGTGCCATTTTTGGCTTTGATGTCGAGAGGGTACTGGATTTGCTATTGCGCGCGTAAAAAATGTTATTTTAGAAAAGAAAGAAAAAAACTCGTCAACTAGCTTCTCCCCCTTTCACCAAATTGGTGGTTTTCTCCGATTCGAATGATATTCACCTATTGGCACAATCGTGGCAAGCACGGCATTGTACATTAGTATACCTGTCCACATCCAATAAGTAAAAGTTAGCTTGACCCGCTACTCTGTCCAAGAAACGAACCATGTCCACACAATACATTCTGGAAGCGCGATCATCACAAAGAACCAAACCGCATTTAGAAAACGAGAATCTTGAATCGGTAAACGAAACCGCCGAGTCGCACATCATCTCTGTCCGGTTCCGGCTTGTCCAATCTTGTCCAGCTCAAACAGCGACGGTTGCGGTGGGCGACGAGGTGAAAAGTGGCAGTTACTGGAATGTTTGACGGACTCGAGGTCTTCGCTGCAACGGCGGTCAAGCTGAGATAAGGCGTGATAATGGCAGATCACAGATGCAATGCAAGTGTATGGATGCTGTAAAAGTGTATGAGTGAGCCAGCCGAGCATCCAGCCCAAAATCACAGTTCACACACCACTCTGCAAAACCAAGCAGAAAAGGCTGCCGTTTTCTGCGCTCCGGCCGAGCAGAGGTACTTACCATTTGTCTTGTTACTTGCTGTTAGGCTTGTGAGTGGTGTGAACATTTGACAAAGTTTAGCTTATCTGATTTAAATAACTGACTACTACTCATGGATAAGCACACATGCAGTCGCACGGAATGTGAAGAATTCGATTTGAATTGTAAGCTTGTTCGTAGCTGGTTAGAGCAAGGCGCAACGTAGTTCGGCTAGTGAATATGAAGTACATAATGTGCTGTTACACTTGATACCCCGCCTTATACGCAACAGCTCTCGGATTAGATCAGAATTTATGAGATACGGTATGAGCATATATGGTATCAAGAACGAAGTAGATGAATTTCGTAGGAAGAACCATAATAGGGGTGCCGAAACAATCACGATGAGATAGAAAGATTTGACGAAGCCGACTGTAAATTCGTTAAGCACGACCTCAAAAGAGTACAAGGGATGGCTGCTCTCTCATAATCCTCTCATATCTTTTGGGACTCTCAGATCCTTGCCCTATTTAAGAATCTAGTGCTAAAGAATAACCCAACATCTAATTCTCTCGTTCGCCTCTTGCTTTGGATGAGTTGACTTGTGGATTGTGTTCTTTATGAGCACCCCTCATGGTTTTATATAGTGCCTCTAATTCTCCTCCAAAGAGTAGTCGGAATCCTAATCCTATTATGATGCATATAGAAATCCTTGTAGCACGCATCTGTAAGTTTTAGTAGATTAGAATATGAGTCACCATATTGAATAATTTTCACTTTGACTCTTATCTTTTAAAGTCACCATGCTCTTCCAAGAATCCGCTCTAAGTTGGATCCACCTTTTTTTTGTTTTCCCTCCCACCTTTGGGAGTGCACTCACCAGAGGGGATCATGTACATTGCCGCAATATGCGTATTGGTGTTCGGGCTAGCCTGCCTAGTCCCTCCACCTGAGAACTCTTTTGTTGTGTAGTTTGATTAATCACATCTCCTATTCCTACTACCCTCCATGCCATATGTTTGTACCGCCTCCACGATCCTCCTGTTTGTTGGTACCGCGTGGTTAGTCCTACCACATCTTCCTTCTCCCAACAGCTCACACATTCGCCTCTACGACCGCTAGAGTTTGCAACCATATTTGTAGTTCTGCACGTAACTGCAGATGAGATCTGAGTACGTACTGTTGACGACATTGTTTCCTTCTCCTGACCAGGATTATATTTTTACCAAACCTCATATTGGCTGCTCTTCCCTTATGATTACCCATTAATCGGTATCCTCCATTGCTCCACATACTTTTTATGATTACGTGGCTTTGCAAGTAATTCGCATGGCTCCACCTCGAAGTGATACCTCACAACATTTGAGTTCAAGCGACCTCACATATATTAGATTTTTCTTTAAGTCGGGAACATACCGAACTCTCATGAGTGTGTGATGTGCTCCATCATACATCTTCAATGTAACCGTTCTCACCTCAGTAATTATATATTCCTTGCAATTCGCTAAGTGAACAGTTCCATTCGCTGGGCGTAGAGATCCTTCGTCAAACATCTCCATCGATGAACATATATAGAAGCAACAACCTAAATTTAATATCCATCCATGAGAAGTACCTGATTAACTGACGAATAGTATGTCCGAATCATCCTTTGCTACTGCCACTAGGCATTCACCTCTCATTTGCTTCAAGCTTGGACTGTCCTTTATCATATGACATTCCTCATAACATAGATAGTATACATGTGTGCCCTTGCTCCTACCCTTGTTCTTCATATGACTTTTGCTGCTGCCAGCAACACTTACGACATCCAATGTTTGATCACCTAAGGATGAAGAATCCGATGACTAATTCAAGGACTTCGTCTCTAATAGATATGCAACTGCCTCATTGAAATTGAAAGTGTTTTTCTCGACGAGAATATTCATCACCGATTGCTCCCATGATAGTGGTAGAGGTGACACCAATATGACGACCTTGTCGTTCACCTCAATTTTCTCATCCACACTAATCAGTTGTGTGATAAGCTTGTTGAAGACATTGAGGTGGTCAACGAACTGTGTGCCTTCCTCTATGCGCAACATATACAGTTGTCACTTCAACACCCACCGGTTTGTCAGCGACTTCGTCATATACAATTCTTCTAACTCACTCCATAATTTCTTCCACAAATCTCTGCTTGATCACCGAGTACTTTACCTCATCGGAGATACATAGACAGATTGTACTAACAGCTTTCCGCCCCATCACCTCTAGTCTTCATCAGGCGTCTTTTCCGATTTATCCCCTTCAAGAGCATCAATTAACCCTTGTTGGACAAGGACATCATTTACCACACATTGTCACACACTGAAATTTCCTCTGCCATCAAAATTCTCTATTTGATTCCACGTCGACATTGATCTTGATTTTGTGCCATCTAACGCTTTGCCGACCTTCTCACAAATCATATTAATTTGGCATTGGCTCTGATACCACTTGTTACGCCCTAATACCTCTCCTTATGCGCAGTATCCTCTGGATGGGATCAAAATTTGTGAGATACAGTATGAGCGTGCACGGTATCAAGAACGAAGTAGATGAATCTCCTAGAGAGAACTATAATAACAACGCCGAAATAATCATGACTAGAGAAATATTTGGCGAAGCCGACTGCAAATTCGTTAAGTCGAAGCCAACTGCAAATTCGTTAAGGATGATCTCAAAAGAGTACAATGAATTGTCGCTCTTTCACAATCCCCTCGAACATTTTAGGACCATCGGATCCTTGCCCTATACAAGAATCTAATGCTAAAGAATAACATAGCATCTAATCCTCTCGTGTGCCTCTTGTTTTGAATGAGTTAGTTTGTGGCGTGTGTTCCCCATGAGCACCCTTCAATTAAACATGTGCCACCAAGTTTATGCTTTATATTTTGCAGGTGACAAGTGCCTCATGTGTGCCAAGCAACCCGCGGAACTCACCATGTTTATATTGTTAGTATTATTGCTGCTGTGTTACGGAGTTGGTAACATTCAGTGCTCAACAGTTGATGAGAACAACATAGATCTGCACTCACTGCTCGATTTCAAGAAGGGCGTCACTGATGATCCAAGAGGAGTCTTGAGCTCGTGGAATACCAGTATTCACTACTGTAGGTGGAGGGGCCTCACATGCACACCAACACGGCCGTGGCGCGTCTCGGGGCTTAATCTCACAGGCCAAAGCTTGGCAGGCGAAATCACCTCCTCTCTTGCAAACCTCACGTTTCTTAGTTTCCTTGACTTGTCATCAAATCGCTTCTTTGGCCAGTTTCCTCTCCTTAACCACCTAAAGCAACTGGAAACCCTCTACTCGAATAACAACTCACTAGAGGGGACTATTCCAGAAGCACTCACAAATTGTTCCAACCTAAGGAAGATAGACCTATCTGGTAACCTGCTGCACGGTGCAATTCCTCCTAAAATAGACTCCCTTACCAATCTAGAATATTTGTTCCTTGCCAGTAACAATCTCACTGGCATCATCCCGGCAACCGTTGGAAACATCACCCAATTAAACATTGTCAGGCTTAAACACAATCAATTCGAAGGAAGAATTCCCGATGGGTTTTGGCAATTGCGAAATCTGTTATATCTTCTTCTAGGTGACAATATGCTATCAGGTGAAATCCCACAGGCCCTAAACCTGTCTCTACTCAATATGCTAAGTTTGGAGCTGAATATGCTAGGCAACGTATTGCCACCGAACTTTGGCGATGCCCTCCCTAATCTCCGAGAACTATCTTTGTATTATAACAAGTTTGAAGGTCACATTCCAACTTCCCTAGGCAATGCTTCAAAGCTGCTGGTAGTAGATTTGTCAATAAATAGTTTCACTGGGCAAATTCCTACTTCTTTTGGAAAGCTTTCAAGGTTGTCTATTCTAGACCTTGACCAAAACCAGCTTGCAGCAAGGGACAACCAAGGCTGGAAATTCTTATATGAGTGAAGAAACTGTAGATCTTTAAATACACTCTCACTAAATGACAACTCACTAGAGGGGACTATTCCTGACGCACTCACAAATTGTTCCAACCTAAGGAAGATAGACCTATCTGGTAACCTACTGCACGGTGCAATTCCTCCTAAAATAGACTCCCTTACCAATCTAGAATATTTGTTCCTTGCCAGTAACAATCTCACTGGCATCATCCCGGCAACCGTTGGAAACCTCACCCAATTAAACATTGTCAGCCTTAAACAAAATCATTTCGAAGGAAGAATTCCCGATGGGCTTTGGCAATTGCCAAATCTGTCATATCTTCTTCTAGGTGGCAATATGCTATCAGGTGAAATCCCACAGGCCCTAAACCTGTCTCGTCTCAATACGCTAGATTTGGAGTTGAATATGCTAGGCAACGTATTGCCACCGAACTTTGGCGATGCCCTCCCTAATCTCCAAGTTCTAGCTTTGCATTCTAACAAGTTTGAAGGTCACATCCCAACTTCCCTAGGCAATGCTTCAAAGCTGCTGGTAGTAGATTTGTCAACAAATAATTTCACTGGGCAAATTCCTGCTTCTTTTGGAAAGCTTTCAAGGTTGTCTGTTCTAAACCTTGGGCATAACCAGCTTGAAGCAAGGGACAACCAAGGCTGGGAATTCTTATATGAGTTAAGAAACTGTAGATCTTTAGATGTACTCCAACTCGCTGAAAATAATCTGCAGGGATCTATACCACATTCCATTAGTAATATATCCATCACTCTTACATATTTACTATTGGACGGAAACAACCTATCAGGGATAGTCCCCCTAAGTATAGGGAACTTTTCTAACTTAAACAGTCTATGGCTCGGTACAAATAGCTTTAGTGGTGAAATTGGAGAATGGGTTGGAAAGCTGAAAAACCTACAAACTCTATCGCTCCAAGAGAACAAATTCATCGGGCCAATTCCGCCCTCCATTGGAAATATTAGTCAGTTGACATATCTCTTTCTACAAAAAAAATAAATTCGAAGGCCTCGTGCCACCCAGCATCGGACATCTTTCTCAACTTGAGGTGTTGAATCTTGGCTACAATAACCTTCAAGGTAGCATATCTGTAGAGGTTGGTAATCTTGAACGACTCATCGAACTATATCTTTCATCAAACAAGCTCACTGGGGAGATTCCTGATGCTTTGGGCCAATGTCAAAACTTGGTAACCATTCAAATGGACCAAAATTTTCTTACAGGAAACATTCCAGTTACTTTAGGCAAAATAAAGCGCTTGATCTGGATAAATCTTTCCCATAACAACCTGTCAGGCACCATCCCTAGAGCTCTGAATGATCTACCACTGCTTACAATGCTGGACCTTTCATACAATGATCTTCAGGGAGAAATACCAAGAAATGGAGTATTCGAAATTGCTGCGGTTGTTTCACTCGATGGCAATAGGGGACTCTGTGGAGGAGCGATGAATCTCCATATGCCCTCATGCCCAGCTGTTTCTCAGAGATTAGAAAGACGGTCCAATTTGATTAATATATTGATTCCAATATTTGGTTTCATGTTACTCGTATTGTTGGTCTACATTTCACTCCTTTTGAAGACGACGTCGAGAAGAACATTTGAACCCTTGCCTCTTATTGGTGAGAATTTTCCGAAAGTTTCTTATAATGACTTAGCTCAAGCCACAAGAAACTTCTCAGCATCTAACCTGATTGGGAGGGGGAGCTATGGGTCAGTTTACAGAGGAAAGTTAGAGGAATCTAAAACAGATGTGGCCGTGAAGGTTTTTGATCTTGAGATGCGAGGCGCGGAGAGAAGCTTCATGTCAGAATGTGAAGCATTAAGAAACATTCAACATCGAAATCTTCTTCACATCATAACTGCATGCTCGACGAAAGACAGAGAAGGCAATGTTTTCAAAGCTTTGGTTTATGAGTTCACGCCTAATGGGAGTCTGGACAGATGGCTACATCACAAAGGCGACATGAAATCTCCACAACATCTAGGCTTAACCCAAAGAATAAGCATAGCAGTTAACATAGCTGATGCGTTGGACTATTTACACCACGACTGCGGAAGGCCCACTATCCACTGTGATTTGAAGCCTAGCAATATACTCCTCGATGATGTTATGACTGCTCTTTTGGGAGACTTTGGCATTGCAAGGTTTTATGTTGATTCTTGGTCGGCGTCAACTGGCTCAATTAGTTCAATCGATGTGATAGGGACTATAGGATATATTGCTCCAGGTATACTTGTACAAGTTACTATTACTTTCTGGAACCTTCATTTTGTCTAAGACAACACATGGGTATTAACTTCATAATTATTTTTTGTACGTACATTCGTCTTCAGAGTATGGGAGAGGTGGTCATGCATCAACTTCTGGGGATGTTTATAGTTTTGGAATAGTGCTGCTGGAGATTATGACAGGCAGAAGACCAACAGATCCAATGTTCAAGGACGGACTCGACATCGTCACCTTTGTGAACAGCAACGTTCCACATCAAATATATCATGTAATTGATGCTCATCTTATTGAGGAATGCAAAGACTTGGCTCAAGGAAAGACGGTTTCAGAACATGCGGTTTTCCGTGACGTGGTGTCGCTGCTAGAAGTCGCGCTTTCTTGCACGAGCCCGTTACCAAGCGAACGAATGAACATGAAACAAATAGCAAGCAAAATGCATGCGATCAAGACGTCATATCTTGGATGGAGTGCTAAGAAGTAAGAAGTACGCTCGCTAGAGTGGCCTTGTTCTATATATGGAATATATATATGTGTTCCTTTTTTTTTAATTATTACAAAAACATGCGATGTGGAGTAGACTGAAAATGATTTATACTCTATATTGTGGATCTCTATTAATTGAACATGGTAGTTTATTACTATCACTACCAGAAACTGTTTGTTTCCCGAGTGCCTATATTTTTACCGAGTGTCTGCACAGTGTTTCACAAGACACTCGGGACGGGATGTTAGGACTCGATAGAAATAACTTTCTCGAGTGTTTTTCATAACACTCGGGAAATCAAGACGGGATGCAACAGTCATAACGGGATGAAATATAATCCCGAATGTTTTAAAACGTAAACACTCGGGAGAGCGTGCTGCGCCCCTTTTTTTTTTCCCACCGCCAACCCTACATCCCCAATCCTTCCGCGCCCGCGCCGCCTCCTCCCCCAACTCCTTCCGTGCCCGCACCGCCTCGGGAGAACATATGGATGGGTGTTCAGCAAAAGAAAAACATCTTTTCTTGCCAATGTAAGATAAATAAGGTAGCATCGCTGTTTGAAGGGGGCACCAGAGTTTATTAAGTGCTTATACATGTAGCTACCTTCAATTAATGGATAGTAACAAGGGAAGCACCTATAGAGAGGTGCTTCCAATACAGAAGATGGCTCTTAAATAGGTAGAGCTGGCCAAATAGGCCATGCCTATTGGACCGGTACGAGGCACGATCTTCTTTGGTCCGCCTAGGCACGACACGATCCAAGATTATTCACGGTAGGTAAGATGACATGATAGCCCGGTAGTGGTGGGTGGCACCACGACACGACAGACGACCGCGACGCAAGACGCAAGACACTACCCGTTAGGGCACGATTAATCGTTTTAATATACATATATAATTTTATTTTTATTTATTAATATTTATATGATTTTCTTTCCATTTTAATACTTATATGGTTTTATTTTATAGTTTTTAAATTTATATAGTTTATTTTATAAGTATATATAAATTTATTTTGGTTTTTTTAAAAATATATATATATATTCTATGATTGTTTTTCAATTTTTCATGTCTTATGAGCTAAATGACAAATGTTTTAATGAGCTAGCTATTTGAACATCAATAAAATTCTATTACATTTTCAATATGATTGTCTCATTTTTTTTTTCAATTTTCATATCTACTTCTGAATTCTACACATTTTTCTAATTTTTCTGGATTTTTTTTGAATTTTTTCATTCCGTCGGGCCGAATGGGTTAAACGGGCCACATTTGGCCCGATGGACTAAACGGGCCATGTCGGACGGCCAACGGGCCGTGCCTGGGTCGACACCCCGGCCCGGCACGACATGAATAGTAGTCGGGCTAGGATGGGTCAGAACCGACACAGTTCGTGTCGTCGTTAAAGCCGAGCCTGCTGTTTGGCCACCAGAAATAGGTGATTTTGGGAATCTTAAATCATAATTATATAGTTATTAATGACTAGGGACAAATCTGCACTAGCTATTAATCTATTATATATTAAAAGTTGATGACATATGCTTTACAACTACTAAGAAAAAAATATAATGTAAAATCTTTAAAAAAAGAAATCCGGCCCTCAATCGTTGCATGTTATTAAAAAGAGATAAACATTCTAGAGATTCTTAAAAAACCATTGAGCCTTAAAAGAGATAAATATGCTAAAATTCTCAAAAAAGAGAGAAAAAAAATCTAGCCTTAAATATAACTAGCAGAACTGTCTGTGCAATTGCACGGCTAGACCTTGCAATACATTTTATTTGATATATAACTCTAATGCTTATGATTGAAAATTCAAAATAAAACTATAATGTTAGACAATTGCAATGACTGTATATCTATTTATAATTAATCTGCAATGTTATTTTTTGGTCCTAGCAAAATAAAATGTGCCAACCATTCTCTTCTCTCAATCAATGAGAGAATTTCTATTTTTTTTTACATATTCTTAGTATTGTCGCATTAATTTCTAGTCCACAAATTCGCTATAACCACTCCCAAAAGGGTATAGGTTCGGAAACAGATTTCCAAACCTTGCTTCATGGTTGTCTGATCCTCCATTCTCTTCTCTCAATCAATGAGAGAATTTCTATTTTTTACATATTCTTAGTATTGTCGCATTAATTTCTAGTCTACAAATTCGCTATGACCACTCCCAAAAGGGTATAGGTTCGTAAACAGATTTCCAAACCTTGCTTCATGGTTGTCTGATCCTCCATTGTCTACTTGTATTTACTCTTTTGTTCATCTTCATGCTATGCACGTGTTGGTTCTCTCATGTTGACTATCCACAGTGGCTCGATCTATTTTCCGGTGGCAAATAAAAGCAACCTCAGCTAATAAATGCATTGATTTACCAAAAGGGCTTTTTTTAGTGTATCCTCAATTCAATATGAGTGATCCATTTCTTTTATCCAATGTTTTAGATTAGTTATGATCTATTTATGCTAGGTAAAATTTTAAAGGGGCACATAGTAATCTTGGTAATCCTAGTGGGCTTAACCGCTTAAGGTTGGGTATACGATTGTATTGGGCTACTGGAGAGACTGGAGCCACCGGCCTAGTAATGGACTGGCCATATCCTCCGGTATAAATGAAGAGAGAATTGAGGAGCAAAGAAGCAGGCCACGTCACTATTTTTTTGTGAGCCGTCCGATCTTACCCCTCGCTTCTTCTCAGCTGCACGATATATTTTTTGCTTTGCGTGCCATTCTTGCGGGCCCACGCACAGGCGTGGCTTCCTCCGTGCGCCGGATGGAGCGCAGCGCACAGGCATCTCTCGCCGCATTTACTCCCCGGCGCGACAGGCCTACTAGTGTAGCATTACTAAGGCGTCGGTTTGTTTAGCCCTGCTAGGGTTAGGGTTTGAAAATGAAATTATTAATGATTTATCACAATGTGTATTTGATGATTTACCACTTTACATCTTACTAACGCATCTTACTAACACGTTAGTCCATGATATTATGGCAAATCACGAAATACACATGTTTTGCCGTGGCAAATCATCCGATCCCCCTTCGAAAATAGCGAGGAACGGGGATGGGGCGGCGCTTCGGGGCGGTGCAGCGTGATTAGGTGGCGGCGCCGCGGGGTGTGATTAGAGGCCTGCGCGGCGGGGGTGTGACGAGGGGTCGGGGCGGCGGCTGAGAAGCGTGGCGGCGCGGCGTCTTGAGGAGCGTGCGGCCGTCGTCGTGTCCGGGCGATCGCAGTGGCACCAGCCGGTGGTGGTGGTGTCCACCTCCTCTGCGGCGCCTCCCCAAACCATACCACCTAGCCTTCCCCAATCCTGCTCCATCCAGCCCATCCCCAAACCTCAGCCCTGGCATGCGCTTCCACCCGTGCGGCGGCGAAGGCGACGGCTACCTCCACCCCCGACAGCGCTGCCCCATCCAGAGCCGCATCTTCCAGTCCTCCATCGTGGCGACCAGCACTCCTGCGACGGCGGCGGCTCCATATCTTTATGCGTCCGACATTAGGTAGATTGACCAGTTAATTTTGTTGTGTTCTATTGAATTTTCATGTTATGTGCCTTTTCGTGCTTTCTGAGAAGCACAGAAGTAGAGAAGGTTGTATTTATTTCAAGTTACTGAATTGCTTTGAAAGCAAGTTTTGTGGCGCAAGTTACGCTACCAGCATATATGTCATGAACCATGATGATCATAACATACTGTTCTTCATTGTAATCTTAGCTCAATCTGAGGAAACATTGATAAATACTCCAGAAATTTGAAATTAGTATTTAGCAAAAGTTTGGTTAATTGATGCCATTTCTCACGTACAGCCTTGATAATGGGTAGTTTGTCCTTTTTATTAATCTGTTGCCAGACATGTTTTTTTTCCTTATTTTCCAATGTTTTTACGGATATTTGGTTTAGTTTCCAACTGATACAGCCCAATGTGCTGTCTGCTACAATGTGCAGTAGGAAATGTGTTGTGTATAAACTAAAAAGGTGCCCCAAGTTGTTAGTTGATCTGACGGAACACAAGAAAAAAAATCCATTGTCCTAGGGCCAATTCTTTTTATAACCTAAATGATAATAAAAGTACTGCAGTCATTGTCAATTGGTTAGACAACAACGTTAATGTAAGGCAATTGTAAGGTAACTTGATTTAATCAAAGCTACCCATTCAGGTTTATGGATTTGTCTGTTGTTCACAGTTGAAAGAGTTTAAAAATGCACGTGCTCTAACATGATTGGACACAATTTCTTTTGGTTCTTTTTTCAGATGTATGGATCTTTATGCTCTGCCTGTTGTTGTAGTATTTCACAAAGCTTGAATCCATTGTCTTAAGATCCAATTATCTGCACATCCAAATCACATTCAACCATATGCTGCTAAATACTAGTAAGTGTTTGTTTGCATCTATTTCCTCCTGAGTATTAACTAATAGTAAGCTTTGCTTTTTCTTCCTTTCCAGGGATCAGATTGTGTTAAGCTCTTTATCGCATTGCAGGACTAGATGAAAGCAAATCCAGAGGCATTTTCCAAGGAGATTTTGGAAGAAGAGGAGAATGACGAGGAGGCTGAGAAGCCAACCTGAAAGTTAAAGCTCCAGCATGGTCTGTAGAACCCAAGTCAAAGCTTTGAGATTGAGTGGTATTAGCTGACAGCGTGATATTTGATAAGATGATCTCCTTATTTCTCTGCAACATCACGAAAGATAAATATTGTTGTAACTTAACGAAGGATTTCATGCCCTTTATCTTGGCCATTAGTTGTGTGGAACCCATTGGAGAAGAAGTTGAAAACCATGGCAGACTTTATCAACGAGGAGTAGAAACAGATGCTCTGTGTGGACGCTTCTGCGGTAAAGAGAGCCATCACACTGAAGCCAGCGAGAAGTGGACGGGGAGGCTAGATCTGTCCGCCGTCCCGTCGACCAACTGCAGCGACCATCTGGACCACCCCCGGCAGCATGTCGAGCGAGAGTTTACAATGTGCTCTAGGTTGCTGCTGCCTTTTGATGCTTAGTTTGCCCCTGATTTGAAAAACATGTACTACTTTTCCCCCTGTAGATGGGGTACTAGGTCCGTCTATGATCAGCCAGTTCCTGAATCCAATTCTATATCAGATGCAAATCTTATTGTGACCGACTTCGTTCCTGGAAGTATGAATACATGTCATGCTGGCCGTCGTGTCTAACGTCTACAATTCGCACAGGTGGTTTATGGTGAAAGATACCACATACTGGAGGTCTGTGTTATGTACATGTGTGCCATTGTACTGTCATGTTTGAAGTGCTATGGAAATTTCTGGAGAAATTCAGGGACAGGTTGCAACCAATCAAGAACATAGTTCTGGCAGTGGTTCACAAAGTAACTGGAAACATCCTGCTATCAGAGAATCATATGGTCCAGCTGATACTAGCATTTCATTTTTTTAAAAGCAAGTCTCTGCTGCTGCAGTTTTCGAGTGAAAAGCACTAGTCATTAACAGACGCACTCTCATTTTCCACACAAAATATTAGTACAAACACTACTCACTTTTTATGCCCAATTGTTATACGTCAAGCATCAAGTGAGATCATTGCTACATTTAAAAAATCACTTCCAGACCCTCAGAAATTTAAATAACACTTTTATTCAAGCATTGCACAGGTCCTTGAGGCAGCATTCTACTCAAGCAGCAAAACCAAACAGAAAAATTACTGGAAGAAATTGCTCATCCATTTCAAATTGAGGGACTTAAGACAAGAAAGCAACTTAACATACTTATGCAATTCACAAATGATTTTATCATCTTATGGGATAACATCAAGTTCACTAAATAGCTAAAATGCATGCAGTTTTTCCAGCGAGTAGCAGCAGCGCCTGATCATGTCCAAGCATTTGGAGATTTTTGCAATTTGGAGCTCTGCGACCAGAAATCAGAAGTTTAGTACAGAGAGATTATCGTTTTTGAAAATGGAAAAAATACGAAAAGTAAACAACGCTTCCAATCAGTGGCAGACCCATGACCACAATATAGGGGATGCTATGCTAATGGGACTTGCTCACCTGCTTGCAGCTTGCCAAATGACGAGTTGCCGGTCAGCGGTAGCCTGCTGCATTGCCGGCCTGCTGCTTGCCTATCGAGTGCGACGCAGCGCACTACCCTGCACCCCTACCTGTTTACCCGCCGATGTTGCCTACCTGAGTGCCTGGTGTTGATGACAAGATTTGGCACCTGTAGTGGTCATTGTAATGATGATTAGTTCAACGGTAAGAATTTAAAACTACCACTGGTTCACCCAACATTTTGTCTCGAATCGAAAGGAAGGATGTCCTCAAGGATCTCCTAAGAAAACCTGGATGGTGGTCTTTGCAAATGGCTAGAAAGGGTGTTCTCCACAAAGCCATTTGATCGAGTTTTAACGGCACGATTGAGTTAAAGGCTTCGCTTGGTCCGAACGTCACTTGAATCTCAACCGTCACGGACCTCCACAAGATCAGCGCGTTTCAATCTCAACCATCGAGGTCCTCCCTAGGAGTTCAAAGCGCGTCAATCTCAACCATTGAGGTCCTTCCAGGAGACCCAGCGCGCTTCAATTTCAACCGTTAAAGACCTCCTCGGAGAAATCCTAACCGTCTAGGATCTCCCACAAAGGCTCATACGTGGTTTAATCAAGACCACACAGGACCTCCCCTGGAGAAAATCAAGACCGCACAAGACCTCTTCTTGAAGCGCAACGTGGCCTAATGTGGACCGTCCAGGACCTCCTCAGGCACAATTTGGACCGTCCAGGACCTCTCTCATGAATGCATAAGTGGATAAATATCAACCTCACAGGATTTCCCCACGAAGAGGTCTTGACCATCCAGATCCTCTCTAAGATGCATCAACATGGCTTGATCTGGACCGTCAAGGACCTCCTGGAAGTTCAGTGTGGCTCAATATTGACTGTCCAAGACATCTTTAGGAACGCTTACGCGCATTCATCAGGACCGCTCAAGACCTCCTGAGAAGCGCTACGTGGCTTCATCACAGCCGTTCAAGACCTCCTCAGGAGTGCTTGCGCGCCTCCATCAGGACCGCTCAAGACCTCCTCGAGGGTACTACACGTCTTCATTAGGGCCATCCAGGAACTCTTCAGGAGCACTTGCGCGCCTTCATCAAGGCCGTTCAAGACCTCCTAAGAAGCGATATGCAGCTTCATCACCGCCATTCAAGACCTCCTCAGGAGTGCTTGCGCGCCTCCATCAGGACCGCTCAAGACCTCCTCGAGGGTACTACATAGCTTCATCAGGGCCGTCCAGGACCTCTTCAGGAGCACTTGCGCGCCTTCATCAAAGCCGTTCAAGACCTCCTGAGAAGTGCTACGCGGCTTCATCACAGTCGTTCAAGACCTCCTCAGGAGTGCTTGCGCGCATCCATCAGGACCGCTCAAGACCTTCTCGAGGGTACTACGCGGCTTCATTAGGGCCGTCCAAGGCCTCCTCAGGAGTGCTTGCGCGCCTCCATCAGGACCGCTCAAGACCTCGAGGGTACTACACGGCTTCATCAGGGCCGTCCAGGACCTCTTCAGGAGCACTTGCGCGCCTTCATCAAGGCCGTTCAAGACCTCCTGACAAGTGCTATGCGGCTTCATCACAGCCGTTCAAGACCTCCTCAGGAGTGCTTGTGCGCCTCCATCAGGACTGCTCAAGACCTCCTCGAGGGTACTACGCGGCTTCATCAGGGTCGTCCAGGACCTCTTCAGGAGCACTTGCACGCCTTCATCATAGCCGTTCAAGACCTCCTGAGAAGTGCTACGTGGCTTCATCACAGTCGTTCAAGACCTCCTCAGGAGTTCTTGCGTGCCTCCATCAGGACCGCTCAAGACCTCCTCGATGGTACTACGCGGCTTCATCAGAGCCGCTCCAGACCTCCTCGGGGGTACTACGCGGCTTCATCAGGCCGTCCAGGACCTCTTCAGGAGCACTTGCGCGCCTTCATCAAAGCCGTTCAAGACCTCCTAAGAAGCGCTACGCGGCTTCATCACAGCCGTTCAAGACCTCCTCAGGAGTGCTTGCGCGCCTCCATCAGGACCGCTCAAGACCTCTTTGAGGGTGCTACGCGGCTTCATCAGAGCCGCTCCAGACCTCCTCAGGTGTGCTACACGGCCTCATCACAGGCCATCCAAGATCTCCTCAGGGGCGCTGCGCGCCTTCATCAAGGCCGTTCAAGACCTCCTCAAGGGCGTTATGCAGCTTCATCAACGCTGTTCAAGACCTCCTCAGGAGTGCTTGCGAGCCTCCATCAGGACCGCTCAAGACCTCCTCGAAGGTGCTACGCGCCTTCATCAGGGCTATCCAAGACCTCCTCGGGAGCGCTACGCGGCCTCATCACGGCCGTCCAAGACCTCCTCAGGAGCACTTGCGCGCCTCTATCAGGACCGCTCAGGACTTCTCCAAGAGCGTTACGCGGTTTCATCAGGGCCGTCTAGGACCTCCTCAGAGTATTTATGCGGCTTAATCAAAGACATCCAAGACTTCCCGCGATGACTTTCTCAGGACTTTCAGGGCCTCTCACGCGGACCTCTAGGCGGACTTCCCACAAAGACTTCTTGCCAAGCCTCTAAGACCTCCCTCTAGGAGCTCCTTAAGGGGACTTACGTGACCAAAAAGGAAAGATTTTTCAATTATAGAAGGTTTGGAGATCATAACCGAATTATCTGTAAAATTAGTTCGGTTTAGGTGTCCTGAGCTATCACGGCTAAGGCCTGCCGCCCTTTAAATAGATGAGGGTCACGGCTGATTGTAATCATCACCAATCGATCAATACAATTTGCATCTACTTTTTACCCTAGCTTTCTTGTAGTCCCGTCCTTTTTCCAACCCTTTTGCTTCCCTGGTTGAGTTCAAAGATCTTGCCAGGACATCACCGCTGCCTCAACACCACGACTAGCTCCACCTAGGTGTTGCGCGCTGTGGTTTTCGGCAAAGTTGAACCCTAACGTCGCCTGGGTTCGATATTGTCGATATCTATCAAACCGTGTGTTGGTGCTTCTTCGTGTCATATTTTTGCGTCAATACCTGGCTGCCTCCTTGCTACGCCCACGTGCCGCATGCACGCATGACATCCCTGCCCCTTGCCATGTTTTCCACTTGCCAACTACCAGGTGCCCAGCATGCAAACAGCCAACTACCAATACATGATTTGGTTTTGGTGTGGCCCACGCAACCCAAATCTCCTAGTCTTCCTCTTCTACCTTTGGAATCCAGATTCACCGACCGAAGCTTGATGCCACGCAACATGGCTGGGTCCGCCCCTACTTCCAGTGGAACATAAGTTGATGGAACATAACTACATACGTTTATATCACTCATGGTAAGTGTGGAAATATATTAAAAGCTTCACTGTCTTTTCATAAACTTAGCATTACTTCAAGTGGAACATTAGTTGATGGAAGCAAAACAAATTACTCAGGCCCAATTAGTTATGACTAGGTCAAAATTTCAGGACCATGGTGGATGGAAAGACTATTGTAACATAAGTTGATGGAAGCAAATAGGACAGTCACAAATTCATTAACATACACTAATTTAATGCATGTGTGTTTCTACAGATTTTTTTAAAATCATATTACCCTATCATTGTCGGGACCCAGATTTACACATCTGAAACCCTCTGTGTATTCTGAACTGGTCCCAGATCAGTAGCTAGTTCACACAGAAAACATCGATGAAATACCATCCATTTATTGATTTAACTAAAAAGATATCAAATACAAATATTAATAATAACTGGACCTTATGGTTAATGTTTACTTAACTTGCTACGCAGGGCTAAAGAAACAAATAAACTCTTGCAGCGGAAAAGAAAAACTTGAAAAGGCCAATCAACATGCCCACAGGCAATCGAGTGGAGAACGCGTCCTAATCCGCAAAGCCTTCATAGCACTCTTTCTAAAAAAATTCTTGAGCAGCTTGATATTCGTCAACTGAGCAGCAGAATTTGAAGTCGTAAGCATATAAAGTACTCAACAAGTCGTAGGGAAATTGTATGCAACTAATATTCATGCAAGGCTGGAACAAAGGATTAGTTGTATGGTTCTTTTGCAGAAAGCAGTATTGACGAATAATACAGCAAAAAGATTGAATTGCGTAATTGAAAAGAATAATAAATAAATAAACAATTGCTTTGAAACAACCAGTGAACTTCTCATTCACTTTCCAACTAAACCAATAAGTGAATTCCCCATTCACCAACCGATGCAAACCACCAAGTGAAATACCCATTCACCAAACGAACATTATATTCATCAAGTGAACTTTCCATTCAGACTCCTACACATTTTATAAAAAGAACTCTACCTCTCATGTGAAATCCCCGGACATGTCAATAACCGCGGACGCGACTATTCGAACAGATTAATTAACACTCTGCAGATGTTGTACACTTTACACATAAGATATAACCAGTGTAGCTAGCACCAATCCTTTTGGATGTTTTGTCTCAATAATTGACTCTCTTGATGTGCATACTACCGACCCCAACCTCATCGTTGGCTTGACGCACACCGTTGGACCTGGAGACCGTAAACCCCACCCATAGATGTGATTACTGCTTAGTCCACACCTCCACCCATTACTAACCTACCTGAGTAGTTACTGTCGAGACTCCACAATTTACTATATTAGGCCCGTCCCATCAGACATGTGGTTATACGATAAGGCCTAGTTCAATGGCGCACAAGATTAAGTTCGTGACAAGTTACTCTGACGAGTCTACCACAAACCACAACGTGCTAACCCGTACCCCCACTTCACAACCGCTCGCCAGGCAGAAATCATTTTGTTCAACCAAGACCAATGACATACCCTATCATGGTACATAAATTTTAACAACAGTAGCTACCTGCCACACAATTCCATATCCCATTAAGTCAAATTTAACATTATTGTACATGTGATCATGAGTCCATCGTAACTAAGCATAACTAAGCATCTGTACGATACCAATGTTGGTGATACAATTATGTCCAACTAATATTAACCATGCTATGGTGACAAGTGATTCATGGTATTCAAAAGTTCAATGGAGGCATACTAACATATTGGTGATAACTAATCCCAAAACAGTTGATATAAAGATAGCATGCAATTGATATAAAACAATATACTTTTGAAATCATAGGTTCAATATGATCAAAGGGCTACAACTTGCCTTGGATTTGGCTTTGCTCAGTTACCACACTTGGATCTTCAAAGTTTGCTTCTACTCCTGCTCCATGAAACATATCGTCTAACGAGAGAGAAAACAACAGGAAAAGCACAAATAAATTCAAAAGAAAAATCAAATAAAAATCCAAAAAATAGTAAAACTAACTCTAAAAGAAAGAGCTCAATTTTAGATGAATTTAGGAATTTTAGTGGATTGAATCAGAGTTCGAACGAAGGAGAACGGACTCTCGGAAGATTTGCCAGAAAGGAAAAAGAAGAGAGAAAAGAATATTCCAGAGAATATTCCTTTGGCTGGAAAAGTAAATAAAAAGAAATTGAGCTGACAAGTAGGGTTCACCTGTAAGTGAGAGGAAAACAGAGAGGATGACATGTTGGCCAAGGTTTCTAGTGAGAAACAAAGAAAATGAGGGAATGACAAGGGGGTCCCACATGGCATTAAGTGTGGTTCATGGTGAGCCGGGTCTACGGGTTTTGGCTCGGCTCGCTGTAGGATCAAGGATAACCAACTAGATGGGGGTGAATAGGAGGTTTTTAAACTTTTTAACAATTCAACAATTTTAAGTCAATTAACAACTTAGTCTAAACAAGTTACATAACTAGCTAAGCAATTCAACACAATAAGCAAGCTTGGAATGTAAATGCGGAAATGGTAAAGACTAGAAATAACCACAATGACACAACGATGTTTTTCCCATGGTATTGAAGACTTGCCGGTCTTCACTAATCCACGTTGAGGAAGCTTAACACCTCAAGCCGGCTCCACGAATTGAGCCTTCCCTCGATCACTATAGTTGTTCTTCCTCCGCTCCGGAGATGGTGAACACCAAACCACTCACAAGCTTGCACCGGGCCTCTTCACAATCTTCTTGAAGATATCACCGTGCTCCACCGCCAAGCCGTCTAGGAGTGCAGCAACACTCCAAGAGTAATAGATCAACAACCCTTGCTTGACGACACTCAAGTGCAAATGGATCAACTAGGAGAATGAATGCACTTGAATGAATCTCAACAAGCTCACAATGAATGCACAAGAGTGTTTTGAGTGTTGAGTGAATGCACAAAGCTCTCAAGACTCTATAGATGTTAAATGGACTCTAGCTTCCCAGCCTTGAGCAGTTGGGGGGGGGTATTTATAACCCCCAACAACAATTATGACCGTTGGGGACCAAACCCCAACTCTCAGCGAAAATCGGAACGACCGCAGGCCAAGGAGCGGTACGACCGCCCTTATGTCAATGCACAGTTAACGGCTAGAACAGTTACTAAAAATACTCGATATAGCTGTTGGAAATCCCAGTCGGAACGACCGCCAACTAAAGTGTGGTACATTCGCATTGCCCGGTCGTACCGCATTAACGAGCGGTACAACTGATCGTAGGGTTTCCAAAATTTCGCTGAAAATACATGCGTTCTGGAATTTTCAAACCGCCATATAAAAATCGGTACAACCACAGCGCGGTTCAACCGTTTCTAAGACGTGGTACGACCGATTTCCAAAATGAGTTTCTGAGCCAAAATGCACTGGTACTGTTTTTATTGAACCGCCTCATAAATTTCGGTACAACCGATTCTCATGAGCGGTACAACCGATAGTCAGGAGCGGCTCTGAGGCAAAATGCATCGCTTCTGGTTTTCTTGAACCACCAACTAAAAAACAGAATGATCCAATGCGGTAGTACCGCTCAAAGAGCTTGGCCAGACGATTTGCGCCGATTATTTGTTCCTTCAAAATCCGGTACTACCGCCAAGTAAAGTCCGGTCATACCGCACCAAGCGGTACAACCGCAATTATAACTACGGTACAACCGATTTTGGATAGAAGCACTTAAAGCTTTCAAATTCAATTTTAAGTTCAAATTCAAATGCATGCATGATCCTAAATTGATCCATATGGTACAAGAACATGCTATCAAGCTACTAGCCATGATCCCTCTTAATAGTATAGCATTTATCCTATAATCCGGTCTTTCAATCAAATCTCCTAAGACCGGTAAAATACAAAAGGATCCTAGACTATTGTACCTCGTCTTTGAGCCAAAAGATCTTCATGTAGTTCATTTGCATGCAACTCCAAGTCGTCAAAAACCACCAATGGGACTTAACCTTGTAAATACTCAATAAACACGTTAATTCCATATTCACATATTATCACTAATTACCAAAACAAATTTTAGGGGCCTAGATGCTTTCACTCGCCACATGGCACTGACAAGGATGCCACATGGGCAAAGAAGATGAGGTGGCGCATGAGGTGGCCGAAGAGGTGGTAGAGAGAGAAAACAAGAGAGAACAGAGGAAGCTCTAGCGGGCGGTAATGGTGGCGATGGCGAGGGCAAATGACAGCGAGACAAGGGCAACCAAAGGCAAAAACGTAACCCCAGTGGCTCGGCGAGGCTAAAGGAGTTGGCGGCACAGCAAGGGTGACGGTAGAGCAGCTCGGGTATGCGGCGGATATGGTGAAGCAAGGACTCCTGATGAAAAAGAGAGGGAGCACGAGGTCGGTGAGAGTGAGGGGGATAACACCAGAACGATCAGGGCGACCGGAGAGTGACGGGGATGATGGCCCAACGGAGATGACCAGAGATGATGGAGAAAGGCGGTGGCAGCTTGCTATGGGGTGGAGGAACCGAGAGGGAGGTGGGATTGGAGGAGGAAGTCTCGGAACGCATTTTGACGCGCTCGGGACAGTGAGAAGACTCACCGAAATGGAGATCAAAGACGGGTGGCGTGATCTGAGGTTCTCCCGAGGACGAATAGGCGAGCAAGACGTAGAACGTTCCAAAGCGAACTCAATGGTGAAGACGACATAGATGGAGGAACAGTGATGGTGATGAATTTAGATGAAGAAGACCTTCGGTGGCGGCTCGGTTCTTCAGCAGATTGCAACGCAACAAGAGCAAAATCGACAAAGGTAGCTAGGGCAAGCAGAAAAGGAACTTGGGGCAAAGATTTTGATGCGGAGAGGCACTGTTAAATAGGCTGGGAATGGGAGTATTGTAGTGAAGCATGGCGGGGCAGCTTATGTTCGACTCGGACACAAGGAGTTGCTGTCGAGAGGAAGGAGACCGAGGCTGACAGCGCGGACTCACCGGACAGAGAAAGAAGAAAAAGAAATGAAAAGGAAAAGAGAAAGGAAAGTCTAGCGGGCTGGCTCGAAGGAGGAAAAAGGAAAAGAGCGGGTCGAGGAAAAAGGAAATGAGGCCGGGCCGAAAGAAATGGAAATGGCCCGAAGGAAAAGGGTTTCGGCCCAAAGGAAAAATCTAGAATTAAAAAGGATTTTCGAATTTCAGAAATTGAGATAAATAAAACCGAGCTCAAAGAAATAGCAAATAAATTCCAAAAGTTCCCAAAAAATTCATTGGAACTCAAGGAACCCAAAGAAAACAACTTATAATTTAATTGAAGTTTAAATTAATCACATTAAATTGTTTTGATTTCTGAAAATTCAAATTAAGCTTTGACTTAAACAAGAAAATTCAAATGGTTACTTTTGTTTTTAAAAAGCTTCAAAAACAAACCAAATTTTGGGATGTTACAATCATGTCGACCCGTTGTTGCTGAGCTCGGCCTGCACCATGCTCTCAGCTCTGGAGTAGCACCCGCCCAAGCTCCACCCTTCACGACATTGTGTCTGCATTGTCGCGCTTGGCATATACTCTTCCATCGATTCCGTCGATGTCGAACACCGGGTGTTGAATACCTGAAACCATCGTGTGTGTGTACCGTGCTAGTCCCATGATCAGTGGCTACTACACGCATCCACAACATTGGCATACACATCCATACACATTTACATACAACATAAAAAACAAATAAGGTACATAAACTTAAGCGATTACATAGTTTACAATACAAAGGCTAACCGGCCAAATAAAAGATCGAGTATCAGAAGTAGCAGCAGAAAATAGTAATTCAGATGCAAAAGTCCAGCGGTATGTTCATCCAAACCCTCAGGCAACCGACAAGGATGAAACCCTAGAAAGACCCATTCCCATACCCCCAGTATCGGGAGCGAAGGAGGCATCGTCCAAAATCTGCTCATTCTCATCCTCTGAACAATAATTTAAGCAAGA
The DNA here is from genome assembly GCA_036346405.1 of Phyllostachys edulis. Classification (NCBI taxonomy): domain Eukaryota; kingdom Viridiplantae; phylum Streptophyta; class Magnoliopsida; order Poales; family Poaceae; genus Phyllostachys; species Phyllostachys edulis. Next base: position 71,857,605 of record CM070562.1, read on the forward strand.
TTGAGTACATTGCGTACTCAACAAGACTTGTAGTGTATCACAAAATTTAATGAATGCATGGCTAACAAGTGATAGGGCTCTATGCTACAAGTTATTTTCATCATTAAGCAAATTTTATTTGCAATATCAATACGTAGTATTTTGCAGCGAAAGTTTAAAGAGCAGTTAAATAAGTAAGGAACAACAAGTATGTAACTTAATAAATAACAAATCACAACTCTCCTTGGCTATGATTAACATCTTATTTTCAGCCATAGGCATGATGTTCAATTGAAATAACATAAAAAATATCCATCTAACATTTCCCGATAAGACTGTTTTTGCAAAAGTAGAGACTATCCCGATGTGATTGCACTAAGCATGCTCATGACTGTGAGCATGGCTATTTAAATAGATTTATACTCTGCATAGGTATACAACTTTGCCCACAATATACGAGTTCTCTAATTTATCTAGCATCCGCCGATACCACCATACACAATATTATAATATGCAGTCTTGTAACATCCTAAAAATTTTAATTTGGGAAAAATAAGTAAAAATAAATAATTTAATTATATTTATGTACTTTCCAATTTTTTGACCCTTTTTTTCTGGATTCTCCTCCATTTATTAAAGCTTTTCCTAAATTTCTAACAAATAAAAAATAATTTATGTTCTAAAATAAAACTAAATTTGTGCTAAAAATATTTTATTTAATCTTAAAATACCCTATTTATCTAATCTGAAATTTTATAGAATTTTTGGAGCTATATTGCTAATTTTTCTAGCTTAAAAATATTTTTAGAATTTTAAAATTAATTCTTGTTTAAAAATAAAACAAGTATTTTTTATTATTTTATTTTAACTAAAAATGTTGTATTTAGCATGTGAAATTTTTCTTAGATTTTTGGAGTTATTTGTTATTTTTCCAAAGTTAATTTATTCTCTTCGAAATTTTCAAAAGAGAAATAACTGTTTTCCGAATTTTAAAAACTTTTTATTACCAAATCTGAACTACTTCGTTTGGGCCCACCCGTCTATCATGCACCCGTAATGGTGCGAATGAAACCCGCCGCCGGTCGTTTCCAACCGCTCCGCTCAAATCGCCGCCACTACTCCACCAATTCTTCGCGACGATCAATTTCGTACGAACTGCGCTCCTCTACCTCGCAGTAAAAACATGTACCCCCACATACTCGGCACCACTAGGTATGCGGATAAAATCCCGCAATGAAGGAAGGAGGACGAGCAGGCTACCCTATGGGAGGCCTCCCCGCCATTTGCTAGGATCCCTGGTGAGCACGCCCGAAACTCGATAAGAGCGAGGTCATCTATCGTGTCTTCGGGGGCCATGTCCATTCCAAATCCCACAGACAAGGAAGTGTCCTAGCGCTTGGTAAGATATCGAACTACCTAGTTTGTAATTACTCCATAACTTCGTAGGAAGTGAGAATAACATGTCGGGCTCTTGCAGGAAGCGTTGAGTGCACAATCTTTCCAAGACTCATTCCAGGCTGTCTGGGAGAGAGATATACTCTCTGCAGCCCTGGGAAACAAGGAGCACCCGGGTCGCACGAGAGGCCTTGGTCTTTATGTTCCATGGAAACAGGGATTCTTAGAGGACTCCGAAGCGTACCGGAGTAGGAAGAGAGCCAAAGTGGAGCGCAATGCACGACTACGTGAGGAGATTTGTGAATCCCTTAGAGAGGAGATCACTGATGCCGTCAGAGATGAGATGCGACGGCAGATAGAGAGCATTGAGGAAAGGCTTAGGGGAAATTAGTTGCAAGCCCCCGCTGCTAATGTGCTTGCTAGCCCCCCAACCGTCAGAGTAGCTGCGCGTTAAACCCTACCTCAGAAAGCGACGACAGCTTTCCTATCGATGATATCCTGGTAATAATTATTACCTCTGGAATGCTCGATCCATTGATAGGCCTATTGGAGTAGCTAATTTTGTATATTTATGTAGGTGGCTACGAAGTGCAAGCACCAAGTGAGATATGCCTCCATTGCCCTGGACGCTGCTTGGGGCTAGGCGTATCCATCCGATACCGGGGCCTTGGTGCATGGTGTAAATCTAGCGTCGGGTTTCACAAAAGTGAATGTTGATGGTGTTTATGCCAATTCGAGGTCATCCCACTGCAGATGCCCCCAAACGATGAGATTGTGACTCTAGGGTAAGCCATTGGAATATTCATCTAGTGGCCCAAGATGGACATTTGCCTAGAGCTGCCTGCACCGGTGTCAACTCACGGGAAAGTCCTACAACGGTGCCAAGTTAACGGGAGCTATCTACACCAGAGCTACCTGCACCAGAGTTACCTGCACCATTGTCAACTTCACGGGAAAGTCCTGCAATGGTGCCAAGTCCACGGGAGCTATCTGCACCGGAGCTACACCTCGTGCTCGGTGTATCAGATGCATCTATACCTCGTGCCTGGTCGATTCCCCTGAAGTCAACGTATAAAAAGCGAGGCGACAAGGGCAAATCAAAGAAGAATGATGATATCTCCTTCTTGCCATTGACCTGAAAATTCATGCTAGGTGAGCCGTTGGTCATCCCGGTAGAGCGCCTCCAAACCCTAGGATTGACTTGCCAGAGATTGCAAGCATGATACATGGAATAGGCCAACAAGACGGATGGACAACGACGCTCGGGTGTCAACGTCAAGTTCAGGCTGCTTCATCTTCAGCATGAGGTTCAAGACTGTGTCTTCATGGTGACCTTTGAGGACTTGTTCTTACTCTTCGACCTCAACGCCTCACTCATGCGATGCTGGACACTATAAGTGTGTACAATCACGGTCTACATTCGTGTAATACCAATAAATGTCATATATAACTCCTTGCTTTTGTACATATATATAGATACATGGTTTTTGATGCTAGATCAAGGAAATCACTAGTAGGTTTCCTCGACCCACACTTGGTCTCCATGCAAAGCATCTAGGAGAATGCATCCTTCATCGAGGGTTACATGATGATGTCATTGCTGGCTCACTACAACAAGGAATTCATACTTTTGCCCTACAACCAGGGGTAAGTGCTGCACTAGTGGCTATACTTGTTGATTTGTACTTTATAAGCAAAACGAACTTAGGTTTAATGACCATAGCGACAACATACCTGTGTAGGTTCCACTGGATTCTAATTGTAATTATACCAAAATGGAACAAGGTAGTATACTTTGATTCCCTAAAGAGGGCCACACACGACTTCATAGTTGTCCAACAATTAATCGACAGGTAAACACATTTCCTCCATAGATAACTCTATTGTAGTCTTTCCTTCCTTTGCAATGGATAAGGCTAACCTTTTGAATCACGTAGGTCGTTCGCCGTGTATGTTGCTACTGGAGAGAGATCCAAGGGAGGGATCGGCGCCCTGTGTCGGGACCCAAAATACAATTCTGGACCCTTTGTGTATACTGCACTAGTCCAGGATTACGCTAGTACGCACAGTGGCAACATCGATGAAATATCATTTTCATATACAAAGATTGACTAATAAATAGGCAAATAATAATAATTATCAGAGTAACGACCTTAAAGTCAAAGCTTACAATTAATTCCTCAGAAGGCGAATAGCTCAATTGAGCTGCAGTGGAACGTAACAGAATAACTTCAGTGGAGCCTATCCATATGCCCAGAGGCAATCGGCTGGGGTTGCGCGACCTAGTTCCCCACAATCCTTGAAGTGGACTTTGTTGACCGACGATTCCTCCACTTTATCTGAATGATTGTAGCAAGAATGAGTACTCCAAGTACTCAACAAGTTGTAACACAGAATGCAATTATACATGATGGCTTATTCCAAAAGAATTGGCTTCTGTGGTTATTTTGCAATAGAGCTGTATTTGCAATTGAATACAAATAATAGATTGAAAGCGTAATTTAAAACAAATAAACAATAATAATTTAACAAGTATTTTCACAAAGGACACAAAGCCTAATCAATTTCTTTCACACAGCCATATGAGTTTAATCACACAGCTGTCCCTTCCCAATTATTTTATGAAAATCTACCTCTCATGTGAAATCCCTGAGCATGTCCATGACCGCGGACGTGGCTATTTGAATAGATTGTTTAACACTCTGCAGAGGTTGTATACTTTACCCACAGGATACAATTAACTCATCATGCCTACCATGACTCGCTATACGGAAGTATGCGATTGAGCAATCATAACAAAACATTTCGGAAGTTTCATCTCAACAATTGACCCTCTCGGTGTGCAATACAGTCGACTCCAACCTCACTCGCTGGTCCGACGCACATCGTTGGACCTGAAGATGGCGAACCACCCATAGATGTGACTTTTAGAGTAGTCCACACCTCCACCCTAGCACAGAGCTTAATCTATCTGCATGAATAGTCAATGTCAAAACTCCACAGCTTACTAAGTTAGGCCCGTCCCATACCAAGCATGTGGTTATACGATAAGGCCCAGTTCAATAGCGCACATGGTTAAATCCTTAATTGACCAAGGCGAGACTGCCACTGTCCCATTCTAACTAAGTCACAGAGATTCATATATTCCAATCACAGGTTCATCATTTTACCACTCATTTTTTGAATCACATATCCACCATATCGCACAGTTCACCCACTCGTCTCAGTCTAAAACTTTTCCCACCCTGTTGGTTAAGTGCAACACATGCCATCAACGAGTAATGACACATAGCACACAGTTTTACATAAATTCCATAATCACTTAGTCAAATTTATATTTGCAACTCAGATGATATGAATGACTCGTTGCATGGCTAAGCAGACTATTCACGTCTAACCAACCTACATTGGTGCTATGATATTACCAACTAAATAATTAACCAAGCTAGGGTGACAAAAGATCATGATATTACACTAGGCAAAAGTGGATAGAATCAAATTGGTGTATAGCTAATCCCAAAACATTTAAATAAATACTTAAAGTAAAATGCAATAATTTGAATCAATGTAGTTTTAAAAAATTGGGTTCAACATGGTCAAAGGTACAACTTGCCTTGCTTTAGCAATGCTGGTCTTATTTATCTTTGATCTTCTACTTCCTTGAACTGCAGCTCCTTCGGACGATTCCGGGGCTTCAACGTCTAACAAAAACAAAGCGCAAAACAAACAAAATTCAAAAAGACAAATAAAATAAACTCCAAATTTAAATTTAATGATACTGGAAGGTAGATATTGAATTTATATGAATTTTAAAACTTGAATGGGTTCAATCAGAGTTCATATGAGAAAGAATGAACTCTCGGAAGTTCGATCAGAAAGGAAATTGCTGAAAAAGAAAAAGGAAGAGAGAAACTGACAAGTGGGGTCTACAGAATATTCTCAGAATATTCTATTCCAAAAATATTAGAAAATGGCTGAGTATATGACATGTGGGACCTACTGATATTTATGAATTTCTAGAATTAAAAATAATTCCAGAAAATAGGATTAGGGTTGACATGTGGGCCATTGGTCTATGGACCAGGTCTATAGAGATATGCCAGTCTACGGTGGACCAAGCTCATGGACTAGGGTTTGACCAAGAGTTGACTAACATGCAGGACCCGCATGTAAGTGAGAGAAATAATTGGGGTTTTTAATTGGGAGGATGACATGTGGGGCACACATGGAAGTAAGAGAAGGAATTTGTTTTCTTGTACAGACATATGGGAACCATTCATTAGGAGAGAAAACAAACAAGAAAGAATATATAGCTTGAATTGACTGGATGGCAAAAGGGACCACATGGAAGGGAAAGAAAGGGAACCAGAGAAGAATCAACGTAGAACCGCACGGCAGCGGCGAAAGTGAACAAAACTAAAGGCGTCGGCGATTCTTGCATGATGGAGGTCTTTTAACGAAGGCAAACTAGCGGCAGCGAAGGGGCAAAATGGAATAGAGATGACAAGGCGGAGGTGATGACATGGTCAAAATAGCGAGAAACGGCACCATGCGTCGGTGGCGAGGTGAAACACGGCAGTGGCGGCGGCCTCATGGGTGCGCAACACTTCCGGTGATGTTCCGCGAAAAGGGAGGTGAGCACGGCATAGAACGCGGTGACGTGAACCCAACGAAGCTGGAGATGGAGGCAGGGGATCAACTATTGCAAAGTATTTGGCCAGGAAGGAAGATAGGCCTAGAGGAGAGAGAAAGCTTGATTCTCGGTGCACGATGGATGAAACTTGAATCTAAAATATGGGAAAAATAGACCTGGACGAGGGACACGAGATGACGCGATCAGATTTTGGAAAAACTCACCGAGTAAGCGAGAAACGCGATGTACATGTTTCAGCATCATAGCTCGACATGGCCGGTGGTGATTCAGTGGTCTTCGAGTGAAGGGGACAGGATGTAGACGTAGAACGCGTCGAGGTGAACTCAACGCCGTAGACGGTTCGGTCGAGGAATGTCGGATGGAGGCACAACTCGATGGAGAAGACCTTCAGTTGAACTCGGTTCTTTTGTAGATTGCGATGAAATGAGGGTGATTCAGAGGAAACCAAATTAGGGGATTGGAAGAGCAGATCAAGAGGCTCAATATGATGCGGTTGATTGGCTTTTTATGCACTGTAGAGGGAGAGATAAAATTTGGAAAGATTGTTTATGCGCATGCGGCTTCTGGACACTTGTTGGAGTCAGTTGGAAGAAGATAAACAATGCACAGCCACGTGTCGAGGAGAGAGAAAATTCGGAATTAAGTAAATGCCGAAAATCAAGGAGACCAAATAAATAGCAAACAAACTCGAAAAAATCCCAGAAAATACCAAAAAAAAAATCCTTAGAACTCAAGGAAGCTAAATAGCACTGGTTTATAATTAATTGATGTTTATATTAGTCAAATTAAATATTTTGAATTTAAAAAATTCCCAATTAAGCTTTATTAATTCAAATAAAATTGGTAAAATTTTCCAGGAACCTAAACTACTCAAAAGATTTTTGAAAAACCAGATTTTGGGATGTTACACCCTATGACACAGTCTAAATTTCTTGATATTCGCTAGTACACATTAATCCTATATAACACTTCATAGTAATGGCTCTCGAACTAACCAATTCTATTTTTGCAGTGCCACTAGCAGCCGCCGGGTAACACCTATGGATACTATGTTTGCCACAACATGCAACTACTCCTCGGTTCTGCGATGACCAATGATCCTCAGCTTTGTAAATCTTGCAATAATTATTTCGTACTTATGTATTTATATATATGCATGACTTTAATCTTCCTAGCGACAGGTTGCGACCATCGCTACAACTGCGTTGGGACAGGCCGAACTCATATCCATTCGAGGATAGTTTGCGTACTTCTTGTTGTCTGGGGTCATAAACCCAAAAGGGGAGTTCCACAATGTAGATTAAACTTGATTGATATAAGATTGAAATTAATGGTACATGTGTGTATTTGTTCATGAATGATTAATTTTAGTTCATTTGAGTTAATTGATTTGTGAAATGGATGTGCTTGTTTCTTAAATGAATATGAAGTGGATGTATACGTGTACTTGGTGTGTTTTGCTTGTTTCAAAGGGCACAGCTAGCATTTTCTGAGGTTAGCCAATAAACTGAAATAGATTTAACAATACAAAAGAATATCACAAACGTTTCCTTGGGACAAACCTTCGGTGATACATCAGCTATCACAGACAGTTTTATCTACAATCTATCTGTGATACATAAACTATCACAGATGGTTTCATCTACAAACTGTCTGTGATAGTTAATTATCACAGATGGTTTTGAGTTAATAACCATCTGTAATGACCTCATGTCATTACTGACCCATAAACTCAGACGACTCACAAAACCGTCTGTGATGACATTTTTTTAACCTTCTGTGATGACCTTTTTTGCATAGAATTTTTTTTTAATTTGGCCCCATACTGCCACCTTAATTGCAAAAATAGCCTCATTGGCCTCAAAATTGCAAATCTAGCGCCCTATCGAGCGCGGAAGAACTGGAGGCTGACACGTGGAACTTTCCATGTTGGGGGAGCGTGCAATGGCAGTGCTAGGCATGGAAAACGGGCGAGCGCGGGAACCAGCGGCGCGACGCGAAAGGTGGTGGGCCCGCCAGGCTTCCGTGCCACCAGAGCGCGGCAGCTCGCCGGCTGCCTTCCGCGGTATCGGAGCGTAGCATGCGCCATTTCTCTACTTTGATGCATGCATGCATTTCATGCATTTTCTCTCTATGCATGTATCATGCATTTTTCTCATTTCTTTGCTTTGATGCATGCATGCATTTCATGCATTTTCCGCCCCTGCCACGCTCGGGTGGCGCGGGAGCCGCCGGGCAACCTACTGTGCTTTGGTGGCGTGGAAGCTGTGCAGGCCCACCACCTTCCACACCACACCGCCTTTTTGCGCCCCCAGCGCGGGAAGTGGCATGCGTCGGTCTCCAGTTCTTTCGCGCTCGGCAGGGGGCCAGTTTTGCAATTTCGATGCAAAGGGGCTATTTTTGCAATTAAGGTGGCAGCACGAAATCAAATTAAAAAAATTCCTATATACCGACCGCTCCCGGCCACCAATGGTCCTCAACTTTTTGCTGGAGCATCCTCAAGCTTTCGTCTACAACATGTCGGTTTAGTTTTGGCTGGAGTTCACTGGAGCACCATCAGCTGCCTTTTCTTCCCCAAGTCTGGCGACAACTCCGTTGAGCTCGATCTCTTCATCCGTTGGATATTTTTGTGAGCCCTTTTACCTGCAAGTTTCTTTTAACATTATCTACCTTTCTATTTAAATCAAAATTTTATTTTATGAATAATTCACTGCGTCCATGTCGGATTATCTGTCATCCGTTAAATTCCTGAATTTCTATCATTTCGTGTGAAATATAACTTTCGAGAGCCTGTCCTCCTTCGTTAAAACTCCGATTCAGTTGATTCAAAATTCATCTAAATTCAATATATATCTTATAGAAGCTATATTATTAATATTGGAGTTTATTTGGATTTTATTTGAGTTTTATTTGAATTTGGTTTGTTTTCGCGTATAGATTTCAACGACTCCGGACAATGAGATTTCTACGTTGTTTTAGAACAACAATTAATTGAGCAAGGAAACTTACACTTTTGATTGTATTTGATCCTATTATTTTAAATTACGTATTTTGTTTTAAATTATTATTGCATGCTTACTTTTATTCAAATTAATTTAAATTCCTATCTTTAAATTGTAGCTAAACCCCAACACTTGTATAACCATTTTTTGGATGTTCAGATAGGTAGTGTGGAGAATCATTACAAGTGTGGTATAATTTGGAGTTAGAAAATTGATAAGAATTGTAAATTGAATGAAGCAAAGGTATATTTGTAGATACCCATTGATTATGAAATAATAACATTTTTGTTGGATTATAGGAATACATTATTGTTGGATATTAGATTATAGGAATACATTAATTCTCAATTAAAGGTATATTTGTAGATACCCATTGAATATGAAATAATAACATTTTTGTTGGATTATAGGAATACATTATTGTTGGATATTAGATTATAGGAATACAAGATTTACGAATTAAATAAAGAAGGACATCTTGGTGGAATTAAATTAATTTTAGTGATTGTTGGAGAATTAGTATTGATCTACAATCGAAAGGCTTAAATTGGATTTAGACCAAATCTCAGTTGAATTAAATGAATTATTAGTAATTGTTGGAGAATTAGTATTGAGAAATTGATCCAGCAAAGGTGGCAATTAAAAGACGAAAATGTTGGATTGTCATAACAATTCATGATGTTAATTTTTGTGGATTGGTTGAATCATGAAGTATATGTAAACTTTGAAGAATTAATTGGATAATTTAGTTATATTGGATTTATTGGATACGATTGAATGGAGAAATTGAATTTAAAATAAATCTTAGTGGAAGTAAATGTATTGTTAGTGATTGTTGAAAATTTAGTATTGACAAACTGATTGAGTGTAGGTGATGAATGAAGAATGAAGTTGGATTATTATAGTAAGTTATGATTGGAATTCAGGTGCATTGGTTGAATTATAGAGAATTGATGAAATTAGTGGAGTTAATTGAGTAGTAGTGTTTGGTTGATCTACAGTTATTGGTGGACTAATGTAAACAATGATGTGGTGGATCAATAGGCATTATAGATTGATTTGGAGAGTATGATTTTAATATTGATGGTTGACTTACTGATCTTGGAGTTGACAATTCTTGGACATCGAATTCCTCACACCTTGTCGCCCTAGATAAAACTCTAGTTAATACAATAGTATTGACAAGAAGCTTTTGTGCAAAAATGCGCTTAGTCATGCTTAGACAAAAAATATTAAATATTGGGGAATTCTTAGCCAAAATTTTAATTATAGATTTAAAATGGTATGCATTGCTATGCCATGAAGTTTGAAAAATGTCTTCAAACTGGAAATAAAATGAAAACTGGTTTACATTTGGGGGAAATGGATGTTAGGTTGGTACAAGTTGATGCACGAGATCGATTCATTTCAATGATTGAGATCAGAGTTTTATTGAACATCACTTGTCGAACCCGGGAATAGAAGGATCCCGAATTCTATGTGTTTCTCACACTAGTCCAAGAACAACTAGTGTACAAATTAAACAAAAATGATAGCAAGTCCATATCACATATTTTATTCATATTATCAGAGTTTTATTACAAAAGGCACGATGCCAAAAGAAAAGTACAACAGAAGGATAAGTAAGGTAGTAGTAGGCCATATGATACGCCGCAGGCAATCGTCTAGGGTGCAACCTAGTCATCCAAGTCCTCACCAGCAACGTAGTACTCCTCCTCTGGTCAACAATTTATTAAGCAAGGTGAGTACGAAACGTACTCTACAAGTTACACCCAAACAAATTATAATGCATGCAGGGGTTTATCAAAGAGAGGCTTATATGGTTCAGTTTGCATAAAATGATGTTTTTATTTTAAATATTTGTCTTAAGTTCCAAAAGCAGTTATTCTATATCTAAAATTTATTTTTCTAAATTCTCAAGTTTTATAGTAGGACAACCTCCATACAAAGTCTGGTGAAGGATACCCTCCAATCACATGGCTAACCGCCCAATTTCCCAAGGATTAATTATCCTAAAAACATTAGTGTCAAAATTATTTTTAAATCCAAAGCCAAAGCGACACTTGGAGTGGCTTTGCTCAGCATGTCAATGACCGTGGACATGGCTATTGGAATAGTTTTTATACTCTGTAGAGGTTGTACAACTTTACCCACAAGAGATAGTTTGCTTAAAATATCGGCCAAGACATGCTTTCATAGGCGTGCGACTAAGCAACTATCACAAGGATTTTATAATGCTCTATTCCAATGTCATTATGCCCGCCAAGGTTTCTTTTCCATTGGGCTAACCACCCGCCGGAACCCTCTCTTGCGCCAAGTGGTAATACTGTCTAACCGACACCCACACATCAACATGGCACAACTAACAACGGAACACTGCAAAATATTTAGCTCAGTCTGTCTCATACCAGACTTGTGGTAGCGCAAAATGACTTTGCAAAAAGTGGCTCGAAGACTAGTCCTTAACCAACTTGGGTGACTTTCCATAAAACCCTGGTTTCGATTATTGAAATGAATCGATACTGTACATAAACTGGTACCAACCTAACACCCTTTTCGCCCAAGTCTAAACTATTTTTCTTTTTATTTTGTTTTACAAGTGATTTACAAAAATTTCTATGGCATACCATTGCCATAGATTCATCTTAAAATCAAAGTTTGAATATTTGGCTAAAATTCCCAAATTGTACATTTTTGGTCTAAGCCTAACTATGTGTACAAATTTTATCAAAGTTTCTAGTTCATACTATTGCATCAACTAGGTTTCATCTAATGTGACAAAGTATATTTAATTCAACATCAAACTTGGCCATACAAAGAAATTAGGAATAACTATAATTTAAAAACAGGGATTTAAATTAAATTGAATACAAATAAGCAGTGTAGTGATAATTTAAAATAGAATTTAAATAATTTCAATTAATGGGATTCAAATATGATCAACAGATGTAACATGCCTTGCTCAAGTGGTTGCTGATCGGACTCGTCGAAGAAATCTAGCTCTTCAGAGTCGTCAAAGTCTAAATGTGAAATTAAGATAAATTCAAATAAAATTAAAATTAACTCCAAATTTTATAATTTTAGTTTAGTTAGCTAGATTATAATTTGAGATGAATTTAGAAATTTGAATCACTGAAATCGAAGCTCGTATGAAGGAGAACGAGTCCTCGGAAGTTTGAAACCTAAAGAAATTACCCTAAATTCAATTTTCCAGAATTAATTAATTATTTTTCTAAAGAAAATCCTAAATATTGTGCAAGCATGACGTCAGTAGTTGAATTTCTATTTTTGGCTGATTTATTTTTCTATTGGAAAATCTTTTACAATCATTGACATGTGGGCCGTCGGTCCATAGACTGGCTCCACGAGAACGCATTGGTCCACGGTGGACCAGGCGCATAGAATAGTGGCTAGTGCCATGTCAGTAGCCACGCAAGCAACCACATGGTTGCTGACTAGGACCGAGATGCAGACGTGGCGCACACATGGCTGCTAGGTGGTGTCACGTGGCGGCCACGTCACTCCGCTGGCGGCGCCACGGCGTTGAGCGTGAATGGGCGCAAAAGAAAGAGAAGGTGCTGGACCTGGTGCGCACAAAATCGGTGGCAGGATGCGAAGGGTTGGTCGGTGATGAGGAAGAAAAGTGGCGGCACATTTGGGTCGACGGTGAGAGAGTCGTTCCGGTGGCGCTTCGGCGATGAGGTGAGCACCATGTAGAACGTGCGACGATGAAGCTCCTGGTGTGGTCGAGAAAGACGAAGCCCCAACGATAGTGGCGCAATCGACGACGGCGCACCTCGGGGATGACGGTGAAGAACTCCAAATTTCGACGACGAGTGCGAGTGAGAGGGGCTAGGGCTACGGTGTGAGCACGAGGAGAGAATTGCGAAGGGGGTGCTCCCTTTTATAGGGTGAGGGGATGGCCAGAGGTGGAGATATAACTCGCCTGTGGCGGAAGTGGACATTAATGCGATTTTGCAACGACTGGTTGATTGCAGGGGATGAAGTGGAGATCGTGGGCGATAATGTGCACGATCTTGTGTAAAAATGGCCGCATTAACGCACGAAATCAGCGAGAATGGCGGCGGCGTGGGCGTGGCTAGAGCTTGAAGACAGGGTTGATAGGGTGGACCCACCTGTCAGCGAGGGGGAGAGAGAAAAGCAGAGCGAGCCAGTGTGCGTGATAGAATGGCTACGTGGGCCGGCGCGGGCGGGGAATAAAAGAGAAAAGGCCATTGGCCGGGGAAAAGATTGGGCCCAAAAGTGAAATGTCGGACCCATGAGTAATACCCCTAGATCCTCTTTGTATTCTAGACTAGTTCTTGGAACAATAGCTATTGTACACAGTAAACAAATATGGTAACAACCACATCTCGCATAACTTTTTTTTTTGATAAATATCAGGATTTTACAAGAACGACTTACAAGCCAACAATAAAAGAACATAGCGGAAGACGAAGAAGTAGTAGAGCCTAGCAAAACTGCCACAAGCAATCGACTGTGGAAGCAGCCTAGTCGTCGAGATCCACACCAGTAGCAAAGTCTTTCTCTTCTGAACAACATTTTATTAGGTAAGAGTGAGTACAAAAATGTACTCCACAAGTTACACCCAATAATAGATTATAATGCATGCAGGGATATATCAAAGGAATATTTATACGGTTATTTGTGCAAAAGCAATGTTTGGCATTTTAAATACATTTACTAGGTTCCAAAGCGGATATACGATATATGAAATTCTTTGATTTTAAACTATCAAGTTACTACAAGATGCACTTCTGGTGAAGGATTAACCCCCTTACACCAAGGTTGTAACATCCCAAAATTTCAGTTCAGTAAAAAAAAATGATAATAATTAATTTCCTTGAATTTTCTAGACTTTCTAAAAGTTTTTCCATATTTGTTTTAAAGCCAAAATAAATTAATTGCAAATCTAAATACCAATTTGGAGTTGGAAATATTTTATTTAAGTTCAAAATAATTCAGGGAATTTCAGTGAATTTTTCCAGAATATTTGAACTTCATTTGCTATTTTATAAAAGCTTATTTAAATTAGCTCAATCTCTGTAATTCAGAAATCCTAAAAAATTCGCATTTTGGTTTTGGGCCCAAACTTCCTATGGCCCACGGCCTTTCTTCTGTCCCGCTCAGCTCGGGCCGGCCCTCGCAGCCCAGTCCCGCGAGAGATCGTATCTTGAGGATAAGCGCTGACTTTGATAACTACAGGAAAAGGACAGAGAGAGAAGCTTTCTTTGATGACATATGTGCAAGGGGAAGTTATCGAGAGTTTGTTGCCTGTTCTTGACAACTTTGAAAGAGCAAAAACACAAATAAAGGTGGAAACGGAGAGAGAAGCGAAAATAAATGGCAGCTACCAGAGCATTTATAAGCAATTTATTGAAATTCTGAATTCACTAGGCGTTGAAGATGTGGAAACTGTTGGCAAACCATTTGATCCTATGGTAAGCTGTTCTAGCAACACATGATCTAATACACTTATATTTTGAAAATAAACATTTTTTCACTTAATTCTTAATATTTTCTTGTTTCATCTAAATTTTTGTGTCTTCCATGGTCGAGTGTTAAGTGTATCTATGATCAGACATTCAGACCTAAGCAGGGGTAAAAGGTAAAGATGCATTCATATGCTTGGTGTAATGACATTTAACTGTGAAAAAAATAAACAACCTTCTTATGCAACATCTTCATTCTTATATTTTCGGATAATAATGTGGGAAAACATGTGGGAAAGCCTATTGAGCTGTAATATAAAGGGCTAAATCGGCATAGACTTTTTTTTTTAAATTCTGGGTTTGATAAAGGTATATCTTTATTTAAGAATAATTCATTTTGCACTTTCTGTTTCAGATACATGAGGCTATTATGCGAGAAGAATCAGTGGAGTACGAAGAGGGAGTCATCATCCAGGAATTCCGTAAGGGTTTCAAACTATTGCGCCCGGCAATGGTCAAGGTTTCTGCAGGACCAGGCCCTGAAAAGTCTGGAGACGACGATCCTACAACGGTTGAAGATAGTGTAGCACCTCAAAAGGTGGAAGATAGTGAAGATGATGGTTTTGATGATGCCGATGCTGAGTAACTGAGCATAATTTCTGATTTCACAAGAACAAAAGTCCAGAAATTTTGATGCTTTTCTGGAGTGTGCCAAGCCGGTAATAGGATAGCGTTAGATATTTGGCTCCTCAAATGTGTCGTTTCCCCCTTCCTGCTGTTGACATGGAGTGTTGCTATTGTCTCAAAATTTCTGTTTCCTCTGGGTGTGGTCATTGTTATGGTTAGAATTTTCTTGGTTCATTCAAGCAGCAATAATGATAATATGAGATAAATTGGTTTTGATCTGTTGGACATCGACGGCAAAAACTAGACAACTTGATCTGTGATTTTTTTCTTCTTGATTTCAATCTTTTCCTACTGGAGCGGTACTTAATAGCATATGAAGTAGCATCAGAATTTCAGAAATTTGGGCTAAAAAAGGACATACCAAATTCTCAATCTTGCAACTTGTTATCATAATCAAGAACCATATTTTACAGTGAAACACCGGTCGATTCCATGTGATAACCTCAAATCGGTTGGAACGTTGAACCGTGGCATCGAATACGACGTACGAGCTGCACAATTTTGCGTGATTGGGATATGATTATCGATAGAAAGCTATGTGCATCACTGAAGGACGAGGTGAGAACGGCCGTGCTCGTGCACGCAGACGCAGTAGTTGAGGCCCAGAATCCCATGAATATTAAGAATCCCATAATACAACCAGACGCTCCAGACCCAAAAAAGTTGAGGCCCAGAATCCCATATCGCCTCATCCGCGTCGCGGCTCCCGTGCCAACTCCCCCAAAAACTCCGAAGGCCCTTCAGAGGCAAACCGTCGAACACGTTGCCTGCTCTAAGCTGATAAATGGTGGGCGTGGCGGCGAGCGTGGGCGTGCTGCTGCCGTTCCCGTTCTACTGGGCGCTGTGGAACCACCCGCAGCGGTGGGTGGACCTGTGCGGCCGCGGCGCCGACCCGTGCTGCCGCATGGCGCAGGTCTCCCACGTCCTCAAGGCGCTCCAGCTGCTGTCCCTCGCCTCCTTTTCCTGGCCCCCGCCCTTCTACTCCGTTGTCCTCCTCGCCTTCGGCCAGTACCTCAACTTCAAGTGATTAGTAGACCTAACCCCCCTCTCCCTGACAAACGCAACGTCTTTTCACGTTTAGATTAGCTGTAACTGCTAGGTTTTCGTTGTCGTGGAATTGCTCCATCTCTAACCTCTCCGTGCTGATCCATTAATCAGCACCAAACGTTGCATCCATCTATGTTGGTTATTATCTCAGAGTCCATGTTACACCACAGCTTCATTTCTTTGGATGTGCAAATGGCAAATGGCAAATGGCAAATGGCAATATGTGGTTTTTTCTACAGTTTTCATTGATAAAATCAGAGGTGCTTTTTGACAAGCTATACTTTGGCTTAGAAAAATTTAGTCATCTATGAAAATTTTACCGTGGGTGAACTGAGCTGGGTGTATCTATGGTCGATAGAGGCCATCAGGTTGTCAGATTTAGGAATTGGAAATTGCTGGTTTTGACGGAAAACGTGTTACTGCAATCTAATTCGTGGAAGTCTTGATTGATTTAGTGCTACAAAATTACTGCAGGCAAGTTAACACTGGTGTGTATTCAGGAAACTAGTTACAAGGGATTTAGAGAGGTGGGTGAGGCAAAAATGACAGGATAGTTGACAAGCCTTGAACATATGATCAGTCTTCATCATTGATCATGGTAGTTGACAAGCAATATTAGCATTAAGACACCGTGGACCAAGGATCCAAAAGCCGGTACCGGATCAAATCCCGGTGGCGGGCTGGGAAAAAAACTGGCCGGTTACCGGATTTCCCGGAAAAAATCTAGACGAATTTCTCTTGAATTTACTTAAAAACCAGCTGAAATTCGAAAATTAGAATTAGAATTTGCAAAACCTAGAAAAACCGGCCGGTTTTTCCGTTTCCGGTTACCACCGGTAAATCCGGTAACCGGCCGGTATTTTCTTCCCTGCCGTGGACTGTTTGCTGTTGTAACTGGTGTAACCAACTAGCCATGTAAGCAAGTTAAGTCTTTGGATAAACTAGCTGTATATGTCTCCAATTTAGAGGTTAACGCGCACCCTTCTAGACACATGTAGTGTGGAAATAATGTAATCCATGACTTGTGACTTGGTGGTTTTGATGTGTGGAAACCACTGACCTGGAGATTATATAGCCAGTGCTGCTTTAACAAATAATTCACCTTATGTTTGTGCTAATGCTTACACTACACATTTTATGTTGGAGTTTTGGGCAACACTTTACACCTCTTGGAAATAGCGTGAGGGAGTTCACGCTCCAAAATCTGTGCATATTCTTGTTTCGATGTTTTGGCTTGGATACTAGCAGCCTGTGTATATTCTCCTATATTCTCAGAAGGGCCACTTCATATTGCATATTCAAGCACTGTGTCACAAATAACCAATCTGTACACAAATAATTACCAGGATTCAAGCACTCTTGCGGTCCAGGATTCGGGTTCGTAGTTCACTATTTTTTCTTCTAATTTCCATTGCGAACATAAACTCTGTACCCTAAATCGGTTCTGGTTCGACTAATCTGGTCCACGATTCATAGGGTTTTATAGCGAATCCAGTGACTATGTATTAGATCACAACAACATTTTCACTCAGTTAACCTGTTGCTGAAATATCTGATTTTTCTTCAGAGTGTACCAGCTGCTAGGCGAGTCAGGTACCTACTACGGTGTTCGATTCGGAAAGAAGATCCCGTGGGTGACAGAGTTTCCCTTCGGTTATATTAGGGACCCGCAGTATGTCGGGAGCATCCTTAGTCTTGTGGCACTGCTGTGTTGGGTGCCGTTCCAGTATGTGCTGTTCTGGTGCCTTGGTTATGTTTTCATGATGTGGGTGGAGTACAAGGAAGATCCTGCCACTCGCGCACTGCTGCTCTCCTGATTATATTTAGTTGTTGTAGCTAATAATTCAATATTTCTGTTCCCGGAGATGTCTCTGTGGAGATGACTAAACTTGGTTTAATGAAGAGATGTGGTGGTGTGTTTTTGCTGGAACGTGATGAGCAGCGAGTTTACCATATTTCAGATTTATGTATTATACTATTATCCCCTATTATTCTTCGAGAACTCGAGTTAAGAAACATCGTCGCAAGTTGCAATCAATCTTTCATTCGTATTCCTGCTCCCCTTTTTGGTAGAGTTGATGGAACTGAGCTGGATAAAATTTGCTTAATAACATTGCAAACAAGTATTGGGCTAACATATCGTTACTTTCTCATTCGTGCAATATTTATAGTGTTATTGAACAATTTGCCACATAGTTTCTATTGTTGTCAGTCGGCGATTTGTTGGCTACGGCCAACACCGTTGCAACATGTTTCTAACCATGAAAATTAACACACGGTGCATATAGTTTGCGTACCAGAACAAAAAAGAAAAGAAAAGAAATACGAATTCGACGCATCTTTCTTTAACGAGTGTCTGTTTAAAATAATATTAATTTTCGCAGCCCGGCCCAGCAGCAGCGCGACTCGCTTGCTCGCTCTATGAAGCCGCCGCAGCCGCCAGCCGCTAGGGTTTGTCTCCCGTCGTCCGCCGGTCTCCGTTCCACATCTTCCCCCGGTGGTAAGGTGAACCCACCCGCCTCATCTTCCTGTAGTTATCTCATTCATTGCGTTTCTGCCATAGATCAACGTACTTTGCAACCAGCGATCCCGTGGAAGCTTAGCAACTGTAAGCGTTGCATACTTGCATTGGTCTAGGTAGATGAGATGTGCTTCTATGTTGGGCGATTGCGTCTGCGAAACAGTTTAGTAGATCTCTCTGAGTTTTGTTGCTGTTTCATTAGTAGACTTGTCTAGTGCTCTTATGGATGTAGATATCTTGATTTGCCCTTCTTTCTAGCTAGTTTCTGATCTGCACTTAGTCCTCTATTATAGTTGAGAAGGGGGCGTCTGTTACTTGTGAATTCTCTATTGGTTGCTTGCTCGATGGATGAATCACTAGTTTTGTGATGGATTTTCTTGGTACAAAGACCCATTTCAGTATGGAGCTGTTGCTAATGGTTGATTCAAGGCGGTTTGAGGTTGCCTTTTCTGGATTTATGGTAGGCCGGTACGAATGCACCAGAATTGATGTTTAGGGGCTTAGGGCCTTGTATCTGAATAGTTTGCTTCAATAGTACAGTTATGACCAATGAAAAGATGCACTAGTTCGAGCCCAATGCTGTGTACACATAGTAATATAGTGTTTTATCCCCTTTTCCCTTGAGCCGTTAGTGTTTTATTCTGTTCCTTTGTTATTTTCTAAATATCTTTTGCTTTCCCCCTTCCATTCAGTTATTAGGCTGTTGAGAAGCTTCAATGGCGCCTAAAGGTCTGCGATTTCTTTTGATCTTTTGTTACTGCCTCA
Source organism: Phyllostachys edulis (assembly GCA_036346405.1). Classification (NCBI taxonomy): domain Eukaryota; kingdom Viridiplantae; phylum Streptophyta; class Magnoliopsida; order Poales; family Poaceae; genus Phyllostachys; species Phyllostachys edulis. The sequence continues at coordinate 71,877,108 of CM070562.1, forward strand.
GCCTTATGCCTTTGATATGTTGTGTAATTTCTGACTACAGCACTTGACCTTGGATATCTTTCTATTCACTGTTTTAAACTAGAACCCTGTTAGCAACATGAATTTGAGGATCATACAAATATTTTCTGTTTTGTTCTATATTGATGGCTATGTGCTGGAATCTTTCAAACTATTGTGCAGTTTTATCGCTTGAATATTTAATGATAGCATTCTTACTAGGAGATGCCTGCTGACATGCGCCTTGTTTTCTATATCTGAATTTGATTAGCTACTCCCAAGAAGGCTGATGGAAAGACTCAAGCCTTAAAGGTTGCCAAGGCAGTTAAGTCTGGGACAATCAAGAGGAAGTCCAAGAAGATCCGGACATCTGTGACGTTTCACGGACCGACGACTCAAGAAGGCGAGAGACCCAAACCCGAAGTACCCAAGAATAAGTACACCTGGCAGGAACAAACTTGACCAATACGAAATCCTAAAGTACCCCCTTACAACTGAATCTACGATGAAGAAGATTGAAGATAACAACACCCTTGTCATCATCGTTTGACCTCAAGGCAGACAAGAAGATTCAATTGAAGGTACCTCCTTTTTATTATGACACTAAAACATTCCTAGTTTTGCCTTTATCGGCTCTCGTTAAGCAAATAGAAAAGGAGAATCGAAAGAGTTTTACTTCTTTTGTGAAGGTTACTGCCGCTCCAGCAAAGCATGTGGTTATAAGAAGTTCAAGCCCTAAGCGGTCGAAGTCGACCGCAATGAAGGGGTGATTGTGAAGGATGCTCTGATGAGATCCGCCAAAGAGAAGGAGGAGAAGAAGACAAAGCTTGCTTTAGGCAAAATGTCTTCTGGTTTCAGGATTATATTTAGGAAACCAAGGTACATAAAATTCAAAATTAAGTAACAATACTTAATTCTTCAACTCTCAGGAGGTCTAATTCAAAATTAAGTAACAATACTTAATTCTTCAACTCTCGAGGAGGTTTCTAAAGAGAAACCAGCCGTTATGGAAGCTACCGTCGTGACTCGGATTTATACATCCGAAACCTTCTGTGTATTCTGAATTAGTCCTAGATCAGTAGTTAGCTCACACAGTGAAACATAAATGAAATACCATCTATTTATTGACTTAATTAAAAGATAGCAAAATAACAAATAGTAATAATAACTTGACCTTATAATCAATATTTACTTAACTTGCTATGCAGGGCTTAAGACAAATAAACTCTTATAGCGGAATGGAACTTGGCAAGAACAATCAACATGCCTATAGGAAATTGAGTGGAGAACGCATCCTAATTCGCAAAACTTTTAAAAAACTCTTCTTCGTAGAACTCTTGGGCAGTTGATTTTTTTTAGCTGAGCAGCAAAGTTTAAAACCATGAGTACATAAAGTACTCAGCAAGTCGTATGGAATAATATGCAATTAATATTCATGCAAGGCTTGAACAAAGGAATACTTGTATGGTTCTTTTGCAGAAAGCGAGTATTGGCAGTAAATACAGTAAATACATTGTAAAATATAATTTAAAAGACTATAAGTAAATAGAGTAAACAATTTCGTTGAAACAACTAGTGGACTCCCTATTCACTTCTTGACCAAACCACCAAATGAACAACTCATATATCAAGAGAATATCATATTCACTAAGTAAACTCCTCATTTACCTCCCGACATATTTTTATAAAAACTCTATCTCTAATGTGAAAGTCCCGAGTATTGTTCGTAATCGAGGATACAATTGTTTAAACAGTTTTAACTATACAGAGGCTGTACAGTTTTACCCATAGGAGATAAATTAATTTATAATGTCTGACCACGCTTTCATAGGTGCGCGACTAAGTGATCATTACAAAGACTTTACAAAGCTCTTTCTTAACCCAATTTTGCCTGCTAAGGTTTCAACACCGAATGTCTTTCCAACCAAATAGAGTCCCCCTCTTGCACCATTGTGAGTATACGTTTGTCTCGTAACTCACGTTTCCAATACAGAACTGAAATTGAGATATTCCTAATTAGTTAGCTAGATCCATCCCATACTGGACAAATAGTTGTACGATATGACTCAGTTCAATGGCGCATAAGATTAAGTCCTTCACAATTACTCAAGCAAATCTACCACAACCCAACAATATGCTTCTCGTATTCCCTTTACTGCATGATCGCTCGTCTGAGCGGAAATCATTTTGTTCAACCAAGACCAATGACATATTCTGCCATGACACACAAATTTTAACAACAATGGCCTACCCACCACAATTTCATATCTCATTAAGTCAAATTAACGTTATTGAACTTGTGACATGAGCCAATCGTACAACTAGGCATGACTAAGCATCTCTACGATACCTATGTTGCTGATACCAATATGTCTAACTAATAATGACCATCCTATGGTGACAAATGATTCATGATATTCAAATAATCAATGGAGGTATAATGACAAATAGGTGATTAACTATTTCCAAAAGCAGTTGGCATAAAGCTAGCATGCAATTTAATACAAAACAAGATACTTTTGAAAACATATGTTCAATATGATCAATGGATTATGACTTGCCTTGGCTTTGCTCAGTTACCACACTTGAATCTTCAAAACTTGTTTCTGCTCCTTGAAACAAATCATCTAAATGAGAGAGAAAACAACAGACAAAACACAAATAAATCCAAAAGAAAATAAAATAAAATCCAAAAACAGCAAAACCAACTCTAAAAAGAAGATATCAATAATAGAGAAATTTAGGAACTTGAACGGATTGAAATGGAGTTCGGACGAAAGAGAATGGACTCTCGGAAGATTTGCCGGAGAGGAGAGAGAAAATAATATTCTCGAGAATATTCTTTCGGTTGAAAAAGAAAAAGGAAAAGGAAAAGGAAAAAGAAAAGACACTGACAAGTGGGGTCCACTCGTAAGTGAAAGAGAGAATGATAGTGGGCCGGGCTGGAAGAGAGAGAATGACAGTGGGTCGGGCTGGAAGAGAGAGAAAGAGCTGACATGTGGGATCCACATGGCAGACAAAGAAAGAGAGAAACTCAGAGGGAGAATTTAATTGAAGTTTAGATTATTCATATAAAATGATTTTGATTTCTGAAAATTAAAATTAAGCTTGAACTTAAACAAGAAAATTCAAATGGTTATTTTGATTATTCACCTTTGTAGGTTAAAAAGTGATGCTAAGCCTTTAGCAGTGCACAAAGGATGCTGCTTCCCATGAAAATGAAGTGGAAAAGCTTGATAACCTCTTGATAGGTAAAAATTCTTATCTAGGACTAGTACCAGTATAAAATACTAGTCGAAAGTGTTGTTTATTAACTGCTTCTTACTCTTTTCACAGAGTCAGCAGCAGAATTAAACCGACTCAAGGAGAAACTGACCCACAGTCAGGAGGAGACGAAGGTGACTAAGATAAACTTTCAAGGCAACGTCTCTCTCTTGAACAACGTTCTCGGAGGATTGGGTGCTGAGGAGGTCACTCCTCTTGAAAACACCCTGGTTGGGTAGGCGAGCTCTGTTGGCCAGTAGGTCGGAACCCTTTAGGAGCTGGTGACTACTATGAGGACTATCCAAGCTAAGTCGATGAGCAAAGCAGTCGAGAATGGAGTGAGTTATGCGTTGGCAAAACTCAGATCCTATGACCACACGTCCATCTTGTTCCTGTTGAGGCTGAATTTGTGTGCTCGGAAGCAGAAGCCCTCAAACTGATTGAAGATGGTTGACCAGTGGGAAGGAAGGTAACTGAGGAGATGGAGCTAGGATCTAGTTTGCATTAGGTTGCATAATGTAAAGACATATTTGATATTTTGGATGTATAAAACTTTATTTCTTGCAAATTGTCTTTTTCAAGTAGTTATTATATAAGACCAAAAAAAAAAGAGAAATGAAAGTAAATACTAAGGAATTAAAGTCATGATTATAACTTTATTCTAGCTCCCGACTATTTGCTTGGTAAATGTACTAAGGAAATAGTGGAAAAAGAGCACGCTCAAATCCTTTCGACCACGTTTGTTGAACATGGTTTCCTTGTGTTGGCAACAAGAGTTAGGGACAGATCGACGCTAGGAAGCTCCTAGTGGGCAGGACCACGTACATAAATGAGCGACTTCGACTAGGTGATGTCACTGTTCTTCGACTAGTATGGGGAGAACCAAGTGTTGTAGAGTGATAGAAAGAATTATAAAAGCTTTGCTCGTTAGGCGGTTGTTTAAACAATAAAGAATGAAGATAACATAAACTTTATTGAGAGTATGAAAATTTACACATAGATTTTTTGTAACTAATCGATGTTCCATGAATTACAGAGAACTCTACCGTCCTCCATTGCCAGTCGTACCGAGCCTGATCGCGTGACTTCAACCACTGTGTAAGGACCTTTCTATTTGGGGAAAAGTTTATTCCGATTAAACTGAGTTTAAATTTTTTCAGAACCGAGCCACCTACAGCAAGGCTGCAAGGTTAGACCTTACAATCGTAGTACTTACGTAGGGCTTGTTGGTTGACTGTAGAACGAATTAGGGCTTAGTTTCTCTTTTCTTCGAGTAGATTGATATCATCTACTCAAAGTTGTTCTTGGTTAAGGTCGTTGAACTTTTCGATCCTTGTAGACCTAATCTTTAGTTCTGGTGGAAGTATGACTTCAGCACAAAAAACTAGGAAAATAGTGTTTCGCCTCTAGCCTGAGTAGCGGTCGTGCGAATTGCCCATAATATTGAGGGTAATTCTTTTACACAAGCCCCAAGCGCTTTACAAGCTGATCGAAAACTCGAGTTTTAATTCCCTACATGATTTGGTCGTTTGCACTTTGGACTGCCTCATTACTCCGTGGATGGGCGACAAAGGGATATCATAATTTGATACCTATTTCAAGAATTATGCGCTCGAAAATTGAGTACCTTTGCCAGTTATGATCTGACTTGGAACACCGAATCGAGTTATCACACTTTTCATCATAAATTTCTTAGCCGCTTCCGTTATCCCAGAGACTGGTTCAACTTCAATCTATTTTGTGGACGTATGAATAGCCATAAAAGGGTACTCGAAGCCTCTGCTACCTTTGGGAACGGTCCTAGGATATCTAAACCACATGTCGCAAATGGCCAAGAAAGATGTATTGTTTGTAATGCTTGAGCTGTTTGGTGTATTTGCATGCTATGAAACTAGCATTATACACACTTAGTAAATAAGCTCTTTAGCATCGTGGAGAGCTGTTAGCCAGTATAAACCTTGTCGAATGGCCTTATCGACTAGGGTTTTGTAGGAAGCTTGAGTTCCAAAGATACCTTCGTGTATTTCTATAAGTAGTTTCAATCCTTCTTTCTGCGATATACATCGCATGAGTATCCCTTGAGTACCTCGTTTTTAGATGACCCCTTCGACAAAAATATACACTTTGGCTTTGTGGGACAGACGATCAGCCTCGAGATCATCATCGGGTATGATACCCTATGAAGATATTCATAGATGAGATTCATTCATGTATCTTCATATTTTAGAGAGGCTGTCTCACTCGGAGTAGTTTTTGTTTTTTCGACTAGAGACGACTTCGGGAGTTATTCCAAAAAGATTCCTTGTGGGATGGGAGATCGGGAAGAAGCTAGTTGAGCTAACTGGTCAGCGAAGAAATTATCCTTAGACATGTGGACCTTGTTGACTGGCGACTATGTACACTGCGCTCATTCACACGTAGTAGTTAATACATGTGTTGTTTATCACTGACATAACCACACGTAGTTCCCTTTATCTCTAGCGTAACTGCAAGACGAACGTGCAAGAGAGTGTCTCTCTGAAAATAGCCGCAGCCAACGTGCGCAATCGGCCAACCGTCAAGACGTCTTCTGACGCACGGCAACTGCCACCCCTTCAAAAAATATGTGGAGTGACGCTGGTGGATAAAGGGAAAGAGAGAACTATTCATTTAAAAGTCATTAGACTTATTTCATTCCGTAAACACATTCAATATAAGAACACTTGAATATAGTTTTATTCTCTCTGAAAGAGACCCGAACTTGTCTAAAAAAACCATGTCTCCTCTTCCATAATCTTGAGTGCTGTATCCCTAGCATTTATTTCACGATATCGATATCAAATCATCAACACATGTCATTTTGGACATTAACATAGTTTCTAAACTATCACTTTGATAGCTGTTTCCTGTCATAAAATGTTGTTAGCTAGCAATTGTAGGAATTCTACATTATAAGAAGTATAATCACGACGAATCTAATGATCCCAATGATTTTTTTGGCCAACCTAAATATTGTTTTATAAGTTGATGGTCAAATATAAAAGTGTTTGGCTGATATGTATTCTACGATGACTACTTGCTATGCGACAATTCTAGAGAAGAACCAAGGAGGCAAAAGGAGACAATTCTTGAAGTGTTATAGCGCCTTATAAAATTCAAGCTCAAACTTGATTGTTATGGGATAAGTAGAAAAGGAGAGTAAACAAAACAGTAACAAGCGTTATGCAAAAACTAAATTCGCTGTAATTTTTTTCTCCTGGCATTAGTCGAGCTTGAACTTGAAATTTTCAATTTCGTGAACTACCCCAAGGCCTACGTTCCTCTATAACTCTTCTGAGTACGTCCTGTATTAATCTCATAGGTCAATTCAATTTCGAGTTTTTGGCTAAAATAGCAATGTTTATGCTCGCAATAGCAAAAATAGCCTCATCCGGAGATCAATGCCAGAAATGGTGCCACAGAGCCGCCTGTGGGTAACAACTTGCAGACTTCGCACATCGGGCGTCTAGAGCCCCTTGTCTACGCGCCCCTGACACGGAGCTGCGGAGTCCGTGCGCCAGGGGGCTGTACTCGCCTTTGCATCGAGCCTTGTGCCCGTGCCCCTGGCGCACGGACTCGGCAGCTCTGTGCCCAGGGCGCACGGACGAGAGGTTCTGGGCGCTCGGCGCCGTGTCACCCATCGGCGGCTCTATTGTGCCATTTTTGGCTTTAATATCGAGAGGGTGCTGGATTTGCTGTTGCGCGCGTAAAAAGAAAAGAAGAAAAAAACTCGTCAACTAGCTTCTCACCCTTTCACCAAATTGGTGGTTTTCTCCGATTCGAATGATATTCACCTATTGGCACAATCGTGGCAAGCACGGCATTGTACATTAGTATACCTGTCCACATCCAATAAGTAAAAGTTAGCTTGACCCGCTACTCTGTCCAAGAAACGAACCATGTCCACACAATACATTCTGGAAGCGCGATCATCACAAAGAACCAATCTTGAATCGGTAAACGAAACCGCCGAGTCGCACATCATCTCTGTCCGGTTCCGGCTTGTCCAATCTTGTCCAGCTCAAACAGCGACGGTTGCGGTGGGTGACGGGGTGAAAAGTGGCAGTTACTGGAATGTGTGAAGGTCTTCGCTGCAACGGCGGTCAAGCTGAGATAAGGCGTGATAATGGCAGATGCAGATGCAATGCAAGTGTATGGATGCTGTAAAAGTGTATGAGCCAGCCGAGCATCCAGCCCAAAATCACAGTTCACACACCACTCTGCAAAACCAAGCAGAAAAGGCTGCCGTTTTCTGCGCTCCGGCCGAGCAGAGGTACTTACCATTTGTCTTGTTACTTGCTGCTAGGGTTGTGAGTGGTGTGAACATTTGACAAAGTATAGCTTATCTGATTTAAATAACTGACTACTACTCATGGATAAGCACACATGCATTCGCACGGAATGTGAACGAATTCGATTTGAATTGTAAGCTTGTTCGTAGCTGGTTAGAGCAAGGCGCAACGTAGTTCCACTAGTGAATATGAAGTACATAATGTGCTGTTACACTTGATACCCCTCCTTATACGCAACAGCTCTCGGATTAGATCAGAATTTATGAGATACGGTACGAGCATATATGATATCAAGAACGAAGTAGATGAATTTCGTAGGGAGAACCATAATAGCGGTGCCGAAACAATCATGATGAGATAGAAAGATTCGACGAAGCCAGCTGTAAATTCGTTAAGCACAACCTCAAAAGAGTACAAGGGATGGCTGCTCTCTCATAATCCTCTCATATCTTTTGGGACTCTCAGATCCTTGCCCTATTTAAGAATCTAGTGCTAAAGAATAACCTAACATTTAATTCTCTCGTGCGCCTTTTGCTTTGGATGAGTTGACTTGTGGATTGTGTTCTTTATGAGCACCCCTCATGGTTTTATATAGTGCTCCTAATTCTCCTCCAAAGAGTAGTCGGAATCCTAATCCTATTATGATGCATATAGAAATCCTTGTAGCACGCATCTATAAGTTTTAGTAGGTTAGGATATGAGTCACCATATTGAATAATTTTCACCTTGACTCTTATCTTTTGAAGTCACTATGCTCTTCCAAGAATCCACTCTAAGTTGGATCCACCTTTTTTTTTTGTTTTCCCTCCCACCTTTGGGAGTGCACTCACCAGAGGGGATCATGTACATTGCCGCAATATGCGTATTGGTGTTCAGGCTAGCCTGCCTAGTCCCTCCACCTGAGAGCTCTTTGGTTGTGTAGTTTGATTAATCACACCTCCTATTCCTACAACCATCCATGCCATATGTTTGTACCGCCTCCACGATCCTCCTGTTTGTTGGTACCGCGTGGTTAGTCCTACCACATCTTCCTTCTCCCAACAGCTCGCACATTCGCCTCTACGACCGCTAGAGTTTGCAACCATATTTGTAGTTCCGCACGTAACAGCAGATGAGATCTGAGTACATACTGTTGACGACATTATTTCCTTCTCCTGACCAGGTTTATATTTTTACCGAACCTCATATTGGTTGCTCTTCCCTTATGATTACCCATTAATCGGTATCCTCCATTGCTCCACATACTTTTTATGATTACGTGGCTTTGCAAGTAATTCACATGACTCCACCTCGAAGTGATACCTCACAACATTTGAGTTCAAGCGACCTCACATATATTAGATTTTTCTTTAAGTCGGGAACATACCGAACTCTCATGAGTGTGCGATGTGCTCCATCATACATCTTCAATGTAACCGTTCTCACCTCAGTAATTGTATATTCCTTGTAATTCGCTAAGTGAACAGTTCCATTCGCTGGGCGTAGAGATCCTTCGTCAAACATCTCCATCGATGAACATATATGGAAGCAACAACCTAAATTTAATATCCATCCATGAGAAGTACCGATTAATCGATTTAATAGTATGTCCGAATCATCCTTTGCTACTGCCACTGGGCATTCACCTCTCATTTGCTTCAAGCTTGGACTGTCCTTTATCATATGACATTCCTCATAACATAGATAGTATACATGTGTGCCCTTACTTCTGCCCTTGTTCTTCATATGACTTTTGCTGCTGCCTGCAACACTTACGACATCCAATGTTTGATCACCTAAGGATGAAGAATCCAATGACTTCTTCAAGGACTTCGTCTCTAATAGATATGCAACTGCCTCATTGAAATTGAAAGTGTTTTTCTCGACAAGAATATTCATCACCGATTGCTCCCATGATAGTGGTAGAGGTGACACCAATATGACAACCTTGTCGTTCACCTCAATTTTCTCATCCACACTAGTCAGTTGTGTGATAAGCTTGTTGAAGACATTGGGGTGGTCAACGAACTGTGTGGCTTCCTCTATGCGCAACATATACAGTTGTCGCTTCAACACTCACCGGTTTGTCAGCGACTTCGTCATATACAATTCATCTAACTCACTCCATAATTTCTTCCGCAAATCTCTGCTTGATCATCAAGTACTTTACCTCATCGGAGATACATAGACGGATTGTACTAACAGCTTTCCGCCCCATCACCTCTAGTCTTCATCAGGCGTCTTTTCTGATTTATCCCCTTTAAGAGCATCAATTAACCCTTGTTGGACAAGGACATCATTTACCACACATTGTCACACACTGAAATTTCCTCTGCCATCAAAATTCTCTATTTGATTCCACGTCGACATCGATCTTGATTTTGTGCCATCTAACACTTTGCCGACCTTCTCACAAATCATATTAATTTGGCATTGGCTCTGATACCACTTGTTACGCCCTAATACCTCTCCTTATGCGCAGTATCCTCTGGATGGGATCAAAATTTGTGAGATACGGTATGAGCGTGCACGGTATCAAGAACGAAGTAGATAAATTTCCTAGATAGAACCATAATAACAACGCCGAAATAATCATGACTAGAGAAATATTTGGCGAAGTCGACCGCAAATTCATTAAGAATGATCTCAAAAGAGTACAATGGATTGTCGCTCTTTCACAATCCCCTCGAATCGTTTAGGACCATTGGATCCTTACCCTATACAAGAATCTAATGCTAAAGAATAACATAGCATCTAATCCTCTCGTGCGCCTCTTGTTTTGGATAAGTTAGTTTGTGGCGTGTGTTCTCCATGAGCACCCCTCGTATAAACATGTGCCACCAAGTTTATGCTTTATATTTTGCAGGTGACAAGTGCCTCATGTGTGCCAAGCAACCCGCGGAACTCACCATGTTTATATTGTTAGTATTATTGCTGCTGTGTTATGGAGTTGGTAACATTCAGTGCTCAACAGTTGATGAGAACAACATAGATCTGCACTCACTGCTCGATTTCAAGAAGGGCGTCACTGATGATCCAAGAGGAGTCTTGAGCTCGTGGAATACCAGTATTCACTACTGTAGGTGGAGGGGCCTCACATGCACACCAACACGGCCGTGGCGCGTCTCGGGGCTTAATCTCACAGCCCAAAGCTTGGCAGGCGAAATCACCTCCTCTCTTGCAAACCTCACGTTTCTTAGTTTCCTTGACTTGTCCTCAAATCGCTTCTTTGGCCAGTTTCCTCTCCTTAACCACCTAAAGCAACTGGACACCCTTTACACGAATAACAACTCACTACAGGGGACTATTCCTGACGCACTCACAAATTGTTCCAACCTAAGGAACATAAACCTATCTGGTAACCTGCTGCACGGTGCAATTCCTCCTAAAATAGACTCCCTTACCAATCTAGAATATTTGGACCTTGCCAGTAATAATCTCACTGGCATCATCCCGGCAACCGTTGGAAACCTCACCCAATTAAACATTGTCAGGCTTAAATACAATCAATTCGAAGGAAGAATTCCCGATGGGCTTTGGCAATTGCCAAATCTGTCATATCTTCTTCTAGGTGACAATATGCTATCAGGTGAAATCCCACAGGCCCTAAACCTGTCTCTTCTTAATATGCTAAGTTTGGAGTTGAATATGCTAGGCAACATATTGCCACCGAACTTTGGCGATGCCCTCCCTAAACTCCAAGTTCTAGCTTTGTATTCTAACACGTTTCAAGGTCACATCCCAACTTCCCTAGGCAATGCTTCAGAGCTCTGGACAGTAGATTTGTCAACAAATAATTTCACTGGGCAAATTCCTACTTCTTTTGGAAAGCTTTCAAGGTTGTCTTTTCTAAACCTTGATCAAAACCAGCTTGAAGCAAGGGACAACCAAGGCTGGGAATTCTTATATGAGTTAAGAAACTGTAGATCTTTAAATACACTCTCACTCTATGAAAATAATCTGCAGGGATCTATACCACATTCCATTAGTAATATATCCATCACTCTTAAAAGATTAGTATTGGGCGGAAACAATCTATCAGGGATAGTCCCCCCATATATAGGGAACTTTTCTAACTTAAACGATCTAGGGCTCGGTACAAATAGCTTTAGTGGTGAAATTGGAGAATGGGTTGGAAAGCTGAAAAACCTAGGAGCTCTATGGCTCCAAGAGAACAAATTCATCGGGCCAATTCCGCACTCCATTGGAAATCTTAGTCAGTTGACATTGCTCTTTCTACAAAAAAATAAATTCGAATGCCTCGTGCCACCCAGCATCGGACATTTGTCTCAACTTGAGGTGTTGGACCTTGGCTACAATAACCTTCAAGGTAGCATACCTATAGAGGTTGGTAATCTTGAACAACTCATCGAACTATATCTTTCATCAAACAAGCTCACTGGGGAGATTCCTGATGCTTTGGGCCAATGTCAAAACTTAGTAACCATTCAAATGGACCAAAATTTTATTGCAGGAAACATTCCAGTTACTTTAGGCAAAATAAAGGGCTTGAACGGGATAAATCTTTCCCATAACAACCTGTCGGGCACCATCCCTAGAGCTCTGAATGATCTACCACTGCTTACTATGCTGGACCTTTCATACAATGATCTTCAGGGAGAAATACCAAGAAATGGAGTATTTGAAAATGCTACGGCTGTTTCACTCGATGGCAATAGGCGACTCTGTGGAGGAACGACGAATCTCCATATGCCATCATGCCCAGCTGTTTCTCAGAGAATAGAAAGACGGTCCAATTTGATTAAAATATTGATTCCAATATTTGGTTTCATGTCACTCGTATTGTTGGTCTACTTTTTACTCCTTTTGAAGAAGACGTCAAGAAGAACACATGTACCCTTGCCTCTTATTGGTGATAATTTTCCGAAAGTTTCTTATAAAGACTTGGCTCAAGCCACAAGAAACTTCTCAGCATCTAACCTGATTGGGAGGGGGAGCTATGGGTCAGTTTACAGAGGAAAATCAGTTTACAGAGGAAAGTTAAAGGAATCTAACACAGATGTGGCCGTGAAGGTTTTTGATCTTGAGATGCGAGGCGCGGAGAGAAGCTTCATGTCAGAATTTGAAGCATTAAGAAGCATTCAACATCGAAATCTTCTTCGCATCATAACTGCATGCTCGACAGTAGACAGAGAAGGCAATGTTTTCAATGCTTTGGTTTATAAGTTCATGCCTAATGGGAGTCTGGACAGATGGCTACATCACAAAGGCGACACGAAATCTCCAAAACATCTAGGCTTAACCCAAAGAATAAGCATAGCAGTTAACATAGCTGATGCGTTGGACTATTTACACCACGACTGCGGAAGGCCCACTATCCACTGTGATTTGAAGCCTAGCAATATACTCCTCGATGATGATATGACTGCTCTTTTGGGAGACTTTGGCATTGCAAAGTTTTATGTTGATTCTTGGTCGGCGTCAACTGGCTCAATTAGTTCAATCGGTGTGAAGGGGACTATAGGGTATATTGCTCCAGGTATACTTGTACACGTTACTATTACTTTCTGTAATCTTCATTTTGTCTAAGACAACACATGGGTATTAACTTCATAACTATTTTTTGTACGTACATCCGTCTTCAGAGTATGGGGGAGGTGGTCATGCATCAACTTCTGGGGATGTTTTTAGTTTTGGAATAGTGCTGCTGGAGATTATCACAGGCAGAAGACCAACAGATCCAATGTTCAAGGACGGACTCGACATCGTCACCTTTGTGAACAGCAACGTTCCACATCAAATATATCATGTAATTGATGCTCATCTTATCGAGGAATGCAAAGACTTGGCTCAAGGAAAGACGGTTTCAGAACATGCGGTTTTCCGTGACGTGGTGTTGCTGCTAGAAGTCGCGCTTTCTTGCACGAGCCCGTTACCCAGCGAACGAATGAACATGAAACAAATAGCAAGCAAACTGCATGCGATCCAGACGTCATATCTTGGATGGAGTGATAAGAAGTAAGAAGTATGTTCGCTAGAGTGGCCTTGTGCTATATGTGGAATATATATTCCCTTTTTTTAATTATTACAAAAAACATGCGATGTGGAGTAGCCTGAAAATGAATTATACCATATATTGTGGATCTGTATTAATTGTAGATGGTAGTCTATCACTATATGGAGGACTGATCCTAACTCAGATGGCACGGGATGCTTCAAGGCTCTCTGTCCGTGTTCGAGCGCTGGCTCATGTGCACTCCTCCTTTGAGGCAGAGGCAGCCAGAAGGAAAAATCCTGGCCTTTTTAAAAAAGTTTATCACTATACGAATGAATGTCACGGTACCACAAAGCAATGCTGGCCATCTCCGAGGCAAGGACATATGGATGGGTGTTCAGCAAAAGAAAAACACCTTTTCTTGCCAATGTAAGATAAATAAGGTACTGGTTTTGTAGCATCGCTGTTTGAAGGGGGCACCAGAGTTTATTAAGTGCTTATACATGTAGCTACCTTCAATTAATGGATAGTAACAAGGGAAGCACCTTCCAATACAGAAGATGGCTCTTAAATAGATAGAGCTGGCCAAACAGGCCGTGCCCGCTGGGTCGGCACGAGGCACAACACTGCTGGTCCGGCCCGAACGACGACCGACACGATAGCTCAGTGTTATGCAGGCGGCAAGACTGCAGACGACGACGGCACCAAGACGACTTTACCGAATAGTGCTAGGCTTAGCCTGGTATGACCCAGGCACGGTATGGCCCGTTAGGCACGACACTGTTTTAATATACATATATAATTTTATATTTATTTATTAATATTTATATGATTTTCTTTCCATTTTCAATACTTATATGGTTTTATTTTGTAGTTTTTAAATTTTATATAGTTTATTTTATAAGTATATATAAATTTATTTTGGTTTTTTTAAATATATATATTTTCTAGGATTGTTTTTCAATTTTTCATGTCTTATGAGCTAAATGACAAATGTTTTAACGAGCTAGCTATTTGAACATTAATAAAATTCTATTACATTTTCAATATGATTGTCTCATTTTTTTTCAATTTTCATGTCTACTTCTGAATTCTACACATTTTTATAATTTTTCAGGATTTTTTTTAAAAATTTTCATTCCGTCAGGCCAAATGAGTTAAACGGGCCACATTTAGCCCGATAGGCTAAATGGAGCAGTTGGTTTGGCAAAGACGTCTCGAACGACCAACGGTCAGGTTCGGGCCGACACCCTACCTGTATGGCTTGGCATCGCACAAATAGTAGTTTGGGCTAGGATGGTAGTAAATTTGCCTGCTTGGCGACTCAGTAAATAGGTGATTTTGGGAATCTTAAAGCGTAATTATATAGTTATTAATGACTAGGGACAAATTTGCACTAGCTATTAATCTATTATATATTAAAAGTTGATGACATATGCTTTACAACTACTAAGAAAAAAATAATATAAATTCTAAAAAAAATCCGGCCCTCAATCATTGCATGTTATTAAAAAGAGATAAATATGCTAAAAATTCTCAAAAGAGAGAGAGAGAAAAAAATCTAGCCTTAAATATAACTAGCGGAACTGTCTGCGCAATTGCGCGGCTAGATCTTGCAATACATTTTATTTGATGTATAACTCTAATGCTTATGATTGAAAATTGAAAATAAAACTATAATGTTAGACAATTGCAATGACTGTATATCTATTTATAATTAATCTGCAATGTTATTTTTTGGTCCTAGCAAAATAAAATGTGCCTACCATTCTCTTCTCTCAATCAATGAGAGAATTTCTATTTTTTTTAACATATTCTTGGTATTGTCGTATTAATTTCTAGTCTACGAATTCGCTATAACCACTCCCAAAAGGGTATCGGTCCAGAAACAGATTTCCAAACCTTGCTTCATGGTTGCCTGATCCTCCATTGTCTACTTCTTTTTACTCTTTTGTTCCTCTTCATGCTATGCACGTGTTGGTTCTCTCATGTTGACTATCCACAATGGCTCGGTCTATTTTTTTGGTGGCAAATAAATGCATTGATTTACCAAAAGGGCTTTTTTTTACCGTATCCTCAATTCAATATGAGTCATCCATTTCTTTTATCCAATGTTTTAGATTAGTTATGATCTATTTACGCTAGGTAAAATTTTGAAGGGACACAGAATAATCTTAGTAATTCTAGTAGGCTTAAGGTTGGATACACGATGTATTGGGCTACTGGAGAGACTAGAGCCACCGGCGTAGTAATGGACTGGGCCATATGTAGCATTACTGAGCCGTCGGTTTGTTTAGCCCTGCGAAAATAGAGAGGAACGGCCGAACGGGCATGGGCGGCGCGGCGCGGCGCGATCAGGTGGCGGCGCCGCGGGGTGTGATTAGGGGCCCGCGCGGCGGGGGTGTGATGAGGGGCCGCGGCGGCGGCTGAGAAGCGTGGCGGCGCGGCGGCTTGAGGAGCGTGCGGCCGTCGTCGTGTCCGGGCGATCGCAGTGGCACCAGCCGGTGGTGGGTGGTGTCCACCTCCTCTGCGGCGCCTCCCCAAACCATACCACCTAGCCTTCCCCAATCCTGCTCCATCCAGCCCATCCCCAAACCTCAGCCCTGGCATGCGCCTCCACCCGTGCGGCGGCGAAGGCGACGGCTACCTCCACCCCCGACAGCGCTGCCCCATCCGGAGCCTCATCTTCCAGTCCTACATCGTGGCGACCAGCACTCCTGCGACGGCGGCGGCGGCTGAGGCTCCATAGCAGGGCGGCGGCTGCTCCATATGTTTCTGTGTCCGACATTAGGTAGACCATTGTTTGACCAGTTAATTTTGTTGTGTTCTATTGAATTTTCATGTTATGTGACTTTTCGTGCTTTCTGAGAAACACAGAAGTAGAGAAGGTTGTATTTATTTCAAGTTACTGAATTGCTTTGAAAGCAAGTTTTGTTGCGCAAGTTACGCTACCTGTATATATGTCATGAACCATGATGATCATAACATACTGTTCTTCATTGTAATCTTAGCTCAATCTGAGGAAACATTGATAAATACTCCAGAAATTTGAAACTAGTATTTAGCAAAAGTTTGGTTAATTGATGCCATTTCTCACGTACAGCCTTGATAATGGGTAGTTTGTCCTTTTTATTAATTTGTTGCCACACATGTTTTTCTTATTATTTTCCAATGTTTGTATGGATATTTGGTTTAGATTCCAATTGATACAGCCCAATGTGCTGTCTGCTACAATGTGCAGTAGGAAATGTGTTGTGTATAAACTAAAAAAGTGCCCCAAGTTGTTAGTTGATCTGATGGAACACAAGAAAAAAAATCCATTGTCCAAGGGCCAATTCTTTTTATAACCTAAATGATAATAAAAGTACTGCAGTCATTGTCAATTGGTTAGACAACAACGTTAATGTAAGGCAATTGTAAGGTAACTTGATTTAATCAAAGGTACCCATTTAGGTTTATGGATTTGTCTGTTGTTCACAGTTGAAAGAGTTTAAAAATGCACGTGCTCTAACTTGATTGGACACAATTTCTTTTGGTTCTTTTTTCAGATGTATGGATCTTTATGCTCTGCCTGTTGTTGTAGTATTTCACAAAGCTTGAATCCATTGTCTTAAGATCCAATTATCTGCACTTCCAAATCACATTCAACCATATGCTGCTAAATACTAGTAAGTGCTTGTTTGCATCTATTTCCTCCTGAATATTAACTAATAGTAAGCTTTGCTTTTTCTTCCTTTCCAGGGATCAGATTGTGTTAAGCTCTTTATCGCATTGCAGGACTAGATGAAAGCAAATCTAGAGGCATTTTCCAAGGAGATTTGGGAAGAAGAGGAGAATGACGAGGAGGCTGAGAAGCCCAACCTGAAAGTTAAAGCTCCAGCATGGTCTATAGAACCCAAGTCAAAGCTTTGATATTGAGTGGTATTAGCTGACAGCCTGATATTTGATAAGATGATCACCTTATTTCTCTGCAACATCACGAAAGATAAATATTGTTGTAACTTAACAAAGGATTTCATGCCCTTTATCTTGGCCATCAGTTGTGTGGAACCCATTGGAGAAGAAGTTGAAAACCATGGGAAACTAGCAACGAGGAGTAGAAACAGGCAGATGCTCTGTGTGGCTGATGCGGTCAAGGGAGTCATCACACTGAAGCCAGCGAGGAGTGGACGGGGAGGCTAGATCTGCCCGCCGTCCCGTCGACCAACTGCAGCGACCATCTGGACCACCCCCGGCAGCATGTGGAGCGAGAGTTTACAATGTGCTCTAGGTTGCTGCTGCTTTTTGATGCTTAGTTTGCCCCTGATTTGAAAAGCATGTACTACTTTTCCCCCTGTAGATGGGGTACTAGGTCCGTCTACGATCAGATGCAAAACTTGTTGTGACCGACTTCGTTCCTGGAAGTCTGAATACATGTCATACTGGCCGTCGTGTCTGACGTCCACAATTCGCACAGGTTGTTTATGGTGAAAGATACTCCCTCCGTTTGTAAATATTTGACGTTTTTAACTTTGAGCAGTCAAACTTGATAATCTTTGACTAATGGTATTTTTCTAAAATATTTAGATTTGTCGTATTAAAATGGTACTGTTAGTTTTGTCGTAAGAAATACATTTATAATATTATGGTACTGTTAGTTTTGTCGTAAGAAATACATTTATAATATTATACTCCTGTAAAATTTTATAAATGTATTAGTACAAAATTAAGAGTAAATATTTAACTCTGGAGACCGTGAAAAGTCAAAGAGGACAAGTATTTAGAAACGGAGGGAGTAAATCAAGAGTAAATATTTAACTCTGGAGACCGTGAAAAGTCAAAGAGGACAAGTATTTAGAAACGGAGGGAGTATTGCATACTGGAGGTCTTTGTGTTATGTACATGTGTGCCATTGTACTGTCATGTTTGAAGTACTATGGAAATTTCTGTAGAAATTCAGGGCAGTAGCAGTGGTTCACAAAGTAACCGGAAACATCCTGCTATCAGAGAATCATATGGTCCAGCTGACACTGGCATTTCAGGGTGTTATTTATTTATTTATTTATTTATTTTAAGCAAGTCACTGCTGCTGTTTTCGAGTGAATAGCACTTGTCATTGACAGATGCACTCTCATTTTCCACACAAAATATTAGTACAAACACTACTCAATTTTTATGCCCAATTGTTATATATCAAGCATCAAGTACGAGTTCATTCACGCAAATACAATACAAGTAAGATCATTGCTACATTTAAAAAATCACTTCCAGACCCTCAGAAATTTAAATAACACTTTTATTCAAGCATTGCACAGGTCCTTGAGGCAGCATTCTACTCAAGCAGCAAAACCAAACAGAAAAATTACTGAAAGAAATTGCTCATCCATTTCAAATTGAGGGACTTAAAAGAAAGCGACTTAACGGACTAATGCAATTCACAAATGATTTTATCATCTTATGGGATGGGATAACATCAAGTTCACTAAATAGCTAAAATGCAAGTCACTGCTGCTGCACTTTTTCCAGCGAGTAGCAGCAGCGCCTGAACATATCCAAGCATTTGGAGATTTTTGCAATTTGGAGCTTTGCCACCTGAAATCAGAAGTTTAGGACAGAGAGATTATCGTTTCTGAAAATGGAAAAAATACAAAAAGTAAACAACGCTTCCAGTCAGTGGTAGACCCATGACCAAAATATAGGGGATGCTATACTAATGGAACTTGCTCACTTGCTTGGGGCTTGCCGAATGCCGAGTTGCCGGTCAGCGGTAGCTAGCGTGCCGCTTGCCTATCAAGTGCGACACAGCGCACTACCCTACGCCCTTGCTTGTTTACCCGCCGATATTGCTTGCTTGAGTGCCTGGCTGCCTCCTTGTTGCGCCCACGTGCCGCATGCACGCATGACATCCTTGCCCCTTGTTGTGCTTCCCATGTGCCAACAACCAGGCGCCCAGCATGGAAACACCTAACTACTATCACATGGTTTGGTTTTGGTGCGGCCATGCAACCCAAATCTCCTAGTCTTCCTCTTCTACCTCTGGAATCCAGATTCACCGATGGAAGCTTGATGCCATGCAACATGGCTAGGTCGGTTGTTGTCTTTGGGGTACCCACAGTCGGTCGACGGTGAGGGTGCGCCACCCGATTGCCCCACACCCTCCTAGGTCTCGCCTCGCTTCGATGGAACATAAGTTGATGGAACATAACTACATAAGTTTATATTACTCATGGTAAGTGTGGAAATAGATTAAAAGCTACACTGTCTTTTCATAAACTTAGCATTACTTCAAGTGGAACATTAGTTGATGGAAGCAAAACAAATTCCTTAGGCCCAATTAGTTATGACCATGTCAAAATTTCAATACCATGGTGGATGGAAAGACTATTGGAACATAAGTTGATGGAAGCAAAACAGGACAGTGACAAATTCATTAACATACACTAATTTGATGCATGTGTGTTTCTACAGATTTTTTTTTTAAAAAAATCATATTACCCTATCATGTCGACCCCTTGTTGCCGAGGTCGGCCTGCACCATGCTCTTGGCTCTAGAGTAGCACCCGGTCGAGCTCCGCCCTGCATGACATTGTGTCTCCATTATCACACTTGGCATATACTCTTCCATCGGTTTCGTCGATGTCGGACCCCGGGCGTTGAATACCCGAAATCCTCGTGTGTGTACCATATTAGTCCTATGATCAGTGGCTAGTACACACATCCACAATATTGACATACACATCCATACACATTTACATACAACATGAAACAAATAAGGTACATAAACCTAAGCGATTACATAGTTTACAATACAAAGGCCGACCGACCAAATAAAAGATCAAGTATCAGAAGTAGTAACGAAAACATAGTAATTTAGATACAAAAGTCCAGCGGTATGCCCATCTAAACCCTCAGGCAACCGACATGGATGAAACCCTAGAAAGACCTGTCCTCATACATGGATGAAACCCTAGAAAGACCTGTCCTCAAACCCTAGAAGGGGGCGTCGTCTGGAATCTGCTCATCCTCATCCTCTAAGCAATAATTTAAGAAAGATTGAGTACATTGCGTACTCAACAAGACTTAGTGTATCGCAAAATTTATATAAATGCATGGCTAACAAGAGATGAGGCTCTATGCTACAAGTTATTTCCAACACTAAGCAAATTTTATTTAGATTATAATTTGAGATGAATTTAAATAAAATTCAAATGAAATCCAAATTTGTAATATTAGTTTAGTTATCTAGATTATAATTTGAGATGAATTTAGAAATTTGAATAATTGAAATCGGAGCTTGTATGAAGGAGAACGAGTCCTCGGAAGTTTCAAACCTAAAGAAATTACCCTAAATTCAATTTTCCAGAATTAATGAATTATTTTTATGAAGGAAATCCTAAATATTGCGCAAGCATGACATCAACAGTTGAATTTATATTTTTAGGCAATTTATTTTCTACTGGAAAATCTTTAACAGTCACTGATATGTGGGTCCTCGGTCCATAGACTGGGTCCACGAGAACGCACTGGTCCACGGTGGACCAGGCACATAGAATAGCGGCTAGCGCCACGCCAGTAGCCACGCAAGCAACCACATGGGTGATGACTAGGACAGATATGCGGACGTGGCACACACGTGGCTGCCAGGTAGCGGCACGTGGTGGTCACGTCACTCCGCCGACGGCGGCGCTTAGGACAAAATGGTCGCAGGCGCTACGCGCCACGGAAACAAGCGTGAATGAGTGCAAAAGAAAGAGGAGAAGGTGTTGGACCTGGTGCGCACAAAAGTGGCGGTGGGACGTGAAGGGTTGGTTGGTGATGAGGAAGAAAATCGATGGCGTGTTCGGGTTGACGACGAAGTAGTCATTCCGGTGACACTCTGACGATGAGGAGGTGAGCACCGTGTAGACCGTGCGATGGTGAAGCACCTAGTGCGGTCGACGAAGACGAAGCCCCAACAATGGCGACACAATCGACGATAGCGCACCTTGGGGACGACGGCGAAGAACTCCAAATTCTGGCAACGAGAGCGAGAGGGGCTAGGGCTACGGTGTGGGCACGAGGAGAGAATTGAGAAGGGGGTGCTCCCTTTTATGGGGCAAGGGATGGCTGGAGGTGGAGATCGTGTGCGGCAATAACTCACCGGCAGCGGACGTGGACATTAACTCGATTTTGCAATGGTCTGTTGATTACAAGGGATGAAGTGGAGACTGTGGGCGATAATGCGCACGATCTTGAGTAAAAACGGCCGCATTAACGCATGGAAGCAGCAAGAATGGCAGTGGCATAGGCACGGCTGGAGCTTGAAGACGAAGCTAATAGGGTGGGCCCACCTGTCAACGAGGGTGAGAGAGAGAGAGAGAGAAGCGGACGGTAGCGTTAGAGAGAGACAAAGTCGTGGGCGGTGCAGAACCTGAAAGAAAAGAGAAAAGGCCATGGACTGGGGAAAAGGTTGGGCTCAAAAGTGAAATGTCGGACCCGAGACTAACACCCCCAGATCCTCTGTGTATTCTACACTAGTCCCTAGAACAGTAGCTAGTGTACATAGTAAATAAATATGGTAACAACCACATCTCACACAACTTTATTAGTAAATATCAGGGTTTTACAAGAACGGCTTACAAGCCAGCAATTAAAGAATACAACGGGAGACGAAGAAGTAGTAGAGCCCAACAAATCTGCCATAAGCAATTGACTAGGGAAGCGGCCTAGTAGTCGAGATCCACACCAGTAGCGAAGTCCTTCTCTTCTGAATAATATTTTATTGAGCAAGGGTGAGTACAAAAATGTACTCTGCAAGTTACACCCAATAACATATTATAATGCATACATGTATATATCAAAGGAAGGCTTATATGGTTATTTGTGCAAAAGTAATGTTTGGCATTTTAAAACATTTATTAAGTTCCAAAGCAGTTATACAATATATATAATTCTTTGATTTTAAACTGTCAAGTTAGTGCAAGATGCACTTGTGAAGGATTAACCCCCTTACACCAAGGCTTCTTGCCCGAATTTCCCAATTCGATGAACTATCCAAAATCATTTGATAAAATCTATTCAAATCAAAAACCAAAGTCTAACTTTGAGTGGCTTTGCTCAGCATGTCCATGACCGTGGACATGGCTATTCGAATAGTTTTACACTCTACAGAGGTTGTATAATTTTACCCACAAGAGATAATCGACTTATAATGTCTACTTCACACACTTTTGTAGGTGTGTGACTAAGTGATTATCACAAAGCCTTTACAATACGCCATCCCAAAGTAGTCATGTCTCCTAAGGTTTCGCTGTCGTAAGTTTTCACACCAAACAGAAGCCCACTCTTGCGCCATGCAGGATAATAAAAAGTAGGTCATTCTGACACCCACACATCCGGATGGCACAACCACGATGGAACATTGCAAATTAATTAGCAAGGTCTGTCCCACTCCAGACTTGTGGTAGTACGATGGAGCTTAGCAAAATGCGGCTCTTAGACCGGTTCTTAGTTGACTGGGCGGCTTCCAAAAAGAACCCCTAGGCCTTGAACATTCATTGAATTGAACCCGTGCATAAACTTGCACGCACCAACTATCCATTTTGCCCAAGTCCAAATCAGTTCTTATTTTGCTTTTCAAATCATTTGTAAATTTCTATGGCATAATAATGACATAGACTTATTTTAAATCCATAGTTGAATCTTTGGCTAAAATTCCCCAAATTGAATATTTTTTATGAGTTAATTCCTTATTTGCCAACGGAAGTTGGCGAGCTCCCTAAAATGCCATCGAAAAATTGCTCATCCCTTTTTTGCCACTCGTTCTCAACTTTAATCCCGTTTTGCCACTCGATTTTAGTTGGTAGTGGGTTAACCGTTGACAGATCTTGAAAAGATGATTTTGCCCCTAAGTATCTTTGAGATCTTTAGGGAATTCTTTGACATAGTAATATAGTTCCAAAAACTTATGAAATTTTTAGGGAAGTTTCTGACATAGTTTAGATTATTTTGTAATTTTTATATGGTTTTATTTTGCAACATGTTGTTCTCAAAAATCTTTAAAGTTTTTGTAACTATATTACTATGTCAAACAATTCTCTAAAGATCTCAGCATACTTATGGACAAAATCGTCTTTTCACGTCCAAGTCGACGGCCAAGTTCATGGTCAACTAACCGGAGTGGCAAAAACAGGATTAAAGTTGAGAACGAGTGGCAAAAAAGGGATGCACAATTTTTTGATGGCATTTTAGGGAGCTCGTCAACTTCCAATGGCAAATAAGGAATTAACTCATTTTTTATCTAAGTATGACTAGGCATATATATTTTTTTCCAAAGTGTTCTAGTTCATACTATTGCGTAAAATAGATTTTCATCTAAGGTGTGAAGGTATGATTAATTTACTGTCAAAGTTGGCTCTACAATGGTAATGGGAATAACTATAATTTTAAAACAAGAATTTAAATTAAATTGAATACAAATAAACATGCGGTAATAACTTAAAACATAATTTAAATAATTTGAAATACTGGTATAAAATATGATCAAAGGATGTAACTTGCCTTGCTCAAATAATTATTGTTCTGAAATGGCGTCCAAATCCTACTCTCCAAAATCTATACGTGAAAACAAGCCAAATTCAAATAAACTACAAATTAAATAATTTAGGTTCTGGGTGATAGATATTGAATTTAGAAATTTGAATCACTTGAATCGGAGCTCAAACGTGCTTTCGGAAGATTCAAATTCACATGAAATGATAGAAAGGGAAATTATCAATTTATGGAATTATTTTCATGATGACATCAGCGAGAGGATTTATTTTTCTGGCCAAATTATTTTTCAAAAGAAAATTGCTTTGAGCCACTAACATGTGGGCCTTGGTCTATGGATCAAGTCCACGGGACAGAGCCTTGGTCCGCAATGGACCGGGCACGTGAAATAGCATGGCTTGCCACACAAGCGTGACACACGGACGCTGACAGGGTGGATGGAACTGACGTGGCCCCACATGTGGCGACGACGGACGACGGAGGCGCACGGGAGCCGAGGGTCACCAGTGTTCCATGCCACGGCGACAGACGGCGAGGGGCGGGATAGAGAGATGAGGAGATGGGGAGCACAATGCTCCCCTCGATGGTGGTTGGGCGTGTAGGGATGGCCGACGACGAGGAGAGAGGCAGCGATGCGATACGATTGATGGCAGCACGGTAGTTCTGTCGATCCTCCGGCGAAGGTGAGGCACGCACGGTGTAGAATGCATTGCAGAGAAGTCGATGGTGTGGAAGATGGCAGTAGAGCTCTGTGGACAACAGCGGAGGCGCTCGGTGGCCGGTGGCGAAGAAACGACGATTGCGGTGAGGAGAGGGGCTGAGCTTCGGGGTGAAGGATGAGGAGGAGGAGGGACTCGCAGTGCTCCCTTTTATAGGTCAAGGGGAGGATGGAGGAGGGAGATCATGGGCGGCGGTTACTCGCTAGCGCGGGCGGCGACGCAAGTGGAGTGTTAAGGCAGTTTAAGGCGTGGGAAACGACCGAAATGAAGGCGGTGGTGAGTGGGGGCTTCATTTTCCTTGAATGCGCTAATAGAGTCCAAAAAAATGAGAGAATTGAGAGAAATTTGGATGTTACACGAATATTCACTCCGCGAGCCTTCGGTTGGTCGGTCGGATGAAAATTATCTGCTTCTTTTGCACCCCTACACAGTCGATCTTGATGAAAAACAGGAAGCAGCGTAGACTCGATGCAGTGTAGAATGTAGATGAAGAAGTGAAGCGAGTGGTTGCGCAAATGCGATGTCTAGAAACCTTATTGCCGCCCCATGCAGGTATTCTCTGCAGTAATGGTCCAAAGATATACACTCACCCTCATTCCCAGTGTGATACCTTGTTTTATTTAAAACCGAAGAGAAAGAATTTTATAGCCCATTACTTAATTAAAAGTCCATGAAAAAAATGCCCGTGCTATAAAAGTAGAGGAAGAGGAAGAAGCCAACCTGGCCTAGCCCCAAACCCCTCCTTGCCGTAGCCCTCTCCCTTGCGTGCGCCCCTGCCACGCTAGTTCCTTGCGCAACCCATGTGCCCGCCCTCATGCTTTGTGTCGTCTGTTGCTTGTGCACAACATGTGTGGCCATGCGCGCTCTCTCTTGCATGCTGCATTGGCCAGCAGAGAGAGACTAGGGGAAGCAAGTTGCCTGTTTGCTGTGCATGTAGATTGCTCATTTTATATGCTGAAAGCCTGAGCTACCAACAAAAAAGGCAATGAGAGGAATGCCATTAAGGGGAAGGACACTACTACAGAATAGGTCATACTGGACGTCTCATCATAGACGGCTCCCTAGAATCCGTCAGTGATGTAATTATCACAGACGATTTTACAAGTGTGACCGTCTATGTTACTAGTGATGGCTAGAACCATCTATGATACATAATTATTACAGACAGTTTTTGTTAATAATCGTATGTGAATCATTAAATATCCGACCGTCCCGACAGATGTAACGTCCCGTTTTTCAAACGATGAATAGTATATACTTTTGGTTTTCGGTTTTCATTCGTATTTCAAAATAGCTTATGTTCTCAAAATTTCTCTAGCTTCCTCTAAGCTCGGGTTTGTGTTTCAAACATGTTCACAACTCTTGAATTCAAATTTGAGTTTGAATTCATCTTTTTGGACTTTGTGCCCCTTCTCTTTTTTGTCCTTCCCTCCCTTTCTTGGGCTCAGCGCTATTTCTTATTGTGCCAGCCCGTTCTTCCCTCCTCCCTTCTTGGCCCACCCGGCCCAGCGCCCCGGCCTTTTTCCCCCTCTCGGCCACCTTGGCCCAGTAACCACCTCCCACCCTTCTGCTTCTTCTTCCCCACCCGTGGCCACGCCACCTGGCCTTCTTTGCCGGCACTTGAAGATTACTGCTACCGTCGTGCCTCTGGCGCCCTTGTGCTCCTTGCCATACAAGACGAGGCCCTGCCACCCACGTGCTCCCTTGACTCCACCTACTCACCATGACGCTAGCATCGCCTCACCTCCCTGCGCACGAGCGGTGGCCATGCCAGAGCCACGTAAGCAAGCTCTGCCCCCACACGCCTACCCATCACACTCGCTCGTCACCGCACCATGTGCATCCGGGCCTAAAGTCCCTTGCCCACCTGCTCCTTGACCCGGCGCCAAGCTCTGCCCCGTCGCGTCCTCGCCAGCGACGCCCATGCTACCTCGGGACCAAGCTTCCCCACAACGGCTCCTACCTCCACCAACGCCTATAAGAGAGCCCCAAGCTCCCCCTTGCTCCCCTATTTCCTTCCCCTTTCCTCTTGGTGAGTTCTCCAAAGAAAGCCCCCATTTTGGCGGAGCCGCCGTTCCTGTGTCGGCAGCACCGCCTCGCCGCCACACCGCCGCGCCGGTGAGCCGCTGCCCCAGCCAATCGCATCACGAGAAGCCCTCGGCACCGTGGATGCCATCCCCTATCTCCCCTCGCCTTCCCTACCGCCAAGACTTGCCGCCACCATGGCTCCTTCCTCCTCTGCCACGGGCGCCGCCGCCGGACCGCCTCGGGCCGCCTCAAGTCCCCTCGCTTGGCTCTACGCCTCCCTCGTGGCCGCGCGTAGCCCGTGCGTGCGTTGCCCTTATCGCCGCGCCGCTGCAATGCCATGCGCCTCCAAGCTTCACGGCCCGCCACCGCCTCCTTGCCTCGCCGCCGCCGCCTCTAGTAGGGTCCCCACCCTCACGGGACCTCGTTCCGCTCGCTCGCCGACCGCCCCGCCGCCCACCTCGCCAGTGCCGCCACCACGCCCAGTGTCGCCCGAGCGCCTCCCCTGGCTCCCCTGTTCCCTCTTGTCCCCTCCCTCTCTTTCTCTATGGCCAAGGGCCCCACCCGTCATTGGCTTTAACCCTCCCCCTCTCTCTTTGACAAGTGGGCCCCCACGAACAGTAACCCCTCCGGTGCACCCCTGGGCTGGTGCGCATGGACATGGTCCATGCACTATGCGGTGCATCGATTTCTCTCTCCTCCTTTTGAATTTCTCGATTTAATTCCAACTCGAACTTCGAAAGTCCCATTCTCCCTCGTCGTAGCTCCAAAAAATTATGAAATTTGTTTCTAAAATTTTGTAAATTCAAGATCTTGCTAATGGCATACATCTTGTTTAATTTGGAGTTCATTTGTTTATTTATTTGTATTTATTTGCTCTCTTTGCTTGTTTGTGCCTTTTTCCGGTGCGTTCGTCCGATTAGGATTCGAAGACGCGGATGATCTCCAACTTGATCAAGCACAAGATTTTCAAGACTCTCTTACCTATAACCAAGGTGAGTCGATACTTTGATAATTTTGAGCCTACAATTTATGTAAATTATATTCGTTTAAATTACCAAAATTTCATGCTTTAATTTGTTAATCAAATGTATGTTAAAGCTTAAGGTAGTTAAATACCCATTTGATGATTAATTAATTATTATGCCATCCTTTGATAATTGAATCCATTATTCCATGTCACCCTAGCTAGTAACTGTAACATCCCAAATCTTGGGTTTCTATTTCAAATGTATAAAAATAAGGAGAATTTAATACTTTTGAACATGCAATGGATTTCTGGAGCATCTATATAAATTGTTGCGTTTGAAGATTTTGAAATCAAAGAAAACATACAACTCGAATTGAAGCTCCAAATAAAAATAGAAATACAAATTTTTGATCATCCTTGGGAAATAATTTATTTAACTCTTATAATATTTATCATGAATAAATATAATTTTTTCCAAATTTTTAGAAACCAAATCGACCCAAAGAAAATTCAAAACTCATTTGAACAACCGATGCGGTTAAAGGATTAAAAATAAGCAAATAAAATATGAACAGTGAGGTTTCAAATTTTATATCGATACTAGGTCATCCTAGGAACCTTCCTGAATTTTTTTAGAATTTTCAGATTTTATTTGCTATTTTTAAAGCCTCGGTCAAACATGTTGAGTTTTAGTCAAATATGGAATTCAAAACTCAAACCCTAGCACTGTTCCGAGCCATGCACTGTTCCTCAGGCCCTAGCCGGACTCGACTCGGCTTGACTTGACTTGATCCAACCGCCTAACCGCGCCCAACCGAGCCAGGCTCCTACGTGCCATTTCTTCTCTCGTTGACCACACGGGCCCACACGATAGAGTCATCCCCTACCTCGCGCTGGCGTTCACGCAGAAGCGTCACGCCACGTCACGGCCGAGCCCTGCCCCATGCACAGCAATGGTGTCAATCCACCTCCCCATCTGACCACTCCTGGACCTTCGCCCGGTGACGCCGCTCCCTTTCGGTTTCTTTCCCGAGCTTAACCCTGCTCCATCTCTTCCATTCAACTCATTCCTCCTCTCGGTGGCTGAGGAGGGAGACGCTCATTTGAGCTCATTTCTCGGTTGAGGTTCCCCTCTCTTTGTCCTTTGTCATCTCTGTTCATCACTACACTCGTCCATGCTAATGCGATCCCGTGTTTTTCCTTGTAGCGCCCGGAACACGTTGGTCTTCTTTGGAGCCAATGGCCAAGCACTGAGCACCGCCGCCGTGTCAACCTTCGGTCCGATGATCCATTCTCCCTTCTAGGTGTGTCATATCATGTTCCTGAGCACGATTAAGTCTTCTCCTCACTTGATTTTGACTTTCATTCACAGGAGCCTCGGGATTTTGAGCTTTTCCATTTTCCAGCTCTTAACACCCCTTTCATCTCCATCTCTGGCACATTGAGGCATTATCAAATTCATTGCTTTGTGACCATCACAGTGACCCTCTCTAGCTGTTTCGACATCCCTTTCTCTCTCCCTTTGCTCAGGGCATCTCCTCCAGGTGAAGCTTTCACCGCTGCCTCTATTCTTTGTCGTTGGCCCAACTTCGACTAGCCGGACCTCCCCTTGGCACCCTGGTAGGTTCCCTGGACCTTGTAATCTCTTAGGCGCTCGGTAGTTAGCCCAATGCATGGCCGGGTTGTGACTTGCACCGAAGCCGTAGAAGCACCACCGCCTCTCGCCGTCACACCGCCGCTATAGGTCGTATTAGTCCTCATCGCCGGTGCCTGTCGCTTCGCATAGCTTCAAGGATCCCGTTTTGGACATTCACTCGCACCGCCATGGCGCGTAGCACCGGTAAGCCAGCGAGCAAGCTCGCGGCCATGCGTGGCATGCTTCGATTGCTCCTATAGCTAAGCCATTAGGGCTAATCACAGTCATTTATTAGCTAATGATTGGTTTTGTATTAAGTGCTGTCTTAGAGTAATAGATGTGCCACTTACACATGGGACCGAGCACAGTAAACGAGAGGTTAAATAACGGTTCAAATTAGCGTATGACATGTGGACCTGAGAACTTAAGTGCACAGTTGTAGACCCATGGACCGGCCGTAGATCCTCGGTCCATGCACTGTGCTGTGGACCGAGAGTATGACATGTGGACCCCACATGTCAGCCTGCATTTAAATCAGAAATTAAAATGAAAAATGACACTATGCACTAGACCCCACCAGTCAGCGACTGTGACTAGGTTTGGCCCGGTAAGAAAAATATTTTAATGCTTTTATGAATTCCGAAATGATTTATTGTTGAATTGAAAATTGTCTTAAACTTCAAAATTGCATAAGTAATTCATTTTAATCCTTTTTGGATGATTCAAATTTTGTTGGGTTACATTTTTTAGTGTACTTTATTTTTGTTATGGTTTTTAAGGCTGGTTACTGTTCTAGAAAATTTGTTAGTAGAATTACTTCCGGTTTAGCATTATTTTTGCACTAAAAATTCATCTAACTTAAAAAATGTATAAGTATTTCTCTGTAACTCCAAAAGGAGTGAAATCAATTTTTTTGGATTCCTCTGTTAGTGTAATTTATTGTAGAATAGGTTTTGAGTATGTTGCTATCTCTAAAAATCATATTTTACATATGATTTGTGTACTACTTTCATGACTTTGAAAAATCATAAGAAATTCATTTTAGCTCCAAATGAGGTAAATAAAATTTCATTGTTTATATCATGTGGTTCTCTGTCTACCATAAAATTTTCATGTTCACCACATCTCTGGAAGTTTTCACCAAAACATTTAATTTGGATGAACAGTAACAGAAAGCAATTTCTTTGGATTGTCTTAAAATCTGATTTTCAAACTGCCATAACTTCCTCATACAAACTCCAAATCAATTGCTTTTGTTTATAACTTCATTTAAAATCATTCTATACCTTCTATGTAAATTTCATGATTTTTGGATGATTTGAATTTTTGAGTATTTTCGATGTTATTCGTTCTTATTGTTTCTTCTCGATTCTTTCGGTAGGTTCCGACGAATTCGTTGAGTATGAGAGTGATCCTCTATAGCAAGAGAGTTATCTCCAGCAAGGCAAGCAGTTTTTCCTTTGATCATGTTGATCCCATTACTTACAAATTCTATTATCTTGTTTGCAAAGTGTATGTATGCATGCTCTATTTTGATGTTTAAATTATCGTTCGAGTAGTTGATCCCAAATAGTTGCATAAACTGTAGGTAATTATTCATCCTCTACCACTGAGCCTAGGTTTATATCTGCTGTGATGTAGAGCTCGATGGATGGGCTCTAGTCACTTTACTTGTAGTATACGAGTTGATGTTGCTTAGCAATGCTTAGAACGGTAGAATGGGAATCATCGCTTCGGCCATGGTCGTTATATCATCACTTTAAATTACTTGGGTCAGGGTACTCATGTATGTAATTGCAATTGGAAAACTAAAACTGAAAACAAAAAGATTTAGACTTGGGCATATGGTTAATGGTGTGGTTATCAGGTGTGTGGATGGTGCCTAAGTCAACAAGGACCGAACATCTTGTGTCACACTATCCAAATATTTTTGCGTGCATCCACATGAGAGTATTGGGAACCCTCTTGACTCAGTACTTTGGGAGGTGTTAATTAATGAGTTGCCGGTGGTAGGTGTAGGAGAAAAATGTTTTGTTGTTCTATTGTTGTTGGGCATGTGCGGGGTGGGTTCTAGATTTAGGTTCCCTCGCCTGAGAAGCATCAGCAGTTGCTGAGGCTGGGCCGATGTGTCCAACACAACGTGTGGGTCCTCCATGGGAGCCCATGATGGGCAGTTCGCGGAGGGTTAGCTCCCATACGTGCGACTCTTAATTAACTCATTCCATTGGAAAGCGTCTCGTAGGACTTAGCCTTACCGGCATACCTAAGGAAGTGTGCTCTATAGCTTGGCGACAGGGCGATCTGATATGTGGATAAAGTTGTACACCCCTGCAGGGTATAATCTATTTGAATAGCCTCGTCTTAGGTTATGGACACGCTTGGTTAGGTTTTGCAAGAGTTAGACTATAATATTTTCGATAAAACTTGAGATCGGGTGGTACGAATGGGTAATTCCTGCTATGTTGTGGTGGCTGTTGGGAAGTCACCTCTAGGATGTTATTTATGCTTATAATTGTTGTTTCGTTGTTATTTAAACAAATAAAAATAGTTTTGTAAATTGCCTTCAATCTATTACATTATTGCAAATGAAACATTGCTTTGTGCGTAAAATGAACCCTATGGCTTCTCCTTTGATTCAGCTTGCATGTAGCTATGTATAGGTTTGTTATCCGTATGTCTTGCGAGTACGTTTTTGTACTCAACTGCATTGCTTAATTATTGCAGAGGAGGTTGACCCCGCAAGGGGTTAACTATTGTGAGATTGACTTCGTACAGGACGACTAGCTTGGCGGCCCGGTTGGTTGCCTTGTGGGTAAGGGCAAACCGGTTGGCTTTTGTTCATCGCCATCTTATGGCTTTTTCTTCCGCTGCTATTTTAGTTATTTACTTGTCATTTTGGTCGGTCGGCCCCCTTTTGTAATAACTCCATTATGTGTATGTCTTTCGTGTTGTAAAATTGGAGACTCGGTATTGTAATGACTTGTGTATGGAATGGATGCTACATTTTGTGAGGGAGTACGTGTACCGCTCCTAGGAGGTACATACTACTCCGAGAGTCGGGTTATTTGATTTGTAATGCTAGGACCAATTGGATGGTTAAGTATTACGAGTTAAATACCTCGGGTTCTCACAGTAACTATATGGTAATTACTAGTTATAGGTTGTACTTAAGCGACATGCTAATCTTGCTTAAGTACCGGGACATTAAATGTCCTAATCATCATCTTTTAAATATGAAAGTGGTTTTGGGCAGTCATTGTGGGTAAATGACTGAGATGGTTGAGTTGATGTATTTTTACTCCTCAAAAACCCTAATAACTTGCTGTTACCGTCTGGGCAGATGGTAGGATGGATGATATGTTGATGGGTGCTAATGCAGCCCAAGGAATGTTGGTATGTGGAATGAACCGCCCAGATGACCCTAAGGACTTAATCTTGTCATGATCTCCCGTGTAAAACAACTACAACCACAAGTCTGCAAATTACAACTTGGCTTAGTAAATTTATTAAACCCTGAATGTCATCTCGCTGGACGGATAATGGGAAGTGCAAGCGCTGACTACATCTGGCTTGAATGGGACACCGATACAAGGTGAAGTTGCCTGTCACTGAGGTGTAGTCCAACTACTCCTGTCGTCGAGGTAAACATCCCGCACAACGTATGGGCATAACCCCATATGGGTGAAATGACGGAAGGGGCGAGGTAATTTGAAAGGTTACTGTTACGATCGCTCAACTATATGACTAAGGAATCATGTAGGGTAACGAGTATGATTATCTCTTGTGGGTACAGTGTACAACCTCTGCAAAGTCCAAACTGTTTAAACAGCTGCGCCTACGGTCAAAGGCAGACATGGGAACTTAACTAGAGTTAGTTCTATTTCAAAAACCTTCGTGGGTGGTATGAAAATGTGGTGGGCTTATCTAGCCCTGAGATTGGATTTTTCCTGGGTCGTTAGACTCAGTGGTGTTAATAAGTGGAGGTAGCTCCAATCAAATAAGCATAAAGGTGGAGGTAGCCTCTGTTGTTATAAATATTGCACAATTACTCTCTTTAATAAAATGCAATTTGGTTAAAATGCTAAGTGATAGGAATTTATAATTATGATAATAAAAAAAATTGCTTTAGCAAATAAAAGAACCCGAGCCATCCTTGTTAAACCTTACATGTATATTATTGCATTGTGTGTATTGGCTCGCAAGCACGGAAGTTGTGCTCATTCTCGCTCTTTCCCCCAAAATCCTCAGAAGTAGGAAATCTTGAAGATTACGAATACTACGAGGATCTAGAAGTTGGAGGCCCAGGAGATGATGAGGAGTAGTTTAGTTCTTTTAGTCTAGATCTCACCCCAGTCTAGCTGACTCCGTTGGTGCTTGTGTGCATCCTATATTATCTGAGTCTTTGGGTAATATCGGACACATGGATTTCCCTAGCCGCTTGCCTATGGAGAGATGTGCTCTCACCCTTTTGCTTCTGTTGTCGCTTCCACTACTTTTGTAATGTAATCAGTTTGGCCTGTTCGGCCCTTATTGTAAAACTTGACCCGATGCGATCTATGTAAACTCTAATGTGTTGAATTAATGAATGGTATGGTTTTACGCCATGTATGAAATGATTCAGCAATGTGTCTGTGAGTGCTATCTACTGATCCAGGGAATAGGACAATATTTGCACAGAGGATTCGGGATTGTGGAATCCAGGTTCAGCAGGGCTGGTATCAGAGCATATGACTGTAGGAGCCTTAGTTAGATTGAGCGTGCCTAAGGACTTGAGTCCTATTTTCAAAAACTAAGAAAAGCTTTGGCAAAATATAGTGTACTTACTGCTCTTACTCATCTCTCTTAGATTCCTTACTTGTCTCTAACTCACTTGACTTTTTACTCTGTGGCTGACTCCTTCTCTTGTTTCAAAAATTTTAGATGGCTGCACCCTCATCCGATGTCCCGTGGGACTTTTTCTCCCATGGAGAGGACTTCGGAGAGTTTGTGGATATCCTTCGACAGCTCATGTAGTACCTGGATTACCGTCACCAAGCCATCTTCAGGTGTACCTCTACTCGAGGAAAGGCGAGTTCATGACCCACACCTTCAGAGCCGAGTATTCTAGGAGCCGCTGTTCTGATGCAGTTTAGGACACAGCTCGTTTCGCCTCAGCTTGCTTGTGCTAGATGCACAAGGACGACCTGCTAGGATCTCCATTCTGCTTCTATCCGTCTCTTCAGGAAGGATTGCGCTACCCCGAGATCTTCGAAATCAGAGCAGACGACCCCCGCCTGACTCACCAAGTGTAGCTCGCGTAGGCAATGACAGCTTCCCTCGCTAGCGCCGTGTATGAGATTGGACCACTTTGGACGCTGCTCACTTCCATCTACAACCACTCTGACGCCCTCCGTAACTGGCTGCTCAGATGGAATGCATCCCTCTCTGAGGTGAAGCAGGAAAGGGATGCCGCCGTTGCGGAGTTAGCACGGATCACGGCAGCCACTACGATCTTTGCCCCAACTCCTGTTGCACCTGTCATCATCCCCAGCAACCCAACGCCAGCTCAATCGCTTCGACTTGGAGGACCCTACATCAGGATCACTATGCGCAAGAGCGTGCGACGCTCTAGTTCGTCGCCCGTCATTGACCTTGGAGAGTCTAGCCGTGATCCTTGATCTCGGCCTTCCGCTCCTGTTCTCACTCACGAAGCTTGACCGAGTTGTTCTCGCTCCCACTCCTTGGGCAATTGCACCGCTTTTAGCCAGTACCCCTGTTAGAGTAGTCAGGTTTAGTCTAGGTTAGCTAGCAGTACTTGCTAGGCAGTCTTTTGGTTGCAAGAACTTTCTGTTCCCTCTTTTGGTAGACGTTGTGTTTGTATCTTGTGTCATGGCTTAGCATGGTCTATATGCTGTGCTTCGGGAGTCATGTAACACCTAATCCCCTTAATATAATGCAGCCATTCTAGGCTTTGTATTGTACTTGATCATTTCTCCACGTTGGTTTGAAGTTCTTCTGTGTGTGTTCTAGAGGGCCAGTAAACCCTCATATATTTTCTCTAGTTCTAAGCTGAGCTGTTCCCTCAGATGGCACCAAAGAGAGCAGCAGCCCAAGTCTTCCTCCCTTGTTCTCTCTCGTCTAGTGTGCCTTTTCCTCTCGCCTATCATGCTAAGGTGTTGTGGTATCTACTTATAATTCCCCGTTTGAAACGTTTATTTGCGAACTGAAAGGTGACAAAATTGTCGCGTTGGCACTCGAAGGAGCGTAAGAAAGATGGAAAGCTAAGACACCCTACTGATTCTACCCAGTGGAGAAACTTTGATAGGAGTTTCGAAGACTTTGGTGCAAAACCGAGGAATATAAGGTTTGGATTGAGTACAAATGGAATGAATCCTTTCAGTAATATAAGTAGCCGACATAGTACCTGACCCGTGAATCTATGTATGTACAATCTTCCTCCTTTGCTACGTATGAAGCGGAAGTATATTTGATGTCACTACTCATCCAAGGGCTGAAGCAACTTGAAAACGATATTGAGATGTACCTAGCACCATTGCTGGAAGATCTTGTGACACTGTGGAACGAAGTGGTACAGGTATGGGATGCGTACAAACAAGAGAACTTCACTTTACACGTCATGTTGTTCTGCACCATCAATGATTTTTCTACCCTTGGTAACTTGTCGGGGCTTAGTACATGTAACATCCCAAATGTATAATTGGGGTTAATCAAGTATAATTATATGTGTAGAAATTAAAACTTTTTCTCACATCTTGAAAAACCCTAAAATCTTATGTAATTCTTGTCCAAGAGTTGTGTAATCCAAAAACACAAAGCTCTTGTTGACCAAAAATCAAACTCATTTTCCAATTATCTTAAATCTTGTGTCAAACATTTGGAATATATTTTCCTTGGTCCCAAAAACTGATATGGGACCCCTTCTGAAAAATATCATGAGTTATAACACTTGTTGATAATTTTTGGAGGCAAAACAATCCTTTAAACAACCTTCATGAATTTCCTGAGAAAAATGCATTGCATAATAACCTCTGGAAATTTTATGCAAGGTTGGTCTCATTGTCAGCAAGCTCCAGTTAAAATTTCATCAAATTTGGAGTTCATTTGCTATCTCCAATAATTCTGCTAAGTTTCAGCTGTTAAAACTAAATTTAAAAGCCTACACTGTTCCTTGGGCTAGCCATATTCAAAGTTGGTCCAGCCCAACCATGTCTGCACCTCAGCAGACCTCATCTCCACTTGTTGAGGTCGTAGCCGTTGGATTTACATCCAACAGCCACGACCTCCTCCGCGGTCAACACCGCGAGGACCTCCCCACCTCATGAGGTCATTGCCGTTGGATCCGTGATCCACGGTCATGACCTCCCCTGTGTGTTAAACCTCAAAGACCTCCTCGAGCTGTTAAACCATCGCGAGGTCATCCCATTTGTTGAGGTCGTGGCCGTTGGATCAAATCCAACACCACGACCTCCTCCTCAACATACTCGGTCAGTCATCCCACCTCGTGAGGTCATAGCCCTTGGATCCAAGATCCATGGCCCGACCTCCTCCTCTCAACCTAAACTAAACAAACCTCCCACCTAATCTAGGTCGAGCCATTGGATCAAATCCAACGACTCACAACCTCCCGTGTTATCAAGCACTCACAACCTCCCCATCTTTTGTTGTGCACCGTTAGATTAAAATCTACTGGTCCACGACCTCCTTTGTCTCATGCGCACAGACCTCCCAACAAGACGTGAGATCGTAGCCCTTAGATCTAAATCTAAAGGCCATGACCTCCCTTGTGCGTTGCAAGCTCAGACCTCCACCTCCTTTGATCGGAACCCTTAGATCTAAATCTAGCGGTCCCGACCTCCCTTGCTGCTATGCATCATATCGAGACCTCCCCATCGGTCGGTGCCCTTGGATTTAAATCCAAAGGCCATGACCTCCCTCATGTCCTTTTGATCGCGTGCGTTAAGTCCTCATTGGAGGTCCACACCGCTGGATGGAGATCCAACGCTTTGGACCTCTGTCCCTTTTCCTCACGTGCGTTTTCGCGATTAAAAAATCGGAGGGCCACGACCTCCCATCCTTGATCGTGTGGTGGGACCTCCTCCCACCCACTTAAAACATAACGGTTCAAAATGAGATCCGATGGTTAGGACCTCCCGTGTCTTATCCAACGGTCATAAGGACCTCCTGTTCTTCTCCTTCCTCTGGCGCATGCGTGCTCTGAAGGGGAGTTAATGTCCACTTGTCCCATTGTGTCCTTTCAACGACTCTTTCTTGACCAGCATTTAATGCAGTCACTTCCGCTCTCAGTCGACCATGACCGCCCCTTGTCAACCTTTATGTCTTGTCCACCCATGGACCAACCCGTGGGCTAAGCTCACCATGGAGCTTAGCCCCGCTCAAAACCTTCACTCAAAGCTATAAAGTATCCTTTGGGAGCCTCCTTGGCTTCCTTTACACCCAATTGATCTCGGTCTTGCACTTGTGCGTGGTGAGCTCCTCCTCACTCACTTCCTCACCGGTGGTGCCATTGTTGAGTCCTTGGAGCTCCTCGGTGGCACAAGAAGATCCAAAGGCTTCCTTTCAAACCCTTGTTCGCTTTTGCTCCCAACACCTCTTGGAAGTTATCCCCGACTTAGTTGTTTGGGCACTTTTGAGAGGAGGACAAAGCCGAGCCGAGGCTGGTGTCTTGGGCGGTGAAGCCTCACCGTCTTCCCCAACACCCGCCATCACCTCCACGACCTCCCAAAGACCTTAGGACCTCCGGTACTCCTCCTGTAGTCCTTTAGATGCTTGGCACCCGCATGAATGATTTTATGGAGCTTTTCTTGCACAAGCTTGAATGTTGCGCGGAGCTCGCTTTTTGCATTTTCGTGTTTGGCCGTCTTTGGTCATCTTTGCCCTCTCCGCTCACCGGCGTTCAAAGCCGCCGCCGCCGTCGAGGAGGTCCACTGGGTGCGCAATGTTATTGTGCACTCAGTGGTATCATTGGACCTCACCGGCGAGCTCTACATCGCCGACGAGGATCACTTCTTCACGCTCGGGATTTTGTCGGACGTCCCGAGCGTGTCATTGTCGTTTTTAGGACATAAATTCACCGTTTTAAATGCCCAATCATCGCAATCATTGGTGTCTTAACTGCCATTAACCCCGCCCCTTTGCGCGCATTAAAACCCTCGCGCGGACCTCCTCGTGGTCCCGCCAAGATTTATCTCATGTCCAAAGCTCGTGCGCGTTGGAGTGCAGGGCGCCTGACCTCCTCCGAGGAGATCCGAGCGCCCAAGACCTCCCCTTGCGTAATCATGGCCGTCCTGACCTCCTGGAGGTCTCAGAATGTTAGACCTCCCTTAGGACCTCTCCGTAGCCATCTCACTGCTCATGACCTCCCGGGTAGATCTTGACCGTCAAGGTCCTCCCTCGACGATCTCGAACCATCGAGGACCTCCTTGAACATCTGGACCGTCCCAGACCTCCCTGTGAGGTCCCGACGATGTAGATTTTCCTCCGGAGATCTTGATAGTTTGGACCTTCCTTTGGAAGATCTCAACTGTTGAGGACCTCCCCTTTAGATCTGGTCCGTTCCGGACCTCCCTTCTGTGTTGTGGTCCGTTGGATCTCCCATCTACGGCCACGACCTCCCCCTCACCTCGCGCATGTGAGTTGCTAAGAGGTCCAGGACGTCTGGACTTTCACGTGCGCGTGTGTGATGTTCTCCTGGAGATCTTGAGCCGTTGGATTTAAGATCGGTGGCTCACGTCCTCCCATGTCCTTATGGATTTTAGGAATTCCAGTGAGGTCTTAGTTAAACTGAAATAAGGTATAGACTTTAGAATTTCATATCTCTTTCATTTTATTTCCAAATGAGGTCATTCAAATTGTGTTAGCTCTGTCTTGAACTTGACTTTAATCCAAAAATGATTGTAAGTTGAGTTCAGCTCCAGAGCACAGTTTGCCATTAGATTTTAAAACCGACTTTAAAATGTGCACTTAAATCAATGCTTAACTTGTAAAATACATAACTAATGCTCTATAGGTTATTTTTGGGTGAGACCAACTTTGTTGGTTTCCTCTCTTAGTGAACTCACTGTGAAAATTAGTTTTGAGCATGTTGCTGTTAGGAAGATGAGGACTTGTGCATTATAATTTTGTTCAAGTTCTTGTTTTTGAAAATTTATAGAAAGTGCAATATAGCTCCAAATGAGATGAACTCAATTGTGTTATTCATCTCATGAGGTGCTGGTTTTACAATAAAAATTTCAGCTTCGCTGCTGTTCTAGAAAATGTTGCCTCATAATTAAATTAGTGAATAGTGCAGTTTGGTATTTTAGTAGGCTGAGCAGAATTGATTTCATCATATCTTTTGCATTGAGAATCCAAATCAATTGGTTCTTGTTGCTAAATTCATGATAAATCATTGTCTTGCTGCTGTAAAATTTTCATGGCTTTTGGAGTTCGTTTGTTGTGCTGTCTTTGTTGTGTTTCGTCGTTCTTATCAGTTCTTTCTCGCTTTTTCGTTAGGCTTCGACATTTGTGGTGATCCCGAGAGCGACCCTCTGCCACAATTTGACCACCAGCAACAAGGCAAGCAGTTTGACCATTTCCATCATTGTCCCATTACTTTAAAGCTTAATACTTTGTTTTACTTCTATGTATGCATGCTACTTTGTGTTAAATGTCGCTAGCGAGCCTATAGTTGCATGATCTGTAGGAATTGTTTATCCTCTACTACCATGAGCCTAGGTTATTTGCTGTGGTGGGAGCTCGTTGGATGAGCTCTTATCACTTAGTAGTTTCGATGTAAATTGCTTAGACATGCTTAGTTATCGGTAGAAATGGGCGATCATCGACTTAGTCGATGGTCTCGATCACTCAAAAATGATTATTACTCCTATATGTCCAGCACTTGTGCTTTGATTAATTTGTAAAATCAAAAACTGAAAATAAAAGATTGATTTAGACTTGGGCATATTGGATGGATGGTGCGGTTTTGGATGTGGTGGTATGCAGGGTCCCTAAGGACCGAGTACTTGGGTCACTAAGCCAGCGATTTCACGTACTAACCACGCGAGGGCATATGGAACCCCTCTTGACTAAGTACTCTAGGAGGTGTTAATTATGAGCGAGCTCGGTTGGTGTGTTTTCAAAAACAAATGTATATGTATAGTGTGGGAGGAGCATTAGCTTCCGGAAGGTTGTGATGTCTCCTTATCCCGTGGGTTGTGCAGCTCGTAATTAGCATTCATCCTTTGGAAAGGTCTCGTAGGACTTAGCCGTGCAAGACACCTTCTAAGTGTGCGTAAGGAAAGGCGGTCGACGTGTGGATGCAGTGGTACACCTGCAGGATAAAACTATTCGAATAGCCTCGTCCTAGGTTATGGACATGCTTGGTAAGGTCGTTCAAGACTAGACTACAACCTTTAATTAAAACTTGACATGGTTGGTATGAACGGGGAGTTCATGCTATTGTTGTGGTGACTTGGGTTAGTCACTTCCAGGATTGTTCTTGTTGTTGTTATTATGTTATTATCTCGTTGTTACTTCAACATTTAAAAATGCTTTGCCAAATTGCCTTCAATCTATTATGTTATTGCAAATAAATGTTGCTTTATGCTAAAATGAGTCCAAAGCCTCATCCACTTAAATAAAGCTTGCATGTAGCTATTTATAGTTCTGTTATCTCACACGTAAGTCTTGCGGAGTACTTTATGTACTCATCGCTCGTGGTTGTGGCAATTTTGTGGTTTTTGTTGCAGAGGAAGAAGGAGAGCTCCAAGAGCCTCTCTTTTGTGCTACGTGTTGCGCTTTCTTGACGACTAGCTTGGCGGTCCTACGATGCCTAGGGGTTAAGGCACACCGATTGGCTTTGTGTTATAGCCATCTTTATGGCACCTTTTGCTTCATTGTTACCTTTGTAGAATT
Organism: Phyllostachys edulis; assembly: GCA_036346405.1. Lineage (NCBI taxonomy): Eukaryota > Viridiplantae > Streptophyta > Magnoliopsida > Poales > Poaceae > Phyllostachys > Phyllostachys edulis. The sequence continues at coordinate 71,918,386 of CM070562.1, forward strand.
GTTGTTATTTGGCCTAAGGGCCTCTCTTTTGTAATATCTATTCCATATTAACATTAACTTCTGGTTTGTTGCTTATGTTCTATGTGTTGTATGGAATTGATACATTCTTTTGTTGTGAGGTATGTATACTGCATTCTGGGAAGTATACATCTCTCGAGACTGGGTTTATTTGGTTGATAATACTAGGGTCAATCGGATGACTAAGTATTATGAGCCTAATAAACATCGGGGTCTCACAGTACAAAAGGAGCCAAAGCCTGTCTGCACTGCTTAGATGATACTGAGAGTGTGTGGCTGAACAACTCGCTCAAAATTATGTACATACGTCACCATAGGTTCCTTCTCAAGTATCACCCATACCGCAAGATGAAGAAATAATTCGATGGAAATAAGGAGGACAATTCAGCTTTTAGAGGGAAAGAGGTCTATGATATGGTTAAGGATATCGATGTTGTGTTTGGAAAGGGATGTAAATTGTGGACCCGTCAGAAGAACATCTGGAAGAAGCGATCAATTTTTTGGGACTTACTTTATTGGGAGCAATTAGAAGTTCACCACTCCATCGACGTCATGCATGTGGAGGAGAATGTATGTGATAGCTTGATTGGTCTTTTACTGAATATTCGTGACAAAACAAAGGATGGTGTCAACGCACGATGTGACTTGGTTGATATGAACATAAGGACCGAGTTAGCACTAAAAGAGACCAATAAAGGCTGAATGTACCTTTCCCCAGCTTGCTACACTCTGTCCAAGGCCGAGAGAAATTAATTGTGTCAGAGCTTGCATGGTGTGAATGTTCCGTCCGGTTACTCCGTCAGCATGAAGAAACTTATTTTTATGGAAGATTTGAAATTAATTGGTATGAAGTCTCATGATTGTCATGTGCTGATGACACAAATACTTTTTGTTGTAATTAGAAGTATTTTGCCGAACAACGTCTGAGTGGCAATCATGAGGTTGTGTTATTTCTTTAATTCAATTGCCCAAAAGGTCATCAATCCTGATGGACTAGATGCTCTGCAGGCCGAGGTGGTGATGACTCTATGTGTCATCTTGAGATGTATTTCCCTCCATCATTTTTCAATATTATGGTCCATCTCATTGTTCACTATGTGAAAGAGATAAAAGATATACGACCCTGTGTTTCTACGTCATATATACTCATTCGAGAGGTACATGAGAATTCTCAAGTCCTATGTACGGAATCGATCTCGGTTGGAGGGCAACATCATCGAAGGTTGTGCAACCGAAGAGGTCATTTAGTTCCGTGTCGACTACATGGCTCAGGTGGAACCAATAGATGTGCCTCTATCTCATCATGAGGGGAGGCTGGAGGGTATCAGGACCATCGGAAGGAAAGCAATCACTCCCGATCTGCATACGTACGCTCAAACCCATTTCATGGTTTTGCAACATATGACCGAAGTGTCCCTGTACATCAACGAGCACAAAGACATGGTACGCCAACAGAATCCATGCCGGTCGGAGGTTTGGATGACGAGAGAGCACAACCGTCAGTTCAACGAATAATTAAAGGTGCGATTCACTAGGAGGTCATCAAGTGATGATATGTTGCGATGGTTGGCAAAATAGCCAAAATTTACAATTGTGACATAGCAAGGATACGACTTAAATGGGTACACATTTTATACGACAGCTCAGGATAGGAAGAGCACAGTCTAGAACAGCGGTGTCCGCATAGATGCGTTTCACGAGCAGTTCAATACCACTGGGCCAAACATAATGAAACGTGGTTTGAGCTCCTACTATGGGTTCGTAGAGGAGATTTGAGAGCTCGACTACTTACTTTTCAAGATCCCCCTGTTTCGATGCCAATGGGTCAAACTTCCATAGGGTGTGAAGGTCGACAAGTACAGTGTCACTATTGTGGACCTCGAACGTGTCAGATACAAGGATGAACCATTCGTACTCCCTGGGATTTTTTGGGATTGTGGAAGGTTGATTAAGTGGAATAGGTTGGGATATGGAACATTGGAAAGGTCGGTGATTTACCTTATAAATAATTATGTGAAATTAGATATGTTTTGTTGGTATTGCTTCTTAGAGATGGCGTCCGCACAGTCTTCGCCGCCGTCATCGATGTCGTCGAATGCGTCTAGCGCTTCGATGAAAAGGGTACCTAAGCGAGATGGCAGAGGAATATCGAAAAGGCCCGAGGGCCGAAGGACCATCATGGAGGTCACTCCCGTTGGGGTCCCTCTTCGTCCCAATAAAGCAACGATAGCATTCCGGACCACCTGCGAGATAGTTGGAAGGGAATGGGTCCCTATCACCACACTAAGCTGGAAGTCTCTAACGGAAGAAGAGAAAGAGGAGCTGTGGATTGAAATTTCAAGGTCATTCGAGATCCCAGTAGAAGTCCAGGGACTCGTACGATGGCAGGCGTTCCTCACTAATGAAAAAGCGTGGAAGACCTTCAAGAGCACGCTTATCACGGAGTATGTGAACAAGGATCGGACACCCTTCACGAAGTATCATTTCATGTCGTCGGATACATGGGACACCTTTGTGCGGATGAAGACGATGACCGAATTTCAGTAGCAAAGTACGACGCACAAGGCTATCTAGACATAAACACTCACCCCCACAGACTCGGCACCACTGGGTACGTGGGTGTGAGAGCCCCGGGAGATTTAGCTTGTAATGCTTAACCTTCCAAATGGTCCTAGCATCACAAGAGAAATATCCGGCTCTCGGTGTATTATGTACCTCCCAGGAGTGGTACACATACACATTCACAAACGTTATCAAATCATACAAAATTTATTACAATACCGAAGTATTAAAAGTTTACAACACAAGAGACATACAAAGTTCAGATTACATCCATAGGGCCGACCGGCCAAATAACACGATAAAGTACCAAAATCGTAGCGGAAACATAAGCCATAAGATGGCAGCAAAATGAAGCCAACCGGCTACCCTTACCCACAAGTCAACCGACCGGTAAACCACCGAGCTAGTTGTCAATGCCGAAGTCGGTCTGAGTAGTTAACCCCTTGGGGGTCAACTTCCTCTACAGCAAGTGGACAATCCTGTTGGGTGCAAAATTATACTCACAAGACTTACAAATAACAAACCTATACATAGCTACATGCATTCAAGTATCAAAGGAAAGCTTCTACACTAGGCAATTTTCAGCATAAAGGTATTTTCTTTGCAATAGAGTAATAGATTGAAAGGCAATTTACCAATTCTATTTTTAATTGTTCAAATAATAGCGAGACAACATTTATAAATGTAATTAACATCCCAACAGCCACCACAACAATAGCACGAATGCCCATTCGTGCCACCTAATTTCAACTTTCATCAAAATGTTATAGTCTAACTCTTGAAAGACCTCCCTAAGCGTGTCCATAATCAAGGACATGGCTATTCGAATATATTAAACCCTGCAGGGGTGTATAACTTTACCCACACTCCAGACCGCTCATTTGCCAAGCTATATAGCACACTTTCCAATGTAATGTATTAACTAAGAGCCGCCCATATGAGACGTTTTCCAATGTAATGTATTAACTAAGAGCCGCCCATATGGGCGAAACCCTCCGCGAACTGCCCTTGTGTGTGCAAAAGGGGCTCCCGTAAATGACCCATACATTGTGTCAGAGTCACTGGCCCAGCCTCAACAACTGCCGATGCTCCTCAGGCGAGGGAACCTACTCGGATCTAACCCCGCACAATGCCAACAACAATAGAATATTTTTCTCCCTAATGACTACCACCACCTGTGACTCAGAGCTAACACACACTAAAGTACTAAGTCAACAGGGGTCTCATATAACCCTCATGTGGATGCACGTGAAAGTGCTTGGTTCAGTGGGGACAAGATGTTCGGTCCTTGTTGACTTAGGCACCAACCACACACCCGACAAACACACCATTCAACCATGTGCCCAAGTCTAAATCTTTTTATTTTCTGTTTTAGTTTTTCAAATGCAATACATACATGAGTACCCTGACCCAAGTAATTATAGTGATGTTATAATGACCACTGCTGAAGTGATGATCCCCATACTACCGTTCTAAGCATTGCTAAGCGACACGACTCATATACGGTATATAAAATGACTAGAGCTCATCCATCGAGATCTAAATCACAACATATATACTAACCTAGACTTAGTGGTATAGGTTGAATATTTACCTACAGCTCATGCATCTACTTAGGATTAACTACCTCGAACGAGAATTTAAACATCAAAATAGAGCATGCATACATAAATTTGCAAACAAGATAATAGCATTTAAACATAATAGGATCAACATGATCAAAAGAGGGATTTCTTGCCTTGCTGGACATTGTCCAGGTACTACGGAGGATCACTCTTGTTTATGTTCGAATCTTCGAAACCTACCGAACGAACGAGAAGAACAATAAGAACGAATAACGCCGAAATCAACCAAAAATTCAATATCGTCCAAAATGCATGAAATTTAAACCATAGGTAGAGTATGATTTTATATGAATTTATAAATAAAAATCATTTGATTTAGAGTTTGCATGTGAGAATTATGCCCTAACGAAAATCTACCAGAGGAGAAATTCCAGAAAAAATGCGATTGGTTATTGTAGCCAGAATTAAAAGTTTTCGCAAAAATTTCCAGAAAAGTGGTGGAGATGAAATTTACATGGCAGACAGAGCATAACATGTTATGAACAATATAAATTGAATGACCTCATTTGGAGTTCAAATGAATTTTCCTATGTATTTTCAAGGTTATGACATTAGTGCACATATAATTAGAACACCAAGATTTTCTATGATAGTGGCAGGTTTCAAACCTATTCCAAGTTAAAGTACAATAAAAATAGAAACTATCAAATTTGGTTTCACTCAGTTTGGAGTTATAATGAAATACTTATGAATTTTTAGTGTAAAAATAACTCATTCCAGAAATTAATTCGAACCATGAAATTTTTTGGGACAGTAACATGTTTCAAATCCATTCTAAGTCAAAGTAAATTAAAAAATGGAAATCAACAAAAGTGGTTTCACCCAATTTGGAGTCAAAATGAAATACGTATGAATTTTTGAAGTTTAAACCATTTCCAGTGCAAAAGTAATTTGTTTCGGAATTTCTAAACACATCAAATACTTTTTGTACTCGGCTGGAACTTAGCCACGGTCACTTACCAGTGGGACCTATGCACATAGTTTCTTTTCTTTTCTTTTAAATTCCGGTTAAATCTCTACTGACATGTGGGTCTTACATGTCAGCGACTTGGTCTACGAAATAGCTCATGGACTAATGGTCCAACAGCACATCGCTCGGTGAATGGAGCAAGGAGCGGTTTACTATGTAGGCCGGGCTTGCATGTCAGCGACTCGATGCGAATCTCAGGAGTTAAATGCGTAATGATTTCTATTCACAGGGCCCGCATGTCAGTCAATTGCAACAGCAATTAAAGAACGAATCAACACAGTAAAACGTGCTTAGGAGATTGATTTAGCCCTAATGATTACGCTACAGTGTCGGTTGGCTTCCGACAACAGAGCTCGCTCTCGGCCGTGAGTTCGCCCGACGTCTCGCCGACGATGGAGGCCATAGTGGTGCCAGCCAAGGGCCAAAACGGGATCCTTACGCTATTGTGCACCCGATGGTGCTGGTGGCAATGGCCAGAATAGCGTGTAGCGGCGGTGCGGCGAGGTGAAGCGGAGGAGTAGGTACGAAAAATACGGCAACCGTATTTTGGCAACGCATTCACCCAAAGAGTGAGCACACTAGCTACTAGGGGTGACTATGAGCATACCGGAGTCGAGAGGCGTCAAGGAGCTCATTGAAGATGGTCCAGTGATGTGAACTCGAGGCGGCGGTGATGCTTCAATGTGGAGGAGCCGACCTGAGAAAGGAGGATGGACATTGAGGATGGAGGAAGCTCAAGAGGGTTAATGGCATGGTAACAGAGCGAGTAATTGAGAAATGGGACACCCTACCGGAGATGGGGAAGAAAGGCCAGCTTTCGGCTAGAGTTGAGGAAAATCCAAATTTCGATAAACCCTGTGATCCAAAGCTGAAATTAGCTTGGGGGAAAGAATCCTTATGCTCAGGAATGTAAGTTGGCGCAGATAGAAGGGAGAGGCGGCCTCGAATGCCAAAGAACATAGTAGCAAATGTCGTGGGCTATGAGCTACAAAATGATCTCCTCAAGGCCATTCTTGGGGAAAAAGAGGGAGGTATAGAGGAATGGGGAAAGCAGGAGAATGGCGAGGCGAAAAGGTGCTTAATGAGCCCGGAATGGCTACTTATAGCCGCTAGGGCGGAGAGGCGCATGAGGAGCACTTGGCGTGTGCTGACGAAGGCTCGAGTGATAGCGAGGCGATGGCGAGGTGACCAGGGCAGGTGAGTGGCATGGGCGATGTGGAGGAGGGAGAGTGTGGATATCATGGGGATATGCCCATGATCTTAGGATGATGAAACAATTGGCAATGTTGCTTTTGGGTTGAAGTTTCAAGCGTTTTCGACAAAGTTTCTGATATGTCAGGTCTCAGGCGGTCAGACCGGTTTTTGTGTGGCGGTCAGACCGGCCTGTGTGGTGGTCAGACCGGCCATTTTGGCGGTCAGACCGGTTTTGTCTTGTTTGGTTTTTGGCTAAGTCCCAGGGGGCGGTCAGACCGGCCAAAGTGGCGGTCTGACCGATTTTGTGCTGAACAATGGCCATTTTGGAAATTTGGCTTTGGGTTAGCCTAAGGACATGAGATTCAGTGCATATGTGTTGCATGTTGCATGTTTTCACTAACGTGGGTCAAGTTGTGAAGAACTTGTTCCCGGATTCGTGTTTGCTTGTCTATTGCTGTGCAGGTGGCTTGGAGGTCAACGACGGTCAACGGCGATGAGGATCGGGACTAAGCTTGGAGAGCTGAGGTCCAGAACGATCATGGAAGCCGGGTGAGGCCAAGTGACTCAAGCATGGCGCAGAATGGATGAAGATGACCGAACGGGCAGTTCGGTGCGACTGGTTGGATCAAGTGGTGCGGGGGTCGGTGCAAGTGCCAAGGTGGTCTGGTGGGAACCGGATGGGAGAGACTTGCCGACACGATGAGAGCTGCTGGATCAACCTACACGTGGCGAAGCATGGATGTGTTTCGCGCAGTTTGGACTTGGTCTTCGAAAAAGATCGATAAGGGTATTTTGGTAATTTCACCAACACGCTTTGGTGACCTAATGCCAACCAGCGCGCAAGGCGGTGCGTCAAGAAGTGGATTAGGTCAAAGTGAAGACGACGCTTTGAGATGCGTGCGTGTGACCCGCTTGTATTGGGCCTTAATGGGAGCCCAAGAGGGTTAAGTCTTCCGAAGCTCTAGGCCTCATATAAATAGGAGGGTCTTTGTTAGGCGACCACCTCAAGCACTTCATGGTAAACCCTAGTTTGTCTTAGGGCTTAGGAGAAAGAGAAGAGGCTTAGGGTTCTAGGAGATGTGTTGAGTTGAGTGCTCATGGATTGAGCTTTGTCCTCCATGGATGGAGTGGTCAGAATCAAAGATCAAATCGTGAATCAATCTATAGGTGATTATTCAAAGATGAGCCTTCTTGTGCTTTCCCTTCTCTTTTGATGATTTTGGGTGCTTCCTTGATCCTGTGGTTTTTGGTTTGTTTCGTGCCCTCTTTTATCTTGCTATGATGTGTGGGAATACATCTAGGATCATCTGGATCATCAATCTCCCACGAGCAAGTTTTGGATCAAGTTTTTCGTTTTTGCCCGGTTTTGAACCCTCCTTCGGTAAAACAGAAAAAGGTCGAAACTTTACGTGGATGTACTCAATCTCTTCTTGGAATAGGTTCCTAATATCCTTAGGAAGGTGTGTTCCAAATTTGGTCAAGTTTGGCCTTGTAGATCAAAAGTTAGACCAATTTTTGTTTCGGTTTTTCAAACTGACTGTACTGATTTTGCTGTTCATCATCAAGGGCGGTCTAACCGTCAATATCAGCGGTTTGACCGCTAGGCAAAATATTTGACCCGCCAATATCAGAGGTCAGACCGCCCAACACTTTGAGATTTGAGTTTTTGGTAATTTTAGGTGTTTTTCTTCGGGGTTTTGATTGGGTTCAATACAAGACTTCCACTGTGTTTAAGCATTGATCTTCTTAGCTCTCATAGCTTTTGGAGTGATTTGCGAGTTGAATCCATTCAAAGGGAAAAAGATTTGGTGCTCCTATTCACCCCCCCTCTAGTCGCCTGTTCCGGTCCTACAAGTGGTATCAGAGCCCGGTTAGCTGTTCTCATAGATCTTAACCGGTCTTTGGAGCCATGGCGACTGATAAGTATTCAACCAAACCACATGCCTTCGATGGAGTTGATTTTGCTTCTCGGAAGGCACGATGCATGCCTACATCGAGGCTCAAGGGCACGCTTATTTGGGTTAAAGTCAAAAATCCATATATCGTGCCGCCCAATGACGATGTGATCACTCCAGATGTTGAGGCTAATAGCAAGGCTCAGAACTTTCTGATCCAAGGTCTTAGTCGATCTGAGTTTGAGCGCGTGGCTCATTTGAGGTCTGCTCACGAGATCTAGAGGACCCTTTGTGACTACCACGAGGGCTCTACTGCGATCAAGGAAGTGAGACAGAACCAGCTCAAGAAAGAATACTCAAAGATCAAGCAAAGGCCTGGTGAGTCTTTAGATGAGTTGTGGGGGAGGTTCTCTAAGATTCTTCATGATCTTCGCACTGTTGATCTTGTTTTCATTGAGTTTGAGAACGCACGCTAGCTTTTGGGTGCTCTTGATGTGAAGGTCTGGGGGAAGAAGATCACATCCATCAATGACAACACTGTCATGAGTGAGCTTACCATGGATAAGCTCTACTCAAGGTTGAAGACGCATGAGATTGACTTTATCTCGCGTCTCTCCAAGATAGAGTCGATGGCTTTGGTGGTCGACCCATCTAAGGGTAGTTCTTCTGATTCATTGGATTTTAGCTCATCTGGTTTTTCCTTGTCCGCTTTGCATTCTCTGAGTGATGAGCAACTAGAGAAGCTACCTGAGAATGATTTAGCCCTCCTATCCACCAAATTCTCGAGAGTTTACAACAAAGTAAGGAACAGGAGGAGAGGTGGCCCTGTCACTTGTTTCGAGTGTGGTGAGCCTAACCACATTCGCTCCAAGTGCCCCAAGCTGAAGGGCAAGGAGGAGAAGAACTCTCGGACACGTCATCAAACCAAAGACAAGAAAGGAAAGAAGCCCAACTATCGCAAGTTCGTCAGCCAAGTCCTTGCCGCTCTTGAGAGTGTTAACATGAGCGATGTGGACTCGGAGACGGAGGACAATGACGATGACTCTCATGGCAAGAAGAAGGCCCAGGACTTCACCGACATGTGTTTCATGGCTAGAGACAGCCATGATGTCGACTCCTCCAACGACGACGACCTTTTCAGCGATCCCAATGAGGTACGTCCTTCACTTACTAATATGAAACGTGCTTTAGCTTTTGCTGAAAAAAGAATGTATAAGCAAGAAAAAATGATTAGGAAACAAGATACCATGATTGATGATTTGAACTTAGAGGTTGATAGGCTCAAATCCATTAATCCTGCTAATGATTGTGATTCTTGCTCTAGCTTGCTTAATGAACTAGCAAATCTGAAATCTGCTCATTCCTCTATTGCTAGTCAACTGAAAGATGCTTTTGATGAACTAGAAACTCTCAAGTCTAGTCCTGCTTGCATGAATGCCATTGCTTTAGATGTGACTACTGTTGATGCTATTCCATTATCTTGCTCAAACTGTGCTTTGCTTGAATTAAAATTGGATAGCGCTATGAAAGAATTACACAAATTTGATGCTAGTCACATGTGTTCTCATTGTGAGGATAGTAGGATTAAAATGAAGGAGATGACTGAAATGGTTCTTTATTCTAAAACTGCTTCATGTGAAAACTGTGTTAAACTCACAATTGAGAATGATGCTTTAAACAAGACACTAGAAGAGAAAGCTAAAATTGAACAATTCATGTCCATGACTGCTTCAAAGAAAGTTGTTGATTCTGATTCTTGTACTCTTTGTATTGAACTTGGGCATAATGTAGATAAGATACAAGAAGCATTTAGAGTTAAATTCAAAGAGAAGTTGGATAGGATTAGAGATAATTATTGTGTGTCTTGTGAGGCTTTGAAAGCCGAGGTAGCTCACTATAAGGAAAAATCTGATAGAGCTAGCAAGTCAAATAAGTGTGCTTCTTGTTATGAACTAGCCAAACAAAATGACTACCTTAAAGGGACTCTTGAGAGATTTATTGGTAGGAAGAAGAACCTCAACATGATTCTAGACAAATCTAAGGTGAGTGTGAATAATAGTGGCCTAGGATTTAATTCTCTAGAGCATTCCAAGAATCATCCACCTAAGGTTGTTAGAGCTGTTGAGAGTGGCCTGTTTGAGGTAGAACCCTCTAAGCCATCCAAGATAGTCTTCAAATCTCTTGTTTTGCCCAAACCACTTCGGCAAGATAGGTGCTTCTACTTCATCGTGTCGGACCCTCAAAAGGTCAAGTACCATTGCACCTTCTGCAAGAAGAATGGCCACATTGTTGAGTTCTGCTTCCGTAGAGCCAAGATTGAGAGAAAGGAGAGGGTGAGTGCTTTGAGGACCATTAGAGGAGTTTCTTCACCTGCTGTAGTCTCTAGAGCCAAGCAGCCTATTTTTCCTACTAGACATAGGCCTGGGTTCGTAGATGACTTCTTTGACTCCTTTGGTGGATCTAGGCAGCGTTCTGGTTTAGGATATCATGAGGAGAGACCACGGGTAGCATCTAGACAGGGGGAGTACCGACCTTTTGGTAGGTCGATTTGGAGAGGTCTAGGTGGTTCTCGTGTGCATTCTTATGATTTTGCTCCTAACCATTTTACTGCTGCTTCTACTGCTTTGCCCAAGCATCATGTGACTCAGTACTGGATTCCCAAGTCTTTTATCACTAACTTGATCTTCGAGGCACGAAGTTTCTGCTCGTGCTTTGTAGGTCCGTTGTGCGAGGAAGGAGGACATATGGCTTGTTGACTCCGGATGTTCTCGACACATGACTGGAGATTCTAGATGGTTCTCCTCCCTCACACGTGCATCCGGCAATGAATTGATCACATTTGGGGATGCTTCTATCGGGACCGTGATGACCAAGAGGCACACGGTCTTGGCGTCAACAACAAGTTCATGCTCAAGGACGCCGCTTTGGTAAGTAAGCCGAGGTATAATCTGCTTCGCTTCTCACCGCTTGATGAGGGTCTAGAGTGAGATTTAAGAGCGGTGAGTGTAGGGTTATCGATTCCTCTGGTGAGCTTGTCTTTGAGATCTCTAGGTTTGAGAGGATCTTTTGTGCCGATTTCAAGATATCTCTTCGCTTCTAGCCCTAGGTGTCTTGTAACCGACTCCCATGATCTAGTGTTTGTGGCATCGTGAGGCTTGGTCACATAGACTTCACCACTTGACTAGAGTCGAGTAAGGATTTGATTAGAGGTTTGCCTAGGTCAAGGTCATTAGAGATCTTGTGTGCACACCTGTAGACATGGTAAGATGGTTTACGCTTCTCATCTACCTCTTACCTTAGTGATGACCGATGGACTGGACAGCTCTGCACTTAGACACCGTTGGTCCTTCTAGAGTTCAACAAAGGTGGGAAATGGTATGTGCTTGTGATTGTGGATGATTACTCCGGTATTCTTGGGTTTATTTTCCGGTTTCTAAGGACGAGGCATTTGGCTTCTTTAGAGAGTTGGTCCTTAGACTTGTTTGTTGAGCTTCCTAGAGCTTTGAGAGCCATTAGGAGTGACAATGGGACGTAATTCAAGAATTCTTCCTTTGCCACCTTCGCTCGATAGGGAATTGAGCACCAGTTTTCTTCACCTAGAGTTCCCCAGCAGAATGGTGTTGTAGAGAGAAAGAATAGGACCCTTGTAGAGATGGCCAGGACCATGCTAGATGAGCATTCCATACCTAGGAGGTTTTGGGCTGAGGCGATCTCTACTGCTTGTTATATCTCTAATAGGGTATTCTTGAGATCTGTGATTGGCAAGACTTCTTATGAGCTCAGATTTGGTCATATTCCCAAAGTCTCTCATTTCAAGATTTTTGGTTGCAAGTGCTTCATTCTTAAACATGGCAACCTTGATAAATTTGAATCTAGATGTTCTGATGGCATATTTCTTGGATATCCTGCTCATTCTTGTGGCTATCGTGTATTTAATTTTGACACTAACAAAGTTGTTGAGACTTGCGAAGTCACTTTTGATGAGGCTAGTCCTGTTACTAGACCCGATGATACAGGTACACAGGTTTTTGAGAGCATCTTCGTCGATGATGACTCTGAGGATGAGCACCCAATTCATCCTCAAGTCCCTTCTGACATGGTTGGAGAGCCTGCTTCTACTACACCAGCTTCAGATGAGCAGCCTCTTCCTACCTTCACCGACGATCAGAGCGGCTCTATTCCTACCTCCACAGCCGATGAGGTAGAGGCCACTTCTGCACCAGGAGCCCCTCTTTACATTCAGCGACGGCATCCACCTGAACAGATCATTGGGGATTTCCATGAGCGAGTCACTCGCTCCAGGTTTATTTCTCCTGATTCTCATGCACATTCTGCTTTTGTTGCCTCTTTTGAACCCCGAGATGTCACCCATGCTCTTTCTGATGCCTCTTGGGTCAATGCCATGCATGAAGAACTTGAAAATTTTGAAAGAAACAACGTCTGGACCTTAGTTGAATCTCCACCTAATCATAATGTAATTGGAACAAAATGGGTTTTCAAAAATAAGCAAAGTGAAGATGGGTTGGTAGTTCGCAACAAGGCTAGACTTGTAGCTCAAGGGTATTCCCAGGTAGAGGGCTTAGATTTTGAGGAGACCTTTGCTCCTGTAGCTAGATTAGAAGTCATTCGTATTTTACTAGCATTTGCGGCATCCAAGGGCTTCAAGCTATTTCAAATGGATATCAAAAGTGCTTTCTTGAATGGTTTCATAGAAGAAGAGATCTTTGTCAAGCAACCACCTGGTTTTGAAAATCCCAAGTTCCCAAACCATGTTCTTAAACTCTCCAAAGCCTTGTATGGATTGAAGCAAGCCCCTAGAGCTTGGTATGATAGGCTTAAGAGTTTTCTGCTTAAAAATGATTTCAAAATAGGATTGGTTGATAAAACCTTGTTCACTCTCGTGCATGGCGTTGACTTTTTATTGGTTCATTTTTATGGATGACATTATATTCGTGGTTCCTCTCATGCTTTGGTGTCCAGATTTTGATTCTATGAGCAGGAGTTCGAGATGAGCATGATGGGCGAATTGACCTTCTTCCTTGGTCTTCAAGTCAAGCAACTGAAAGAAGGCACCTTCATTCATCAAAGTAAGCACACAAAGGACCTTCTTCGGCGCTTCGATATGGGAAGCAGTAGGCCAATGTCTACTCCCATTGCCACAACCACCATGCTGGACCCTGATGAGGATGGAGAGTCCGTGGACCAGAAGGAGTACCGCAGCATAATCGGCTCCCTTCTCTACCTCACAGCCTCACAGCGTCGAGGCTGGACATACAATTCTCTGTGTGTCTGTGCGCTCGATTTCAGGCTTCCCCTCGAGCCTCTCATCGTCAAGCAGTGCGTCGCATATTCAGGTACCTCCAGGACACTCTTGACTTTAGACTTTGGTATTCTTCTTCTTCTGCTCTCTCTATTCGGGCTTTTTCTGATGCTGATTTTGCCGGGTGTAGAGTGGATAGGAAGAGTACTTCTGGCACTTGTCATTTCTTAGGCACATCACTTATCTCTTGGTCATCTAGGAAATAGTCCTCTGTTGCACAATCCACTGCCGAGGCCGAGTATGTAGCTACAGCCAGTAGTTGCTCTCAGGTTCTTTGGATCTTGTCTACTTTGCGGGACTATGGGTTGTCTTTGGGTAGTGTTCCTCTTTTCTGTGACAATACTAGTGCCATAAACATTGCCAAAAACCCAGTGCAACATTTTAGGACTAAGCACATTGATGTTAGATATCATTTCCTTAGAGACCATGTTGAGAAGGGTGATGTTGTGCTTCATTTTGTCGAGTCCGAGCAGCAGGTTGCTGATATTTTCACTAAAGCTCTTGATTCTTCTCATTTTGCTTCTTTGCGGGGAGAGTTGGGGGTTATTAGTTCTCTTGGCCTGCTTTGAGGGGGAGTTTGCTCTCTTTTTGCATTCATTTGTATCATAATGCATTTTAAAATTCAACAACTTGCATTGTAATATAAACTTGTGAGCTTTGATTATTATCCTTGTATGACTTGATTTCATGCTTTATACCCTGCCATGTCTTGTGCTAATTTGCTGGACTTCTTTTATGCCTTTTTATGTATAGCTCAGCTTTTGCCATGCTAGCCTTATTATCTGTGAGAAAACTGAATCATAATATGACTTGTTGGATCTTGTGACTAGTTTTACTTTAGTGGTCCTCTCATGATTCATGCCATGTCATATAGGCTTCATTGAGTCTTGAACTTATTCTGAGTTTCAAACTGAGCTATGATAATTCCTAAGTCAAGCAAATAAAAAATGAGCTTTTCTATGCGAAAAACCGATCTCACCAATTCTTTCTCATGAGATGACTTGCCATTGCACTAGGCATGAACTCGGGGGAGTTTTGGATGACCTAGATCACTCTCTTAAGCTTTTGTTGCTTGGGATGGTCGTAGTGAGGCTTGAGATCTAGCACAATGCTAAGAAAACAAATTGGCAATTGGTTGAAGCTTAGGAGACAGTTGTGGATGGCTTCTAGTCCAGGACTTGCTTTACTAAGATAAAACCAATCATTTTCAGCAAAGTGCTCAAAGTGCAAAATTCTAAATGCTTGAACAAATTGATTCAAATTTGAACTCATAATGCTCAAAATTGACTCATTTGCTGTTTCTGGGCTCCATTTTGCTTATAGACATGGCCTGACTCATTTTTGGATTCCTTTAGTTAAACTGTGATCTTGAACATCATGTCATGCTATCAATTCATTTTATCTCAGATTATTGCTATTATGGCTTTAGCTTTGTTGTACATATTTTGCCATGATTGAACATAGCTTCTTCACATAATATGGCTTGGTGTAATACTTGTACAGTCTTCATGGATAATCTTCATGGCTCCTTTTGCTCAAGTAAAAAACAAAACAAAAAAATATTGAAAAAATGAAAAATTACAAAATTGCAGCCTTTCCATTCCGTTCATGCTTTATCTTCTTCTATGCACCTTGATGAATTCATTGTCAAAGGGGGAGAAAGTTTGTTTTAGAGTTTTTTGGAGTCTTAGGAAGGAAAATGGATATTCTGGATTTTTGGTGATCATAGTGAGTGGGAACATCTCAATTGCATTCTTTTGGTCTTATTGCCTTTTCTGAATTTGAATTGCAATTCTTGAAGACTCACAATGATCAAAGGTCAAATAGAACAATTGTTCTTTCATATGGACCTAAGTGAGATTTTTGGCTATTCTTTGGAAATTGAAGCTTTTTCCTTATCTCACTTGCTTATGCTACTCTGAAGCCAGCTTGGTCATTTCCATTGCTTTCTCTTGCTAATGGACCAAGTTGTGCCTTTGTGCGAAAACATCGAGTACTTTACTTTTCAAACCCCAAAACTACATTTTCTGAGAGATTGCCAATGTGTTCATCAAGGGGGAGATTGTGGATATCATGGGGATATGCCCATGATCTTAGGATGATGAAATAATTGGCAATGTTGCTTTTGGGTTGAAGTTTCAAGCGTTTTCGACAAAATTTTTGATCTGTCAGGTCTCAGGCGGTCAGACCGGTTTCTATGTGGCGGTCAGACCGGCCACACTGTAGGCGGTCGACCGCCATTTTGGCGGTCGACCGTTTTGTCTTGTTTGGTTTTGGCTAAGTCCCAAGGGGCGGTCAGACCGGCCAAAGTGGCGGTCTGACCGATTTTGTGCTGAACAATGGCCATTTTGGAAATTTGGCTTTGGGTTAGCCTAAGGATATGAGCTTCAGTGCATATGTGTTGCATGTTGCATGTTTTCACTAACGTGGGTCAAGTTGTGAAGAACTTGTTCCCGGATTCGTGTTTGCTTGTCTATTGTCAGTGCGGTGGCTTGGAGGTCAATGACGGTCAACGAGGAGGATCGGGACTAAGCTTGGAGAGCTGAGGTCCAGAACGATCATGGATGCCGGTGAGGTCAAGTGACTCAAGCATGGTGCGTAATGGATGAAGATGACCGAATCCGCGCTCGGTGCGACTAGTTGGATCAAGCGGTGCGGGGTCGGTGCAAGTGCCAAGGTGGTCGGTGGGAACCGGATGGGAGACTTGCCGACACGATGAGAGCGGTGGATCAACCTACACGTGGCGAAGCATGGATGTGTTTCAGCAGTTTGGACCCGGTCTTCTAAAGATCGAGAAGGGTATTTTGGTAATTTCACCAAATCGCCTTGGTGACCTAATGCCAACCAGCGGCGCAAGGCAAGGCGTCAAGAAGTGGATTAGGTCAAAAGAAGTGAAGACGACGCTTTGAGATGCGTGCGTGTGTGACCCGTTTGTATTGGGCCTTAACGGGAGCCCATTAGGGTTAAGTCTTCTAGAAGCTCTAGGCCTCATATAAATAGGAGGGGTGCTGTTAGGCAGCCACCTCAAGCATTTCATGGTAAACCCTAGTTTGTCTTAGGGCTTAGGAGAAAGAGAAAAGGCTTAGGGTTCTAGGAGATGTGTTGAGTTGAGTGCTCATGGATTGAGCTTTGTCCTCCATGGATGGAGTGGTCAGTAATCAAAGATCAAATCATGAATCAATCTATGGGTGATTGTTCAAAGATGAGCCTTCTTGTGCTTTCCCTTCTCTTTTGATGATTTTGGGTGCTTCCTTGATCCTGTGGTTTTTGGTTTGTTTCGTGCCCCTCTTTTATCTTGCTATGATGTGTGGGAATACATCTAGGATCATCTAGATCATCAATCTCCCACGAGCAAGTTTTGGATCAAGTTTTTCGTTTTTGCCCGGTTTTGAACCCTCCTTCGGTAAAACAGAAAAAGGTCGAAACTTTACGTGGATCTACTCAATCTCTTCTTGGAATAGGTTCCTAATATCCTTAGGAAGGTGTGTTCCAAATTTGGTCAAGTTTGGCCTTGTAGATCAAAAGTTAGACCGATTTTCGTTTCGGTTTTTCAGGCTGACTGTGCTGATTTTGTTGTTCATCGTCAAGGGCGGTCTGACCGCCAATATCAGCGGTCTGACTGCTAAGCAAAATATTTGACCCGCCAATATCAGAGGTCAGACCGCCCAACACTTTGAGATTTGAGTTTTTGGTAATTTTGGGTGTTTTGCTTCGGGGTTTTGATTGGGTTCAATACAAGACTTCCACTGTGTTTAAGCATTGATCTTCTTAGCTCTCATAGCTTTTAGAGTGATTTGCGAGTTGAATCCATTCAAAGGGAAAAAGATTTGGTGCTCCTATTCACCCCCCCCCCTCTAGTCGCCTGTTCCGGTCCTACGGAGAGAACCTGCGTGCACGCGTCAAAAACTGGGGGCGAGGCCGTTAGACGGCATGATTCGCGGGCACGTCGATGAAGCCATGGCATCCGCTTAGGCGACTGCACCATGTGCGTGGAGACAAAGCCCTACAGCCGGGGTCCATCGGTCAGTGGCATAGGTAAGCAGTTCGGTCGGTTTGTATAGGCGGTCGGGTTGGACCGAGTCCACTCGGTCGGTTTGACCGAGTTTTGAAAATCAGGCTGAGATTTAGTTAATTTTTAGGCATAGAAAATTAACTCCAAAAATTATGAAAATTTTATGGGGGTTTACGGACACTATGTAAAACATTGTATAATTTTTTTAGGGTTTCTCATGCACTGCATTTTTCTCCATAATTATTTCAAGTTCCTGTTTTTCCTGTTTGACTTTTGACTTACTGCTTTGACCGACTATTTTGAAATAGCAATTAAATTCTATAAATTATGAAAATTTTCAGGTGATTCACTTAGTTGTTCCAGACCTAGGAAAATTATCTCTAGAGGCTATTCACATTATTTGCTTTATATATCCTAAAGGATTGTGCTTCTAGTTAATTGATGCTTTAGGTTTTCAAAATGCACAAAACCATTGAATGAAAATCCAGAGAATTCAAATGACATCAAGATGCATCAAAAGTTTTAAAATTTTACCTTTTCATACATTTGAAACACAAACCCATATTTGGGATGTTACAGCGGGTAAAATCCCGCAATGGAGGAGGGAGCACGAGGAGGCAATCTGGTGGGAGGCCTCCCCACCATTTGCCGGGATCATAGACGAGCGCGCCCGAAATTAGTTAAGAGCAAGGTTATCAACCACGTCTTCGGGCGCCATCTCTTTCATAAACCTGGTAGACGAGTGTGTGTCCCAATGTCTGGTAAGATATGTCAGACTACCTAATTGCTAATAAGTCCATAACTTTATAGGGTCTAAAATAACATGATGGCCTCTTGCCGCAAACATTGAGTACCCAATCTTCCTAAGGCTCCTTCGAAGCAATTAGGGAGAGGAATATACTATCCATGGCCCTGGAAAACAAGGAGCACTCAGGTCGTACGTGAGGCCTTGGTGTTTACGTACCTTGGAGGCAGGTATTCCCACACAACTCCAAGGCATATAGGCGTAGGAAGAGATCCAAGGCCGAGCAAGAGGAACGATTGAAAGAGGAGATTCGTGCATAATTTTGAGGATAGATAACATCATTGCAGGAACAAATGAATCAAGTCCTCAACCATTCGCAAGCCACCCCTATTATTTTGGGAGTCGGTCCTCCTCAACGTCAAAGTAGCTGCGCGTCCACGCCACTTTCTGAACATAGCGACGTCCAATTATCTATCGACGATATCCAGGTAATGTATATCTTTGGAATGCTCCAAAGATAGACTTGTAGGATGCCTTAGCTAATTGTGTATCGTTTTGTAGGAGCCCAGGCCCTGCAAACTCCAAGTGAGGCTAGATGGGTCCATTTCTATTGAGGTTGGGCGGGGGATGGCGTTTCCATGCCAGGAAGGAACAGTGTTGCACGGTGACCAGCTGGCGTAGGGTTACACCAAAGTCCAAGTGGACATGGTACATGAAACTTGCATGGCTGTCCCACTGGAGAAGCCCCCGAACGAAAACATCATAACACTAGGGGATGCCATGCACACTTTTATCTAGTGGCCCAGGAGGGACATCGCCCTAGACCCTGCAGTGTCGCGATCTCCACACGACCATGCCTCTCTAACAAAACCCTCGATGACTCCACCTCAACCTCCACTTCAGAAGGCCACCGTATCGGCTCCCGTGGAGGTGACACCGAAGAAACAAGAAAAGCATGTCGAGTCGTCTCCCGAGAAGATGTATAGTAGGCGAGGCGCTAAGGCCAAATCAAAGAAAATTAAGGTGCCTCGCAAGCCCTGGACGTTCTCCCTCGGAAGGCCGTTGGTCCACGACACACTATTACCTCACCTTGGAATGGGTTGTGAGAGTTTGCATGCCAGGTACATGCGGAGGACCAACGAGCGAAGGACAAACCAGCCTACTGGATTCACCGTTATATACATGGAGAAACATTTCCTCCACAAGCCGGGCTTCTTCGTCATGGCCTTCGAAGACTTATTCGAGCTATTCAACCTCGACGCCCTCGATGCCTCACTTCTATGATGCTAGACACTTTAAGTGTGTACAATCAAGTCTACATTCATGTAATACCGATAAATGTCATAACTCATTGCTTATGTATAGATACATGATGCAAGAAGCCTAACAATCGCGAGAACCGGTGGGTTTCCTCGACCCACAGTTGATCTTTGAGCAATGCATCACCCAAGATGCATCTATGTGACAACACTTCTGCCATTAATATTACTAAGAACCCTGTGCAACATTCTAGGACTAAGCACATAGACATTCACTATCACTTCCTTAGAGACCATGTAGAGAAGGGTGATATTGTGCTAGAATTTATGGAGTCCGAGGCTCAGTTAGCTGATATCCTCACCAAGCCCTTAGACCCAACTAGGTTTGCCACCTTGAGGAGTGAGTTAGGGGTAATTTATCCCTATGGGTTGGTTTGAGGGGGAGTTGGTTCTTTTCTGAGCTTTTCTTGTTCATCTGATCTTTCCTTGATCTTTTTCTGAACTTACTGATCTTTTTGATCTTTTTAGGCTTTTTAAGATTTTCTTGCATCTCATTGTATCATATTGTATTCATATGAAAATCACAAAAAGATGCATTGTAATATAAGCTTTACTGCTTGTCCTTTAAATTGATGAAGCTTTATTTATTACCTTCTTGAGCTTTAGTATTTCAATTCTTGCTCAATGTCATGTCTAGTTCTTTGATTTGCTAGAAATATCATGTTTTCACATGTGTAGCTAAGTCTTTGCTAAATGAGCTAGAACTTTAAGACAACTTGAAATAAAAATTGCAATTTGCGGATCTCTTAGCTAGTTGCACAATTAGTGATCTTTTTGTGATACTGGCCATGTCAAAATTGTTTTGTTAGCTCTTGAATCTAGGATTGAATATTTCTTGAGCTTCTTGTTCCTCTGTAAATCTAAAACTGCTCTTATGCAAAATGAAAAATCAAATTTCAAGATTCTCATGTGGTTAAATTATGCCAAACTGTTCTCACGAGACTGCATGTCAAAGACATGAACTTGGAGATAGTTTGATGATCCACATGATCTCATGGGGACTGCTTGTCAAAATTGACATGAACCTCAAGATTTGTCGCCCTGGTTGAAGCTTAGGAAGAGTTTGTGGATGACTCCTAGTGTAGGATCTTCTTTACTAAGATAGACCTTTAATCAACATTAATATTCATTGCAAATGAAAACTAATGTAAAAATTGAGTGATTAAGGTTCTTTGAGCAAAATGATTCAATTTAGGACTTTTTTTCTCTATGATGGTCATTGTTAGCTTCTTGATCTCACATTGACACTCTGACATGGCCATTATCACTTTAGGATCCATGTTAATGAACTTGCTAAATTTAAAGTTTTGCTTAAATTGTTACAATTCATCATTTTATCTTGAGCCTTCTAGCTTAGCTTTGATATATATGTCTTAACATGATCTTGCTAGCGCTTTCAGGCTTGATATGTATTGAGTGACAGTAGAAATGATAGCTTGTTCTTTTAGGTAATCTTCAAAGCTTCTTTTACTAAAAATTAAAAATTACAAAAAAAATGAGGCCACTCCATTGCATTACATGCATGCCCTTTCTTATTTGTTTTCCTCATTTCTGCATTTGTCATCTCTGGATGAGAGGAATGTGTGATTCCTTGATGACTCCATTGCCAAAGGGGGAGAAGATGTAACAGAAATATTAAAAAGGAGGAGCTATTTGGAGAAGAAGGGAGAAAATAAAATTTCTAAAAAATGATGATCATAGTGAAGGGGTGCATTTAATTTGCATTCTTATGATCTTATTGCCATTTCTGAACTTGAATTGTAATTCTTGGAACCTCACAATGATCAAAGATCAAATTGAACAATTGTTCTTTCATATGGACCTTAAGTGAGATTTGAGACTCTTCTTTGGACATTGAAACTTTCTTGCTTTCTTTTACTCAATCCCACTTGCCTATGCTAATCTGAAGCCAACTTGATCATTTTCATTGCTTTCTCTTACTTTTGGACCAAGTTGTGCCTTTGTACGAAAACGTGAGTATTTTCATTTTCAAACCTCAAACTTACATTTTTGAGAAATTGCCAATGTGTTCATCAAAGAGGAGATTGTGGATATCATGGGGATATACTTATGATCTTAGGATGATGATACAATTGGTAATTGTGTTGAAGGTTTGTCGAAACACTCGTTTTCGGCAAAGTCCTGCTGCTGTTAGGTTGTAGGTGGTCAAACTGACCTATGCGGCAGTCAGACAGTCCTTTGTGGCGGTCAGACCGGCCACCTCTGGCGGTCAGACCGGCCAAGCCTCGGGTATAGTGGCTAGCGGTCAGACCGGCCAATGGACGGCGGTCTGACCGGCCAATGGGCAGCGATCTGACCGGCCATAAAGGGACTTTCGAGTTTGGAGCCGGGCCAAAATAGAGGGTGCAGGCAAGAGAGGGGATTATTCTACACTTGGTCTCATAATTTTTGGAGTTTCGAGTCAAAAGTTCTATTCGTTTGAAATTTTCAGAGATGTTTCGGATTTCCAGGGAGGAAATTTGGCTAAGTCCCTTGCTAGGCGGTCGGACCGACCAGGTGGTGGTCAGACTAGCCAGGGGGCGGTTAGACCAGCCATGGGTGGCGGTCTGTCTGGTTTTGACTTGTTCGCTGACCAGCTTGGCGGCGATGTTTGTTGGTTAGGTCAAGTTCATGGGTTTCAGTGCATACTTGTTGCATGATGCATGTTTTGACTAACGTGGGTCAAGTTGCGAAGAACTTGTTCTCGGAATCGATTTGTTTGTCTATTGTTGTGTAGGAAGCATGGAGGTCAACGACGAGAATGGTCGGGACTAGGCTTGGAGAGCTGTGGACTGAGGTTCAGAGTGATCGAGGATGCCGAGTGAAGTTAGAAGACTCAAGCATGGCGAAAAATGGACAAGGATGACCGAATGAGAAGTTCGGTGCAACGGGTTGCATCAAGCGGCACGGGGGTCGGTGTAAGTGCCATGGTGGTTTCGGTGGGAGTCAGATGGGAGAGACTTGTCGACATGAAGAGAGCCGTTGATCAACCTACATGTGGTGAAGCATGGGATTACTTCATGAAGATTTGGACTCGGTCTTTGGAGAAGGGTCGAGAAGGGGTATTTTGGTAACTTCACCTAAATACGGCCTTAATGGCTTTTGGCTAAACCGTGGCGCAAGACGACGCAAGGAGAAGTGGTTTAGGTCATGAGAAGATGAAGACGGCGCTTTAAAATGCGTGCGTAAGTAAAACCCGTCTGTGTGTGGGCTTAACGGGTGCCCATTAGGAATATCCTTCTAGAAGCTAGCCTCCAGTATAAATAGGGGAGGGTGCTGGTTGTGCACTCCCCAACCCTCATATCTAAAACCCTAGTTTGTGTTTTAGGGTTAGGAGAGAATAGTGGAGAGGTTAGGGTTCTAGGGAGTTGGATTGATTGTGTACTTAAGTGTTGATCTTTTGTCTTCCTAGATGGAGTGGCTGTAAACCAACATCAATCTCAAATCAATCCAAGCAAGATTCCTCAAGATAAGTCTCTTCTTGTTCTTGCTCTCTATTTTGTGATTTTGGGGTTTTCTTTGATCCATTGGTTTTCCTTTGGTTTCTAGCCTGGATCTTGCTTGCTATGACATCTGGAAATGCATCTAGGATCATCTTGATCAACGTTTACCCACGAGCAAGTTTTTAGATTATGTTTTGATTTTGACTTGGTTTTGAAGCAACCTTTACTCAAACGAAAAAATATCAGAACTTTGGCAATGATCTTCACGATCGTTGATTGGAATAGGTTCCTAACATCCTAAAGAAGGTATGTTTCAAGTTTTGTGAAGTTTGGAGTTGTGAATTAAAAGTTAGACCAATTTGTGATTTCGAGTTCAAGCTGATTTTACTGTTTATAAGACTGGAGGTCAGACAGCCCCTTTAGGAGAGGTCAGACCGCCCGTGGTGAGAGGTCAGACCGCCCCTGGTGAGAGGTCTAACTGCCCCTGGTGAGAGGTCTGACCGCCCAACTCTTTATGAATTGAGTTTTTGATGTTTTTGGTAGTTTTGCTTCGGGGTTCTGATTAGATTCAATACAAGTCTTCCGTTATACTTGTACATTGATCTTCATAGCTCTTATAGCTATTGAAGTGAAAATTATGTTGAATCCGATCAAGGTGAAAAAGAGACAGTGCTCCTATTCACCCCCCTCTAGTCGCCTTTTCGGTCCAACAAGTGGTATCAGAGCCCGGTTAGTTCAATCTTGATCTTAACCGGTCACTGAACTTGGCGATGGAGAAGTACTCCACCAAGCCGCATATCTTCGATGGGCTCGACTATGCCTATTGGAAGAATCGCATGCGTGTTGATGAGGACATCAACCCGCCGGATACGACCGCTACTCCACCTCCAACCGGGTTACTCTACTTCCAACGATTCGACGGCGTCAAACTCTACTCCAATGGACCGACGAATTTACTTCATTTATATATGGTGCTGCGCCACCTCACTTTGGGCCGAGGGCCTTGTATCAATCATTGGGCCTAAATAACAGTTACCACTTTAGTTTATTTGGGCCGGCCACCTCCTTGGCCACCCCTTTGGGCTATACTGTTCATGGGTACTGTTCAAGTGAACAGTACCATGAATAGTCCCACACCCTTCTCTCTTAGCTATGTGATGCTTCCTCTCTCCTATTTAAGGAGGCCACACCCCTTTATTTTTCCTTGGATTTTGTTTAGTTAAAAGTTAGCTTCATTGCAACTTCGTGTATTGGCTTGTGTCGACTAGACCAACCATAATGCCGCTTCAAAATCCCAACTTAAATCAAATATTTCAATCCTATTTGCAATTTCGGATTGCTATTTATCTCGTTCTTGCGTGCTTCTTCGGTGTATGCAGGAATTGATCTTAGTGATAAGGTCAACCGGGTATTCATGCACGGTTGATAACGACTTGTCGAGCAATTCAACGATTGTGTGGTTTCGGGCTTTGCGAGTTCATAGCCAGGATCGTGAGAGTTGAATGACTACTACCGAATTTATCTTCTCATTGAAAGATCGGGCCAAATCAGGACCTCCGAGGTTCATCAAGTGGTATCAGAGCTACAATTCATCGGTGATAATTTTTTTCCTACAGTCCACAAAGCCACGAAAACCAAAAAAAATATAGGTTTAGTTCATCGTCCAAACCAATCTGTGCCTTTGCAATTTTTCTTTTCAGTTTTTGCTTGTTGAATTCTTGGTTGCATCGTCATGTCTAGTTGTTGATTTCTAGTTTAGTTTATAGTCTAGTTCGTCATTGTGTAGTTTGATCTTCGCATTCCTTTGCGTAGCTTCATCATTGTGTTAAAACTTCTACCACGCTAACCCCATCCGTTGCCATCCCCTGCCACCGCTTCCATAGATCCTACCACGACAACACCATCCTCTTCTACTCCCGCCGTGGCTGCCCTAACTCAATTCCGCAGCAAGCAATTTGGCCTACCGCTGCTCCCACAGCACTGCCGTGGCAACCACCAGCCTCTAGTTCCTACCGCAGCCCTTTGCCTCTGCCGCGGCAGCTACCAGCCCCTGCCGCCATTGTGTATCTCAGTCGCGGCCTCTGCTAGTTTCGGTTGGAAGTGTGTAAACCGAGTTGATCTCTGGTGAAAACCTAGTTGGTTTTGGGATTAAAAAAAAAAGGAAAACAATTTCAGTTGCCAATTCGGTTTGCAAGAGAAGGAAAGAGTTTGATTCGGTTTATCCAGAAGAAGGAATGGAAATAATTGGTTTCGGTTGTTCAGAGAAGAAAAAAAGAGAGAAAAAA
Organism: Phyllostachys edulis; assembly: GCA_036346405.1. NCBI lineage: Eukaryota > Viridiplantae > Streptophyta > Magnoliopsida > Poales > Poaceae > Phyllostachys > Phyllostachys edulis. The sequence goes on from CM070562.1 coordinate 71,943,774, forward strand.
AAGGAGAGGAAAAAAAGAGAGAGACAGAAAAAATGGTGGTGCCCTTTCTGAAAATTGAAAAGGCCATCAAACTTTTGCCAAAATTAGTGAAAATTGGTGGAGTCCTCCTTCATACATCCACAAGAATCCTCAAAACAATTGAGCAAGTTTGGACCAAGGGATCAAAAGTTATAGCAGTTTCAATTTGAGGCCGAAACGAATTCAAGTATGTATCCGACACACCTTCAGTAAAACAGGCATAACGTTTGCATACGGAGTCAGAATTGGACGTTTTTGGACTTTTGTAAAGCTAATGACACCGCGCATCCAATAAAAATGACCGGCTTGCACTAGTCGCCCTCCAAGACCCCCAAAATCGGCCATCTTCGGCCCCAAATTCGCGTTGCAAGATTTCGGTTTCTGTTTTTGGTGATTCTTTCGGTCTTTCCTTCGGAATTTGGGGTTCGCCTCAACTGAAAAGTTGTAGATATCATCAAAACCTTTTAAATGAGCATATATAAATCATATAAAACTTTGCTTTTTTATCGTTTGAGACTAGCTGTTGTTTCTGCTCAATCTAGAGGGCTGTTTGCATTGCACCGATATTGTTGTTTTTTGTGCTCTACGTCGTGCGAACAATCTTGTGCCCTTCACGGAAATTTGAGTAGGTGGCTAACATCTCTCCTAGAACTTGTTGTAAGGTTTTTCCATTGCTTACATCAAGTGACATTGATCGTTGCATGTGCATTCATGCACATCTACTAGTAGGGCTTTGATTAGCTAGCATTGATTAGGCTAGGATAAAAAACATTGACTAGTATTTTGAAAAAAAAATTAACTTGCATTAACTGATTTGATTATTGCTAATCCTTGCTACCATATTAAAGCCTTCCAAGCTCCACTTCCTACTAACTTAGCAGGTATTGTTCCTTGCAATCGTTGGACTAATCGCAAGTGAGAGTATCACGAACCAGCCACTGGCTATACCACTTCCTTGCTACATTGGTAAGAGCTTGCAAGAACTTGGTAAGGCGTTGCGAGAAAGTGACTTGATTTGAGCCTTCAGATCCTAGTAGTTGATAGGAACATATACCTGTGATTTGTTTCCTTGTTTTCTACTATGGAAAGTTCACGAGATGATTACAAGATAGATCCACATCTTTTTCGAGCCATTGAACGGAATTGCAAGAAAGTCAACGAGGAAGATGCACGCTTGAGACAAGTTTCTCCACCACAGGAGGTATATAATCGTGATAGCACGTCTGGTAAAACTAAACTCACTATGCCTTCTTTTACTGGGAATTATGATCCTGATGCTTATATCACATGGGAATTAGTTGTCCAACAATTATTTGCATGCCATGAATTTCCTGATCATCTAAAAGTTAGGGTTGTTACCCGTGAGTTTTATGATTTTGCATCTATTTGGTGGAGTGACTACTGTCGTACTAATCAGAACATACCCGGAACATGTGATGCTTTGAAGAGAGCAATGAGACATAGATTTGTACCTTCATAGTATTCTCGTGAATTGCTTAATAAATTGCAACGCTTAAGACAAGGTAGTAGTTCTGTAGAGGATTATTATCAAGAATTGCAAATTCGTTTGTTGCGTTGTGGTTTAGATGAAACTGAAGATGCGAAGATGACTAGATTTTAGGAGGATTAAACCGTCAAATTCAGGATAAACTTATTTATAAACCTCCAACTATCACTCGCTTGTTTCGTCTTGCTTGCAAAGTTGAAAAGGAAGTACAGGGACGACAATCCAAGGCTAGTCGTGCACTTTCGTTGACTTCCACTACACCTTCACGTGTACATGAAACAAACAAGCGTACGGTACATACCTCCGCATCAAGATCATCTTCGGTTGCTTTTTCTAGTGTTGCACCTACTATGATTGTCGCCCCTGCTGCTGTGAGCGTCACTCTGTCTATGACAACCTTCCTTGCATCATCAGCTCGCTCATTGACAACTGAGCTGGAGCAAGAAAAAGAAAGGAAAGCTTGTGACTACTCACCGCCTCTAGTATCAACATCATCTGAGTCGAGCCTACAAGGTAATACCAAAGGTACTGATTTGAACACTCAATCTGAGATCAATATCCATTATTTTATTCCTAGTATTATTGGACAAAGGGAAAATCAAATTGTAGTAGAAACCAATGAATCACATGAGGTGAAGGAATCTAGTGTTGAGAGGTAGATATTAATTTCCTAGATACAGAATCTAATATTATTAATAATCTGCATGAATCCTGTGATAATATTGTTGATTTACCTACTAACTTGAGTGCATCATGTGATAACATTGTTGATTTATCTGCTGACTTGAGTGCACCATGTGATAAAATAATTGAATTGACTACTGTTTTGAGTGATTCATGTGATGAGTTAATTGCATATAGTGATCATGTGGAATTGGTTAGACATAAAGAAGTTTTGAATAGAATTTCTCCTGCTAATTCTTTATGTTACATTATGTTAGATCTACCTATGAAATTGTCACATACTATGGAGAAAATTTCTAAAATTGCATGTTCGAAATCCTAGCTTAGTGCCTACACCCCTGGGTGTAAGTTTAATTTGATTGGAGATTATGGTGTAGACAATTAATTTCCTGTATATCGAATATGCATAACTTGTGATCACATGGATGAATTGAAGCTTGTTGTTTTGGACAACAATTCTTTTGTGCTAAATCTTGTTCAATATGAGAGGAAAATAAAATTTAGTGCTCATCTAATGCTTATGTGTTCATCCCTTATTACACCATCTAGTATTGACAATCTGAATATTGATGTTGAAGCATGGAGAAACTTACAAATCTTTTCACCATTACTAGATGAATTTGCTTTTGCTCGATTGAAATATGATTATATGAATGACTTGTGCACTTCAAAATCAATTGTTATGCTACCGATTAACTTCCAAACATTGAGGACCGTGTTTCGTCATGACAGAGCGATGAATAACTCTACTATATATACTTCACTTATACTTGCAAATTGAGTTGCACACTGAATGCTATGAGAAAAAGTATCTTTGCTGGTTTGATGCATGCATACTCACCTTTAATTTGCAAAGTGTTCACTATTTCTTTGCCTTCTGCTGTTGCTAACAATTTGCAGAAAGATGAGCATGCATTATTGCTAGACGATGAGCTTGAGTCGAGGACGACTCAAATGCAAGGAGGGGACGATGATAAGGACATCAACCCGCCGGATACGACCGCTACTCCACCTCCAACCGGATTACTCTACTTCCATCGATTCGGCGGCGTCAAACTCTACTCCAACGGACCGACGAATTTACTTCATTTATATATGGTGCTGCGCCACCTCACTTTGGGCCGAGGGCCTTGTATCAATCATTGGGCCTAAAGAACAGTTACCACTTTAGTTTATTTGGGCCGGCCAACTCCTTGGCCGCCCCCTTGGGCTGTACTGTTCAAGTGAACAGTACCGTGAATAGTCCCACACCCTTCTCTTTTAGCTATGTGCGGCTTCCCATCTCCTATTTAAGGAGGCCGCACCCCTTTATTTTTCCTTAGATTTTGTTTAGTTAAAAGTTAGCTTCATTGCAACTTCGTGTATTGGCTTGTGTCGACTAGATCAACCATAATACCGCTTCAAAATCCCAACTTAAATCAAATATTTCAATCCTATTTGCAATTTCGGATTGCTATTTATCTTGTTCTTGCGTGCTTCTTCGGTGTATGCAGGAATTGATCTTCGTGATCAAGTCATTTGGGTATTCGTGCACGGTTGATAACGACTTGTCGAGCAGTTCAACGATTGCGTGGTTTTGGACTTTGCGAGTTCGTAGCCAAGATCGTAAAAATTGAGTGACTACTACCGAATTTATCTTCACACACAACGTGAACACACACATGTGAACGCTTCTTTTGGAAACTCAGCTATCGGCAATCAAAGGACACGAGAGGATTTTCTTTTTTTGTGCCACAATGAAACTGCTGCAGCTTTTCCGCTTTCTCTTTAATCCCTAAAGGAAAAAATTACATGCATGACTGGTGCCACACTCCCGGGAGAATCACGCCAGCCAAAAACAACTCAATCCAATCCCTAAACTTATGCTAATCAAATCAATCTGTCAACTACTCAATCAATCCCAATCCAACGTGATTGATTTGTTTCCAAGCCAAATCATACGTGAATGAACTTTCCAAGCCAAATCACACGTGAATGAACTTTTCAAACCCAATGCAAATACATGCACAGCACACACATGAATAGCTCAACAACAAAATCATCGCCACCAGCGAGCCATGACTTCGCCCTTCACAGAACCGGGGGGTTATATTTTCTCTTGCGTTGTCTCTCAGTTCTTCTGGGGAGTCTGAATCAAAGCAGCGCCTCGGAGCGGGCCTGGTGGGCGGGTGGCGATGAACAAAGTACCCCCCGCATGGCGCCCGGCGTGCACATTGCCGGCCGCAAGCAGCGAGCATCACAAGCTAGTTACAACTCGCGCGTGGCGTGCAGCCGGTGCAGCGACGGCTGGGCTGGAGTTTTGGGCGACTTCTCCGTAATTCTGGCCGGCACGCGGGGTTTTGGTGCGTGTTGGCAGAGGCGGGAGGAATCGGGTTTACTTTGTGGGTATGCCGCGCGGGTCAGGCCCACGTTCAGGCGGCGACGGAACCGCGAGCATCCGGTCACGTTTTGAGCCGTGCCACGCCAAGTTATTTATTCTCACATAGCTACTACGTACGTGAACATGGCTGGCCATAGCTATAGCTACTACGCAAGCATGGCTCGCCGTCCCGACGTCGTCCACGGCTTTGTCTCCGCCTACGACGACGACGGATGCACCCGCATTCGCACCCGGAGCAGCAACACCTTGCGCTGCCCCGGTGTGGTACTCCGCTTCACCGATTGACTGCTGATCCGGAGAGGGCCGCATGCCAGCGGTGAGGACCGACTTCGTCAAGAACGACCCGGACGGCGCCAGCAGCAGCAACGCGTCGCCCAACATGGTGGCTGGGTTCACTCGCGAGTGTGGCGAATTTATCCTGATCAGAATTCAGAAAGAGGACGGAGTTCGAGGCGATGGTCGCGGCCGTTCTTAGGGCATGGCGATCACGGTAGAGATGGCACCGCCAGGGAGACATATCGAAGACGACCGTTCCGACGAGGAGGAATATTGGAATTTAACTGATCCTTTCGCTCACATCGCGCTTTGTTCCAGAAAAATCGCCGCGAAAACTCTCGCTTTCGCACTCGGTTCTCTCGGTTGTTTTCTCGTGAATTGCTTGACGTGACCGGCTGACGTGATCAGCTGCAGTGCTTGTCTTCCCGACTTCACCCGCTCGCCTTCTGGTTTCTTTTTTTCTTCACGTGATAAGACCTGGGTATGGGCCAAGACTTTTGCGGACCAGCCCACGGCACGGCCGGGCCAGCACGGTGGAAGCACGGCACGGCTCCAAGCACTATTAGGACCGGCCGCACGCAAGACAACTTCTAGGGCCGTCTTGGCTCGACTCCACGACGGGCGGGCGGCAAGGCGCACGCCGTGGACCGTGCTTGGACCGGCAAGACGCACGTTCGTGCTTTCGGAGCGGCACGGCGCGTGGCGAGGCACGGCGGCAGGCAGATTACCGCAAGACTCGGCGATCGGCACCGAACCACCGACCACCTCGATCACGCCAGGCGGTCGTGCCCCTCTGTCGCCGCCCTCGGCAGTAGGCCCGCAGCGCAAACGCAAACGGCAAACCACACACTCCAATCTCAAATCAAATGGAGAAAATGGATCATGGGACGAATCATTCATTCACAAAATCACAATCAAATTCACAATCACAAATTCACAATCAGAAAATCAGAAAAGCACACAAAATTCTTTTGCTCATCAGTCACTCATCACCAGTTCCCCACCCGGCGAGGAGGGCGGTGAAGGCGCGGTCGGCGGTTCTGGCTCTGGAACGCCTTGACGAGCCCGACCCCGCACCGCACGGCCGCACATGGCGCCGCCGCCGAGGCACTACGCCAGCGCCACCATGTACAAGAAGACACGCACTGGGGCCTCAAGTGGAGGGGAGGCGGCCGAGAGGGGAGGGAGGCGGCCAAGGTGGAGGGGAGAGGGAGGCGGCTGGACCGGGAGAGGGAGACGACCGAGGGGTTGGGGGAGAGGGGAGGCGTGGGGGAGTGGAGGGGGAGGCGGCCGGACTGGAGAGGGAGGCGACCGGAGGGGTTGGGGGAGAGGGGAGGCGACGGGTTGGGGGAGAGGGGAGGCGGGGGAGGGAGGGGCGCCGGAGAGGGAGGGAGGCGGCCGGAGGGGGAGGGGGAGAGGGGAGGCCGGAGGTGCCGCGTGGGGGAGTGGAGAGGGAAGCGGCTGGAGGGGAAGGGGGAGAGGGGAGGCCGGAGGCGTGGGAGTGGAAATGGAATCCGGAGGGGAATCGGCGGAGAAAGACAAGTCCCATGTGGTAAACTGGTAATGGCGTGTGGAGATGGACTCGGTCTTTGCACATCATGCTCTGCTGATGGAGATGCCTCAGACTGCCGCGACTGCATCTGCCAGGCAAGAGGAGCTGAGACGTCGAGTCTCATCACAAGAGACGTTGGGTTGGTAGCTAGACTCAGAGATCAACGGGAGGACGAGAGACGTTGTAGTCTCTGATACAAGAGAGACGTTGTTCGCATTTCTTTCTCCCTATAAATTCCCTCATCCCTCCTCATTTGTTCACAGCACAATACAATCTGTTTGCTTTCTATTTGCCATCTCTTTGCTATCTAAATTGTAGTCTTTCAGTATGTTTGGAAAGAAGAAAACAAAGAGGCGGAGCAAAGAGAGCACGCCCTCGACTCCTAGTCCTCCTCCCTAGAAGAAGTGCACGAGCAAGAGATCGATCCTCGCCAACTCTCCCCGGGCATGGGAGACTATGGTATGGGTGATCAACATATGGATGGAACGGAGGGCTTTGAGGATGCCCACGTCTCCACCCCAAACGTCTCCACCCCAAACGTCTCCACCCCGGATGTCGAGGCTGGTGCAACGGTGCATGCAACGGGTGGAAGTTTCGGCGGCCGACATGCATGGTGTTGGCAGCATATGGAGTACAACATAGAAATAGAGGACGGGCGTCAGGTACCTTATGCCACATGTAAATATTGTCATACTAAATTGTCTGCACGCTCTGGTGGAGGTACAGGTCATCTCAAGCGACACGCGCAGGCGTGTTTGAAGAAGATAGCGGCTGGACAGATGCAAGGAAGGAACGTCCAGACCCAGCTTAACTTTGGCCCAGATGGCTCGGTAAATACATGGATGTACAACCCTCAAATAGCTAGAGACGAAATTGCTAGATATATAGTTACTGAGGATCTTCCGATTAGGACGGGCGAAAGCTCTAGTTTCGAAAGAATGATCCAACGTGGTTTTTGCCCGCAATACCGACACGTAAGTAGGAGAACAACTGCACGAGACATAGTAGAACTCTACCAACGTAAACTGTTAAGTTTGAAAGAAAACTTCCTGAAAGTTACATTTTCTTTTGCTTTAACCTCTGATATATGGACTTCATCCCACCAAAGGGCAAGCTATCTTAGTGTTGTTGCGCATTACTTAGATGATGATTATAACTTGAACAAGCGAGTCATAGGGTTTAGGTCTATCGATGAGGCACACACTGGAGAGGCCATCGCACAACGCGTATTAGAAGTCATTCGGGATTTTAAAATAGAGAACAAAATTATTGCAATCACTCTTGACAATGCCTTAGCTAACACAACGGCCATGGAGTTCCTCGCACCGCATCTAGAGTCCTACACTGGTGGTTTCGTCCTCCACCAGAGATGCATGTGTCACATCTTGAACCTCATCGTGCAGGCAGGCTTGCAGGTAATGAAACCTAGTCTAGACAACATACGCGATGCTATCCAGTTCATTACAGTTTCAGGCCTAAGATATGCCCAGTTCAGAGAGTACTGCAAGACCAACAATAAGAGGCCAAGGAAATTCAACCTGGACATGAAGGTGCGGTGGAACTCCACGTATACTATGTTGGAGCGGTGCAAGGAGTACGAGTACATCATCACTCTTTTCGTTAATACTAATTCTGGTAAGCAGTTGGTTACTGAAACAGATTGGCTAGTTGCTGGTCATTTTCGTGAATTTTTGAAAGTATTTTACGATGCAATCACAATTTTATCTGGTGTTTACTATTCTACTTCTTGCTTAGTCATCGAGTGGCTTTGGACTATCGCTAATGCTTTTAAGGAAAACAGAGATGATGCCCTTCTGAGACCTATTATTGAACCAATGCAGAGAAAATTTTTAAAATATTTTCAAGCTATCCCATATCTCTTCTGTTTTGGTGCGATTATGGACCCTCGGAGAAAATTAGTAGATCTGAAGGGGGCTTATGAGGGAATTGGGGATGCATTTGATCTTGATTTTTCTGAGGCTTACACTCACATTCATGACGAGCTTTTTCAAGTTTTCGATTTGTATTATGAAAAGTTTGGCAGCAAAAGTCAATTGAGAACAACTGCCTCAACAACGCAATAAGGACAGCGCAATGTCAGCGCTTCCAACGTTTGGAAGAAGCTGAAAGGCCCGGCATCCAGTTCATCTTCTCGTGCGCCAACCCGGTCTCAATGGAATCCAAGAGTAGAGATCAACCACTACCTTGACACACCTTTTGCTGACACTGAGCTTGACTTCGCGGATGGCAATGATGTCAACCTCCTCTTGTGGTGGAAGAACCACCAACGTATTTATCCCATGCTGTCACATTTTGCACGAGATGTACTTGTGGTTCCGGTGTTGACTGTCTCATCGGAAGCCACTTTCAATACGGTGGGGAGGATCATCGAGCCAAGGAGGTCGTCTCTCACACCTGAGATGGTTGAGGCACTCACATGCCTCAAAGACTGGGAAAGCGCAGATGAACGGACGCAACATCAGCTCGAGGATCCGGAGATCACGGAGGCGATAGCCGACCTAGAGAATCTCGACGTCAACTAGTCTATCTACGTTTATGTAGTTGTTGCACTCTTTTCCTTACAAGGGGTACCCCCACATTGGGGGTAAGGTTTTTAACGAGGCAACAAACTTTGTATTTGTACTGTATCAAACAATGAATAAATTTTAGTTATTCCCCTGAATATTTATGTGTTACAGTGTTATGAATATTTTTTTATTTCATTCTATATTTCCTATATTATTTTTTTATTTTCCCTTTTTTTTTCCTATCCCATTTTCTTTTTTTCCCTCCTTTTTTCCCCATTCCCTCTCTTTTTTTTCATTCTCCCTCCTCCTTTACAGCCCCGCGCCTGGCCGAGACCGAGAAGCTTCTCGCGGTTAAGCACTCAAGCCTTCTCGTTTTCTTTTCTCCCCCAAATCCTATTCACTTCTTCTTCCCCGCTGGGTCATCTCCTCCCATTCCTCATCCGCCGCCGCGCAGCCCGCCAGCTCCACGCCCCCACCTCGCCTCCAGGCTCCAGCCACCTAATCTCAAACCCCTTCCTGTGCTCGTGCAGAGCTCCACCGCACCATGGGACGCGACAATGGCCCAGCACACCGTGAGAGAGACCCAGCTTCTTCACGGCCCCAGCACCGAGCTCGTCCAGAGCTCAAGAGGTGGGAAGGTTCGCCGGGTTCCATGGAGAGGAGCCCATCCGGGTCGGACTCGGACTCGAGGGCATTCTTGATTTCGTGCCCCGGGACGAAGGCGATGGAGTTCCTCGAGGAGGCGGCCCAGCGGCGGGTGTTGGGGATGCCGCAGAGGAGGGAGGTGGCCTCAGCATGCGGAGGCCGGCGGCAGGGAGGAGGCGGTGCAGCATCTTGGCGGACCCGGCCTGGTTCACCCTCCCTCCGGCCTCCACACCCTCCACCGCCCTCTGTGGAGGCGATGGGCCCTCACACCGCCCATGCAAGCAGCCAAAGTCGCCTCGGCCTCGGCCCTGCAAGGCGTCAATGCTTGGAGCGGTGGAGGTTGATGGCGATGGTCCTCCACGGCACGGGCGACGCGCCCAGTGAGGTCGCATGTCCTCTCCTCCTCGCCTCGGTGGCTCCGTCCCTAACCCTCCTCTATTCCACGCACCCACAAGACGTCAAAGAGGCGGCGGCGGCGACGGCAGGGCTTGGGCTTGGCACGGCACGGCAAGATGGGCACTGTGGACCTCTGGGCCATGCTTGGGCTCGCGGAGACGACTTCGGGCGCGTCGACACAAGACGGCAGCGTCTTGACCGGGCAGGCGGTATGGCACGGTCCACCTCGTGGCCCATCGTGCCGTGCCATGCCGCAAGACGCAAGATAGCCCAAAGGCCAGAGTACACGTGATGGTCCTTGTCTTCCTTCGAGGCAGAGACAAGCAGACGCCAAAGAACAAAACCAAAACAACACAAGAGCACACGCAATCCTTTTGTTTCGGGAGCAGCACACTGCTCCTCTTTTTGTATTTTATCTATTTCTTGCTTCTCAACTCCTTGGCATTTTATACTCACGCACACCCTAGGCATAGACTCCTACTCGGATTCTACCTCGTACGCTACAGTACTCAGACTCCATATATGAAATAGACTAAAAAAACTTAATACAAGATTATTTCCAACAAGGAAGACCGAGGAGGAGGAAGGCGAGGTTGGAGAAGAATGACCGATCTGCTTCAAGGAGTTCTGTGATGTCCCAATCAGAGAAGGTCGAAACCTCACAAATTAGTACTAGAATTTGGGATAATTTGAGGAAATGGGGATGAGAACAATCAAAGAAAGGGGATGAGAAACAAAGTACAGCAGATGAGAAATCGAAATCAAGTTTCATTCATTCGACAATTCTCCTTATGGAAATATAGATCTACTCTTGTACAAAGCATAGGACACTAACCGGTAGGCCCCTTTGGCCATGCATTCAACCCACACACATTGAAACACACACATAACTTCTCCATTTGAGTGGCCCCACTGTCATAGGTTCTAGCTTCTGATCCCCTTGTTATTATTCCTAGCCCCTTGCTTCCATGGTGTGACACTTCCGCCCCCCGCGAAAATCTGCTTGTTCCCAAGCAAGAACTTTTGAAAACCATCTTAGCAGTTCACAAAAGTCTTCTGAAGTTGTTATCACTAGCAACATATTATTCCATATAATGAGCAGTAGATCAACTAGATGTTTCATTGCCCCCATCCCAAACTTGTGAACACAGCTATCAGCTCCATGCAATTGCTCTTGCCCATCACTACGATATCCTTGTTATCCTGAAGAAAAAATCACTAAAGAAAGCATTTGGATACACCCCATTTCAAGAGTTGTTGAACCCCTTTCAGTAGCCAACTACTCGATTGTTCCAGTTAGTGGAATGTTATCAAATCCAAGTTGTGAAAACTGAAAACTGATCCATTGTAGTGAAACTAGAATGCTAGTGGCAAGTTGATTGGTATCATCTCCCTGCCTTGATGTCTTCGGTTCTAGATCAACAATTTTCCCATGCAGAACTATTTGTTGCTCAGCTGTCAGCATAGCACCAAAGATCAATAGATTTTGAGCAATGGACTGAGTGTCAATTAACGAGTACAGAACCACATCATCTTCCACAAAAGTACCATAAGTATTGATCTTAATATGAGCCACACAATGGTTGTTAGTATTATGCAAGAAGGCATACTGGCGCACCAAAATCAAATAGTAGCTCTTCGCTAGAACCCTATCCTCATCAGTGGCAAAATTGTTGTAATCACTCAAGCCGATGTATCCCAAGTCAAAGAGAAAATGTTTTCAGTGTGTACAGTAATATCAAATGCCAAATTGTGAATATTGTTGTCTCACTTATGGAAAGGAGCTACACAGTACCTGAGTACCGCAATACCCATATGCCCCATTGACCTGATATTGCATAGAGAAACACTTCACCTCCTCCTAATCCAACAACACAAGAGGGCCAATGAAGGAGTACCACCAGAGGTGCTGTGGCAAGAATGTAACATCCCAATTTTCCAAGTCTTAAAAATCTTTTGAGTAGTTTGGTATCTGGAAAATTCACCCAAGAAATTTTATTTGAATTGTAATAAAGCTTAATATGGACTTTCAGTATCAAAACAATTTAATATGATTGATGTCAACATCAATAATTATCAAAACTATTTTATTTGGATTCCATGTGCTTGGATATATTTTCTAGAATTTTCTAGAATTTTTTTGAGCTCATTTGCTATTATCTAATTGCCATTTGTATTTTCTGTGTTTTCTAAAAAGAAAAACCTAGTTAAAATCTCAGAAATTGCTTGGGCCAAAACCCTATTCCTCGACCCAATTCTACCCCGAAGCCCAGCCCACTCATCCCAGCCTTTTCTCTCGCGTGCAGCCCAGCCACGCCCGCTCCCTTTGTCCCTCTGACTGGTGGGTCCCACCACCGCGTCGTCTCCTTCCTCGCACTCGCTCCCACCCTATAAAAGGGACCCCTAGGACCGCTCTTGCCTCCTCATCCCAAGTCCCCAATTCTCTTAGCCCTATACCTCTTGAGATCGTCGGAATTCAGAGTTCTAGGGTTTTGGAGCCGTAGCTTCTTTCTTCAAAATTCACCACCGCTAGTAATGCCTAGTCGTCGTGTTCTGCATCATCATATTCACCGTCGTAGCCGCTACCTCGTGCAGCCCTCCGCGATCTCGAGACGCCACTAGAGCTCGTCACCAACAATAGCCGTGCTGCTCCGCCGCTTCGTCGCCAATTTCGGCCAACTTCGACGACCTCCCGTGCCAATACCTATATCAGTAGGTGCGCAATAGCCTCCCCTTCGCAATGCGTGCATCCGTCGCTAGCAAAATGTCACCGTTCGCCGTTGTCACCAGAGCCGATAGTGTCACCGTGAAGCTGACATCATCGGTTGACGTGGCCATCACGTCAGCAATCCAGTCAGCATCCCTGTCCGCGTGTCATGCCACGTTGGATCCGAGTCAGTGCCAACATGTCCAGTCCACCCACCCCGAGATCCAATCTTCAGTAGACCTAGTCCACCATAAGCCTTGTCTCTGTCTAGTGGATCCCACATGTCAGTCTGGTCTCTCCAGATTATTTTAGATCCAAAAACCAGTGCTGACATTAGCTGAAGTCATAATTTGTTTTTTTAGTAGAAAAATAATTCAGAATATTCCAAAATTCCTTTTTGAGTATTTATTTAGGTTTAGATGTTCGAGAAGCCATATCTTCTTCATCTGAACTCCGATTGAGCCCATTCAAATTTCTAAATTCGAGATCTATTTTACTGAGATTTTTATTTACTTTTTTTGGAGTTTGTTTTCCTCTCTATTTTTATTTATTTTGTTTATTTGCTTTGGTTTGCGAGTAGACGTTGATTCTTTAGGGAATTTTGAAGGAGTTCACCAAGACCAAGACCAGTACCAAGATATATTCCAAGGCAAGTTGTACCTTTGATCATGTTGAACCCAGTTTTTAAAAAATTACTTTGATTCAATTATTGCATTTACTTTAAGTATTTATTTAAATGCTTTGGAATTAGTTATTCATTCTAATTGTTTATATTCGCCTTGTTTATTGTAATGCCATGATCCTTGTCACCCTAGATTGGTTATTTATTTAGTTGGTATTATCATAGCACCAACGTGAGTTGGTTAGATGCGAGTAGATTGCTTAGCCATGCAATGAGTCAATCATTGTCATCGGAGTTGCAAATATAAATTTGACTAAGTGATTATAAAACTTTGTGATAAATCTGTGTGCTGTGTGTCATTACTCGTTGGTGGCATGTGTTGCACTTAATCAACAGGGTGGGAAAGGATTTAGACTGAGGCAAGTAATGGATACTGTGTGATATCATGGAGCTTTGTGATTAGGAATGATAATCTTCATGGCATAGTTAGAAATTGGAAGACTTGCCTTAGCCAATTAAGGACTTAGCTTTGTGCTCCATTGAACTGAGCCATAATTGTACGACCACATGCCTGGTATGGGAGAGGCCTAACCTAGTAGGTTGTGGAGTCTTGATATTAACTACTCAGGTAGTAGGTTAGTGATGGGTGGAGGTGTGGACTGTTCTGAAAGTCACATCGAGGGACGGTTCGTCACTTCCCGGTCCAACAGTGTGTGTCATGCCAAAGCACTGTGTTTGGGTTAGTATGACGGTAAAGCATATCGGGAGTGTCATTTGTTGAGATGAAACCTCTGAAAAGTTTTGTTATGATTAGTGCTTGCTACACTGGTTATATCGTGTGGGTAAAGTGTACAACCTCTGCAGAATGTTAAAATAATCTATTCGAATAGCCGCGTCTGTGGTCATGGACATGCTCGGGGATTTCACATGAGGGGTAAATTTTCATAAAACATTTGGGAAGAGAGCTGTGTGATCTAAATCATATGGCTGTGTGAATTAATTGATTAGGCATTGTGTTCTTTGTGAAAACAACTATTAAATTAATATTTTTTATTTGTTTTGAATCATGTTTTCAATCTATTATTTGTATTCAATTGCAAACGTTGCTTTTATGCAAAAGAACCACAGAAGCCATTCCTTTGGAATAAGCCATCATCTATATTTGCATTCTGTGGTATGACTTGTGAGTATAGTTGTGTACTCATACTTGCTGCAATCATTCAACAGAAGTGGAGGAGTCATTGGGTAGCTTTTGAGGAGGAGTTCTGCGAAGGTTGCCTATGGTGAATTGATGGGATTCCGCTAGAGTTTATTTGTTCTGCAACTGCTTATTTAATTATTGTCAGCCATGCGAGGCTTAATAAATTTAAACTCGATCATAAGGTCAAAATGGTTATTTGTTATTCAAATTACTCGTTTATTATATTATTCGTCTTGTGTGGATTGATATTCACCTATGTTGACACTATGTTCACTAGCGTGATCCTGGACTAGTGCGTTATACACAGAGAGTCCAGAATTGTATTTTTGGGTCTCAATAAAGAACTACAGAGAACACCCTCGCACTTATAAAGTTAAGCTGCTGGATACTTAAATCACCAGGCCTTTTCAAAGCAACTACCTTGACTGAATGGGGTCAGTTGAATTCATGTTATCACTTTGCTCGAAAGACACAGCTCATGATGTTTATTACTTTGTCAATCAACTTCATAGATTTAACTACATGAAACACACCAGGGTCCCATGGTCTAGTGATAAAAAAGCTAATCGGACACTTTGTTATCTTCTCAAACAAGGAAATGACGCCTCTTGGGCTAAAACCATCGAACCTCCACGCTAGCATTACCTCGAGCACCAACTGTGCCTCACTGATTTCCCCCTCTAGGGCTGGCCACCCATTGTCATCGATGCCACGGGTGTCCTGGTCACGCCTTCTGGTGATGACGTGCGACGATAGATGGCAGCAAAGTGTGAGAATGGCGATGCCACTCTTGGCCACATCACGTGCGATGCTCAGCCGTGCATACCATGTTGATCCACTGCCCACGAGGTCCTCCTTGAGGTATGGAAGCAGCAAGGGCGGCTTGTTCACACCCTCTTCGGTGTCCACCATGCTTCCACCAATCCCCTTGGGGGTTGCTTTCCCTGTTTGATGTAGGCCCATGGTGAACTCTGCACATGTCGATGGTTCACCGGCTTCGATGGGCATTTCACCGAACAACTTCATGTCACTGTTCCATGGTTGCTGTAGGTTGACGACGGACTCCACCTTGCATGGTGGTAGCAGCCCTGGTAGCTTGCATGTGCTCTCCTCAGCGTCCACCACCTGCTTGCTCCCCTCCTCTATTAATTCGGCCTTGTGAGGCATTTCATCAAATAGTTGATATGTACTAGAACCAGCAGGAACTTGAGGCTTTGACATCTGAGTCAACTTCTTCTTCATGAGCTCCTCCTCCTGTATCCGAGCCAATATCGTTGCATGAGTGATGCTGGACGGCGATTGTAGCTGCACTGCCGCTCGGATATCATCCCGCAAGCCAGACACGAATTGGCCTGCAAAGAACTTGATCTCCAAATTGGGGTTGACCTCTAGGAGAGGGTACATGTTTGCCTCGAATGCCACCTTTGCCACCTTGTAGTCAGCCACGGTCCCCGTCTGCTTCAATTGCAACAACGAACACATCTGCAGGTTGTGCTCCTCTATGAACTCCTTTGGCTTGGCAAGCATATGATCGAACACTTGGTGTGCGCTGGTCATAAGCTTGTCCATTGATGCTTCCCTGTAGACCCTTTTGTTGGCCAGCTACCCGGGCGGTATCACCGTAGTCATCCGACTCGACGGTACCGTGAGTGGCTGCGGCAGCGGTGGTGGTGCGCGTAGCGCGGGGATTCCCTTCGCCTGCTGCTTCTTCACTACGTCCACTGCCTCCTATGTGATCTCCACCTGGTGGCCGAGTTGCTACACCTCTTGACTTAGCTTCTTGATCTGTGTCGCCTGAATATTGAACCGATCCAAAATTTCATCCAACTTTTGTTGGATCTCAGTGGTATGTTCCTCCATCACCAAGAACACATGACGGCCTGAACATTGGGCCCGTCATGATTCTTCCTCCTCAACGGCCGACCTTAGGCTAGAATTACGGTGATTGATTTGAACACCAACCATTCCCATAGAATTACAAGTCGATTTGGGCGAAAGCGAAATTTATGGGCTCGATCAGAGAAGGATCGAAACGTCACAAATCAGTACTAGAATTTGGGATAATCTGAGTAAACGAGGATGAGATAGAGGTGGCCAGATGGGTCGTGCCGATCGGGCAAAGACGAGGCACTGTTAATCGCTGGTCTGACCTGCACACGGCACGGCTCAAGACTGCTCATAGGCCGGGCTGGCATGGCACGGCAGCCTGGGCTGTGCTTAGGCCACCACCTCGGCACGACGGGCCGACCCAGCTGCAGAGAGGGTGAGGAGGAGAGGGTAAGGCGGGCGAGGCCGGCGCCGACGAGGAGGAGAGGAGGCCAGGGCGGGCGCACGACTGCGACGATGCGAGGCCGGAGCTGAGGAGGAAAAGGTCAGCGCGAGGAGGGAGAAGAAGGGCTAGGGGGAGAAGAGGGGCCGGGAGGAGGAGGCCGGTGTGTAGCAGCGTGCGTGGACGCCGAGGCAGAGGGCGACAGCGATGATGGTGGTGGAGCCGAGGCCGAGCGGCGGTGCTAAGGCAGCACTAGCGCAGCTGTGGGCGGCGGTGGAGCGGTGGCACCGAGACGAGCATGACAGTGGTGGAGGAGGCGAGGCCGAGCGCGGTGGCGATGGAGGTGTCCAAATCTGCCAGCCTCTAGCCGGATCTGGGCCCACTCGGTTGGAGAAAGAAGGATGAAGGTGTTGCTGGTGGAGGGAAGAAGAGAGGAAGAGAAAGAGAGAACAAAGGGGAAGAGAGGAGAAGAAGAAAGAAAGGAGAACGTCGTGTGGCTGTGCGGGAGAAAGAAGGAGAAAGGAGAAAAGAAAAGGAAGGAAAGGAGGAAAAAGGGAAAGAAAAGAGAGAAAGTGAAAGAAGAGAAAATAAAATAAAAGGGAAGAAAAAGTCATTCATATGCATTCTAACTTCTACACATTTTTTGATTTTTTTTAAATAGAATTTTTCTGATTTTGTTTTAGATTTTTTTGATTTGTTTTGAATTTTTAGGCTAAGTGGGCGTAAAAGACCCGTCGGGCCAAATAGGCTTGGGCCGGCACGGCACGGCACGGTACAAGTGGCCTTTGGGCTGTGCTTTGGCTTCAGAACTATTAGTAAGACTGTAGGTATACGAGACCCAACTCACAGGATTGCTAGCAGTGAGAATACCCGATGCTGTTAACCCGATTGAATCAGCAGAATCTCCCCACTCAGTTAGCTCAAAGGGAAAGAGACTGATGCTACTACCGATATACCAATATCGATACTGATACCGAGCTGGGTGAAAGATCAAAGAAATGTGGTGAACCATACCGAGAGAAAGAGCACAGAGATGGAACCAACCATCAGGGTTGCTAAACGATGAAGTCAATCGGAGAGGGAGTTCTCTCATGGAGTGAGCAAAGACAGATTCTAGATGGTTCGGTTGTTTCAGTTAGAAGAGAAGGGCTGCTGACTGGAGGAAATTCAGTGTAAGTTGTTGACATCAATCTGCCACCCAGGCACGTGGGCCAGTACGGCACGGCACGGTCCATTTGATTCACAGGTCGAAACAGGTTGTGCTAAGATAGACCGTGTCTAGACGTGCTTGGGTTGTGCCGCCCATTTGGGCAAGTCTGGGATGAGAACAATCAGAGAAAGGGGATGAGAAACAGAGAACAGGAGATGAGAAATCGGAATCAGGTTTCATTCATTCGATAAGTCCTTATGGAAATACAGATCTACTCTTATACAAAGCATAGGACATTGACCGGTGGGCCCCTTGCTCCAAGCACTCAAGCTACACAAATAACTTCTCCATTTGAGTGGCCCCACTGTCATATGTTCTAGTTTCTGATCCCCTGTTATTATTCCTAGCCCCTTGTTCCATGGTATTGCACAGGTGTGACAAGTTCGTGGTTGGCAGTGCGTCGGCCGTGCAGCTGTCGTGCTCGCACGCTTTCCATCGGACTTGACCGGATAAATGGGTGTCAAAGAAACGGACCTGCCCGTACTGCCGCTCGCCGTTGCCACAAGGAGTCAACATCCTCCTGTACGAGGACTACCAGGAGGCCGGAGCTCGAGGAAGATGACGATTCCAGCGAGGGGCACCCCCGGTCCATTGTGCTTGACGGCCAGGAGCTAGAGCGTTATTTTGACCAATGCTGCAGGTTGAAATGTAGAACTGTTTGTATTGGTTTCTATTTTCTTCCTTTTTTGAGGAAAGACTATTTTCTTCCTTTCGTTTGCCTTTATTTTTTTATGCATTTGTCGCAGCCTCTTTCTATAATTCCTATAACAGTTTCTTTCGTACGTATAATTGATTCCTGATGACCTAAAGCTACACACCATGCTGTGAAAAAGACTACCTATAATACAAATGGAAAATCCATGGTTTTTTACATCCCGAGGCAAGCATAAGGAAAATTGTAGCCCAAGCTCAATAGTTCATTCTTCAGTCTTCAGATCATGCCTCACATGAGTTCTGTAAGAGTGTAAGGTAGTAGCAAAATATCACGTCCAGATTATTCTACAGTCAAAAGCTTATTTCCTAATGCTAATCAGAAAAAAACGCAAATCCATTCCTCTCAAACTGATCCCACACGAAAGGAGAAACCAGTCACCATATGATCTCACCGTGACTAATAATAACTTCGTTGAAATTCAAGGTTCTGGCAATTAATTAGTGGCAATATCCATTAATTTCTGTTCTCAATACTACTAGTCTTAATCAGCAGCACACGCACAGAAAAGTGTCAGTGAATACGGAATCCCGTACTCGAATCACTATTGTCAGATGCAGAACCTATGCACATGCTGATGAACTGATGGTAAGACCAAAAGAAAGGAACAGCTGATGAGGAAAACGTTAAGTTATATGGTACACAACAGGATAAACCAGATACTGCTGGTGGCTGTGGCCTGTGGACACTACTGCAGTCACTGGACATTTGCTGATAGCATAGCAGAGATTGTTCTTCAAGTTCAGTGGCGACGTCTCTTATCGTAATCGTCGTCTTCATCATCAGAGTCACCTTTCTCACGAAATCTAGGATTCTTCTCCTGCAAAAGATACCATGGAATACGTAAATGTCTCGTGTCTCAGAAGGGTCGGTGGTAAGGAAAAGTTAGATGATAAAAGGTACAGGCTCTAATACCGAATCATAATTCGCATCTCTCCTGGAATCAGAGTCAGGTGCTCTCCTGGGCATATCTGGTGCAGCTCGTTCATCATTCCGGTAACGTTTCCGTTGGTAATCTGGTAGAGCATTGGATTATGTTATCTTCTAGGTTGAAAAAACACACATACATGAATACGTGATTGGCATGCTACCTCTGTCATTCCGGTGGGGATCTCCGTATCCTCTCTTCCTGTCAGCTCTGTCATCTGCATATTAAAATTAAAAATGCAAATATTTGTGTAAATAGTGAAACAAAGTAAGGCTCAACCTGTCCAGACAATAAGACTAGCAAATTCATTGCAAAACATGCTGCAAAGGACTGAATCATCACATACATGCTCTTGACAGTGTGAGATCAAATACTGGAATGAATGAATATCGCATCACATTTCCAAAGAAATGTGTGAATGGTTTGTGCAACACTACAGCATTGTTGGTGATAAGCAACAAGTAAAATGTAAACCAAGCAGACAAGTGAGAGGGGAGTCGAGTGGAAGGCACTGAATTGGGTCCCATGAGCAGGTTGCTAGGAAGAAGTGATATCGGACTGCATGCTATATGCTATATACAGGTGCAAATGTGCAATGCAATACTATAATAGAATGCAATAAATAGGGTACCATCAGCGGGCTATTTCATCAAATTTAAAATATGAAGTTGGACTTCATGACAACTCCATTCACCATACCAAGCAAGCATACAATTGTTGTAGTGATACTTGTTTCATGAAACTAGCTTTAAACAATAGATCAATTGCTTCAGTAAGTCCAGAAAATAACTCCCAGTTGATAATCTATTAAAGAGGTTACTGTACATACACAAGCCCTAAGCCACTAAGGGCGCAATTACAGTAGTGATACCCATAACCATAAGTGCATCTTTTAAATAAGCTATATGGAGACACACACAAAAAATATGTAAGAGATGTCAAAGCAAATGTACAAACATGCAACGTTGTGGTTAAAAGCACAGAATACTAATAACTTCAAAACTTACATTGAGGTGGTGCATTCGGTTGAAAAGCACCTCCACCATAGTTAACTAATTCTCTTTGTTCTTCAAGCTCTTTCTGAACCATCTTACCATAGCCACCTCTTCGTTAGATTCATTAAGGAAGCTTGTGAACTCAAGAGATAATTTGCAGAAACATGTAAAGGCATACTAAATTTGATAGTGCACCATTAAGAAAAAAAACAAACAGCACTCAGTAGCATTGCAAGATTTTGAAAGAATCAATGGATGGCTCTACAGGTAACTTTATCGATGTGAACTAATACCGTGGGTTTTCTGAGCTTTCTATTGCCTTGTGCGGCAATTCAAAGACAATAGAGTTCGAGTCAATTAAGATATTGAGTTAGTTACGTTAATATTAGTAGTGTTCTTTGATACGCATTGGTTCCTAATTTAGATATGCTTGTTAGGGGGTGTCTCTATTTAAAGACAGACAACCGAATCAGTTGAGGCAATCAATAAAGAAATCTTCAATTTCCCAATCTCCTCCTGACTCCCGAACATCCTTCTCCTACCCTGCCGCCGGCCGGTAGCCACCACGGCTCCAAGACGCCGGAATTATCAACCGAAACCCCCAGTCTACCACAACTACAATCTACGCAATTCGAGTCATACCAATTTGGTATCAGAGCCACTACCGGCTGCATCAATGCCGCGATCCGATGAAGCCAGCGATGAGAACTCCATGGCGCAACTCATGCAGTCCATCCAAGCGTTGACGATGTGCATCGAAGCGATGCACCAGCAGACAGGAGATGTTGCTAATCGTCTGACAGCCGTCGAGAAGTGTCCCACAGTAGACCTTCCGGGACTTTTGCCGTCGCCATCGGGTTCGCAACCATGCGCTGCTCGAGCAATTTTTTGCTCGACGGACAGATAACCTCCGCACCATCAACCGCCCATGCCCATTCATCATCAACTCTTTGCCACCACTGTCGCCCCCAACCACGCTGCAACAGCCTACCCTACCATGCCCACATACATCCACCTTCCGGCCGCACCACCCTATCCCCCCACCTAATTCCCACCCCTTCCACAAGCTCAACACAATCACCACCTTTCCGCCACTTACCCGACACCCCCACAACCAGATCACGTCAATGCCCTCGGCGTTCCGCGATACCACAAGCTCGAATTTCCTACCTATGATGGCAAAGGTGATCCCTTGGCATGGATCAAACATTGTGAGCAATTCTTCCGCGGTCAACGCACGCTCGAATCACACAAGGTGTGGCTGGCTTCATATCACCTCACCGGCATTGCTCAGCATTGGTACCTCCAATTGGAGCGCGATACGGGTGTACTTTCTTGGTCTCGCCTCAAGGATCTCTGTCACCTTCGATTTGGACCACCAAATCCGAAGCAATCCCCTCGGCGCATTGGCCCGGCTGCCCTTCGCCAACTCAGTCCAGGAGTACATCAACCACTTCCTGGCACTCTTATGCCACATGGAAGCCCTGACGCCAACGCACCAGATGCCACTTTCCACCGACGGCCTTCCTGACCAACTAGCAACTTTGCATTGATGTTGATTTGTAGAATCCAGCCGATCTTCAGGTCGCCATATGTCTAGCCCGCGCACACGAACTCCGGACGAAGACAGCACCGGCGGCTCCACTACCGGGCAGTGGCCGAACAGGGGGTGTGCCCATCTGGTTGGCAGCGGTCGATCGTTCCCTTGCCTGACGCCCCACGGCCGCCCGCATTGGGAGGCGCGCCCTCCCCTACCCCGCCTACTACGACACCGACAGGCCTTCCTCTCTACCGACTCAACCCAACTGAGATGTCCTAGCAATGCAAGCAAGGACTCTGCTTCAACTGAGACGAGCAATACGTTCGCGGACATCGTTGTCAGCGCCTCTTTTATATTGAGGTCAACGATTACGCGGATGATGGCACAATGGACGCCAACTCCGACAATCCAGACAGCACACCAACCGTCTCTGCATGCGTTGACCGGTCGATGGAGTATTCGCGCCAACGAAACCATGCAGCTCCGTGTTACTCTCGACACCACCAACCTCATTGAGCTCCTTGATTCTGGCTCCACCCATAATTTCATTAGCGAGAGCACCATAACTCGTGCTGTCTTGATGCTCGAGCCGAGTCCTGGACTCCACGACGAGGTCACCAACAGCGATTAGGTTGCGAGTGGGGGCCTCTGCCGTGACTTGCCCCTGGACATCACGGGCGAACACTTCCAGGTGGATGGCCTCGCTATCCCTCTCGGCGGCTTTGACATCGTTCTTGGGATACAGTGGCTCCACACCCTCGAACCCATACTTTGGGACTTTGACCACCTTCGCATGACATTCTGGAGCGAAGGTCGCCGGATTACTCGGCACAGCATTGCTGCCCCGTGTCCGACCGCCCAAGTGACCACTTTCACCAATGAGGAGCTTCTGGACACTTTGCTCTTGGAGCTTGAGGGCCTCTTTGTGGATCCTATCGGTCTCCCTCCGGCGCGTCACCTGGACCATTGGATTCATCTCCTACCAGGATCGACTCCAGTGGCAGTACAGCCCTACCGCTACTCGCATCTCCAGAAGGATGAGCTTGAACGCCAATGTTCGGCCATGTTACAACAAGGCACCATCCGCTCCAGTAGCTCAGCTTTTTCGTCACCGGTCCTTGTCAAGAAGCACGACGGCACATGGCATTTTTGCGTTGACTACCGCGCCCTAAATGACTTGACCGTTAAGGATACATTTCCGATACCTGTTGCCAACGAACTCATCGACGAGTTATGTGGTGCCATTTTTTCTCCAAGCTTGATCTTCGCTCAAGCTACCATCAGGTGCGCATGCACCCTACGGATGTGAAGAAGACTGCTTTTTGGACACATCATGGCCACTTCGAGTTATTGGTGATGTCGTTTGGTCTTACCTATGCGCCGGCCACCTTACAGGCGTTGATGAACAAGATCCTGCGGCCATATCTCTGCCGTTTTGCTCGCCTTTTTGGACGATATTTTGATTTACAGTTCCTCATGGTCTGAGCATCTGCAAGACCTACGGACCGTCTTATTGCTCATGCGACAACACCATCTCTACCTCAAGCGTTCCACGTGCGTCTTTGGGGATCCATCTGTGGCATACCTTGAGCATGTCATCTCAACCGTCGGGGCCGCCATGGACGAAGACAAGGTGGCACCCGTGAAGAGCTGGCCCACACCTCTTTCGGCCAAGGGTGTCCGCGGATTTCTCGGGCTCACAGGCTACTACCGCAAGTTCATTCGCGATTTCAGCATCATCGCAACACTGCTCACTAAACTCCTCAAAAAGGAGTCATTCCAATGGTCTGACGAAGCCGAACATGCCTTTCACGCCCTTAGGGGGGTTCTCTCCACCTACCAGATTTTTCAGCGGGGTTCATCTTCAAGTGTGACGCCTCCGGCTCAGGTTTCGATGTTGTGCTACGCCAAGGCATAGGTCCTGTCGCATTCTTCAGTAAACCTATTGCAGCGCGTCATGCTAAACTCGCCGCGTACGAACGGGAGCTTATCGGTTTGGTTCACGCGGTCCGACATTGGCGCCTGTACCTTTGGGGTCGTATCTTCATCGTCCGCACCGACCACTACAGTTTGAAGTTTCCCTTGGATTAACATCTCTCCACGATACCTTAGCATCAATGGGTGAGCAAATTATTCGGCTACAACTTTACGGTGGAATACCGGCCTGGCCGACTCAATACCGTGGCCGATGCGCTCTATCAGTGAAACGCCGAGCATGCCTCAACATGTGCACTCTTCGGGTCATCCTTCTCATTATTCAATGATCTGCATCTCGAAGTTGCATCCTCCACCAAGCTACAGGACATCTGCGCAAAGCTACAGTCTGGCGACTTAGGTGCACCTTGGTCCATGGCCGACGGTCTTCTGCTGCGCAATGGGCACATTTTCGTCCTAGCCTCATTGCCGTCCCTACCAACCATACTAGCGGCAGCTCATGTCGGCCATGAAGGGATACAGAAGACCCTCCAAAGGCGGCGTTCTGGAATTTATGTCCCTCGCGCACGACAAGAGGTCCAGGATTTTGTCCGAGCTTGTGTGACATGACAGCGTAACAAGACAGAACATCTTCATCCTGCCGGACTACTCCAACCCCTCGAGGTTCTGACTACAGTATGGACTAATATCTCCATGGACTTCGTCGAAGGGCTGCCCTACGTACATGGGAAATCAGTCATTCTCTGTCATTGACCGTTTCTTCAAATACACCCACTTCATCCCATTGGGCCACCCGTACACAGCTACTTAAGTGGCTCGAGCTTTCTTCCAAGCTATTGTTTGTCTTCATGGGATCCCCCGCTCCATCGTAAGTGACCGCGACCCGGTCTTCACTAGTAACTTTTGGCAAGACTTATTCCGTTTGTTTGGTGTTCGCCTTCACCTTAGCTCGGCTTTTCATCCCCAATTCGACGGTCAATCAGACCGAAGCAGCCAATAAGGCAATCGCCATGTACCCTCGCTGTCTCACCGGCGATCGTCCTCGTTAATGGTTAGAATGGCTACCTTGGGCTGAATATTGTTATAACACGTCCTATCATACCGCTCTTTGTGATACGTCATTCAAGGTGGTTTATGGCCAGTCTCCTCCATCCTTGGCATCATATGAGGAGGGTGCCGGTAAGGTGGTGACCGTGGAAGCTCAGTTGCGTGACTGTGAGCGGTTTCTTAGTGACATACACGAATGAGTTCTCTAGGATCAACAATATGCTAAGAATTACTATGATAAAAATCATCGCGAGGTCACATTTGCGATTAACGACGGGGTCTAGTGCCAGCTTCATCGTCAAGCTACTTCTATCCCCAGTCGTACCATAGGGAAGCTTGGTCCTCGCTTATACGGACCATACCAGATCGTTGAGCGCATTGGTTTCGTCGCATACCACCTCCTCTTACCTGAGGGCACCCGTCTCCACGTCTTTCACGTTGGCCTCTTGAAGAAGTTTCACGGTGATATACCTACTACGCCACCTACGCTTCCACCCATCGAGCATGGTCGTGCCCTTCCTGTTCCGGCCAAGGTGTTGAAGGCTAGCCTTCGCCGCGACATATGGCATGTTTTGGTTCAATGGGTTGGTCTCGATGCGGCTAAGGCAACTTGGGAACCATTAGATGCATTCAAAGCAGCTTATCCTGAATTTTAGCTCGAGGATGAGCTGTTTGTCGAGGCCGGGAGAGATGTTATGTGGGGAATACCCTACCTTCGACGTGGGCCATGGCGTGCGCGAGCCCAGGGCATCGGCCAGCACTACCGCATGGCATTATTGCCTTGTGCAGCAATTCAAAGACAATAGAGTTTGAGTCAGTTAAGAGATTGAGTTAAGATTAGTAGTGTCCTTTGATACGTATTAGTCCTAATTTAGATATGTTTGTTAGGGGATGTCTCTATTTAAAGAGAGAACCGAATCAGTTGAGGCAATCAATAAAAAAATCTTCAATTTCCCAATCTTCTTCTCCTGACTCCCGAACCTCCTCCTCCCCTACCCTGCCGCCGGCGGGTAGCCACCACGGCTCAGGACGCCGGAATTAACGGCCAAAACCCCTAGTCTACCACAACTACAATCTACACAATTCGAGTTATACCAACAAACCCACATCAACATGTAGTAAATGGTAATTCAATAGTATCAAAGGATATCAGGATCATAATCCGTGCGGTACTCATCTCTGACCTATGAAAGAAACAAGCAGTATCAGCATAAATCAGGTAGAAATGCCGTACAAAATTTGCTATTTATGCAGAATAAGATCAGGGTAATACTTGTCCGCCACTTCGGCCACGGCCCCATTGTCTGCCGTCTTCAAAGCCCCAATCAAAATCAACACGAATTGGGCGATCATCAAGCATTGTTCCACTAATATATTTGACTGCATCTTCAGCATCCTCCCTAGAGTAGTACCTGAAAAGGGTGGAAGAAAAAACAGAGGCATCATAACCATTACCAGCTAACAGGGTACACCACTGTTGGCTCGAACTAGATAGATGTCATCTTCCCAACTTCCAAGAACTCCAATACAAACGCCAACAGATCCAGTGTACAGCAGTCAAGCAATACATGCCTATAAGAAAAACACCTCTTGCATAACCATTTAAGGCAAAAGAATTTGATAACTCGATGAAAGCCTTAACACTAAGAACCCAAGTCATGTGCACCGAGTTATCCCTGAACAAGGCATACTAAAGTTGTGCTCTCAACAATACACATTTTTCACCACTAGTTTGAATACACCACCAATGATCTACATCCTATAATATATAGAATTGTATATTCATGAACAACATCAAACCAGATACGGAGACAGAAATATCCAACTTTTGCAAGAACAAAAACCACATACTCCAACCTTGACCAATCTAACCAAATTCAGTACACATGATGCCACATTCCTCACCAGAGGCAGCATTTTAAATATAATAACACATTGTATAACTAGATATCCGCTTTCAAGACCTCACATCCCAACACAGAACACCACCACAAGCACCAGAATACATGTAAAAAAATCTCAATTCACTGCCAAAAATCACCAGTTCCTCAGAACATAGCTTAAATCCCAGCTCCCTCAACAATCAAACCACATTCAAACCATAGAGTGCACTAGTCAACACTGCATCGGATGGCAACATAATACATCAAAATAACCAAACAAGAAAAAGGTAAAGAACTCCAAGAACCAAGGCCACACTATTAAAGTATAACCACCTCATAAAACCCGCATCTGAGCAGACTGAGCTCCACCAAACCTATTGCAACATCTAACTGTTCAAGCTCATATTTTTCTCTGAGATAGCACACTTTCCTGTCCCTGTTCTAGCCTTCTAGGACATTTCACACATTCCTGGCAACACCAAAATTGCATCCGACACTCTTGTCTCGCAATTCATAGGGCATCTCTCACAACCTCACATCACCAACTAATTGAAATTAGTGCATAAACAGAACTAGAAAGCCATCTTTCTAGCATCCAATTGCATCAAACTACAATAGAACCCATGCTCTCTAATAAAATAAAATTGGGCAAAGGCATTTGGTCTAAAAATTGCGTCATCAAACTATAGCACCGAATCCAACACTGGAAGAAAGGGATCAAGAAAGGAAGGAAGGAATGAAGCCCGTACAGTACGAAGCAGAAGCCGCAGGGGGTCTTGGAGTTCTTTTCTAGGCCCATGATGATCTTCTTGATCTCGCCGGCGCGGGAGAAGAGCTCGTAGGCCTGCTCCTCCGTGGTGTAGAAGGACATGTTCCCCACGTACACCGTCGTCGACGCCTGCAGCGCCGCCTCGTACTCCTCCTGCGTCCCGTGGAACCGCCGATCCCTGTACGCCGACAGCTTGCTCGGATCCTGGTGCAGCAAATACGCCAGCCGCATGAGCGGGGAGGCGGGGGGAATCAATCGGATGCTTGGTTAGGGTTCGGGGGATCCGTACCTTGAAGAGGGACGCCATTGTTGCGGCGGCCGCGCGAGGCGGAGAGCTCTTGCTCAGGGTTTTGACTCGAGCGAGGAAGGTTGGGGCATTGGGGGTGGGGACTGGGGAGTTTGGTGGTTCTGTGGTGCGCCGATTGCTGAACGACTGAACCCTTTTTGCTCACGAACAATTAGGGCCGGAAGTGAGCCGAGCCGAGCCGGTCAGCTAAAAAAAGCTCGAGCCGGCTAATGCTCATTCGAGCCATTGACCCCAAGCCCTCGTTCGTCGTCCTCGTTTCCCGGTTCCCCAACCACCTGATATTTGATCCTACATGGTGTTGTGAAGCAATTCTACAGCATTCAGGATAGTACAACAATCCAACCTACAAAGAACAAATTTTCTCCATTACAAGCTCTAACAGCCTCCACGATCAGAAATCCACATCCCCTCTGATTCTACGAAACAATCATTCAACTCGCCGACCTGTCATGGCCGCAGAGCTCCCTGGACGAGGGCGCAGACGCCACGGTACGCCGGCATGACTCGCATGGACGCGATGAGCCGATGAGATACGCTACGGCGCCGAGGTGGTCGACGGCAATACCCCGCGACAAGCGTGTTGTAGGCGAAACGTCGACCACGGCACCGGACCCCTCGACGATGCAGAGGACGCGCGCGGTGTCGGAGACTCGGAGGTGCAGCCGCGGCGGCAAAGGTTGCAGATGAGCTTGGTGCAGAGGTAGACATCGAGGGCCTCGCCGCGGAAGGTGGAGCACTCGATGAGGCGCGCGGCCTTGGCGAGGTCGTCGCGGGCGATGAGGCGGCAGAGGCAAGCATTGGCAGGGTTGGGGCGCGCGTTGGGGTCCTTGGGCCTGGTGGTGGCAGCGGCGAGGTGGAGCTTGGGGACTGGGGAGGGCGTGGGGGAAGGAGGGGAGCAGCGTGGCTGCGTGGCCATGGCGTGGCCGATGGTGGTGGGTTCGGGAGGTGGGAGGTGGCAGGCGGGAGAGGAAGGGGATCAGGATGGAATGGATGGAGTGGGGGATTGGGGATTGAGATTTGGGAGGATGGATGGGGAATTGGGTTGACTACTTGACTTGACTGGGCTTCGTGGAATTGTAGGCAGTGAACAGGAACGAGCCAAACCGGCTCATGAACCGGCTCGAGCGCGGCTCGAATTTTCCCTGAGTTGAAAACCAGGCTCGGCTCAGCTCGAAAAATCACGAGCTCGAGCCGACTCGGCTCGCAACGAGCTCGAGCAGGCTCGCGAGCCTCGAGCTTTTTTTTTTCCAGCCCTACAAACAACTACGGTGGAACGATGAAAGGGGGAAAGAGGGATGAGTAAATTTCCAGATTTCACGAGATTTACCACAACTTTTATACCTGTTCCGATTTAGTCCTAAAAAATTTAGTGGAAATTGCAAGGGCCAAGCCAATACTATCAATTTAAACGGAAAAGAACTTTCAAAACTAACTACACTCTTGAAAACAAACTAAAAAAGATGTGCAAGAAAGCCAGTACTGACAAAACAAAAATCGACATGTTACTGGCTGAATTATGCCAAAATTTGTCCCTGTGCTTTAGACCTCCCTCCTAGGTTAAGACCTCCTTCCGAGAGCTCATCCTCCTTTGTTCAAGCTCTTTCTTGAGTGGTTCAAACTCCTTTCTTCGTCTATTTTTCTGTAACCTTTCTTTTGGCTCTAGTTTGGTAGTTCTTTGGTCTTTATTCGGCATTGCTTTACTTATTTGACTCTTTTCACACGTGTAGATTCTGGCTACTCTGAAGAGTTCATGGATCCGACAACCTCCATCAAAGACTCGCAACTCTTCAACGAAGGCAAGTCGTAGACCTTTGATCATGTTGAACCTGTGTTTATAAAAGTACATTGTTTTGATATAAATATGCATGGCTAGTTGTATAAAAATGGTTTTTGGGTAGTTAAACACCCACTTGATAGTAAGTCTCTTTGAATAACTTGAGAACGACATGTTGACATGTATCCTTGGTCATCCGTAGGATGGGTTATTTAGTTGAACATTGCTGAATACCAACCTGGGTGCGTATTATGCTTAGTCATGCTTTAGATTGCGATGTTCTCGGTCTCACGATTCAATGATTGTTAAATTTGACTAATGATCTATGGAATTGTGGCAACGCCACTGCTGTTAAAAGTTGTTGTGCCAGGACTAGGGTGGTCCTTTGGCCGGGTTGAACCCAAAATGGTTTATGCTCGGGCGAGTGGATGGTGGTGAGAGTGGGTGCGTAAGCACAATGGGATGTGGATAGTCTCGCCTAAGCAGCCAACTAAGGACTTAACCTTGCGCCATTGATCTGGGCTATTACCGTGCAACTACATGTCCAGGATGGGGTGAACCTGGCCAACTAATTAGCGATGTCCTGATTTGGTTCTGTTTTGGTTGTTGAATTGGCGCAAGAGGGGGTCAGATAGAGGCGAATCCTTAGCGAGCAGAATCGGGTCAGGACAGACCTTTGTAAAGGCCTTGGCATGTGCTCTAGACCACGTACCTAAGGCAGTGAGCGGGGGTACCAACGGGTGCCCGACCCTCTAGAGAAAATTCATGTCATGTGGGTAAAGTTGTACACCTCTGCAGAGCGTAAAAACTATTCGAATAGCCATGTCCTCGGTTACGGACATGCCCGCAGATTTCATTGAAGGAGTAGACTTTTCTCAAAAAGTGGTGGTCATGATTAGGGTGATCACGAGTGGTCTAGGAAGTGGACAGGGTGTCCACAAATTGTTTCAAAGAGAACTGATTACTTATGTATTAGTCTTTCAACTTGTGCCTTGCAATCTATTTAATGTATTTCCAGTCAATACTGCTTTTCTGCAAACTAACCATACGGCCATCCATTGCCAAGCTTTGCATGAATATTATTGCATACATTTCCGTACGACTTGTGAGTACATTCAAAAGTACTCACGGCTTGCGCCCTCTGGTTGATCAGTTGCCGAAGACCTCCTTAGGAGCTCCGAGTTCTTTGAAGAGGAGTTCTCTGAAGACCATGCGTGCTAGGGGACGTCCTCCACTCGATAGCCTGTGAGCGTGTCGATTGGTCTCCACAATGTCTTTTGCTATCTGCTGCAAGTGTTTTTTTGTTGTAAGCCCTGCGTGGCAACTCTGTAACAACCTTGACCGTAAGGTCTTTTGCTAATAATATTAATTTGTCTGCTTAATCTTTGAGTTTGTTGTATGGTTATGATTACACCAATGTTGAACTGTGCGAGCTAGCTACTGATCATGGGACTAGTTCGGTATGCATAGAGGGTCCCAGGGTTGCTTTACTTGGGGTCCCGACAAATCACTTTTTCAGACGTAAATCAACCAACCTCGAACGGCGGATGGACTTTTAAGCAAACTTATCGATTACATTTCGGTACCAATCGAAATGGCTGAAATATGCCATACCGGCACCCAAAACGGCACATAGAAGACTCAATCTCGTACTGGCCTCAATATCGGCCAATACCGGTCATTTCGATCATTCCGGCAATTTTAGTGTTGGGCATAATTGAAGTGACCCCTCTTTTGAATCAGGCTCAAAGGCCCAATCCAATACTACTTCTTCGTTAAGTGAAATTATGCTAGACCAATATGCTAGACTATGGTAAAATGTATGAAGTTATGACCTCGTGTTGTATTATTTAACTACATACGACCTTTGTGTTTATGAACTTATTGAACTATGTGTCATTTTTATTCTATGGTTATGTATTTGAAGTGATATTCTAAGTGAAATTATGTGCGCGTATAATTACATATATATTAATGAATAAACATATATTATTATATTAAAATCTGAAATGGTACGTCGGAATGGGCCGGTACCGACACATTCCATACCAAGAGACAAACTGGAATGAACTCCAAAATGGAATTGACAACTATGCTTTTTAAGAAAACTTATCAATTCTATTCCAATGCTGGCCGAAATGGCCGAAACATGCCATATCGGCACCCAAAACGGCACATAGAAGGCTCAATCTCATACCGGCCTCAATACTTGTCATTCTGGCCCATTCCGGTCATTCCAGCGATTTCGGTATTGGGCATAATTGAAGTGACCCCTCCTTTGAATCAGGCTCAAAGGTCCAGTCCAATACTACTTCTTTATTAAGTGAAATTATGCTAGACTATGGTAAAATATATGAAGTTATGACCTCGTGTTGTATTATTTAACTACATACGACTTTTGTGTTTATGAACTCATTGAACTATATGTCATTTTTACTCTAGGTTACATATTTGAAGTGAGATTCTATGAAATAATATATATATATATATATATATATATATATATATATATATATATATATATATATATATATATAAAATCCGGATTGGTACGTTAGAATAGACCGATAGTGACGATTCCACACCTAGAGACAAACCGAATGAACTCTGGAATAGAATTGACAACTATGCTTTTAAGGGCTCAGATCCAAGTAGGTGGATTCTCCCGCCACTTATAGTCATTTTGTAAACATAACCCCATAAACATAGTTGGTTTAACCCCCTCTTCCTGCACGCTTTAGGTAGATTGAACAAGACACAACACCAGTCTACTACGGGCCTATTTGGAACGGCTGTGGCTTTCCTAAAAAAGCGGATTTCGGCTGTGACTGCAGGGCTGAAGATGTTTGGTGTTTTGCTATCTGGCTTTTAGGTAGGCTGGTTGTAGCTTCTGAGATGGGGAATGTCCGAAATGCCCATGACTACAATTAATGCATTTAACTGCAATTAACGACGACTGCTGCAATTAACGCAATTGACTATAACTACCGCAATTGACTACAATTAACAACGACTACAGCAATTAACGCAATTGACCGCATTTGACGACAATTAATGCAATAGACCAAACACAATAAATCGCAATTAACAATTATTACATAAATAAATACAAAAAATTATTACATAATTAATTAATTTGTACAATATTACATAAATAATCACAATAAACAATAATTTTATTTGTTTGTAATATTCATAGGTACAATCGAAATATTAGAGTACACCAGAAGTACGACATTGTAAACATATTTACACGTAGGCATTTAGAAAGAACGAAAGAAAAAACAACAATATTTACAACAAGGAACACCTTGGAGGGTTTTCCCCCAATTTATATGAATGATCATTTCTAGGCATCTGATCCATCATGGCATGCTGGGTTTGGCTGGAATTCCTTTTCGGGCTCTTCAATGACAGATTCCACTACGGCGTCGATCTGGTCCTCAGTTCCTTATAAGCAACAACTAACCAAAAGCGATTTTTTTATTAATTAACCCTTTTAAAAATTTTATTTTAAAGTTAACCCCCGCGAACTTTATTTATAATTCTAACTTCTTTGGCCATGTTGTGACAAAAAAAAACACTGTCACGCCAGTCCGTATCTAGGCAAGCTCTTGTCACGCCACCACCCGTGGCGTGATAGTGTTGTTTGGTCACGCCATCACCAGTGGCGTGACAAAAAGTGCTATTTCAGCGGACTTATCCTATGACGTGACAATGTTGTTTTGTCACACAACGGGTGGTGGCATGACCAAAGGGGTCAGAATTGGAAATAAAGTTCGCAAGGGATTAACTTTAAAATAAATTTTTTTAAAAAAGGTTAATTAATAAAAAAAAAGTTCACCAAAAGTCAGGAACCACTTCTCTGAATTGGTCATAAATGTATTCTTGTATATGTTATTTCTAAGATACCTGATGCTCACATAAAACAAGTTTTGACTGCCAGACACCACATAAACATCTCAATAGTAAAGTATCAATCTCCAAGGGCACATTTGAAACAACCAGATTAATACGATTCAATCTGAATTTATAACAGTAAACTAAACTCGGAAGAACACACAAACAAAAGGAAACTAGCATGCACTAAACACATATGAGCAATGAAAAAAATTTAAGTTTATATAGCACCACAAGAGGCAAACAACCATGGTTAAACCAATAAAATAGATTATATGATCAAACCAATGAGGAAAATGCAGCAGTGATATCCCAAAATTCCTGCTACACAACTACAACAGCATATGAACTGACACTCTGACAACCATAGAATAACTAGAATTTGATGCAGCAAATACAGAATAAATCGGATGTTCCTTAACTGTCAACTACCAAGTAAATCGAATCCACCCCAAATGCATCATTTCTTAGCAACAAAAGATGCAAAATTACAGAGCACCAACACCTAAAATCAATTTGGTGCCTAAAAAGCTCGACTAGCCATCTACTAATTGCACACTCCACCACAATTCCATCAAATTGCTAAAGGCATCATCCTAGTAAATGCAATTCATGTGAATATATTATACCGAAAGGATGCAGATGTTCTACTGTCCCTTGAACAATAGCACGAAAACAGAGAGTATCATCAAGGAATTTGGAATTTAGTCTTGCAATGAGTAATGACTAGCACATTCACGAATGCTAAGAGACATCCATATTCTATCAATCTGAGATCAAAGAACATAATGGTGATATTTAAGTGGAACTAAGAGTCACCTCAACATATGCAGCTTGTGATCCAGTTGAATATCCATGCCTATATGTCTGGAAAGTAATCAAGCACATTAATCATCATTAGGAGCAAGCATGTCATCATTACCTACAACATTAATCAGTAATGTCATCATCACCGGTAGACGAGGAGGGAGCCGGAGGCGAGGCGGGCGACTACAGAAAGAAGCGAGGCGCCGAGGAGGAGGAGGAGTGGGTGCCGGGAGGAGGGAGGGAGGCGGCGCCAGCGGGAGGAGGAGGGTGGGCGGTGGAGCCAGCGAGGGAGGAGGAGGAGGTCGGCGTCGGGGGAGGAGGGAGGAGGCAGGAGGAGGAGGAGGTCGGCGTCGGCGTCGGGGAGGAGGGATGTAACGTCCCAAAATTTGACTTTTCAAAAATCTTTTGAGTAGTTTAGGTCTCTGGAAAAATTCACCAATTTTATTTGAATTAATAAAGCTTAATTGGGACTTTCATAAATCAAAAACAATTTAATATAATTAATATCAACATCAACTATTATCAAAACTATTTTATTTGGATTCTATGAGCTTGGATATATTTTCTAGAATTTTCTAGAATTTTTCTGAGTTCATTTGCTATTTTCTATTTGCTATTTGGATTTTCAACTATTTTCTAAAAAGGAAAACTATTATAAATCTCAGATTAATTCTTGGGCTAAAACCCTTCCTTAAGCCCATTTCTTTTCTCTAAACCTCGGCCCATCTGATCCGCTTCCAACCCATCTCCTTTGCTCCTTGACCCGATCCATTCCAGCCTGTCTCGCATTTTTCTTGCGGCCGAAGCCCATCCACCTTGGTTTCCTTTTCCGTGCATAAAGCCGCACACCAGCCCACCTTCCGTTTTCTTTCGTGCATGAGCAAGCCAACGCCAGCCCGCCATCCCTTCCTGTGCATGCGTGTGGGAATCCCAGCCGAGTGGCTCGCTTCCATTTTTCTTAGCCCAGCCGCAGCTTTGGCCCTTCCTTTTTGCGTGCGCGTGCCCCAACCGGATGGCTGTCTATTTCCTTTTTCTTTGGTCTCACTGCTTGGTGGTCCCGCCCTTTTGCCAGCTCATCATCTTCAACCTATGGCCACCAAGGACTCTAGAGTCCATGACCAAGACGACGCAGCGCCACCGGCTCCAACCCTAATACCCCATCTCCGGTGCTATATAAAGCAAAGCCTCCGCGTCAATTTCTTCGCTTCGTTCTCCTCCTCCAAGACCCTATTTTCTCCACCCCGATTTCGTCTTGGTTGCGCCGCCATCCACCAAAATCCGAGCACCACCAAAGCTTGTTCATCACCAGATTTCTTCGCCGTCAGTGCCTCTCCACCCGTCTTAGTTTTGCTCAGGGATCGTGATCGACGTGGTCTCACGCCGAGCTCGCACTATCTTCGCCCGAGGACATCTCAGACGCTGCGACCACTGCTGCTCCAAATCATTCCGCCGCCTTGCCAATCTGCTATTTTGGTGAGCTCCTATACTATCTCATGAAGGCCATGTCGTGCCCCGCCCTTCTCATCCAATTACTTCCATCCCGAGGCCTCCTTCGTCGTGGGTTGCCCTCACCGCCAAGAGCTTTGCAAAGATCGGCCATGGTCGCCCTCGCCTCTCGGGTTTCTCCTTGGTGATGTGGCAATCCACCTCCCTTCCGTCGTGATACCTAGGCCCTTTTAGCTTATGTGGCATCCAAATCATCATCTAGTCAGCAGCCACTTGGCACACCAACACCCAAACCCAGATCCAATCTCCTTGAACCCGGTCCATGGTGCACCTACTCAATGACCAGTGGGTCCCACTTGATAAATCCTATTTCTTTTATCTTTTCGGCTGATAATTCTTGCCGATGTCATGCCGATGTCATAATTGTCTTTTCCTTTGGAAAGATAATTCAGTAAATTCGTGAATACTGATTTTCAGTATTTCATGTGATTTCAACTTCCAAAACTCATATATTTTGAATCCGAACTCCGATTGAGTCCATTCAAATTCTAAATTCATCTCAATTCAATATCTATTTATCTGAGATTATTATTTAATTTTTGGAGTTTGTTTGCCTTTGTTATTTATTTTTTTTGCTTTATTTGCTTATTTGCGAGTAGACGTGGATACTATGAGAAGTGCTGATCAAGAAGGAGCTGAAGATCAAGACAGTAGAAGATTAAAGATAAATAAAGATCATTATTGTATAGCAAGGCAAGTTATACCTTTGATCATATTGAACCCAATTTTCCAAAATTATTTTGATTCAAATAATTGCATTTACTTTAATTATTTATTTCAATGTTTTTGGGATTAGTTAATATCCACTTTGCTATGACCTCCTTGTCTAATTGTATACCATAATCTTTTGTCACCCTAGTTTGGTTTATTTAGTTGGTGCTATTGTATTACCAACGTGGGTTGGTTAGATGCGATTAGTTTGCTTAGCCATGCTACGAGTCATCATCTCATGTAAGTTGCAAATATAAACATGACTAAGTGACTATGGAACTATGTGATAAAAACTGTGTGCACTATGTGCTATTACTCGTTGATGGCATATGTTGCACTTAACCAACAGGGTGAGAAAGAATTTAGACGGAGGCAAGTGGACTGTGTGTTATTTTGGTGGAGCTATGTGCGTGGGCTTAATAACCTGTGTGCATAGGGATTTGTAGTCTAATTGGAAGTCTTGCCTTGGTCAATTAAGGACTTAACTTTGTGTGCCATTGAACTGAGCCTTTCGTACAACCACATGCCTGGTATGGGACGGGCCTAACCTAGTAAGTTATGGAGTCTTGACATTGATCACTCAGGTTGTAGGTTAGGCTGTGTGCTTGGGTGGAGGTGTGCTACCAAGTAGTCACATCACGGGGCGGTTCGCCGTGTCCCTGTCCAACGGTGTGTGTCGGACTGACTTCCTGTGTGGGGTTGTCTGACGGTTTGTAAGCACACTGGGAGTATCAATGCTTGAGATGAAGTTTCTGAAAGGTTTTGTTGTGATCAGCTCTGATCCAGTTGATTGCATCTTGTGGGTAAAGTGTACAAACTCTGCAGAGTGTTAAATCAATCTATTCGAATAGCCGCGTCCGTGGTCATGGACATGCTCGGGGATTTCACACGAGGGGTAGATTTTCATAAAACTTGGGATGGGACAGCTGTGTGAGATAACTTATGCAGCTGTGTGAATAACTTGTTTAGGCTATGTGTATTTGTGAAATAAAACTGTCAAATTATTATTGTCTATTTGTTTTGAATTATGCTTTCAATCTATTATTTGTATTCAAACTGCAAATGTTGCATTTCTGCAAAAGAACCACAGAAGCCATTCCTTTGGAATAAGCCATCATGTATAATTGTATTTCTGTGGTACGACTTGCGAGTACGGTGTGTACTCATGCGTGTTGTAAAACATGCAACAGAAATGGAGGGGATCGTCAGTCAATAAGGTCTACTTCAAGGATCGTGGAGAACTAGGTCGCGCACCCCCAGCCAATTACTTGTGGGCATATGGATGGGCATCACTGAAGATTTTCTGTTTTGTTCCGCTGCAGCTTCATTGAGCAATCTGCCATCTGAAGCGTTAATTGTAAGCTTTGACCTTAAGGTCTTTACTCTGATGTTTATTGTATTTGCCTATTTATTAGTTATCTTTGTATATGGAAATGATATTTCACTGATGTTGCCACTGTGTGCACTAGCGTGATCCTAGACTAGTGCAGTATACACAGAGGGTCCGAGTGCATATTTTGGGTCCCGACAGAGGTGGTATCAGAGCCATATCGACTGTAAGTTGTGACCTTAGTTAGAATGGCCGTTTTTAAGGAAAACTTCAAAAGTTATTTTACAAATGGAAAACATCAATGATGTGCTATTCTCATCTTGTCTAGCTTCTAACTCTTCCAATCTATTCCATTCTCATATATATTCTTATGCACCGTTTTGAGTATTAAATTGGACTCGCTTCCCTCATAACTTCTATAGTTGTCGTTACCTGTGCCAAATATCTCGGTGGATGCCCAAGAGTTGTTTTGAGCAACTCTTTGAAGACCGTACAATCAGCAACAACGTATCAATATCTCCCTAAGTGTTCAAGACAAGTTCGTCGCAAGAATTGAAGACCAAGAAGAAGTTGTACATCGCCCTGCCTTCTCCAATCTTCGCCTGCAAGGATCGCAAAGCAGTCAACGTTTGATGAAGACCGTGACCAGTTCAAGCTTTCTTCAGACCAGCCATATAGGATAGATCAGTGTTGGTTCCTCCCGTGTGTTGAGCCAAGTCACCTAGTGAAGTTAGAGTTTAATCGACTAGACGATTAGATTTTCGTTTCCTGTGGTCTGTGTTGTTTGCTTGTGAGTTTTGTATTTCTTAATAGCTCTCCAGCTATTTGTGTTTCTTGGTTTCCCTTGGGGTTAAACCTGCTCCCCTTAGTAGATTGTCTTCCCTCACCTTATGCTTTTCCCTCTCATCTATCATCCCTAATTAGCAAGCAGTTGAAGAACCCCAGTGAAGCCAACCTTGTTAGTAACCTTGAAATAGTCTGCTACCGAGATCTTGTCAACCCCAAGCGATTGCGAAGATCGAGTGGCAGATCCAGTCATAGAACAATTCTTGGTAGCCCAGACTCATTTCATGAACGCGATGATACAGAACATGAACAACATGATGACACAGCAGAATCAGACCACCGCTACTTTAATCAAATTGATGAATCGGAATAACCAAGCAAGCCGTCGTCATCGTCACCAAAGGCGATGCGTAATAGATGATAACCAACAACTATCTCCAGTGCTAGTAGTGACACATCAGAACCCAAGTCAGCTTCCTACCACCTAGAATCAGCCCATGCAAGCGACGATTCAATCGTTAAACAGTGGTAATGTTTGCAAGGATGCACAACTCGTTGCCATCCCAATGGCATGCCCTCAGTTCAAGTTGGTGAAGTTCATGATGGCCAAGCCGCCTGTCTTTGAAGGATCAACCACACTAAAGGATGCAGAATCCTGGATTCGTACCATAGAAGAAAAGCTAATTGTTGTGCAATGCAACGATAATGAGAAAGTTCTCTATGCTACTCATCAATTGGAAGGACTTGCATTAGATTGGTGGGAAAGATTTCGCGCCGCCCATCAGGACTAGCAGACCATCACCTGGTCAGAGTTCACCGCTGCTTTCCATCAACAGCATGTGACATCAAGCAAGAGTGATCAAGAGAAACCTGTTATTCCAATATCCTACACCAAGTCTAGCCGTTGTCCTTTGAAGTGTTGCCAATAAGATAAGTCAGAAGATTGTGCATGTATCCGTTGTGGAGAAATAGGCCATAGTGCCGATGAGCACAATATCAATTATTCCAGTTGCGAAGGAAACCATTCTGTTGGAGAATGTCCAATAAGCAAAATCACATGTTTCTTATGTGAGGGCGATGATTATTGTCCGAGTCAGTGCCCCATGTATTCAGTGTTGACTTCTGCAATACAATGTCAGCGAGAAAATTTCCGAGCCGCAGTCAGAGCATTAGCAAAGGAAGGCAAATCGTTGTCAGTATAGGATTTGTCAGCTGAAGAATCACAAAAGCAGAATGTTGGCTTTGGCAACCCATCTCAAAAGAAAAGCAAGCCAGTATTACTAGCAGAGTGGAGTATGGCAAGAAAGGCCACTATGTCAAGAAATGCCCTGCAAAGCGATGAGCTTCAACCTTCGAGAAGGATAGTCATTCTGCCATAGTCTCGTCAGAAAAATGGCAAGACCTGACACGTTTATGCTACAATTATCGTGGAAAAAAAACATCACTAGCCAGTGTCCTCAGAGGAACCAGTCACTCTCTCCAGATGCAAGGATGCCCGAAGTCATGTCAGTCAAGATCATAACACCCAGAGTAGTGATAACGCGACAGGATCCGTGTGTCCGAAGCAGTCAAAGAAGAGACGTTTGGATCATGATGTTACCAAGGAAGCAAAGATTGGTGATACCAGATTATGCAGCGCCATGTTTCCGTTTGTGGCAGTAAAGTCGTTAGAGAATCATTGTAATATTCCCTTATGCTAAAAGAGCAAAAAGGTGGACATCTTTGTATGCCAGTTGCGAAATAAAAGAATTGTTGGATTATAAATCATTGGATACCTTTCTAAGCGTCTGCCTTTGCAAATGGAGTAATCATACGTTGAGTCATGTTGTTTGAAGGTCATAGAGCCGTAATTATGGAACGTGATGTTGGATCCCAACTCATCATTTTGCATAGCAGTGGGATAACAGTAAATGATTGAAAGCTCTAACCATTGGATAATGTTCATATCCGCAAGGGAATATGCATTGATCATTGCAAGTGATCTATACAACACACAATCGTATCAGAAGTCAAGTTTGTCTTTGACTTAGTACCCAGGATCAGTCAATGTTAGAAGGAATTTCATCAGAGATGATATATGGCGAAAGTTGCCAATGAGTTCGCAGAAATGATAGAGCAGACTAGAGGATTTCCTCAGATAAAGGCAGTGTCAAATCAAGCCCATCAGCTTAGCAAGTGTTAGTGTTGATTGTAAAGTAAAATGGTAGCACAAGGATGTGCGAGGATTTCAATTTATGAGCTAATCTTTAGGACCTCAGAGGTAGCTTGTTTGAGTTTTGAGTAAGTATTTCAGTTTTCCCCAGGATCGTCCATGAACTAGATAGTGTCAGTTGAAGTTCAGTGAAGCTGTTATTTCAAGATAGCCAAGACCCCTTACCATTGTAAAGGGACCAGTTTGCCCAAATCGCCAGAAGTGAACTGAGTCAGTGAGAATTCCAGAAAAGATTAATCACAATTTCAGTGTTCATATTGCCGAATATCAGAAAGAACCTTGATAGCTTTTATCACAGAACATCCAAGAATTTGTGTGTTAAGAGGTTTCGCCAGCACTTCCTAACAACTAAAGTTTCAAGCTACGAATTATCCCAGGCGTAATTCAAAGTTTGCTACCATGGAGCAACAAAGAATGATTTTATTGGATTTGGATTGAGAACCATGAGGTTGAAATCCGTTCTCTCAGGACAGACCAGTATTATAGCAGATGCTTTGAATTAGAAAAGCTACCGCAGGAATCTATTGTTCAGTCAGCTAAAGTTACTTGTGAAAGTCAAAAGTTGAGTCTTGGGTCAGTTTCAAGAGGATATTTGTTGAACCCTAGAGTTCAAACAGATGTTAGACACCAGTGTCGACAAAACAGTGAGATGACAGTTATGTCAAGGAAATCAGTCCTCACGTGAGGCAAGGTTTAGCATTGGAACCCATTGAAGGCTAACAAATGATCCGTGAAACATTGAGTATGTCCGCGTATCTGATCACAAGAAACTCAAGTAGTTGAGGCTCGAACCAACATCTATGTGCAAGCCTTCTGTTTTCTCTAAAAGTACAAAGGTGTACAAAGAGCTCGAAGTTGAATTGTGATGATCCAACTTAAAAGCAAAATATCACGAAATGGATTACCCTGAGTTTGGTATGTCGGAAAGCCAGCCAACAAGTCAGAGGCCAGCTAGAGTACCTCTAGCCCTGAGAATTCAGACATGGGATTTCCCAGGACCCAATCGGAATATAATTTCTTGAAAGGTGAATGTTAATAAGTTGTCAGACAGAT
Source organism: Phyllostachys edulis (assembly GCA_036346405.1). Lineage (NCBI taxonomy): Eukaryota > Viridiplantae > Streptophyta > Magnoliopsida > Poales > Poaceae > Phyllostachys > Phyllostachys edulis. The sequence continues at coordinate 71,985,964 of CM070562.1, forward strand.
TTGCCGCTTCATTCCTATTAATGTCACCAAATTTGGAGACTGCTTAACAGAGTGGTATATGACAGAGGTTGTATATGATAGAGACGATTAATTTGCACAATGTGTCAGAAAAGCTAGTGTCAGGCCGAGGATCCCAGTTTACCTTGTGTCAACATCAGAGTATCTATAAAACCTTGGATAGTTGTTTAAATGTCAATATTGTGTATCACCCTCAATCAGTGGACAGATTAAAAGATCAGTGAGTTTGTGCCTTACTCATAGTACCAAGTTGAGCAAGTAAGTGTTATGTGCAGCCTTCCCCTACAGCACCATCTGTCAGCCAGTTCGTAGTAGTCACCCTCTAAAGTTTACAATGGTTGATCGTGTTAGTCATTGCTCAGCGAGGAGCAGATCATATCACCAAGTATGTACATTTTGCGTTAATCATGAAGCAGAAGGCCAAGTGTATTTAATCCTAAAGGGATTGTAAGTAGCTTAGTTCAAGCAGAAAAGCTATGCAGGTTATACAAATTAGCACCCCGCATTCATGTTTATCGTCAGGATACCTGTTGAAGACTTGTGTTAAGGATTGTGCAACAGAGGTGACAGAGATGTGTTAGTCAGTTCAAATTTTGAAGCTCAGAAGAAGAGTTTGTCAACCCGAGTTGCCAGTCAGTAGCAGAATCTCCTCAACTCCAAAAGTGTCTTCGAGTACCGATCAAGCAGCCCATCAGAAGCAATCAAGTTTCAAGATGCCTTTCCCGCCAAGAGCCTGTTTGTCAAGTTTTTGTTGAAGAAAGAAGTTTAGCTAGAAGCAAGGCGTTTGTTCCGTAAGTGTTCAGAAGGGCAGTTCTGTCAAAGTCAAATCAGTGTGAAAGCCAGAAGAGAACCCAAAGGCTGAGTTTCTTAACCTATTCTATAGCCAGCCTGAATCTCAGGGACGAGATTCCTTTAAGGGGGGGGGGAGGTTTGTAACGTCCCAAAATTTGGCTTTTCAAAAATCTTTTGAGTAGTTTAGGTCTCTGGAAAAATTCACCAATTTTATTTGAATTAACAAAGCTTAATTGGGACTTTCATAAATCAAAAACAATTTATATGATTAATATCAACATCAACTATTATCAAAACTATTTTATTTGGATTCTATGAGCTTGGATATATTTTCTAGAATTTTTCTGAGTTCATTTGCTATTTTCTAGTTGCTATTTGGATTTTCAGCTATTTTCTAAAAAGGAAAAACTATTATAAATCTTAGATTAATTCTTGGGCTAAAACCCTTCCTTAAGCCCATTTCTTTTCTCTAAACCTCGGCCCGTCTGATCCGCTTCCAGCCCATCTCCTTTGCTCCTTGACCCGATCCATTCCAGCCCGTCTCGCATTTTTCTTGCGGCTGAAGCCCATCCGCCTTGGTTTCCTTTTCCGTGCGTAAAGCTGCACACCAGCCCACCTTTCGTTTTCTTTCGTGCATGAGCAAGCCAACGCCAGCCCGCCATCCCTTCCTGTGCATGCGCGTGGGAATCCCAGCCGAGTGGCTCGCTTCCATTTTTCTCAGCCCAGCCGCAGCTTTGGCCCTTCCTTTTTGCGTGCGCGTGGCCCAACCGGATGGCTGTCTATTTCCTTTTTCTTTGGTCTCACTGCTTGGTGGTCCCGCCCTTTTGCCAGCTCATCATCTTCAACTCAGGGCTACCAAGGACTCTAGAGTCCATGACCAAGACGACGCTTGTACCGTCGGCTCCAACCCTAATACCCCATCTCCGGTGCTATATAAAGCAAAGCCTCCGCGTCAATTTCTTCGCTTCGTTCTCCTCCTCCAAGACCCAATTTTCTCCACCCCGATTTCGTCTTGGTTGCACCGCCATCCACCAAAATCCGAGCGCCACCGAAGCTTGTTCACCACCGGATTTCTTCGTCGTCAGTGCCTCTCCACCCGTGCCGTCTTCGCCTGCGGGATCGCATCGACGTGGTCTACGTCGTGCTCGCATTATCTTCGCCCTAGGACATCTGCATCGCCGTTGACCCCGTCGTTCCGAATCTGTCCACGCCACCCTTGCCAATCTGCTATTTTGGTGAGCTCCTGTATTATTTGCATGCGTCATGTCGTGCCCCGGCCCCTTCTCATCCAATTACTTCCATCCCTGAGGCTTCCTTCGCGCGGGTTGCCCTCACCGCCAAGAGCTTTGCGTACGGGCCATGGCTGCTCCTCGCCTCTCGGGTTTCTCCTTGCCCGACGTGGCAATCCACCTCCCCTTCCTGTTAGCAGCCACCTAGGCCCTTTTAGCTTATGTGGCATCCAAATCATCATCTAGTCAGCAGCCACTTGGCACACCAACACCCAAACCCAGATCCAATCTCCTTGAACCCGGTCATGGTGCACCTACTCAATGACCAGTGGGTCCCACTTGATAAATCCTATTTCTTTTATCTTTTCAGTTGATAATTCTTGCTGATGTCATGCCGATGTCATAATTGTCTTTTCCTTTGGAAAGATAATTCAGTAAATTTGTGAATACTGATTTTCAGTATTTCATGTGATTTCAACTTCCAAAACTCATATCTTTTGAATCCGAACTCCGATTGAGTCCATTCAAATTCCTAAATTCATCTCAATTCAATATCTATTTATCTGAGATTATTATTTAATTTTTGGAGTTTGTTTGCCTTTGTTATTTATTTGTTTTGCTTTATTTGCTTATTTGCGAGTAGACGTGGATACTACGAGAAGTGCTGATCAAGAAGGAGCTGAAGATCAAGACAGTAGAAGATTAAAGATAAATAAAGATCATTATTGTATAGCAAGGCAAGTTATACCTTTGATCATATTGAACCCAATTTTCTAAAATTATTTTGATTCAAATTATTGCATTTACTTTAATTATTTATTTCAATGTTTTTGGGATTAGTTAATATCCACTTTGTTATGACCTCCTTGTCTAATTGTATATCATAATCTTTTGTCACCCTAGTTTGGTTTATTTAGTTGGTGCTATTGTATTACCAACGTGGGTTGGTTAGATGCGATTAGTTTGCTTAGCCATGCTACGAGTCATCATCTCATGTAAGTTGCAAATATAAACATGACTAAGTGACTATGGAACTATGTGATAAAACTGTGCACTATGTGCTATTACTGTTGATGGCATATGTTGCACTTAACCAACAGGGTGGGAAAGGATTTAGATAGAGGCAAGTGGACTGTGTGTTATTTTGGTGGAGCTATGTGCGTGGGCTTAATAACCTGTGTGCATAGGGATTTGTAGTCTAATTGGAAGTCTTGCCTTGGTCAATTAAGGACTTAACTTTGTGCGCCATTGAACTGAGCCTCTCGTACAACCACATGCCTAGTATGGGACAGGCCTAACTTAGTAAGTTATGGAGTCTTGACATTGATCACTCAGGTTGTAGGTTACGCTGTGTGCTTGGGTGGAGGTGTGCTACCAAGTAGTCACATCACAGGGCGGTTCGCCGTGTCCCATCCCAACGGTGTGTGTCTGACCGACTTCTGTGTGGGGTTGTCTGCGGTTTTAAGCACACCGGGAGTATCAATGCTTGAGATGAAGTTTCCGAAAGGTTTTGTTGTGATCAGCTCTGATCCAGTTGATTACATCTTGTGGGTAAAGTGTACAAACTCTGTAGAGTGTTAAATCAATCTATTGGAATAGTCGCATCATGATCATGGACATGCTCGGGATTTCACCCGAGGGGTAGATTTTCATAAAACTTGGGATGGGACAAATTGTGTGAGATAACTTATGCACTGTGAATAACTTGTTTAGGCTATGTGTATTTGTGAAATAAAACTGTCAAATTATTATTGTCTATTTGTTTTGAATTATGCTTTCAATCTATTATTTGTATTCAAACTGCAAATGTTGCATTTCTGCAAAAGAACCACAGAAGCCATTCCTTTGGAATAAGCCATCATGTATAATTGCATTTATGTGGTATGACTTGCGAGTACGGTGTGTACTCATGCGTGTTGTAAAACATGCAACAGAAATGGAGGGGATCATCAGTCAACAAGATCTACTTCAAGGATCGTGGACAACTAGGTCGCGCACCCCCAGCCGATTGCCTGTGGGCATATGGATGGGCATCACTGAAGATTTTCTGTTTTGTTCTGCTGCATCTTCATTGAGCTATCTGCCCTCTGAAGCATTAATTGTAAGCTTTGACCTTAAGGTCTTTACTCTGATGTTTATTGTATTTGCCTATTTATTAGTTATCTTTGTATATGGAAATGATATTTCACTGATGTTGCCACTGTATGCACTAGCGTGATCCTGGACTAGTGCAGTATACACAGAGGGTCCAGAATTGCATATTTTGGGTCCCGACAAGGGAGGAGGAGGACCACGGCGGAGCGGGCCGGTGGACAAGGAGGGAGCCGGAGGCGAGGCAGGCGGCGGCACAGGCGGGCGGAGGCGCCAAGGGAGGAGGAGGGCACGCAGGAGGAGGAGGAGTGGGAGCCGGGGAGGTGTGAGGGAGGCAGCGTGAAAGCATCTAGGCCCCTAAAAATTGGTTTTGGTAATTAATGACAATATGTGAATATAGGATTAACATGTTTATTGAGTATTTACAAGGTTAAATCCCATTGGTGAATGTGTTGATACAAAGTGACATGCGAAATGGACTACACGAGGATCTTTTGGCTCAAAGACAAGGTACAAGTAGTCTAGGATCTCTTTTTCATTTTACCGGTCTAGGAGCTTTGGATAAAAGACCGGATTATAGGATAAACATTGTACTATTAAGAGGGATCATGGCTAGTAGCTTGATAGCATGTTCTTGTGCAATATGGATCAATTTAGGATCATGCATGCATTTGAATTTAAACTTGAAATAAAATTGAAAAGTTCTAAGTGTTTCATCCAAAATCGGTAGTACTGCGATTATACTTGCGATCGTATCGCTTGTGTGTATGACCGGACTTTGCTTACGGTAGTACCGATTTTGAAGGAACAACCAAATAAATTTTCAGCTTAAACGACCGGCTCCTTGAACGGTCAGATCGCATCGCGATCTTTCCGCATTTTAGTTAGGCGGTTCTATAAAATCGAAGCGTTACAAATCGCCTCGAATCTTTCTTGAAAATCGGTCGTATCAGCTCATGGGCAACGGTCCGTTTGCTATCGTTCAATTTTGTGAGGCGGTTCAATAAAAAGCAGAACAAGTGCAAATCGCTCTAAAACTTAATCGAAATCGGACGTTCGCTCTTAGGAACGGTCGCATCGCCTTCGGTCATTCCGATGTTTTTACGGCGGTACAAAATTCCAGAACCAATGCAAATCTTCAACGAATCACAAAACCCTACGAACGGTCGTACCGCTCGCATAAACGGTACGACCGGGGCAAATCGGACATACCGCGCTTTTGCCTGCGGTCGTTCCGACTGGGAATTCAACGGCTACTTTTTCCTTTTTTAGTATCTGTTCTAGCCGCTGATCAGGTATGCAAGTTAGAAGTCTTCGCATCAAGACTTTGTATCTTCTTGATCGTTCGATTTTGCTCAAAACTTGGATTTCGTCTCCAACGGTCATAATTGTTGGTGGGGGCTATAAATACACCCCCACCTGCTCAAGTCAAGGTTGCTAGTGCCCATTTGACATTCATAGAGCCTTGAGAGCCCTTGCATTCACTCAACACTCAAGACACTCTTGTGCATTCATTGTGAGCTTGTTGAGATACATTCAAGTGCATTCATTCTCCTAGTTGATCCATGTGCACTTGAGTGCCGTCAAGTGAAGACTTTGATCTATTACTCTTGGAGTGTTGCCGCACTCCTAGATGGTTGGCGGTGGAGCACGGTGATCTCTTCGAAGAAGATTGTGAAGAGGCCCGGTGCAAGCTTGTGAGTGGTTCGGTGTTCACCATCTCCTGAGCGGAGGAAGAACAACCATAGTGACTTGAGGAAAGGCTTAATTGTGGAGCCGGCTTGAGACGTCAAGCTCCTCAACGTGGACTAGTGAAGACAAGCAAGTCTTCGATACCACAGGAAAAACATCGTCGTGTCTTTGTGGTTATCTCTAGTCTTTACTTTCATATTTATTTTTCTAGCTTGTTTATTGTGATTAATTTGCCTAGCTAGAAGAATAACTTGTTTAGACTAAGTTGTTATTGACCAAAATTGTTAAATCGCTAAAAAGTTTAAAAACCTCCTATTCACCCCCCCTCTAGTCAGTTATCCTTGATCCTACATAGCGCTGGGGCAGGAGGCGTCGGGGAGGAGAGGAGCGGGCACGAGAGGGAGGAAGGAGTGGGCCGCACGGGCGTGCGCCTAGGGTTTGCGGGCAGGTGGGGGGAGGAGATTTTATGTAGTGGCAAACATGGGTAAATACCCCCAACTTGGGGGGTAAACTTGGAATGGAGGACGTGGGAAGCCGCGGGAAGGGCAACTTCCGGCTTTCGGCTTTCTCCCATTAGACACAGCTTTCGGCTTTGGGAAAAACCGTGCAAAAAAGCCGCCCATTTGGAACCGCTTCCGGAAAGTCGGAAGCTGAAGCTATTCCAAACACCCCCTACATTGCCCGACTATGGTAATTAACAATGCCGGTCTCTTTCGCGTTGCCTGACCATGCCGACATACCTTGTCTGCCCATGCTAGACTCTTTCGCTTGACCGCTAGGCCATGACCCAGGCCACCAATTATAGCTTGCGTCGGCGTTCGCTCGACTACTTAGGGCATGACCCGGGCTGCTGTAGAGGGCAAGGTTATGTTGTTTAGCCACAGCAAAGGAAAGCGTGGAGGAGGAGGTCAAACCAGGGTTAGAGTAGCGCAGAAGATTCCCGCGACCGTGAGGTTAGAGCGATCGATGCAAACCTTAGTTTGCCCGAGACACCTCCATCGACGAAGTCAGTCAAAAGAAGGGAGTAGGTGTGATGTCCCATGAAATTACCCCAGGAGTAATCACACTTAGGCATATGGATTACTATTCGTTTGCTCAGTAGAACACTGCTCCAATGAATAGTAAGCCTTTACTAGAGTTAACGCAGCAAAACAATAAGATAGAAACTATACTTTTATTCTAGTTAGCCACACAATGCTAGGGTTCTTACATAGTAATTTATCACCACAAAATGGGACTAAGTCCCTTCGCTTGCCTGCCAAGCTCCCTTGGTCGCCTATTCATCCCATGCGTTGAATATGATGCCCATCTTGCCCTGGTCCTCATAGTCAGTGCCTTCTCCTCCTGTGGTTGCTTCGGTACCTACAAGTCTGTCGTCCCCACCCGGGATAGTTCCCGGCCGGATAAGGATCTACAAAGGAGAATACTAATAAGGTTGAGTACACGAATGTACTTAGCAAGCATTAATAGCAAAAATACACTAAATGCCTCAGCTCTGTTGTCATTACAAGTTCTAATTCATCTCTTTTTCTGAAAATAATTTATTAAAACATTAGGTGGCAAATTTTAATTCTAAAAAGACTACTAGCCACTTGGAGAGAAGATAGACCCCTGGTGGTTCTCGTAGACTCCAATCCAGGAGACTGGCATGAATTCATGATTTGATATAGCACTGCGCAGGCTTTGTACCACTTTACCTACAGTTATTCTGAGCTCTCTATGAACCAGGTCCACCGCATTTCCTTAGATGCGATTTCAAGTTCAGAATACAGAATGTTTTCCAGGTTACGTGATTAAGTCTCCACCCATTACTTTCCGTCGGTGCTGATTTAGTCACGGTGTTGACCTCGTCATCCATCGAGTTCCAGTAATGTTGGTTGGGGCAGCTTTCGTCCGTGCCCAACACTCCACCTTGGGGCGGCTCTCTTCCGTGCCCAAACTCTCCAACGTGTCTCGTTGTGGAGAACATAATTACGTAACAAGGTAGCATTTTCTGCCGTCGAAACGGGAAAATGGTTGGTACTGAATTTACGGCCTTTGACCGAGTAAGAGTTTTGTTTGTCCTTATATTATAACCATATGTAAAAAGGGGCCCGCCTCTTACCTCATCATCATCGTCGTCGTCTCGTTCCCCTGCTCGGGGCCTCCTTTTACCAACCTAGTAATTCTCATTCTTCTCCTCATCCTCATTTCTTATCTTTATCATCTTTATCTCATTCATTTGATTTGATTTTGAGAAAAACAATTTTGATGCAATGAACATATAATACAACAATATATGGTTTACATTTAATATAACTATGTTAATGTTCAAGAGAATCGCTTGCCTTCGTAATTGTAGGAAAGGTTGGCGTTGATGAATCTCTGATCAATTCCTCCTGTCAGTGTTGGTTCGTCCTCTGTAGCAATCCGGCAGCACGAATAATAATATAAACAAATACTTAGTTGATTTGAGTGATATTATGAATACAAAAATTAGTAGATTCGATTTTGTTAGCTAGTTTTAATTTAATAACACTTTTCGGGTCCCTCGCTAAGTTAGCACTTTCTTAACGGCGACCATTCTACGGTCTATCGGCTTGTACTAAACGTTGGTCTAATAACTACGAAATACGAACGATTAACAATCCTATGGTTAACTTATATTTACTACATACATTAATTAACACAATTTATTAGAGACTATACAATTTTCCTAAACTTAATCCCTCTAATCCATCTCTCAACTAACCCCCTAATTACTTTCTCTCCCCTTAACCCTTACATCGGCCGACACACACACAGCCCTCCCCAACCTCTCAGTTGCATCTTCCCCCAAATCTCTCTCTCCCCCATTTAACCGCCGCCACCGCCGGTCTCCAGCTTCGGCCCACCCCGCTGCTCCCTCTGCTCGGCTCGTCGCCACTCTACACCGCCTCCTCCTGCCATTGGTCAGTCCCGCCTCCTCTCGGCTCGGCCGCCGACCTCTTCTCGGTGCACACAGGGTCAACGCCTTGGTTCAAGCCTCCTTGGTTTCTACCATCGGCTCTCACCGCCTTGGTCCCGGTTGTTGTCGCCACCCCGACGGCTCTTGGCGCCGCCGCCTCTACCGGCTCTCCCCTAGCCTCCCTAGCGCGGCCAGGAGGCCAGCGCCACTTTGGTTCCCCACACGCCCGAGGCCAGGCTCGGCCCCGGTCCAGCGCCGCTCCCCCGAACTCGACTCGGCCGCCCCTCCTTGCACATTCCGGCTCGGCCGACTTGGCCTCCGGCCGTCGGTGCCCTGGGCCCGGCCCCAAACTCCCGATGCTCCTGGCTCGGTTTGCTACAGAGGTTAACCCACCCCCTACTCTCTCTCTCTCTCTACTCCTCTCCCTACTGCTCTACGATGGATGAACTGAGAGGTCTATTTGGCTACTGATGAACTGAGAGCTATATGATGATGCTACTGAGATCTGGTGCTATGTGAGAATGATGTGTATGCATGCGACCCTCTTTGAGGGTGCAACTAGGGTTACCTCTTGGCTTTGGTTCTCGAGATGGGGAGGAGGATGGCGATCTTGGCCTCGTCTTTGGTGCTCTCCTCTTCTCCCTCGCTGCAGTTGGCTTGCAGGCTATGATGATGTAGAACTTGAACTTGTTCCTCCTCCTGGCTGCCTTGATGCCTAGCGATGTCGCTGGTTGTTGACGGATTCGAAGCTGTCGCCGACTCCGTTCTTTCTCCTTTGGTCTTCCTCCAACTCCTTTTGCTACTCTTCCCCTCCTCTACTCTCTGTGGGTGCATTGTGTTTGGTGAGGCTGATGGCTTGCTTGCCTTCGGTTGTAAGGAAATGGGAGGGGGGAATGGCTCTGGCTGGGAAGAAGTGGGAGGGGGAATGTATTGCCGTGTTTCTCTGGGGGATGAATCTTGTGGCTGGCTCTGCGCTGAGGGAATGAATGTGGAATGGGGAGGGGGTGAATGGGGGCTGTGCTTCTGTGTGCAGGTTTGGCCTTATCAGGGAGCATGCATTCTGTTGGCTCCTCTTGGCTAGGCACAAGACCACTATGCCCTTTTTGCCTGGCCCCTCATGCCATGTTGCCTTTGGCTGTGACCAAAAGCTGGTGAGGCTTTGCTTGGTTCCTTCGGCTTGATCCACGAATGAGTAGGAAGCTCCCATGAGCTTTGCTGGCTTTCTACCGGGTGGTTCTTCTTGCCTTCGGCTGAGGAGAAAAGAGATGGGGAATGGCTTGTGTGCTTGGGTTTTTGAGAAGGGCAGTGGGTGATGGATGGTGGGAATATTGGCTTACTATTGTGGGTTGTGCTGGCTGTGCTACCCTGTTTGGGGCTTCAGCTGCTGGGTTGGATATTTGCAGGATTGCTGGCTGGGCAGCAAACATGCTAATGGTGCTGGTTTCGATACACCCAGTGATGCTTTGGCTGAGGGTGGCTTGTACTGGGATGTGCATTGTGGGATTATCTTGCGGTTGCTGCCATTGCAAATAGTGGGTATTGTATTCTAATAATGCCGGATGAGGAGACCCACAGAAGTGACAGATACCGAACGACTTCAAGTAGTCTAGACACCTTGACGATCAAGGACCGACTAACTCCGGTTGGTATGGATATCTTGATAGTCAAGGGACCGACGGCTCAGATTGTTCCGGGTATAATACTACACTTTGGGAAATCTGACGGCCACTCCTTAAATTCTACTGCTCACCAAAACTGTTTTCAACTTAGCTTGCTAATCGTTTTCTGCATTTCTTGGTGAGCGATGGAAATGGATTGAGGGACAGTTCGATAGACTGGTGATCAATGGATGAGGATTCAAGGAGGGCTTCGGCAAAATGCATGCAACATTTTTATTATTGAATGCAAACTACTATGGGTTGTAATTATTTACATAACCAATGATGCAATGAGATGATAATGATGCACTGTTATTGTAATGCTTCATGCAGACAAATGTGCTAATGATATGCTTAATGCAACTGAGGTTATGTTTTGATATTAATTTAATGGATTTTTAATTATGCTAGTTACCGATTACTGCTAAATAGATTAGTTTAATTACGTGGGTTCTCATAGTAGACGAAGAGATTGGGGGTGCGCTCCACCATAGCACTTGGTTGAGGTCAAGTCTCGGTTGGCAAAGCGCTAAAGCGAGGGGAAACTCTCTTTTGCCAAATAATCTAGAAAAAAAAAATTCATAATTGAATCTTTGCCAGTGAAAAGTTGTGTAGTAGGCCAACTTTCTCTAAGCAATATTACGTGCGGTCTCTCTACCCCCAAAAGGTCCATGATCCATGTTAGAGTTTGTATCTATCTGTGCCGAGTATATCTCCAAGTATATCTTCTTCTGTTTGTAACAAATATGCCTTAGAGTTGAAGTTTGTAACAGACTCTTTGTACATGCATTGATTCTATAAATACACATCATGCGGCCCGAGAGGGTTACACACTTCAACCGTTGTTCTCTGAAAGTTTACATGGTATCAGAGCTTGGCTCTTCCACCAAACACATCTATGGCGACTTCATCCTCTTCGTCGTCCCCTCTTGGCCATCCTGTCTCTGAGAAGCTCACAAGGGAGAACTACTTGTTGTGGAAGGCGCAAATCCTTCCCGTTGTGCGTGGAGCATGGCTTACAGGCTATCTGGATGGAACGACGCCGGAGCCGTCCAAGACCCTGGAGATTGCAAAGGACAAGGGCACCGAGACGGTGCAAAATCCTGCCTATGCGCAATGGGTGGCGCAAGATCAGCAGGTTCTGAGTTACCTGCTCAACTCCAAGGAAGTCCTGACGCAAGTTGTGTCGATGTCAACTTCGGCACAAGTATGGCGTGCTGTGGAGGAGATGTTTTCCTCCAGGTCTCGAGCTCGGGTGATGCACATCCGAATGGCTCTTGCGAACACACATAAAGGAAATCTGTCAGCTGTAGAATACTACGCCAAGATGAAGGCTCTCGGCGATGAGATGGCATCGGCCGGGAAGCATGCTGATGATGAAGAGATGGTCTCCTATATCCTTGCCGGCCTAGACATCGAATACAATCCTCTTGTATCGGCCATAGTAGCACGGGTAGATCCAATCTCCTTGAGTGAGTTGTATGCCCAACTACTCAGTTTTGAGATGCGGATGGAACTGCTTCAAGGTTCTAGAAATCAGTTTCAGTCATCAGCAAATCTTGCTTCAAAAGGAGCCCATGGTGGCTTCAATCCGCGAGGTCACGGCGACCGTGGTCGAGGCGGCGGTCGTGGCCGTGGAGACTACTACAACAGCAATAATAATCAGAGGCAAGGAGACAATGGAGGCAACACCAACTACAATTCTGGAGGTCCCAAGCCGACATGCCAACTGTGCAAGAAGGTTGGCCACACGGTGATAAAGTGCTGGAAGCGTTTTGACTCCAATTTCATGGGGGAAGAGAAGTTTGCAGGCTCAGTTGTTTCCTCCTATGGTGTTGATACCAATTGGTATATAGATACAGGTGCGACCGATCACATCACGAGTGAGCTTGATAAGATGACCGTGCGTGACAAGTACAATGGGCATGATCAAGTCCACACGGCAAATGGCGCAGGTATGAAAATTAGTCACATTGGTCACACTATTGTTCATACCCCCAATCGCAATCTTCATCTCAATAATGTTCTTCATGTTCCTAATGCCAAGAAAAATCTTGTCTCTGTCCATCGTCTTGCCTCTAACAATAAAGCCTTTCTTGAGTTTCATCCAAACTTCTTTTTTATCAAGGATTAGGCAACGAAGAAAGTAATTCTTCGCGGCAGATGTGAAGGAGGACTTTATCCCCTAGTGTCACCGCAACCAAATACAAAGAAACAAGCCTTTGGGGTGCGTTTGGTACGTGTAATCTCATATTCCCCTATAATCTAACATTCCCCTCAATCTGGTTACTGGTAAACACATTACCCGTAATCTAAGATTCCAACGTTTGGTTGATTTGAAGGAAACTACATATTAGTCTTTATCATAATTTCAAACCATGAAGGTTAATATCTATAAATTTTGAATTTTACAATTTAAAATTCCAACATTTAAATTTCATTTTTATGATTCAAAAGTTTAAATTTTGGATTTTGAAAATTTAAATTTAAAAATACGAGTTTTGGAGTTTAGATTCTCGATATTTGAAATTCCGAAACTCAAAATTGAAACTTTCAAAATTCGGCTTTGTAAAATTTAATTCTTAGAATTTGAATATCTGAAATCTAGAATTCGAAATTTGAAAGAAAGAAAAAAATATTTTCGAAACCCAACCTTGAAATTTTGAATTTTGAAATTTAAATTGTCTGAATTTAAGGTTCCAAAATTTAGGATTCAAATTTTTGATATTTTGGTTTCGAAATTTATATTTTGAAAAAATAAATTTTAAATTCCATAATTCAGATATTCGAATGTTAAAATAAATCATAATTTGGATTTTGAATTCTGAAAGTTCAAAATTTGACCATGATGAATCAAAAGCACATGATAAAAATGCAATAACAAAGATTACTTTTCCTTGGTAATCTAAGATAGACATCTTTCTACAGGAAAGAGATTCCTGGAATTGATGGTAATATGTTTCCCAAGGTAATCTCAAATTCCTAGTTCAGATTCCTGGATGTTTTACCAAGCAAGGTAATCTCATAGGATTACTAGATGATTCCTGGTAATCCTCGAAGGATTTCGCCAACCAAACGCACCCTTGGTGTCGTCAAACCATCCTCAACAAGGTGGCATAATCGCTTAGGTCATCCATCGTCAATTATTGTTCGGCAAGTCCTCAAAAATAATGAGCTTCCTTGTTCTAGTGAGTCTAGCAATAAAGATTCTGTGTGTGATGCCTGTCAACAAGCAAAAAGTCATCAATTGCCCTATCCCAAGTCTACTAGTGTGTCTACTGTTCCTTTAGAACTTGTGTTCTCAAATGTTTGGGGACCTGCCCCTAGTTCTGTTGGTCAACATACTTACTATGTAAGCTTTATTGATGACTATAGCAAGTTTACATGGATCTATCTCTTGAAAAAAAAGTCTAATGTCTTTCAAGTGTTTCACAATTTTCAGAATCTTGTTGAACGCCTCCTTGGTAGGAAAATTATCACCATGCAAACCGATTGGGGTGGTGAATATCAAAAATTAAATTCTTTTTTTTCAAAAGATTGGCATTGCTAGCTCATCATGTGTCATGTCCCTATGCCCATCAACAGAATGGCTCAGCTGAACGAAAACACAAACATATTGTTGAAGTAGGTCTAGCCTTGCTAGCCTATGCATCCATGCCGTTGAAATTTTGGGATGAAGCTTTCCTTACTGCCACCCATTTAATCAATCTTCTGCCAAGCAAAGTTATTAATTTTGCTACTCCTATGGAGCGTCTTTTTTGGCACAACACCAGATTATTCATCGCTCTGAATATTTGGTTGCGCTTGTTGGCCTAACTTTAGACCCTATAATTCCCGCAAGCTTGCTTTCCGATCCAAGCAATGCGCCTTTCTTGGCTATAGTAATCTCCACAAGGGATATAAATGCCTTGATATCTCTTTAGGTCGTGTTTACATCTCTCGAGATGTTATTTTTGATGAATCTGTCTTTCCTTTTGCCACTTTACACCATAATGTAGGTGCGCATCTTAGGGCAAAGATTCTACTCCTTCCATCTATCCTTCTTAATCCATCGCCATCTGATCAAGGGGGAGAATCAATACGTGCTGATCAATTGACTAATGGACATACTAATCCTGCTAATTCGGCTGGTAGTGTTCCTATATGTCATGTTGTGCAGAACACTGCGAATGGCGAGGACGTATATGATGTGCATGGCGCTGGAATTGAGACCGCTAAGAATGGCGAAGCAAATGGTGACATGCATGACGCTGCACTTGAACATGGCACTGCACTTGAAGTTGAGTTTCCTGCTCAACAGCCTGCCGAGCCAGCTTCCGGATCGGCATCAATCGGCCCAGCGTCCTCCTCGCAGTGCTCATCAATCGGCTCAACGTCCTCTTCTGCAACTTCAGTTCCTACACCTCAGCTAGCATCGTCTCGCCCAGCAACACGTCTACAAAGCGGCATTCGTAAGCCACGTCAATTCACTGATGGTACTATACGCTATGGATGCTTGTGTGCAACAGGAGAACCACAGGATCTGCAAGAGGCTATTACTGATTCTAGATGGAAGAAGGCAATGGATGAGGAATATTTGGCACTAATGAAGAAAAAAACCTGGCATCTGGTTCCAGCACAGAAAGGGAAAAACATAATTGACTGTAAGTGGGTGTATAAAATTAAAAGGAAATCAGATGGTACCATTGACAGATATAAGGCTCGACTAGTAGCAAAAGGGTTCAAGCAGCGCTATGGTATAGACTATGAAGATACCTTTAGTCCGGTTGTTAAAGCAGCTAGTATTAGAACTATATTGGCCATCGCTGTATCCAGGGGATGAGGTTTGAGGCAATTAGATGTGTAGAACGCGTTTCTTCATGGTGTTCTAGAAGAGGAAGTCTATATGAGGTAGCCACCAGGTTATGAAGATAGTCACTTGCCAAGGTATGTATGCAAGCTTGACAAGGCATTGTATGGTTTGAAACAGGCGCCAAGAGCATGGTATTCCCGATTGAGTGCAAAATTGCAAGAACTTGGTTTTATTCCATCAAAATCAGACACCTCATTATTTATTTATAATAAGTTAGGCATTACAATATTTATACTTATCTACGTGGATGACATTATTGTCACTAGTTCCTCAAGCAAGGCAGTTACAACACTCTTGCAAGATTTGAATAAAGATTTTGCACTCAAGGATTTAGGGGACTTGCACTATTTTTTGGGAATTGAAGTTAAGAAGACACAAGATGGTATACTGTTGTCACAAGAAAAATATGCATCTGAACTTCTTGGTCGTGTTGGAATGCGACATTGTAAGCCGGCTACAACTCCTTTGTCAACCACTGAGAAACTCTCGGCAAGTGAAGGAGATCCCTTGAGTCCCGAAGAGTCTACAAAGTATCGAAGCATCGTTGGAGCCCTTCGGTATCTAACTCTTACCCGGCCTGATATTGCCTTTTCAGTAAACAAGGTATGTCAGTATTTGCATGCACCTACTATGGTGCATTGGATAGCTGCTAAGAGAATTTTAAGATATCTCAAGAACACACTGGATCTTGGAATAACATTCAAGAAGTCGGCATCTACCTTAGTGAGCGCTTTCTCTGTTGCAGACTGGGCCGGGTGTCCAGATGATAGAAGATCAACCGGTGGCTTTGCAGTGTTTGTGGGTTCAAATTTGGTGTCTTGGAGTGCTCGAAAACAGGCTACTGTTTCAAGGTCCAGCACAGAGGCTGAATATAAAGCATTGGCTAATGCTACAACCGAAATTATTTGGGTGCAGTCCTTGCTCGCTGAACTTGGTGTACCACAATTGAGAGCCCCTTGTTTATGGTGTGATATCTAGGTGCCACATATCTCTCAGCCAATCCTGTATTTCATGCAAGAACCAAACACATTGAAGTTG
Source organism: Phyllostachys edulis (assembly GCA_036346405.1). Taxonomy (NCBI): domain Eukaryota; kingdom Viridiplantae; phylum Streptophyta; class Magnoliopsida; order Poales; family Poaceae; genus Phyllostachys; species Phyllostachys edulis. Next base: position 72,002,260 of record CM070562.1, read on the forward strand.
ACTATCATTTTGTGAGAGAACGGGTGGCGCACAAGATGCTAGATATTCGATTCATACCATTAGGAGATCAAATCGCAGATGGATTCACAAAGTCAATCTCTACTCGGCAACTGGAAGCATTCAGGCGCAATCTTAACTTGGACAAGTTATGATTGAGGGGGGGCTGTTAGAGTTTGTATCTATCTGTGCCGAGTATATCTCCAAGTATATCTTCTTCTGTTTGTAACAGATATGCCTTAGAGTACATGCATTGATTCTATAAATACACATCATGCGGCCCGAGAGGGTTACACGCTTCAACCGTTGTTCTCTGAAAGTTTACAATCCATATGCTCTCTCTCTGCCTAGCAATGAAATTGTGTGGCACGCTAGGGGCATGCATTATGTAAACTTCTGGGTTGTATCCGATTAGCAGATTTCAAAGTTGTAGATTTTTCCCCAAAAACAGGGCCAGAGCTAGGTCTCATTTTCCATTAATAAAAAAAGAAACCGATAATAGCGTTTAAACTCCCCACCACACTACTACGAGTCTATACGATACCAAGACAGCTTGCAGAAAAGACAGGATTGTTATTCCCCACAATTTCAACACTTCACAATAGATTTTCAACCTGATCAGCTACAGAAAAACAAGACTTGAGAATTTTTTGCTGGAAGCACGCATCCACCACTGTCAGTTTTTGCGTCAGCATTGATATCTTCGACGCCTCCTCCTCCCATTAACAGTCCAGTTAACTAAAGTGAAACATCTTCTGCAACTCGGAGCCCCAGCAAAGTGGTTGCCATGCAGACTCAAGTGAGAGAACTTCACAGGCACAACAAATGGAAATCGTATATTCCTGTTACATTATTGGTGTTAATCCAACCGTCTCCTTCAAAATTTCTTTAATGATGTTACTTGCTTCACTGCCCTCCCTGAACCTCAGCATGCCACACGCTTCCATATATTTATCACTCCCGACCGTTTCCATTGCTCTTGAATGTAAAAAATTATAATGTAAAATTGACCTTTTATCTGTCAGCAATCAACTCCGAAGTCAGACTTTTTTCGGTTGAAATGTTCCATTCGTTCTATATATAAACTGAAGAGGTAAGTTAACCTTTGATCCATACATATACTGCTGATTCCAATAGCTGAACATTTGCCACACAAAGCTTGGTTCATCAAATAAAAGATACATGTTTCATTCAAACAGCCCATGTCATTCGGTTCTGAATTTGGATACCACACGACAATTAGTTCAGATACCAAATACTTTGCACGAACTGCATGTTTCTGCAAAGCAAAAAACTACACAAATAGCTTCTCATCTAAGATATGCACCAATATGCGATACCGGTACGGCGATACGACGATACCCCATTTCAAAAAAAAAAAAAAACGATACGGCTGTATATATATATATATTAAAAATAATAAAAAATAAAAAATATGATACTTGATAAGTTTCAGTCAATGACTTACCTTTACTCCAGCTGTCCAGCAGTGTATAGAACATAGATTGATAGGTCAGAAATGTCCAGGCAGCATACACAATAGAAATTATAGACTTGTACTCCATTTGTCCAGCAACCAGCATACATGTAAATTTATCAATGTATCCTGCAGGCTGCAGTCAGAAATGCAACATCATTAGTTATGGCTATATGGGCTTATCACTTATGGCAATGAACAATTGAAGTTAGAAGACTTAGCCTTTGCATATTAGGTGAACTTCTCTTCTTGGCCTGCAGTATAAAATGCTCCTACAATAAGAGCATCCATTTGGACGCAAAGGCCAAGATTAAAACTCTTGTCAATTGACAGTTGCCCTTGCCCCCCTCCTTTTCTTTGCATCAACAGAACACATTTGGCTGCCACTGCCTCCTTCGTTGCTTGCGGTATTCTCCCCTGGCAAGAGAACTCTTCTTGTACTAGCACTTGCAGTCACTGCCTCTGCTGCAACAACTTCATCACGAAGTTCTTAAGTATCGGAACCATGAGGAAATGAGCAAATCGGCATAAAAAGACCGGAAGAAATGAACAGATCAGAACAATTAGCAAAGCCAACTCAGATTCACAAGGGAATAAAAAAAATCCAAACCAAACTGGCAAAAGGGCTCACCTGATGTGTAGAAGGAGGCTCACCGGTCGCCGAACTCGCACTTGGGAGGGGCAACCTTGGATGTGATGAGTAGAGGAGGAGACGACGAGAAGAGGAGAAGGCTCGCCGGCCACCGGATTCGCAGCTGGGAGGGGCGACCTTGGAGGCGACGAGAAGAGGAGGTGGCTCGCCGGCCGCCGGACTCGCAACTAGGAGGGGCGATCTTGGAAGCGATGAGCAGAGGAGGAAAAGACGAGAAGAGGAGGCTCGCCAGCCGCCGGACTCGCAGCTAGGAGGGGCGACCTTAGAGACGATGACTAGAGGAGGTGACGCTGTCGAAGGAATGGGGGCACATGATGAGTCTGATTTGGAGCGCCTGCTAGCATTAGCTGCCTTCTCATTGGGCTAGGCTTCAAGTGAATGGGTGTTTGTTGGTCGTATCACTGTATCGGGCCGTATCTAACCGTATCGGTAATTTACTTTCTTTATTTTAAAATGCACGTATTTTGATACTTTCCGATATGTATTGGGATCATATCGGAGTCGTATCCGTACCCGATATATATCGGGATGCCTCTTAGGTGTATCGGTGCATCGGAGCTTCTCATGCACAGGGGGGAAACACAGAAAATACGTTGTGTTGTTGTTGAAGACATACTGTCTATTTCACTTTTATTTGTGCACCTTTTTTTTGCCTAGCTTGGGCCATGTATATCTATCATGAACTGAATTAAGTAGGCGAGAACGAGATAACGTCCACGGTTCATCTACACAATTAAATTTCTCCGGGGGTTCGACGAACCTTAGTGGCGCCTAAGCTAGGTACTTCTTGCGGCAACTGTATATCTGGGAGCACACGATCTGAACTTTCGTTGGGAGCAAACGAATGCGAGCTGAACTTTGTACTCCAGACTCCATGCATTGCGGTACTTGCGAACAACGTTTTCGTGTGGATGTTCTATCCTTTTGTCAGTACAGTAAACAAATACATGTGATTTTGCACTGTACTTGGGTATTTGTTATGAGATACTCGATCTAGTGTGTGTGTGGAGTCTCAAAAAACAGAGTATGAGTGCACATGCACTTTCTCCAATACTTGAAGCTCTGTGATTCTTCTGCGCTATATACGGTGGAGAGTTCATCGTATCCTTAGCTAGAGGGGATTGCAGTGGAGTGATTGGAACAACTAGTACAATAATGTGTCCCGTTGTTTAGAAAAGGCCATGTTGCTAATTAGCTGCTTCACAGTATGTTAAGAATTCCAGTGCATATTCTAACGTTGGCGCCCATATCTTGGTAGCTAAAAGACACCATTTGTTGCAATTGTCCCGCCAAGTGTTAGGGTGGACTTATTTGTAGATTTGATACTATATCCTCTCCGTTGTTAAGCTTTAATACAATTGTGTCCTAAAATGAAAAGGCAAGAAAATGTATATTTCAAAGGTGACTTATATTTTCTTAAGTATAAGTCACATTTTTAATCATTGGTCAATACAGAATTAGACACATGAATCCCAACGTTAATAATCCAAAGGCCAAGAAAATCGACTTGGAGTTAACCAAAAAAAAAACAACTTACAAATAGCAAAACCGAAATTGCAATGTATACTTTCTCTAGGTCGACATTTAAATAAACTATTTATGCTATTTTCCTAGGCCAAGGTATTAAAACAGTTAAGTTTTCTGAAAGAAATGTTATTAAGTTTCTTGATATTAGATATTTTCTTGCTCTATATATTGATAGATCTTGACAAGAGTCAAGAATCCAACAGAGTTTCTAGATGTTGGTTGTGTTGGAAATTACAGACACTTCCTAGTTATTCCCAGAATTTCATTCTGCCATTAACTCGGCCAAATAAGTAATTTCCCACGACTGCATCCAGCAGCGATTGGTTTCTAGACAGCAACTTTCCAAAAATCATAACTTCCATTCTACTTGTCCAAAAAATCATGTTATTGGACTCTCTAGAATCCATAAGAAATTACCTACCCTTTTCATGTTGATCAAAACCCCAAATTATTCCATCTTCTATTTTTAATCTATAAATTAATACGTGCTGCCAAAACCTGATAGACTTACCAGACAGCAAGCTTTCAAAATTCATATCTCAACATCTACTCATCTGATCAACATGAATAAAAATCCTACAGAAAGCTAGCAAAATTCTCTACAACTTTATAGTAGATGAGATTCCCAAATTACGCACAACCGGTATCTGGATTTACAGTACAACAAAACAACAGACTAAACCAATCTACTTATCGATTTCTCCCGACTAGAAATTGCTAAACAAAACAGAGGAGAAAACTTGATCATCACCCTTAGAGATCACGACGTGGATCACAAATTTCCTACCAGATCCCTCTCTTTCTCCCCTCTCCCTTCTTTCCCTTTCACTTTCCTTCTTTTTTTCTTGCACAAACCCTTCTCCTTCCTTGCTGATCTTCCTGGGCAGCAGCAGCACACATTTCTTTCAGCACAAAGAATCCCAACAGCATCTTCTTTGTGCCTCTCTCGCCAGAATGTAAAGCAGCAGCATGAAACTCTCTATCTTGTCTCTTTGCAGGCCGTAGCAAAATAGGGCAGCAGAGCTAACTAATGCAGCTAGCAGCAGCGGCAAAGCTAGGGGCAAGCGGCAGCAAGGGCAGGGGGAAAGGCAGGGGGCTGGCGGCTAGTGGAAAGAAAAAGAAAGAATGGCTAGGGTTTTGGGCAACTCCCTCCTCCCCATCTTAAAGTTGGGCTCTTCCACTTGGGCTATGGGCTGGTGGCCCACTACTTTCCCTAACCCACTGAAATTCTAAAATTTTCCACTATTAATTCTATTTATTTTCCTTTTAATTCTTTTAGTTACTCAATTGCTTAAATATGGTATTACATTCTACCCCCTTTAAAAAGAATTCGACCCCAAATTCTACTCGAAAGAACAAAACTTAAAACAACAACCAACTAATGCATACCCGTTGATAACAACTCTGGGTGCTTCTCGCGCATGCAGGACTCCTACTCCCATGTTGCCTCTCTCTCGGATAGATGCGACAACAGCACCTTGACGTAAATTGACTTTATACGTCTCAAGACTCGTCTCGCCCTTTTTAGGTATACTCCACGGACGGAACTCGGAGGTAAGGTCTTATTCGTTGGTCAACGGCTCTAACGAAACCTCAAACTCCAGATATCTCAAGTACTCCCTCAACACCAGGTCACACAAGACGTTGTGTGCCCCGCACCTAGACTCGAGATGGTCCTAGCAATACGACATCTTCCAAAATCTCCGCAACTATCGATAATGATCCAATCCTACCTTAGGCTAACATTCTCTTTGGTACCAAACTACATAACCTGCACATAACACACATAACTCTTGTTCAATCTCTCAATCGATCACTTCAACTTTGCAAGGAGCATCTCCTTAAGTAAAGGACGCACAAACAAATTGCGTTAAACCAACCCCTTTACCAAAAGAACCCAACTGAAAAACGAGGAATTCTCATCACAACCATGCATTACGAACTCCCCTCCAAAAGAGTCAAATCTAAAATCAAAGACTCATCATGAAAAGTTTTTTTACTTTCCAAGTAGGTAGTTTGCAAATAAACACCACATAAGCCAAAGGTGAAATCACTCGAATGCCCTAAACAACCAATTTTTTCTTAAAAAGAAAAGAGACTACGCACCAACATAAAGCAACTCAATTTGCAACTAGCATCCGCCATAAACACAAAGCTCAAACAAGATCCAAGAGAGTATTTCACTATTCGATAAATCAATCTTTTTTCCTTAATCTTTCTTTTAAGAATTTAACTTCCCTTAAATCATGGGATTTCAAATCATCGCATAACACCATAACTCATCTCTCTTAAATTGACAATCTCAACACTATGCTCAAAACTAATACATCATCCACACCTTTGTAGAGAGACTCTACTGACCCCACAATAATATACTCTAGCCAACTCCTCTACCAATGGAATTACTTTGACAAATAATTCCTAATGCACCTCAACATAGATTTCACCCACGATCACATCACCTCAATCTTTTAAGGATAATCAACTTAAAATTCACAACACACACCCTCATTTACTACACCCAAAGGATGCTATCAATACCAATCACGCTACTCGGAATCCACTTTATTCTACTACTTTTTCACATAATCATTGGAAAACCAAAGTTCTAACATAAAACACAAGCCCAATTTGAACATCCCAGACTCTTATATTGATCTTCTAGTATGCTTGATAGGAAATTCTCATATTTGATGAGTAAAATTTCCACAATCCAAATAATATTCTTAGTCATTAATATCAACATTCCTCACCAATCAATTAACTACCCAAAACGATTTCACCAATCTTGGACCGTCACTAAACCACACAATTCGATTCCACCTACACAACCTTGCGCAAACACAATCGTAATACTCTAACTATTTGATAATTTCAATATTCCACCAACATGAACAAATATTTTTGGATCACCATTCACTATAGGTTCTACTATTTGTAACAACATAATCAGTTTTGCTCCAAATGACCATCATTCCTTTTAGATCCAATTCTCTACAAGATTTATATCATGAAATCAATTCATCCTCTAATGCTTCTTAATTAACTTGCAACCCAAGGTCTTACAACGTCATATACTTGACCACTACTAACCAGTTGCCACTATACGCTCTATAAGATTTTGTAAAACAAATCGATTATTCCATTCTTAAAAGAAGAGGCAAATAAAAAACAATTTTTAGTACACAGAAAAAACGTTTACCAATCGTAGTAAACACAAGACTAAGAGAAATAGTCAAATAGCAATAATCTTGGAAAGCAAAAGAGGAGTACACATTTGTGGGCACAAGTACCACAAGAAGATAATATCAAACCTCAAATAAGAATAAAGCATTGCTTTTGAAAATCGAGAAACTCTTATGGGGCTACAACAGAAAGTTTAGGCACACCTCAAATAAACCTCAAGTTACAAAACTTAACTTCAATCTCAAATACTCCTATTTCACTCTTTTCTTTAACAAAGAAAACAACTTTCTTTGATTACAACATTACCTTGCCAACTCCAACACGAAGAGATTTGAAGGCCAAAAGACATGAATCACTTAAAAACTAATAAAACCTTTTAACATGTCACTTTCCTCAAAACGATTTTAGCTACCACTTAAATCATGAGGTCCAAAAGATCACGAATGCAAAACTCAAAACATTTTCCTTTGATCAATATCACGAAAGCGATCAAATTCTTTTACTTATAAAATGTTCAACGTTATCGTCACAATCCTTTACTAACAACCTTACTAATAATAAAATAATACACTCTAAACATTACCATTAATAATTGATGATTGTATTAATCATGACAGCATTTATGGTTCTACAACTATTTGCAATCACACAAGCATACATAAACATAGATTTCAACGTTCCACCTTGTGTTTGGAGACTAGAGTAAAATATTATTAAAGATTTAATAATATAATCTTCAATAAGACAATGTTTCACAAAGCGATACATCAACATTTATCTAGTCATTTATAGATGTTTCAATCATTTTAGCATGTCAAGAATTTGGTAAATCTAGCATTTATATAAGATAATCAAATAGCCAAATTCAGGATTAATATCTATTAAGGCAATAATCTAGGACCTCTTTAACTTAACCACTCTGAACGGTGAGGTTAAGCAAAGAGACCGATTAATCAAGTTTATCTCACAAGTTTAGCAAATTAAACAATTCTAATGATTTAATCTAGTTCATCAATGATCCACACTTCTCCGTTACCCTATTAATTCCATTAGGAATAGATATACTCTTAATCATAATTCATCGTACAACTATTACAACGAAGCAATAGATTAATCAATTACACTACCAAGGACATTATTTAAGATTAATTATGCATCACGCTACTGACCCAACTTATAACTCATATCATATCAATTAATTTTCATGATTACAACCTCACACTTAAGCATAACAAGACACCACAAAATGGTTTTTAACACTTCCTTTCATAAAAGTGAGGCATTAAACGTAATCACTTAAATTAATCCAAAAGAAATGCGTACAGTCAAAGCTTCATAGAATAAAGAACTTGTAAATGATTATTTTCGTTATTCAAAATACTAAGCGAAACAAACTAGTCATATTTTCCAACAAGAAAGACAGAACTTTCTAATAAAAGATCAACCTTGCAAATCAACAGCGTTTACAAACAGCAAAACAACTCATCAGTCAAAAAAACAAATGATTGCTTTTTGGAACCAATAAAGACCAATGGAAACACACCAACTGCATTGTAACCTCTATCCAAAGAAAGTTTATCAACAACCAGCGAGTAATCAGAATAACCAAATGCAAACTCAGGGAAAACCTCAACCTTTCCCAAAGAAACTCATCCCCAATATTTGTAACTAAGTTACCCGGGGTAAACACTTCACTTTACTCATACCACAAATGGTGGTACAACCTGACCATGCCCATAGCCACAACTACAATCTCTACCTCTCTACATCAACTACCAACCACAATCAGCAACACCTAATAAGTTCAAAGAACCAATATCAACTCATACATCAATAGTAAAACATATCGGAAGCGTAAAAGCAATAATCGTCCCATACTCATCCTACTGTACACTAGTGTATCAAATTTTAAGTTAATTAACCATTAGCAAATTTTAGTTGATTTTAATAGTCCTAAAACAAATTTTAGCAATTTTAGGTTACCTAAGTTGTTAAGCTATTCACCACGGACCTAAAACCTGCTCTGATATTAACTGTAACACCCCAGCCCAACACTGAGCCCGGAATGCCACTAAACTACCCTAACTGTTAATTTTAACATCAATTTACAATAATTTCCAACAAGCAGTTCAATATTTAAACCTGTCCACGAGTCACAATAATATATTAATTACGACATGGCAAGCATAGTTATTTAAACTCTAGATATCAAAGCAGAATAACAGTTCAAGAACTAAGCAAACCAATCAAACGGAGACTATTGAATGAATAAACGAGTTCCAACCAATTATCTAGAATAATTCAGTGTCTATCATGTACTAAGGAATAATCTATCACGCTAAGGCAAAGTTTTATCATGGCAAGTGAACATGTAAGTGAATGTATGATGTGTTCCAAGTGTTATCCCTTCCCAAGTGAATCGTCGTGAACGATCACCTAAAAACAACAGTAGAGCAAGGGTCTTTCCACGATTCAGCAAGTACAAAGCAGAATAATAAACGAGGCATCATCTTAATAACAATTCATTTCCATTTATCAGTATATAAGTTTCTCATATTCATTCTCCACAGTCTCCTATCACATGTCTTATCTTCTCAAATCACTTTTCGCTTTACATAAATGCAATGCTCATGCTCATGTCTCAACTCATCTTCTGCTTATACCGGTATAGCGGAGTGTAACACCCGTCAATATTCACTCATGCCGGCATTCTTTAATACGGGGACCAATTGCCCGTCCCTTTTCACACGGGGACCTCATTGCCCATATCTCACATATGGGAACATCATTCCACTCCCGTGGATCACATCTTTCCATCATGAATGCTCAACATGCAATGTAATGATTATTGTATTTCTTCATTAGAAATTGATATAATCATCGTTCTTCCATAATCATCATCATCAATTTATCAGAAGCATGTGAGCAATATAAAATAGGCATAATTCATATGAATAATCATGGCAAGTATTCACTTAACCAAATAATAATTTCAAACACTCAAATACCATTCTACCATGCACTTGCTTTTCTAGTTGTGACGACCGGGATGATTTGAAGGTGACAACAATCCCGAAGCCACTGCACCTATAGTAAACATCCAACTCAATACAAGATACAGCAATACAGAACAACACCTAATCGATCACGCTCCTACGCGCTTCCCAATCCAAAACTCCCCCCTTTATCAGATAGTCTTCCCTGCCGTCCCAACACTAAAATTATCTAACTTTCAACTATCATATCGTAATATGGCAAACCATACCAGTTCTAGAATCTATACACAATTTCCTACAAGTTCTTAGATAATCAAAAGTCCATATTAAATCATCTAATCCCCTGTTTTTATCCTAGAAGACAGATCTATCATCTTCTGGACAACAGACTTAATATTTTCATATCTTTTAATCCACACATGAACCCATGACTGCGTCCAGCAGCTATCAGTTTCTCGACAACAACTTTCCAAAAATCATAACTTCCGTTATACTAGTCCAAAAATAATGTTCTTGGACTCTCTAGAATCCTTAAGAAATTAGCTACCCATTTCATGTAGATCAAAACCCCAAATCATTCCATCTTTTTTTAATCTATAGATTAATATGCACTACCAAAACCTGACAGACTTACCAGGCAGCAATCTTTCAAAATTCATATATCAACATCTACTCATCCGATCGATATGAATAAAAATCCTACAAAAATCTATCAAAATCCTATACAACTTTCTAGTAGATGAGATTCCCAAATTACGCACAACCGGTACCTGAATTTACAGTACAACAAAACAACCGACTAAACCAATCTTCTAATCGATTTCTCCTGACTAGAAATTGCTAAACAAAACAGAGGAGAAAACTTGATCGTCACCCTTGGAGATCACGATGTCGATCATGAATTCCCCACGAGGTCCCTCTCTTTCTCCCCTCTTCCTTCTTTCCCTTTCTCCTTCCTTCTTTTCTTCTTGCTGGAACCCCTTCTTCCTTGCTGATCTTCCTGGGCAGCAACAACACATGTTTCTTTTAGCACAAAGAATCCCAACAACATCTTCTTTGTGTCTCTCTCGCCAGCATGCAAAGAAGCAGCATGCAACTCTCTGTCTTGTCCCTTTGTCAGTCTCAGTAGCAAAATAAAGGCGTGAGCTAACTAATGCTAGCAGCAAAGAAGCAAAGCCAAGCAAGCGGTGGCAGGGGTAGGGGGAAAGGCTGGCAGATGGCGGCTAGTGGAAAGAAAAAGAAAGAAAGGCTAGGGTTTTGGTCAACTCCCTCCTCTCCATTTTAAAGCTGAGCTCTTTCACTTGGGCTGTGGGCCGGCGGCCCACTACTCTCCCCAATCCACTAAAATTCTAAAATTTTCCACTAATAATTCTATTTATTGTCCTTTTAATTCTTTTAGTTACTCAGTTGCTTAAACAGGGTATCACAAAAATAGTATAATGATAACACTACTACAAAAAGGCTAATACTGGACGCCTCATCACAGACGGTTGACCGAAATCGTCGGTATTACATTCAATCACAGACGGTTTTGGTTTAGAGACGTCGTACTCTTGGCTGCGCTAAAAACCGTCGTGAAGAGGCAATATCGCGAGCGGTTCATGTTGAAGACCGTCAGGAAGTATCCTGAGCGGTTCTTGTTCGTAACCGTCGTGATATTAATCGAGATCATAGACGGTTTTAAAACACAACCGTCTGTGAAGTATCACAGACGGTTCTGAACAAGAACCATCTGTGATATTAATTAGTATCACAGACGGTTCTTAAAAATAACCGTCTGTGATAATATCGCTCCATCGTGAGTTAATTTCTTCATCGCCGATGCATCTGTGTTCGTCGCCATCCGCTTCGGCTCCCCGATGCGTCTCTTCATCGCATCGATCCGCTTCGGCTCCCGACGCGCCTCTTAAATCTCACGCTCCGAATTTATTCCTTGTTTTATAAAAGGATCATCCGCCATCCAAGATGATCATCCCACATACTTATAAAAAAAGAAATGGTCGCCTCTTCCTTGTCGCCGCAGCGATGGCCTTCTGGCGCCTTGTCTGAGCACCTCTCTCGGTATAAGTTGAACCGTCTTTGCGGAAGAACACCGTTTGATCAATGTTGTCTTCACTCCTCTGCCGCGGAGAATTTGCGGGCGCGTGACAACCACCTTCCGCCGTCTTGACATCCTCCTCCGCCGTGTCTTCGGGTGATCTCGCACTTTCGGCGAGTTTGGCGTCATCGTCGTAGTCCTCCAAAACGCGTTGCGTCTCGTGAGGCTTGCCGTCACTTGACTGTGTCGAGGTGGCGAGCAACCGAGTCGACGGTGCCGAGACCCCTCAAGCAAGGGAAGAGAGCCTATGGGCTCAATTCTTCTTAGTTCAACGATCCGAGGTCTTCGGAGACACTTTCGAACAAGCGCGTCAGCGGGTGGGCGCATTTCGAGCTTCGTTCGATGATCGAGAACTGCTCGATCTTGACACCGTCGCCTATGAAGTATTGCAGATGGAGATAGCACCTACCTTCGCCACTAGAAAAACCTTGTTTAATTATAGGTTTCGCTTTTTAATATAAACATGTAATTTCTTCATGTCATGTAATTGTATATATATACTTGAGAAAAACCATTTCACGATGCGTGATATGGGACATATCACGGACGGTTCAATGGAACTGTTCGTGATATGGGACATATCACGGACGGTTCCATAATGGAACCGTCGTGATATGTCCCATATCCGCACGGCTCTATTATGGAACCGTCCGTGATATGTCCCATATCACGACGGCTCTATTATGGAACCGTCTGTGATAATTATCACCGACGGTTCCATAATAGAACCGTCTCGATAAGTCTCTTTATAAGTAGGAGCTAGCCCGACTTGCCGCTAGGGTTTGCGCTCTAACTCGTCACTCCCAAATGCCTTACTCTCGTCCATTCCCTCCCGTCGCTGCCGACGCGCCATTCTTCCGTCGCCGATGGTTGTGGCATACGGTGACCTGACAAAAGACACTCGTGCGATAAGAGTGTCTTTTGCGGCGTCACCGTTAATGCCACAACTACTGATGACGTCAAACTCTCGTCACTCCCGGCTCTGCTAGGGTTTGCGCCCGCCCTAACTCCATTCCTCCCCACCTCGACGCCGCTGCCGACCTGTCGCCGACGCCGCCTTGACCCGTTGCGCCCTACTAGGGCCTGGCCGAACTTTGCTTTCCCCATCCTCCTCTATTTTCCTCTAGATCTGTTAGCTTAATGTCTTTTGTTGAGTTTGATTTTTATGCATGAACCTTAAGTTGTGTCTGATGTTTGTGTGATTTATGCAAGGTAAAGGAAATGGATGAGGGTTGTCTTTGGTGGTGGGGTCACCACCGTGGTTTGTTGTACTAAGGTCCCTCTCTGTCTCTACCCCTTGCTCTGTGATGAAAATGGCTAGCTAGTGCTCTGCGATGGATCCGAGGGCTACTACTTGTGTGGTGGGTTTGGACACCCTTGGTCTTGTTCTCTTGCGATGAACCGCTCAATGATGTTAATAGTCTTATCTTTGAAATTGAATTGATAATTAGTTCATATTAATAGTCCTCTTGCTCTGTGATGTAATGATGTAAATAGTCTTATGCTGAAATTGAATTGATAATTAGTTCATATTAATAGTCCTCTTCTTGTGTGATGTAATGATGTCAATAGTCTTATGCTGAAATTGAATTGATAATTAGTTCATATTAATAGTCCCTTGCTCTGTGATGTAATGATGTAAATAGTCCTATGCTGAAATTGAATTGATAATTAGTTCATATTAATAGTCCTCTTGCTGTGTGATGTAATGATGTTAATAGTCTTATGCTGAAATTGAATTGATAATTAGTTCATATTAATAGTCCCCTTGCTCTGTGATGTAATGGTGTCAATAGTCTTATGCTGAAATTGAATTGATAATTAGTTCATATTAATAGTCCCCTTGTTCATGCGGGTCAAGTTCTCCTACCTCTTGCGTGCAGTCGTCCTACCATTCCATTCATAATCTCTTCTCTATAAAGTCTCCAGCGTTGGTACTTGTGCCATTAAAACCGGCATCATATATATATATTATATATATATTATTAAATGATCTCGACCACTTTAGGAATTAGTCCATGACATGAGAAGAATGAGGCGGTATCCACGGGCAATCTCATTGAGCCCTTGTAAGTTTAAAAAGTATGGATGCAAAAAGGCGGTCGGACATCCAATTACGGATTGGGCGTCGCTATGTTCGAAAAGTGGCGTTGATCTTAACTTCTCCGTGGAAGTGGCATCATGTATTAGCAACCAACAATTCTTGAGCATGTAATTGTCTTTAAAGCCAACAAGAACACCAAGCAACAAGTTGAGAATTCTTTTGAAATATGAGAATGGTTGCTTAGTGTTCTTGTTGGGTTAAAAACGATTACTCTCAAATGGATAATTACTAATACATGATGCCATCTTGACAAATATCAAGAATATAATCCGATTGATGTCAATGATCTTGATCCATATGGCAAAGGGCTCAATGAAATTTGATGAAAAGTCATCTGAGGCGGTTCCGGCCACAAACCGTCGTGATATGTGCTTATCACAGAGCGGTTTGTGGCTGAAACCGTGCATGATATGTGCTATCACGAGCGGTTTGTGGATGAAACCGTCTGTGATATAATATATCACGAGACGGTTTGTGGATGAAACCGTCGTGATATTATATCGCAGACGGTTTGAACCACAAACCGTGCAGCGAAAGTATACATCACGAGCGGTTCAAAACCGTGCGTGATGACCTCATGTCATCATCGACCCATAAACTCGGGCGGCTCACGAAACCGTCTGTGATGACGTTTTTGAACCGTCTGTGAAAGCCTTTTCTGTAGTAGTGTAAAATAAAAATTAATACATTACCTTTTAGTTTTTACGTTCTTTCAAGTTCATGGAGTGACGAACCATAACATTAGTAGCACTATCTGACACTTTTCTTTTTAGAAACTTTTCCATAAATTTACATGTCACTTGCCGATTATTCGAAAACTTTTCCATAAAATATTGGAATCATGGTATGTTCAACAGTTGAAGAACAGTATATTAGAAACATACGTCTAGGAGCAGGAACATAATTACTTGATATTATAATATAAAAAAACTCTTAAGTCAAATCCAAAGCATGGTCCAATATGAGCACATCGATGACGGATATCACTTGTAGTTTTGCCTTCGATTTGCAACAAACTAGGCCAGTATTCCAAACACACCCGAATTCAAATCCTAAGTATTAACCCTACATTTTGAGAAAAATGAACCAACAATCATCACATTGAAACCATAACTCACAAATTTAGCCTCTTTGCTTGAAAGAAATCAGAAGAACTGAAGATGTGGGACATACCCCATGCTGATTTCGCGATTTGTGACTTAAAGTCCTTCCGACGGGCGACTGGGCTAGGGACACCGCGGCCAGTGTACGTGGGCGGCGACTGAGGCCTCCCTCCAGAATCCACACCGATGACTGCGGCCACCATCCACCGGCCAGGCGATGCGAGGAAAATTATGAACCATGGGGCCCGAGAGGGAGAAGAACAGATGCGAACTCCACAGCCATGTGACACACTCACGCGAGACGTGACTGGGAAGGACGCGTGCAACTACTAGTGCTGGGCTGCTGGCTTTGATGCGTGCAGACATGCGGGTGCTATTGGGTTGTGCTAACTGCTCATGTCAACTGGGCCACACTACTGCGTCACCCATTTGTCACAGCCTAGCCGGCGATGGGAAGCGGCTCAACGAATATAAGAGCGGAGGTTGGGCTGAACCGGGTGCACAACTTTTGCTCTAGGAGGTACACGCATAGTATACATAGGCTAATATCTGCTTTTTTTTTTTACCCGGTGTCCTGTGACACCGAGTGGGCCCATTGGGCTCCACCCCTGCATATCAAAATTGTTGTATCAATGGAATATTATAATGTTTATGCACATACAACACATTTGATGCCTTTGATATTAGGAAAAAGTCCATTTTACAACCTTGAGCTCTCCGAAAATTCTGGATTTCAACCCTGAACTACAAAACCCGACACATGACACCCCCATCTATCAAAATTGTTTATTTTACCCCCCCCTCAACCCAAAATGAGACGATTTTGTCTGACGTGATGCCTCCATTCAATGGTTTTGACATGTAAGATTCTTTTCGATGACATGGCAGTCACTTAGAAAATAAAACAAAAAATATATTTACGGGCCCCACATGTCATCCTCTCATTCTTACTCGTCTCTCTCTTCACTCTTCTACCCGCTCACTGCCAATCCCTCCCCTCTAGAGCTCTTGGTCTGCCGCCAATCCCTCCACTCCTGAGATTCTCTTCCGTCGCCACCATGGTTAGCTGTCGTCGCCACATTCGCTTCTTCCTCCATATCTTATTCTTCCTCTCCCTCTCTCTTTGCCAACACGCCGTGGATCAGCCTAGTGCTCGACAACATCCGATGGTATGCAAACGACGACAGGAATGCCGCCATGGGGTCCAACGATAAAGGAGGCGGCTGGGCGGGAGACGAGGAGCATAAGAGCATAGGGACAAAGGAAGGATGACCTTACTAACTCCACCCGTGCCAAGGCATATAGCGAAAGCGTTGGCACGGTCACCGACACGGACGTCGCAACAACGCACGGCCCTTGCGCCGACCGTCCCACCCCCCGCGGCTGGCCTTGCGTGCCCATGCCTCACTGCTTCCTTAGCCCTCGCTGCCGTCCTCAACCGTAAAGAGGGGCGGCCAGACGAAGGCCGGAGACAGAGGGGGCGGGCGAAGGTGGGTACGATGCGAATCTGGCGGTCGCACGGTGGATCAGATCCAGTCGGGTCTCCCCCTCCTCGACACCAGCACCTCCTATCGTCGTCCATTGCCAGGGGAGGAGATGGAGGCGGAGGGGTGGGAGGAGGCGAAGGCGGAGCTGGGAGGACGAAGCTGAAGCGGAGCCCGAGGTGGCCATGGAAGGCGGAGGTGGAGGGGGCGAGCAGAGGGCGGAGCCGGAGATAGTGGCGGTAGGCAGTAGGCTGAGGCCAAGGGAGGCGACAACACAAGCGGTTGACAAGGGAGACTGGCTCGGGCTAGTAAAGCAGAGGCGTGCGGGAAGGAGAAAAGAAGAAAGGGAAGAAGGAAAAGAAGAAAGAGAGAGGATGTGAGTTGGCTGATGAGGTGGCAAAATATGGTGATATGTGTGCTAACGTAGAAGCCACGTCAACGCCACGTCACACAAAACCACCCCAATTTGGGTTGAAGAGGGTAAACTGAATGGTTTTGATAGTTGAGGGTGTTGAATATTCGGTTTTATAGTTCAGGTTGAAATCCAGACTTTTCGAAGAGTTCAAGGGTGTAAAATTGACTTTTTCCTTGATATTATACTTTGCCCTTATCAAGCCACGCATATCGCACAAACGGTCTAAAAATGTTATTAGAATTGTGCGCTAACAATACTTACAAATAAGGAAATAATAAATAGAATAATAGTAACATCGTGATTGGGACACGTTTGTATATGCCACTGCAAATTTAAAGTGTTGTATTTGCCGCTTATTGTCTCGCTAGCACATATATATATGGCTAAGAGCCTAAGACCCACATTGTCAGTCTCATAAGATAATATTTTGAAACATAGGAGTGGCGTATACAATAAATTTATGCTTTGATCATATAGGAAAACATCAATTTGATGGTTACAGGGGAAAAATATTTTACTCAAAATAAAAAAGCTGCCTATAAATCTGGACATGACAAAACAATACCTTAAAAATTGACTACATGAATGGAATGATAACGATGGAAGAAAATAAGCACAAAAAAGTGACAACATACTTAGTGTCAAACGTTAGTATCACTTCTTGATAAGATAGAATCACATCATCAAGAGTATATTCTTTAGTCCGAACATCGTGTATGGGCCAAACAAACTTTTTAGATCGGGAAACAAACTAACTTCTTCATTCCCTTTGTACTTGTCATTTTAAACAATGCCATGCATGGTCGGTATCTAATACACACATTTGACTACACGAAGCTAAAACAAAATACTTTTGATATAGAAATATAAAATTTAATAAAAATATAATGATACAGAAATACTTTTGATGATAAATTTACTAGTATCATTTATATGCGACAAATCCAAATAGTTTGACTACACGCAGCTAAAACTACATCTAATTGAGAAACGGCTGTTTTAGAAAGAAGCATATTTGGCAAGCTACATTCTACACAAATTATATAAGTATGCAAACACGGTACTAAATTTGTGAAATGTACATCTAAGAAAAACTAAGAGATATATAATGTGCTTGATCTTCGTGTACCACCTGAAATTAACTAAATAAAAATGTACTCGCGTTTTAGCATTCATTTCAATACAAAGAGAAGCGCATTTTACATAGATATACTTGTGAAGGTCACCACTGACTTTTTAAGATGATAATGTGACCGTCGAATTAATTGTATCTCTATCATCAAAACAGCTGGGGCGATGTTCTTAAGCGAAATTTAAAGACAGAATCACAGGTGTTTCCACATATAGATCTCTCCTAAATCAATCGATCGGTGAAGCCGTGGAGGCAGTTGCAAGTGTCTTCACAATGGAAAATTTCTGGAGATAAGTACGGCGGCTTTCTTTCTAGAGATAACTACCAAACGTCACCAATGGAACAGTGTCTAGACAGTGACGTAGTCCCTACCCTTTCTGGAGCTATTAAGGCTTGAAGCTATTAAAGTATGTATAATGGTATAGACAACTACTGTCTACTTCTCAATATCATTTATAGAGAGCTTCTACAATACAATATACTTTGTTTCTCGTGTTATAGTCGACTACTAGCTGAGAGACATACCAATTCTCTATGCACCCCCTCTCTCATCCACACAATGTTATGTTCTACGTAGACAGCTGATGTCACACTATTTTACATACTCTTAGAAGACAAATGTGTTACTACTGGCAGCAGCACGTGTAAAAACGAAGAACAAAAGGACAGCTAGCATTGCACAAGAAATCTGCAATGAATACTGGCAGCTGCAGAAGCCTATATGGCTAGCTAGTAATTACCTGATCTGAGTAAGAATGAAGTAGTCATAGGCAGATCTGAGAGATTCATTTGCTCCTAGCTCTCGTCCCCTTCTCACTCAATAGCTTCTGCCATGAACTTTCCAATCTGAATTTTGGCTGAATTTCCGATTCCGTACTAGTAAAAGGAACTGAAACATACAGATCTGGTCAAAATTCACAGATCCATGCAAATTTTGCTCATTTGGCTGTAATTTTACCATTGGATGCTCGGCAATCCAATTCTTGGCGCAATAAATACTTTTACCTTCCCGAGGATCAGGCAGCAGAAAACAGTTGGATCCCTTGGAAAAGATAAACAAATTATCACAGCCAGGGCTTCTTCGTACCAAGCGAAAGAGGGAATCCGTGCGAGAAAGTACATGCGCGCGCTCCAAATCCAGAGATCCAACCGCGCGGCGTACGTACCAACACCAAAAATAGAAACTTTCAGAAAGAGGAACGAACACAAAACTAGGCATACAATCATACAAACACGGAGACAGAAGCCATACGTAGTGCAGAGTCCCGGCCGGCCGGTGCGGTGCCCGCGGCGGCCATATGTTTGATTAGCACGGGCGGCTTGGGCAAGGCGGCCGGAGGGGAGGGGATGGAAGGAGTGGATGACAGAAAGAGCCGTGAGCACGCGGCCGCGACGGCACATCCCCGCCGGTGCCGTTCCGCCGGCCGTGTGCTCACTCTCTTCTGTCACCGCTCAACTCCCACGCCGAACCATGCCCACCGCTCCTGCGCCTTCAACCAGCACGGCCGCGACCACCGCACGCAGCACGGACGGATCAATGGATCGTAGGAGGTGGATGGAATGGTGAGATGGGAATGGGAGGGAGGCGAGGGTGGGAGGCCGGTTATATAGGCGCGCGGGGGATTTGGGTGCTAGCCTGCTGGGCCAGTGGTGGCAGCGACGTGGACGCGCGCTGGAAAATTCCATGGCTGGCTGGCTTGCTAGGGTTTCCCACTCTCCAACCACCGCGAGGCGTGGTGGGCAGAGAGCGATAATGGGATATGATATGGCGCCGCTGCCGCTGCCGCTGCCCAAACGGCCGCATTAGCTGTCCCCTGCACCAGATCGAATCGAGCGGGCGAGCGGCGTCGCGCACCGGCCAGGATGGCTGGCAGGCAGGCAGCGCGTGCTTGCACCCCCTCGAATTCGGCTGTGTCTAAAATCGGGAATGCGCCGTGAGGTGTGGTGAGGTGGGAGTGTGCAGCGGGTAACGTTCCTCTCCGGAGTCCGGCCTCGAAGCGATAAGCCGCTCATTAAAGTCGAGCCGCGGCGGGGCCAGTGACCCCTCGACACGACACGAGGCGATAGGCCATCCACGCGATAAGATTTTGCCAAATCTTGCCTCCTTTGTTTTTACCAGTTTTGACTCCCTCCATGAGCTGATCGATCGGTCGATCAGGTTGTGAGTAGTAACGTGGAAGAAGCGTTTGCTTCACATCGGCTCTACACTTGTTTTTTTTTAGTCCACTAGACCTTCTAAAGGACAAGAGCACGCGTCGAATACTACTCCCTCCGGTTGTTTTCTCATTCTCAACCCTTCTCTAAATATAAGCCATTCTAAAACTTCGAGGTACATTTATCTGGCTGTCTAACGCACGCGATGTTTAACATGATCTAGCTATACCTACAATGTGAGAGAGAATTAAATTTCTCTGTCATGTACTACTTAAAGATTACTTAGTGTCACTTAAAGATTACTTAATGTCACTCCTATGAGTGATAGGGGGTATAAGTATCAATTTTTTAATTAAACTAACCGATTTAATCACACAAATGAGCGGTGCAGTGTAGTATAATAATATATAAAGTTTTCTTTGCGCGGTGTAGTGTAGTATAGTACAACATATAAAGTTTACATTCCTATTTTGCAAACAAAATACATTTGTGATATTTGATCTCACATTCAATTGGCACAAATTGATTATTTTGAGACCTCTATTCCCCAATGTGAAAGAGAAGATTGGGAGGTGGGCCTGTCTAGTAAATTTACACTGACAACCTTCGAATTATAGGTAGTGCTACTTATCTCCTTTTTTTTTTCAATTAATATACCTATAAGTGAACTATCAAAGCTGAACATTTAAAATTAGGATCCATTAAAGGCTATGTTTTTCCTTTTTGTGAGAATTTCTACCATATCTTCCTTTTTTTCTTAGCAACTATAAATCACCTGTCATCAGCTTTTGTTATGTAAAAGATAGAGATGTGCTTCTGGTTTCCATGGGACCTTACCTTTGAAACGAGCTAGATTTGAAGATAAATAGAGCTTTATATTCTGAAACAGATGAATATCACCAACATAAGTTAATCAAAATTTCACAGGTTCATGAGAATCACACATGGACAAAGAGTACAATCATTATCTTTGTTTTCTGTTAGTGCTATTCATTTACTCATTTTGGAAGGGTTCAGCTTGTTCTCGTCTCATTAACCGCCATCCAGTTGTACTAGCAGAAATTTTTATATAGAAAAAAATAAGGGGTATAACTTTTAGTTTTTAGTTACAAAAAGTTTTTTAAAAAATTCCCCACCAACATTTTTTCCGCTCTTTATCACTCTCACTTGTATGATTCTCACTTGTAAGATGATTAGTGGACGGTAAGAAAAGTGTATGTCAATACATAAATTACATATGCACATACACCATATATAGCCACTCTCAGTCGATCAAATTAAATTGTACCAAAAATGTTAAATTTGGATCTTGCATCATTGGGTGAGCAAGATCATACGACAAAACTAAATTAGGTATATGGTCGGAAGCTGCTGTTCGAGAATCAAATTGTGCATCACGGGTTAAATTTCTTAAATTCCAGATCTACACATATCGATTTGACGGGGATAATTCAATGTATACATGCACTTATGTCGGGTCCACCACCGCAATCAAATGAACACCGTGTTGATCTGAAACAATTAAGAAAGATATATGACAAAGTATATATTTAGGCGTGTCTAACCGTGATTGTTTTATCTAATGTGATGTAGAGATTGATGTGAACTAGCGGAATTTTCTGCACAATTGTGCTGCTAGATTTGGTAACAGATTGTATTTGTTATATTACTCTATGGCCTTTCAAAAACATAGTTGTATCTGTTATACAATTTTAATAGTTGAAATATCTATATACAATTAATCTGTACCATTATAATATGGCTATACAAAATAAACGGTGTAGAACTTTCTCTTTTTCTCTCGATTAATGAGAGAATTTCTTAAAATTTTATTTTTTCTGATTTAAGGGATTATTGTAAACTTTTCTAGACCTTCAAAGCGAAGAAGTTACATTGAATATCATCAGTTGTACTAGATACACAGATACGCAAAATTGCTATAAAAAATAAATGAGTAGCGCTTCGATGTTCTTCTCAAAAGTGAAAAAGCACAACTTTTTAAACACTTTGAGATTCCCATGAATAATGCTTCGATCCCGACACTTTTACCGATACCATTAGTACTTAAAGCTGGAAATTTTTAATTACGATATATGCGTACAACCTTAACCTTATTGTTATGTTACATTCACTGTTTTCACAGGTGTTTTACTAGCTTTTACTACCAAGTACTGACCAAAGAACAAATGGTCCTAAGAAATTGGTCTGGGATCGATCTGCACCAACCACAACTCACATCGGACATCTATCTGTAATCCGGAGGTGGACCCTCTGCATTAGTGGTCCCGAAGCATATACTAGACCTCAACCGTCCGATCGAAAGACAATGATCAAAATCAAGCACTACACTACCAACACTACAACAAATCACTACAGTAATTTTTTTGGTATTGCTGCTACAGTGATACTGTAGAGTGCTATAGCAGCTAAAACATTGTTCGCACAGTAACTATCTTCACGGAAAGGATCCGCGTTCACACCTTGCCAAATTTATTCCAATTGAGGCACAGCATGGCGACCCATGCGCTGTTTGGTAACGAGTAGCTCCAGAATTTTCCTCCACTACTACAGCAAACGTCATCACGGCGATTCGGAGCCGTCATCACGAGGCGGTTTTGAACTGTCAGATATTATAATAATCGTGATCGCTTTGTTATCACAGACGGTTTTTAAACCGTCTGTGATAAAGGGCT
Source organism: Phyllostachys edulis (assembly GCA_036346405.1). Classification (NCBI taxonomy): domain Eukaryota; kingdom Viridiplantae; phylum Streptophyta; class Magnoliopsida; order Poales; family Poaceae; genus Phyllostachys; species Phyllostachys edulis. Next base: position 72,025,278 of record CM070562.1, read on the forward strand.
ATCATAGACGGTTGGGGAATAGAACCATCTGTGATATGCCTATATCACAAACGGTTGGTAAATAGAACCGTCTGTGATATGTATGGAATCACAGACGGTTCTGTTAAACCGTATTTTCCTCCACTACTACAAAGAAACTTCATCGCGGCGGTTGGCTGTCATTACGAGCGGTTTTGAACCGCTGCGTATTATGTGTTCGTGATCGCTTTGTTATCACGAGCGGTTTTTAAACACTACACCATGGCATAGTATTAAGGGCAATGCAACTGCCGGAAAAAACTGCGTTCAAAGGCAATTTATCTGTCGGCAATTAGTTTTCCCGGCACTTATGGCATGCCCGGTAAAGTGCTGCCGGGAAAAACATTTCCCGGCAGATATGTGTATTCCCGGCAGTTAATTGCCCTAGAAAAGCTGATTTTCCCCGGTAGTTATCGTTTCCCCGCGATTAGTTTTTTCGCGATTAGAGTTTCCCGGCGATTAGAGGTATTGCCGTGATTAACTGCCCTTGATTGTCGTTTTCCCGGCGATTAAGTGCCCTAGATAAATTGGTTTTCCCAATGATTAGTTGTTTTCCCGATTAAGAGTTTTGCTAGCAGTTAATTGCCCTCGATTGTCTCTTTTCCCAAACACTTAAAAGCATCACTAATCAGGACATTAGACTCTAGATTATTAGACTAGCTAGAACTAATAGCACACATGCCTCCTTAAAATAGATGCACTTTTAATAACTAGGAATCAAATAGGAGTGAAAGTTCAGACAATTGCTTGAAAGGTAACATCAAATAACTATTATTATTAACTCCACAGATGTTTTCGAACTACAGGTACAATGGTCAGATGGAAAAGCTGAATAAAAATAGAGAATGTATGACAACAGTCTATTCATTTTTACTGAATATCCACGGAGTTTTGCTTAAAGGAATCAATAACAGGAAAAGATCCCAATGATGCATAAAGCAGACCAGATGGGGTATCAGTTTCTCCTTGTCAACCGTAGCTGCAAGACGAAGTGCTTTACACCATGATTCCTTCTCTCGAGAAGTGTCGATAAAGAGCGCACATCTTGGTTCCATTATAAACCTCAGATTCCTTGCTTTCCAATTTTATAGGATACCTCTTAGCCCTGAAAGTACAGTAGCATACAAACTGAAGAATAGAAGTAAATTATCCTATCAACCGCCTTAACACAGCCTAATGAAAGGCACACAAAGTTGCTTGACAAGCACTTCTAACTTCTAAAATAGATTTCCTTCCTATAGGAGTTCTTTCAAGAAACAAAATTTCATTATACTTTACTCTTCCACAATGGTTCTAAATAGCTAGTTGCTACAATGTTGGGTAAAATTAAAATGATATAGAATTAAGATGACGATAGTTTCAGTAAACTCTTAATGAATAGGAAAGCCATATGGTAAAAGTTACCTTAATGATGTACCATACAAACACATGGTATAAATAGTGTGTATATAGTAAAGAGGAGGAGATGGTGCGGGGAGGAGAGATGGGTGATGGTACAAATGTAAGGGTTACTGTTAGCTAATCTAATTCTAAAACATCGGTATGGTATAATTGTATCATAGGCACACACGAAAGAGCTTAAGAGAGAATAGAACAAAACACTATCATGCTACTTCTATGGACATAAATGGCGAGAGCAGCATGGTAATCGAGAATGCTCAAAATTATTCTCTCCAAACATTCCTCCTTGCTCTGAGGTCCTAACAAAAAAAAAGCATGGGGCAAACTTAGAAAGAGCTTCATAGATAATAGAACAAAATATTATCAAGGTACTTCCATGGCGAGGATTTACCTCGGATGTAGAAGGCGAGAACACAAGCATCATCTTTGATAATGTCGGATTGTATACATAGACTCCATTCTCTTGGCACAAGCTGTGGAGTAATATAGCGAGGAAAGTATAAACTTAATAAATTTAATAAATGTATTTTTAGATCTCAATTATATGCAACATGAACAATCAATAAGAGCGTTTTTTTAATACCGAACAAGCTGTCAAGCTCTAGTATCAGTGGATATGTATATTACAACAACAAAACCATCTCAAGTACTCAGTATAGTATAAACTGTCCATGGATGTTCACAGGGGACACAATTCTAACATATGATCTGGCCACATGGAGCATATACCTTTGTATATGTATTTTTTGGTGAGCTAGTAATGCAGGTATAAGGTCTCCTATATTGCACAGCTGCATAATAGAAAGAACAAAAAGTTGATTAACTAAAAGGATTCACCAACCTTATCAAACATGTCAATGTAAACTTGCTGCAAACTGTGAGCACTGCAGAATTGTTTTATCTCATGATGAATTTTGTCATATATCCATGTCCTGTCATAATGCACAGCATAATTGAGTAGGGTTTCATAAACAAACTCTTTATGGAGCGATTGACAACCTACAAGCCCGAAGTGGATCAAGCACTCGAAACAAGTAAATGAATTTTTTTTTCTTTGTGGGAAAGCAAATGAAAAAGCAGATAGCACTATACCTCTATCTTGTCAAAGTGATCATTACACCACCTTTTGTTCCATAAGGAATACCTTTGACCTGGTTAAGCACAATGAGAGGCACAAAAATATTTCTATCGTAAACACGTCTGCTAAAGAAATACAACAATCTTTCAATTGGTATCCTAAAAGTTTAAAACAAGCAGTGCTCCAAACAAAAAGACACGACAAGTAAATTAACTAACCTGAGGGATTTTATCAGTATTCTGGAAGCACATGAAAAGACAAACCTTGTATATGGCAAACCAATATGTACTCTTCATAGGATACATAGCTCTTAATCCGACAATATAGGAATTTGTAAGGACAACACTCAAGTTATATCTAGCTTTCAAACCCAAGAATCACATCAGCGATCATATCATATATATTTGTTTCTTTCAAACCAACAAATCTGGCATTTCTTATGCATTTTTATTGCCTTTTCAAAGAACTTACGGTTACCTTTTTGAGCAAACCAGAGAAAGAGAGCATTGGTAGATTCAATTTGAGTAAAAAAATTTATCCAAATATAAGGAAAAGGTCATGGTCTGTTGAGTCAAATGTGACTAACTATCAGTATTTAGTTTCTCTCTGATTAAGTAACTCTCATATGTTAAGTCTTCTAATTTTTTCTGTGTGGCTGCTTCTAGTCATCTAGAAGCAACAATTAATGGTTGAGAGAGAGAATCGAGCTGCGAAAAAGGTATATATTTATTCAAGTTGCATTGTGGGCATGGACCAAAAGTAACAACACACCAAATTGTCATAAATTCGAATACAGTATTCCTCTAATCAATAGAAGATACTAACCATTCCATCACAGAGCAAGGGGTAGAGCGGAGTAGAGTACCTCAGTAACCACGGTAGCAGCCCACATACCTCACTGTCACCATGCATCAACAGTAAAATCGAAAAATGAAATCGGTGCAAACATTAAAACCAAAATCAACAGAGAAAGGAGAAAAGGGGTTGAATCGGGGAGGAAGAAGTAGGAAAGCGCGGCAAGGCCCAAGCGAAGCTACTGGGGGGGCCTAGCAGTCGAGAGGGCAGGCGAGCAGCCGGGGCGACCGAAAGCGTGGCGGAAAGGCTGAGGAGCAATAAGAGAATGGGGCCGAGCCAGTATGCAGCAAGCTAGGCCTAGGCGGCACAAAGCCAACCAGGCGTGGGCTCGAGGGAGGCTGGCGGGGCGGCACCGAGCGACGTAGGGGAAAGAGCCAGCCGGAGGGACCCCATGGTGCCAAGAGGAAGCTCCGGCCAAAGCTTTTGCCAGGGAGAGAGAATGGGGAGAATGAGAGTAATGGGGAATGGCTTGTGAGGATATATTTGGGGATAAGGTGGGCAGCCCTCCCTCCCTCTCATTTTTTCACCTTCCCGCGCTCACACCGCGAAACCCTTCCCGCGTGGCGTTTGAACTCTACTCACGCCCGCACGCTCGTTAGTGAGGGGAAGATGAAGCTGACGTGTGGGGTCCACGGCGTCAGTGACTCAAGCGCGAGACTTAAACGTGGGTGCGTCGCTGTGTGGCTCGGCCGGTGCAGTTAGGTGGTTGGGCTCCATCAAGTTAAAGTGGCTCGGGTCTGAGCAGTTAGAGGTTTGAGTTTTGACCGTTAGATCGAAATCGGACGGCTCAAGTGAAGGGGACGTTCGAACGGTTCGAACGTTCCTTTCAATCCGGTGCGTTGATTTCCAATCGAACGATTCACAATGATGAGGACGATCAAGTGGTCCAAACGTTCTCGTCAATCTCGACGGTGCATTTCAAATCGGACGGCTGAAATGACTTCGCTTTCATTTGGGTTTGAATCGGACGGTCCATGTTTGGTTGCTTTTCGGACCGACCGGTGTTGAGTGGCTTGGGCTAGATCAAGTCAACAGAGGTTGGCTCGGTCAACTCAACAGTGCTAAGTTTGAGTTCAAATCCAGTTTGACCAACCAAGTAGAAGATTTGACCGAGGCTATAAAAATAGAAATAAAATTCTAAAAATTCTAAAATTAATTAGAGGGGTTACTGGGATGACCTAGTACCCAAATAAAATCTTAAACCCCACTGTTCAAGAATTATTTGCTTAATCTTAATTTCAAACCTACAATAGGTTATTGATTTGAGTTTAAATTTTAAGTGGGCTGAGTTTAGTTCTAAAAATTTGGAAAAATTATTTTAATTCATGATAAATATTTTAGTATTTGAATAATTTATTTCCATAATATGATCCCAAAAATTATTTCCACTTTTATTTGGAACTTGATTTGAGTTGTAAGTTTTCTTTGTTTTCAAAATTTTCAAATACCACAAATTATGCAAATGCTCCAGAAAAACCAATGCATGTTCAAAAGTTTTAATTTCTCCTCATTTTCATACATTTTAAATATAAACCCAAGTTTGGGATGTTACAACCACGTAGCTACACCGACCGAGACAGGCTCTGACTCGCACCGCGTGTGTGTCACTACCATCTCGGGCCCTGTAACATCCTGAAAAATGGTTTGTGTTTCAAATGTATAAAAGTATGTGAATTTCAAAAACTTTTGTTGAAAATTCATAAGTTTGTACTTGGTTTCAAATTTTTGTTTTAAAATTCAAACTTTTGACTTGAAATCAAGATTCTATTTAATTTCAGAAAAATGTGTGTATTAATGTCTCTAGAAATAATTTTTAAAATACTAGATAAATTATCATGAATTAACATAATTTTCCCCAAATTTTTAGAAGTTATTTTGATTTCATTAAAATTCTAGCTAGGTCTCTAAAACAGATTTAAAAAGGAATTTGAATATGACAATTAAAATATGAACAGTAGTCAAAATTATTTTTCCTAAGTTCTAGGTGAACCCAGGAGCACCCACAAAAAAATTTAGAATTTTTCAAAATTTTCTTCTATTTTAAATCGGCCGGTCAAACTCTTTGCCTTTTTGGTCAAAACCCTTTTAAACCCTAACCCAAACTCCAAACCGACTGGACGTCCGGTGCGGATCGAACGGCTCACATCAATTGTGCCGTTCGGATGGTCTGAACGGCCCAACGCATCTGGGCTGTTCATTTTTGATTGTAGGGCTCGCGTCGCTGGTGCCGTTTCGATGGTCCGAACGGCCCAACGCATCTGGGCCATTCATTTTTGATCGTGGGGCTCGAGCCAACAGTGCTAGCCCATGTTTTGAAAATAGTTGACCAAGAAACAAAAGGGTTTGACCAATGCTTTAAAAATAGAAATAAAATTTCTAAAATTCTAAAATAAATCAGAGGGGTTCGTGGGACATCCTGGGATTAAATTAAAATCTTAAACTTCACTTTTCAAGATTTAATTTGCATAATTTAAATTGAAACTTAGAATAGATCTTTCATTTGAGTTTGAAACAAAAGGGTTTTACCAAGGCTTTAAAAATTGGAATAAAATTATATTAATACATGATAATTATTATAGTATTTCAATAAATTATTTCCAGAAGATGAGCAAGAGTTTTTGTTCTTGTTTTCTTTTGGAACTTATAATTGAGTTGTAGGTGACAGGAGCAGGTGATGGAGGGAAAAAGAGCAGGTCAAGGAAGTGACCAAAGAGGGAAACAGGATACTACAGAAGCGACAGCATTAAATGCCTGAAGACTTTTGCTGCAACAGTACACAATGGGAGGAAAAAGAGAGTGAGCAGGAGCTGACAAGTGGGCCAGTCAAAACACAAGTGATCTTTGCAAAAAGGGAGGTCCTGACCATAGAGGGTGGTCTTTGCAAAAAGGGAGATCCTGACCACAGAGGGTGGTCTTTGCAAAAAGGGAGGTCTGGACCCTTAGATCTAAACAAGAGGAGGTTTGGACCCTTAGTGCAGCGAAGTGAGGCCGTCCGATTTCGATCGGGCGGTTCAGAAAGAGGGGAACGTTCGGACCGGTGGAACGTTCCAAGAAGATCGAGCCGTTCAACACAAATTGAATGATCCACCGCGCGTGGGACGTTCGGACGGGCCGAAATGCCCACTAAATCGGGTCGTTCGATTCTGATTGGACGATCCAATAATCCAAATTAGGGTTAGTGTTTCAAATGTATAAAAGTATGTCAATTTCAAAAACTTTTGTTGAAAATTCATAAGTTTGTACTTGGTTTCAAATTTTTGTTTCTAAAATTCAAACTTTTGACTTGAACGGAGCTTGGAGACTATCAATGGCGGCAGTGGCACTGGCTTTGCGAGGAAGGAGACCAGGTCGGAGACGACAGTGGCGGTGGGGCCCACGTGTCAGTGAAAAGAAAGGGACGCGCACGATCGGACCACATGAGCCAACCGTCCAAATTTAAACGAACAATTTAGATCAAGGTGAACGTTCGGACCGCTGAATAGGACTTTAAGATGCAACCGTTCAATCTTGATCGAACGGCTCATAACGCTTTGGACGTTCGGACCGTCCGAAAGCCACACAACATCGGACCGTTTAATTACGATCCAACAGTGGGGATAGGATCTGAGCGCACACGTAGAGAGAGGGTGTAACATTCGAAAGTACTGTTACCAAAATGAAAATAAATAAAGTTATTATTTTGTTGGATTTCCTGAAATTTGAAAGAGTTTGATTGCTTTTCTTGAATTTCTGAAGTTTTAAAAGTCAAAAATAAAATTTGTTGAAGTATTTTGGAGTTTTATTGGATTTAAATTGAAAAATAAAAATTTAATTAATTTCTAGAATTTTAAAAGCTTTTTCCTAATTATTTTAAAGACAAAATAAATTTATGTGCAAAAACTATTACCAAATATAAGTTGGAATTATTTTATTTAAGTCCAAAATGCCTTTTAGAATTTCTGTGAATTTTCTCATAATTTTTGATTTATTTTACTATTTTGTAAAGCTATTTTGATTTTCTGGAATTATTTAATTAGCTAAATCCTTAGAAATCGTTAAATAGTCCTTGGGCCAAATTCTTAAACGCGGCCCAATCCATCTGCGTGCGTAGTCCTCTCACCGCTCTCTGGCTGACAGTGGGGTCCACCGTCAGTCTCTCTCTCTCTCTCTCTCTCTCTCTCTCTCTCCACGCGCGCCCACGCGTTTTCATCTCCAGCACATCTCAACCGTTGGATCAAATTTGAACGGCTTGATCTTGATGAAACTTCCGGAGGTCCAAACGTCTCAATCGCTGTGGAACGTCCGATTTCAAATCAACGGTCCGAGTTCGTTGGAACCTCCGGGCGGTCCGAACATCTCCTTCTTTGTGGACCGTTTGATTTAAATCTAACGGCCCAAACCTCACCCGCTCACCCGCACTCTCACCTTCTCTCTCTCACACTCTCACTGACACGCGGGGCCCGCATGTCAGCCTCTCTTTTACTCCTGCGTGTATCCTTCTCAATCTTTGTGAACCGTTGGATCAAAACTAAATGGCCAGATCTGAGTAACTTTCGCTTGGTCCGAACGTCTTCGCGTTTTGGAGCGTCTGATTTGAAATGGACGGTCAGATTTTGATACCATCTCAGACGGTCCGAACGTTCACTTCAATAAGGACCCTCAAATCTAAATCCAACGGCTCAAATCACCTTCAACGTCGCTGTTGGCCTGGGCTGGGTCAAAGTTGACCCAGTCAGCGCCCTCGCCTCGGTCCCACTGGTCAGCAGTGACCGTGGCTGGTTGAGCGCGAGTAAGAAAAGTATTAAAATCATTTAGAATTTCTGAATTAAATTACTTTTTAACTGAAAATTAATTAAACTTAAAAAATTCATAACTAATTCAATTTTGCTAGCTCCAAATTGAATCAAACCAATTTTGTTGGTTTAAATTTTAATGTACTTTTTACTGGATTAGTTTTCAAGCATGTTATTGTTCCAGAAACTATTGTATTTGGATTAATGCTAAAAATGAATTGTTTTTGTACTAGAAAATAGTTTAAACTTCAAAATTTCATAAGTATTTCATCCTAACTCCAAATTAAGTGAAATTAATTTTGTTAATTCTAATATTTCCTGTACTTTAATCTGATATAAGTTTGTTTCTTATTGCTGTTCCAGAAATTTGTGATAATTATTTAATTTGATTAATTGTGCCTTTAACTACAATAACGGGGCAGACACGCACGCAAAAGGAGCTGAGCGAACACGTTAGAATGACGGCGGCGGTGCTCAGACCTACTCGACAATGGCGAACGGCGGCTCACCAGCGGAAGTGGATGGTACCAGGAGGTAGCCCTCACTAATGCGCACCCGATGAACTAAATCCGGGTGGTCAGGGTACACTGAGGTGGCCGGCGGCGATGTCGAAGCGACAGAGCAGGCTTGGTCTTGTCAGATGGGGGCTCTAGTGAAGCTCCAGTGGTGGCGAAGGGCTCTAGAGGTTGCTCGGGTGATGGGGAAGGCGATGGTGCGCTCCACGAAGATAGGGCGTCACCGGCGGCGGCGGAATTCAAGAAAACCTGACAGCAGCGAAGAACCCTAAAACTCAAATAGCGGCAGCACTAGGGCTTCAAGGTGGAAGAAGGTGGCGGTTTTGAGTTGTAGACGCAATCGCGAACCCGGGGGGTACTATTTATAGGGCACGACAGGTACAGGACAAGGAATCCCCAAATCGGGATCAACTTGGGTTCGTTGGATCTTAGAGATAGAATGCGAATTGAGATAAGATTCCAACAGATACGGTTGCGGAATAGCTAGAGATAAAATTTGGTTAACAAATCCGAGGCGATTTAGTTGGAAAATCTCCATTGTCGTATGGAGCTTGGAGACTATCAATGGTGGCAGCGGCGTTGGCTTTGCAAGGAAGGAGACCGGGTCGGAGACGGAGGCTGCCAGGTGGGGTCCACATGTCAGTGAAAAGAAAGGGATGCGCACGATCGGACCACAAGAACCAACCATCCAGATTTAAACGAACGGCCTAGATCAAGTTGAACGTTCGGACCGCCGAACAGGACTTTATGATCCAACCGTTCAATCTTGATCGAACGGCTCAGAACGCTTTGGACGTTCGGACCGTCCGAAAGCTACACAACATCGACTGTTGAATTACGATCCAACGGTGGGGAGATCTGGAGCTGGCGTAGAGAGAGAGAAAGCAGGTCGCCAGTGGGGTCCACTGTCGATGGGGCGTCTTTCGCGTCTTGTGAGAGCTGAATAACAGATCGGCCAAAACGGGGAAAGGATGGGTTTAGGCCCAAAGAGGATTTCTGATATTTAAAATACATTTTCCTTTTCAGAAAATACTGGAAATTCAATTAAGCAATAGAAAATAGCAAATGAGCTCAGAAAAATTCTAGAAAATATATACAAGCACATAGAACCCAAATAAAATACTTTTGACTATAGTTGATGTTGACTTTATTCACATTAAATTGTTTTGATGCACAAAGTCCAATATTAAGCTTTTTAATTAAAGTCAAATAAAATCCAAATGGTGAATTTTCTCCTACTAACTATTTAAGAGAATTTTTTTAAAGCACATAAAATTGGGATGTTACACACGGGGCCCACTGGTCAGAGTCTGCAAAGGGTTGGGTGCGGCTCGAAACAGGCTGTGGCTTGGTCCGATCAGCTCTAGGGCGTTCGATAACCACACGATTGGATTTGGATGGTCAGGATTGCGTGGGATCTTCTGATGGTCCAAACAGCCCAACCATTACGGGCCATTCGATCTAAAATGGACGGTCAGGATTTGAGTGGCCGTTCGAATGGTCCGAACGGCCCACTCCGTTTGAGCCCTCCGATCATGATTAGACGGTCCGCGTGCGAGTGCGTTTAAGTGGTCTGGTCAAGTGAGGTGGTGCGTCGGGCTCGAGCCAAGGTGCAGTCAAGCCAATAGTGCTAGCCCAGGTTTTGAATTCAATTTGACCAAAGCTCACAAGGTTTGACCGGGGATTTAAAAATAGGAATAAAATTCCTAAAATTCTGAAATAATTTAGAGGTGTTCCTAGGACGGCCTAGTGTCTCGAAAAATTATTAAACCTTACTGTTCCCAAAATATTTTGTACAAAAAATAAATCCTGGCTAAATAGGTTATTGGATTGAGTTTGAATTTTTCTAAGGTTTGAAATAATCCCAAAAATTTGGGAAAATTATTTTAATTCAGATAATTAAAGTAGTATTTGAATAAATTATTTATAGATGATAATCAAATGTTTTGGGTTGCTATTTTTTATTTGGAGTTCATAAATTGAAAGTGTATGTTTAATCTTTGATTAAGATTTTCATGTGCAATAATTTATGCAAATATTTCTAAAATGTCATGCATGCTGATAAGATGCATACTAATTATCATTAATTAACTTGGGGATGTTACATTTTGGTCTTGTAATAATATTCCCTATTTACCTATGTAATCCTTGTTCGCACTACTGCTCTACAAATTTTGACCAAATAATTAAAAATAGTGAACAGTAACTGCTATTATCCCCGACAGTTACATTGACCTGGTTGACTTGGCTATTATCCCTGGCAGTTATGTTGACCTGGTTGACTCTTTTCAATGGCAGATGTATTGTAGCTAACATAAAAACATTGCTGACAGATAAGTTGTTCTAGACAATAATTATTTCCAGCAGATAACGGGACCCGTAATGTCTTGGACATTGCTGGCACATGTTTTGCCACTCATCCTATTTTTTTCCTGGCAGTTAATTGCCCTTAATTCTATGTCATGGTGTAGTAGATAACATGTAAGTTCAATCATAGGAACCATTTGCATAGATGTATTTGTATTGTCATCTGCGCAATTGTGACAGTGCATTTAAGTCAATTTTCGCGCCTGGGTAAAAAATGTTTCATCTTCCTACTCAAAGGGTATCCCCGGCAGTTAGGTTGACCCGGTTGACTTTTTTTAGGGCAAAAGTATTGTACCTAATTTAAAAACATTGCCGGCAGATACATTGTTCTAGACAATATTTATTCCCGGCAGATAGGTTGACCTGATTGACTTTTTCTATGGCAGATGTATTGTTGCTAACGTTAAAACATTACTGACAGATAGATTGTTCTAGAAAATAATTATTTTCGGCAGATAATGGGACCCCTAAAATCTTGGATATTGCCGGCAGATAGATTGCCACTAATCCAGTTTTCCCCAGTAGATAATTACCCTTAATACTATGCCATGGTGTAGTGAAACCGTCTGTGATAAGGGGCTATCACAGACGGTTGGAAAATAGAACCGTCTGTGATATGCCTATATCATAGACAGTTGGAAAATAGAACCGTCTGTGATATGCCTATATCACAGATGGTTGGTAAATAGAAGCGTCTGTGATATGTATGGAATCACAGACGGTTTAACAAAACCGTTTGTGATTCCATACATATCACAGACGGTTCTATTTACCAACCATCTGTGATTCCATATATATCACAGACGGTTAGTAAATAAAACCATCTGTGATATCTGACATATCACAGACGGTGTTGGAGCTAACCGTCTGTGATAATACCCCTTCACAGAAGGTTAAAGGATAAAACTGTCTGTGATAGTTGTTTAAACCTATCTAAATTTTCTTAATTTTCAGCTAGCCTCAGGAATTGCTAGCCATGCCCTCTGAAAACAAGCAGACATAAAACAGATACATCACAGATGAATCAATCGTTGAGAGGTCAAGTGATCATTTATAACTCAAAATTAATTACAAAAGAATATGTTCAAGTATTGTCGCTACAGTTACAATTGAATTACAACTAAGTAAATTATAGTTGAATCAATTGTTTGGAGGTCGTTCAGCGGTGTGGACGGAGTGAAACTCTCCTTTGGCGTTAATGATCTGCGTCTTGATGAAGCCGCAGAGCGTCCCTCGAACATCCACGATCTCTCTCGCAGCGAGTGCATCTAAATCTATGTGCAAACCCTGTCGCTAACAGCAGTAAAGTAGTAAGAATATATATTTAAATTTATAATTATGAAATAATTATTACGAAAGATTGACAAACCTCGGGATCCTTCAGCTTAGCACCCATGATTTGCCGCATATGATGGTAAACGTAGAATGCACATAGTTCATCTTGTTTTTGCTGGCGGCACTGCAAAAATAGAATTACATATATAGGTATAGTCAGTTCGAGACGTATAATTACGAAGTATGATATAGGATTATTGTGTTGTAGCACGTACCAGAAATCACATCCTGTGCTCCAGTTCGGCGCTCGATCCGTTGTATAGCCCTCCAACGCTAATATAGGCGATGAACGACCTACATGATTCCAAAAAGTTATCCTCGGCCATTTCAAACGAAGGAAGACTACAATAGAGTTATGTATGGAGGAAATGAGCATACCTATCGAGTATTTCTTTCAGAATGGTGAAGTCGTGTTTTTTGTCGAGTAGGGAATCAAGGTATATTAACTTGTTCCTCTTTGGTATAATGACTAAAAGGATCCAGTGGTACCTACTCATGTATGCCGCTATAGTCATTAAACCTAAGTTCGTGCTCGTATAAAGTACAGATGAAATTTGTATAGCAATTAGTGGAGCACTTACCCCTGGTTGTAGGGCACCATTATGTAGTCCTTGTCATCCGGAGCAAGCAATCCCGCCATTATGTATCTCTCGACAAAGTTTATGTCTTGCTGGATGGTTTGCTTAGAGACCATGTGTGGGTCGAGGAAACCCACTGGTTCTTCCCATTTCTGTGCATTTTGTATCATGTGTCTATACATAAGCAATGAGTTGTGATATTTATCGGTATTACGTGAATGTAGAGCTTGATTGTACACACTTACAGTGTCCAGCACCGTAGAAGCGAGGCATCGAGGTCTTCGAGGTTGAATAGGTTGAATAAGTCGTTGAAGCCCACGACGAAGTGGCCCGACTCGTGGAGGAAATGCTCATCCATGTATTTGATGATGATTCCAGTATCGTACCCCTTCTCTTTGGTCTGTCGCATGTACCAGGAATGCAAAGCCTGACAAGCTATTCCAGCGCGGTGTAATACTGTGTGGGGGGCCAACGGACTTCCAAGGGAGTATTTGTTAGCGTCTTAATGTTCTGCGATTTTGATTTGGCCTCAATGACTTGCCCGCTATGCATATTCCTATGAGATGACTCGGGAACCGATAAGGCGACACGCTTTTCTTGTTCCTTCGTCGTCTTCTCCATGGGAAGCGAAGGTTGAGGTGGAGTCATCGAGGGTCCTGTTGGAGAGGCATGGTCGTGTCGAGATCGCGACACTGCAGGGTCCAGGGCGATGTCCTTCTTGGGCCACTGGATAAAAGTGTGCCAGGCATCCCCTAGTGTTCTGATGTCTTCGTTCGGGCGAATCTCGAGCGGGATGGCCATGAAATTGTCATGTACCATATCCACCTGGACCCTGGCGTAACCCTGCGCCACCTGAGCACCGTGCTGCACTATCCCTTCCTGGTATGGATGGTATGGATACACCAGCTCCCGCGCAGCCTCGATAGAAATGGACCCAACCATCCTTACTTGGAGCTTGCAGGGCATCGGCTCCTACAAAACGATACGCAATTAGCTAAGGTGTCCTATAAGTCTATCTTTATCGCATTCCAGAGATGTACATTACCTTGATGTCGTCAATAGGTGATTGGACGTCGTCATGATCAGAATTTTTCGTGGACACGACGCTACTCCGATGTCGTGGAGGACTGGTTCCCAAAATAACGGGGGCAGCTTGCGATTGGTTGAGGAGTACTTGATTCAGTTGATCCTCCAATCTTGCTATATGTCCTTGAAATTTTGCAGTAAGCACCTGTTCCAACACTTTGTCGTGCTCGGCCTTGGATCTCGTCCTACTCCTGTACGTGCAGTAGTCATCTGCGAATCCATCCCTCCAAGGTACGTTAACCCCCTTGCCTCATGTGCGACCCAGGTGCTCCTTGTTTCCCAGGGCCTCCGATAGTATATCCTTCTCCCTGTTGGGTACGAAGGAGCCTTGGGAAGATGCTTCCGTCAATCACTACTACAAAAGCCTCATCACAGACGGTTCGGAACCGTCATCACAAACGGTTTTCTGAACCGTCTGTAATTATGTGTCTGTGATGACATCTGTCATCACAGACGATTTTCAAACCGTTTGTGAAAAAGCTATCACAGATGGTTCGGAAGTAGAACCGTCTGTGATAGTAGTTATCATAGACAGTTCTACTTCCAACCGCTCGATAGATATTTTCCTGAGCATTTACAACAAGAACCGCTCGTGATAGTAATTATCACGCGGTTCTTGTTGAACCGCTCGTGATAGTTTTTTCAATCGCAAAAATACAAAATGTATAGAACTTGAACCTAGAAGATAAATATGTTGTCTTAGACTGAATCATGGATTCATGGATACACTCATACACATACACTCATACACTCATATACAACAGAAGCTCATATCCCCGGCCCTCCTTCCTCCCGGCCGCGTCGCCAACCTTGGGCTCCGCTGCCTCCGTCGCCTTGGCCCGCAGCTCCTGGATGTCACGGAGGAAGTCATTGGTCTGTCCCTCCCTGATATCCCCGGCGTCGATGTCCGCAAGCGTGGCGGGGTCCTCGAGCACGGAGTGGAGGCTGTGGATGCGTGCGGTGTCATCCTCGCCGAAGAGCGTAGCCAGCTGGCACAGCAGCCGCAGGCGTCGGATGACCTCCTCCCTCGGGAGCACATCCCTCGCATTGCCCTGGTGCTTAGCCTACGCTTCAGCGGCGTTGGCAGAGGCGGGCGAGGAAGCGGAGGGTAGGCGGCGGGGTGGGACCGGAGCTGCTGCTTCTGGAGGAGGAGGAATGTCGGAGGTTGGGGACCGCGGGAGCAAGGGAGGACCGGCTATAATATATAAGGACTCCTGCTACTCCAACGCACGCATTCAAAATTTTTGAACTCCCGCATTGTGAATCACGTATCACAGATGGCTCATATCACCAACCGTATGTGATGAGGTACTTATCACAGACGGTTCGTGTAATAGTATCATAGACGGTTCGTGATACAAACCGTCTGTGATGAGGTACTTATCACAAACAATTCGTAATACGAACTGTCTGTAATACTATCTTAGACGGTTCGTGATACGAATCGTTTGTGATAATTAGTATCATAGACGGTTCATGATACGAACAATCTGTGAAGGACAACACAGACGGTTCCAAAGGAACCGTCTGTGATGAGGCATCTAGTATGACATGTTTTGTAGTAGTGAATGCACGCTGCAAGAGGTCATCATGTTATTATAGACAGTATGAAGTTGTGGACTTATTAACAACTAGGTAGTTCGACATATTTACCACACGTTGGGACACTTCCTCGTCTGCCTGGTTTGTGAAAGAGATGCCGCCCGAAGATGTTTTTGATGCCCTCGCTCTTAACCAGGACAGAGCGCGCTCATCTGTGATCCCAGCAAATGACCCGGTTGTGTTCTCGCCCTCCACCGCCCATTGCTTGGTTTTACCCATGTACCCAGCGATGCCGAGTTTGTGGGGGTGAGTGTTTTGTGCGTGGAGAGCCTTGTGCGCCGCACTTTCCTCCTTAATTTCGGCCGTCGTCTTCATCTGCACAAAGGCCTCCCATATATTCCACGACAAGAATTTATACTTCGTGAAGGGCGTCCGACCCATGTACACGTACTTCGTGACAAGCATGATCTTGAAGGTCCTCCACGCGTGATCCATCACGAGCAACGCGTGCCTGGTCTGCTTGTGGGATATCGAACGAGCTTGGAAGTTCTTTCCACAGCTCGGCTCTCCATTCCTTCGTCAGAGACTTCTAGGTTGGTGTGGTGATGGGGACCCGTTCCCTTGCAAGTATCCTGCAGATGGTCTGAAATCTCGCCGCTACTTTTGGGGGACTCAAAGGGACCCCAACGTCACTGACCTCCGTGATGGTCATTCGGCCCTTAGGCAATTTCGATGTTCCTCTGCCATCTCGATTACATACCACTTTGCTCAGAGATCCAGACGCATTCGACGGCGACAAAGACGGTGCGGATGCCATCTCGCTTACTTGCTATCTATATAAGTTACATACGCAATGAACTAAAATTTTATATAGAAAAATAGATGTTACACAACGAACTAACTAAAAGTGCCTTATAAACAAATTAACTATATAAACAAATAGAAGTGCTATATATAATTAACACTGCTGACTATTCAAACAGAGTATCTATTACTCAAATAGTATCAAACGATACATTCACATCAATAGACAATACATTCACAACAAATGAAAGCAAATACCAAGAACTATCTAACCCTACAAATTCAAAGAAATTAGCACCTACGAATGATCACCAAACATGTGTCAGGACAGTCTAATCCCTCTGCGCCCGCAAATAAGAATTAATCATTGCCATCTTTGCCCGAGCTTACTTCATCGAACCTGATACACTCGAGTGTACAATTTGCTTCATGCCGTGGAGGATTGGCATGAAGCAAATCGTACACTCGTGTGTGCCGGGATCGACGAAGTAGGCTGTGTCAAAGATGGCTAACAAAGGCTACGATATGTATGTATGTATGTATGTATGTATGTATGTATGTATGTATGTATGTATATGTATGTATGTATGTATGTATGTATGTATATATATATATATATATATATATATATATATATATATATATATATGTATGTATGTATGTATGTATGTATGTATGTATGTATGTATGTATGTATGTATGTATGTATATGTATGTATGTATGTATGTATGTATGTGTGTGTGTGTATGTATGTATGTGTGTGTGTGTGTGTGTGTGTGTATATGTATATGTGTGTGTGTATATATATATATATATATATATATATATATATATATATACATATATATATATATATATATATATATATATATATATATATATATATATATATATATATATATATATATATATATATATATATATATATATATATATATATATATATATATATATATATATATATATATATATATATATATATATATATATATATATATATATATATATATATATATATATATATATATATATATATATATATATATATATATATATATATATATATATATATATATATATATATATATATATATATATACATATACATATATATATATATATATATATATATATATATATATATATATATATATATATATATATATACATATATATATATATATATATATATATACATATATATATATATACATATATATATATATATATATATATATATATATATATATATATAGACACATACATACATACATACATACATATATGAAGCTAGTTTTAAAGGCAAAAGCGTACCAACGCTAGAGATTTTAGAATAGGCTTATATTCTAACCCTAGCTACATAGTTTGATGATTGTGTGTGCTCTCAGAAGGAGAGTTGCAAAAGAACAAGTCTTTGCCATCTCAATCTTATTGTCTGTGATTCCTTATCATAGACGGTTTCACAATAGAACCGTCTGTGGTATGCTAGTTCATTTTACTTATCCACATGAACCTGGTGACAAGTCCATAACACAACTCCAATTCTGTTTTCAAATGGTGAATAGTAATTGCCATTTGTGTTGGAATTTCAAACTTTAATTCAATTTAGCTATTATTTTCAAAATCTTCCGACTTCCATCTAAGCTCGAGTTTGTGTTTCAAACCTCCTTGAAATTTTTGAATTCAAATTTGAATTTGAATTCTCCTTTTTCAGATTTGGGCCCCTTTCTCTTTTTACCCTCCCCTTTCTTTTTTTGCCCTCCCCTTTCTTCTTGGGCTCAGCCCTATTTCTCCTTGGGCCAGCCCAACTCTTATTGGCCCATATCTTCCCTTCGGCCCAGCTTTTTGATACTCCACATTACAATGAATTCCACATGAACTTGGTGACAAGTGAAACCAATTTTGATACTCTACATTACAATGAATTCCACATTGACATCAATATCAGAGATGACAAGTCCATAACACATTAACACATGAAAATTCCACGTTGACATCAAAATAAGAGATTACAAGTCCATAACACATGGCAAGTTCATATTGACATGTCTCATGTTATGGAATGAATTCTTAATTAAAATATTGCCCTTCATGATGATCGACGCGCGTATAGCTAGCTTCCTCGCTGGGTTCTTCCTCGAGCCTAATGCCGTCTCCAAACGGAGGCACCTCGTCAAATTGATTGTACTCTTCCTCATCGACGACATTCTCAACTCCGACAATCCTTCTTTTTCCATGAAGAACTACGTGGCGGTTCTTATTTGTCAGGTCCATTACATAAAAAACTTGAACAACTTGCTTAGCGAGTACGAATGGTTCGTCCTTGTATTCAACACATTTGAGGTCCACAGTAGTGACGCCGTACCTATTGACCTTCACACCCTGCGGAAGTTTAACCCAATGTCATCGAAACAGGGGGATCTTGAAAAGTACGTAGTCGAGTTCCCAAATCTCCTCTACAAACCCATAGTAGGAGTTCAACCCACATGGCCCGGCGGTATTGAACTGCTCGTGAAAGCGATCTATGCACGAACACCGCTGATCGATCAGGCTCTTCCTATCTGGAGCCGTCAGATAAAATGTGTACCCATATTTATGTCGTGTCCTTGCCATGTCACAATTGTAAATTTTGGCCCTTTTGCCAACCATAGCAGCGTATCATCACTTGATGACCTCCCAGTGATTCGCACCTTTAACCATTAGTTGAACCGATGGTTGTGCTCTCTCGTGATCCAAACCTCCGACCGGTCTGGATTCTGTTGGCGTACTATGTATTTGTGCTCGTCGATGTACGGGGACACTTAAGTCATGTGTTGCAAGACCGTGAAATAGGCTTGAGCATATGTATCCAGATTAGGAGTGATTGATTTCCTTCCAATGGTCCTGTCACCCTACAGTCTCCCCTCATGACGAGATAGAGGCACACCTATCGGTTCCACCTGAGCCATATAGTCGACGTAGAACTCAATGACCTCTTCAGTTTCATAACCTTCGATGATGCTGCCCTCCGGTCGAGATCGATTCCGTACGTAGGACTTGAGAATTCCCATATACCTCTCGAATGGGTACATATGACGTAGGAACACAGGGACACATATCTTTATCTCTTTCATAAGGTGAACAATGAGATGGACCATGATATCAAAAAATGACAGAGGGAAATACATCTCAAGATGACATAGAGTCATCTCCACCTCGGCCTGCAGAGCATCTAGTCCTTCGGGATCGATGACCTTCTGAGCAATTGAGTTAAAGAAATAACAGAGCCTCAAGATTGCCACTCAGACCTTGTTCGACAAGATACTCCTAATTGCAACAGGAAGCATTTGTGTCATCAACACATGACAATCATGGGACTTCATACCAATTAATTTCAAATCTTCCATGGAAACAAGTGACCAATTAATTTCAAATCTTCCATGGAAACAAGTTTCTTAATGTTTGCGGAGTAACCGGACGGAACTTTCACACCATGCAAGCTCTGGCACAGTATATTTCTCTTGACCTTGGACAGAGTGTAGCAAGAGGGGGGAAGGTACGTTCGTCCTTTATCGGTCTCTTTCGGTGCTAACTCGGTCCTTATGTTCATATCAACCAAGTCAAGCCGTGCGTTAACACCATCCTTTGTTTGGCCACTAATGTTCAGCAATCGACCAATCAAGCTATCACATACATTCCTCTCTACGTGCATGACATCGATGCAGTGGCGAACTTCTAAGTGCTCCCAATAAGGCAAGTCCCAAAAAATTGACTGCTTCTTCTAGATGTTCTTCTGACGGGTCCTTAATTTACGTCCCTTCCCAAGCACAACATCGATATCCTTAACCATTTCATAGACCTCTTTCCCTCTAAAAGCCCTTGGAGCTGAACCGTCCTCCTTATTTCCGTCTAATTATTTCTTCATCTTGCGGTATGGGTGAATCCTACGAAGAAACCTACGGTGACGCATATACACACTTTTACGCGAGTTGTTTAGCCATACACTCTCCGTACCATCTAAGCCGTGCAGACAGGCTTTGGCTCCTTTTGTACTGAACCCTGACAGGTTACCAAGGGTAGGAAAATCATTGATGGTGTAGAACAACATGGCGCATAAAGTGAAGTTCTCTCGCTTGTATGCATCCCATACTTGTACCCCTTAGCTCCATAGTGTCAGAAGATCTTCCACCAATGGTGCTAGGTACACATCAATATCATTCCCAGTGTGAGCACCCGGATTTATTAAGCTCATAATACTTAGTCATCCAATTGACCCTAGTATTATCAACCAAATAAACCCAGTCTCGAGAGATGTATACTCCCCAGAATGCAGTATACATACCTCACAACAAACGAATGTATCAATTCCATACAACACATAGAACATAAGCAACAAACCAGAAGTTAATATTAATAAGGAATAGGATATTACAAAAGAGGGGCCTTCTGGCCAAATAACAACAAGAACTACTAAGAATAACAGCGGAAGCAAAAGTGCCATAAAGATGGCTATAACACAAAGCCAATCAGTGTGCCTTAACCCCTAGGCATCTGACCGGACCGCCAAGTTAGTCGTCGAAGAAGCTGCAACACGTAGCACAAAAGAGAGGCTCAAGGAGCTCCCCTTCTTCCTCTGCAACAAAAGCCACAAAAAAATGCCACAACCACGGGCAGATGAGTACATAAAGTACTCCGCAAGACTTACGTGTGAGATAACAGAACTATAAATAGCTACATGCAAGCTTTATTTAAGTGGATGAGGCTTTGGACTCATTTTAGCATAAAGCAATTTTCATTTGCAATAACATAATAGATTGAAGGCAATTTGGCAAAGCATTTTAATTGTTGAAATAACAACGAGATAATAACATAGTAACAACAACAAGATCAACCTGGAAGTGACTACCCAAGTCACCACAACAATAGCATGAATTACCAAATTCATACCACCCATCATGTTTTAAGCAAATGGTTGAGTCTAGTTCTTGAACAACCTTACCAAGCATGTCCATAACCTAGGACGAGGCTATTCGAATAGTTTTAACCCTGCAGGGGTGTACCAATGTACCCACACGCCAGACCGCCTTTCCTTAGGCACACTACCTTTGGTATGCCGGCACGGCTAAGTCCTATGAGACATTTCCAATGGACAATGCTAATTCTGAGTCGCACAACCCACGGGAGAAGGAGACATCACACAACCTACCCGAAGCTAATGCTCCTCCCACATCACACACACATTTTATCTTTAAAACACACCAACCGAGCGACCCCAATTAACACCGCCCAAAGTACTTAGTCAAGAGGGGTTCCATATGCCCCTCGTGTGGTTAGCACGCAAAATCGCTTGGCTTAGTGACCCAAGTACTCGGTCCTTAGGGACCCAGGCATACCACCACATTCCAAAAACCACACCATCCATCCAATATGCCCAAGTCAAAATCAATATTTTATTTTCAATTTTTGATTTTACAATTTAAAACAGCGCACAAGTGCTGGACATATAGGAGTAATAATCAGTTTTGAGTGATCAAGACCATCGACTAAGTCGATGATCGCCCATTTCTACCGATAACTAAGCATGTCTAAGCAATTTAAATCGAAACTACTAAGTGATAAGAGCTCATCCAACGAGCTCAAACCACAGCAAATAACCTAGGCTCATGGTAGTAGAGGATAAACAATTCCTACAGATTATGCAACTATAGGATTGCTAGCGACATTTAACACAAAGTAGCATGCATACATACAAGTAAAACAATATATTAAGCTTTAAAGTAATGGGACAATGATGGAAATGATCAAACTGCTTGCCTTGCTGTTGCTGGCCAATTTGTGGCAGAGGGTCACTCTCGGATCGCCACAAATGTCGGCTTCAACGGAAAAGCGATAAAGAACCGATAAGAACGATTTAAAACAACAAAGACAGCACAACAAACGAACTCCAAATACTCTGAAATTTCTACAGCAGCAAGAGGGTAATTTTTAGGGAATTTTGCAACAAGAACCAATTGATTTGGATTCTCAATGCAAAAGTTATGAGCAAAACAATTCTGCTCAGCCCCTAAAATACCAAACTGCACTATTCACTAATTTAATTATGAGGCAACATTTTCTAGAACAGAAGTGAAGCTGAAATTTTTACTGTAAAACCAGCACCTCATGAGATGAATAACACAATTGAGTTCACCTCATTTGGAGCTATTATGCACTTTCTACAATTTTTCAAAACAAGAACTTGAACAAAATTATAATGCACAAGTCCTCGTTTTTTATAACAGCAACATGCTCAAAACTAATTTTCACAGTGAGTTCATTAATGGAGGAAACCAACAAGGTTGGTCTCACTCAAAAATAATCTAAAGAGCATTAGTTATGTATTTTACAAGTTAAGCATTAATTTGAGTGTATATTTAAAGTGAGTTTTAAAATCTAATGGTAAACTGTGCTCTGGGGCTGAACTCAACTTACAATCATTTTTGGATTAAAGTCAAGTTCAAGACAGAGCTAACACAATTTGAATGACCTTATTTGGGTTTAGAATGAAAAAGATATGCAATTCTAAAGTTTATACCTTATTTCAGTTTATACTTAAGAGTTCACTGGAATTTCTAAAACTCATAAGGACATGGGAGGACGTGAGCCACAGATCATAGATCTAACGGCTCAGACCTCCCAGAGAACAACGCACACGCTCACGAGGTCCAGAGGTCCTGGACCTCCTAGCAACGCATATGCGCGAGTGAGGGAGGTCGTGGCCGCAGATGGAGAATCCAACGGACCACAACGATGAGGAGGTCCGGACGGACCAGATCTAAAGGGAGGTCCTCAACGGTGAGATGACTTTGAGGAGGTCCCACGCAGATCTAACGTCCACAGCACCTCCGTGGAGGTCCGGACGGCCACGATCGCGCAAGGGAGGTCTTGGACGCCCAGATCTCCTCTGAGGAGGTCGGATGTCCGCACCAGCCTAACTCACGCCACAGCGCCGCGACAAGCAGACATGGAGTTATTGCGCGTGGGACACAAGAAGGTCCACGCGCGGAAGGTTTTAAGTGCGCGCGAAAAGACGGGGTTAATGGCATTTAACGCTAACCCCATGATTGCAATGATTGGGCAATAAAACGGTGAATCTCGTCCTAAAACGACAATGACACGCCCGACGTCCGACAAAATCCCGAGCTCAAAGAAGTGGTTGTTGCCGGCAATGCGACCTCGCCGGCGACAACAAAGACATCCCCTGCAGCGCAATAGTGTTGCACACACCATGGGCTCACTCGACGGCGACGACGGCCTTAATCGCCGGCGAGCCCGAGAGGACAGAGATGACCAAGACGCCAAAATATCTAAAAATACAAAAAGACTCATGCGACATTCAAGCTGCAGTGCCTGAAAAGCTCAAGAACATGCATTCAAGCGGGTGCCCAAAGATCTAAGGGATTACCAGGAGTTACCTGGAGGTCCTAAAGATGCCGATGAGGTCGATGACGGTGGCGGCCCGAGTTGGAGAAGACGGGAGCTCCACCGCTCAAGTCCAACCTTCAACTCCAAGCTTCAAGCTCCACTAGGCCACCTCTCGCAAATGCCCCAACCAAAGGAAGTTAGGGTTGAGGTCGCAGAGGAGAAAGGCCCAGATAGAAACAAGAGAGAGGGAGGAAGAGGCCATCGAACCCTTTTTGCCACCGAGGAGCTCCAAGCTCGACAATGGCTGTGGGAGAATTGGAGAGTCTGTGGATGAGGAGCTCAGCCACGCACAAAGTGCAAGGCTAAGATCAATTGTGTGCAAAGGAAGCCAAGTGAGGATTCCAAGGGATAACTTATAGCCCGGGTGAAGGTTATAAGTGGGGCTAAGCTCCATGGTGAGCTTAGCCCACGGGTTGGTCCATGGGGTGGCAAGGACATGAGATTGACAAGGTGCACTGACTGGTGACCAGAGAGCGGAAGGTCGACTCATTAATTAAATGCGGTCAAGAAAGAGTCATAAAGGTACCTAGTGGCAAAGTGCAGATTAACTCCACCGCCGAGAGCTCGCAGCATGACCATGGAAGGAGAAGAACAGGAGGTTTTATGACTGCTGGATAGGACCATGGGAGGTCCTAACCATCGGATGACAATTTTGAACTCAAGAGGTTTTAAGTGGTGGGAGGAGGTCCCACCCACACGATCAAGGATGGGGAGGTCGAGCCTCCCGATTTCCTTAATGTGTAAGCGCACGCGAAAATGGGATTGGGAGGTCCAAAGCGTTGGATTTCAACTAACGCAAGACCTCTGTGAGGTCTTAACCGCACATGAGCTTAAGAACATGAGGGGGGTCATGGCCTTTGGATTTAAATCCAAGGGCGCACAACCAAAGGGAGGTATGAGGCTTTGCGTGAAGCGCGAGGGAGGTCAAGACCTTTGGATTTTGATCCAACGGTGTTGATCAAGACAGGGGAGGTCCTGAGCTTGCGCAACGCACCAGGGAGATCATGGCCTTTAGATTTAAATCTAAGGGCTACACCTCACGTCTTGCGTGGGAGGTCTAATGCGCACAAGACAGGAGGAGGTCGTGACCGTGGATTTTAAATCCAACGGTGCACAACATGAGATGGGGAGGTTGGAAGCGCTTGATACGCAGGAGGTCGTGGGTCGTTGGATCGATCCAACGGCCACGACCTCATTTAGGTGGGGGTTGGCTTAGTTTAACGGTGGAGGGAGGTCGAGAGCGGTTGGATGTAACCAACATGCCTATGACCTCGCCAAGGTGGAAGGTGGTTTTGAGGTTTGATAACAAGGGAGGTTAGGGCGGTTGGATCTTAATCCAAGGGCTATGACTCGACAAGGTGATAGATATCGAAGGGAGGTCTTTGAGATTTAACACGAGTGGAGGTCATGACCGTGGATCTTTGATCCAA
This sequence comes from Phyllostachys edulis, assembly GCA_036346405.1. Classification (NCBI taxonomy): domain Eukaryota; kingdom Viridiplantae; phylum Streptophyta; class Magnoliopsida; order Poales; family Poaceae; genus Phyllostachys; species Phyllostachys edulis. Next base: position 72,050,503 of record CM070562.1, read on the forward strand.
CGACTATGACCTCGATGAGGTGGGGAGGTCTTTGCGGTGTTGATCATGAGGAGGTCGTGGCGGTTGGATGTAAATCCAACGGCTACGACCTGATCAAGGTGGAGAGGAGGTCTGCTGGGGTGCAGACACGGTTGGGCTGGACCAGCTTTGCAAGGTGGCTAGCCCAAGGAACAGTGCCATGTTTTAAGTTTAATTTCTAACAGCTGAGACTTTGCAAAATTGTTTGGGATAGCAATTCAACTCTAAAATTCATGAAATTTTTACAGGAGCTTGCTGACAATGAGATTAACCTTGCATAAAATTTCCAGAGGTTATTATGCAATGCATTTTTCTCAGGAAATTCATGAAGGTTGTTTAAAGGATTGTTTTACCTCCAAAATTTATCAAACTAGTTTTACAACTTGTGATATTTTTCAGAGGGGTCCCACATCAACTTTAGGACCAAGGAAAATATTTTCAAATGTTTGACACCAGATTTAGACAATTGGAAAAATGAATTTGACTTTTGGTCAACAAGAGTGTTGTGTTTTTGGATTACACAACTCTTGGACAAGAATTACATGAGAGATTAGGGGTTTTCAAGATGTGAGAAAAAGTTTTAATTTCTACACATATAATTATACTTGAATAACCCTAATTATACATTTGGGATGTTACACCCAGGTTGCTTTGGCCCTTGGATAAGTAATGATATCAAAATGTACTTCTGCTTCATACACAGCCAAGGAGGAAGGTTGTACATATATAGATTCACAGGCTAGGTGCAATGTCGGCTGCTCATGTTACCGAAAGGATTCATTCCATCTGTACTCAACCCTAACATTATGTTCCTCGGTTCCACACTGAACTCTTCGAAGCTCTGATTGAAGTTTCGACACTTGGCAGAATCAACAGGGTGTCTTAGCTTTCCATCTTTCTTACGCTCCTCCGAGTGCCAACGCAACAATCTTGCCTCCTTTGGGTTCACAAATAAACGCTTCAAACGTGGGATCACAGGCAGATACCACAAAATCTTAGCAGGAGGTCCTTGCTTCACCTTAGCAGTATTCTTACGCTTGTATCAGGATACTTTGCACATGAGACATACATGCATGTCTACATACTCTTTACGGTAGAGGATACAATCATTCGGGCATGCATGTATTCTTTCTACTTCCATTCCTAATGGAAAAAGAACCTTCTTGGCTTGGTAGGTGGTGCTGGGCAATACGTTTCCCTCCGGAAGGATGTCCGCCAGGAGAACTAACAACGCCGTGAAACTCTTGTTGGACCAACCATTGCCTGCCTTCAATTTCAGCAGTTCAAGCACGGTTGATAACTTTGTGTATTCCGGCTTGCAGCCAGGGAACAAAGGTTTCTGTGAGTCCTCCATTAAACCCTGGAATTTACAAAACTCTCTCTCACTGTAGTTCCCTTCTGCATCGTGTAGCATCTGATCCTGATTGTCATCGTGTGACATGTCCTCATCAAAAGCACAGTCCACATCCGGCATATCGCTGACTTCCTCGGCAATGTCGTCATTATTAACTTCCTGGATAATCTGCTCTTCACCGTGACTAGTCCAACATGTATACCCTTTTTTGAAACCCCTTCGAATCAAGTGCGCTTCGATCTACGCCGGGTTGTCAAACATCTTCAGATTATCGCAATCAATGCATGGACAATACATAAATTTTATCCCCCTCTTCAACATATCCTGCTCGGCGGCTCTTCTAAAAGCAAACACGCCATTAATGTACTCTTCACTCACACGGTTTGCACCATACATCCAGTTTCGGTCCATCTATACTACGCACGTAACAAATTACTGTTAAATTAGATTAATAAACCACAAGTACACTTCCTATTAACCAAACATACTAAAATTAATTAGTGATTAACCTAGAGAAAATATAAAGGGTTACAGATTGTTACCCTCGTAGCTCACGCCGAAAATCCGATATATACCACGAGATCCTCCTCCCTTTTTTGCCAATCTCCTTCACCTCCCTTCCTCCTTCCTTACTCTCTGATGCTCTCTAAGGTGGCGCAATATATGGGGGAGGAGGCAGCAGGGTGGCGACTCAGATGGGAATGGACAGGAGGACCTCTCTTTAGCTTCCTCCTTTCGTTCTCCTCCCAGCCTCCTTCCTTCCCTTCCTTCTTCTCTCTAAGGTGGTGCAATGGGGAGGAGACAGTAGGGATGGCGGCTCAAATGGTGGCAATGGGCAGGGGGTCTGTTGGGCTAGGTATTTATGATGCCTGGATATCACAAACGGTTTTATTACGAACCGTCTGTGATATGGGACTATCACAGACGATTTTTAAATAGAACCGTCTATGATGTATCACAGATGGTTCTTAACAAGAACCGTTTGTGATTATTTCATCACAGACGGTTCCAAAGGAACCGTCTGTGGTAGGGCATCTACTATAGCCTATTTTGTAGTAGTGCTCGCACAGTTCTCGAGTTCTGAGAGAGGCAGGTCGGGAATAGCTAGCTCTGCCCGTCTTTTTCCTCTAGGCTTTCCTCTTTTGGTTTGTTCGAGATTAAGTACGATGTCACTCACATGGAGCACAAAAAGATACTCCAACTCTGGTACACAGTTACGGTGTACTGCCCTATAAGATAGGCAAAATTGACTACAGGACACTTAACTTTTGCGTCCTTAACTGCTGGACACAATTTTTTTTTTTGTGATTTTACCAAAAGACAATAAACTTATGTGTCTCTTGGTTGTAGGACACTGATGCCACTACTAGAAAGCAGCGATTGTTTTACGAGCTCAATATTTCTTGACGGGCCTGCAGAAACCATGTTGGATTGGTATTTTACTAACGGGAATTGTAAGGACGTCAGTAAAATTTAGTTTCATTCTGACGGGTACCAGAAACCATAAGAAAAATATATATTTCTAACGGTTAAAACAGAACCATGAGGAAAAAGGATTTTTTTTTACTGGTTCACACCGTTATGCCAATAGTTGGTGCTTTTTGCGCATTTGGGGATGTTCGAGTGAGGAAAATTGGCTCCCGTGCCAAGACAGCCGCGCCAATATTTAGCAATTTCCCTGACATGTATATCGCACCGTGGAAACATTGTTTGGGTAGAAATATGTATGCACTTCTTCTCCCCAAACAGACGTGTCGACGCCATATCTCCCAAATCGCTAGCTTCCTCACACCCTATCTCCCAAATCTAGCTTCGTCACGCCATCTGCCGCCGCCCCAGGTTCTCCTCACCGTCCCTCCGCCGTAGGTCCACTCCGTCGCCCTGACGCCCCAGCTCCGCCCTGCCTCCTCAACACCCCAACTCTGCCTCGCCGTCCTGATGCCTTAGATCCCCCCGCCTTTGTCTTTTCACTGTTTCAGTGAGTTATTGATTTGGGTCCGCCATTGGTTTTTGATTTGGGTTTGGATTTTGCATTTGATCTTCTCTCGTAGATGAGACGGCCAAGTAGGAGAAGATCACCTACGTTGGGATCATGACATGCACCCTCTTGGCGATGTACATCCTCTCCAAGGGGCACCCCCACCACGAGGAGCCACCAGTCAGATCTCGTCCTTGGTAGCTTGGGGTTTGGATTAGCTATGGTCTGAATCTGATGTATGGTCTTTCTCCTTTGTTCGTCTTTGTTGCAGGCGCATTCTCCTATCTCGCACATCCGCAACAAGGAGTTCCCCGGGTATGGATTTTCTTTCTATATTTTCCCGTGTTCATTTGGATACTTGAACACTTGTTATTGTAATGTTCTTTGATTTGATTGGTTGCAAAATGATTCCCCTTGATTATAAGTGGAGTGGTGGATCAACACATGCATGTGGATTGTTGTAATGTGTAGTGTGTTCGCTGAATTGGTTTAATGAGTAATATAATGCCTTTAACTTCATCACATTATAATCGAGTATTAAACTATGAGGGTTGGTCATTTCCTTACGGGATTGTAGATTTGGTTAGCTAATGGAATGCCTTTGTCGGATAACTCACTGAATAATGTTCGTGGCGTGGTAAGTTTGCAGATTTTATCCATCAATGAACAAAAACTGATAGCAGATGTATGTGATGCCCATTTGTATTTTCATTGTTTCAGCAATATTGGTGAAGAACAGATGAGTTCTTATCTACTTGTCCTTGACATGTTGTACTTACATCGGTGTTAGTATTTTGGGTTGTTTAATTGTTTCATCAGGTAGCACCAAGCTGGTTATTCAGTAGTAGTCGGTAACAAGAAGTTGTTGAGTTTATCGTATAGAAGATTAATGTTAAGTCTTGGTACGCTGCAAAATCCTAGCAAACAGACAACCAACAATTTGATCAAAGGTAGAAAGCCTCGTTCCATAGCAGATTTGGGAACTAAAGACGGAAGGGATTGGGATAGGATCCTCCCATGTGGGCTCGCTACCGGATGACGGTGTCGTCGATGGTAACGCTAATGTAAACGACATGGACGACTACAGTGGCGACATTGATGGCGACAATAACCATGCTGCCAATAACAACGCTTACGAATTAAGGACACAACTAGTTGTTCCACGTGAATTTCAGTGATCTCTTGTAGTTATTTTGACTAGCTGAACTTGAATGTAATGGAAATGAAGACTTCTGTGACTTTTGTATGTGGTACTTGACTTTATATGCCTTTTGGATGGATGGACCAATCTGGAGGTGAAGTTTATGAATTGATATGGTTGTGCTAGTGGACATGAATGATGTATTGGCTAGGGACTGTCTATGAAAGATGGACTTTTTATGTGTTTGTTCATTGATTATATGTTTCTTGATTGATCCAAAGATGGTGTTGTTGAATTGATTATATGATGCATGGATGTATAAGATTCGGATATCAATGCTTATCTCGCAAGTTGCTTGCTACAAATTTAATGTCTATGGCAAAAAAATCTGTTGTAACATGCATGAATTATTATGAAGGGATCAAACCGTCATGCTTACTTTCCTGGTGGCGAGTCATGGAAATAAATTTTGCTGATGAGTCAAACTGTAACATCGCAAACAATGGTTTATATTTCAAATATATAAAAATGAGGATAAATTAAAACTTTTGATGCATCATGATGTCATTTGAAATTTTCTAGAAATTTTCCCTAGTGTTTACTATTTTCTAAGATCGATGTTTCTATTGATGGAAGCTTGTGTCCTTGAAAAACTTTCAAATCTAATCTTGTGATCATCCTCTAGAAATATTTTTACTATCATCTAGATCATCCTAGTAACCTCTCTGAAAAATCTCATAATTTTTAGATTTTATTTGCTATTTCAAAAGAGCTAGTCAAACCAGTTTGAATTCTAATCAAAATCCTAGACCAGCAGATTGTGAATTTTCTAGAGAACAACACATTGCATAAAAATTTCTAGAAACATTACACAAGGTTGCCCTTTGAACCAGGAAACTTTCACAAAAATTTCAGAATTTTTGGAGCTCTGGAGCTACCTCCAAAAATTCCCTATCTTCTCAGCCTTTTAAATCAAAATCTGAAATCACTATTCCTCGGACTTAGGCCTGAGTCAGACTCCGACCGCACCACCTGGCTCGGTCTAACCCACTAACTGCACCATCACATGCAGCCATCCGATCGCACATCGATGGTCACGATCGTGTACCACTTTGGCCTGGTTTAAAATCTCTCGCACGTCGTCGACCATTGGATCTCGATCCAATGGCTCGCGCCGACCCCCTTTCTCTCGATCTCACGCTCGTACTGTGTCTCTGTGTCGTGGGCCCCACCCATCAGTCGCGTCGTCAACCTCGCGCTGGCGCTCACGCAGAACTCGCGCGCCACGCGCCCACGCCACTCTGCCGCCTCCGTCAACGCGCAGGCACGCCGTGAGTCCACCGCCCGTCCTGACCACTCCTGGAGCTTCGCCGGTTCATGCCGCCTCTGCTCCGTCTACAACCCAGGGATAATACCCTCTCTTTCGCCCGTTGAAAGCCATTCCTCCTCTCGGTGGCTGAGGAGGGAGGTGCTTGTGCGAGCTGCTCCCTAGGGTGAACTTCCTCCGCGCGGTTCCCCTTTTCTTCCTCTTCCTTCACCGTCCTCTTGTGCGCTGGTTTGATCCCTTGTCTTCTTGTCTAGGCTCGAGGAGACGAGGCGTGCTCCCTGCTGCTCTAGAGCATGCACTCGAAGCCGCCGCCGTGCCATCTTCGCTCCCGGTGAGTTTCTTGCTCGTTTTAGTGCGTCACCATGCGCCTTGTAGCCTAAGGAAGATTTCCCCTCAACCAATTTTAGCTTTCGATAACAGGAATCATCGGAATCAAACTTTTCCCCATTTTCGTCACCGAGCCCCTTCTTCTCCAAATGACGCACGGTGAGTCCCTGTTCAATTCCTCGCTTTGTGACCATCACCGTGACCATATCTAGCGATTCCGACATCTCTTTTCTCTTTCTTTGCTCAGGTTGAGCTCCCCTCGGTAGCACCATCGCCGCCACCGCTGTTCTTCGTCGCCGGCTCAACTCCGGCAGCCTCCCCACCTCCGGGTCATCGTGGTGAGTCTCTAGAACCCCCCTGTTGCCCATGCGCGCGCTATTTTGCCGTGGGCGTCTCTTTTCCGCGTTGTGCCATGTTTCCCGTAGCACCGCCGCCGCCCTTGCTCGCCGCGTCGGACCACTGTTGGTCTCGCCGATGGTGCCGTCGGGTGCGCAAGGCTGTGAGCTTTCCATTTTGACCATTCACTTGCGCCGCAGCCTTTGGTTCACCAAATAAGCCACGGGAAACTTATGGTCTTGTAGCAGCTACCATGCGTGGCACGCTCGGACACCTACTGTAGCTCCATCATTAGCGTTAATTGCTGATCATTAGCTTTAAATCTCGATCTTTGTTGGAAAAGCTGGATTAGCCGCGTTAAATAATTGCTAGCTGAGAATGACAGGTGGGCCCGAGCCACTTAAGTGTGCTGTGCACTAGCCTCATACACCGGTGAACCCAGTTCACGAGTATGAGTCTATGGCAAGCGGACCCCACCTGTCAGTTCGGTTAATCCTTTGGTTAAATAGAAAATGGCACTATTCTGTAGGCCCCACCTGTCATCGGCTGTGGCTAGAGTAGGCTGGGTATAAAAAGTATTCTATGCGTATATGAAATCTGAAATGCTTTATTTGTGAACTGAAAATTGGTTAAACTTCAAAATTGCATAAGTAATTCATTCTAGCTCCAAAATAGATGGTTCAAATTTTGTTAGTTTCATTTTTAAATGTTCTTTAATATAAAAATGGGTTGAATCTTGTTATTGTTACAGAAAATACTTTTGGCAAAATTACTTTAGGTTTAGTATTATTGTTACTCTAAAAATTGATTTAACTTGAAAAATGCATAAGTATTTCTCTGTAACTCCAAAGTGAGTAAACTCAATTTCGTTAAGATCCTATGTTAGTTTAGTTTATTGTAGAACAGGTTGTGAGCATGATACTGTTGTTGAGAATCTTATTTTACATATAACTTGTGTACTATTTTCATGACTTTGAAAAATCATAGAAAATTCATCTTAGCTCCAAATGAGGTGAATCAAATTCCATTGTTCATCTCATGTGGTGCTCTGCCTAACATAAAAATTTCAAGTGCACCACTGCAATGAAAATTTCCACCAAAATAATTAACAGTAACCGGTAGCAATTTAATTGGATTTTCTGGAAAACTGACTTTCAAACTGTCATAACTTTTGCATAGAACATCCAAATCAATTGAATCTTGTTGATAAATTCACCTAAAATCATTCTATACCTTCTGTGAATTTTGCATGATTTTTCGATGAATTTGAATTTTTGGGTCTTTTCGGTATTTATTCGTTCTTATTGTGCTTTCGATTCTTTCGGTAGGTTCCGATGATCCTATTGTTTTCGAGAGTGATCCTCTGCAACAAGATAATCATCCACCGCAAAGCAAGCAGTTTGATCATAAATGTCCCATTACTTTCAAGTCTAATACTTTGTTTACGAATTGTATGTATGCATGCTTTTGTGTCAAAGTAATTTTCCCGATTAGAGGTAGCTATTCCTATTGCATGGTTGCCCTTAAATTGTTATCCCCTGCTGCAAAACATAAGTTATTAATATCGCTGGTGAATTAATATCGGTGATTTAATTATGCTCTTTTATTGTCTTTGCGGTGTCATGCTTAGAAATGCTTAGCTACTGGTAGAATTGGGCGGTTATCGACTTAGTCGATAACTGTGATCACACAAAATTATTATTATCATTATGCTCAACACCTTGTGCTTTGTTACTTTGTAAAGTCAAAAACTGAAAATGAAAATGAAATGTTTGAGACTTGGACACAATGGTTGATGGTGTGATCTTATGGTGTGACTGGAATGGTGCCCGGGTCAACAAAGACCGAACATCTTGGACACCGACCCAAGCATAATTGTGTGCTAACCACATGAGAGGCATATGGAACCTCTCTTGACTTAGTACTTTGGCGTGTGTTAGCTCCAGGTCGCATGGTGGTTGTGTGCGTTGTGTTGAAAAAGAAACTTGTGTGTATTTGGGTGAGCAGTGGTAGAGGTTATCCACTGCAAGGAGCATCATCCTATATAAGGAGGTGAGCATCTTTGATGACTCCGCATCAACGTATGGGGCTTTATCCCATATGGGCGACTCGTAGTTAATACACAATATTGGAAACGTCTCGTAGGACTTAGCCTTGCCGGTATACCAAAGGAAGTGTGCTTAATCTAGTGGCAAAAGAGGCGGTCTGGCGTGTGGGTACATTGGTGCACCCCTACAGGGTATAAACTGTTCGAATAGCCTCGTCCTAGGTTATGGACACGCTTGGTAAGGTCTTTACAAGAGTTAGACTACAACATTTAATTAAAACTTGATGTGGATGGTATGAACAAGGAATTCATGCTATTTATGGTGGCTATTGGGTTAGCCACTTCCAGGATGTCTTGTTATTATTGATACTTGTATCTTGCTGTTTTTGTCAAATAAAAACAGATTGTAAAATTGCTTTAAATCTATTACATTATTGCAAATGAAAACTTTCTTTATACTAAAAATGAGTCTAGAGCCTCCTCCACTTAAATAAGCTTGCATGTAGCTATATATATAGGCCTCACATTTCACACGCCGCCTTTGTAGTACATTTTGTACTCATTTGCTTTGCTTAATAAATTGTTGTAGAGGAGGAAGTTGATCCCCAAGGGATCCACTTTTGCGAGATGTGCGGTGGTTTCGACGACTAGGTTGGTGGCCCGGTTGGTTGCCTTGTGGGTTGAAGGCACACTAATTGGCTTTTGTTTATCGCCATCTTATGGCTGTTTGCTTCCGCTGTTTATCAAACTCTTTAGTTGTCATTTGGCCGGTCGGCCCCTTTTGTAATAACTCTATACTGTATGTCTTTTGAATTGCTTAGTCGTACTTAGGTTCTATGTGTTGAATGGAATTGATGCTTGATTTTTGTATGGGGTATGTGTACTGCAATTCTGGGAAGTACATATACGCCGAGAGTCAAGATATTTGATTTGTAATGCTTGAATCATCTTGGTGGTTAAGTATTACAAGTTAAATACCCCGGGTTCTCACAAAAGTTGGTATCAGAGCCATACTAACCGTAGAAACCACTAGCTTGGTCGTCCTTAGGATATTTTGAAAATCTTAGTTTCAAAATGACAAATGATTTATGAAAACTTAAGTAAGTTCCCAGATTTTACTCCTTACCTATCTTAGATTGCTCATCTTACCTTGTTCTTAATTGAGATTTGAAAAGTTGTTTCCTCTCATCTTTACTTCAAAAGATAGTTGTTACTGTTGAAATTCGGTTTTGGGATTCAATGAGTGTTGAGAATATGAAGTGTTGGCTGTCCTTTAGTGAATATTAGAAGCATTTGGAGTTGGAAAATTCAGCTTGGAGCTTAGATACAAAATCTGGACAGCAAGTACAAGTTTGGGACAGCAAGCACCTAGTTCTTCGATAGGGATTAAAATGAGAGGATAATTCAATTAAAACTTGTGGGGTTTAAAAGGGTAAGATGTGATATTAGATAGCTAGTGTCTAACACACCCTAGATGGTTTTTACCATGATCCTTATATGCGATAAGACTTGAGTTGCGTTCTGAAATTTTCTTCTCAAACCGATTACTCGTTCATTCAATACAAGTTAGTCGTACCGAGAAGTTGAATCTTGTGTCTTATGAGTTTTGCATTGGATCTTATGCCTTTTTGCAAATGTTTGGAGTTCATTCCTTGCTGGTTATATAGTTGTAATTGGGTTAGGGTGATATCTCATTTCCCTAGTCGATAGCTTTTCTTTTGCTACCTTTCGCCTCTAGCTTTCGGGTTTTTGTTGCTAACGCGCCTCAATGAAACAGGATGGCAGGAAGAACTCGCAGCAGCCAGGGTCAGCCAACTGGTTAGGATGAGGAGCTTCCACCTCCTCCGACCATGGCTGAGGTTCTCGCTCAGATTGAGCGAAATCGCATGGATCAGGCGAGGATCCTTGAGGCAATTGCACGGAATACCTCAAACCTTTCCGGTGCCTCCGGATCAGGGGGAGGTAGTGGCCATCATCAGAGGGGAGGACTCTCAAAGTTCCTTCGCACGCAGCCACCCACCTTCTCGCGGTCCGAGGATCCACTCGACGCAGATGATTGGTTGCGTCTAGTCGAGCGGAAGCTCGATGTCGCTCAGTGCCAAGAACAGGAGAAGGCACTCTTTGCCTCCCGTCAACTGGAGGGGGAGCACTCTCATGGTGGGAGAACTTCCTCGCCATGCAGCCCGCGGACCGAGCTATCACTTGGGAGGAGTTTCGCACTGCCTTCCATCGGGCTCATGTTCCCGCTGGCTTGATGAAGCTCAAGAAGAAGGAGTTCTCTGCGCTCAAGTAGGGGCGCAGATCAGTGACTGAGTACCTCCATGATTTCAACCATCTCTCTCGGTACGCCCCTGAGGACATGCCCACTAATGAGGCCAAGCAGGAGAAGTTCATGGATGGCTTGTCTAAGGAGCTTTAGGACAACCTATCTATCGTCGACTTCCCCGACTTCCAGACGTTGGTCAACAAGGCTATTGTCGCTGAGCACAAGGGAAGGGCACTAGGCGATTCTCGCAAGCGCAAGTGGGAGGCCCAAAAATCAGCAAGGGCCAATTTTCCTCGTTCTCGTGTCGGGCAAGCCCCGGTGCCTCACTCTCAGACTCCACCACCACCGAGGCCACCGACGTATTTACCTCGCCCACCATAGGCCATGTCTCAACCACGTGCACCTGCGGGATAGCAAGGAGGCCCCCACAATACGGCTGCCGAGGTCGCCTGCTTCTTTTGCAACAATAAGGGGCATTATGTTAATCATTGCCCTAAGAAGGTTGGAGCGACCCCTCATCCTAATGGAGGACGCGGGCAAGGAAATGGTCAAGATCAGAAGGCTACTCAGAAGACCCAGAATGTGGGCAGCGGCCGAGTCAACCATATCTCGGCCGAGGAAGCTCAGGAGGCACCTGACGTCGTGTTGGGTACGCTTTTTGTCAACTCTCAACTAGCTACCATTTTATTCGATTCCGGAGCTTCTCATTCTTTTATATCAAAGTCTTTTGCTGTACTTAGTGATCTTCAAATTGTTCCTATGCATGTTCCTTTGATTATTCATTCTCCGGGGTCGGTAATGAGAGCTTAAAATGAATGTTGGGATGTTTCTATTGAGATTGGAGGAGTGGGATTTTTGGCAAATCTTATCCTCCTCAATTCAACAAGTTTGGATGTGATACTTGGCATAGATTGCCTGTCCCAACACTTGGGGCAAATTGATTGTGCCAGAAAATTCATCTCCCTCACAAGTCCATCCGACGAGCAAGTTGGAATTTTGCCAAAGCTGCAAGAACCATATCTTTATGCACTTGAAGCGAAGCCGACTCTGAAGATTCATGAAGTCCCAGTGGTATGCGACTTCGCTGATGTGTTTCCCGAAGAATTGCCTGGGATGCCTCTAGTCCGTGACATTGAGTTCGTCATTGAGTTGCTGCCCGGTACCGCCCCGATTTCAAAGAGGCCGTACCGGATGCCTCCGAACAAATTGGAGGAGTTGAAGAAGCAACTTGGTAAACTTCAAGAGAAGGGTTTCATCTGCCCAAGCTCATCACCGTGGGGCTGTCCGGTAATCTTTGTGAAGAAGAAAGATAAGACTCTGCGTTTGTGCGTTGATTATCGTCCATTGAATGCAGTGACGGTGAAGAACAAGTACCCGTTGCCTCGGATTGACGACATTTTCGATCAATTAACCGGAGCTCGGGTATTCTCCAAGATTGATCTGAGATTGGGCTACCATCAAGTCCAAATCAGGCCTGAAGATATTCCGAAGATGGCTTTCTCTACTCGCTACGGGCTGTACGAGTGTACAGTCATGTCTTTCGACTTGACGAATGCTCCTGCTCTTTTCATGAATCTTATGAATATGGTATTCATGGAATATTTAGACAAGTTTGTGGTGGTTTTTATTGATGATATCCTCATCTACTTGAAGAATGATGAAGAGCATGCTGAACACCTGAAGCTAGTGTTGGGAAAACTGCGCCAACATCAACTCTATGCGAAGTTCAGCAAGTGCGAGTTTTGGTTGAAGGAAGTGGCATTCTTGGGCCATGTTCTTTCAGCGAAAGGCATAGCCATGGATCCTAGCAAGGTCAGTGATGTGCTCTCATGGGGTCAGCCCAAGTCAGTGACTGACGTGAGGAGTTTTCTCGGTTTAGCGGGATACTATCGTCGCTTTATTGAGAATTTTTTCAAGATCGCGAAGCCAATGACAGAATTACTCAAGAAGGACAAGAAGTATGTGTGGTCCGCTGATTGTGAGAAGAGTTTTCAAGAACTCAAGAAAAGATTAACCACAGCTCCAGTTCTTGTTCTTCCCGAAGTCCACCGAAGCTTCGATATCTATTGCGATGCTTCTCGTCAAGGGCTCGGTTGTGTTCTTATGCAAGAGGGTAAGGTAGTGGCTTATGCATCAAGACAATTGAGACCTCATGAACTCAATTATCCGACCCATGACTTGGAATTAGCTGTAGTGGTTCATGCACTGAAGATTTGGCGACATTACCTCATCGGTAATCGTTGTGAAGTGTATTCGGATCACAAAAGTTTGAAGTACTTGTTCACCCAACCGGATCTGAACCTTAGGCAAAGAAGGTGGTTGGAATTGATCAAAGATTATGATATGGGTCTCCAATACAATCCGGACAAGGCTAATGTTGTTGCTGATCCACTCAGTTGTAAGGTTTATTGCAACACAATGATGCTTAAGGAGCAGCAGCCCGCCCTTCATGAAGAATTTCAGCGACTCAACTTGGGAGTGGTTGAGCATGGTTTCCTCACTGCCTTGATTGTGCAACCAACCTTAGAAGATCAGATCAAGGCTACACAACAAACAGATGTTGGTGTGAAACAAACACTACTACAAAACAAAGTTATAGTAGACGCTTTATCACGACGGTTCCTTTGGAACCGCTCGTTAAATCTGTCGGACCAAGGGTCGGGCGCCGCTAGCCGCATCGCCGCTTAGAGGTTTATCACGAGCGGTTCTTATTTAGAACCGTCTGTGATAGTTTATTTATCACGATTTGTTCATTAATAGAACTGCTCAGGATTATCACTGACGGTTCTATTCACAAACCGCTCGCGATAATCAACCAATCACGATGGTTCTCAATAAGAACCGCTCGTGATAGGATACGACGGTTCTCAATAAGAACCGCTCAGGATATCTCGCTTCCCTCGCCGCACCGCCGCTTCGCCTCTGCCAAGACCGAGGCCTCAGGTCACGATGCGGTTCTTTAATAGAACCGTTTATGAATGATCACGACGGTTCTATTAAAAACCGCTCAGTGATAGGTGTTATCACTGCACGGTTCTTAACAAGAACCGCTCGATTGTTGGGCGAAACGAAAATTTGAACATAATGGGCGGGCTCAAACTCGCTTATATAACCTCCATCTCCTCCTCTCATGGTCTCTCCTCCTCACAGCTCATACCTCCATCTCCTCCTCTGCTTTCTCCTCCTCACACCGGCCTCCTCCACCTCGCCCTGACCGCTGCCTTCGGCCTCCTCCACTTCCGCCTCGGCCTCCTCCACGTCGCCGCGACCTCGCTGCCTTCGGCCTCCTCCACTTGCCGCCTGGCCTACTCCACCTCGCCTGCCGACCTCGTGCCTCGGCCTCCTCCACTTCCGCCTCGGCCTCCTCCACTTTGCCGCCTCCACTTGGCCCGGCCTCCCACGACCTCACTCTCTACTCCCCTTTTTGCTTTGTGATGTGGATTAATGAGTTGATGCTACTGTGATGTGGGTGATGCTACCGTGATGTGTGTAGTTCATGTTGAGTTATTTGGTTTGGGCAAAATATAGATGGTAGATTGCGCACTGCTCGGTAAAATCATCATAACTTTTGCATACGAACTCCGATTGCGACGTTCTTTGGCTCGTTGGAAAGCTAACGAAAAGCTCAATCTGAAAATCCATAAATCCATATCAAATTCTCTTCGCGAGGTCTCGAAAAAGTGAAAACCCCAAAAAAGGTCGTTTAGGGCCTCTAAACGGCCTCCAAGTTTTAGCAAATTGCCGGTTTTTTTTTTGTCAGCAGAAAGGCTATCACAGACGGTTTTAAACAAGAACCGCTCAGGAAAACTCATCATAGACGGCTCAACAAGAACCGCTCGGATAATAGTTTCACGCACGGTTTTAATGAAAACCGCTCAGTGATATTCTCGATCACGCATTTATTTTTGATGAAAACCGCTTGTGATAATAGCCTTCATGCACGGTTTCAACAAAAACCGCTCAGGATAGTGCGATCACGACGGTTTTGAACCGCTCAGGATAACCGCTCATATCACAGCATCAACAAATATAGACGGTTCAAAACTGCTCGTGATGACGGTTCCGAACCGTCTATGATGAGGCTTCCTGTAGTAGTGAAATCAAGCAGAATATCAAGAACAGAACAGCCAAGTGCTTCTCGGAAGACGACAATGGTGTTGTATGGTTCGGAAAGCGCCTTGTTGTTCCGAAGGTCATGGAATTGCGGAATGTCATCCACCGCGAAGCCCATGATTCTCCTTTGTCCATTCATCCCGGAGCCACAAAGATGTATCAAGATCTCCGTTAGAGATTCTGGTGGACCCGAATGAAGCGTGAAATCGCAAAGTTTGTTGCCGAGTGTGACGTATGTCGTTGTGTGAAAGCCGAACATCAACATCCAGCGGGTCTCCTACAACCTTTGCCAGTACCTGAGTGGAAGTGGGATTCTATCGTTATGGATTTTATCACCGGTCTGCCCCGTACCTCCAAGGGGAATGATGCCATCTGGGTTGTCATTGATCGACTCACTAAAGTGGCACATTTCCTACCAGTGCGAACCGGTCTTCGTGTAGGTCTATTGGCATAACTCTACATATCCCGCATTGTGAGTTTGCATGGAATACCGAAGATGATCATTTTTTATCGTGGTTCACTTTTTACCTCCCGGTTTGGCATAGTTTGCAAGAAGCTATGGGGACTCGTCTTTCTTTCAGCACAGCATATCATCCTCAAACTGACGGCCAAACTGAAAGAGTCAATCAAGTATTGGAAGACATGCTCCGTGCTTGTGTTCTCTTCTACAGGAAGAATTGAGAAAAATGTTTGCCGTTCGCCGAGTTCTCCTACAACAACAGCTTTCAAGCTAGTCTTGGCACGACACCGTTTGAGGCATTATATGGGAGAAAATGTAGAACCCCATTGAATTGGTCAGAAACTGGTGAAAGACCATTCTTTGGCCCAGACTCAATCAATGAGGCCGAAAGTCAAGTTCGGTTAATTCGAGACCGACTGCGCATAGCTCAATCAAGGCAAAAGAGCTATGCGGATCGTCGTCGCCGTGAATTGAGCTTTGAACCCAATGACCTTGTTTATCTCAAAGTCTCTCCTCTGAAGGGTTATCGACGTTTTGGTGTTAAAGGCAAACTGGCTTTGAACCCCATGTATGCATGCTTTTGTGTCAAAGTAATTTTCCCGATTAGAGGTAGCTATTCCTATTGCATGGTTGCTCTTAAATTGTTATCCCCTGCCACTGTAAGATCGAGGAGGCCGACTAGAGGGGGGGTGAATAGGAGGTTTTAAAATTCTTTTGGCTAAAACCGATTTCTAATGCGGAAGCTAATACAAATACGGTTTTGCACAATTAAAGCCTAAAACAGCTAGGTTCAACTAAGTGTGCCAACAGTACAAGTCTATTGATGAATATAGCAATTAAACATATGACTTGAGCAATTCAATTCTAGCAATAGTGAATAGCACAATGAACTAATGCAATCATACACAATGAATAAGCAATTTACTACAAGGTATATAAATTGCACAATGTAAAGCAAGCATTCATACACAATGAATGTTAATGCAAAAGTAAGGCACAAGAATGCAAACCACAATTGACACGGCGATGTTTTACCGTGGTGATCGGAGACTTGCCGGTCTCCCTAATCCACGCTTGAGGTAAGCCCAAACCAATTGGACTGCTCCACGAATTAAGCCAAACACCTCAATTCCACTAGTGGTAGCTCTTTCCCGCCTCCGTAGGTGAGCTCCAACCTTCACAACACGCCGGCCTTCTCACAAGCTTCTTGAGAAGATCACCGTCCACAACGCCCACGCCGCCTAGGTGTCGGCAAACACCAAGAGTAACAAGCCAAGCCCCTTGCTTGACTCTCACCACGTACAACGAATGCACAAGCTCAAGTGGATACAAAATCCACCTCTAGATGCAACACATGCAACTAGAGACCTCTCTCCTTGCTCACAAGGTGCAACACATGCACAATTGAAAGGAGAGGCTCACACTAGCTCAAGAGAGTGAAATGGGATGCCAAAGGTTGCCTCTCAACCGCCAAGGGGTATTTATAGCCCCTACACCAAAAACTAGCCGCTGGGAGACGAAACAGCCAAAAACTAGCCGTTCTGACCTCGGGCGGTCGTATCAAGACTCACAAGGGGCGGTACAACCATTCTGGGCGGTCGTACCGCACTTTACACAGCGGTCGTACCGCAGCTCAAAAATCAGCATGCATTTACACTCGGTAAAAGGTCATAACTTTTGACTCGATGTCGGAATTGAGTGATCTTGGACTCTATGGAAAGCTTATTCAGAGGGCTACACAACCCTCCTATTTGATTTGATCTCAAACATATTTTATCAAATCAAAAGGCACAACTCCAAGAGCCACTACCATGGTCTAAGTCCAAAGAATTAGCAACAAGCAATCTTAGACCATGCCAAGGGAAAATACATGAATCCCAACAATTTGCAAAACACATTTGCAAACTTAGATCATGCCACAAGGAGTAGGTACATGGACTTCAACTATTTGCAAAACACATTTGCAAAGTATAGTCACATGCTACAAGGATTAAATGCATGAGCATCGACTATTTGCAAAACACATTTGCAAATAATAGCATCATGCCATGGTGAGCTAGAGCAAGTGAGATTGAGCTATCAACACATGATGAGACTCAAGCTACTAGACAAGACCCCTCTTAATAGTACAGCAACCTATACTAGCAATCCGGTCTTCCAACCAAACACCAAGACCGGTAAAAGACTAGGAACACATCCTTAGCCCTAGCTAGTCATACCTTTGCCTTGAGCATCTTCTTGAAGGTTGATGATGCACATCTTCACTTCAAGTCCGGGTCATTGTCTTGACATGCATCAACCCATGATGCATCCTTTACTTGACCTCAATCAACACATGATGAGTCTTTTCTTGACTTGATGATCAACTCATGATCATCTCTTCTCCGAGATCTTGATATGCAACAGCACATGATGCATCCTCTTCTTGAACCTTGACTTAATGACGATCAACTCATGATGCCATCCGAAGTCT
Organism: Phyllostachys edulis; assembly: GCA_036346405.1. NCBI lineage: Eukaryota > Viridiplantae > Streptophyta > Magnoliopsida > Poales > Poaceae > Phyllostachys > Phyllostachys edulis. Next base: position 72,068,343 of record CM070562.1, read on the forward strand.
CTATTACCCTGGAACATAACCTATTCATCCAACTCATGGAAAATGTTAGTCCCATAATGATTAACATCAATTATCAAGATATACCGCAAAACAAGTCGTTGAAAATCTCGGACCGGTACTACCGCCAACCAAGTTGCGGTATTATCAGCTATCCGGCCGCATCAAGACAAAGGAGCGGTACTACCGATTGCGTGGTTTCCAATTTGTCAAGATTACAAGCGTTCGAAATTTTGTACCGCCATATAAAAACGGAATGACCGCGAAGTCGCATTTAACCGCTCCCAAAAGCGAACGTCCGATTTCCAGATTGAGATTCTCGAGCAGATTTACACTTGTTCTGCTTTTTATTGAACCGCCTCACAAATTTGAACGACCGCTTTACTGATGCGATCAGTAGGTCACGAGCGATACGACCGATTTCCATGAGAGGAACGAGGCAATTTGCAACGCTTCGTTTTCTTGAACCGCCAACTAAAGTCGCGGAATGACCGCAATGCGGTACAACCGCTCAAGCAACGGCCGTTCGCGATAAAGCGCCGGTTGGTCGTTCCTTCAAAATCCGTACTACCGCCAAGTAAAGTCCGGTCATATCAAGATCAAACGATGCGATCGCAATTATAATCATGCAGACTACCGATTTTGGACAAAGCACTTAAAGCTTTCAAATTCAATTTCAAGTTCAAATTCAAATGCATGCATGATCCTAAATTGATCCAAAGGGCACAAGAACATGCTATCAAGCTACTAATTATGATCCTCTATTATCATGCATTTCCATTACCATGTCGCCATCCATAAACCGACTAAGCCTTTAAACATCTTAGCACACACGTTAGTCCCACAACACAATTGCAAATAATTGAATGTAGATGGGTATGAGTATATAAGCACTACACAAGTTGTATATACTCATATGAATATATATAACTACACAAGTTATATATAATCAAAGGATATATGAGCACACATGTCTCATATACACACATGAATATATTAACTTCACAAGTTATATATATTCAAGGATATGTGAGTACACATGAACTACACAAGTTATGTTATACTCACATATAAGTATATTTAGACTACACAAGTCTTATATACTCACATGAATATATTAACTATGCAAGTTAAATATATTCAAAGGATATGTTTCAAAGTAAAGATCCCAAATATGTGTGGAAACAGGAATATGGATCAATACTAATGAAACCTCAAAATATAGAATGAACTCCCCCTATATGTGTGCATACATGAATATGTAGTGGAAACATATGCACATATTTAGGTTAATCTTTTGGTGGGTTCAACCTATATTTTGGATCCAAGGAATGCAATAATATATAAGAACTATGAAGTCGAATGCATACCTCTTTTGTTCTTTATATTCAAACGAGACTAATCATGAGATCAGGCAAATAGAAGAGTTAGTCTCACAAATAGATTTATCATAATAAATGCATACCTGTTTGGATTTTTCTTTTGTTTATCCAATGAATTGCATTTGTCATTAATCACATGCATGCCTTCATGGTTTTCACCTTTATATCCAAATAAGACTACATAATATTGATATCAATGAAAGTGTTAGTCCCACAATTAGATTTGTCATTAATCACCAAAACTCAATTAACACATAATGGCGGGTCTAGATCCTTCAATCTCCCCTTTTTTGGTGATTGATGATAAATCCTTTATAAATGACAACATTTGGATATAAATCAACATAGGATAAGAAATAAAGCTTGTTTGACTATTTGCATGCATTGAAATGACAAGAGAATCTTGGTAAACTCCCACTTTTGGCACCACAAGATTCTCCCCCTTTTAGGCAACACAAGAGATCAAGAGAATAACAAATAAAGCTCATACAAATTAACATCCAAATGTAGCTCATACAAATTCTCCCCTTTGGCATTAAGCACCAAAACCTAAACAAATCTTAAGCAAAAGGAGAGTCTTTGCAAAACTTATGAGCTAGGCAATAAAACTCATTTTATTTTGAGCAAATAAGCATACTCCCCCTTTTGGCATAAAACAACAAAAATCCAAAGTAAAAACGAAGCCATAAGGGAGTCTTTTTAAATTGGTTTTCCCATATAATAGATTACCCATTTTAAAAATCAAAACATTTTTCAATAATACTTTTTCAAAACTTTTTAGGAAAACTCCCCCTTACACAAAGGTTCCTCTTGAAGATAGACATTCTTCTCCTTTGACACACAAAGGTTTTCTTCTTGACAATACTCCTTTGACATTCTTCTCCTTTGACACACAAAGGTTTTCTTCGTCCAATCCATATATTTGCTTTTGACGCACAAAAGCTTTTTCCGTCCATTTCATATCTCTCTCTTTGTCATCCTATTGAAATATGTCCATCCAAAACTCTTGATGACTTCAATCTCTTCCACTTGATCTTTGATTTGCATCCAAAATCTTCTTCTGACATTAAGCACAAAAGCATTCTCCCCCAATGTCTTTATGTGTATCCACTTGTAAGATAATCCTTGAACATCACTTGTAGATACCATGAGTCGACGATACCAGTTGTTGGTAATACATGTAGATACCACTTGTAAATAATACTTGTAGATATTACTTGTAAATCCATATGTTGATACCACTTGTATAGAACATGCGTCGACAAGACTTGAAATCTCAAGGTACTTGAACTTCTCTTGTAAAGCTCTTCAAAGAATGCATCCAAAGAGAAGAGAGAAATAGAGAATTCACTTGAGAGAAAAGATGATAACCAAGAATAATTAATTCCATTTGTAGACACTTGGTACCACTTGGAGAGAAGATTACTTAAAGAGAGATACCACTTGAAAAAATATATCATGAATTGGAGGTATCAGAGAAAGCTTGGTTTGAAAAGAATTGGTCGGCAAGGACTGAAATAGATACCACTTGTAGGTGGGTACTAGAAGATACCACTTGAAGGATATCACAAGAAAAGATAAGATGATATCAATTGAAGAATACCACTTATTAAGACAAGATGATATCACTTGAAAGAATACCACTTGTAAAAACAAGTAATATGAATTCCATGCCGATGTCAAGTTGATCAAAAGGTTCTACCACTTGAATGAATACCACTTGAATGATAAATATATCACAAGGTGATCAAAATGGTATTTGGAGTCAACAAAATATATGTGGGTAGCTTGCAATGATAACAAGGATCAACTTGACTTGAGGGAGGCAGTCAAAAAGGATTTAGAATAGAATGGAATTGAAATGAATTCAATTGACTGCAATGTCAGTAAAATCGGTACTACCGCAGTTCAAAGGCCGGTCATACCGATGTTCGGACGAACCGCCGTGCAAAGTCCGGTCGTACCGAAAAACGGTTATACCGCGGGAATAACGTCGGTTGTTCCGATTTTCTTGGAGATTCAAGGATAGATCTTGGAATGGAGAATTATGCAAATGATCCTTAGTTTAGTATTCAAATAAATATATCTAGGATCATTATGCATTAGATTGGAGATAGAAACAACAATGAATATAGTTTTTATGAATTAGTCTTTTGATTTTGCAAATAAAACTAATTTTTGATGAAACTTCTCCAAAAGAACCAAAAGAGCACATGAAGAAATTTTAAGCATCCAATTGCATGTATGAGTCATTAATACCATTATGGACCTATTCATGTGAATAATTTTGGCTCAAATGGCAAAACTCACTTAAGTGCTAGAAAGTGACCATTTAGGTCAACCTTGGATTTTGGATGAATTTCAAAACCAAATAACTTTTTCTAGATTGGCCTTTTGAGAAACTTTTGAATACCAAAATAGTTTAGAATGGCCAACTCTAGGTTTTTCCTTTTGGGACAAATGTCAAATTTTTTCTAGAATAGATTTTACACAAAAATCTAGTTTTGGTCAAAAACAAGATTCTAAGATCTAGAATTTTGGTTAGAAACTCATTTTCATTTGAAATAGATTTTTCTTGAACCAAAACCTTTGCAAAACCTTTGAGAAACATTTGTATACATTTTGCAACTAGTTTTTCAAACTATATACTAATAATTTCAAAATTTTGACTTTTGGCTAAATGGCTCAATTTTGAAAAACATTACTGGCACTTAATTTATTTGGGTACACTTAGGAATGTGATATACATGTTTATGATTTAGCACTCCCCCTTAATGTGCCACTACTAACTTGCTCAAGATTTTAATAAACAAGTTTTAGCGCAAGAGCAAGAACAACCCTTTTTAAGATTTTACATGAATGCAACCTACACAAGGCATAAGGGCTAGATACTTCAATGTAAATACTTGTTACCGAGATAGTATTGGTTTATGATATAAATTTATCTTCCTCAAGCTTGGCTCCATATTTTGTATATGATGGAATCCACCTCTCTATGAGTGAGCCAAACCTCCAATGCTTCTCCAAGTACCTATTTATCAATTAAGCATCTTTTGGTACCCACACTCGGTTGGGTCCTTGAATGTTAGTCACAATAGATTTGGGCACCCAAATGGCCATAACAATAGTTTTATGTGAGCTAACATTCCTAGCAAACACATTGCCATTTTTATCTTTCCTAAGTAAATAATGATCATTATAGATGATAGGCTTAGGAGTGATACCTTTGGGACATTCTTTACTAAAATGTCCTTTCTCACGACAAGTGTAGCAAGTAGGGCTTTTGCTTCCCCTTGATATCTTCTTATCTTTCTCAATACCAGCTTGCCTCTTCGTTGGATGTCTTAGCTTGACTTCCTTTTGATTTGGGCACACCGAGGCAATGTGACCATTCTTCTTGCATCCAAAGCACTTGATATTGTTGAATTGTTTTTCTCTTTGCTTTGGGTTGCTCTTCACCTTCTTCTTGGTGACAAAACCAAGTCCTCCCTTGTCATTTTTCTTATTTGGGCACACGGAAGAAATGTGACCCTTGTCATGACAATTAAGGCACTTAATATTCTTCGTGTGTCTTGCATTGTGCCTTATCTTGCTATTTTCTTTCTTCTTCTTGGGAGTGAAGCCAATTCCACTCTTATCTTGTAAGCACTTTTGCTTGCTCAATATTTCATCGAGAGTGGCTTTTCCTTTGTAGCTTCTTTCCAAGTCAATTGTCAATTTCTTGACTTGAGCCTTGAGCTCATTATTTTCTTCTACAAGGTTAGTATCACAAGACATAGAAGAAATAGAAGCATCTATATTTGAGCAACAAGGCATATCAATTAAATCATCACAAGATGTGGATATATTGATTTTAGATGAAATGCAAGAGTTAGCAATTACACATGGCATATCATCTAATAAATCACAAGCAATACCAATATCCACTTTAGGCTTTTTAAGTTCATTTAGGAGGAGAATTTCATGTTCATCTTTTAAAACATTATAATCATTTTGAAGTGAGACATACTCATTCTTCAAAACCTTGAATTTAGATTTCTCCTTTCCTAAATAATCATTTAGTTCTTCTAGCATATCTAACAACTCATCATATGAAGGTTCATTATTATCGTTTACCTCCTTTTTACCTTTAGCCATAAAGCAATGAGGCGATGTTGATGGAGTTGATATGTCATCATTGTCGGAGCTAGAAGTTGATGTGGAGGGCTTGTGGACTCTTCATCGTCGGAGTTAGAGATTGAGCATTCTTCTCCGACGCCCACTCTTGTATGCAATCCTCATTAGTTGAAATGGACCTTTCATAATATTCTTGAAGATAGGTCCACATCTTATGAACATTTTTGAGATCACATACGGCATCAAACACATCTACACTCAAAGCACTAAATAAAACGTTAGTTGCTTGAGCATCGAGATGTAAGCATTTCTCTTCCTCATTTGTTGGAGCATGTTGATCCAATAGAGGAGAAAAGCCAACATCTACAATCCGCCATATATTTAGGCCCATGGCCTTAAAATAACATGACATGTGGATTTTCCAATGAGCATAATTTGTGCCATCAAATAGAGGTGCTTCACCAAGGTGCACTAAATCTCTAGTCGCCATCCTTTACTCTCTAGACGGTTAAGTCTAATAAATGAGAGACCAAGCTCTGATACCACTTGTAAGATCGAGGAGGCCGACTAGAGGGGGGGGTGAATAGGAGGTTTTAAAATTCTTTTGGCTAAAACCGATTTCTAATGCGGAAGCTAATACAAATACGGTTTTGCACAATTAAAGCCTAAAACAACTAGGTTCAACTAAGTGTGCCAACAGTACAAGTCTATTGATGAATATAGCAATTAAACATATGACTTGAGCAATTCAATTCTAGCAATAGTGAATAGCACAATGAACTAATGCAATCATACACAATGAATAAGCAATTTACTACAAGGTATATAAATTGCACAATGTAAAGCAAGCATTCATACACAATGAATGTTAATGCAAAAGTAAGGCACAAGAATGCAAACCACAATTGACACGGCGATGTTTTACCGTGGTGATCGGAGACTTGCCGGTCTCCCCTAATCCACGTTGAGGTAAGCCCAAACCAATTGGACCGGCTCCACGAATTAAGCCAAACACCTCAATTCCACTAGTGGTAGCTCTTTCCCGCTCCGGGTAGGTGAGCTCCAACCTTCACAACACGCCGGGCCTTCTCACAAGCTTCTTGAGAAGATCACCGGTCCACGACGCCTCCACGCCGTCTAGGTGTCGGCAAACACCAAGAGTAACAAGCCAAGCCCCTTGCTTGACTCTCACCACGTACAACGAATGCACAAGCTCAAGTGGATACAAAATCCACCTCTAGATGCAACACATGCAACTAGAGACCTCTCTCCTTACTCACAAGGTGCAACACATGCACAATTGAGAGGAGAGGCTCACACTAGCTCAAGAGAGTGAAATGGGATGCCAAAGGTTGCCTCTCAACCGGCCAAGGGGGTATTTATAGCCCCTACACCAAAAACTAGCCGTTGGGAGACGAAACAGCCAAAAACTAGCCGTTACAGCCTCGGGCGGTCGTACCGCACTCACAAGGGGCGGTACAACCGTTCTGGGCGGTCGTACCGCACTTTACACAGCGGTCGTACCGCAGCTCAAAAATCAGCACAGACGACACTCGGTAAAAAGGTCATAACTTTTGACTCCGATGTCGGAATTGAGTGATCTTGGACTCTATGGAAAGCTTATTCAGAGGGCTACACAACCCTAATATTTGATTTGATCTCAAACACATTTTATCAAATCAAAAGGCACAACTCCAAGAGCCACTACCATGGTCTAAGTCCAAAGAATTAGCAACAAGCAATCTTAGACCATGCCAAGGGAAAATACATGAATCCCAACAATTTGCAAAACACATTTGCAAACTTAGATCATGCCACAAGGAGTAGGTACATGGACTTCAACTATTTGCAAAACACATTTGCAAAGTATAGTCACATGCTACAAGGATTAAATGCATGAGCATCGACTATTTGCAAAACACATTTGCAAATAATAGCATCATGCCATGGTGAGCTAGAGCAAGTGAGATTGAGCTATCAACACATGATGAGACTCAAGCTACTAGACAAGACCCTCTTAATAGTACAGAACCTATACTAGCAATCCGGTCTTCCAACCAAACACCAAGACCGGTAAAGACTAGGAACACATCCTTAGCCCTAGCTAGTCATACCTTTGCCTTGAGCATCTTCTTGAAGGTTGATGATGCACATCTTCACTTCAAGTCCGGTCATTGTCTTGACATGCATCAACCCATGATGCATCCTTTACTTGACCTCAATCAACACATGATGAGTCTTTTCTTGACTTGATGATCAACTCATGATCATCTCTTCTCCGAGATCTTGATATGCAACAGCACATGATGCATCCTCTTCTTGAACCTTGACTTAATGACGATCAACTCATGATGCCATCCGAAGTCTCTATTACCCTGGAACATAACCTATTCATCCAACTCATGGAAAATGTTAGTCCCATAATGATTAACATCAATTATCAAGATATACCTGCAAAACAAGTCGTTGAAAATCCTGGACCGGTACTACCGCCAACCAAGTTGCGGTACTACCGCTTGGTCCGGTCGTACCGCACAAAGGAGCGGTACTACCGATTGCAGGGTTTCCAATTTGCTGAAGATTACAAGCGTTCTGGAAATTTTGTACCGCCATATAAAAAACGGAATGACCAAGAAGTCGGCATGACCGCTCCCAAAAGCGAACGTCCGATTTCGATTGAGATTACGAGCGATTTACACTTGTTCTGCTTTTTATTGAACCGCCTCACAAATTTGAACGACCGCGACTACTGATGCGCATCAGTAGGTCACGAATGATACGACCGATTTCCATGAGAGGAACTGAGGCAATTTGTAACGCTTCGGTTTTCTTGAACCGCCAACTAAAGTGCGGAATGACGCAATGCGGTACAACCGCTCAAGCGACGATCGTTCGCGATGCGCTCGGTTATTGTTCCTTCAAAATCCGGTACTACCGCCAAGTAAAGTCCGGTCATATCAAGATCAAGCGATGCGATCGCAATTATAATCATGGTACTACCGATTTTGGACAAGCACTTAAAGCTTTCAAATTCAATTTCAAGTTCAAATTCAAATGCATGCATGATCCTAAATTGATCCAAAGGGCACAAGAACATGCTATCAAGCTACTAATTATGATCCTCTATTATCATGCATTTCCATTACCATGTCGCCATCCATAAACCGACTAAGCCTTTAAACATCTTAGCACACACGTTAGTCCCACAACACAATTGCAAATAATTGAATGTAGATGGGTATGAGTATATAAGCACTACACAAGTTGTATATACTCATATGAATATATATAACTACACAAGTTATATATAATCAAAGGATATATGAGCACACATGTCTCATATACACACATGAATATATTAACTTCACAAGTTATATATATTCAAGGATATGTGAGTACACATGAACTACACAAGTTATGTTATACTCACATATAAGTATATTTAGACTACACAAGTCTTATATACTCACATGAATATATTAACTATGCAAGTTAAATATATTCAAAGGATATGTTTCAAAGTAAAGATCCCAAATATGTGTGGAAACAGGAATATGGATCAATACTAATGAAACCTCAAAATATAGAATGAACTCCCCCTATATGTGTGCATACATGAATATGTAGTGGAAACATATGCACATATTTAGGTTAATCTTTTGGTGGGTTCAACCTATATTTTGGATCCAAGGAATGCAATAATATATAAGAACTATGAAGTTGAATGCATACCTCTTTTGTTCTTTATATTCAAACGAGACTAATCATGAGATCAGGCAAATAGAAGAGTTAGTCTCACAAATAGATTTATCATAATAAATGCATACCTGTTTGGATTTTCCTTTTGTTTATCCAATGAATTGCATTTGTCATTAATCACATGCATGCCTTCATGGTTTTCACCTTTATATCCAAATAAGACTACATAATATTGATATCAATGAAAGTGTTAGTCCCACAATTAGATTTGTCATTAATCACCAAAACTCAATTAACACATAATGGCGGGTCTAGATCCTTCAGCCACAAAACATAAGTTATTAATATCGCTGGTGAATTAGAGCCCGGTGATTTAATTATGCTCTTTTATTGTCTTTGCGGTGTCATGCTTAGAAATGCTTAGCTACCGGTAGAATTGGGCGGTTATCGACTTAGTCGATAACTGTGATCACACAAAATTATTATTATCATTATGCTCAGCGGCTTGTGCTTTGTTACTTTGTAAAGTCAAAAACTGAAAATAAAAATGAAATGTTTGAGACTTGGGCACAATGGTTGATGGTGTGATCTTATGGTGTGACTGGAATGGTGCCCGGGTCAACAAGGACCGAACATCTTGGACACTAACCCAAGCATAATTGCGTGCTAACCACATGAGAGGTATATGGAACCTCTCTTGACTTAGTACTTTGGCGTGTGTTAGCTCCGGGTCGCATGGTGGTTGTGTGCGTTGTGTTGAAAAAGAAACTTGTGTGTATTTGGGTGAGCAGTGGTGGAGGTTATCCACTGCAAGGAGCATCATCCTTTATAAGGAGGTGAGCATCTTTGATGACTCCGCATCAACGTATGGGGCTTTATCCCATATGGGTGACTCGTAGTTAATACACAATATTGGAAACGTCTCGTAGGACTTAGCCTTGCCGGCATACCAAAGGAAGTGTGCTTAATCTAGTGGCAAAAGAGGCGGTCTGGCGTGTGGGTACATTGGTGCACCCCTGCAGGGTATAAACTATTCGAATAGCCTCGTCCTAGGTTATGGACACGCTTGGTAAGGTCTTTACAAGAGTTAGACTACAACATTTAATTAAAACTTGATGTGGGTGGTATGAACGGGGAATTCATGCTATTGTTGTGGTGGCTATTGGGTTAGCCACTTCCAGGATGTCTTGTTATTATTGATACTTGTATCTCACTGTTTTTGTCAAATAAAAATAGATTGTAAAATTGCTTTAAATCTATTACATTATTGCAAATGAAAACTTTCTTTATGCTGAAAATGAGTCTAGAGCCTCCTCTACTTAAACAAGCTTGCATGTAGCTATATATATAGGCCTGTTACTCTACGTCGCCGTCTTGCAGTACATTTTGTACTCATTTGCTTTGCTTAATAAATTGTTGCAGAGGAGGAAGTTGATCCCCAAGGGATCCACTTTTGTGAGATGTGCGGTGATTTCGACAACTAGGTTGGTGGCCCGGTTGGTTGCCTTATGGGTTGAAGGCACACTAATTGGCTTTTGTTTATCGCCATGTTATGGCTGTTTGCTTCCACTGTTTATCAAACTCTTTAGTTGTCATTTGGCCGGTCGGCCCCTTTTGTAATAACTCTATACTGTATGTCTTTTGAATTGCTTAGTCGTACTTTGGTTCTATGTGTTGAATGGAATTGATGCTTGATTTTTGTATGTGGTATGTGTATTGCAATTCTGGGAAGTACATATACGCCGAGAGTCGAGATATTTGATTTGCAATGCTTGAATCATCTTGGTGGTTAAGTATTACACGTTAAATACCCCGGGTTCTCACACAAACCGTCAAGCTTTATTTTGTTAACGGTAACATAACAGTCAATGAAATCCATTTTATTGACGGGTAAAAACTATCAGGTATAATTTAAGTGATGGTAATAGAACAATCAATAAAATACAATTTACAAGCGGGTACAAACCGTCAGCTTTAATATTCTTGATGTGGATAGAATAGTCAATGAAATGTTTGTTCCTGACGGGCCACGTAATTTTATTGACGGTCATACGTTTCAGGAAAATCCATTTTTGTGTGATGGGTAATACTGCCAGGTTTAATTTTCCTGGCAGGTAGCCGTCAGCCAAATTTAATTTTCCTTTCTAGCTAGGGCTGAGAGGTTTTGCCTGACGGGTAACCGTAAGGAAATTAAAACCTAATTTTTTTTAACATTTTCCTGATGATTTTTAACCGTAAGGGAATACCTGCTTTATGGTAGTGTGATAATAGAATATTATTTTCGGGCGGGAGAGAAGAGAGAGCATGAGAAATGTCCACTTTGCCCTTCCGATCTCCATATTTCTTCTTTCCAACTATTGCTTCACTTCCCTTCTTCCCCTCCTGTCATCGCTGTCTCCTGCCTCCGCGGGCCTTCCTTGCACTGCCTCACTGCCAGCCACTGCCTCTGGTCGCACCGCCTCCTCCTCCGTGCCCTTCTTCTCTGCCAACATCATGCACAGCTTCGTTGTCAACGCCGTCCTCTCCTCCGCCGCCACCTTCCGTGACGTCCTCGCCATCGCCCCCATTGTCGCTGCACTATCTAGGCCGCTGCATTGTTATATTTGAGTTCTGTCTCCACCGCCATTGGAGCCAAGGGAAGGAGCTTGCTGCCTCGCCACTCCATTGTGTTTTCATTGGCTCCAAGCGTGTCATGCCATGTTCCCGAGTGTAGCCGTTGTTTTCCTTGAATCAATCGGATATGAGGAGCTTCAATCGAGGAGATCGAGGCGATCTTCCCCAATTTCGGCCGAGTGTCATGAACTCAAGTCTGAAGCTTGACCAGAGGAGGATGTTCAGTTAAGTTGTTATCAACTGAAGACATTAGATAGCGGAGGGTGAGTATCCAACGGCTCACATTGTGTTGAACGTTCGGACAGGTTGTTTGGACTCATGAAGATAGAAAGTAGGATGAGGATCCAACGAAGGATATCGTGTGAGCTGTTTGGACAGCCGAACATGTTTATGAAGATCGTACGGATGAGACTAACTCTTACCCTTTGGAAGAAGATCAACGGCCACTATCACCAAGCTCTTTCTTGTGCGTAGATGAACCGTGAGCGAAGAACTTCGATATATATCTTTAGCGAAATTTCAATTTCATCGAAAATATTCTCTTGTAAGGGCTATAAGGCTCGGGTCATTGGATCCATTTTGGCTATTGCGAATATTACCTTACTTTTAGCTCTTAGAATTAGTCATTAGCTTTGTAAGAACACTTTCCTCTTCCGTTAATAGAGTTGATTCCAAGAGCTCAATCTCGCAATTTGTTCTATTGTTTGGTGTGATTTCTGAAGTTCTTGACAATTGGTATTAGAGCCAGCGATTTCCTTGGCTAGGTTTTCGTTATTGGTGATTTAATCGGAATCGAGTAGGGTTGGTGAGCAGATACTGTAAAATCCTCTATCTCGAATCTCAGTCTGGAATCTTGGCGAACATGACTCGAGGGAACGATAGATCTGGAGTTGAGCCGAGTGAAAGCACAAAGGCAACTGTGCTCAAGCAGGAGATTGTTGAAGCCTATCGAAGAATTGATCAGGTATAGAGTTAGATCTCTGCTGTTCATGAGAAAGTGGAAAAGATGGATGATATTCCCAAGAAGATTGACAACATGGAAGGTATGATGAAAACTTTAATGTTACAGCTAGGACTCTTGACAGTTGATCCTCCTAGTTCTTCCTTTCATGTTGTGAATAGAAATACAGAAGTAATCACTGATGAACAAGATGTTTCCTGGGCTTGACTGGATACTACAGAAGATTTGTCCAAGGTTATGGCCAAATATGTAGACCATTACATGACATGCTTAAGAAAAATTGTTTCCAGTGGGGTGGACTGCAGGATGAAGCATTTAAGAAACTGAAAAAGTGTATGGTTACTGCCCCAGTTCTTGCATTACCTGACTTCCATGAACCTTTTGTATTGGAGACAGATGCAAGTGGCAGTGGTATTGGAGCAGTGCTCATGCAAAGAGGTAGATCTCTAGCTTATTTCATTAGAGCTCTAGGGCAAAGATCAATAGCACTCTCTACTTATGACAAAGAAGCAATGGCAATTTTAGAAGCTTTAAAGAGGTGGATACATTATTTCTTGGGCAATTAGTTGGTAATTAAAACAGATCAAAAGAGTTTAAAGTATATCACAGAACAAAGAATTTCTGAAGGGATCCAGCATAAGTTGATGCTCAAGCTGTTGGAATTTAATTACACTATTGAGTACAAGAAAGGAAAAGAAAACAAAGTAGCTGATGCATTGTCCAGAAGAGAGTATTGCTTAGCAATTTTGATTGCAGTGCCAGTATGGATTGAAGAAGTTGAGAATAGCTATCAGAATGACCCACATTGCAGAGAATTATTGGAACAGTTAATCATTGAAGGTAATTCAATACCTCACTTTTCCTTACATGCTGGTATTTTAAGGTATAAAGGAAGACCATATGTGGGAGCTAATGACAATATGAGAGTCAAGATAATTAAGTCACTGCATGCTTCTTCTATTGGTGGTCACTCTGGCAGGATGGCTACTTATCAAAGAGTAAAGAAAATCTTTTATTGGCCTAGGTTGAAGAAAGCTATGGAAACTTTTGTTAAGGAGTGTGCAGTTTGTCAGAGGTCTAAAGCTGAGCATTGTCACTACCCTGGATTGCTTAACCCTCTACCCATTCCTGACATGGCTTGGACTCACATTTCTATGGATTTCATTGAGGGACTTCCAAAATCAAATGGCAAAGAAATCATATTGGTGGTGGTGGACAGATTCACTAAATACTCTCATTTAATAGCTTTGGCTCATCCCTACACTGTCCATACAGTGGTACAGGCTTTCATTGATAATGTTTTTAAATTACATGGATTTCCAATAGCTATTGTTTCAAACAGAGACATGATTTTTACAAGCAAATTATGGCAAGAAATTTTCAAATCTCTGAAGGTGAAGCTAAGATTCAGTACAGCCTATCATCCTCAAACAGATGGACAGACCGAAAGGGTCAATCAATGCCTGGAATCATACTTGAGATGCATGGTTTTTAATGAGTCGAGACGTTGGTATTATTGGTTGTCATTATCGGAATGGTGGTGCAATGCAAGCTATCACACATCACTATAGATTACTCCTTTTCAGGCCTTGTATGGGTTTCCTCCCCCTTTTATCAGTGAAGTATCAGTCCCTGGTCCTGAGGATGAAGAAGCAAGGGATTTCTTAGCAGAAAAGGAAACAATGCTGGAACATTTGAAGGAGAATTTGTGTCAGGCGCAGAACCGAATCAAGAAGTATGCTGACAAACAAAGGTCAGAAAGGGAGTTTCAAGTAGGAGACTTGGTGTATTTGAGGATGCAACCATACAGGTTAGCTGCTTTCGGACTGAAACATTCACTGAAACTAACAACTAAGTACTATGGACCATTCAGGGTAATGCAGAAGGTTGGTAAAGTGGCATACAAATTACAATTGTCGGATGGGGTAGGTATCCACCCCGTTTTTCATGTTAGTCAACTGAAGAAGCATCTAGGTTCACATGTAGTCCCTAGTCCCGACCTTCCTATGGTGGGAGAAGATGGCAGGGTTAAAACTATTCCTATACTGGTGATAGAAACTAGCGATCATGTCCCAGAAATAGAAATCTGATTACTCAACGGCTAATTCAATGGGAAGGACTATCTCCTGAAGATGCTACATGGGAGGATGCTGATTTCATTAAAGGTACCTTTCCAGATTTCTATCAGAAGATGATTCATGAATGGTTTCCTTTAGCAAATCCTTGAGGACAAGGATTTATTCAGGCCGGGAGTAATTGTCATGAACTAAAGTCTGAAGCTCGGCCAGAGGTGGATGTTCAGTTAAGTTGTTATGAACTGAAGACATTAGATAACGGAGGATGAGGATCCAACGGCTCACATTGTGTTGAACATTCGGACAGGTTGTTTGGACTCATGAAGATAGAACGTAGGACGAGGATCCAACGAAGGATATTGTGTGAGCTGTTTGGACAGCCGAACATGTTTATGAAGATCCTACGGACGAAACTAACTCTTACCCTTTGGAAGAAGATCAACGACCAGCTATCACCAAGCTCTTTACTGTGCGTAGATGAACCGTAACGAAGAACTTCTGAATATTTACTGTAGCAGTAATTTCAATTTCACTGAGAATATTCTCTGGTAAGGGCTATAAGGCTCGGGTCATTGGATCCATTTTGGCTATTGCGAATATTACCTTACTTTTAGCTCTTAGAATTAATCATTAGATCTGTAAGAACACTTTCCTCTTCCGTTAACAGAGTTGATTCCAAGAGCTCAATCTCGCGATTTGTTCTATTGTTTGGTGTGATTTCTGAAGTTCTTGACACTGAGTTCCTTCGCAGCCAAAATCCGCTATCTCTATTGAGTTTTCAGCCTGTTCCATCGACCTTTTCGTGTTCGTCGTGCTGCGTTCCATCCCATGCTTCGCTTGCCTTTTCCGGAGCACCACTAGAGCATCAATTTCATCGTAGCTGATCTGCCATCACCACTAGCCATTATCGTCGATCTCCGTTGTCGCTACAACGTCATCGTCCTCTCCATCATCCCCGCTTCAATCCCGCCTCGGCTCCCTCCGCCGCAACATCGCCATCGTCGCCTCTTCCTTGGCCATGGCACCCTCCTCCTCGCCGACCCGCTGATCTCCTGCCTCGTCCGCCGCCTTGGCTCCCTCCGCAAAGTTGCTGCCCATGCCTCTTCCTCGAGCATGAGCCTGCGCCACGCCTCCTCTGACCACGAGCCCATGCCGCCGCCGCCGCCTCGGGTTCTCTTCCCCGGAGATCTTCGGAGGAGGAGCAAGGTGGAAGAAGGGGATAAGGGCATGAAGATCATTTGGTATTGTTTCTCTCTCCAAAACAATAAATAATATTATTATATTGCATTAATGTCTTTTGGCAAAGTGTGATAAAATTTTAGTGTCTTTTAGCAAAAACATGAAATATACGTGTCTACCAACAAATGACATAAAAGTGTTGGGTGTTGTGTAGGCAATTTCGCATAGAAGATAAGTTGCGGTTCTTCGAGGAAAGAAACACGCCTAACGCCACTCGCCGCGAGCTGTCGATCAGGGATTGGTCAAGCGAAAGGGTTTGGTCAGGCTTCGCTAAGCCGCTAATTTAATCGGATCGCACGGCGATATTTTATCGTTTTGGTTCTTGTTTAGCGCTGCTTTCTCGGTGTGACAGGACATATCATTGGAGCATAACTAACGATAGTGAATTAAATAGTGGAGTGGATTAGTTAATTATGTCAAGTTTGTCGAAACTCTTGTGTCGTGACTGAGCTTGCGTGATCTTACGAAGATTTTTTTTAAGGTAGATCATCGAGCTAACATGACTACACGAGGGTGTCTCCGCATTTCTGAATAGAATCAATATTTGGTGAGGTAACGTGCATGCGTGCCTCGTAAGAAGTACTACACTGTAGGGGCTAATTATATATTGATTTTCTAGTTTATATACAGCATCACGCCGTGGTGTAAATAATACACACAAAAAAGAACAAGAAACACGAATTTTATATGTAAAACCCTTTCGGGATAAACCATAGGCACACGAAGACAATATTACTATACGAGAAGATGTTTGCATTGAAGCTTCTGCTCTTTCTTATGGACTACAAACTCAATTTGTATCACACTCAAACTCAACAATCTCCATCTTGAGACAAATTCCTCCTGTAGCCAAAACAAAACACGATCATCTCGAAACAGATTAGCATGAACAACTTGTGCATCGAACGTCTATAGGACTACTGAATGATACCAACTAAGTCTGAGCAAAGCTCATACTTTGCAGTAAAATTGACTTTGTCATCATATCAGCTGGATTACTATGAATACTTATCTTGCTGACTTTAATGTTACTTTAAGCAATGACACCTCAAATGTAATGATATCTGATGTCAATGTGCTCCGTTCTCTCATAGAACATCTAATCCTTTATAAGACAAATAGCGCTTTGACTATCACAAAATATTATAGTGCAAGTATGGAGATCATATGTATCATCATAATCTTAGTGATGAACGATTGGCATTAATGGGTGTCGAGGTGTTTGGGGATAAATTATCGTTTAGAGCAAATTGTCTGATTTGCTATCAGGCAGCAGGCGGTCTAACTGGCCCAAGGGTGCCGATCATACCGGTCGAGGCAAGCTATTAGACTGGCCAGAGTGGCAGTTAGACTGGCCGTGGCTGGCAAAGTTAAATTTTAGGAAATGTGATCAAACACTTGTGTAGAAGTGTGTAACACTACTACAGAAAAGGTAATCACAGACGGTTCAAAAATATCATCAGAAATGACATGAGGTCATCATAAATGGTTTTTGAACCGTCTGTGATCAGGGGCGAGTCCACCATGGGTGCTCGAGCACTCCTCCTCCCACCGCCGTACGTTAGTACCCATCGAGCCATCGAGGCCTGAGCACCGGTGAGCTGCTCTTCTGCGGCAGACGGAGCTGGAACCGTGGAAGAAAGCTAGAGATGGAGCCGCGGAGGTTGAAGAAACAAGAAAAGAAAGCATGTCTTCATGTTGCTTAAGGGCTAAGGCCCAGTCGGTAGACGGTGGCCCAGTCGGCCCAAATAAAGATAGAACATCCATCAGGAAGATAAGGTGAGGTCTCTACCTCTTTGGTTCACCGAGGAGGCAAGGACTGATTCGCCCAGTCCCAGACGCCGCCTAGTGCCCAGATTCGCCCAACGCCCCAAATCGAAAGAGGAGAGACGGAGAGTGGGAGAGAGACTCATTGAGGAGGAGGACTAAGGCACTCGGTGACTCGGCACTGGGCGGCCCGGCGCAGAGTGGAGGGGGAGCCGGGAGGCGCTGAGGCGGTCGGCGAGTCGGCGCGGAGGAGGAGGCCAAAGGCGGTCGGTGATTCGGCGCTCGGCGACCCAGCGCGGAGGGCAGCCCGACGCAGAGTGGAGGGGGTCCAGCCGTCCAGGGGGAGGTAGTCGTCGGCGGCGCATCACGTCGCGCCGTCGCGGCGACTTGGGCCTGGCCTGGCCGAAGCAGCAAACGAAGAGGGGCAGAAGGCCAAGAGGCGTAGGCCAGAGTGGAACGAAGCATTGAGAATTGAGATTGAATCATTGAATGCTCCCTGATTTTTTTTGTGGCTGTGCGGCCTAATTGCTTGTGCTGTTCGGCTGTGACTTAGTTGTGAGGAGAGTGAGGTGGTCACTCATCAGGTGAGCTGGTGTGGCAATGAATATGTGATTGTGATTTGTGAATCCCTATTTTGTTTTGTCTGTTGCAGCTTGCAAATGTTGGTAGACACTAGACAGTAGACTTGAAGATTAAATTATTAATGGATTGATTATGATGCAAATGTTTAATTAGTTGTTGTTGTTTAATTTGTGATTGATGAATTGATGCAAATTGTTGTTTAATTGATAGTAACTATTAGCCGATTAGCCAATTTGTTGAATTAGTGGTTGACTGGTTGTTGTTTAATTTTTCTTATATTTACAAAAATGGAGAAGCGAACTTTGCACAAATATTTCTGAAATAATGCAACTAGCAGTAACCCTCCAACTATAGAAAGCAGAACTAAAGTAAAAAATGTTCGGCATGAATTTAATCCAGATGATATTATCGCCGATCCGGCATGTTGCAAACTAATTGAAGTTTATCCTAATGAGATTAGAGATCAAGTTAGGAGAGCATACTTATTGAAGGGTCCAACTCAACCAATTGGTCATTACTTTCCAAAAAAATCGCAAGGTTCAATTTCAAGATCCTTTCAAGAATCATGGTATAAGAAGTTTGAATTGCTGGAATATAGTGTGGAAAAAGATGCCGCCTTTTGTTTCTATTGCTTTCTTTTTAAGAAACCGCCATACCCCACTCACTTTAGGAGGGATGTCTTCACAAAAGTTGGATATGTGAATCGGAGAAGTGCTATGGAATCTTTCAATCAACATGTTGGTGTACCTACTAGTGTCCACAACATTACAATACTAGATTATGAAGATTTTCAGAATCAAAGAGCAAGTATAGATAATAAATTAAGTACTTATAGCAACGAGTCTGAAATTGCATACAAGATTTGTTTGACTACTTCTTTAGATTGTGCAAGATATCTCATTCAGCAAGGTAAAGCTTTTCGTGGACACGACAAATCTTCTACTTCCAAGAACAAGGGCAATTTTAGAGAGTTGGTGGATTGGTACAAAGATAAAAAAAAAGGCGGATGTGAAAGAGGCTTTTGAATTTGAGGGTGGTGGCAATTGTTTGATGCTTTGTTTGGATATACAGAAGGAACTCGCGACATGTTGTGCACAGGAGGTCACACAGGTGATAAGAATGAGATTGAAGATAGAAACTTCGCAGTGCTTATTGATGAGTCTCGTGATTCATCAATAAAGGAGCAGATGTCCGTGATTGTGAGGTAAGTTATACATATAATGTTTTTAGTCGTATCATTTATGATTTGTGCGTTGTGGTTTTGTTTTAACTTTGTAAAATTCATACTATGTAGGTTTGTAAATAAAGAAGCGAAGATCATGGAAAGGTTTATTGGCATTGAGCATGTCACTTTGTGTACATCTGTTACACTAAAGGAAGCTTTGGTTCATGTGCTTGCTAAGGTTGATCTACCTATTTCTAGGCTACGCGGACAGGGTTATGATGGAGCTTCAAATATGAGAGGGGAATTTAATGGCTTGTAGAGATTAATACGGGATGAGAATCTGTATGCTTTCTATGTCCATTGTTTTGCTCACTAGTTGCAGTTAGTGGTTGTCACTGTCGCAAGTTGTAGCGGTGCTATTGCTGATTTCTTCAACTATGTTCCCTTGATAGTGACCATTGTGAATGCATCTTGCAAAAGAAAGGATGCTTTAATGGAAAAGCATCAGGAAGTCTTATTGGAGAAATTGGATAATGGTGTGCTTTCAATAGGAACAGGCTTGAATCAGGCAACTAGCCTAGCTAGACCTGGAGATACTAGATGGGGCTCACATCTTAAAACATTGCTTCGTATATACCAAATGTGGGAGTCAGTGCTTGTTGTGTTAGAGATGATATATAAAGATGCATCATATCCTTCAGGTTATGGTGGAGTAGCAGGTTTGATACAAAAGATGGAGAGCTTTGAATTTGTGTTCATCATGCATTTCTTGATAGGCTTGTTGAGCATTATATATGAGTTATCACTTTCTTTGCCAAGAAGGGATCAAGATATTATTGAAGCTATGGGTTTGATTGTGGATGTGAAAATGCGCTTGCAAGACATGAGGGATAATGGGTGGGAGCCATTGTTCAACATAGTAAAAAGCTTTTGTGAGTCAAATGAGATTGATGTGCCAAGTATGGATGATCACATCGGAGTAAAGGGTAAATCTGCACATCGGAAGTATAAGGTTACTCTCCTTCACTATTATCGTATTGATATTTTCAATGTTGCTCTTGATGCCATTATGGTAGAGATGGTTCATCGTTTCAATGAAGTTTCTTCAGAATTATTGGTATGCATGTCTTGTCTTGATCCAAGCATCTCCTTCTCTAAGTTTGATGTGCAAAAGCTAGTTCGCCTTGCTGAGATTTATACTGTAGATTTCACCATAGCTGACTGTTTATTATTAAGAAATCAGCTTCAAACATTCATTCTCAATGTTAGAAGAAGTGTTGAATTTCGTGAATGCCGTGATCTTGCAAAGGTTGCTCAAAAGATAGTTGAAACTGGAAAAAAAAATATAACTTTCGCATTGGTGTATTGCCTCATCGAGCTCACATTGATCCTTCCAGTGGCAACAGCAAAAGTTGAAAGAATTTTCTTAGCAAATGAAGATTATTAAAATAGATTTGCTCAACAAGGTATCAGATGAATGGCTCAATGACTTGATGGTGTGCTACACTGAGCGAGAGATATTTAGAAGCCTTGATAATAAAAAGAACCATTCAACGCTTTCAAGACATGAAAACTCGTAGAGTGAAATTGCGTCGTAATCAGATTTAGTGACTTAGTGGTATGTTTTCATTACATTTTTAATGTTTATGAATATTCATAATTTAATATTGTATCACTAAATTTGGTATTTCTTATCTACAGATCGGTACTCACATATTTATGAATATTTGGGGGCACATTATCCAATAGCAAGGTACTAAATTTATTGTATTGTACATTTTCAATTTGTTCTCTTCCTATTTATGTATGAATTTGATATTCCAATGGCAAAAGACCCATAGATGTAGCTTTGGTATGCTTATGTTGTGCTATAGCCTCAACAGTAGAGACCCTCCTCTATTTTCATCCTGGATTTGCCACTATTTGTGATGCGTACTATCACAGACGGTTATTAACACAGAACCGTCTATGATAGTGGACTATCACAGTATAGTTTATAATCAAACCGCCTATGATAGTTACTTCTCTATGAAATCTCCAAGCGGGTACTTGTGTCTTTATATATATATATATATATATATATATATATATATATATATATATATATATATATATATATATATATATATATATATATATATATATATATATATATATATATATATATATAGTTAAATAGTCCCTTACACTAACTCGAGCCTGAATTGACAAGCTAGCTCACTCCTTAGGCATTCATCCTAAACATGCTAGCCACAACCTACTTCATCGAACCTAATACACCGGAGTGTGTAATTTGCTTCAAATATATATATATATATATATATATATATATATATATATATATATATATATATATATATATATATATATATATATATATATATAGTTCGTAGTCCCTTGCAGCTAACTCGAGCCCTGAATTCAGCAAGCTAGCTCACTCCTTAGGCATTCATCCTAAACATGCTAGCCACAGCCTACTTCATCGAACCTGATACACTGGAGTGTGTAATTTGCTTCATCCATGACAGAAAATCATGTCGTGGCATGAAGTGTAACATCCCAATTTTCGGAGCCTTTTTGAAAAAATTTCAAAACTCAAAGTAACCATTCGGTTCTGTAATTTGCTCAAGCTTAACCTGGAATTTTGGAATTTTGGAGATTTAACTTGAATAAATTGAACTTCAATTAACTCTTCCTGGTCGATCTTGAGTTGTTAGTGTTCTTTGGCTTTTAGTTTCCTGACGAGGATATAATAATCCTCATTTTACCTTTTATCTATAATTTTTATTATAGGTAAATATGACGTCATGTGAACCCTGAGTGTACCCCTTAATGTTATGAAGGAAGAACCAAATGGATGGTCGTAAGTTCTTCTACGACCACCCCCATAGTCGTAAGTTATGCTACGACTATCCCATAGTCGTAAGTCTTGCTACGACTATCTCATAGTCGTAGATTCCTCTACGACTAGGTCGGCCACGACCACCTTATAATCAAATGAACCTGCAGACAAGTGGGTCTTATTGATTAAGGGATTCAAACAGTCATCATACGCTGTTATTCTACAGAATAATGGCACGTAATACCCATTATCTACGGTATATAGTCATGTTGAGCGATGTGGAGGAATTAATACACCGTAATTACTACCAACATGCGCCTTCTGAGAGGTGATGAGGCGCCGCTTACTCGAGTAATCCGCCGCTCCTTCACGTACTATAAAAGCGGCAACTAGAGAAAGGGAGAAAAGATCGAGCCATCAGGAATACAAGCACTATCTGTAATAGTCTTAGTTTTTCCCCTGATTGTTCAGTATACACTCAATACCATACACACACAGGAGTAGGGTTGTTATTCTCTCCGGAGAAGGCCCGAACCTGTATAAAAATTCCGTGTCAATCTCTGCATGATTCTATTCTAGGAGACCCCGAATCAAACAATCTTTACGTAAGTTCGGTTCTAAAACACCGGCGGTTAGGCGCCGACCGTGGGGATCTTCGGTAATTTCTTGTCAAACATTCTCTCTATTTTCCAAATCTCATGCACTCATGGCGGAGAATGGAGCGAGGAGAACTGGTTCGACTTGGCGGATTATCTGACGTCGACATGGATGCGGGATTCGATTCTGAACCGAGTGATGACTCATCCTATGGTATTGTCGCCTCAGGGATCTTCCCACGATCCAGAGACAATGTCATGGTGGAGTTGAGGAGGATCCTTATCCCCACAACATGACGTCCAAGAGAGGAATCTACCCTCTCAAGGGGCAAGGGTCAATCGACCAGACCACACCCAGTGGACTCACGACACGACGAGAGTTTTTCCTCGAAGTGTCCAAGTTCCCTAAGGCGGTCCGACTTGGTGAGGCAAGCTCTAGAAGCCACAATGCAGGACTTCACCAATCTGGTGATTCTCTCTCTCGGATAACGCCAGAGAGAGCGGGATCAAGCATGTTTTTCTCGCAAATTCGACCATCTCTCCGTAGGTCACACTGCCGACGGAGACAGTTATAACCGGACTTCCCTACTTGGAGGATTACTCCAAGTCGCCAGATGGTGTCTCTCGGCGACTCCTCAAGCGGAGAGGCCTCGGCGCAAGTGAGAATCATGAGCGGAGGTCTTCGTCCTTCCTCGGATCAGATCACTCTTCTAGAGACCGAGATGGAGACCCTTCCGAAGGTCACACTGCGCCCCTCGTGGCAATGGCGAGGACACCACCATCGGGCGGACACGACCAACGCCTTCATGAGCGCCAGGAAATTCTCAACATTCTCGCTTCATTGAGGCAATCTCAAGAGTCGACATGGAAAATCTTGAGGCAATTGAAGGAAGAAGATTGAAGCTCGGAAGAATTTGCAGGGGCGTATTCAATATCAATCGAGGAAGCTCGAGAGCTCCAAAGACATCAATGATTTGCTCGAGAATCCAACTCAAGAGCTAGCCCGAGCGCTAAAGTTACGACCTCTTATTTGAAGAGATCGCACAAAGGCTTCGAGTACAATGAAAAAAAGCCGAAGCTCCTCGTCGACATCATTCAAGTAGTCGTACCCATACGACTTCTTGACTACCGATCAATCCAACATATCACAGCGTAGAAATCGGCATAATGACAAGTCGTGTCGATCTCCTACTCGAAGAAATGTCTTCAAATGACCGATGATCAACAAGCTCCTCGGAAGGTGATCGTTCACCACTCCGACATGGAAATCTGCAGCAGCGAGATAAACTACGAGTATTCCTCGTGGGACCGAGACCTATGCAATTCGGGTCAACTCATTCTTGGGTATCGCCGAGTACGACCACGATGATATCAACCCTTCTTTTCGCAAAGGAGGCGTCAAGAAGTCATTCTTGGATGTCGGGCATTCTCGCTTTGATCTCGAGCTATTCATTGCCACCTCGTTTTCGACCGGTGAATATGGACAAGTTTGATGGTTCCCAAAATCCCATCGAATTCCTTCAAATTTACACAACAACTGCTCGAAAGCGGCGGAGGAGATCATGTGATGGCAAATTACCTTCCAAGCGTGCTCGAAGGATCGCTCGATCGTGGTTACTAAACCAACCACTCGAGTCGATCTATTCTTAGCAACATCTCTGCGATCTTCTCTTGGCAAATTTCCAAGGCACATACAATGCATACGAAAGGAGGACGACTTGCACCGGATGAGACGAGCGACAACGAGACATTGCGCCCGATTCATCAAGCGCTTGATCCAGTTCGTAACTCAATTAGGAAGTTTCGATTCATCATCATCGGGGCTTTCAAGCGAGTCCGTAGTAGAAGGATAACGAGAGGATATTGCTTTAAATCCTCCTACTACATCGCGAACTCTTGAAATGGCCGATCGATATACTCTCGCCTCGAGGCGGTCGAGTGGAACAACACAATTGATCGTGAAGAAAATCCATCTCGAGAGCCAGCGAAGTTGGTAAGAAGAAGGATAAGAAAGCAAAAAGTCCAAGAATAAGATGAAGGGTCAAAAACCAGCCGGTTCCAAGGAGGTATTGGTCATGAATGATAAAGAGCCACGCACATCAAG
This sequence comes from Phyllostachys edulis, assembly GCA_036346405.1. Classification (NCBI taxonomy): domain Eukaryota; kingdom Viridiplantae; phylum Streptophyta; class Magnoliopsida; order Poales; family Poaceae; genus Phyllostachys; species Phyllostachys edulis. The sequence goes on from CM070562.1 coordinate 72,093,481, forward strand.
CCACACTCACAGAGGCAAAGGTAAGCGCCGATCGGAAAAATGATAAGCCTAGGTGGTGTCCTTTCCATAAAAAGGAAGGGCATGACCTTCATATCGCCAGTCTTCCAACAAAGCTTGAAGACTACTACAACGACAAGGACCACTTCCCACCCTCGGCGGTGTAGGTCAAACAAGTGGTCATAAATCTTGAGATGACGAAGAGGAGATGCTGTTCGGGATCCGCAACATACCATTGAACACATCTATGGGGATCATCGGCATATGAATCAAAGCGATAGCTCAAGGTCACGAACGCGAGGTAAACTCCATAGATCCTCCTCTCGTCAATAAATTACGAAGTGGTGGAAGTCACCATTTCTTTCGAGAAGAGTGATCGCCCGATCCTTCGACTCGACAGTCGATACCCAATCGTGGTAAAGCCCACCATCAACAATTGTCGGGTCAATCGAGTTTTGGTTGATGGTGGAAGCTCGATAAATATTTTATTCTGAGTGCCCCGGATGACATGCAAGTACCGGGACCAAAGTAAGACCGATGCGATACTCTTTCCATGGGATTGTCTGGGATCTTCGCCAAACCAATTGGTCAAGTTTCTCTTCCTTTAACATTTGGTTCACCAAGTAATTTCGAGACGAGAAAATCTCCTTTGATGTGGTCGATTTCGATCTGACATATAACGCCATACTCGGACGACCAACTTTGGCAAAATTCTAATGGCTACTCATTATGGATATCAATGTATTAAGATGCGAGTCCCAAAGGAGTAATTACAATCCATTGTGACAAGAAGATGGCGCATACCTGCGACCGTCGATCCCTTGAGATGGTAGGACAAATACCAACTCTAGAAGAAAGTCAGCCTTCGACTAGCAAGTCGAAGCCTAAAGCCTCCACCAAAGCCGAACGACAAAGTCAAAGAGGTTCCTCTGGACGCAGGGAGCCCTCGAAGACTGTTCGCATCGGGGATACTTCCGACCCCAAATAGGAAGACGCCCTCATCACCTTCCTCCGAGCTAACGCAGATGTATTCGCGTGGCAAGCATCCGACATGCCCGGAGTCCCCAGGGAGGTGATCGAGCACAGGCTAGCCTTACGGCCTGACAAAGTACCCGTAAAACAAAAATTGCGGAGATTTGCCCCTGATCGACGAGATGCTATTAAATCGGAATTGGATAAGCTACTTAAAGCAGGCTTTATAAGAGAGGTCAACCATCCAGAATGGTTGGCTAACCCTGTAATGGTTAGAAAGTCAAACGGCAAATGGCGTATGTGCGTAGACTTTACTGATCTTAATAAAGCTTGTCCAAAAGACGATTTTCCTTTACCTCGTATCGATCAGTTGGTTGACTCTACTGCAGGTTGTGAAATGTTAAGTTTTTTAGATGCATATTCTGGATATCACCAGATTAATATGTGTCTAGACGATGAAGAAAAGACCGCATTTATTACACCATTTGGTATATTTTGCTATGTCAAAATACCATTTGGTCTAAAAATGCCGCGCTTCTTTTCAACGCTTGATCACGAGCAACTTTTTCATCTCAATTAGGCGAAATCTAGAAGCCTATGTTGATGACTTAGTTGTCAAAAGCATCAAGAAACTTAATCATATTACCGACCTACAAGAAACATTCGACAATCTCGAAAAACATCGCTTAAAACTTAATCACGAGAAGTGTGTGTTTGGAATCTCTTCAGAAATTGCTTGGATTCCTAGTATCTATACGAGGAATTGAAGAAAATCGAAAAAGATAAAAGCCATTTTACAAATCGCCCTCAACTACGGAAAGAAGTCCGAAAACTCACTTTGGGTGCATGGCGGCTCTAAGTCGTTTCATCGCACGATCGGGGAGAAAAGGGACTACCTTTCTTTAAACTTCTAAGGAGACACGAAAGTTTTGAGTGGTCGAATGAAGCAAACGCCGCCTTTGAGGATGTCAAGAGGTACCTTCTGAGTGCTCCTATTCGGTCTCTCCGAGGCGGAAGAAACGCTCTTGGTTTACCTAGCTACCACGCCACAGGCAACGGTAGCGATCTTGGTTGTAGAGCGTGAAAACGTACAACGACCGGTTTACTACATAAGTGAAGTTTACACGGACCTAAGGCGTTACCCTTAGGTCCAAAAGCTTCAGTATGCCCTCCTCATGTCTTGAGAAGCTGCGGCATTATTTTGAGCGCACAAACTAGTTGGTCTGTCTGAGTTTCCCTTGGGAGCGATCCTCCGAATAGGGAAGCAATGGGGCGCATGGCAAAATGGTCGGTCGAACTTGGGGAGTTCGACATCCATTCGTGTCCCGAACGGCCGTTAAATCCTAGATCTTGGCGGACTTTGTCGCCGAATGGACAAATCTGAACTGTTCAGGATCCCGATCTGATTCCCACGACCCGATGGGATCTATGTACTTTGACGGGTCGCTTACTTTAAGTGGCTCGAAATTTGGAATGGTCTGGTATCTCCTCTAGGAGAGACCTTAAAGTATGCCATACAATTAAACTTTCGGGCCACTAATAATGTGGCGAGAATCTGAAGGTTTGCTAGCTGGTATCTGAGCGTGGCGCTCTCGATTCGCCGACTACTCGTGAGAGGAGACTCTCAACTAGTCGTGAATCAAGTCGGTAAAAGTACCGGTGCTCTAACTTGACAATGTCTCGGTACTTATCGAATCGTAAGCTAGAAAAGCATTTTTTAGGTTTGAGGCACAATTCATCCTCGAAGGATAATTTCCTCGCAGACCGACTTGCTCGAATAGCTTCTTCGGATCTGAAGTACCAAAGGAGTCTTCTTGGAACAACTCGAAGCCTTCTCTCGTCGAAGAGCCGAGACACCTCCTATTGAGACGGCCTCTCTAGAATACGAGGATACATGGATGGCGCCCATCTATGATTATCTTGAAGGGTTACATGCGAAGGCGATCTCGAGGCGGATCGCTTATCCCTAAAAGCCAAAATGTATACTTTGGTGAAGGAGTTCTCTATAAGCGAGGTACTCAAGGGGTGCTCATGCGATGCATTCATGAGCGAAGGATTAACACTCCTTCACAACATACATGGTGGCATTTGTGGAAATCATGCTTCCTCTGAGCGTTGGTCGACAAGGCTTTTCGACAAGGTTTTCTTGCCAATGACCCTATCGATGCTAAAGAGTTGGTTAAAAAGTGTGTCGATGCGGTTTCATAGCGAGCAAATACACCAACCACTCGGGCATTACAAACAATACCTCTATCTTGGCCTTTTGCAACTTTGGGGTCTTGATATCTTGGGACCGTTTCCTAAAGCTCCGGGAGGTTTGAGTTCCTTTTGTGGCTATTGATCGTTCACAAAATGGATTGAAGCGAACTTTGTGGCTGGGATAACAACGGAAGCAACAAAGCGGTTTATGATGAGATCGTAATTATTCGATTTGGAGTACCAAGTCGAATAATTACAGAATAATAATAAGCAATTTTGGCGCAAAATTTGAGGAATTTTCGCGACGAGTTGGGTACCAAGTTATGTTATGCTACATGGCCCATCCCGAGTAATGGGGCGTCGAGCGACGCAAGCGGCCAAATAATGAGAGGAATTAAAACTCGAGTCTTGACCAGACTCATCAAGCGCTCGGGGCTTGGGTACAAGAATTACCCTCAGTATTATGGGCGATTCGTACAACTACGGTCAGACTCTGGGAGAAACACCTTTCTTTTTAGTCTTGGTCTTTGAAGCTATGCTTCCTCCTAACTAAAGATACGATCAACACGTCGAAACATTCACGGACTCCAACCAGGAACAAATTGAGCAGATGATATTAATCTACTTGAAGAAAGGAGAAACCAGGCCCTAATTAGTTCGGCAATCTACCAACAAGCCTGCGAAGATACTACGATCGTAAGGTTCAACCTCGCAGACCTTCTTTGTAGGTGACTTAGTATTGAGGCTTTGCCAATCCAAGTCTAATCGGAACAAACTTTCTCCCAAGTGGGAAGGTCCTTACGATGGTCGAAGTTACTCGTCGAGGTCGATCACGATTGGCAATGGAAGGCGGCGGAGTTCTCTCGAATTCTTAGAACATTGACCCGATTCACGCAAGTTCTATGTGTAACGAGCCATTAGGACAATAAAGAATCGGTTTTTCTATCTCTATTGTCTTACTTTTGAGTAGTGCTTTCATTATTTTTCGACTATGTTTTAAACACCCGTTTTCTTTACCTTTGGTCGGAAAATGGATAACATCACCTAGTCGAAGCCTCTCCTCTCGCATGTGGTCACCCCCACTAGAAGGAGTTTCCTAGTGTCAACTCGTTACTCGCTTTTATGGCCAACACAAAGAACTCGGGTTTTATTTAGTCGAAATATTTTTGAAAGCCAACTCTTTTCACCTTAGTTTATTTCTTCAGTTAATTTGAAAAATACTCTAAGAAGAGCTGTGAGACCCCGATGTTTATTAGGCTCATAATACTTAGTCATCCGATTGACCCTAGTATTATCAACCAAATAAACCCGGTCTCGAGAGATGTATACTTCCCAGAATGCAGTATACATACCTCACAACAAAAGAATGTATCAATTCCATACAACACATAGAACATAAGTAACAAACCAGAAGTTAATATTAATATGGAATAGATATTACAAAAGAGAGGCCCTTAGGCCAAATAGCAACAATTCTACAAAGGTAACAACGGAAGCAAAAGGTGCCATAAAGATGGCTATAACACAAAGCCAATCAGTGTGCCTTAACCCCTAGGCATCTGACCGGACCGCCAAGCTAGTCGTCGAAGAAACTGCAACACGTAGCACAAAAGAGAGGCTCTTGGAGCTCTCCTTCTTCCTCTGCAACAAAAACCACAAAAAAAATTGCCACAACCACGAGCAGATGAGTACATAAAGTACTCCGCAAGACTTACGTGTGAGATAACAGAACTATAAATAGCTACATGCAAGCTTTATTTAAGTGGATGAGGCTTTGGACTCATTTTAGCATAAAGCAACATTTATTTGCAATAACATAATAGATTGAAGGCAATTTGGCAAAGCATTTTTAAATGTTGAAGTAACAACGAGATAATAACATAATAACAACAACAAGAACAATCACGAAGTGACTAACCCAAGTCACCACAACAATAGCATGAACTCCCGTTCATACCAACCATGTCAAGTTTTAATTAAAGGTTGTAGTCTAGTCTTGAGCGACCTTACCAAGCATGTCCATAACCTAGGGCGAGGCTATTCAAATAGTTTTATCCTGCGGGGTGTACCACTGCACCCACACGTCGGATCGCCTTTCCTTCACGCACACTTCAAGGGTGTCTTTGTGCACGGCTAAGTCCTCTGAGACCTTTCCAAAGGATGAATGCTAATTACGAGCTGCACAACCCACGGGAGAAGGAGACATCACAACCTTCCGGAAGCTAATGCTCCCTCCACACTATACATATACATTTGTTTTGAAAACACACCAACCGAGCTCGCTCATAATTAACACCTCCTAGAGTACTTAGTCAAGAGGGTTCCATATGCCCCTCGCGTGGTTAGTCTGCTGAAATCGCAACTTAGTGACCCAAGTACTCGGTCCTTAGAGACCGGGCATACCACCACATCCAAAAACCGCACCATCCATCCAATATGCCCAAGTCTAAATCAATCTTTTATTTTCAGTTTTTGATTTTACAAATTAATCAAAGCACAAGTGCTGGACATATAGGAGTAATAATCATTTTTGAGTGATCAAGACCATCGACTAAGCCGATGATCGCCCATTTCTACCGATAACTAGGCATGTCTAAGCAATTTACATCGAAACTACTAATTGATAAGAGCTCATCCAACGAGCTCCCACCACAGCAAGTAACCTAGGCTCATGGTAGTAGTGGATAAACAATTCCTACAGATCATGCAACTATAGGCTCGCTAGCGACATTAAACACAAAGTAGCATGCATACATAGAAGTAAAACAAAGTATTAAGCTTTAAAGTAATGGGACAATGATGGAAATGGTCAAACTGCTTGCCTTGTTGCTGGTGGTCAAATTGTGGCAGAGGGTCGCTCTCGGGATCACCACAAATGTCGAAACCTACGGAAGCGATAAAGAACCGATAAGAACGATTTAAAGGCAACAAAGATAGCACAACAAACGAACTCCAAAATCTCTGAAAATTTTACAGCAGCAAGACAATGATTTATCATGAATTTAGCAACAAGAACCAATTGATTTGGATTCTCAATGCAAAAGATATGATGAAATCAATTCTGCTCAGCCTACTAAAATACCAAACTGCACTATTCACTAATTTAATTATGAGGCAACATTTTCTAGAACAGCAGCGAAGCTGAAATTTTTACTGTAAAAGCAGCACCTCATGAGATGAATAACACAATTGAGTTCATCTCATTTGGAGCTATATTGCACTTTCTATAAATTTTCAAAAACAAGAACTTGAACAAAATTATAATGCACAAGTCCTCATCTTCCTAACAGCAACATGCTCAAAACTAATTTTCTCAGTGAGTTCACTAAGAGAGGAAACCAACAAAGTTGGTCTCACCCAAAAATAACCTATAGAGCATTAGTTATGTATTTTACAAGTTAAGCATTGATTTAAGTGCACATTTTAAAGTTGGTTTTAAAATCTAATGGCAAACTGTGCTCTGGAGCTGAACTCAACTTACAATCATTTTTGGATTAAAGTCAAGTTCAAGACAGAGCTAACACAATTTGAATGACCTCATTTGGAAATAAAATGAAAGAGATATGAAATTCTAAAGTCTATACCTTATTTCAGTTTAACTAAGACCTCACTGGAATTCCTAAAACTCACAAGGGTATGGGAGGACGTGAGCCACCGATCTTAAATCCAACGGCTCAAGATCTCCAGGAGAACATCACACACGCGCACGTGAAAGTCCAGAGGTCCTGGACCTCTTAGCAACTCACATGCGCGAGGTGAGGGGGAGGTCGTGAACGGCTGAGACAACCTAGGGGAGGTCTAAGGGAGGTCTAAACGTTACAGACCTCCAGGGAGGTCTGGACGGCCATGATTACGCAAGGGGAGGTCTTGGACGCTCCAGATCTCCTCGGAGGAGGTCTGGGCGTCCCTGCACTCCAACGCGCACGAGCTTTGGACATGAGATAAATGCGCGGGACCACGAGGAGGTCCGCGCGAGGGGTTTTAATGCGCAAAAGGGGCAGGGGTTAATGGCGGTTAAGACACCAATGATTGCGATGATTGGGCATTTAAAGCGGTGAATTTATGTCCTAAAACGACAATGACACGCTCGGGGCGTCCGACAAAATCCGGCGTGAAGAAGTGATCTCGCCCGGCGATGTAGAGCTCGCGGTGAGGTCAATACCACTGAGTGCACAATAACGTTGCGCGCCCAAAGGACCTCCTCGACGGCGACGGCGGCTTTGAACGCCGGGCGAGCCGAGAGGGCAAAAATGACCAAAGCCTGACCAAACACGAAAATGCAAAAAGCAGCGCAACAACATCAAGCTTGTGCCAAGAAAGCTCATAAAATCATTCATGCGGGTGCGGCATCTAAGGACTACGGGAGGAGTACCGGAGGTCCTAAGGTCTTTGGGAGGTCGTGGAGGTGATGGCCGGTGTTGGGGAAGACAAGTGAAGCTTCACCGCCCAAGACACCGCTCTAGCTCGACTTTGTCCTCCTCTCAAAAGTGCCCAAACAACTAAGTCGGGGATAACTTCCAAGAGGTGTTGGGAGCAAAAGCGAACAAGGGTTTGAAAAGGAAGCCCTTTGGATCTTCTTGTGCCACCGAGGAGCTCAAGGACTCAACAATGGCAGCCACCGGTGAGGAAGTGAGTGAGGAGGAGCTCACCACGCACAAGTGCAAGGCCGAGATCAATTGGGTGTAAAGGAAGCCAAGGAGGCTCCCAAAGGATACTTTATAGCTTTGAGTGAAGGTTTGAGCTGGGCTAAGCTCCATGGTGAGCTTAGCCCACTGTTGGTCCATGGGTGGACAAGACATAAAGGTTGACAAGGGGGTAGGGTCATGGCTGACGATAGGCGGAAAGTGACCACGCATTAAATCTTGGTCGACAAAGAGTCATGAAAGGACACGATGGGCAAGGCTAGACATTAACTCCCCGCTTCGAGCACGCATGCGCGCCGGAAGGAGAAGAACAGGAGGTCCTTATGACCGTTGGATAAGACACAGGAGGTCCTAACCATCGGATCTCATTTTGAACCGTTATGTTTTAAGTGGTGGGAGGAGGTCCCACCACACGATCAAGGATGGGGAGGTCGTGGCCCTCCGATTTCATTAATCGCAGCACGCACGTGAGGAAAAGGGACAGAGGTCCAAAGCGTTGGATCTCCATCCAGCAGTCGCGGACCTCCGGTGAGGACTTAACGCACGCGATCAAAAGACATGAGGGAGGTCATGGCCTTTGGATTTAAATCAAGGGCACACAATGACCGGGAGGTCTGATATGATGCGCATGCGCGAGCAAGGAGGTCGGGACCGCTAGATTTAGATCTAAGGGTTCCGATCAAAGGAGGTGGAGGTCTGAGCTTGCATAGCACAAGGGAGGTCATGGCCTTTAGATTTAGATCTAAGGGCTCACGATCTCACGTCTTGTTGGGAGGTCTGTGCGCATGAGACAAAAAGGAGGTCGTGACCGTAGATTTTAAATCTAACGGTGCACAACAAAAGATGGGGGAGGTTGTGAGTGCTTGATAGCAGGAGGTCGTGAGTCGTTGGATTTGATCCAATGGCTCGACCTAGGTTAGGTGGAAGGTTTGTTTAGTTTAACAAGAGGGAGGAGGTCGAGGCCATGGATCTTGGATCCAAGGGCTATGACCTCACGTGAAATGGGATGACTGTTGAGTATGTTGAGGAGGAGGTCGTGGTCATTGGATTTGATCCAGCGGCCACGACCTCAACAAATGGGATGACCTCATTGCGATGGTTTACAAATCGAGGAGGTCTTTGAGGTTTAACACGGGGAGGTCATGACCATGGATCAGCGATCCAACGGCAATGACCTCATGAGGTGGGGAGGTCCTCGCGGTGTTGACCATGAGGAGGAGGTCGTGGTGTTGGATGTAAATCCAGCAGTGCGACCGATCAAGTGGAGATGAGGTCTGTTGAGGTGCAGACATGGTTGGGCTGGACCAACTTTGAATATAGCTAGCCCAAGGAACAAAGTAGGCTTTTAAATTTAGTTTTAACAAATGAAACTTAGCATAATTATTTGAGATAGCAAATGAACTCCAAATTTGATGAAATTTTAACTGGAGCTTGCTGACAATGAGACCAACCTTGCATAAAATTTCCAGAGGTTATTATGCAATGCATTTTTCTCAGGAAATTCATGAAGGTTGTTTAAAGGATTGTTTTGCCTCCAAAATTATCAACAAGTGTTATAACTCATGATATTTTTTCAGAGGGGTCCCATATCAGTTTTTGGGACCAAGGAAAATATATTCCAAATGTTTGACACAAGATTTAAGATAATTGGAAAATGAGTTTGATTTTTGGTCAACAAGAGCTTTGTGTTTTTGGATTACACAACTCTTGGACAAGAATTACATAAGATTTTAGGGTTTTTCAAGATGTGAGAAAAAGTTTTAATTTCTACACATATAATTATACTTGATTAACCCTAATTATACATTTGGGATGTTACAAAATCTCTCCCCCTTACAGAAATCTCGTCCCGAGATTTGGCTCACTCGGGAAAGAAAGATGGATAGTCCGCACGCAGACGATCTTCTCTTTCCCAAGTAGCCTCATCCTCAGAATGGTTTGACCACTGAACTTTAAGGAACTTGATGGTCTTATTCCTTGTCCTTCGTTCAGACTCATCGAGTCTGTGAACAGGTGCTCGCGATAGGTCAAATCTTCACGGACATCGAGGTTTCAACGGTGCTTCCTCGGTTGGAACACGGAGGCACTTCTTAAGCCGGGACACATGGAAAACATCATGTACCCCTCAAGTGCAGTAGGCAACTCCAACTTATAGGCAACAGCTCCTTCTTCTCGATAATGCGGTAGGGACCGACATATCGAGGAGCCAACTGCCCTTGACGCCAAACGTTGATGGCCCTTCAAAGGAGAGACTTTGAGATAAACAAAGTCATTAGGCTCAAAACGTAACTCACGTCGACGGCGATCCGCATAGCTCTTTTGCTGGATTGAGCTGTGCGCAAACGCCACGAATAAAATTTGGACTTGGCGCTCGGCCTCATTGATTGAGTCCCGACCAAAGAGAGGTCTCTCACCGTCTCGACCGCTTCAACGGGGTCCTACACTTTCTCCGTATAAGGCCTCAAATGGTGCCATGCCGAGACCGGCTTTGAAAATTTGTTGTTATAAGAAAACTTCGGCGAATGGCAAGCATTTCTCCCAATGCTTCCCATATGAAAGGACACAAGCACGAAGCATGTCTTCCAAAACTTGGTTGACCCTCTCGGCCGACCATCGGTTTGGGGTGATATGCCGTCTTTGAAGGCAAAACAGTGCCCATAGCCTCTTGCAAGCTATGCCAAAAGCGAGGCGTAAAAGGATCCACGATCCGACACGATCGTCTTGACACCGTGCAAACTCACGATCGGGCGATATAGAGTTCCGCCAAAAGACCTACCCGTTCGGTCTTGGCGGAAGGAAATGTGCCACCTTAGTCAATCGATCGATGGCGACCCAAATGGCATCATTCTTCTTGAGGGCGTGGGTAGACCGTGATGAAATCCATTCGATCGAATCCCACTTCCACTCGAGAATTGGCAAAGGTTGAAGCGATCCAAACGGACGCCGATGCTCGGCCTTGACACGACGACACACGCGTCGCTCTCGACAACGAACCGCGATCTCCTCTTCATTCGGGTCCACCAAAATCTCTGGCGGAGATCTTGATACATCTTTGTGGCCGGGATGAATGGATAAAAGGCGAATCATGGGCTTCATGGAGGATTAAATTCCGCAACTCCATGTCCTTTGGAACCACAAGGCGTTGCCGAACCTCACGACGCCATGCTCATCCTCGAGAAGCACTTGGTCGTTCCGTTCTTGACATTTGCCTTAATGTGGCTCACTCCAACATCCATTGCTGGGCGGACTTGATCCGATCCACCAAGGTTGGTTGCACAACCATGGCGGCGAGAGATCCATGCTCAACTATCTCCAAGTTGAGACGCTGGAATGCCTCGAGAAGAGAGGGCGAATGCTCCTTGAGCACTAAGGCATTACAATGCGCTTTGCGACTAAAGCGCATCGACAACGACATTAGCCTTGCCCGATGGTAGTGAATACCCATATCATAATCCTTGATCAACTCCAACCATCTCCTTTGCACGAGGTTCAGTCGGGTTGGGTGAACAAGTACTTGAGGCTCTTGTGATCCGAATACACTTCTAACGATTCTGATTAGGTAATGTCGCCAAATCTTAAGTGCATGAATCACAGCACCAACTCCAAATCATGAGTAGGGTAGTTGAGCTCATGAGGTCTCAATTGCCTTGATGCATAGGCCACTACCTTGCCTTCTTGCATAAGGACACAACCGAGGCCTCGGCGAGAAGCATCGCAAAAGATATCGAAGCTGCGATGGATATCGGGAAGAACAAGAACGGAGCGGTGGTCAAACGCTTCTTGAGTATATGGAAACTTGCCATGCAAGCATCGGACCACAAGAACTTCTTGTCCTTCTTGAGCAACTCCGTCATCGGCCAGCGATCTTGGAGAAGTTCTCGATAAAGCGCGATAATATCCCGCTAAACCAAGAAAACTCCGCGCCGGTGACCGGTGGGCGGACTCCATGAAAGAACATCGGTGACCTTGCTAGGATCAATACTCGCCTCCGCTGAAAGAATATGGCCTAAAAAGCCACTTCCTTCAACGAACGCACACTTGCTGAACTTGGCGTCAAATGGTGCTCACGTAGCTTGCCTAACACAAGCTTCAGATGCTCGGCATGATCCTCATCGTTCTTGGAATAGATAAGAATATCATCGATGAAGACCACGACAAACTTATCCAAATACTCCATGAATACCGAATTCATGAGGTTCATGAACAAAGCGAGAGCATTGGTTAAGCGAGCGACATGACGGTGTACTCGTACAAGCCGTGGCGAGTAGAGAACGCCGTTTTGGAATATCCTCGGGCGAATCCAACTCGATGATATCCCACTCTCAAATCAATCTTGGAGAAAACTCGAGCTCCAGTCAATTGATCGAAGAGATCGTCAATGCGGGGCAATGGATACTTGTTCTTTACCATCACTTCATTAAGTGGGCGGTAATCGACGCCTTACGTAAAAATACCGCCCTTCTTCTTTACGAAGATTGCTGGACAACCCCAAGGAGATGAGCTAGGGCGAATGAAACCCTTCTCTTGCAGCTCACTTAACTGCTTCTTCAATTCTACCAACTCGTTCGGTGGCATCCGATAAGGCCTCTTTGAGATAGGGGCGGTACCAGGAGCCAACTCAATGACAAACTCGAGGTCTCGAACGGGTGGCATCCCCGGAAGATCAGCGGGAAAGACATCAACAAAGTCACAAACTGTTGGGACTTCGCTAATATCTAGAGCGGGCTTCGCTTCAAGCGAAGAGATCACGGATCTAGCGACTTGGCGAAGCTTACCTGCTGCCGGAGGACTAGATAGAGATGAGCTTCTGGCGCAATCGATTTGCCCCATGTGCTGGGACAACCAATCCATGCCAAGAATCACATCAAGACTCGCTGAATGGAGAAGGATAAGGTTTGCTAAGAAACCTACCCCTTCGATCTCGATAGGGACATCCCTACACTCAACCTCGGCCCTCAACTCCGAACCGGAGAGCGAATGAGTAGCGGGGCCCGACAATGGAGAGAAAAGAAGCTCTCCGAGCAGCAAAGACAAAGACTTCGAAACAAATGAATGAGATGCTCTGAATCAAACAAAACGATGGCGGGATGAGAGTTAACGAAAGTGTACCTAGCACGACGTCGGGTGCCTCTGAGCCTCCTCTGTGGTGATGGCGTTGACGCGACCACTACCCACGCCTTGGGTAGCCGGACGATCTTCGGTCTGGTGCACCACCTCTGGCCCGTCCTCCATTAGGGGCGAGGGGCCGCTCTGCCTTCTTAGGGCATTGGTTCGCATAATGCCCCTTACGTTGCATGAGAAACATGTGACCCGGCAATGGGTTCGGGGGCGCTCTGTGACTTCGCAGTGCGTGGTGAGACACGGCTGCGAAGGGCGAAACGAGGCGAGTGACCTCGGGCGCCAAGAGTGAGATGGTACCCCAGAGGCGCCCGAAGCGGGGGCGGAGGAATCGCCTGGATGACTTATGGGCCTCCCACTTGCGCTTGCGGAGTCCATAAGCTCTCGAGCCGCATGCTCGGCGACAATGGCCTTGTCGACCAAGGTCTGAAAATCGGAAAGTCGACAATGGATAGCTTGTCCTTGACTCCTCGGACAAGCCACGCTGAACTTGGCACCTTAGCCATATCGGTGGCCACATCCTCGGGGCATAACGAGCTAGATGGTTGAACTCGTAGACATACTCCATGGTGAAGCTCGCCCTTGCTTGAGCACAAGAAACTCCCCGCTTCTTGATCTCCATCAAGCCGGCGGGGATGTGAGCCCGTCGGAAGGCGATCTGAAACTCCTCCCAAGAGGCGGTGTGATCCACGGGCTGCATGGCGAGAAAGCTCTCCCACCATGACAAAGCTGCACCCTCCAACCGGTGCGATCTGAACAGCGCCTTCTCGTGCTCCAGCAGCTGCAGCGATCTGGCTTACGCTCCACAAGACGGCCAATCATCCGCATCCAAAGGATCCTCGGGCCGGAAAAGGTAGGGGCTGAGTACGAAGAAACTCCGCGAGTCCTCCACGCGGTGATGGGCATTCCTGGCCCGGATCCGAAGCTCCGGTAAGTGCGGTGGTGTTGCGCGCGATGGCGTCGATAGAACTCTCCTGTCATCCGCGGTTGCGCCGATCTGAAGAAGAACCTCGGCCATGGTCGGAGGAGGAGCTCCTCGTCCGGACGAGCTGGTCGCCTTAGCCACTACGAGTCGTCCCGCCATCTGTTACAAGGAATTTTTGTTAGCAACTAGACCCAAAACAAAGCCTTAAAGAAAGCAAAAGCGATCGACTAGGGAATGGAATATCACCCCAAACGAAAGCCAAAATCAGCGGTTATTTAAACTTTAAAAAGCTTCTAAAAGACTCTAAAACAGCCAAGAAACACCAAGCATAAGGCTCAACTTCTCAACTCAACTAACCCGTATTGAATGAGCGAGTAATTGGTCGAGAAGATCAAAAATCAGATTGTAAGATGAGATCTAAAACTATTAGAGAGCAAGGTTAATGCAGCGAAATAAGTGTTAGATACTTAGCTAACTAGTATCACATCTTACCCTTTTATTCCCACAAGTTTTAGTTGATTAACCTCTCATTATCTATCCTAATTAGACACCTTTGAGACTGCTGTCCGGAAATTTGATGCTTGCTGTCCAGGTTTCGCATCCAAGCTCCTTGTCGAATCACCGACTCGAAACTTCAAAACCTTGTAGTGGGCAGCTCACACTTCAATTTGCCAATCTCATTGGTTCTCCCAAAAACCAGTGTTAATCGATAACAACTATTTTGTAGAAGGAAGAGAGGAAAACAACTTTTAAAACTCAAATTAGAGTGGGATGAGAAGAGAAAGCTAAGATAGGTAAGGAATAAAATCCGAGAATTTACCTAAGCTTTCAAAACTCATTTGATGCTTTGAAAATAGGTTTTCAAAATATCCTAAGGACGACCAAGCTTGCGTTACTACGGTCATAACGGCTCTGATACCAACTTTTGTGAGACCCCGATGTTTATTAGGCTCATAATACTTAGTCATCCGATTGACCCTAGTATTATCAACCAAATAAACCCGGTCTCGAGAGATGTATACTTCCCGAATGCAAGATACATACCTCACAACAAAAGAATGTATCAATTCCATACAACACATAGAACATAAGCAACAAACCAGAAGTTAATATTAATATGGAATAGATATTACAAAAGAGAGGCCCTTAGGCCAAATAGCAACAATTCTACAAAGGTAACAGCGGAAGCAAAAGGTGCCATAAAGATGGCTATAACACAAAGCCAATCAGTGTGCCTTAACCCCTAGGCATCTGACCGGACCGCCAAGCTAGTCGTCGAAGAAACTGCAACACGTAGCACAAAAGAGAGGCTCTTGGAGCTCTCCTTCTTCCTCTGCAACAAAAACCACAAAAAAATTGCCACAACCACGGCGGATGAGTACATAAAGTACTCCATAAGACTTCGTGTGAGATAACAGAACTATAAATAGCTACATGCAAGCTTTATTTAAGTGGATGAGGCTTTGGACTCATTTTAGCATAAAGCAACATTTATTTGCAATAACATAATAGATTGAAGGCAATTTGGCAAAGCATTTTTAAATGTTGAAATAACAACGCGATAATAACATAATAACAACAACAAGAACAATCACGGAAGTGACTAACCCAAGTCACCACAACAATAGCATGAACTCCCGTTCATACCAACCATGTCAAGTTTTAATTAAAGGTTGTAGTCTAGTCTTGAACGACCTTACCAAGCATGTCCATAACCTAGGACAAGGCTATTGAATAGTTTTATCCTGCAGGGTGTACCACTTTGTACCCACACGTCGCATCGCCTTTCCTTCGCACACTTCGAAGGTGTCTTTGCACAGCTAAGTCCTACAAGACCTTTCCAAAGGATGAATGCTAATTATGAGTGCACAACCCACGGAGAAGGAGACATCACAACCTTCCGGAAGCTAATGCTCCCTCCCACACTATACATATACATTTGTTTTTGAAAACACACCAACCGAGCTCGCTCATAATTAACACCTCCTAGAGTACTTAGTCAAGAGGGTTCCATATGCCCCTCAGCGTGGTTAGTCTGCCAAATCGCAACTTAGTGACCCAAGTACTCGGTCCTTAGGGACCCAGCATACCACCACATCCAAAAACCGCACCATCCATCCAATATGCCCAAGTCTAAATCAATCTTTTATTTTCAGTTTTTGATTTTACAAATTAATCAAAGCACAAGTGCTGGACATATAGGAGTAATAATCATTTTTGAGTGATCAAGACCATCGACTAAGTCGATGATCGCCCATTTCTACCGATAACTAGGCATGTCTAAGCAATTTACATCGAAACTACTAAGTGATAAGAGCTCATCCAACGAGCTCCCACCACAACAAATAACCTAGGCTCATGGTAGTAGAGGATAAACAATTCCTACAGATCATGCAACTATAGGCTCGCTAGCGACATTTAACACAAAGTAGCATGCATACATAGAAGTAAAACAAAGTATTAAGCTTTAAAGTAATGGGACAATGATGGAAATGGTCAAACTGCTTGCCTTGTTGCTGGTGGTCAAATTGTGGCAGAGGGTCGCTCTCGGGATCACCACAAATGTCGAAACCTACGGAAAAGCGATAAAGAACCGATAAGAACGACGAAAGGCAACAAAGATAGCACAGCAAACGAACTCCAAAATCTCTGAAAATTTTACAGCAGCAAGACAATGATTTATCATGAATTTAGCAACAAGAACCAATTGATTTGGATTCTCAATGCAAAAGATATGATGAAATCAATTCTGCTCAGCCTACTAAAATACCAAACTGCACTATTCACTAATTTAATTATGAGGCAACATTTTCTAGAACAGCAGCGAAGCTGAAATTTTTACTGTAAAAGCAGCACCTCATGAGATGAATAACACAATTGAGTTCATCTCATTTGGAGCTATATTGCACTTTCTATAAATTTTCAAAAACAAGAACTTGAACAAAATTATAATGCACAAGTCCTCATCTTCCTAACAGCAACATGCTCAAAACTAATTTTCACAGTGAGTTCACTAAGAGAGGAAACCAACAAAGTTGGTCTCACCCAAAAATAACCTATAGAGCATTAGTTATGTATTTTACAAGTTAAGCATTGATTTAAGTGCACATTTTAAAGTTGGTTTTAAAATCTAATGGCAAACTGTGCTCTGGAGCTGAACTCAACTTACAATCATTTTTGGATTAAAGTCAAGTTCAAGACAGAGCTAACACAATTTGAATGACCTCATTTGGAAATAAAATGAAAGAGATATGAAATTCTAAAGTCTATACCTTATTTCAGGTTTAACTAAGACCTCCTTTGGAATTCCTAAAACTCACAAGGGTATGGGAGGGCGTGAGCCACCGATCTTAAATCCAGCGGCTCAAGATCTCCAGGAGAACATCACACACACGCACGTGAAAGTCCAGAGGTCCTGGACCTCTTAGCAACTCACATGCGCGAGGTGAGGGGGAGGTCGTGAACGGCTGAGACAACCTAGGGGAGGTCTAAGGGAGGTCTAACGCGTTCTGAGACCTCCGGGGGAGGTCTGGACGGCCATGATTACGCAAGGGGAGGTCTTGGACGCTCCAGATCTCCTCGGAGGAGGTCTGGACGTCCCAGACCCAACGCGCACGAGCTTTGGACATGAGATAAATGCGCGCGGGACCACGAGGAGGTCCGCCAGGAGGGTTTTCTTGCGCCAAAGGGGCGGGGTTAATGGCGGTTAAGACACCAATGATTGCGATGATTGGGCATTTAAAATGGTGAATTTATGTCCTAAAACGACAATGACACGCTTTCGGGGCGTCCGACAAAATCCCGGCGTGAAGAAGTGATCCTCGCCCGGCGATGTAGAGCTCGCCGGTGAGGTCCAATATTACTGCCGAGTGCACAATAACGTTGCGCACCCGGTGGACCTCCTCTCGGCAGCGGCGGCTTTGAACGCCGGCCGGAGAGGGCAAATGACCAAGCCGCGCCAAACACGAAAATGCAAAAGCAGCTCAGCGCAACATTCAAGCTTGTGCTAAGAAAAGCTCCGCAAAATCATTCATGCGGGTGCGGCATCTAAGGACTACGGGAGGAGTACACGGAGGTCCTAAGGTCTTTGGGGAGGTCGTGGAGGTGATGGCGGTGTTGGGGAAGACGGTGAAGCTTCACCGCCCAAGACACCGGCTCGGCTCGGCTTTGTCCTCCTCTGAAAAGTGCCCAAACAACTAAGTCGGGGATAACTTCCAAGAGGTGTTGGGAGCAAAAGCGAACAAGGGTTTGAAAAGGAAGCCCTTTGGATCTTCTTGTGCCACCGAGGAGCTCAAGGACTCAACAATGGCAGCCCACGGTGAGGAAGTGAGTGAGGGAGGAGCTCGACCACGCACAAGTGCAAGGCCGAGATCAATTGGGTGTAAAGGAAGCCAAGGGAGGCTCCCAAAGGATGCTTTATAGCTTTGAGTGAAGGTTTTGAGCGGGGCTAAGCTCCATGGTGAGCTTAGCCCACGGGTTGGTCCATGGGTGGACAAGACATAAAGGTTGACAAGGGGCGGTGTCTTGACTGATAGGCGGAAAATCGACTGCATTAAATCTTGGTCAACAAAGAGTTGTTGAAAGGACACGATGGGCCAGTGGACATTAACTCCCTTCGAAACACGCATGCGCGCCAGAGGAAGGAGAAGAACGAGGAGGTCCTTATGACCGTTGGATAAGACACAGGGAGGTCCTAACCATCGGATCTCATTTTGAACCGTTATGTTTTAAGTGGTGGGAGGAGGTCCCACCACATGATCAAGATGGGAGGTCGTGGCCCTCCGATTTCATGTCAGCAGCACGTGAGGAAAAGGGACAGAGGTCCAAAGCGTTGGATCTCCATCCAGCAGTCGCGGACCTCGGTGAGGACTTAACATGCGCACGCGATCAAAAGACATGAGGGAGGTCATGGCCTTTGGATTTAAATCAAGGGCACACAATGACCGGGAGTCGATATGATGCGCATAGCAGACAAGGGAGGTCGGGACCGTTAGATTTAGATCTAAGGGTTCGATCAAAAGAGGTGGAGGTCCTGAGCTTGCGCAACGCACAAGGGAGGTCATGGCCTTTAGATTTAGATCTAAGGGCTACGATCTCACGTGCGCTGGGGAGGTCTGGTGCGCATGAGACAAAAAGGAGGTCGTGACCGTAGATTTTAAATCTAACGGTGCACAACAAAAGATGGGGGAGGTTGTGAGTGCTTGATAACGCAGAGAGGTCGTGAGCTGTTGGATTTGATCCAATGGCTACGACCTAGGTTAGGTGGAAGGTTTGTTTAGTTTAGGTTGAGGGGAGGAGGTCGGGGCCATGGATCTTGGATCCAAGGGCTATGACCTCACGTGGAATGGGATGACTGTTGAGTATGTTGAGGAGGAGGTCGTGGTGTTGGATTTGATCCAGCAGCTCACGACCTCAACAAATGGGATGACCTCATTGCGATGGTTTACAGCTCGAGGAGGTCTTTGAGGTTTAACACGAGGGAGGTCATGACCATGGATCAGCGATCCAGCGGCAATGACCTCATGAGGTGGGGAGGTCCTCGCGGTGTTGACGCGAGGAGGTCGTGGTGTTGGATGTAAATCCAGCAGGCTGCGACCGATCAAATGGAGATGAGGTCTGTGAGGTCTTGAGACATGGTTGAGGCTGGACCAACTTTGAATATAGCTAGCCAAGGAGCAGTGTAGGCTTTTAAATTTAGTTTTAACAGCTGAAACTTAGTAGAATTATTTGAGATAGCAAATGAACTCCAAATTTGATGAAATTTTAACTGGAGCTTGCTGACAATGAGACCAACCTTGCATAAAATTTCCAGAGGTTATTATGCAATGCATTTTTCTCAGGAAATTCATGAAGGTTGTTTAAAGGATTGTTTTGCCTCCAAAAATTATCAACAAGTGTTATAACTGATGATATTTTTCAGAAGGGGTCCCATATCAGTTTTTGGGACCAAGGAAAATATATTCCAAATGTTTGACACAAGATTTAAGATAATTGGAAAATGAGTTTGATTTTTGGTCAACAAGAGCTTTGTGTTTTTGGATTACACAACTCTTGGACAAGAATTACATAAGATTTTAGGGTTTTTCAAGATGTGAGAAAAAGTTTTAATTTTTACACATATAATTATACTTGATTAACCCTAATTATACATTTGGGATGTTACAAGAGCGCACTTTCTCAGATTTGCTTAGTCTTGGGTGTACTCGTTTCATCTCAAGCTGGTGGGAGGAAGAGACACATCTAGTCGAAGTTTCTCCTCTCTGCGTGGTCACCTTGCTGGAAGGAGCTTCCTAGCTTTGTTCGATTTCCTACTCTTGCTAC
Source organism: Phyllostachys edulis (assembly GCA_036346405.1). NCBI lineage: Eukaryota > Viridiplantae > Streptophyta > Magnoliopsida > Poales > Poaceae > Phyllostachys > Phyllostachys edulis. The sequence continues at coordinate 72,113,656 of CM070562.1, forward strand.
GGGGCAGACTTATCGAGTCCACGGGAGAAGGACGAGTAAATATTTTAAAGTCCTCTAGGCGTTTGCTTAACTCAAGTTGCCGTTCTCGATTTGATTAAACTAGTCGGAGATGTTAACATTACCTAGTCGAAGCCTCTCCTCTCTGCGTGGGTCACGCCCACTAGAAGGAACTTCCTAGTGTCAACTCGTTACCACCCTTTACGACGATTGCATGACAATTGAGACCCAAAACTACAAGTTAAACAAACCTCTCTATTTTCAGAAACCCTTTCTATAGACTATTTACTTAGTTTGTCTAAACAAACTCAGCAAATAGTCGGGGGCTAGGATAATTTGATTTCAATTCTTAGTCTTTATTTCGTTAATTATCTTTTGAGTTACTAACTACTCGACAAGATGATTTGCAGGAGACAAAACTATTTACTTAGTTTTCATAAACTAAGCAAATAGTCGGGGGCTAGGATAAAGTCATTACATTTGACTTCATTTCTTAGTCTTTAAATTCGTTAATTATCTTTTGAGTTACTAACTACTCGACAAGATGATTTGCGAGAACAAGATGGATTACATCAACAAAGACTATTTTCACAAGTTCATTCTGAGACTACTCACGAAGAGGAGAGCCCAACTGCATCTCCTCTGAAACTTTCCGGCCAACTGATTGCATCTCCTCCATCAGACGTCTTCCTTCTGCTTCAGAGCAGTTGAAGTCGGCCTCGAGTGGTTGCACATTAAGGTTGGGGTCATGAGCTTTAAGTTTTGCTAATGCATAACTTCTGCGATTCGACCGCCTCCTTTATCGATTCGACTTGGTTGGCCTTGAGTGGTCACGGATCTTGCAAAATCGACTTGATCCCCAATGGTACTTGTGTGAGCAGCTATTGTATCATCTTGAGAGTCTTTCCCTCACTATGTAGCTCACCAAGCACATTGTTCGAGGCGTGATGTTTCCTTGAAGTTTAATCTTCATTGCTTCCATCTCTGTTGGGTACAAGTCGAAGCCTCATGAACTTTTTGTTTTCGACCACTTGCTCTGAAGAAATAAGATTGGTCAAACAAAATAAACTCCTAGAGGAAAAAACAAAAATAATCACGGGTAAAAGAATTTCTTACCCACTAGTTGAGAATCAACTTCTTGACCTCTTCATTATGGGAAGCAACGGTCTCGGCATACTTTTTCTCCCATGATACAATATCCTCTACATTCTTCTTTGCAATAAGGGCCAGTGCAGTTATAAATCACGGCTTTATCCGCGATTTGATCTCAAGTTCTCTCAATTTAACGTCCATTGCTAGAAAGGAAGTGGAAGTGAGAAAAGGAAATAACTTCGTAAGGAATTGCGGTAAAAATTACTTACTTGATATTCGAGTTCTCGGCGTCTCAAGGTTTTGATCTTTATTTTTGGACATACGAGTAAGCTCGTGAATAAGCTGAAGTTTTCTCTCTAACTTCATTACGGAGCTTTTTCGTCTTGTCTTCTTTTTCGAAAAGAAGCAAGAGTTAGGTAAAGATCAAAGATATAAGCGTCTTAAGTTCAGCACTTCTTGTTTAATTTTTCCTGCGACTTCATGGTTGCGAGTTAGCTTCTTTAAGCTTTCTCCGGAGGTCTAATACCTCTTCCTAAACTTTTTCGACTCCTCTTTTTCATAATCGGCGAGTCGGCTAAGGTCTTAGCGTCCTTTGTTTAACTTTGCAAAGGATAACGGTGGACATGAGCATGGGTCAATCGATTGTAAGTTCTTCTACAACCATTGACCTAGTCGTAAGTTCTTCTCGACAAAGCCCTTTGGTCATAAGTCTTTTCGACCATTACCTAGTCGTGAGTTTTTCCATGACAAATCCGTAAGCACTATATAAGTAGTCAAATCCAAGGTGACTATGAATAGCGATGACTTACCACCTCTCTACTGTTTGCGAGTTCCTCTTTTTCTGTCATGACTCTAGAAGTTGTCGATGATATTCACCGACAACGACAATTTGCTCTATGGCTTTACGCAAGATGAAAAACGATGAGAAACAAGAGAAGATTATACTGTATATATAAGTGCGATTAAGTACTTACATTCATAGTTGATCGAGCAAACATCGAGTAAACCGACTCAGGGATCTTGACTTGTCTACCCTCGTGACTTGGTCCCACCAAACCTTCTCAAGGCGTTCATTATCAAAGGTATCCCTCTATTGGGAATATCGTTGGGATGGGGACTTCGATCGCGAGATCTGAAAGCGAAGACCCTCGATGGAAGCGAGCCCAAAGAAGTCGGTAGCAAGTTGAAATACTCTTCTTCTTGATTACGTAACCGGTTTCTCTTTGGGTGCCGGGAGGAACGTGCGCAACGATCTCCTTTCCCAAGACAATGGATGTAACCGCCACCATCTTGACCAGAGGCCTGCGGTTGCCTCTGTTCTATCCACGACCATCTCGATGGTCGTGGCGACCGCCTCGATGGTCGCGGTATTCTTTGGAGCTTTCACGACCATCTCGATTAGTCGCATTTCTTCTTGGAGTCTCCACGACCATCTCTGTGGTCACCACCGCTACTTGAGAGGTTGTAGCCGCTACCTTCTTGGGTACAACAGTACCTCATTGGTTGTCGTAACCACTTGGTATACCACGACTTCCTCTACCACAGGCGAGGATGATCCTCGACCACTTCCTTGTTGTCTCTCCGGAATGGAGAGGTAGCAATAGGCTTCTCAACGGAAGCATTCTCGAAATTTGAAGGAGTCGGGCTAAAAAACAGCAAAAGGAAAGCAATTCAGGTTGTGAAAAGGAAAAAGGTAAATTCTGTTCTTACACTTTAGTATATTTCACATACCTCTGCACCTTGGACCTAAACAGAATTTGGGAGTCACTTTCCCAGCGGAAGATTTCTTCTTCTCTCGACCACTTCGTGAAGTTCGAGTTGAAGAATGGGCTTAGCCACGACCACGTCTGTCGTGGATTTTGAACGAGGACCATCTCTGGTCTCTGACTTCTGGATGGCGAGATCGGTCTCGACCACTCCAAGAGCAAAGATTGCCATCAGCCATAGGCTCTCTTTGGGCGGTATTATCCTTCACAAAGACATAAAATCCTTCCAGGTTCTCCTTTTCCAAGTGCTTAACAAAACCGGGAGTGGCGAAGCTGCGAAAGATTTTTGTCATAATAGAAGGGTACCTTGGCCTTGCGAGGTTTGCGCTTTAGAGGTTGAGCTACTTGACCTCCTCCACTTCACTATTTTAGCCTCGGCTTGATTCGCTATATATCGCCACAAGCTTTGCGAGAGGATGCAGTCGAAGGACTAGAACTCGAGCTCGCCCTCCTTTGTCGTCACCCTTAAAAGTCGGCGTCTCTTGGGCGAAGGAGCGTGCCTTTGTCCTTTGTCAACCCTGCACCGATGGTTATCGGTCTGACTTCTTCATCATCCCGAGCGATTTTCCATGCCTACTTTACGTAAAGCAAAAGCGAAGAAAGAAGAATTACTAACGGTCGTAAGATTTTCTCGACCCGATATCAAAGATCAAGTCGTTTTTTCTCGACCTTTCCTCGACAGTAAGATTTCCTACGGTCATGACTAAGTTGTAAGTTTTTCTACAACATTTCTCTAGTCGTAAGTTCTTTCTCGACTATAAAGTCTTAAAGATAAAATCAACTCTTGATTACCTTTAGGCGAACCATCCTTTCCTCTGCGGATCGACGCTTAAGGATTTTAGGAACCGCCACACTAAGTGGCGGAGACTTCTCTAAGCGAGTTTGACTCTAACGTCAATCTCCGGGTGAAAGATCTGTTCAAGCAGATAAAGGCATCTTTTAAACAACTGCGCAGAAAGACCAAGCGAGAGCTAAGTCGAAAATTCACTTACCCTCGTTGTAGTCCTGGTTGGGTGCATTAGCCCGAGTATCTCCACATAGGGATGCTCGTTTCTTCAAAGGACTAATTCGGCGTGTGATGAAATCTTTCATCACATGCCATCCGGTCAGCCCTTCCTTCTTCAAGTCCTTGATAGCTTGGACATAAGGGGCAATCCGGCTGATATCTTCAGGAGTCGAATCCCATGAAGATTTCTTTTATTGACCTTTCCCACGAAAGAGGCTATCTTCGAGGTGACTTTCGATAAAACCACCTCTTCCTCCATCCCGCCCACGAAGACCGGGTGAAACTCTGAATATATTCCTCGACTTCCGTCGTGGAGTTTTAGACCACAACTTCCAGCAATCCCGACCGAGACATTCCATAGAAATATTGGAAAAGCTCAAGGTCATGGAATTCCCGAATCGCCTCGCACAAATATACAAAACGCTTCGGCATGGTGATGGAGTTAGGACCAAGGTTCACTAACTCCACCCCAAAATCTTTCGAGCACAACGGTGATGAAAGGGGTGAGCAGCGTTGAAGGCCACACTCACAATAAGCACGGAAGACGGAATTTGCCCATTCTCCTGACGTAATCTTGCCCAATTGCGGAAGCCATTTCACAAGAGTCTTCTCTGGAATCTTCCGGCGACAACTAGGGCTTGAATCTTCGCGCATCCATCTCCGACTTTTCCCACTCGAAACTTTCTGGCCATCTCTCTGGAAGCGGAAATTTTGGGTCGAAAAAGAGGGCACAATTGGAGTGGCGGCGGAGAAGGCAAAACGACTTCGGCGTGAGAAGGCAAGAGCTTGAAGAACAAAGAGGAGCAATTTGGGGGAAAAGTAAGATCTTAGGTTTTACCCTCCGGTGAGTATATATAACCGCGTACCTTGAGCCGGAGGCGTGACATTCCAAGGGTCGCCACCGTCTCGGGAACCGTTTCAACAGACAGGCTAACGGGCGTCGTTTGAGATTCCCCAGTGTGTCCGTTCGAGAAATTCAGGTTTGCGTTTACATCTCAAGCGAAATTACTTCCTTGGTTAGATCTTTTCAACCAAAGGAAATGATAATCGGAAAGTTCCTTCTTCCGATCACTATATTACGACCACCTTGTGATCGTAGAAATGCTTTTACGACCACTTGATAGTCGTAAGCAATTTTCTTGACCAAGCACATTTCTGGTCAAAGTAGTATACAATCGAAGAGTTTTTCCTTGATTATTTTCTCGATCCTCTCATGATCGTAAGACCATCTAGAACCCTTTACCAAGTAAGTTGCTTTCACTTGAAGGTGGGGGCTAGATGGCGAGGATATAATAATCCTCATTTTACCTTTTATCTATAATTTTTATTATAGGTAAATATGGCGTCATGTGAACCACGAGTGTACCCTTAATGTTATGAAGGAAGAACCAAATGGATGGTCGTAAGTTCTACTCGACCACCCCCATAGTCGTAAGTTATGCTCGACTATCCCATAGTCGTAAGTCTTGCTACGACTATCTCATAGTTGTAGATTCCTCTCGACTAGGTCGGCCACGACCACCTTATAATCAAATGAACCTGCGAGACAAGTGGGTCTTATTGATTAAGGGATTCAAACAGATCATCATCTGTTGTTATTCTCGAATAATGGCACGTAATACCCATTATCTACGGTATATAGTCTGTTGAGCGGCGTGGAGGAATTAATACACCGGTAATTACTACCAACATGCGCCCGTTACAGGAGGTGATGAGGCGCCGCTTTACCTGGAGTAACTGCCGCTCCTTCACGTACTATAAAAAGCGGCAACTAGAGAAAGGGAGAAAAAGATCGAGCCATCAGGAATACAAGCACTATCTGTAATAGTCTTAGTTTTTCCCCGATTGTTCGATATACACTCAATACCATACACACACGAGTAGGGTTGTTATTCTCTCCGGAGAAGGCCCGAACCTGTATAAAAATTCCCGTGTCAATCTCTCTGCATGATTTTATTCTAGGAGACCCCCCGAATCAAACAATCTTTACGTAAGTTCGGTTCTAAAACACCGACATTTCCCTTCTCTGTTCGCCCAGTGTACCCTTCGGCCTAGACCTCCCTTGTGTTTGGACCTCCCTTAAGGTTCAGACCTTCCTTGTGTTTGGACTTCCCTTAAGGTTCAGACATCCCTTGTGTTTGGACCTCCCTGTTGGTTCTGACCTTCCCTTGGGTCATGACCCCCGAGGTGCTCCAAGCTCGGGTTTGTGTTTCAAACATCTTTGATTTCCGAAATTCAATTCGGGTTGAATTTCTCCACCTGGGATCTCCTCCGTGTTCATTTGGACCTCCTCTGTGATCATTCGGACTTCCCTCGTGTCCGCTCGAACCTCCCGCTGGATCCAGACCTCTATCATTGTGGACTGTCCGATCTGTGTTGGACGGCTTGATCTTGTTGGCACGTTCGGCTGGTCCGAACTTCCCATCCCTTTTGTGTCGTCCGATCGAGCTTGGACGGCCCGATCTGATGGAGCATTTGCTCAGTCTGAATGTCCCATTTGCTTTGCTCCGTCCGATCAAAATCTGATGGCTCCAGCTTTCCCCGCATTTTCTCGCTGACGCTCCACCTCCCCTTGTTTGATCTTGACAATCAGGACCTCCCTTGGTTTTGATCTTGACCATCAGGACCTCCCCTTGTTTGATCTTGACCGTCAGGACCTCCCTTGGTTTTGATCTTGACCGTCAAGACCTCCCCTGGTTTTGATCTTGACCGTCAAGACCTCCCCTGGTTTGATCTTGACCGTCAGGACCTCCCTTGGTTTTGATCTTGACCGTCAGGACCTCCCCTTGCTTTATCTTGATCGTCAGGACCTACCCTTGCTTCATCTGAACCGTTCAGGACCTCCCTGGTTTCATCTGAACCGTTCGGGACCTCTAGGTCTTTTTGCAAAGACCACATTTGCGGTCACGACCTCCTTGTTTTCAGGACCTCCTGGTCTTTTTGCAAAGACCACCCTCGCGGTCTTTTTGTAAAGACCACCCTCTTGGGTCATGACCTCCCGTTGGTCACGACCTACGCTTTTGGGTCAAGACCTCCTGTGGGTCACGACCGGTCTTTTTGCAAAGACCACCCTGCTGGTTGTTTTGCAAAGACCACCCTCTTGGGTCATGACCTCCCTTTGGTCATGACCTCCCCGTTGGGCCAAGACCTCCTGTTAGTCACGACCGGTCTTTTTGCAAAGACCACCCTTTTGGACCTCCTCTTCGGGTTGGACCAACTTCTCGTAGTTTGACTGACCCTGCCTGTCAGTTCCTGACTCATTCTCTTTTTCCTCTCGTTGTGTACTACTGCGGCCAAAGTCTTCAAGCATTTAATGCTGTTGCTTCTGTAGTACTTGTTTCCCTCTTTGGTCACTTCCTCGACTTGCTCCTTTTCCCTCCATCACCTGCTCCCGTCGCATGCATTAAATGCGGCGTCCTTCTCTCTCAGGACCTCTCAGTGCCTATAAAAAGCCCGAGAGAGCTCCCTGGCCCCCGTTTGTTGCCCAGTGCTTTGGACCTCCTCCTAAGAGCTAGACCTCCCTTGTTTGAGCCCCTTACTGAGCGATTCTATCTCCTGATCCGTCCACTTCTATAACCTTTCTTTGAGCTCTAATTTGGTGATTTCTTTGAACTTCTTGTTGAAGTTTGCTTTACTTATTTGGTTCTCTTCGAACGTGTAGATTTCAGTTTCTCGAAGGAGTTCTTGGACCCAGCCACCTCAACAGAAGCTTCCCAGTTCTTCATCGAAGGCAAGTCATAGACCTTGATCATATTGATCCTATTTTTTGCAAAAGTATATTGTTTTAATGTATTATGCATGGCTATTTGTATACAAATAGTTTTGGGAGTAGTTAAATACCCACTTGCCAGTAAGACATCCTTGGCTATGTGAGACAGACATGTTGTCATGTTCCCTTGGACACCCATAGGAAGGGCTATCTTAGTTGGTCTTTGTTGACTACCAACATGGGTGCGTTTATGCTTAGCCATGCTGTAGCTTGTGATGGTTTCGACCTCATAATTCTTAAATGTTGAACTTGACTAATGAGCTATGGAACTATGGCAATGCCACTTGATGAAATTGTTATGCCAGGACTAGGGTGGTCCTTTGGCTAGGTTTAACCCCGAATGTTTTATGCTTGGGCGAGTGGATGGTGGTTAGTGTGGGTGCAGTGAACACATTGGGATATGGATAGTCTCGCCTGAGTAGCCAACTAAGGACTTAACCTTGAACCATTGATCTGGGTCTCTCCTTGCAACCACATGTCCAGGATGGGGTGGACTGGGTGCAATAATTAGCAAAGCTTTGAGTCGGTTCTGTGTGGATGAGAATGGCGCAAGAGGGGGCCAGGATGGTGAAACCTTAGCGAGCAGGACCAAGACAAAGCGGAGCTTTGTAAAAGCCTGGTGGTGGTCTCTACTTGATTCACACGTCTAAGGAAACGTGTGTCGTATCAAGCGACTACCTCTTGTGGGTAAAGTGTACAACCTCTACAGAGTGTAAATCTATTCGAATAGTTGCGTCCTCGGTTATGGACATGCCCAGAGATTTCACGCAAGGGGTAGACTTTTCTTCAAATGTGGTGGTCTTGTGTGGTCCGAGCTGTGATTAGGGTGATCACAGTGAGGTCTGGGAGTGGGCAGGGTGTCCACTAGTGCTTTCAAATGAACTTGTTACTTATGTGTATTCTTTCAACTTGTGTGCCTTGCAATCTACTTATTGTATCTCTGGTAAAAATTGCTTTCTGCCAACTAACCATACAGCTATTCCTTGTCAAGCTTTACATGATTATTACTTGCATATGTTCCCTATGACTTGCTGAATACATTCAAAGTACTCATCGCTTTGCGCCCTCTGATTGATCAGCAGAGGAGGGTGATCCAGGGAGCTCAATGCTCTATGAAGACCTTGCAACCTAGGGGACATCCTCCACTCGATAGCCTGTGGGGCTGGTCGAATGGACCCTGTGAGTCTTTGTGTTTTCGCTGCTATGTCTATCTCTTTTGCTGTAAGCCCAGTGAGGCACCCCTGTAACAACTTTGGCCATAAGGTCTTTTGCTTATGTTAATATTAATTTGTCTGCTTCATCATTAGCTTGTTGTATGGGTGTGATTCCATCTCTGTTGTGACTATGCAAGCTAGCCATGGATCCTGGGACTAGCTCAGTGCACAGAGGATCCTGGGACTAGCTCAGTGCACATGAAGCAAATCACACACTCTAGTGTATCATGTTCGATGAAGTAGGCTATGGTTCACCTGCACATCTTAATCTGGATAGAACTAATGCATGGAATTTTGCATGGTTAATTATCAACCATCAACACATAACCGCTTGACGTAGCTTTATAATTCATGAATCAATATCGGTTCGAACTCATGTGGAAAGTGCATGCCATATCAAGAATCCTCTCGTCACCTAGAATTACTAGCAAAGGTAACGATAACATCTCCATTAGAATCTTGCTTAGTAACAATGGTGGTTTTAGCATCATCCTCTTGTTGATCTTTCTTGAAATTATTATTTATTTTCTCCTTTTTCTTTACCCACCAGCACTTAGATGTCTCGTGTCCATCTTTCTTGCAATATTTGCACGGCTTGTATATGCCTCTGGATTTTTATATGCCTTTGTAATTTATGCTGGAACTTTGGCCTCTTGAATCGTTGTTTGAACTCCTCTCCTGTTGTTTACCACGGACAACTAGGCCTTCTGTATGCAATTTTGAACTTTCGTTCAGAACCATGAGTTTCATCTTTTTCTTTGAATGCAATGTTTCATAGAGTTCATTACCTCGGCTATATAGAATAGTATGTCTGAACATAGAGTATGAACTAGGCAGCGAGCATATAAGAATAAGACCCAAATATTCATCATCATATTTTACCTCTATAAACTCGAGATCCGAGACTACTTCTTTGAACGTTGTTCGACGGTTCAATAATAACCCACATTTCATCATTTGTGTGAATAAAACTTCTACTTCAAATGTATCTTACTCATCGTATCTTTGGTTATGAAAATCTACTCCAGTTTTAACCATAATGAGATGGCAGTCTTCTCCTTTAATACCTTCTACAGAATATTATTTGATAGATGAAGATAAATCTAATATAAGACTTTACAATCTTTTCTTTTCTTTTCCTTGAGAGACCGAGCAGTGGGCATCTTGTCGATCCCCAATAAAGCATCATCCAAATTGAGTTGTGCAAAAATAGCTCGCATCTTGACTTGCCATAGAGAAAATCTCGTGTCTCAATTCAGCAACGAAAGATCATACTTCAAGTCGTCATGTGGAAGAAATCTCAAATTTGCTAGTGCAAATCTGTGTGTACCTAGCAAAGAATTCTCGAAATCTTAAATACACTTTTGTGTACACGAAGCAATAAAGACTATATTTTCTATTACGCTCGTGTGCGAGCAAAGGTCTAAAGAACCTCCTAGTACACTTTTTCGTGTACTTGTAGCAAAATTCGCCGAAATCACGAAAACCCGAAGTCATGGACGACTTTTGCCCAACCGCTTCATCGGGTTCGCCACTCTCGTTTGTTTTCTTTTATTCGTCGGGTTGTGTGGTTCTTCTGGCCGGCTTCTTCACACAACGCATGACTCTTCGTATTTATTTCCCACCGAAATTAGAATTTTTTTTTCAAATAATCCATTTTTTATTATTGATTACAACATTATACCTGTGATAATATTTTTTACAGAAATATACTCCTGTCGCTCAACCGTTGAACTACTGGATCTAGTAGCTCAACCGTTGAGCGACTGGGATACTTGTCACTCAACGGTTGGTTCTAGTGTGCAGCTCACTTATCTAGCCGGGCACGCATTGTGCTCGTTGGGCGACAAGTGTCGATCGCTCAGCGTTGGCGGCCGGGGACAATCGCCCAACGGTTGGCGGCGGAGTATATTTCTGTAAAAAATATTATCGCAGGTATAATGTTGTAATTAATAATAAAAAATAGATTATTTGAAAAAAAATTCCCGAAATGATACACTGCTGCCTCCGGCTTCAAGTCAGCTTCAACTCGGATACGTGACGACATTTAGCTCACCAGATGCAATGAGAACAACAAGAAGGATGCGACAGCCACGTCTCGACGCGACAGAAATTTGTGGCAGCAGTGATTTCTTCGGAAGATCTCGAGTACTGTGATACCAGTTGTTGTAAATAATACACATAAAAATAGACACGGAAAATATGAATTTTACGTGAAAACCCTTTTCTAAAAAACAATCGGTGCACGGAAGCAATATCACTATATGAAGAGATGTTTATAATAAACTATTTCTCTTTTCTATGGGCTACAATGATATATTTATAGTGGTACATGAAAAACTCTGTATAAGGGTAGAACTATAAGTTGAAGTATAAAAAAATTCGTATAACAGTCAAACTCAATGAGTATCACACTCAAACTCAACATGATATGATTGGATTGTACAGCCCGCCGCCTCTTGTATTTTTTTTCTTATGAAAGCACTCCTCTTGTAGTTTAAAATGCTGCATCGGTACAACCGAGCAATTTACAAGTACATGGTGCGTGCTTTGGATTGGCCACCTAGCTAGGCTTATATACTAGGCCATTAACGGCGTTCTGGTCCCTTACATTCCTTTTTTACTTAGAGCATGCGTGGAGTTTTTTTTACTTAGAGCATCGAGTACTCCGACGATCGGCTTTCGAGTTTTTTAGGGAAGGGGAGGTAAAGAACTAGAGGTGAAGTAGCGTTGCATTTCTACTCCATTTTCTAATCCACGTATGACTATACTCCAGGGTGTATATTTTGGAATTATTAGTTTTAATCAACCTCCTAGCATAGCTCTATTTTTAGATACAAATTGATAGTATGGATTTATTCTATACACGATGTTATCATTTGTGTATTCGACGCCCTACTATTAGGTGCATCATGAAGTTTACCGGCACACATCAAGAAAAAAAAACATCCGGGTGGCTTTTATTAAAGTTAGAAATTAATAATATATGAACGTCTAGACCGAGCAGGTTGTCATACAACTCACTTCATAGTAAATAAATACGCAAAAAAAAAAGTTCCGCATTCAATGGCAATAAGTAGCTCAAGCGTTGCAGATAAAATGACCCGATCTGATAGTGATGCACGCCGTGATTCCTGGTCGCTTTTACCAAAGTTAGAAATTTATAATACATTAAACCTACAGAGCGGTCTATCACATGACCCACTTCATAGTAAATATAGAGAAAAAGTTCCTAATTCGACGGTCATAAGTGGCTTACGTGTCGTGGATAAACTGGCCTAATCTAACCAACCTTTCATTGCCTCATCACATGACTCACTTCATTGTAAATAAATATGCAGAAAAAAGGTCCTCATTCAGTGGTAATAAGTAGCTCAAGTGTTGCGGATAAAATAGCCCAATCTGACAGCGATGCATGTCGTGATTCCTGGTCACTTTTACCAAAGCTAGACATTTATAACACATTAAACCTACAGAGCAAGCTGTCACATGACCCATTTTACAGTAAATATACAGGAAAAGTTCCTGATTCGATAGTCATAAGTGGCTTACGTGTTGCGGATAAACTGGCTCAATCTAACTAACCTTTCATTGACTCTATAGCACTCCACATTCCACGATAACCCAAGGTAAGCATTATGGATTCCCATGGATTTGCACGTTGTAGCGTGGGTTTTGTGGTCCTTAAATTTGGAGCCCTTTCAAGCAAATAAAAATGAAATGGATCAGCGTGGTCCATCGAACGCTTTCCCATTTTTTGAACGGCGGTTTCTGTAGCTCAGCGATTCCTTTCGAAATTAATCAAGTTGAGACGAGGCACATCTCCACGATACTCCCTAGTCCACAACAACGCAAAAGAAATGGCCGTATACTGGTATGTACATACGCATGCACGGACCGCAAAATTTTCGAACCAGTTACCAAAACCCTTCTCGACAGGGCTACCGGCCGGTATCTTTTCTTTTTAATTTGGTGCCCTGTAGACTTACTTTAATTGTGCGCGTGTTTGGTCGGTCAGTAGGGTGGGCACCACTGCACACTAGCTAGCTAACCAGGAGCAAGCTATATCACGAGCTGTCATTTCGCGCACAGATTAAGCCTGTACCATGCGCCGTACAACGTAGCCTCATGGTGGCCCGCGGTGGTTTTGGCTGGGGGCCAGGGCGTCAGGCGCGCGGTGAATTGGGACAGTAGTACAGCACTGATCGCGTATGCAGCTACATGTGGCCCGCCCATGTGTCCAGATCATGCGATGCATATCTGAGAGATGTATTGATAAGCCAATGCCGATGCATGCTACGCATGTCTCATTAACTTCGCCAACGGGTGGAGCCACCGGCCGGCACTGCTGGCTGCAGGAGGACAATCTCACCAACAGTGGACCCAAAAGATATTTGCGCTGGCCACAATAGGAATAGGAATCTGTCACCGTTGCTTCACCGTAACTTGTCTCATTACCTTCGCGGGGTGGAGCCACCGGCTGGCGTTGCTGGCGGGAGGGCGGATCTAGATTCTCTATATTACTGCAGGGGTTTACTGTACGAACCGTGTTTTGTAAAAGAGCAAACAGTGTTCTATAACGGTACTGTGGCAAAACACGACAGCAACAACGGAAAAGTATTGCGGTAATTTACTGTAGCACAAACACGGTACCACCTAATCTCGGCTTTTGATTATTTTTTATCTAACGATAAAGATAGCTCTTACATTGATCTCAATCCCTGGAGGGCAGTCTCACCAACAGTGGACCAAAAAGAAATTTGCGCTGGCCACAATAGGAATAGGAATATATCACTATTGTTTCACCGTAACTTGTCTCATTATCTTCGCCAAGGGGTGGAGCCACTGCCGGCAGGGCTGGTGGGAGGGTGGATACAGATCCTCTGCATTGCTCCAGATATCCACCGTGCGAACAGTGTTTTCGTGAAAGAGCAAACAATGCTCTACCACGGTACAGTGGCAAAACACGACATCAATAGCAGGGAAAGTACTGTAGTACAAACACTGTACCATTTGATCTCGTCATTTGATTTTTTTTATCTAACGGTGAAGATAGCTTCTAATGCCCATGCACTGATCCCAATCCCTGGAGAACAGTCTCACAAACCGTGGACCAAAAAGAAATTTGCGCTGGCCACAATAGGAATAGGAATATGTCCCTGTTGTTTCATCGTAACTTACAGGCCTGGCCACACGAGGTTCACAAGTTCGTTTTAGCCCCTACGATTTTTTATCGCCACTGATCCTTGCCACACTTGGCTAGATATAGAGGCATGTATGCATGTGATGTGTTGCAAGAATCCTCCTCTAATATATCTATCTATCTATATCTATACTAATTGAAGACCCTTTTAAAAGATCCCACATTAATCCTAGGAGGTAAAAAATCTAGAAATTCTTACATTAATCAAGAAAAGAAACATAGCCAGAAATTCTCACGTTAATCTGAGAGAAAGAAAACATCCTAGCCATCTATTTTCTTTCTGGTGTTGTAATCAACGACTTGGATTAAGTTTGGATGTAGCAACGTCCTATCGTTAATACAAATAAGGAATTTCAATGGTACTGTGTAACCAGACATGGCACAAGAAGAACGAATCAAACTAAAAAAAAATTAATGACATCCAACTGCAGACTCCATAACCAAAAGCTCTCGGACACACGGCCCGATACGTCCGCACAACAGTACCAATATGTATGTATGCAATATAATCGAACGGTGGCAGCCGACAACTCTGCTATGTACGAAACCCAAGACAGTGCAACTGAGAGTTTCTTTGTTTTAATCAGGATAGAAGGAAAAAAAACTGGGTCATCTAACATGCAATCTAGACATCTGTTCAATGAACAGTCAGACAAAGAAGCAGCTTTATAAAAAAAAGATTGTGTTAGTTCGACTTACTGTAAAAGATTAGAATAAATATGATAAAGGCTGCCACTTTAATTAGTTTCCTACTACAACACAAACTAAAAGTGATACTCCTAATTCAGTTCAAACAGAAGCTACGAATTAAAAGTAGAGAGATTCTATAGAAAGCAAGATGTAAGGCAATGCAATCATCAATCATGTTCAAATATAAGTTGAAAGGCAAGCGGCGGGCCAAAGTTAGGCAAAGATAGACTAATGTCTTAGGGTATACAGGAACTAGCATCTCAATTGTAGAGGTCAATGAGTATGATGCAAATTATAGAAGTTCAATACATGCATAATCAAAGCCAATCGTCTTAAGTTTGAGACTTTGCTAGCATGATTTAATAAAAATATAATTGTAGCCTACATCGAGTCCATGTCAAAGGCCTAATAGAGCCTAGACATGAGGGTAAGTGTTGAAATATGAGTGTATTGCTCATCTTTCCAACTGAGTTTTATGTACCACAAAGGAAAGAAATTACCATGTTAATCACAAATAGAAAGGAAAAAGTAGAAATTTCCAAGTTAATTGAGAAAAATGAAACATCTTAACTGTCTAGATATTTTGTATAGGGAGAATCTACCGCTTAGATTAATATGGCCATCCTAGAATTCAAACAATAGAGTTTGAATAGACGACATAAGTACTAAACACAGGAGTACATACGGGATGCTTGGCTGCCTGAACTGAACTCGAAAAAAATAAGGTAGCCTGGCCAGAAGATATGTAACATCCCAAATGTATAATTAGGGTTATTCAAGCATAATTATATGTGTAGAAATTAAAACTTTTTCTCACATCTTGAAAAACCCTAAAATCTCATGTGATTCTTGTCCAAGAGTTGTGTAATCCAAAAACACAAAGCTCTTGTTGACCAAAAGTCAAATTCATATTCCATCCATCTTAAATCTTGTGCCAATCAATTGGAAATATTTTCCCTTGGTCCAAAAACTGATGTGGGACCCCTCTGAAAAATATCATGAGTTATAACACTTGTTGATAATTTTTGGAGGCAAAACAATCCTTTAAACAACCTTCATGAATTTCCTGAGAAAAATGCAGTGCATAATAACCTCTGAAAATTTTATGCAGGTTAAGCTCTTTGTCAGCAAGCTCCTGTAAAAATTTCATGAATTTTGGAGTTGAAATGCTATCCCAAACAATTCTGTTAAGTTTCAATTTGTTAGAAACTAAATTTAAAAGCCTACACTTGTTCCTTGGGCTAGCCATGTTCAAGTGGTCCAGCCCAACCATGTCTGCACCTCGTGAGACCTCATCTCCACCTTGATCAGTCGTGGTGTTGGATCTACATCCAACCGCCACGACCTCCTCTCAGTCAACACCGCAAGGACCTCCCAACCTTGTCTGGTCATAGCCCTTGGATTAACATCCAGCAAGCCTGACCTCCCCAGCTATCAAACCTCAAAACCACCTTCCACCTTGTTGAGGTCTTGGCCCTTGGATTCAAGATCCACGGCCTGACCTCCCCTCACTGATAAGCTAAGCAAACATCCCACCTACATGAGGTCACAGGTGTTGGATCAAAGATCCACGGTCATGACCTCCTCCTGTGTCAAACCTCAAAGTCTACATCCCACCTTGATGAGGTCACACCATTGGATCAAAAATCCATGGTCACGACCTCCTCCTCTCAATCTAACTAACAGACCTCCCTTTTAGCTATTTGTTGAGGTCGTGGCCGTTGGATTCAGATCCAAAGGCCACGACCTCCTCTGAAAAACATCACGGCAAGGTCCTCCGCCTTGGTGAGGTCGTAGCCCTTAGATCTAAATCTAAAGGCCATGACCTCCCTTGTGCGTTCATAAGCTCAGGACCTCCACCTCTTTTGATCGTAGCCTTTAGATCTAAATCTAAAGGTCCTGACCTCCCTTGCCTGTTGCGCATCATATCAGACCTCCCCGGTCATTGTGTGCCCTTGGATTTAGATCCAAGGGCCATAACCTCCCCTCATGTCTTTTTGATCGCGTGCAGTTAAGTCCTCACTGGAGGTCCGACTGCTTGGATGGAGATCCAGCGCTTGGACCTCTGTCCCTTTTCCTCACGTCGTTTTCTCGATTAAGAAATCGGAGGGCCACGACCTCCCACCCTTGATCGTGTGGTGGGACCTCCTCCCGGCCACTTAAAACATAACGGTTCAAAAATTGGATCCGATGGTTAGGACCTCTCCTGTGTCTTATCCAGCGGTCACCAAGACCTCCCCGTGTTCTTTTCCTTCCTCTGGCGCATGCGAGCTCGGCGGTGCATTAATGCGTGTCGACCTTGGGGTACATTATATGACTCTTTCTTGACCGCATTTAATCTTGGTCGACTTTCCGCCTCATTGGTCATTTCAAGATTTGTCACCTTGTCAACCTTTATGTCTTGTCCACCCCATGGACCAACCCGTGGGCTAAGCTCACCATGGAGCTTAGCCCCAGTCATAACCTTCACCTCGGTCTATAAGTCACCCCAGGAATCCTCCCTTGGCTTCCTTTGCACACAATTGACCTCGGCCTTGCACTTGTGCGTGGTGAGCTCCTCATCCCAAACTCACCTCCCATCTTGGTGCCATTGTTGATGTCCTTGGAGCTCCTCGGTGAGACAAGGGTTCGATGGCTCCTCCTTCAAACCTTGCTCACTTTTGCTCCTGAAAACCTCTTGGAAGTTAACCCTAACTTGAATTGTTTGGGCATTTTTCAGAGGTGGACAAAGTCGAGCTTGGAGGCTGGTGCCTTGGGTGTGAAGCTTCCTTGCCTTCCCCAACTCCGGTCATCACCTCCACGACCTCCCGGCACCTTAGGACCTCCGGTACACCTCCTGTTAGTCCTTTAGATCTTGGCACCGCTGAATGCATGTTGCGGAGCTTAAGTTTTAGCACACGCTTGATTGTCGCGCGGAGCTCCATTTTGCATTTTCGTATTTTGGCCGTCTTGGGGTTGTGTTTGTCCTCTCGGCTCGCCGGCGATTAAAACGTCGTCGCCGTCGAGAATGAGTCCATGGTGTGCGCAACACTATTGCGCTGCAGGGGATGTCCTTGGTTCTCGCCGGCGAGGTCTACATCGCGGCGATGACCAAATCTTTGAGCTCGGGTCTTTGTCGGACGCAGCGGCACCGTTGTCGTTTTTAGGGCAGAGATTTGCCGTGTTTAATGCGGTCATCAATTGCTCAATCTTGCAATCATTGGTTGGGTCTTGATGTTCTTAAATCCACCATTTATTGTGCGCAGTTAAGACCTCCCGCGCGCGGACCTCCTTGTGTCCTGCGCGCATTAACCTCTTGTCCAAGCACGTGCGTGCGCAAGCACGTGGTTGTGAGCTCTGGGACGTCGAGACCTCCTCCAAGGAAATCTGGAGTGTCCAAGACCTCCCTTGCGCAATCGTAGCCGTCCGGACCTCCACGGAGGTGCAGTGATGTTAGATCTATCCCTTAGGACCTCCTCGAGGTCATCTCACCGTGAGGACCTCCCTTTAGATCTGGTCCGTTCCGGACCTCCTTTACGTGTTGTGGTCCGTTGGATCTCCCATCTACGGCCACGACCTCCCCTCACCTCGCGCATGTGAGTTGCTAAGAGGTCCAGGACCTCTGGACTTCACGTCTTGGCGTGTGTGATGTTCTCTGGGAGGTCTTGAGCCGTTGGATCTGAGATCTGTGGCTCACGTCCTCCCATACCCTTGTGAGTTTTAGAAATTCGGTGAAGTCTTAGTTATAGACCTGAAATAAGGTATAGACTTTAGAATTTCATATCTTCTTCGTTTTAAATCCTTTTGAGGTCATTCAAATTGTGTTAGCTCTGTCTTGAACTTAACTTTAATCCAAAAATGATTGTAAGTTGAGTTCAGCTCCAGAGCACTGATTAGCCACTAGGTTTTAAAACTCACTTTGAATATACACTCAAAATTTATGTTTAACTTGTAAAACCCATAACTAATGCTCTGTAGGTTATTTGTGAGTAAACCCAATTTTGTTAGCTTCCTCTAATAATGAACTCACTGTGTGAATTAGTTCGAGCATGTTGCTGTTATAGAAATGAGGACTTGTGCATTATAATTTTGTTCAAGTTCTTGTTTTTGAAAAATTATATAAAGTGCATAATAGCTCCAAATGAGATGAACTCAATTGTGTTATTCATCTCATGAGGTGCTGGTTTTACAATAAAATCTCAGCCTCACCACTTTTCTAGAAAATGTTGCCTCATAATTAAATTAGTGAATAGTGCAGTTTGGTAATTTTTAGGGCTGAGCAGAATTGTTTTGCTCATATCTTTTGCATTGAGAATCCAAATCCATTGGTTCTTGTTGCAAAATTTCCTAAAATCATCCTTGCTGCTGTAGAAAATTCAGGGTATTTGGAGTTTGTTTGCTGTGCTGTCTTTGTTGCCTTTCATCGTTCTTATCGGTTCTTTATCGCTTTTCCGTTAGGTTTAGACATTTGTGGTGATCCCGAGAGCGACCCTTTGCCACAATTTGAGCAACAGCAACAAGGCAAGCAGTTTGACCATTTCCCATCATGTCCCATTACTTTAGAGCTTAATACTTTGTTTTACTTCTATGTATGCATGCTACTTTGTGTTAAATGTCGTTAGTAATCCTATAGTCGCATAATCTGTAGGAATTCTTTATCCTCTACTACCAATGAGCCTAGGTTATTCGCTGTGGTTTGAGCTCGTTGGATGAGCTCTTATCACTTAGTAGTTGCGTTTCCTCTTGCTTAGACATGCTTAGCTATCGGTAGTATTGGGCGATCATCGACTTAGTCGATGATCTTGATCACTCAAAATGATTATTACTCCTATATGTCCAGCACTTGTGCTTTGATTAATTGTAAAATCAAAAGCTGAAAATAAAAGATTGATTTAGACTTGGGCATATTGGATGGATGGTGCGGTTTTTGGAATGTGGTGGTATGCTGGGTCCCTAAGGACCGAGTACTTGGGTCACTAAGCCAAGCGCTTTTATGCGTACTAACCACGCGAGGGCATATGGAACCCTCTTGACTAAGTACACTAGGAGGTGTTAATTATGAGCGAGCTCGGTTGGTGTGTTTTCAAAAACAAATGTATATGTATAGTGTGGGAGGGAGCATTAGCTTAGGATAGGTCGCCTAATGTCTCCTTCTCCCGTGGGTTGTGCAGCTCGTAATTAGCATTCATCCTTTGGAAAGGTCTCGTAGGACTTAGCCGTGCACAAAGACACCTTCTAAGTGTGCGTAAAGGAAAGGCGGTATGATGTGTGGATGCAGTGGTACACCTGCGCAGGATAAAACTATTGAATAGCCTCGTCCCTAGGTTATGGACATGCTTGGTAAGGTCGTTCAAGACTAGTCTCAAACTTTTAATTAAAACTTGATGGGTTGGTATGAATGGATGTTCATGCTATTGTTGTGGTGACTTGGGTTAGTCACTTCCGTGATTGTTCTTGTTGTTGTTATTATGTTATTATCGCGTTGTTATTTCAACAATTAAAAATGCTTTGTCAAATTGCTTTCAATCTACTATGTTATTGCAAATGAAACTTGCTTTATGCTAAAATGAGTCCAAAGCCTCATCCACTTAAATCAAGCTTGCATGTAGCTAAATTATAGTTCTGTTATCTTACATGTCGGTCTTGCGAGTACAATAAACAAGTTATTGTACTCATTTGCTTTGCTTAACAACTTTGTTGCAGAGGAGGTAGAGCCCAAAGGGCTTTACTTTTCTTGTTGTCTTGGTGGTTGGGAGAGCGACTAGCTTGGCGGTCCTGGTCGATTGCCTTGTGGGCTAAAGGCACCTTGGTTGGCTCTTATTTTGGCCATCTTTATGGCACTTTTGCTTCATTGTTATCTTTTTGTAATTATTGTTATTTGGCCTAAGGGCCTCTCTTTTGTAATATCTATTCCATATTAATGTTAACTTCGGTTTGTTGCTTATGTACTATGTGTTGTATGGAATTGATGCATTCTTTTGTTGTGAGGTATGTGTCTTGCATTCAGGAAGTATACATCTCTCGAGACCGAGTTTATTTGGTTGATAATACTAGGGTCAATTGGATGACTAAGTATTATGAGCCTAATAAATCTGGTGCTCACAAAAGTTGGTATCGAGCCGTTATGACCATAGTAACGCAAGCTTGGTCGCCCTTAGGATATTTTGAAAACCTATTTTCAAAGCATCAAATGAGTTTTGAAAGCTTAGGTAAATTCTCGGATTTTATTCCTTACCTATCTTAGCTTTCTCTTCTCATCCCACTCTAATTTGAGTTTTAAAAGTTGTTTTCCTCTCTTCCTTCTAAAAATAGTTGTTGTCGATTAACACTTTGGGTTTTGGGAGAACCAATGAGATTGGCAAATTGAAGTGTGAGCTGCCCACTACAAGGTTTTGAAGTTCGAGTCGGTGATTCGACAAGGAGCTTGGATCTTAAATCTGGACAGCAAGCATCAAATTTCCGACAGCAGTCTCAAAGGTTTCTAATTAGGATAGATAATGAGAGGTTAATCAACTAAAACTTGTGGGAATAAAAGGGTAAGATGTGATACTAGTTAGCTAAGTATCTAACACTTATTTCGCTGATTTAACCTTGCTCTTTAGTAGCATTAGCTCTCACCCTACAATCTGATTTTTGATCTTCTCGACCAATTACTCGTTCATTCAATACGGGTTAGTTGAGTTGAGAAGTTGAGCCTTGCTTTTGGTATTTCTTGGCTGTTTTTAGAGTCTTTTAGAAGCTTCTAAAGTTAATTTACTCGCGGTTTTGGCTTTCGTTTAGGGTGATATTCCATTCCCCTAGTCGATCGCTTTTGTTTCTCTTTAAGGCTTTGTTTTTCGGGTTGCGTTGCTAACCCATCCCTTCAGCTTTGGAGGTGCCTAACGTCAGGTTGGGTAAACTTCTTGTCAACTCTCGTCCTGCTTCTACTTTATTCAAATCAAGAGCTTCTCATTCTCTTGTATCTAAGTCTTTGGCTCCTTTGCTTGTCCCGTTGCTCATTCACTCTCCCGGTTCGGAGTTGAGAGCTGGATCCGAGTGTCGGAATGTCCCTGTTAAAATCGAGAAAGTGGAATCCATGCCAAGAATTACATCTAAACCTATGCAAACCATTGAAATGGATTGGTTGTCTCAGCACACGGGACAAATCGATTGCGCCAGGAGGCTCATCTCTCTATCTAGTCCTTCCGGGCGGCGGGTTTGCTTCTCATGAAAGTCGCTAGATCCTCATCTCTTCGCTTGAAGCGAAGCCGCTCTAGATATTAGCGAAGTCCCAACAGTTTGTGACTTTGTTGATGTTTTTCCCACGATCTTCGAGGGATGCCACCCGTTCGAGACCTCGAGTTTGTCATTGAGTTGGCTCCGGTGCACGCCCTATCTCAAAGAGGCCTTATCGGATGCCACCGAATCTAATTGCTAGAGTTGAAGCGCTTAAGTGAGCTGCAAGAGAAGGGTTTCATCCGCCCTAGCTCATCTCCTTGGGGTTGTCCAAAGAATCTTCGTAAAGAAGAAGGATGGTACTTTACGCATGTCGTTGATTACCGCCCACTTAATGAAGTGATGGTAAAGAACAAGTATCCTTTGCCCGCATCGACGATCTCTTCGATCAATTAACCGGAGCTCGAGTTTTCTCAAGATTGATCGAGAGTGGGATATCATCGAGTTCGGATTCGCCCGAGGATATTCCAAAGACGGCGTTCTCTACTCGCTTCTGGCTTGTACGAGTACCTTTGTCATGTCGTTCGGCTTAACCAATGCTCCTGCCTTGTTCATGAACCTCATGAATTCGGTATTCATGGAGTATTTGGATAAGTTTGTCGTGGTCTTCATCGATGATATTCTTATCTATTCCAAGAACGATGAGGAACATGCCGAGCATCTGAAGCTTGTGTTAGGCAAGCTACGTGAGCACCAAACAGACGCGAAGTTGACAAGTGTGCGTTCTGGTTGAAGGAAGTGGCTTTCTTAGGCCATATTCTTTCAGGGGAGGCGTAGCCGTTGATCCTAGCAAGGTCACCGATGTTCTTTCATGGAGTCCGCCCACTTCGGTCACCGAAGTGCGGAGTTTTCTTGGTTTAGCGGGATATTATCGCCGCTTTATCGAGAACTTCTCCAAGATCGCGAAGCCAATGACGGAGTTGCTCAAGAAGGACAAGAAGTTCTTGTGGTCTGATGCTTGCATGGCAAGTTTCCATATACTCAAGAAGCGTTTGACCACCGCTCCCGTTCTTGTTCTTCCTGATATCCATCGCAGACTTCGATATCTTTTGCGATGCTTCTCGTCGAGGCCTCGGTTGTGTCCTTATGCAAGAAGGCAAGGTAGTGGCCTATGCATCAAGGCAATTGAGACCTCATGAACTCAACTACCCTACTCATGATTTGGAGTTGGCTGCTGTGATTCATGCACTTAAGATTTGGCGACACTACCTAATCGGTGTCGTTGTGAAGTGTATTTGGATCACAAAGCCTCAAGTACTTGTTCACCCAACCCGACTGAACCTCGGGCAAAGGAGATGGTTGGAGTTGATCAAGGATTATGATATGGGTATTCACTACCATCCGGCAAGGCTAATGTCGCTTGCGATCGCTTAGTCGCAAAGCGCATTGTAATGCCTTAGTGCTCAAGGAGCATTCGCCCTCTCTTCTCGTGGCATGCCGCGTCTCAACTTGGAGATAGTTGAGCATGGATCTCTCGCTGCCATGGTTGTGCAACCAACCTTGGTGGATCGGATCAAGTCCGCTCGGCGATCGGTTTGGGAGTGAGCCACATTAAGGCAAATGTCAAGGCGGAACGACCAAGTGCTTTTCTCGAGGATGAGCATGGTGTTGTGAGGTTCGAACGCCTTGTGGTTCCAAAGGACATGGAGTTGCGGAATTTGATCCTCCGCGAAGCCCATGATTCGCCTTTATCCATTCATCCCGGGGCCACAAAGATGTATCAAGATCTCCGCCAGAGATTTTGGTGGACCCGAATGAAGAGGAGATCGCAGTTCGTTCTTGAGTGCGGCGTGTGTCGCCGTGTCAAGGCCGAGCATTAGCGTCTCGCCGGATCGCTTGACCTTTGCCAATTCTCGAGTGGAAGTGGGATTCGATCGGAATGGATTTCATCACCGGTCTACCCACGTCCCCGAAGAAGAATGATGCCATTTGGGTCGTCATCGATCGATTGACTAAGGTGGCACATTTCCTTCCCGTCAAGACCGAACTTCGGTAGGTCTTTTGGCGGAACTCTATATCGCCCGCATCGTGAGTTTGCACGGTGTGTCAAGACGATTGTGTCGGATCGTGGATCCCTTTTCACGTCTCCTTTTTGGCATAGCTTGCAAGAGGCTATGGGCACTCGTCTTGCTTTCAGCACGGCATTTCACCCTCAAACTGATGGTCAAACCGAGAGGGTCAACCAGGTTTTGGAGGACATGCTTCGTGCTTGTGTCCTTTCCTATGGGAAGCATTGGGAGAAATGCTTGCCATTCGCCGAGTTTTCTTATAACAACGACTTTTCGAGCCGGTCTCGGCATGGCACCTTTTGAGGCCTTATACGGAGAAAGTGTAGAACCCGTTGAACTGGTCGAGACCGTGAGAGACCTCTCTTTGGCGGACTCAATCAATGAGGCCGAGCGCCAAGTCCAAATTATTCGTGGCGTTTGCGCCTGCAGCTCAATCGAGCAAAAGAGCTATGCGGATCGCCGTCGACGTGAGTTACGTTTTGAGCCTAATGACTTTGTTTATCTCAAAGTCTCTCCTTTGAAGGGCCATCAACGTTTCGGCGTCAAGGGCAAGTTAGCTCCTCGATATGTCGGTCCCTACCGCATTATCGAGAAGAAGGGAGCTGTTGCCTATAAGTTGGAGTTGCCAGCTGCACTTGTGGGAGTACATGATGTTTTCCATGTGTCCCAGCTTAAGAAGTGCCTCCGTGTTCCAACTGAGGAAGCTCCGTTGGAAACCCTCGATGTCCAGGAAGATTTGACCTATCGCGAGCACCTGCTCACGTGCTCGATGAGTCCGAACAAAGGACAAGGAATAAGACCATCAAGTTCCTTAAAGTTCAAAGGTCAAACCATTACGAGGATGAGGCTACTTGGGAAAGAGAAGATCGTCTCGTCGGACTATCCATCTTTCTTTCTGAGTGAGCCAAATCTCGGGGCGAGATTTTTGTAAGGGGAGATTTTGTAACATCCCAAATGTATAATTAGGGTTATTCAAGCATAATTATATGTGTAGAAATTAAAACTTTTCTCACATCTTGAAAAACCCTAAAATCTCATGTGATTCTTGTCCAAGAGTTGTGTAATCCAAAACACAAAGCTCTTGTTGACCAAAAGTCAAATTCATATTCCATCCATCTTAAATCTTGTGCCAATCAATTGGAAATATTTTCCTTGGTCCAAAAACTGATGTGGGACCCTCTGAAAAATATCATGAGTTATAACACTTGTTGATAATTTTTGGAGGCAAAACAATCCTTTAAACAACCTTCATGAATTTCCTGAGAAAAATGCAGTGCATAATAACCTCTGAAAATTTTATGCACGGTTAAGCTCTTTGTCAGCAAGCTCCTGTAAAAATTTCATGAATTTTGGAGTTGAAATGCTATCCCAAACAATTCTGTTAAGTCTCAATTTGTTAGAAACTAAATTTAAAAGCCTACACTTGTTCCTTGGGCTAGCCATGTTCAAGTGGTCCAGCCCAACCATGTCTGCACCTCAGCAGACCTCACCTCCACCTTGATCAGGTCGTAGCTGTTGGATCTACATCCAACCGCCACGACCTCCTCTCAGTCAACACCGCAAGGACCTCCCAACCTTGTCTGGTCATAACCCTTGGATTAACATCCAACCGCCCCGACCTCCCCGGCTATCAAACCTCAAAACCACCTTCCACCTTGTTGAGGTCTTGGCCCTTGGATTCAAGATCCACGGCCCGACCTCCCCTCACCGTTAAGCTAAGCAAACATCCCACCTACATGAGGTCACAGCCGTTGGATCAAAGATCCACGGTCATGACCTCCCCTGTGTGTCAAACCTCAAAGTCTACATCCCACCTTGATGAGGTCACAGCCATTGGATCAAAAATCCATGGTCACGACCTCCTCCTCTCAATCTAACTAACAGACCTCCCTTTTAGCTGTTTGTTGAGGTCGTAGCCGTTGGATTCAGATCCAAAGGCCACGACCTCCTCTGAAAAACATCACGGCAAGGTCCTCCCGCCTTGGTGAGGTCGTAGCCCTTAGATCTAAATCTAAAGGCCATGACCTCCCTTGTGCGTTGTGCAAGCTCAGGACCTCCACCTCTTTTGATCGTAGCCCTTAGATCTAAATCTAAATGTCCTGACCTCCCTTGCCTGTTGCGCATCATATCAGACCTCCCCGGTCATTGTGTGCCCTTGGATTTAGATCCAAAGGCCATGACCTCCCCTCATGTCTTTTTGATCGCGTGCGGTTAAGTCCTCACTGGAGGTCCGCACCGTTGGATGGAGATCCAACGCTGTGGACCTCTGTCCCTTTTCTCACGTCGCGCTTTCTCGATTAAGAAATCGGAGGGCCACGACCTCCCACCTTGATCGTGTGGTGGGACCTCCTCCCACCACTTAAAACATAACGGTTCAAAAATTGGATCCGATGGTTAGGACCTCTCCTGTGTCTTATCCAACGGTCACCAAGACCTCCTGTTTCTTCTCCTTCCTCTGGCGCATCATGCAGCTCTGAAAGGTGCATTAATGCGTGTCGACCTTGGGGTACATTATATGACTCTTTGTCGACCGCATTTAATGCTTGTCGACTTTCCGCCTCATTGGTCACCTCAGATCACACCTTGTCAACCTTTATGTCTTCTCCACCCCATGGACCAACCCGTGGGCTAAGCTCACCATGGAGCTTAGCCCCAGCTCATAACCTTCACCTCAGTCTATAAGTCACCCCTGGGAATCCTCCCTTGGCTTCCTTTGCACACAATTGACCTCAGCCTTGCACTTGTGCGTGGCTGAGCTCCTCATCCCCAAACTCACCTCCCATCTTGGCTGCCATTGTTGATGTCCTTGGAGCTCCTTAGTGAGACAAGGGTTCCAGTGGCTCCCTCCTTCAAACCTTGCTCACTTTTGCTCCTGAAAACCTCTTGGAAGTTAACCCTAACTTGAATTGTTTGGGCATTTTTCAGAGGTGGACAAAGTCGAGCTTGAGGCTGGTGCCTTGGGTCGTGAAGCTTCACCGCCTTCCCAACTCCGGTCATCACCTCCACGACCTCCCGGCAAAGACCTTAGGACCTCTAGGTACACCTCCTGTTAGTCCTTTAGATCTTGGCACCCGCTGAATGCATGTTGCGGAGCTTAAGTTTTGGCACACGCTTGATTGTCGCATGAGCTCCATTTTGCATTTTCGTATTTTGGCCGTCTGGGTTGTGTTTGTCCTCTCGGCTCACGCGGCGATTAAAACCGTCGTCGCCGCCGAGAATGAGTCCATGGTGTGCGCAACACTATTGCGCACACGGATGTCCTTGGTTCTCGCAGGCGAGGTCTACATCGCCGCGATGACCAAATCTTTGAGCTCGGGTCTTTGTCGGACGCAGCGACCGTTGTCGCTTTTAGGGCGAGATTTGCCGTGTTTAATGCGGTCATCAATTGCTCAATCTTGCAATCATTGGTTGGGTCTTGATGTTCTTAAATCCACCATTTATTGTGCGCGATTAAGACCTCCAGCGGACCTCCTTGTGTCCCGCGCATTAACCTCTTGTCCAAGCACGTGCGTGCATAAGCACGTGGTTGTGAGCTCGGGACGTCGGACCTCCTCCAAGGAAATCTGGGCGTCCAAGACCTCCCTTGCGCAATCAGTGGCCGTCCTGACCTCCCCGGAGGTGCTGTGATGTTTAGATCTATCGCTAGGACCTCCTCGAGGTCATCTCACCGCTGAGGACCTCCCTTTAGATCTGGTCCGCTCCGGACCTCCTTTACGTGTTGTGGTCCGTTGGATCTCCCATCTACGGCCACGACCTCCCCTCACCTCGCGCATGTGAGTTGCTAAGAGGTCCAGACCTCTGGACTTCACGTCTTGGCGTGTGTGATGTTCTCTGGGAGGTCTTGAGCCGCTGGATCTGAGATCTGTGGCTCACGTCCTCCCATACCCTTGTGAGTTTTAGAAATTCGGTGAAGTCTTAGTTATAGACTGAAATAAGGTATAGACTTTAGAATTTCATATCTTCTTCGTTTTAAATCCTTTTGAGGTCATTCAAATTGTGTTAGCTCTGTCTTGAACTTAACTTTAATCCAAAAATGATTGTAAGTTGAGTTCAGCTCCAGAGCACAGCTTAGCCACTAGGTTTTAAAACTCCTTTGAATATACACTCAAAATTTATGTTTAACTTGTAAAACCCATAACTAATGCTCTGTAGGTTATTTGTGAGTAAACCCAATTTTGTTAGCTTCCTCTAATAATGAACTCACTGTGAGAATTAGTTCTGAGCATGTTGCTGTTATAGAAATGAGGACTTGTGCATTATAATTTTGTTCAAGTTCTTGTTTTTGAAAAATTATATAAAGTGCATAATAGCTCCAAATGAGATGAACTCAATTGTGTTATTCATCTCATGAGGTGCTGGTTTTACAATAAAAATCTCAGCCTCACCACTTTTCTAGAAAATGTTGCCTCATAATTAAATTAGTGAATAGTGCAGTTTGGTAATTTTTAGGGCTGAGCAGAATTGTTTTGCTCATATCTTTTGCATTGAGAATCCAAATCCATTGGTTCTTGTTGCAAAATTTCCTAAAATCATCCCCTTGCTGCTGTAGAAAATTCAGGGTATTTGGAGTTCGTTTGCTGTGCTGTCTTTGTTGCCTTTCATCGTTCTTATCGGTTCTTTATCGCTTTTCCGTTAGGTTTCGACATTTGTGGTGATCCCAGAGCGACCCTCTGCCACAATTTGAGCAACAGCAACAAGGCAAGCAGTTTGACCATTTCCCATCATGTCCCATTACTTTAGAGCTTAATACTTTGTTTTACTTCTATGTATGCATGCTACTTTGTGTTAAATGTCGTTAGTAATCCTATAGTCGCATAATCTGTAGGAATTCTTTATCCTCTACTACCAATGAGCCTAGGTTATTCGCTGTGGTTTGAGCTCGTTGGATGAGCTCTTATCACTTAGTAGTTGCGTTTCCTCTGCTTAGACATGCTTAGCTATCGGTAGTATTGGGCGATCATCGACTTAGTCGATGATCTTGATCACTCAAAATGATTATTACTCCTATATGTCCAGCACTTGTGCTTTGATTAATTGTAAAATCAAAAGCTGAAAATAAAAGATTGATTTAGACTTGGGCATATTGGATGGATGGTGCGGTTTTGGAATGTGGTGGTATGCCCGGGTCCCTAAGGACCGAGTACTTGGGTCACTAAGCCAAGCGCTTTTATGTACTAACCATGCGAGGGCATATGGAACCCCTCTTGACTAAGTACTCTAGGAGGTGTTAATTATGAGCGAGCTCGGTTGGTGTGTTTTCAAAACAAATGTATATGTATAGTGTGGGAGGGAGCATTAGCTTCCTGATAGGTCGCCTAATGTCTCCTTCTCCCGTGGGTTGTGCAGCTCGTAATTAGCATTCATCCTTTGGAAAGGTCTCGTAGGACTTAGCCGTGCACAAAGACACCTTCTAAAGTGTGCGTAAAGGAAAGGCGATCGGCGTGTGGGTGCAGTGGTACACCTGCGCAGGATAAAACTATTGAATAGCCTCGTCCTAGGTTATGGACATGCTTGGTAAGGTCGTTCAAGACTAGTCTCAAACTTTTAATTAAAACTTGATGGCTTGGTATGAATGGATGTTCATGCTATTGTTGTGGTGACTTGGGTTAGTCACTTCGAGATTGTTCTTGTTGTTGTTATTATGTTATTATCGCGTTGTTATTTCAACAATTAAAAATGCTTTGTCAAATTGCTTTCAATCTACTATGTTATTGCAAATGAAACTTGCTTTATGCTAAAATGAGTCCAAAGCCTCATCCACTTAAATCAAGCTTGCATGTAGCTAAATTATAGTTCTGTTATCTTACACGTCGTTCTTGCAGTACAATAAACAAGTTATTGTACTCATTTGCTTTGCTTAACAACTTTGTTGCAGAGAGGTAGAGCCCAAAGGGCTTTACTTTTCTGTTGTCTTGGTGGTTGGGAGAGCGACTAGCTTGGCGGTCCTGTCGATTGCCTTGTGGGCTAAAGGCACACTTGGTTGGCTCTTATTTTGGCCATCTTTATGGCACTTTTGCTTCATTGTTATCTTTTTGTAATTATTGTTATTTGGCCTAAGGGCCTCTCTTTTGTAATATCTATTCCATATTAATGTTAACTTCGGTTTGTTGCTTATGTACTATGTGTTGTATGGAATTGATGCATTCTTTTGTTGTGAGGTATGTGTACCGCATTCTGGGAAGTATACATCTCTCGAGACTGAGTTTATTTGGTTGATAATACTAGGGTCAATTGGATGACTAAGTATTATGAGCCTAATAAATCCGGGTGCTCACAAGATAAAACAAAGAAGACCTGCATTGTCACATGAAAATTGAAGGATTGCACATATGCATGCTATTTGATGACATGCAGCTTAAAACTACAAGATGTAGATGAACTACAAGATGTGATGAATGAAATTTTTTTACATGATTTATATGAACAAAAAGTTACCCACATGCAAACATGCAGAAGGCTAGCCGACCTACTGCTGGTATTTAATTAATTAAGGATAAGACGTTTATGCTGTTTGATCAAAGCCATTGACCTACGTCATATATATACTTCTAACAAAGGTTGGTGCCAAATCTGTAAGGACACATAATAGGTGAAAAAGCTATAAATTTTGAAAAAACAGTTATAGAAAATAACATATTGATTAAAGAAAAAAAAATAAATATGCTAATCTGTCACTAATTTATTTAGATTTGTTTTAGATAATAGCTTGGATTAGATCTAGGAATACAGTTTGATACAAATTGTAGCAAAGAGTCATGGCATGCTTGAAGTTATATGTACTTACAAGTTTCAGTGAAAATTTAAATTCCGAATTTAAAATGGTTGTCGTCATCATGAAAAATTAGATCTTTGATTTTTTTTTTGATTTTAACAGTTCACAACTCATGAGTAAAATTTCAAAATTAAAACTTTATCATCCACATTGAAACAACTTTGGTGTTAAAAACTAAAAAAATAGCACTAAAAACATTGTTTAAAACATGTTGAGGACTAGTTATCTTATTAAAGTAGAGTCAAAAGAAGCCACCACGTTCGCTCTTAAGGGCTAGAAAATCCCACGTTAATTGGTAGAAAAAGAGAAAGATCTACACCGTCGATCGTCGTGGTTCCAGATTATAACGGTCTAGATTAAAAGAAAGAGTCCATGTCAAGTGCAATAAAACTGAAATTCAGAATAAAAAATGAAATAAAATAGGCAGTTTAATTTCCATACAAGTTCCTAAGTAAAATATTCCATGTCAAGTACCATTAAACTGAAATTCGAAATAAAAATAAAATAAAATAAGCAATTTGATTTCTATACGAATTCCTAAGTAAAACCCTAAATAATTATAATTCGGAATAAAAAATAAACAAAAATGGCAATTATATCTCGTATACAAAATCCAACAAAAAGATGAAATTCGAAATAAAAAATAAAACAAAATTAGCAATTTGATTTCAATACAAATTCCAAAGTAAAATCCTAAATAATTGTATTTCGAATAAAAAAATAAATAAAAATTAGCAATAGGATTCGGATGCAATTCCAATAGAGAAGAGCTAAAATTCAGAATAAATAAATTTAGCAATTTGAATTTCATATGAATTCCAAAGTAAAATCCCAAAATAACTAAAATTCTTAATAAATAAATTTAGCAATTTTATTTGTATATGAACTCCAATAAAAATAACTGAAACATTAAATAAAACTAAAAGTTATAACGAGGTCGACACGAATGGTGTCGGAGGAGACACAAAAGAAATGATCACCATGTTCTCTCCCATGGTTACGTATTTCTATTGTTGCTTCCTATCGAATAAAAATAAAAAATAATTGAAATTTTGAATAAAAATACAATTTATAACGACGATAGCACGAATGGTGTCAAAGGAGATCACGAAAGAGTGCAATGGCATCGATTTGTCCTACAAAAAGATATTGCCCCACAGGGAAACAAAGAGTCGAGACAGTGACGACGGAGATGAGGACAATGTCGTGCTGCTCACCTTAGTCGCTCAATGAGGACAATACCGCATTGCTCGCTAGAGCCATATTGAAGAGAAAGTCCAGTGTTGAAGGAGTTAAGGATCGCGATGACAAGTGGTGAGCGTCGGCGTTGTTGAAGAAGTTAGTGTCCAAAGGAGCTTGATGATGGGAAAACCCTGGTAGAGAGGAGATGAAGCTTTGCATTGACGTCGAGCTATGGAACATATGAGGTCATCAGGTAGCTAGGAGTGTACCTTCACTAGTGAGGAACACGTCGCCACCGGTGACGATGAAAAGATTCTCCATATCGGTAGACAACAACTAAAGCTGACACACTGAGATCAGTGATGGGAGGTAGTCACAGTTAGTGAGGAAGCCACAACGTTGAGTTGAACAACATCGAAGAAGAGGAGCGACTGACTCGAGAGAAGAGGACATCGAGCATGTATAACATCATGCATGCATTTGTACGAATAGAAGCGCGAGTGTACGGAGGTAGAAGAGCAAAAAGCTTGGAGTAGAGATAGCACAGTCGTAGGAAATACGCTTGGGGTCATCGGAAAGAGCATGCCACGTGTCCCCGGCTAGAATCGACGATAGTTACATGTGTATGCGTGTTGATGTCGCAATGGCTGGCATGATGAATAATTGGGGAGAAATAGACTTAATATAACTAGTGATAAAGTATTGTATTGGAAGAGGTAGCAACTGAGAGGGATCGATTAAGATTTGGGGTTACTGTTAGAGGTTGAAGCAAAAAAGTTGTAACAACGAAAAGAGATAGAAGGCAGACGGTTTGGTGGGGCAGCCAGCGTGTGATGGAAGGTAAGTTCAATGTAGGTCGCTCATGATGCCTTGGTATATGCGTAAGTGTAACATCCCAATTTTTCGGCATCTTTTTGAAGCTTTAAAAATAATTTTTTTATTTGTATTTTATTGAACTAATTTAAAGCTTAATTTAAAATTTTAGAAAATAAAAAAAATTAAATGATTAAAATAAACTTCAATTAAATGCTAAATTATTTTATTCAATCTATGCAGGTTCCAAGGATTTTTCTTGAATTTTATGAATTTATTTCATTTTTCTCTTTTTCTCATACGAACTTTGATTCCGTCGATTCTTGTTCCTAAATTCATCTAAATTCTTAATCCCTCTATTAGTACTAATTTTATATTTTCTAAATCCAGGTGGCGGAGATTTCTCACAAACAAGCTTGACCCGAACGTCAATCTCTGCTTGTAAAACATCTGTACAAACAGATAAGACCTTCATTAGATCACTTTGAGAAA
The DNA here is from genome assembly GCA_036346405.1 of Phyllostachys edulis. NCBI lineage: Eukaryota > Viridiplantae > Streptophyta > Magnoliopsida > Poales > Poaceae > Phyllostachys > Phyllostachys edulis. The sequence goes on from CM070562.1 coordinate 72,146,855, forward strand.
GACCAAATCGAGAACTAAGTCGAAGATTCACTTACTCTCCTTATAGTCCCTGGTCGGGTTTTGTGGCCCCATATACCTCCACATAGGAGGTACTCGTTTCTTCAAAGAGCTAATTCGACGTGTGATGAAATCCTTCACCACATGCCATCCGGTCAGCCCCTCCTCTTTCAAGTCCTTGATGGCTTGATGTAGGGAGCAATCCGACCAAGATCATTAGGAGTCGAATCCCAGGAAGGAATCATCTCGTCCTTTGAATTTTTTTTATCTAACGATGGAGATAGCTCTTAATGCCCATGCATTGATCCCAATCCCTGGAGGACAGTCTCACCAATTCAAAATTAGCAATAGGATTCGGGTACGAATTCCAAGAGAGAATAGCTAAAATTTGGAATAAAAAAATGAAATTTGCAATTTGATTTCCATACGAATTCAAAACACTACTACAAAAATGCTAATACTAGACGCCTGATCACAAACGGTTCATCGAAACTATCTGTATTAAACACAATCATGGACGGTTTTTGTTTAGCGACCGTCTGTGTTACTTTCCGCGCTAAAAACCGTCTGTGAAGAGCTAATATCATAGACGGTTCATGTTGAAAACCGTCTGTGAAGTATCACAGACGATTGTGATATCGTCTGTGATACTTCACAGATGGTTTTCAATATGAACCGTCTGTAATATTACCTCTTCACAGACGGTTTTTGTTGAAAACCGTCCGTGATAATTAACTCATCACAGACGGTGTAGTGTACATAGCTCCTCAATAGAGTCTTCTTAATCTCCATCTCTAGCGCTACGGCAATCGCGGGAGATCTCCAAGCCCAATGAGTCCATCGCCACTCTGTGCTCGGTTTGAGTATCGCCTCACCTCACTGAGCCCACTCGTGTGGTCCATTTCAGCTATTGTCGCCAATGCCGAGCTATCACCGTGGACCTCTCTGTCACCGCCACCGCCATTGACGCCAACTCTTCTCCGGTGAGTCCTCGACCCCCACCAAAGTCGATTTCCCCACCTATATGTCCCCCTGAAGCTGTGCATGTGCTTGGTTTCAATTTATTTCCACCGAGAAGACCTGTCACCGAGGAGCGTGCCACCGTCGCCTTTGTTCACCGACGACCAGCCACCTTGGACCTTTCCTGATTTCATTGACACCATCCTCGTGATCGAGGTGAGCTACTGGAGCATAAGCATCCTTTAATTTGAGTAGTTTCAGGCGTTTTTGCCGAAATCGCTAGTGAAGCCCATGGTGCTACCACATGACATCACTGTTGGCTCGCCTTAGGCGACCTTAGGGCCCCGAGCCACGACTATTAGCAATGTGATGTCACCCTGAGCCCAATTTGAGCTTCAAATCCTACAGTTTTTAATCATTTAGTTAATAAACTAACGAGTCTATGATATGTGGGACCGCCATAGATTCTATAAATAAAATCATGAAATAAAAAATGAGTCACTGATAAGTAGGGCCCACATGTAAGTTAATAAAATCCAAAAATATATAAAAATGAAAAAAGCCACCTTTAGTTCAGAGAAAAATACACTTTCTCTGTTGGAAAGTGTAATTAAGCCTCAGAAAATATGATTTCAAAGTCACCCCTTTATTTATTTCTAGGGTTTTCAATACGAACCGTGCGATGGACCAAAGCTGGATGTACGTCGAGAACCGTGTGAGTGAAGAGTACATTAATGGCTCGTCTGCTTTTACAAGAGCTGCCGAGGAGGATATGTTGAATAAGGGGGCAGAATATATGTACTGTCCATGCATTGACTGCGAGAATCTAAAGATGTTTAAGAACCGAGCGCAGATCGAAGCATACTTGATTCGAAGGGGTTTCAAAAAGGGTTATACACATTGGACCAGTTACGGTGAAAAGCATATTATACAGGAAGTCAACGATATGCCACCGGATGATGTCGATTGTGGTTCCAATTTGGATAGGCTGTACGATGACACTCTAGATTAGATGCTTCGTGATGCAGAAGGGAACTGTGATGAGAGGGAGTATGTTAAATTCCATGGCTTGATGGAGGACTCGGAGAAACCTTTGTTCTTGGGCTGCAAGCCAGAATACCCAAGGTTGTTATCCGTGCTTGAACTACTGAAATTGAAGACAAGCAACGGTTGGTTCGATAAAAGTTTCACGGGGCTGTTAGGTCTCTTAGCGGACATGCTTTTGGAGGGAAACTGGTTGCCCAAAACCATCTACAAAGCCAAGAAGGTTCTTTGTCCATTGGGAATGGAAATAGAAAGAATACATGCATGTCCGAACGACTGTATCCTCTACTGTAGCAAATATACAAACATGCATGTATGTCCGGTGTGCAACGCATCCCGATACAAGCTTAAGAATCAATCTGATGACGATGAGGGAATCGAGGTGAAGAAAAGACCTCCTGCTAAGGTGGCGTGGTATCTTCCTGTAATTCCTCATTTGAAGCGGTTTTTTGCGAACCCAAAGAATGCAAAACTGTTGCATTGGCACTCAGAGGAGCGTAAGAATGATGGAAAGCTAAGACACCCTACTGATTCCACCCAGTGGAGAAACATCGATAGGAGGTTTGCAGACTTTGGTGCGGAACCGAGGAATATAACGTTTGGATTGAGTATAGATGGAATGAATCTTTTCGGTAACATAAGCAACCGACATAGCACTTGGCCCGTGACGCTCTGTATCTATAACCTTCTTCCTTGGTTGTGTATGAAGCGGAAGTATATTTTACTGTCGATACTTATCCAAGGGCCGAAGTAACCTGGGAATGATATTGATGTGTACCTAGCACCATTGATGGAAGATCTAAAAATACTACGGATTGAAGGGGTATAGGTATGGGATACATATAAACGAGAGAACTTCACTTTACGTTCCTTGTTGTTCTGCACCATAAATGATTATCCTACCCTTGCTAACCTGTTGGGCTAGAGTATAAAAGGGGCTAAAGCTTGTACTCACTGCTTAGATGATACCGAGAGTGTGTGGCTGAATCACCTGCACAAAACCGTGTACATGCGTCACCGTTGGTTCCTTCGGAGGGCTCACCCATACCGCAAGATGAAGAAACAATTTGACGGAGAGAAGGAGGACAGTTTAGCTCCAAGGCATTTAAGCGAAAAAGAGGATTATGATATGGTTAACAATTTATATGTTGTGCTTGGAAAGGGACGTAAAATGAGGACCCGTGACAAGAACATCTGGAAGAAGGGATCAATATTTTGGGACTTACCTTATTAGGAGCACCTAGAAGTTCACCATTGCATCGACGTCATGCACATAGAGATGAATGTATGTGACAGCTTGATTGGACACTTACTGAACATTCGTGACAAAACAAAGGATGGTGTCAACGCACGGCTTGACTTAGTCGATATGGACATCAGACCTGAATTAGCACCAACAAAGATCGATAAAGGACGAATGTACTGTAGGATCGTAATGGCAATCAGAAGGGGGGCGGGGTTGAATGATTGCAGCGAACTGACCCCCTAATTCCAACTTCTTCTTGTGTGCAAGAATTTCAGCAACTTCTCTGTTGACACTTGAAGAGCTTCACAACCGAGACCACCTCAGCGCACAGGAAGAACACCAAATCAAGAATCAAAGTAGAAAGAATCTGGACTTTATATATCAAAACTTGATTTGTGTCTACAAAGTGCTCAACAAGCACCCCTCAAAGCCCCAATTCGAAGGACATCTAAATCACAGCAACAGCAGCAAGCTATGATCTCAAAAACATCTAAAAACCCCACACAAGGCGCACCCTCTGCCTCTTCTTATAGCCTAGGGTCCTATCCATGTCCAACACGACACCAATACGGACTCTATCTCAAAACAATCAAATTTGGAACTCCTTCCAATTCTGTCTTTGCAAAACTCCACGCTGTAAGCCTCCAAGACTACATCCCGTAGCTTCCAGCGTGCACCCCTTGATCTCCACGTGCTCCAGCGCGATCCAAACCACCTCTTGACATCCACGACTTCCAAGACCTCAGATTCCCCATCCTAGTCCGAGTCCAATCCCGCACCGACCGTGATTCGTCCTCAACACCTAACCTACACATGCACAGATCAAGGAAACCAATTCTTGGCACAAGTTCTCCAACTTGACCATCCATTAGCTCACTCACACCCATCAACACTATCATGCATCATACAACAAGATATAGCTCACGAATTTAACATAACCTCAGTCAAATCCCCAAAATGACAACTTCCCAAAGCATAATCGAACTCTCGCCATTATATCGGTACTCTTATCAAGACACGCGTCGTCGTCAGCTCAAAGCATCATGGAACTACCGCTCATCGGGAAAACTCAAGATCTTCCAAAAACAAGCTCTCTGGAATTTCCATACCGCAACCTTGCGGTCATACCTTTGTGCGGTACTACCGCCATTCAAATTGCGGTATTATCGTCCTGCGGTCGTACCGTTTCACAGCTGCGGTACTACCGATTTTGACTTAATAGTACCTGACAACACGATACTACCGCGTTCATCGGTGATGCGAAGTTTGGCAAAACTTCTCATGAACCTCAAAGAAGCACGAACAGCAGATGAGTTGGCGATCGGACCGTGCTTCACAAATTCGAATCTAAAAACAACAGAGCAAGTCCGAGATGATTTCATTAAATCGATCTCAAATCAACGGCTCATAATGCTTTCATCTCGGGACGGTGCAATGTTACATCAATAACGGTAGTCGATTTCAGATCAAAGGCTCACATTCCTTGAGGAGTTCAGACGGTCCGAACATTCATCTCAATATCAGCCGTTAGATCAAGATCTAACGGTTCGAGCAAAACACCATTCAGAAACAAAGACTTGCGGTACTACCGCTGCGTACCCGCGGTCATACCGCGCTTCGGTAGTTCCACATGTACAAAGCCGGTACTACCGATAATCCTGACAAAGGTTGATTTTCAACAGAACTTAACAGAGCTCTGAACCAAGTCACCACGGCAAGTCTTAAGGACAATGTATTCAACATTTAAGTACTGAGACTAAGTCTAGCTTATTGTCAATGTGTTCATCATGAAATATCATGACCAAGGACCTCTTGGCCTTACAATCTCCCCCTTGATAAATACATTGACAACACTTTCAATATCAAGAAAAGAATGAGAAGTGACAGAAAGTGTCAAAGAGTCAAAACTACCAAGTAAAGTGAATTGTAGCTGAAAGACTTCCTCTTAAGACTAGAAAAACAAAATTTGTCTCATTTTTCTCCCCCCTTTGGCAATGTGATCATCAAGAGCAGAAAGAGAAAAGAGCATGAAGGATAAAAGTCCAGAAGCTTTTTGCAAGTTAATGTACTGAATTAGCCAAACCAAATTGGTTGAGTAGAGCTAACAGGATCATATCAATGCATTTACCATATAGCAATGTCCAGACAAGTATTTCAAGGTGATGAGATAATTTAGATGCATGACAGGCATATCACACAATGACTAAAAAGATTATAAGATCACAGTTAGAAGTCACCAAAAAGTGAAAAGCCAAACAGTGAGACCAACTTTAAAAACTGGATGAGCTACAGTCACATGAATCATCCTTTTGCTTCACTTTCAATTTTTATGCGCATGTGGTATGCTTGGAGCATACATCTTTTCCAGGGTGGTATGCTTGAAGCATACTTCTTTTGATTAAGGCACTTTTTGTGCATTTTTTATTTCAAAAACACATAGCTGGGTATGGCATGCTTGAAGCACACTTCTTGTCATTTGAGCACTGTTATGTACCCCTTTTTTTGTTTGATACACAGCTATGCATGGCATGCTTGAAGCACATATCTTTTCATATTCTTTTTCTCAACCCTTTTATCTTTTAAAACATGCCAAATTGAGTGAGCAACACAGGACTGAAAAGAAGGACCTTTTTGCTTCAAATCCAAGACTTAAAATAGGACTCACAAATCAGCTTATCCTTTTCAATAAACAACACAAAGTGATTCCAATAATCAAACTAGTCAAAGGTTTCAGCTATGTCATGCTTTAGTTATTTATGTAGCAAGTTTATTAGACCAGTCCAGATCAAGGCTACATAGCACATGAATAAATATGATAAAGATAGCTCAATTACTCTTTTGAAATCAAAGGCTTGACTTAAATAAAAAGCAAGAGTTTCTGAAATTTCACACAGCTCCCCCTCAAAATAAGCCCATAGGATGAACAACACCCAATTCACTCTGCAAATGAACAAAACAAGAAGTATCAAGCGGCTTAGTGAAAATATCAGTAAATTGGAAATCAGTCTCAACAAAGTGGAGAACAATATCACCTTTTTCCACATGATCTCTGAGAAAGTGAAATCTGATATCAATGTGTTTGGTTCTAGAATGTTGCACTGGATTTTTAGCAATGTGAATAGCACTAGTGTTGTCACAATAAAGTGGAACAGTACCCAATTCTAAACCAAAGTCTCTAAGAGTAGAAGAAATCCAAAGGACTTGAGAGCAGCTAGTAGCAGCAGTAACATACTCAGCTTCAGCAGTTGATTGAGCAACAGAGGATTGTTTTCGTGAAGACCAAGACACTAGTGATGTGCCTAAAAAGTGACAGGTGCCAGATGTACGTTTTCTATCAATCCTACACCCCGTAAAATCACTATCGGAGTATGCACTCAAAGTAAGACAGGATGAAGATGAATAGAAAAGTCCAAATTCTAAAGTGGATTGAAGATACCTGAGAATTCTTTTCTTTGCTCGATGAGAAGCACGAGGTGAAGCTTGAAATCGGCGCATACATACAAACAAAGTGTATATCCGGCCATGAAGCAGTCAAATAGAGTAGAGATCCAATCATACTCCTATAGTCTTTTTGATCCACTGCCTCACCTTCCTCATCTGGGTCAAGAACAGTTGTAGACCCCATTGGTGTAGAGATGGGTTTGCAAGTTGCCATGTCAAAACGCCTAATGAAGTCTTTAGTATACTTGGTTTGATGAATGAAATTGCCTTGCTTGGTCTGTTTACTTGCAGCCCTAAGAAGTAAGTTAATTCCCCCATCATACTCATCTCAAACTCCCTGCTCATAGTATCTGAAAACTTGGAAACCAAAGCATGAGAGGAGCCCCCAAAGATGATATCATCCACATAAATCTGAACAAGTAATAGATCATTGCCATGTTTAAAAGTGAAAAGAGTTTTTATCTACCTTGCCCATTTGAAAATCATATTTTAGCAAAAACAGCTTAAGCCTCTCATACCAAGCTCGAGGAGCTTGCTTCAAACCATACAAAGCTTTTGAGAGTTTGTAGACATGATTAGGAAACTTAGGATTTTCAAAACCAGGTGGTTGCTTAACATAAACTTCTTCCTCAATGTAGCCATTTAGAAAAGTACTTTTAACATCCATTTGAAACAATTTGAATCCTTTAGATGCAGCAAAGGCTAAAAGAATTCTAATTGCTTCAAGCCTGGCTACAGGGGCAAAATTTTCACCAAAATCGAGACCCTCCACCTGAGAAAATCCTTGAGCAACAAGTCTAGCCTTATTTCTCACAACAACACCATCCTCACTTTGTTTATTTTTGAAAACCCATTTAGTTCCAATTACATTATGTCCATGAGGAGGTTCAACTAAGGTCCAGACTTTATTATGCTCAAAGTTTTCTAATTCTTCATGCATGGCATTGATCCAAGACTCATCAGATAAAGCGTGACTTACATCATTAGGCTCAAAAGAGGCAACAAAAGTAGAATGAGCATGAGAGTCAGGAGAAGTAAACTTAGAACGTGTTACCCTTTCATGAATATCACCAATCATCAATTCTGGAGGATGAAGTCGCTGAATCCTCAAAGGTGCAGAAGGTTCTGAACTGTCTTCAATATTTTGAACATCCACTTGTGGTGGCGCAATGCAAATGATAGTAGGAGCTTGATCTTGGCAGTTGATGGCATGGGAGAAAAGTCATTACCAAAATCAAGATCATCTTCTTCATTAAGGAATATGCTTTCAGACTCCCCCCGAACTTGTGTACCTGAAATGTCAGTTCTAGAACAAGTACTGACCTCATTAAAAGTAACCTCACAAGTCTCAATGATTTTGTTAGTTTCAAGATTAAGCACTCGATAGCCACGAGAGTGAAGAGGATATCCAAGAAATATGCCATCAGTTGATCTAGGTTCAAATTTATTCAGATTACCATGCTTAAGAATAAAATATTTGCAACCAAAAACTCTGAAGTGAGAGACACTGGGCCTTTTGCCAAATCTCAACTCATAAGAAGTCTTGTGCAAAGAAGCTCTTAAAAATACTCTATTAGAAACATGACAAGCAGTTGAAATAGCCTCTGCCCAATACTTCCTAGGAGTGGCATGTTCATCAAGCATGGTTCTTGCCATCTCAACCAAGGTTCTATTTTTTCTCTCAACTATACCATTCTGTTGAGGAACACGTGGAGAGGAAAATTGATGTTCCAAACCTTGTTCAGAGCAAAAGGAAGCAAATAAGGAATTCTTAAACTCAGTACCATTATCACTTCTTATTACTTTCACAGGACCATTTAATTCATTATTCAATCTGAGAAATAAATCCTTGAAATAACCAAAAGCTTCATCCTTAGATACCATAAAATACACCCAAGAGTACCTAGAGTAATCATCAACAATCACAAGAATATACCACTTACCACCAACAGATTGAACTCTTGAGGGACCTACAGTGTCCATATGCAACAATTGTTCAGGGCCATCTGTGATGATTACAGAAATAGGAAAATGTGGAGCAGCAACCATCTTACCATGTTGACAGGGAGAACAAACCAAATCTTTCTCACTTTTCAATTTCGGCAGCCCCCTAATAAGATCAGTTCCACTAATACGAACAAGATGATCAAAACCAATATGTCCTAGTCTACGGTGCCAGAAGAAAAGATCTCTGGATTCAGAAGCTACCAAACATCTAACCTTAGGTGAGAAGGAATGATTAAAATCAGCTTTAAAAACTCTCCCTAATCGAGTGATATTAAAGACAAGATCTCCAGAGGCATCTAAAACCCTGCAAGCATGTTTCTTAAAGCTTACCTCAAGATTTTCTTCTATCAATTGTGAAACCGAAGGCAAGTTGTATTTCAATTTACTTACCAAAGCAACATCTTTTAGAATGAACTTGTCATTAACTCGCACAGTACCTTTTGCCATCACAATTCCAGTTGAAGCATCCCCAAAAGTAATCAATTCACCTCTGGATGCCTTAGTGAGGGAGGAGAACCAGTTTGAATCACCTGTCATGTGTCTTGAACATCTTGAATCAACTAGCCAAATGTTCCCCTTCCTCAACTGCTGTATCTACATTAAGCAAATATTGGTCTCACAGTATTGGGGTTAGTAAGACATGATTTAGGAACCCAATACTATGACACACGATGAGTAGGAGCAACAAAAGCATTTCTGTTTTCTACATGCTGTCGGTCTGACAATTGATTAGGTGCCATTTTGACTAATTGTGCAGCGGTTTGTTTAGTGAAGACAAAAGGAACATGAAAATTCTTTCTCAAATTTATCTCTCTTTTCTTTCTTTGCTTTTCGAAAGCAAAAGCGGACAAATGACCTTCTTTACCACAAGAAGTGCATCGACTTTTCTTGATAAGAAATTTTAGTTTTTCTCTTTACATTGCTTACTTTGGTAATAAGATCCTTTGCAAAACCAAAGCAGATTTGAACACAACATGTTTAGGTTCGACTCAATTTCAAATTTTTCGTGTTCAAGAAGCTTAAGAACTTTGGGAGGATGATTCTTTGCATGAGCAATGAAATTAAAACCTAGACCTTGTTTTTAGAATTCACTATTGATCTGTCTAGAATCATGTTCAGATTTTTCTTGCCAAAAGAAAACCTCTCCAAAGTGTCTTTAAGATATTCATTCTCTTTAGCCAATTCAGGACAAGTAGTGCACTTAACAAAACTATTCAAGATTTTCTTAGAAGCAACAGACTGAGCCATTTTTTCTTTTTCAGCAAACTCACTTAATTGTTTAGTCAAAGCATTAATTTCAGTTGTGAGTTTAGGACAATTTATGCAAGAAAGTGTCTCATGGTAAAGCATTTGTTGTATAGAATCCTGAGATGACTTTAATCTAGCTTCTAGCAGTTCACAATTAAAGCAAGTCTTAATTTGAGCATTCACAGTACTTGTCTCTAAACAAGATGAACTAGACTTCACTTTTTCAATCTCAACAGAAGCAAGTTTCAGCTTATCATCACATGAGTTATGCGCCATTTTTAACTCTTCAAATTCAGCATGAATTGATCTAGCAAGTTTTAATTCAGAATGCAAAACTTGGCATGATTCACATGATTCATCATCAGGAAAAGCAGCCTTAAGTCTATCAATTTCAGAATTCAAGCTATCAACAACAAGGTCATGTTTCTTTGCTTTCTTTTTGTATTTTTTAAGCTCATTTGTCAATTTCAGTACAACACGTGATAAATGAACATAAGAGGTTTTACCTCATCGTGGTCCTTTGAGAGATCATCATCATCATTAGTTTCTTCACTACTTGCCATAAAGCACATCCTGTGAAATCGGCCTCTTTTGCCTTCTTGTGATCATCCTCGTTGTCATTTATGCTCAATCAACATCACTTAGCCCAATCTCCTCAAGAGCTGAAAGCACCTTGTTGACAGCTTTACGATAATTTTGCTTTTTGCTTGAATCAAATTTGAATTTTGAACGCCGAGCTGGTGCTTTGTCCTCCTTGGCTTCTTTTCCTCTCGACTTGGGACAATTTACTTTTATGTGGTTTGGCTCACCACATTCAAAGCATCCGATTGGACCTCCTCTTCTCCTTGCTCTGACATTATTGATTGCTTTAGTCACCCTATTTGAGAAGAGTACAAGCTGTTCTTCTGGGATCTCCTCCAATTGTTCATCTGAAATAGCACTCAAGGAGAGACTAGAAGGACTTGATGAACTGTCAATTTGGTTAGTCACTAAACCCAAAGAATTTGACTTATTTATTCTGGCCAAAATATCAATCTCATGTGTTTTCATCTTGGAATAAAGATCATTTAATGTGAGTGTTTCCATATTAACAGAGTGATTGATTGTAGTGACTAGGACCTCCCAAACAGACATATCCAAAGCATTCAAAATCTGTCTAGCATTGTCAGAATTAGAATAAATCACATCAACAGATTGCAAATCACTAATGATTTTATTGAAGCGATCAAAAGTGCATCTCAGATTCTCCCGGTTTCATCTCAAACTTAGAATACTCCTTTTTGAATTGATTTTGACAAACACCTTTAACAGATTTTGAACCTTCATGATAATCAGCAAGTGTTGTCCAAATTTTGTTAGCAGATTTTATATTAGCAATTCTAACAAACTCATTCCTACTTAAACCTTGTAACAAAATATTTCTAGCCTTAGCATTTGCTTCAACATCGCTAGTTGTTATTGTTGGTAATCACAAAGAGCTCCTCATAAGGATTTTCAACTTTTGCGGATGACATTACCTTGTGCTTGCGTAAAGACCACCATGCGTGTCTTCCAATAGATGTAATCCGATCCATCAAAATATGGTGATTTACCCGAGAATCGATCTCGATCCGATGCCATTGCAACCCCGCCCGATACCACTTGTAGGATCGTAATGGCAATCGAAGGGGGTTGAATGATTGCGTGAATTGACCCCTAATTCCAACTTCTTCTTGTGTGCAAGAATTTGAAGAACTTCTCTGTTGACACTTGAAGAGTTTCTGGCAACCGAGACCACCTCGGTATACAGAAGAACACCAAATCAAGAATCAAAGTAGAAAGAATCTGGACTTTATATATCAAAACTTGATTTGTGTCTACAAAGTGCTCAGCAAGCACCCCTCAAAGCCCCAATTTGAAGGACATCTAAATCACAGCAACAGCAGCAATCTATGATCTCAAAAACATCTAAAAACCCCACACAAGGCGCACCCTCTGCTTCTTCTTATAGCCTAGAGTCCTATCCATGTCCAACATGACACCAATACGGACTCTATCTCAAAACAATTAGATTTGGAACTCCTTCCAATTCTGTCTTTCCAAAACTCCACGCCGTAAGCCTCCAAGACTCCATCCCGTAGCTTCCAGCGTGCACCCCTTGATCTCCACATGCTCCAGCGCGATCCAAACCACCTCTTGACATTCACGACTTCCAAGACCTCAGATTCCCCATCCTAGTCTGAGTCAATCCCGTCACCGACCATGATTCGTCCTCAACACCTAACCTGCACATGCACAGATCAAGGAAACCAATTCTTGGCACAAGTTCTCCAGCTTGATCATCCATTAGCTCACTCACACCCATCAACACTATCATGCATCATACAACAAGATATAGCTCACGAATTTAACATATCCTCAGTCAAATCCCCAAAATGACAACTTCCCAGAGCATAATCGGAACTACGCCATTACATCGGTTACTACCGCACGTGGTCGTCATCTCAAAGCATCTGCGAACTACGCTCATCGGGAAAACTCAAGATCTTCCAAAACAAGCTCTCTGGAATTTCCAGACCGCAACCTTGCGGTCATACCTTTGTCTTGGTACTACCGCCATTCAAATCTATGGTATTACCGCTCATGGGTCGTCTGCTTTCACAACAAGGTACTACCGATTTTGACTTAACAGTACCTGTCAGAAGCTCTCTTTTTGAAAAAAAAAACAAGTACGGTACTACCGCCATTAACACACCGGTACTACCGGACAACACGGTACTACCGCGTTCATCAGCGGTACGAAAGTTTGGCAAAACTTCTCATGAACCTCAAAGAAGCACGAACGGCCCAAATGAGTTGGCCGATCGGACCGTGCCTCACAGCCGTCAGATCTAAAAAACACTGTAGCAAGTCCGAGATGATTTCATTCGTCAGATCTCAAATCAACGGCTCACAATGCTTTCATCTCGGACGGTCCGAATGTTACATCAATAACAGCCGTCAGATTTCAGATCAAAGGCTCACATTCCTTGAGGAGTTCAGACGGTCTGAACATTCATCTCAATATTAGCCGTTAGATCAAGATCTAACGGTTCGAGCAAAACACCATTCAGAAACAAAGACTTGCGGTACTACCGCTGCGTACCATGATCATACAGCGCTTGGTAGTTCAAGACGCATAAAGCCGTACTACCGATAATCCCGACAAAGGCCGATTTTCAATGAGAACTTAACAGAGCTCAACCAAGTCACCACAAAGAAGTCTTAAGGACAATCTATTCAACATTTAAGTACTGAGACTAAGTATAGCTTATTGTCAATGTGTTCATCATCAAATATCATGACCAAAGACCTCTTGGTCTTACACGTACCTTCCCCCTGCTTGTTACACTCTGTCCAAGGCTGAGAGAACTGAACTATGCCAGTGCTTGCATGGTGTAAAAGTTCTGTCCGGTTACTCCACCAACATGATATGATATGGTTAACCATTTAGATGTTGTGCTTGGAAAGGGACGTAAATCGAGGACCCGTGAGAAGAACATCTGGAAGAAGAGATCAATATTTTGGGACTTACCTTATTGGGAGCACCTAGAAGTTCACCACTACATCGACGTCATGCACGTAGAGATGAATGTATGTGACAGCTTGATTGGTCTCTTACTGAACATTCATGAAAAAACAAAGGATGGTGTCAACGCACGGCTTGACTTGGTCGATATGGACATCAGACCTGAGTTAGCACCAACAAAGACCGATAAAGGACGAACGTACCTTCCACCTACTTGTTACACTCTGTCCATGGCTGAGAGAACTGAACTATGCTAGTGCTTGCATGGTGTGAAAGTTCCGTCCGGTTACTTCGTCATCATGAAGAAACTTGTTTCGATGGAAGATTTGAAGTTAATTGGCATGAAGTCTCATGATTGTCATGTGCTGATGACACAAATGCTCCCTGTTGCAATTAGAAGTATTTTGCCGATCAAGGTCCGAGAGACAATCATGTGGCTGTGTTATTTCTTTAACACAATTGCCTAGAAGGTCATCGATCCCAAAGGACTAGATGCTCTGTAGGACGAAGTGGTGATGACTATATGTGATCTTGAGATGTATTTCCCTCCATCGTTTTTCGATATCATGGTCCATCTCATTGTTCACATTGTGAGGGAGATAAAGATGTGTGGGCCCATGTTCCTACGTAGCATGTACCCGTTCGAGAGGTTCATGGGAATTCTCAAGTCCTATGTATGGAATCGATCTCGGCCGGAGGGCAGCATCGTCGAAGGTTATACAACCGAAGAGGTCATTGAGTTCTGTGTTGATTACATGGCTCAGGTCGAACCGATAGGTGTGCCTCGATCTCACCATGAGGGGAGGCTCGAGGGTATCGGGACCATCGGAAGGAAAGCAATCACTTCAGATATGGATGCGTATGTTCAAGCCCATTTCACGATCTTGCAACACATGACTGAAGTGTCCTTGTATATCGACCAGCATAAGGATGTGCTTCGGCAACAGAATCCGGAGAGGCCGGATGTTTAGATCACGAGACAACACAACAGTCGGTTCAACCAATGGTTGAAGAGCGACTCGCTTGGAGCTCGTCAAGTGATATGCTGACATGGTTGGCAAAAGAACCAACATTTATAGTTGTGACATGGCAAGGATACGACATAAATGGATACACATTCTATACGCAGGCTCAGGATATAAAGAGCACTAACCGTAACAATGGTCCGTCGATAGATGCATTCAGTACTGATGGGCTGAGGAGCTCCTACTATGGGCTCATAGAGGAGATATGGGAGCTCGACTATGTGCTTTTCAAGATCCCCCCTATTTCGGTGCCGTTGGGTCCATCTCCCACAGGTGAACGTCGACAAGTGCGGCGTCACTACTGTGGACCTTGAATGTGTCGGATACAAAGACGAACCATTCGTACTCGCTAACCAAGTTGTTCAAGACTTCTATGTAACTGACCAGGCAAATAAGAAGTGCCACGTAGTTCTTCATGGAAAAAGGAGGATTGTTGGAGTTGAGAATGTAGTGGACGAGGAAGAATACAATTAATTTGACAAGTTGCCTCCTTTCGGAAACGGCATAAGGGTCGAGGAAGAACAACGTGACAAAACTAGCTACATACGTGTTGATCATCATGAAGGGCTAATTTTTAAAGATTAATTGAAAAATATATGTGTGTATATATACATTCTGATGAATGGTTAATTTTAGTTCATTTGAGCTAATTGATTTGTACTATGAAATGGATGTGCTTGTTTCTGAAATGAATATGAATTGGTTGTATATACATGTACTTGTTGTGTTTTCTACTTGTTTCAAAGGGCATGGCTAGCATTTCCTAAGGCTAGCCAATAAACAAAACTAGATTAACCAATACAAAATAATATCACAGACGGTTCCATCTACAAACCGTCGGTGATTATATATCATAGACGATTCCTTGGTAAAAACCGTCTGTGATACATCATATATCACAGACGGTTATTGATTGGAACCGTCTGTGATACATCATATATCATAAACGGTTCTACTTTAGAACCATCTATGATATCCATCCCTATTTATATTCGGATTCTAGGGTTTGCCCACGCCCCCCACTCAAACGATTAAGTTTCTCAACTCCTCCCTCCTCCCTCAAGCCCGTCACCGCTGTCCTCGACACTGCCTCCTCCTCGAGCCCGACACGACTCCTCCCCTGAGCCCGTCGCCGCCGTCCTCGACGCCGCCTCCTCCTCGAGCCCGGCGCGCCTACTCCCTCAAGCCCACCACATGTAACATCCCAAGAATTTGGTCTGTTTTAAAGTTTTAAAAGAAAAATAACCATTTAAGTTTTTCTGGTAAAGTTAAAAGCTTAATTGGATTTTCAGAGTTCAAAAACAATTTGACGTGAATAATCTCAACACTATTATCAAAATTATTTTATTTGAATTTTATGAGCTTGGATATATTTTCTAGAATTTTTCCAAGTTCATTTGCTATTTGGATTTTCTAGTATTTGATTAAAAAGAAAAACTAAATATAAATCTCAGATTTCCCTTTGACCTTAGCCCATCCGTTTCTGCTTTCAGCCCAAGCCGAAGCTCAGCCGCTCCCGTTTCTTGTCATGCACGCGCACCAAGCCTCGGTCCGTTTTGTTTCTTCTATGCGGGTGCACAGCCTGAGTAGGCCGTTGCTGTTTCTGTTCAGCCCGGGCCCACAGTTCCTTTCCTCTTCCTTGCGCGTGATCAGCCTGAGCAAGCGCCGCTTTTTCCTTTTTCTTTTGCCTCGCTGACTGGTGGCCCCATGCCCTGCGTAGTCTTCTTCCTCCTGGACTCACGAGTCCGTGCGTATCATGCGAGCAACGCCGCTAGCTCTCCCATTTCAATCTCTTCATCCAGTGCTATATAAAGCAGCGCCTTCACATCAATCTCTTCACCTCGCTCCCCTCCTCCAAAACCCTAATTTATTTTCCTCGATTTCGCTTTGGTTCAGTCGCAATCTCCGAAGACCCGAATGCCATTGGAGCGTCTTCATCGCCGGAGTTCATCGCCCATAGCGCATCTCCAACTGTGTTGTCTTCACCGTTGGGTCCGCAGCAGCGTGGTCTTCACCGTGACGCAGTTGTCATTGCTCGAGGATCCCCGAGGCGCTGTTTTCGGTTTTGTCCGACAAGCCAGCCATCGTCGTTCTTGTCGATCTACTCAACGTGAGCACTCTCGCTATTTTGAGCGTGTCATAACGTGTCCCTGCTTGATCTCATCCAATCCCCCACATCTTCTTTGCTCATGTGCAGCCAATTGGTCGCCGCCATGTCTCTCCCTTTGCTTCCGGTCATCTCGACTTTGCCCTTGCTATGGCCATCTTTAGTTCTTCCGGAGATGCTCCCTGACTTCCCTGTGACATCCGCAATTCGGTGCTCCCCTTGGAATTCCTTGGGCGCCATCCAACTCCCGAAGCCCTCGCCGCCGTGAAGCTTGTTGTCGGCCATGGCATCTGCGCTCCCTCTCTTGGCTTCTCTCTGTGCTGATGTGGCGGCCACTCAACCTCCACCTCTTTGGCCATGTCATCGTTTTGCTGGTGTGGCAGTCCAGTCATCAGTCCAGTTGGCAGACCAAAGTCCAACCCGAGTCCAATCTCTAAGAACTCAGCCCACCATACACCAAGTCAATGACCAGTGGGTCCCACTTGATAAATCCTATTTCTTTTGATCTTTTTGGCTGATAATTCTTGCTGATGTCATGCCGACATCATAATTGTCTTTTCCTTTGGAAAGATAATTCAGTAAATTCATGAAATTATGATTTTCATTATTGCATGTGATTTCAATCTTCCAAAGCTCATATCTTTTGCATCCGAACTCCGTTTGAGTCCATGCAAATTCTTAAATTCATCTAAATTTGAGATCTATCTATCTGAGATTTTTATTTAATTTTTAGAGTTTGTCTTGCCTCTATTTTTATTTATTTGGTTTATTTGCCTTGTTTGCGATTAGACGTTGATACTTTGGGAAGCTTTGAGCAAGGAGGAGTATACCAAGATCAAGATCAATCTCAGGATTTATTCCAAGGCAAGTCGTAGTCCTTTGATCATATTGAACCTATGATTTCAAAAGTATATTGTTTTATACAATTGCATGCTATTTTTTATACAAATTGTTTTGGGTTTAGTTATTACCTATTGTCATTATGCCTCCTTTGATTATTTGAATACCATGAATCCTTTGTCACCCTAGCGGGGATAATTTTAGTTGGACATATTTATATTGCCAACATGGGTAGCGTATTAATACTTAGTTCAGCTTAGATACGATGGGTTTATCATCACATGTGTCATAATGATTAATCTTGACTTAATGATATATGGAATCATAGTGGTGAGCCACTCTTGTTAAAATTTGTGGGTACCATGATGGGGTGAGTCATGGGTCTTGGTTAAACAAAATGGTTTTCACTTGGGCGAGTGGTTGGTGGATAGTGGGGGTGCGGGTTTAGCATGGATTGGGTTTGTGGTAGTCTCGCCTGAGTAACTTGTCAAGGACTTAATCCTGTGCGCTATTAAACTGGGCCTTAACCGTACAACCACATGTCTGGTATGGGATGGACCTGGCTGACTAATTAGCAATGTCTTAATTTTGGTTCTATCGTGGAAAGTGTGAGTTATGGGAAAACATATTCTCACGGAGGCGCAAGAGGGGGGCCCTGTCTGGTCGAAAAGACATTCAGTGTTGAATCCTTAGCGGGCAGAACTGGGTTAAGAAGGATCATTGTAAAGGCCTTGTCACGTGCTCTAGACTACTTACCTAAGGTAGTGAGCAGTGGTATCGACGGATGCCAAACAAACTAGAGAAGTCGTGTCATGTGGGGAAAGCTGTACAACCTCTACAGAGTGTAAACTATTCAATAGCCGTGTCATGATTATGGACGTGCTCGGGGATTTCACATGGGAGATAGAGTTTCTTTAAAATGAGTCGGAGTGTGGATGGAAAGTTCACTTGATGAATATAATGTTTGTTTAGTTCACTTGGGGGTTTGTGTCAATTGGTGAATTAGGGATTCACTTATCTTTGGTTTGGGTTGGGAAGTGAATGGGAAGTTCACTAGTCGTTTCAAAGAAATTGTTTAATTATTTATTATTGTTTTCAACTACGCATTTCAATCTATTTATTGTATTTATCGTAAATACCGCTTTTTGCAAAAGAACCATACAGCTAACCTTTGTCAGGCCATGCATGAATACTATTTGCATACATTTCCCTACGGTTTGATGAGTACATTCAAAAGTACTCATGGCTTATGCCCTCTATTTAATCAGCAGTTGAAGAACATCAAGCTACCCGAGAGTTCTTTTAGAAGGAGGACTATGAAGGTTTTGCGGATTAGGATGCGTTCTCCACTCGATTGCCTGTGGGCATGTTGATTGGCCATTTGAAGAGTTTTTTTCCGCTGCAAGAGTTTTATTTGTTTCTTTAGCCCTACGTGGCAAGTTAAGTAAAAGTTGACCATAAGGTCCAGTTATTCTTATTATTTGTTACTTGAGATCTTTTTAGTTAAATCGAATAAATGGATGGTATTTCATCACTGTTTGTTGTGTGATCTAGCTACTGATCTGGGACTAGTTCGGAAAACATAGAGGGTTCCTAAGATGCATTTTCAGGTCCCAACACCGTGCCTCCTTGTGACACCCTGATTTTCAGAGCCTTTTTGAAAAAAAAATTCAAAATAAAAAGAACCATTTTGTTTTGATGAGAATTCAAAGCTTAACCTGAAATTTCATAATGGATTTAAATTGCCTAACTCAAACTACAACTAAAGTTCCTTGAGTGGTTTGCTGAGTTATTGGAGTTTTGTTGGTCTTTCCTTCTCTGTCCATCTTTTACCCACCTCTGGCCTAGACCTCCCTTTGTCTAGGATCTAATGGCCCAGACCTCTCCTTCGTTTGGATCCAAAGGTCCAGACCTCCTTGGTGTTGTCCTCCTCTGGTCCAGACCTCCTTGGGTCTAGACCTCCCAAACGCTTGGACCTCTCTGGGTCCAATTCTCCATCTCAGGTCCTCTCTGGCTTACAACCTCTCCTTACCTTTATTGTACCTCTCCGCGTCCTTCAAGACCTCTCCATGTCCTCTAGGACCTCCTCTTACCTTTATTGGACCTCTCCGCGTCCTTCAGGACCTCTCCATGTCCTCTAGGACCTCCCCTTACCTTTATTGGACCTCCTCAGTCCCCTCTAGGACCTCCCAGGTCCTCCGGATATCCTCCTATCTATTTCCACCTCTATCAAATGTGAGTCGTCCGATTTGCATTGGACGGTTTGATCCTGGTGAGACGTTCGGATGGTCCGAACGTCCCAACTCCTCTGAGCCCTTAGATCTTCGTTGGACGGTCCGATTTGTTGTGACGTTCAGACGATCCTAACGTCCCAGCCATTTTGGACCATCCGATCTAGTTCTAAGGCTGAGATCCTGCGCTAGCTCTAATGGTCCGAACGTCCCACCCTTCCTGAGCCTTAGATCATTCTGGGTGGTACGATCGAAATCCAGCGGTCTCGACTCCTCCTTGTAAATCTGGACCGTTAAGACCTCCCCCTTGGAGATCTTAACCATCCAGACCTCCTCCTTGTAGATCTGGACCGTCAAGACCTCCCCTTTGGAAATCTTGGCTGTCCAGACCTCCCCTTTTTGGCAGATCTGATCATTAGGACCTCCCCTGGGAAATCCTAACCGTTCAGACCTCCCCTGGATTTGATCCTACGGTTCTAGACCTCCCTTGCGGGCGAGGATCTGCTCTTACCTTTGCAGACCTCCCCGTTTGTGCTTAATCTTGACTGTTGGACCTCCCCTTTGGAGATCCAACCGTCAGGACCTCCCTTGCGGGTGAGGACCTCCTCCCAGCTCTTGCGAACCTCCTCTGGTGCGCTTAATCTTGGCCGTTTGGACCTCCCCTTTGGAGATCCAACTGTCAGGACCTCCCCAGTGAGTGAGGATCTCCCCTTGTTCATTGCAAGACCTCCTCAAGGTCATTACAGGACCTCCTCCGCGGGTCTTGGCTGCCCCACTGGCCAGTCACACTCACAGTTTCTTTACCTTTGACTGAGTCCTTGGGCAAGGAAGTCTCCACAGCATTTAATGCGTGTTGTATCACATTAAATGCTCTCACCTTTGCGGTACTCACGTCATACCGATTGTCACATTCCTTGCCTACTCCCTTTGTCCTATTTACCAACTTCTGTTGACCCTATCCTGGGTCATGTGCATTGGCTCCTCCTATATATAGTTTGGGAAGCCCTCCTTTCTCACTTTCTTCTCCATTTCTCCTCTCTGTCTCAACCGAGCATACCTTAGACCTCCTCCAACCGGTCCTTGGACATCCTCTCTTGAGTCCTAAGACCTCTCCAGCGAGCTCCTAGGACCTCCTCTTGACCTTCCAACCTCTCTGTTGGTTTTGTCTTTAAGTTTATTTGGAGTTCTTTGGATCTTGTTTGAACTTTGTTTGAGTTATTTGGTTTTCACGTGTAGATTGTCAAGACCGTGGGGAGCCCGAGTTCAGTGAGGGAGAGGGAGTAGCTCAAGACTTTGAGTAAGGCAAGTTACACTCTTGATCATGTTGCACCCAATACTTCAAATTACTTATGTCGTTTTCAAAGTTGTATGCATGCTTAATTCACTAAGGTATTTCAATGCCTACCTTTAAATTCGTAGTTATGCCTACTGCTTGGCATGACCTCTATCCATGTTGAATCAACCTCATTGTCACCCTAGACAAAACCTGGTTCTTGCAATAGTGAGGACCTGTAGCTTTGAAAAAATGAAATGCTTAGACCAAAATCTTGATTTGGGAGTTTTGACCAAAAATATCACTCAATCAAAGAATTTGAGCCGTGGCATTGGTGTGCCATGGAGGCTTCGGTCTTGACATTGGTGTGTCATGGATGTTTTACTTATGGCCATGGCATTGGTGTGCCATGGAGACTTGAAAAGCAAAATAAATGAAAAATGGTTTTGATTTGGGCGAAGCTGGTTGTTTGGTTGGTGCATGTCTATGCACGGGGGTCGTGTGATCCGATGCCCCAGGGTTGAGGTTTGTCGCCCAAGTCGGTTAAGGACCGGTCTTTGAGACTCCACTTGCTAAGCCTATAATGGGCTATGCCAAAATTGTGCAACCACATGTCTCCAGTGTGGGGCGTGGGACCTGGCTAATTAATTTGTAAGGCTCTATCGTGGTTCATCCTGTGGATGCGGTGGGTTTGTCATGTTATGACTAGTTGTAGTCCCACCTAGCATAAGAGGGGGCACCCCATTAACCCTGCGGGTTTCTATCCAAAAGGGGGGATTTGCGAAACCTTAATGGGGGTGGACTGTGGTGGAGCAATGCATTGTAAAGGCCTTTTCATGTGCTCTAGACCTCTCACCAAAAAAAGTGTGAGGTGGTATCGACGGATGCCAAGCAAACTAGAGAATTCATGTCATGTGGGTAAAGTGTGCAACCTCTTCAGAGTGTAAATCTATTCGAATAGCCGTGTCCACGGTCATGGACATGCTTGCAATGTCACTCAAAGTTAGCTCTTGGTTTTGGTTTTTAAAAAGGAATATTGACATTGGTTTTGGTGGTTTAACCAAATCGGGTTTTGGGCGGGAAGCCATGTGCAGGAAAGTATCCTTCAGCATTTCAATGATGAATGCTATCCAACTGAAAATAGATTTGCAAAAATGAATTTTATCTATTGTAACATGCCTTGAAACTTAATACTTGTATTTGAAATAAAATTGGCTTTATGCAAATCAACCCTAATATGCTGTCCTTTGATATATCCCTATGCATGTCATTCTGTTAATTGACGGGTGTAACTTGCGAGCACGGTTGTTGTCGGGACCCGAAATTACCATTCAGGACCCTCTGTGTTCAACGCACTAGCCTAGGATCACGCTAGTGCACACAGTGGTAACAAATGTGGAAATCGATCCATACAAGCGAATAATAGCATAAACGAATAACTTTGATTAACAAATAATGATTTTGACCTTAAGGTCGGCTTTACAACTATTGAGCCACGCAGGGCTAACTAGAGAAATAAAGCGGCGGCGGAAAGCGAAAGCAGTAGTGGCACCCCATCGGTTCGCCATAGGCAATGGATCGATCAAGACCTCACGATCGGGCACCTTCGATGTACTCGTCCTCGAAGGTGGTGAAGACTCCTCCTCTGCTTGATTCGTCAAAACAAGCGTGAGTACACACCGTACTCATAAGCCACACCACGAGATGCAAAATATATATATCTTTGGCTTTTTACAAAGGGAGGCATTACGAGGCTCTTTTGCATAAATGCAACTTTTGCAATTGAATACAATTAATAGATTAAAGTCGGGTAAAACAAATAGACAATAATAATTTTAACAAGTTATTTCACAAAGACACACACACAAACCCTAACGAGGTTATTCACATAGCTAGATGATTTAATCACATAGCTCCTTCCCACACAATTTTATGAAAATCTACCCCTAGTGTCAAATCCCGAGCATTGTCCATGACCATGACGCGCTATTCAATAGATTAAGTTACACTCTGCGAGTTTGTACACTTTACCCACAAGATACAATTAGTGTAGCTAACACTAATCATAACAAAGCATTTCAGATACCTTATCCTACTATGCTAGGCCGTCTCAAAAGCAGGCATGTGGTCGCACAGAAGCTCGGTTCAATAGAGCACATGGTGAGGTCCTTAATTGACCAAGGCAAGACTTCCATTAACTAAACCACATAGACACACAGATTTTTAATATTCACATAGTCCACACAGTCCACCCCTTTCACACAAGATCCACCCCTTGCCTCGGTCCAAAACCTTTTACCACCTCGTTGATTTAAGTGCAACATATGCCACAAAGACACATAGTACACATAGTTTGTTCACAGGTTTCATATTCACTTAGTCAATTTATAACACGGATATACATGACAAGTGAGTCGTGGCATGGCTAAGCAATCTAATCGCAACTAACCAACCCACGTTGGTGCTACAATATTACCAACTAATTATCAACTAGGGTGACAAGGAATCAAGGCTTAACAATTACGCAAGGGAGGCATATCAATTTGGAATTAACTACTACACCCAAAAGCTTTTAAATAAATACTTGAATTAAGATGCAGTAATTTGAATTAAAATACTTTTATAAAACTGGGAAGCAAAATGGTCAAGGGCATAGCTTGCCTTGAAAAGGATCTAGGAATTGATCTTGGTCTTGGAAAGGTCCTTCTTCCTCAACTCGTCCAGCAGCGTCGAAGTCTACTCGCAAACGACACAAACAAACAAAACTAAATAAAAAAAACAGAAGCAAATAACTCCAATAAAATAATTAAAAATCTCCAATAGTTAGATCTGGATTTTAGACGAATTTAGAAATTTGAATGGATGGATTTGGAGTTAGGATTCAATTATTATGAATTTTACAAATTTTAACCTAAATTTGGAAATTAAATAAATTCTAAAGTCTAAAACTAAACTGAACTCCAAATTACATAATTATATGTTATTTAATTAGACAATAATTTTCTAAGATTTTAGCAATTTAAATCATCCAATTTGGATTTGGGATTCAAAAGATATAAATTTTACAAGTTTTAACCTATCTCTTGAATTTTAAATGAATTTCTAAATTTAAACAAAAGTCAAATTTAAATAATTTTGATTTGATTAGCTAGATCTAAATTTTATATGAATTTATAAATTTGAAACACCCAATTTGGAGTTTGGATGCAAAAGTTATGAATTTTACAAATTTAAACCTAAATATGTTATTTAACAATTTCCTAATTATTTTTCTAAAGGAAATTCTAATTATTGCATAGGTAGCGTCACGAGGATTTCAGGAATTAAAAGAATTAAAATAAAATCTGACATGTGGGACCCACATGTTGGTGACCTGACTCACAGTGGACCAAGTCCACCGAGCCGGGTTGGCGTGGCGCGCTGGCCACAGGCGTGCGTGACGCGCCCATGTGGCGCCAGCGTGCCGCAGGCGAGGGCGATGAGGTGGAGGTGGCGTGGGCGGCGGCGAGGGTGGCGCCGGAGTTCCAAAGGTCGTGACAGCGGCTCGCCGGCGAAAATGGGTGGTGCCGCGTGAAGAGGCGCTAATGCGATCCTAGGGGTGTGCTCACTGCGCGAAAACGACAGCGGTGGCGGCGGCGGCGGGTGGAAGCGGCGGGCTTTGGGTTCGACGGTGGCGCTCAATGAGTATTGGTGTCGGGAGGGGTCCGGGAGGTGGAGGAGGTGATGGCGAACGGCGGTGCACTCGGCGTCGGCAGCGGCGGCGGCAGCGGCAGATCGAAAAATTTCCACCGTGGCGAAGCTCTAAAAGCTCAAATGCGGCGGCGCTAGGGCTCGGGAGGAGGTGTGGGTTGGGGGTTCTTCTGAAGGGGGCAAAGGCGAAGCAGGGGGTGGCTTTATAGGGGTCGGGGAGCTCCGAGGCGGTGTGGCGACGTGGAGGTCGTGGCGGCGGTTGGAGCCGTCGTGGTATCGAAACCCATGGGACGAGGTCGTGGGTTGTGGCGGCGTGGTCGTGGAGGTCGTCTTGCGCACACATCACGGAGGACGCGGAGCGGTTGGGGCGTCGCTGGTGAAGCTCAGCGCTGACCGCCCATGGCGGTTGCTCGCGACAACCTTGAGACGAAGCGACGACCTGATGTGAACCCTTACGTCGAGAGAGAGAGAGAGCAGTGGCGGAGTGATCGACCGTCGTGATCAACGGTGGAGGAAGGGTTGAATGAGATGAGCAGGATCGGGCGAGGGAATTCGCCCAAACACTATTGGAGATTTAAAATAGTTTTTCCTTTTTAGAAAATAGCGAAATTCAAATAAGCAATGGAAAATAGCAAATGAACTTGGAAAAATTCGGAAAATTCAGAAAATATATCCAAGCTCATAGAATCCAAATAAAATAGTTTTGACTATTGTTTATGTTGACTTTAGTCATATTAAATTGTTTTGTTACACAAAGTCCAATATTAAGCTTTTAAATTAAATTCAAATAAATCCAAATGGTGAATTTTCTCACTACAACTATTCAAATGATTTTTTTAAAGCTCTGAAAATTGGGATGTTACAAACCTCCCCCCCTTAAAGGAATCTCGTCCCCGAGATTCAGGCTAGCTGGAGAAAAGGCTAGGGAACTCGGCTTTCAACTCTTCTTCACGTTCCCACGTTGCTTCACCTTCTGAGTGGTGGCTCCACTGCACTTTGCAAAAACGAACTGTCTTGCTTCTGGTCCGACGTTCTGCGACATCCAGAATCTTGACCGGCTGTTCTTTGTAGGTGAGGTCTTCTTTTAGTTCAATTGACTCCAACGGTGCTTGTTCTTCTGGCACACGAAGACACTTCTTCAGTTGTGAGACATGAAAGACATCGTGTACTCCTGCTAGCGATTGTGGCAGCTCTAACTGATAAGCCACTTCTCCATGGCGTTCCAAAATCCTGAACGGACCAACATATCAAGGGGCAAGTTTCCCTTTGGCATGGAACCTTTTCACACCTCTGAGGGGCGTAACTCGAAGATACACAAAATTTTCTGGCTCAAAACTGAGATCACGGCGGCGATTGTCGGCATAACTCTTCTGCCTCGATCGAGCTATCTTGATCTCTCTCGATCATGGACACTTGCTCTTACGCTTCTTGAATAATATCCGGACCAAAGATCATGCGTTAAATTTGTTTCGACCGGTTCAACGGGGTTCTCTGAGCACGACCATACAAAGCTTCAAGCGGTGACATTTGCAAAGCGGCGATAACTGTTATTGTACGAGAATTCTGCATATGGTAAACTCTTATCCCAACGAGTGGCATTTGCTAGCGCACAGGCTCTCAGCATATCCTCTAATATTTGATTAACCCTTTCAGTCTGTCCATCTGTTTGGGGATGATACGCAGTACTGAAATTCAGGTGAGTCCCTAAGGCTTCATGCAAACTCTGCCAAAATCGGGAGGTGAATTGAGATCCTCGATCTGACACTATCTTCTTAGGCACACCATGCAAACTGATAATCTTTGCCATGTACAGCTCTGCTAGACGATCTCCTGAATAAGTGGTTTTGACTGGTAAGAAATGGGCAACTTTAGTCAAACGATACACTATTACCCAAATCGAATCGTAACCCGATTGAGTCTTGGGTAAACCGGTAATGAAATCCATTCCGATTTCTTCCCACTTCCACTCTGGAATCTGCAAGGGTTGCAACAGACCTGCTGGCCTCTGATGTTCTGCTTTAACTTTCTGACACACATCGCACAAGGCAACGAACTCTGCGACGTCCCGCTTCAAATTCGGCCACCAAAACTTATTCTTAACATCCTGATACATCTTAGTACTACCAGGGTGAATCGAATACTTTGAGTCATGGGCCTCCTTCAGAATTAGCTATCTCAATCCATCAATATCTGGAACGCAGATACGTCCATTGATCCACAGTATATCCTGATCATCCACTGTGAAGTCCTTGAACTTCCCTTCTGTCATCTTCTTCTTGATGTCGGAGAACTCTGAGTCTTTCAATGAGCTTGAGCCATGAATTTGCTTCTCCAAAGTAGACCAGACTTCCAAGTTTGCTCTGAATCCTTCAGATACTACTTCTAGCTTCACTTCGAATTCCTCTTGAAGTTACGAACAAGGCTCTTTCACTTCCAAAGCATTGCGGTGGCTCTTCGGCTCAAAGCATCGGAATCGACATTGGCTTTACCGGGATGGTAATGGATTCCAAGATTATAATCCTTTATCAACTCTAGCCATCTTCTCTGCCTCATATTTAGATCCAATTGGTGAAAATATATTTCAAGCTTTTATGATCTGTGTATACCTCGCAATGATTACCGATGAGGTAATGACACCAAATTTTCAAAGCATGCACTACGGCAGCCTAATTCGAGATCATGGGTAGGGTAATTTTCTTCATGCGGCCTTAAGCGCCTTGGCGCATAGCGAATCTCTTCCTTCTTGCATCGGGACACATCCTAATCCTTGGCGTGAAGCGTCACAATAGATATCAAAATCCTTACGAATATCCGCAAAATCAAGATCTTTGAAATTTGAAGTCAAACGCTTCTTCAATTCTTGAAAACTTTCTTCACAAGTCAGGTCCAGTAAACTTTTCTCTTTCTTCAACAATTGCGTAAGAGGTTTAGCAATTGATGAAAATCCTTCAATGAAACGGCGATAATATCCTGCTAATCCCAAGAAACTGCGAATCTGAGTGACAGTCTTGGGTTGTTCCCAATGTAATACAGCTTTAACTTTACTGGGGTCAACTGCTACTCCTGCAGCTGTCATTACATGACCAAGAAAATCCACTTCCTTTTTCCAGAAATCACACTTGCTAAACTTGGCATACAACTGATGCTCTCTGAGCTTCTCTAGAATTAATCTCAAATGTTCAGCATGCTCTTCTTCTGACTTGGAGTAAACCAAAATATCATCGATGAATACGACTACAAACTTGTCCAGATACTCCATGAATACCTTATTCATCATGTTCATGAAATAGGCAGGGGCATTAGTCAGACCAAAGGACATGACTAGGAACTCATAATGTCCGTACCGCGTTGAGAAAGCGGTTTTAGGTATATCCTTAGGACAAATCTTCAACTGATGATAACCCGATCGCGAGATCAATCTTGAGAACACTCGGCTCCTTCATTTGATCAAGCAGATCATCTATCCGGGGCAATGGGTACTTATTCTTGATGGTGACTTCATTGAGGATCGGTAGTCGATGCACATTCTCATGCTTCCATTCTTCTTTTTGACGAACAAAATGGCGCTCCCCATGGCGATTTAACTAGGCCTCACAAAACCTTTCTCCAAAAGTTCTTCTATCTGTTTCTTCATCTCCACTAACTCATCGGTGGCATCCGATCGGTCTCTTCGAGATGGGTCTTGTTCTGGCACTAGATCGATGACAAACTCGATGTCACGATCCGGTGGCATTCTGGTAATTCTTACCGGGAACACATCTGGATATTCCTTGACGGTAGCACATCTTCCAGCGCGACGGTCTTGAGCTATTGACTATCAAATGCCCATTCTGCTACCGAGGTAGCTAGGAACTCCACTTTGTTTCCTTTGGTATCCTCGATTATAACGGCTCTTCGCCACAATCCAAAGACGACTTTGTGCTTGGTTAACCAATCCATGCCAAGGATGACATCTATGGTTTGGGTGTCTAGAATAATTAGGTTAGCTAGAAACTCAACTCGACTATGAGTAACAGCCCTAAACAACCCACATTAGAACTTAGCTCTGCTCGGTATTGGACTAACAGAGTTAAGCTTAAGAGCATAACTTCCAACTTATTCTTAGTTGCAAAAACTCCGAAACAAGCGAATGCTGAAGCTCCGAATCAAACGAGCAGGCAGTCTTGAATTTACTAGGAACTTACCCGATTACAACGTCTAGTGCTTCTGGGCTCCTTCGAGTGGCGTGATTAACACAACCTCGACCCTTGACCGAGGCGTTCCTCTGGTTGGTGGTTCCCCGAGAAACTCCTTGGTTGTTACGCAATGGGGTCTTGGCGGTGTTGCTCCAAGGTTGAAGCGAATTTGGAGTGATAGTTCCTTCGAGGACACCGATTAGCAAAATGCCCTGGTGACGGCAATTGTAACACACTCTTGGTTCATTCTGCGGTTGTTGTTCCTGAGGTGGGGTTGGTGGTGTCGATTCTGAGATTGAACAAAAGGACGAGTCTTTGAAGGTGGTGCGGTGTCTGAAAGAACTCGAGGTGAAAACAATTAAACTATTTGTGGCACTATCCTTGCCCTCTGCTTTGTTGTGGTGGTGGCTTCCTATTTGAGCCATTCTCGCTTGCGGTGGTCCTCCGATTCTTTGCGTTTGTCCTCCATGAACAACGCCTTGTTAATCAACTCACGGAAATGCAGGAAGGTGTGAGCAAGTAGATTGACTTGCGATCTGAGTTCAATCCTTCAAGAAGCGACTCTGGCGAGACACAGCCGGAGCGACATCCTCTCGAGCATAGCGAGCTAGTTGGGAGAACTTATTCAGGTAGTTAGTCACTGACATAGTCCCTTGCTTGAGAGCACGGAACTCATCCTTCTTCAGATCCATAATGCCTTGGTACATGATACTGGCGAAAGGCTGCAGTGAATTCTTCCCAAGTGATATTCTGCGGTGCTCCATGGGCTGCGCAGAAGTTTTCCCACCACTCAGCAGCTATGCCCTCCATCTGATGGGTGGCATACAAAACCTTCTCATGATCGCTGTATTGGGTGATCGCGGCTTCCTCTCAATCACGCTGAAGCCAATCATCGACCTCTCTTGGCGTGACATGTCCGAGAAAGTTGGCGGACGGGTTCTCATGAATTGACCAACTTAGATGGTCCCGATGACCATGAGCGATCGAGGCTCCTCCACGATGATGGTTGTGGTTGTTGTTGTTGTTCATGGCCTGCATCCGGTTCATCATGGTGTACATCATCTGCGTCTGTCTTTGCCATGAAGGCTCCAAAGTTCTGCAAGTCCAGGGTGGTGCTTGGGTGTACTTGTTCATGATTTGCTCATTGCCTTCGATCCTTGGGCTCCGGATCCACTTGCGGCGGCATGGCGAGTCCGAACCATCTGGTGAGGTTCCATAGGTTAGATAAGGTAGAAACACGAGGTGAGTTAAGAACTAGGCGAGGATAGATTAAACCCAAAGCAAACACACTCAAGAAACTTGAACGAAAATAATCTTCATTAATAGCTTAATAGCATGGTGCAACAAATGCCTAAGGGCCTTTGCGGCTCATACTTACACACAGAAAATTAAGCGAACCTAAACACACAAGCTACCACCTAAAGGCGACTCGAAAAGGAAGCGCTAAGCGACTAAGCTGGAACTTAAGCGAACTACTCGAGAAAGCCTCCAAAACCACGGCGACGCCCCGCCGGTGTAGACTCTTAAGTGGTGGCATCCTCATGGCGGTTACGATGCCGGGGATCTGTGCAAGCAGAGGCGGCGTCTTTGGTGCAGTGTAGCCGGCTCCTCTGGTTGTCTTGAGCTCATTTGGATCCTCTGGAATCTCCTCTGGATCCTCTTGACTTCTTGGATCTTCCTCTTGATCATCTTGAGCTCATGCGGACCGTAGAGAGCGTGTTCTAGGGCAGCGATCGTTTCTCGGCTTCTCCCGGGCGATAGGCGCACCTCAGCTCGGTGGCGGCCATCTCCAGCGACTCCTCCTGAGCAGCTGTGAATCGTGCAAGATGCACCACTGTGGCATTGCCTTCCCCGTTTGTAGACGAGAAAGTGCGCAGATAGCTCCCCTGAAGCCGCTCTGGGATGGTAGCGGAAGACGGTGTTCTGCAGTTCTTCCGCGTAGATGTGGCAGACTCGGAGCATGGCCAAGCGTGACGACTCCTGGATTCCTTGCGTAAAGGTGATCCTCCTGACTGAGATGTCCAAGGGCTGGCTGCCTCTAGTGTTCCTCTGGCGTGAACCGTCGGTGCGGCGGATCACACCACGATCTCGTCCGTTGACCATGTACTTGCTGCCACGGTACATTGGGCGATCGAAGCCTCAAGTGTCTGCGGCGGCTTCCACTCTGCGGCAAGTCCTCCGTTGCAATCTCCGAAGGTCTGAAGGTAAGGCATCTGCCACGAAAGACAAGAGGTAAGAACCACGTTAAAACAACGGGGAGAAGAAAGAAATTACAGCAATAGATGAGTCAAGAGAGATATAAGAGGAGTTAAGCAATTCCTTTAGTCTTATAGATTAATTTTCTTTTTAGAAAATAATTTGGACACCTAAACGGCCAATCTAACTAAGGTCTATTCCTACAGTCAGTATGGCTCTGATACCACTTTTGTCGGGACCCGAAATTACCATTCAGGACCCTCTGTGTTCAACGCACTAGCCCAGGATCACGCTAGTGCACACAGTGGTAACAAATGTGGAAATCGATCAATACAAGCGAATAATAGCATAAACGAATAACTTTGATTAACAAATAATGATTTTGACCTTAAGGTCGGGTTTACAACTATTGAGCCACGCAGGGCTAACAGAGAAATAAAGTAGCAGCGGAAACAGAAACGGTAGTGGCACCCCATCGGTTCGCCATAGGCAACCGACTGGGATCAAGACCTCACGATCAGGCACCTTCGATGTACTCGTCCTCGAAGGCTGGTGAAGACTCCTCCTCTGCTTGATTCGTCAAAACAAGCGTGAGTACACACCGTACTACATAAGCCACACCACAGAGATGCAAAATATATATATCTTTGGCTTTTTACAAAGGGAGGCATTATGTGGCTCTTTTGCATAAATGCAACTTTTGCAATTGAATACAATTAATAGATTAAAGTCAGGTAAAACAAATAGACAATAATAATTTTAACAAGTTATTTCACAAAGACACACACACAGCCTAACAGGTTATTCACATAGCTAGATGATTTAATCACATAGCTCCCTTCCCACACAATTTTATGAAAATCTACCCCTAGTGTCAAATCCCCAAGCATTGTCCATGACCGCGGACGTGGCTATTCGAATAGATTAAGTTACACTCTGCGAGTTTGTACACTTTACCCACAAGATACAATTAGTGTAGCTAACACTAATCATAACAAAGCATTTGGATACCTTATCCTACTATGCTAGGCCCGTCTCAAAAGCAGCATGTGGTCGTACAGGAAGCTCAAGTTCAATAGAGCACATGGTGAGGTCCTTAATTGACCAAGGCAAGACTTCCAGCTAACTAAACCACATAGACACACAGATTTTTAATATTCACACAGTCCACACAGTCCACCCCTTTCACACAGTATCCACTCCTTGCCTCAGTCCAAAACCTTTTACCACCCCGGTTGATTTAAGTGCAACATATGCCACAAAGACACATAGTACACATAGTTTGTTCACACAGTTTCATATTCACTTAGTCAATTTATAACAGCAGTATACATGACAAGTGAGTCGTGGCATGGCTAAGCAATCTAATACGCAACTAACCAACCCACGTTGGTGCTACAATATTTACCAACTAATTATCAACTAGGGTGACAAGGAATCAAGGCTTAACAATTACATAAGGGAGGCATATCAATTTGGAATTAACTCATCGCACCCAAAAGCTTTTAAATAAATACTTGAATTAAGATGCAGATAATTTGAATTAAAATACTTTTATAAAACTAGGAAGCAAAATGGTCAAGGGCATAGCTTGCCTTGAAAAGGATCTAGGAATTGATCTTGGTCTTGGAAAGGTCCTTCTTCCTCAACTCTTCGGCGATTAATAAAGTCTACTCATAAACGACACAAACAAACAAAACTAAATAAAAAAACAGAAGCAAATAACTCCAATAAAATAATTAAAATCTCCAATAGTTAGATCTGGATTTTAGACGAATTTAGAAATTTGAATGGATGGATTTGGAGTTAGGATTCAATTATTATGAATTTTACAAATTTTAACCTAAATTTGGAAATTAAATAAATTCTAAAGTCTAAAACTAAACTGAACTCCAAATTACATAATTATATGTTATTTAATTATACAATAATTTTCTAAGATTTTAGCAATTTAAATCATCCAATTTGGATTTGGGATTCAAAAGATATAAATTTTACAAGTTTTAACCTATCTCTTGAATTTTAAATGAATTTCTAAATTTAAACAAAAGTCAAATTTAAATAATTTTGATTTGATTAGCTAGATCTAAATTTTATATGAATTTAGAAATTTGAAACACCCAATTTGGAGTTTGGATGCAAAAGTTATGAATTTTACAAATTTAAACCTAAATATGTTATTTAACAATTTCCCGAATTATTTTTCTAAAGGAAATTCTAATTATTAGCAAGGTGACGTCGTGAGGATTTCCGAAATTAAAAGAATTAAAATAAAATCTGACATGTGGGACCCACATGTCGGTGACCACAACTCACAGTGGACCAAGTCCACCGAGTGATTGAGGGTTGGCGTGGCGTGCACAGCGTGTGGCGTGACCTTGGCGCCCATGTGGTCGCCACGCGCGTGCCCGCAGGCGAGGCGATGAGGTGGAGGTGGCGTGGGCGGCGAGGTGGTGGCGCCGCATTCCAAAGGTCGTGACAGCGGCTCGTCGGCGAAAATGGGTGTCTGCGGCGTGAAGAGGCGCTAATGCGATCCTAGGGGTGTGCTCACCGGTCGCGAAAACGCGGTGGCGGTGGCGGCGAGGTTGGGCGGCGGTGAAGCTTCGGGTTCGGCGGTGACGGCGCTCAATGAGTATTGGTGTCGGGAGGTCCGGAGGTGGAGGAGGTGATGGCGAACACGGCGGTGCACTCGGCGTCGGCGCCAGCGGCGGCAGCGGCGTAATAGAAAAATTTCCACCGGCGGTGAAAGCTCTAAAAGCTCAAATTGCGGCGGTCTTTGGGGCTCGGGAGGAGTGGGTTGGGGTTCTTGAAGGGGCAAAAGCGGCGGGGTGGCTTTATAGGGGTCGGGAGCTCAGAGGCGTGTGGCGGCGTGGAGGTCGTGGCGGCGGTTGGAGCCGTCGTGGGCGTGAATCAAACCGCATGAGGAGGACGAGGTCGTGGGGTGTGGCGGCGTGGTCGTGGAGGTCGTCTTGCCTACGTCACGGAGGACGCGGCGCGTTAGGCGTCGTTGGTGAAGCTTCGCGCCGACCGCCCATGGCGGTTGCTTTCATGACAAACGCAGCGGAGACGGCGGCGACCACTGTGAACCCTTACGTCGAGAGAGGAGAGCGAGTAGGCGGGAGAATCTGACCGTCCGACGATGATCAACGGTGGAGGAAGGGTTGAATGAGATGAACAAGAGGCTGGGCGAGAATTCGGCCCAAACACTATTGGAGATTTAAAATAGTTTTTCCTTTTTAGAAAATAGCAGAAATTCAAATAAGCAATGGAAAATAGCAAATGAACTTGGAAAAATTCCAGAAAATTCCAGAAAATATATCCAAGCTCATAGAATCCAAATAAAATAGTTTTGACTATTGTTTATGTTGACTTTAGTCATATTAAATTGTTTTGTTACACAAAGTCCAATATTAAGCTTTTAAATTAAATTCAAATAAATCCAAATGGTGAATTTTCTCACTACAACTATTCAAATGATTTTTTAGAGCTCTGAAAATTGGGATGTTATAGTTGTTGTGCTCACTCTTGCTTGATTCATGAATTGAGCAGATGAAGACTCCTATGATGATGAAGATGATCAACTCAATTAGGCCGCGCCCTCCAGCCAGTCACCTGTGGTGTAATGGGTGGACCATGTCTTTTGGTTTTCCGCTGCGTTTGTGTGCTCTCTGTTGCTGGAGCTTGTAAGCAACCCTTGTAATCAAACCTCCTTTTGCTGTTAATAAAGATCTGTGGATGCTTTTGTTGTCACTTCCTTGCGGTGAGAATTGGTCGATGATCCCTGGGGACCAGTTCGGATCGCAGTGGACTTTAGGCTTGTCCTCAAGCCCCACGACCTCCTCGGGTTGGCTCCTCTCGGACCTCCCTCGAGTAGCGCGTGGAGCTTGGGGAGGTCTGAGGTCCAACGACCTCCTCGGGTCGGGACCCTAGACCTCCGGGTGGTCTATCGGACCTCTCGGGAGGTCTGAAGGTCCTACCGGGATGTCCTCTCGGGGCGTCTTGGAAAGTCCTTTGCGGACCTCCCAGGAGGTCCTGAGGGACCTCTCGGGACGTCCTGGGGGTTCCTTTTTGGACCTCCCAGGAGGTCCTGAGGGACCTCCCGGGTGTGCCCTGGGCCGGGTCGTGACACTCCTCCCTCAAGCCCGTCGCCTCCTCCCCTCCCTTGAGCCTGCCACGCCTCCCCTTTGACGCCGCCCTGCTGCTCCGATACTGCTCCCTGCTCATCCTTCTCCTCGACGCCCAAAAGGTAACCAATGCCAAGTTGTCAACCAAGCGCCCTTTCCTCACTCTTTCTATCAATAATCATCATCTTTGTCATGGTCCTCATTGACTCATGATAATTGCGTTGGTATCTGGTTCAAACACTGAGTAGTATGAGGTGTTGTACTTGTTTTCGGAATTTGTATTTGTTCTAGTCAGTGATTCATATGGTATTTGTTTTGATACTACTGTTGGAATATATTGCAATGTGGTGTGGTGGGCTTGAGATGAATGCTCTGTGATGATAATAGTGTTGTATTGAAATTGTTTTAATAATCCGGTTTGAACTTGAGCTCTAATTGGAATGCTTACTCTACATCTGAGAGCAATATCAAAATGTTAGATCTTAGCTTTATGCTGATTTCATTTGTTCACATGATGTTTGTGTTGAGCATATTATTTCTTTTAAATGACTTGAAGGATTTACATGTTTATATCAATTATGTCATTGTATTGGTCCTAATTTCTTCCCTACATATCCCAATTATTATTAATTAGTGTGTATACCCATACACATAGAGATCGAATCTTATGATAATATGTTCATGCGTGTCAGAACTTCTATTTCTTGTGAAGATGTCTTCCGCTCATTCTTCGTCAGCGCTGCCTCATGTGTCTGATGCACCGTCTTCTGGAATATCCAACCGCGGTAGAAGAAGAGAAATATCGAAAAGGCCCGCGGGTTGATTTACCATCATGGAGGTTGATCAGTCTAGGACCCCTATCAATCCTCGGCAAGCAGCGTCCGCATTCCGGAGAATAGTCAGAATAGTTGCACAAGAACAGGTCAACATCACCTACGATTCACGGAAGGAGTTGACCAAAGTTCAGAAGGGTCAGCTGCTGACGGATATTCTTCGATCGTTCGAGATCTCGGAACAACACCAGGACTCTGTGTGACGACACGCGTTGCTACAGGCGTGCAAAGCGTGGAAGAACTTCAAGAGCATGCTTGTCAAGAACTACGTGGAGAAGGATCTGAGGCCCTTCCACAAGTATCCATTCTTGGAAGAGTGCTAGGAAGGCTTTGTGGCAAAGAAGACGGCAAATGATTTTAGGAGTGAAAGTGTGGTGCACAGGGCCGTCCAGGCAAAAAAAAAACAAGCACCCCCACAGACTCGGCACTGCTGGGTATGCGGGCAAAACCTCGATATGCAGGGATCAGGACCAGTATGCAAACCGTTCGAATGTCTCCCTACCATTTGCCAAGATCACTGATGAGCGCACTCGAAACTGGTTAATGGTGAGGTTATGTACCCTGTCTACAGGGTAAATCTCCTTTCTAAACCCTGCAGACGAGGAAGTGTCCCGACGCCTAGTAAGATATCGAACTAACTAGTTTGTAATTACTCCATAACTTCATAGGAAGTGAAATGGCATGTCGGGCTATTGCAGGTAACAGTGAGTGCACAATCTTCCCAAGGCTCATTCCAAGTAGACAAGGAGAGAGATATACTCTCCGCGGCCCTGGGAAACAATGAGCACCCGGGTCGCACGAGAGGCGCTGGTCTTTATGTTTTATGGAAGGATTGGTTTCAAGGGGACTCCGAATCGTACCGGAGTAGGAAGAGAGCCAAAGCCGAGTGCGATGCAAAGCTATGAGAGAAGATTCGTGAATCCCCTCAAAGATGAGATCACTGAATCCCTCAGAGATGAGATCGATGATCGCGTTAGAGCTCCGACACAATGGCAGATGGAGAGCTTTGAGGAAAGGCTTAGAGAAGTTCAGTTGCAAGTCCCAAATCAATTGCAAGCCCCTGCCCCTACTATGCTAGCCAGCCCCCCAAACTTCCGAGTAGCTGCGCGTCCAACCCTAACCCAACCCCAATAGGCGACGACAGATTTCCTATCGATGACATCTAGGTAATAATTATTATCTTTGGAATGCTTGATCCATTGATAGGCCTGTTGGAGTAGCTAATTTTGTATCGTTATGTAGGTGGCTACGAAGTACAACCTCCAAGTGAGATATGCCTCTGTTGCCCTAGATGCTACTTGGGGCCAAGTATATCCATTCGGTGTCGGGCCTTTGGCGCACGGTGTAAATCTAACGCTGGGTTTCGCAAAAGTGAATGTGGACGGTGTTTATGCAAATTTCGCAGCTGTCCTGCTACATATTCCCCCAAACGACGAGGTCATGACTCTAGAGCAAGCCATTGGAGCATTCATCCAGTAGTCCAAGAGGGACATCTGCCTGGAGCTACCTGCTCCGGTGTCAACTTCATGGGAATGTCCTGCAACGGTGTTAAGTCCACGGGAGATGATTGCACCAGAGCTACCTGCACCGAAGCGGCAAGGGCCCAGTGCATTAGATTCATCTACACCTTGTGCTCAGTCGACTCTTGTGAAGTCGACCTCTACAAAGTAAGGCAGCAAGGGCAAATCGAAGACGATTGACTCCTGTTCTGATATCCCCTTCTTGCTGCTAGCCCGAATATTCGTGCTAGGTGAGCCGTTGGTCGAGAGGTTAGACAACCCTACCCTAGGATTGGCTTGCACGAGATTGCATATATGGTACATGGAACAAGCCAACAAGATGGATGAACAACGACGCTCAGGTGTCACCGTCAAGTTCAAGAAGGATCATTTTAACCACGAGGCTCAAGACTGTGTCTTCACGGTGACCTTCGAGGACTTGTTCCGTCTCTTCAACCTTGACTCTCTCGACGTCTCACTCATGCGATGCTGGACACTGTAAGTGTGTACAATCACGGACAATGTTCGTGTAATACCGATAAATGTTATATATAACTCCTTGCTTTTGTATATAGATACAAGATTTCTAAAGCCGAATTAAGGAATTCACCGGTAGGTTTCCTCGACCCACACGTGGTCTCCGAGCAAACCATCAAGGAGAATACAAAATTCGTCAAGGATTACATGATAGAGTCATTGCTGGCTCACCGCAACAAGGAATTCATACTTTTGCCCTACAACCAGGAGTAAGTGTTGCACTACTGGCTATACTTGTTGATTTGTACTTTATAAGCAACACAAACTTAGGTTTAATGACCATGGTGACATACCTGTGTAGGTTCCACTGGATTCTAATTGTAATTATACTAAAACGGAATATGGTAATATACCTAGATTCCCTACAGAGGGCCAAACACAACTTCATAGTTGTCCAGCATTTAATCAACAGGTAAACACATTTTCTCCATAGAAACTCTATTGTAATCTTTCCTTCCTTTGCAATGGCTAAGGCTAACTTCTTGGAATCACGTAGGTCGTTCACCGTGTTCTTTGTTAAAGGAGGGAAATCCAAGGGAAGGACGCTGCGACACGATCTAAAATTCCCAGTACACGCTAGCTAGTACACATTAATCTTATATAACACTTCGTAGTAATGCCTCTTGAACTAACCAATTCTATTTTTGCAGTGCCACCAGCAGCCGCCGGTCTGCAATCTCTGTGGATACTATGTTTATCACAACATGGAACTACTCATCGGTTCTGCGATAACCAATGATCCTCAGGTTTGTCAATCTTGCAACAATTATTTCATACTTACCAATTTATATAAGCACGGATTTAATCTTCCTAGTGACAGGTTGCGAGCATCGCTGAAACTACATTGGAACATGGCCAGCTCATAAAAATTCGAGGATAATTTGCGTCATTCTTGAACAGTCAGGTCATAAATCCAGATGGGAAGTTCCACAATCTAGATTGAACTTGATTGGGATAAAATTGAACTTAATGGTACATGTGTGTAAATGTACATGAATGGTTAATTTTAGTTAATTGATTTGTGAATTGGATGTGCTTGTTTCTGAAATGAATGTGAATTCAATGTATACAACTTGTTGTGTTTCAGCTTGTTTGAAAGGGCATGGCTAGCATTTCCTGACGCTAGCCAATAAACAGAAATAGATTAAGCAATACAAAAGAATATCACAGACGGTTCCTTAGGACATACCGTCTGTGATGCATCATCTATCACAGATGGATTTATCTACAAACCGTCTGTGATGCATCATCTATCACACACGATTTCATCTAAAAACCATCTGTGATGCATCATCTGTCATAGATGGTTTCATCTGTAAACCGTCTGTGATAGTATGTACCACAGACGGTTCGAAAGCCGTCTGTGATGACATCATGTCATTACTGACAAATAAACTCAGACAGCTCACGAAACCATCTGTGATGACGTTTTTGAACCATCTGTAAAGACCTTTTCTGTAGTAGTGAAAGTAAAATCCCAAAATAACTAAAATTTAAAATAAATAAATTTATCAATTTGATTTGTATACGAACTCCAATAAAAATAACTAAAACATTGAATAAAACTAAAAGTTATAATGAGGTTGGCACGAATGGTGTCGGATGGGACACAAAAGAAATGATCACCATGTTCTCTTCTAACGTCACATGTTTCTATTGTTGCTTCCTATCGAACAAAAAAATTAAAATTTTGAATAAAAATACAATTTATAACGAAGATAGCACGAATAGTGTCAGAGGAGACCACGAAATAGTACAATGGCATCGATCTGTCCTACAAGAAGACATTGCCCCACGAAATTCCATAAGATACTATCAACTCTATTACAAAGCAACAGATGCATAAGACATAACCATTAGAAATCATCTTGGCAGTTTGCTCAATTATTCATTCATCACCCAAATTAATCATTCATGACTAGTTCATGGAAGTGTACAATAGATCTTATTTCTATCCCTTCCCATGCATGACGTCCGCACAAGAGGTACCTAAACATATAAATAAATAGCAAGTGTGAGTCCATGACTCAACAAAGTACAAGAAGTACAGTAATTCAATATACAACTATGGTAATGCAGAGTATGCATCCGTTGATGCATACGTACATGTCTGTGCCTTCTAGCTCAGGGACCATAAGCCCACACACTATGAGTGTGGGGACCTCAAGCCCGCCCAATACATGATGGGGACCTCAAAATCAATACTTGGTCACCACGTGACCAAGTCTCAAAGATGATAACATGATGCATATGAGTCAATCCTTTTATCCAACATAAACATGTAATAGCCAGCAGCAACATACATGAGTAAAGAACGTACACATACTACTAGCAGTCATGAACAAAGAACATACACATCATACTAGCATTCATGAACAATCACTCTTAATTGTTCTACCACTATTTGTACTTGCCTCAACCGTGCGAAGATTGATGACGCGAAGAGGGCGCTGCCCCCGGAATCAAACCCCCACCTGAATAATTTTAACAACCACTCTAAGATAACATTTCTGGAGAAGATATTTCTAGAAACAAATATATGACTAACTATGCTCCCTAGTGCAACCCAAAACTCCAACTCCCATGAACATCAATTGCTCCCCAAAACAGAACAGTCCTCTTATAAAACTTATAACTTTTCGTCTCGATATATAAAAAGTGGTGTTCTTTGATTCTCTAGAAAGCTTATTAAACTACCCACATAAAACTAGTTGGTGAGATTTCCAGATTCTGAAAGCCTCTATCCCTACCAAACAGATTACTAAGACTACTAAATCCCGTCAGAGGTTCTGGACATCGAGACTAAAACTCACGTATCTTTCAGTACAAATATCCAAAATTTATGTTCTCTTGCTTTCTGGAAACCTTATTAAAATACCTACAACTTTAGTTTTGGTGAGATCCTCTAAATAATTCATTAACTAATTGCTAATGACCATTTAATACTAACTACCATAATTCTAACAGAGAGTACTTAGAAGTACTCCTAGTCTGCATAGTCTTCGAAGTACTCCTCTTCATAGAACTCGGTACTCCTCGAGTCTTCTTCGGCGACTGATCAACAAATGATGCAAAGCCGCAAGTAATTAGAGTACTCAGCAAATCGTAGAGAACTATATGAAAAATAGTATTCATGCAAGGCTTGACAAGGATAGCTTTATGGCTATTTTGCAGAAAGCAGTATTGTCAGTAAATATAGTAAGTAGATTGTAAAAGCACAATTTAAAAGATTAATACATAACTAATCAAGTTTCTTTGAAACCACTTGTGAACACCCTGTTCACTTCCCAACCAGCAACCATGACCAGATCGCTTCCCAACCAAACCATTCCAACAACTCGTAACCATCCACAACCACATTTTGAGAAAATCTACCCGTCGTGTGAAATCACCAGGCATTGTCCATAACCGGGGACATAGTTATTCAAATAGTTTTACACTCTGTAGGGGTTATACAACTTTACCCACATGACACGACTTCTCTAGTTTGTTTGGCATCTATCGATACCACTACTCACTACCTTAGGTAAGCAGTCTAGAGCACGTGACAAAGCCTTTACGAAGTTCTATTTTGACTCGGTCCTGCTCGCTAAGGATTCGCCTTTCTGGCCCCTCTCGCGCCGCTCGACAACCAAAATAGAACCAAATCAAAATATTGCTAATTAATTGGCTAGGTCTATCCCAGTCTAGACATGTAGTCGTACGCTATGGCCCAGATCAATGGTGCACAAAGTTAAGTCCTTAGTGGTTGCTCAGGTGAGACTTTCCGTATCCCAATGTGCTTCTGCACCCACCTTCACCACCGCCCACTCGCCTGAGCATAAACCATTTTCGTTCAACCCAGCCAAATGATAACCCTTACCATGACACAACAAATTTTATCAACAGTGGCTCCGCCACAATTCCATATATCATTAAGTCAAATTCATCATCTTTGAATCATGTGATCGAGAGACATCGCATAACTAAAGCATGACTAAGCATAATACGCACCCATGTTGGTATTACAATAATGTCCAACTAAGATTACCCAACCTATGGTGTCCAAGGGTACATGTCGTTCACAATAATTCAAGCAGTCACACTGTCGAGTAAGTATTTAACTATTCCTAGAACCATTTTTATACAACTAGCCATGTATGTTGATATAAAATAATATAATTTTATAAACTAGGTACGACATGGTCAAAGGTCTACGACTTGCCTTCGTTGAAGGCTTGAATTGCTTCAGCAGACGTTGACAAGAATTCTTTAGAGAAGCCGGAATCTTCGTTGAAGTGTTGAGATGCTTCGGTTGTCGGGTCCAAGAACTATTCCGAAACGCTGGAATCTATATGAGAGAATTGAGCCAAATAAACAAAACAATCCCAAATAAAATCCAAAAATTACCAAACTAGAACCAAACGAAAGGTACTAAATTTGGATGGATTTAGATATTCAAATCACTCAAATCGGAGCTCAGACCGAGGAGAATAGGCTCTCGGAAGTTTGAAAACACATGGTCAGAAGGAGGTTCAACTAGTCGGAAGGAGGGTCAACTGGTCAGAAGGTTTCAACGACCTTGGCGAAGGAGGTTCGACTGGTTAGAAGGTTTCAGCAACCTGGTCAAAGGAGGTTCGACTAGTTGGAAGGTTTTAGTGACCTGGTCGAAGGAGGTTCGACTGGTCAAAAGAAGGTTCGACTACTCAACATGGTTGAAGGAAGGATTCAACTAGTCAACGTGGCGAAAGAAGGATTCAATGACCCAACATGGTCGAAAGAAGGATTCGACTACTCAACGTGACCGAAGGAAGATTTTGACTGCTCGGCGCGGTCGAAAGAAGGATTCGACTACTCGACGTGGTTGAAAGAAGGATTCGACTGCTTGACATGGTCGAAAAACAAGAGAGAGAACAGGGCACAGGGAGCTTCCCAAGATCAAGAGAGAGGCTGGAGGAGGTTAGTGGACGGCGGAGGGGAAGCTCGCGGTCGAAGGCGAAGAAGGACAGCAATGAAGGGGTCGACCAGGATTGAAGGAGAAGAGGAAATGCGGTGGCTCCTGTGAAACAAAAACTATTGTTGAGTGAGGGGATTGCTTCAAGGAGCTCTAGGGCATGAATTGACGCGAGTAGAAGAGGAGGGAGGCTGCACAGGCTGCCACACGGGCGCTGATGTAGGTGGCGGGCGAGGTGGCATTGACGTGGCGTGGAGGTGGTGGCGAGGAGGTGTGCACTGGGTAGGCCATGATCTTGCGAAGCCAACGACGAAGACCACGTCGGTGGGGAAGCCTTGACGGCGGTGGTAAAGGTGGTGGCGCGAGAGATGATGGTGCGAGCTCCAGCCGGCGGCGACGAAACAAGGACGAGAGAGAGAGAAAGGGAGAGGGACAGTTGAGGGGAAAACAAGAGGAGGCAAAGAACTCCCTGGTGCTCCATTTAAAGAGGAAGAAGGAGTACCAGGCAACAAGATGAAGCAGTGGGATTCGCGGTGGCGTGGCATGGGCGCACGGCCGGCAGGTGTGGGAGGGGACGAGGGCAAGTAGGGGAGGAGACAAGAGGGGGAATGGGCACGGCGGAGGTGACGACATTTAATGTGCGAGGACTTTTGCGACAGCCGTGACGCAACAGGGGAAAGACGGGAGCAGGTGGGGAGGAGACTAGTGGGGCTGGTCGAGACCGAAGGGCTGGTTCCAATTGAGAGGGTGGTTCAAAACCGAAAGGGTGGTTCAAACCGAAAGGATGGTCGGAACCAAAAGGATGGTCGAAACTAAAAGGATGGTCAAAACCGAAAAGATGGTCGAAACCAAAAGGATGGTCGAAA
The DNA here is from genome assembly GCA_036346405.1 of Phyllostachys edulis. NCBI lineage: Eukaryota > Viridiplantae > Streptophyta > Magnoliopsida > Poales > Poaceae > Phyllostachys > Phyllostachys edulis. Next base: position 72,190,674 of record CM070562.1, read on the forward strand.
CCAAAAGGATGGTCGGCACCGAGAGGGTGGTCGACTACGAAAGGATGGTCGACACCGACAGGATGGTCGACACCAAGGGGATGGTTGACACCGAGAGGTGGGGGAGAGGGAGCAGCTCAGGGAAGGTGGTGCCAGGGCGCGGTAAAGGGGCGCACGGGGAGGCAGCAAGGTCAAGGGTAGGTGAGGGAGGAGGCGGGAGCAAGAACGGCCGATGTGAATTCGGCTAAAATAGAGAAAGGGAAATTCAAATACCAGAAAACTCCAATAAACTCGAAATAAGCCAAATTCGGATTTAGTTGAAGTTTGATTAATTCATATTAAATTGCTTTTAATTTCTAAAATTGTAAATTAAGCTTTGGCGAGTCAATAAAATCGAATGGTTATTTTATTTTTGATAATTTTCGAAAAGCCCTGTTTTTGTGCCACTAAACATCACTTATATCTAGTGGATTGGATGTTGTTTTATTCATAAACCCATCGGTCCGTTTGTGACCCTTTCATTCCTATTGAGACCAGCTTGTTGTTGTGCTTGAGGGACTGCTCCTAGGATTTTTGAGACGCCAAGTTTTTCGGGTTGGTACTGTTCACATTCGTGCATTGTTCATGTCCGAACACTGTTCACGTGCGAGTACTATTCACGTGCGGGCGCTGTTCACTTTTCGTCACTGTTGGCGTTCGTTAGCATCAGCTTGCCCATACGTGCACAAAAACAAAAAACATCCTTGCTGTTTGTAAGTTGGCCATGAGTCAAAAAAAAATTGGCAAAGGCTTGGCCATGAGTTAAAAAAAAGTGCTTGGCTGTGAAAAAAAACAGAGGAAAAAAGGAACAATATCCACTACTATTCGCATACCATCATATTTGTTTTGGAGCAATCTTGTACCCTCATATACAACTTTTGAGCACTTGCTAGCGTCTCTGATTGAACTGTTGCAATACGAGCGTTCGTCTCCATACAAACTTGTTCTTTTTTTTGCTCATTCCTTTGATTGCAATAGTCCCTTTATCATTGTGCGTGTGTTGCTTTTCATTCCTCACTTATATTTATCGATCATCAATTAGGCATTGTGAGTCTCGTTTGGATTGCTACCTTCCTCAATAATCTTTAAATTCTGAATTTGTTAGGTTGTTTTCCTCACCTAGCTCCACCAAAAACATCCGTGTCATGTATTGACTGTCATTCTTGATATTCACTCGCACAATCTTGGTTGGTCGTTCATTGCTACGAGCGTAAGTCATGTATTGACTGTCGTTCTTGATATTCGCTTGCACAATCTTGGTTGGTCATTCGTTGCTACGAGCGTAAGTTTTTGCTGCTCTTAATTTACTTCGGAACGGTACAACTTGCTTTATTTCAGAATAGTAGTTGAGAGATTCCCACTTATTTTCCACATATATTGTCACTTGGTATTTTTGCTACTGTAACCATGTCAGGAAGCACGGAGGACAAGGATCTGGACAGCAACCTTATTGATTCAGTCACAACATGCACTACCATACACTTCATGCGACGCTTCGAGACGAGTTCCGGGCTGAGGTCGACCAGGTGCGCAGTGACCTTGGGCGTGTGTAAGACCAGGAGGTTTTTGGTCATGATATTTGATGATGAACACATTGATAATAAGAAAGACTTAGTCTTGGTGTTTTAAGATGAATACATTGTCTTTGGAACATGCTTGTGATCTTAGATGCTGACATGCTTTTGAGTTCTGTTGAATTCTGTCGAAAATCAGCATTTGTCAGGTTTTGCGGTAGTACCGGCTTTGTGTCCGCGGAACTACCGCTGGGCGAAACAACCACGCAATTGTTGGCGGCATGAAATTTCCCGAAGACTTGTGTTTGGCTTTTGGATTTTCTTGAGAGCGGTAGTACCGGCTTTGTATCTGAGGAACTACCGGATTGCGGTACGAGCACTTGTAAAGCACGGTAGTACCGCAAGTCACTGATTCCGAATGGTGTTTTGCTCAACCCGTTAGATCTTGATCTGACGGCTCATATTGAGAGGAACGTTCGGACCGTCCGAACTCTTCAAGGATTGTGAGCCTTTGATTTGAAATCTGACGGCTGATATCAAGGGAAACATTCAGACTTGCTATAGTACTCTTAAAATCCGACGGTTGTGAAGCGTGGTCCGATCGGCCAAATCATCTGGAGCGTCCGCGCAGTTTTGAGAGAGAGAGAGAGTGTGTGTTTCTGACAAGGTTTGATAAGTGAATTACGGTAGTACCCTTTGCTATGTAGCAATGCGACCATGACGATATCTGTTGGTTCAATGGCGGTAATACCGCAACAAGGTATGACCGTTTGTTTACGGTATGGATTTTCTAGAGAGCTTGTTTTTGGAATTCTTTGTGGTGCGATCGATCGCGATTATGAATGCGATGCGACCCTTGATCTTGATAATACCGTTCATAACATGTCGATATCTGGTTTGAGGCTGAGCATTTGTTTCGATTGAAGAATTGATTCTGAGGATTGATTGAGATAATGGTTTTAGTTGTTGCATCTTTGCATGATAGTATTTATGCGTGTGTCTAAGCTAATGATTGGTCAAGTTTGGAGAACTTGTGCCGGATTTTGTTTCTTTGATCTTTGCATGTGCAGGATGAGTGTGAAGGCAACTATTGTCGAGACGAGGAGGACTCTGACTAGGATTTGGGAGATCTGAGGTCTTGGTGGTCGTGGATGTTGCGAGATGGTTGAGTTTGCACTGGAGCACGTAGAGTTCAAAGGTGGTTCGCGCTGGAGCTACGGGAGGAGTCCTAGAGGCTTGCGGCGTGGGTTGTTACAGATTTGGAAGGAGTTCCAAATCTTGACATTTTTGAGATAGAATCCGTGTCGGTGTCGTGTTGGACATGAATAGGATTCTATGGTATAAATAAAGGCATGTTAGGAGCCAACCTGGGCACACGGGAGAGATAGTTTTGGCCACAGCTTTGGAGTTACGATTTTAAGTTGTATTTTGAGCGTAAAGTTGAGATAGCTTTGTAAGGTCTTCTGTGGAAGACTTTGAGGGGTGTTTGAGAGGCACCTTGTAGCCACAGATCAAAGTCTTGAGTAATACAATTTAGATTTATTCTATATTGTCTCTGGAGCTTTGCTTTGTTTCTGCTGTGCATGAGATTGTTGGTGGAAATCTTGAAGATAGCTTCTGGAGGTTCTTGAACATATCTAGGAGAGAACTTTGAGCTGATCTCAAAGAGGTTCTCTGAGGGATTTAACAATTTGGGTTCGGCTGAATGAATTGAAGGTCAAATCTGCACAAATCATTCACCCTCCCCTCTGATTGTGCCATACGATCCTACAGCGTGTCCAAAACAACTTGGACGGCCTAGGGACATATTTCTAGAAGCTATCCGTAACCATCAACGACAACCACAAGGTAATGCTCGGCACTATTACCAAGCTCACCGCTTCGATGCAACTGGGTACATGTGGCGATGTGGGGAGTGTACACCACTTGTACGAGCCGCGTGACAAGACGGATGCGGAGGCTGCCGCTAGACGACAGCATGAGGATGAACCACGACAATGACAACTCGACAAACAGGTAGTACAACAGCGTCGTGCTCTCACCGAGGTCGCGGCGTGTCCCCTGCACAAGGACGCGGATGTGGCAACAGCGCTGGAGGAGACGACGCCCACCCGGGCACCAACGATGGCATCCACGATGGCGCCTATGGAGGCATGCACGACGGCGCCTATGGGGGTGTCACTATGGCGCCCATGGAGGAGGCTATGGCAACCGCCATGCTGACGACGACGGCGATGAGTCCGTGTTCGATGACTATTTACCACGCCGTCAACACGATCAGTATGCACGCAATCGTCGGTGCGATGAGGACGCCGATGATCTGGTTGCAAAGCCCAAGTTCACAATGCCGTCCTTTGAGGGTACTATAGAGGTGGAGTTTTATCTTGCATGGGAGCTAAAAGTTGATAATCTGTTCTGTATGAACCGCTATTCTGATCAGCGCAAGTTGGATCTTGCCGTTGCCGCTTTGGACGGATATCCTGCTACATGGTGGAAGCGTTGTGTGCAACAGCGTATAGAGCGACACGAGCCACGTGTTGTTACATGGGACGAGCTGAAGCGATAGATGCGCGCGAGCTTTGTACCTACATATTACAAGCGCTCGCTATATGAGAAGTTGATTGGGTTGCGACAGGGGTTGAAATCAGTTGATGATTATTGTAAAGAGATGGAGCAGATTATCATACATGTTGATGTGCGTGAGAATGAGGAACAAGCGATGGCTCACTTTCTTGCTGGGATGAATTATGCTATTCAACGGATCGTTAATCATCATCAATACAACAACATGGTTGAGTTGATGCATCAGGCACGTGAGGCTGAGAAACAAGTCATTGAAGATGCTAAGTTTCCTGCACGGCAATGTTATTCAGCGAGCATGGCATCACCGTACAGCACGGACAACCAGGCAAGTCCGCTCCATCCGAGGGCAATTCAGCGACACGTAGTTCAGCACAGAGGAAGACAGATAGTACGTGTAACATCCCAACTGTATAATTTGGGTTATTCAAGTATAATTATATGTGTAGAAATTAAAACTTTTTCTCACAACTTGAAAACCCCTAAAACCTCATGTAATTCTTGTCCAAGAGTTGTGTAGTCCAAAAACACAAAGCTCTTGTTGACCAAAAGTCAAATTCCTTTTCCAATTATCTTAAATCTTGTGCCCAACAATTGGAAAGTATTTTCCTTGGTCCTAAAACCGATGTGGGACCCCTCTGAAAAATATCACAAGTTGTAAAACTAGTTTGATAAATTTTGGAGGTAAAACAATCCTTTAAACAACCTTAACGAATTTCCTGAGAAAAATGCATTGCATAATAACCTCTGGAAATTTTATGCAAGGTTAATCTCATTGTCAGCAAGCTCCAGTTAAAATTTCATCAAATTTGGAGTTCCTTTGCTATCTCAAATAATTCTGCTAAGCTTCAGCTGTTAAAAACTAAATTTAAAAGCCTACCTTGTTCCTTGGGCTAGCCATATTCAAAATTTGGTCTAGCCCAACCATGTCTGCACCTCGGAGACCTCATCTCCACCTTGATCAAATGCACCGGTTGGATTTACATCCAACCGCCACGACCTCCTCATGATTAACACCGCAAAGACCTCCCACCTCATGAGGTCATTGCCGTTGGATCGGTGATCCATGGTCATGACCTCCCACGTGTTAAACCTCAAAGACCTCCTCGAGTTAAACCATCGCAGCGAGGTCATCCCATTTGTTGAGGTCGTGGCCGTTGGATCAAATCCAACAGCCACGACCTCCTCCTCAACATACTCGATCAGGTCCTCCCACCTCGTGAGGTCATAGCCCTTGGATCCAAGATCCATGGCCTGACCTCCCTCACTTGTAAACTAAGCAAACCTCCCACCTAACCAAGGTCGTAGCCATTGGATCAAATCCAACGACTCACGACCTCCCGTGCTATCAAGCACTCACAACCTCCCCATCTTTTGTCGTGCACCGTTAGATTAAAATCTCGGTCACGACCTCCTCCTTGTCTTATCGCATCAAACCTCCCACAAGCGTGAGGTCGTAGCCCTTGGATTTAAATCCAAAGGCCATGACCTCCCCTCGTGTTCTTATGTTCATGTGCGGTTAAGACCTCACAAGAGGTCCTTGACGTTGGATGGAGATCCAACGCTTTGGACCTCTGTCTCATTTTCCCACGTCAAGATCGCATTAAGGAGATCGTGAGGCCATGACCTCCCCATCCTTGATCGTGTGGTGGGACCTCCTCCCGATCCTTTGGCGTAACGGTTCAAAAATGCCATCGGAGGGCAGGACCTCTCCCAAGGCTTATCCAACGGTCATCAAGACCTCCCTGTTCTTCTCCTTCCTTGGTCGCGCATGCATGCTTGCTTCGCGCAAGGCATTAATGCGCCGAACCCTTCGTGTATCTTTAACAACTCTTTCTTGACCGCATTAAATGCAAGTCGACCTTCCGCCTCTCTCGTCACAGAGCTGTCACCTGTCAACTTTACATCTTGTCCGATGTCCTAGGCGTGCCATGGGCCAAGCTCACCATGAGCTTAGCCGATGGTCCATGACCTCCTGTGCCCAAGTATAAAGCCCCATTGGGTTCCTCCGTAGCTTCTTTGGCACTCTTTCAAGTTCTAGCTTGCCTTTGGTGCCTTCTAAGCTTTGCTCTTCCTTGACCTCCATTCTTGGCGCCATTCTTTGGAGCTTGGAGCTCCTCGGTGGACAAGGGTCCTGAGTTTTCCTCCTTTTCTCTGAGCTCCATTTGTACCATCCCTCTGGGACCAAGACCTAACTTCGCTTTGGTTTGGGCATTTCTGAGGTGGACAAAGAGGAGCTTGGAGCGGAGCTTTGGCCGTGGAGCAACCCCATCTTCTCCAACTCGGGCCATCACCATCCTCAACCTCCCGGCATCTTAAGGACCTCCAGTACTCCCCTGTTAGTCCCTTAGTTCTTTGCACCGCTGAATGATGTCGCGGAGCTTTGTTGAGCACACGCTTGAATGTCGCGGAGCTTCCTTTTTGCATTTTGTCTTTTGGCCGTCTTGGTCATCTCTGTCCTCTCCGGCTCACCGGCGATTAAGGTCGTCGTCGCCGTCGAGTGAGCCCATGGTGTGCGCAACACTATTGCGCTGCAGGGGATGTCTTTGGTTGTCGCCGAGGTCCGCATCGCCGGCAATAACCACTTCTTTGAGCTCAGATCTTGTCGGACAAGAATCTGCGGCGCTATTGCCGTTTTCGGACAAAGATCCGCCGAGTTAATGCACTAATCATGTGCTCAAATCATTGAAATCATGGGCATGTCTTAGCTGCATTTAATCCTCCGTGTTGCGCATTTAAGGCCTCCCTACGCGGACCTCCTTGATGTCGGTAGCGCATTTAATCTCTTGTCCAAGCGGCGTGCGCGTCGCTAATTTTATCGCGAGCTCGGGACATCCATGACCTCCTCCGAGGAGATCTGGGCGTCCAAGACCTCTCCTTGCGCAATCTTGGCCGTCCGGACCTCCTGGAGGTGCAGGGCGTTGAGGACCTCGGCCGGGACCTCCTCGAGGACATCCCAACCGTTGAGGACCTCCCCTTTAGATCTGGTCCGTTCCGGACCTCCTTTCCATGTTGTGGTCCGTTGGATTTCGCATCTCACGCCCCGACCTCCCCACTCACCTCGCGCATGTGCGTTGCTAGGAGGTCCAGGACCTCTGGACCTCCTGGCGCATGTCGTTGTTCACTGGGAGGTCTGAGCCGTTAGATCTGTGATCTGTGGCTCATGACCTCCCATGTCCTTATGGGTTTTAGAAATTCCAGTACATTCTTAATTATGAACTGAAATAAGGTATAAACTTTAGAATTTCGTATCTTTTTCATTTTAAATCCATTTGAGGTCATTCAAAGTATGTTGGCTCTGTCTTGGACTTTACTTTAATCCAAAAATGATTGTAAGTTGAGTTCAACTCCAGAGCACAGTTTGCCATTAGATTTTAAAACCAACTTTAAAATATACACTTAAATCAATGCTTAACTTGTAAAATACAAAACTAATGCTCTGTAGATTATTTTTGGGTGAGACCAACTTTGTTGGTTTCCTCTATTAATGAACTCACTGTGAAAATTAGTTTTGAGCATGTTGCTGTTAGGAAAATGAGGACTTGTGCATTATAATTTTGTTCAAGTTCTTGTTTTTGAAAGATTATAGAAAGTGCAATATAGCTCCAAATGAGGTGAACTCAATTGTGTTATTCATCTCATGAGGTGCTGGTTTTACAGTAAAAATTTCAGCTTCACTTTTGTTCTAGAAAATGTTGCCTCATAATTAAATTAGTGAATAGTGCAGTTTGGTATTTTAGGGGCTGAGCAGAATTGTTTTGCTCATAACTTTTGCATTGAGAATCCAAATCAATTGGTTCTTGTTGGAAAATTCCTAAAATCACCCTCTTGCTGCTGTAGAAAATTCAGAGAATTTGGAGTTCGTTTGTTGTGCTGTCTTTGTTGTGTTTAAATCGTTCTTATCGGTTCTTTCTCGCTTTTACATTGAAGCCGACATTTGTGGTGATCCCGAGAGTGACCCTCCGCAACAAATTGACCAGCAACAGCAAGGCAAGCAGTTTGATCATTTCCATCATTGTCCCATTACTTTAAAGCTTAATATATCGTTTTACTTCTATGTATGCATCTTTGCTTTGTGTTAAATGTAAGCTATGCGCCTATAGTTGCATAATCTGTAGGAATTGTTTATCCTCTACTACCATGAGCCTAGGTTATTTGCTGTGGTTTGAGCTCGTTGGATGAGCTCCTATCACTTAGTAGTTTCGATTTAAATTGCTTAGACATGCTTAGTAATGATAGAAATGGGCGATCATCGACTTAGTCGATGGTCTTGATCACTCAAAACTGACTATTACTCCTATATGTCCAGCACTTGTGCTTTGATTAATTGTAAAATCAAAAACTGAAAATAAAAGATTGATTTAGACTTGGGCATATTGGATGGATGGCGTGGTTTTTGGATGTGGTGGTATGCCCGGTCCCTAAGGACCGAGTACTTGGGTCACTAAGCCAAGCGATTTTGCGTACTAACCACACGAGGTGCATATGGAACCCCTCTTGACTAAGTACTTTGGGCGGTGTTAATTGGGGTCGCTCGGTTGGTGTGTTTTTAAAGATAAAATGTGTGTGTGATGTGGGAGGGGAGCATTAGCTTCGGGAAGGTTGTGTGATGTCTCCTTCTCCCGTGGGTTGTGCGACTCGAATTAGCATTGTCCATTGGAAATGTCTCGTAGGACTTAGCGTGCAGGCACACCTAAGGTAGTGTGCTTAAAGGAAAGGCGATGCGGCGTGTGGGTGCAGTGGTACACCTGCGAGGATAAAACTATTCGAATAGCCTCGTCCTAGGTTATGGACATGCTTGGTAAGGTCGTTCAAGACTAGACTACAACCTTTAATTAAAACTTGACATGGTTGGTATGAACGGGGAGTTCATGCTATTGTTGTGGTGACTTGGGTTGGTCACTTCCAGGTTGTTCTTGTTGTTGTTACCATGTTATTTATCTCGTCGTTATTTCAACAATTAAAAATGCTTTATCAAATTGCTTTCAATCTACTATATTATTGCAAATGAAAACTTGCTTTGTGCTTAAATGAGTCCAAAGCCTCATCCACTAAATAAAGCTTGCATATAGCTAAATTATAGTTACTGTTATCTTACGTCGGTCTTGCGAGTACAATAAACAATTTATTGTACTCATTTGCTTCTTAACAACTTTGTTGCAGAGGAGGTAGAGCCCAAAGGGCTTTACTTTTGTGAGTCTTGATGGTTGGGAGAGCGACTAGCTTGGCGGTCGGTCGATTGCCTTGTGGGCTAAAGGCACCTTGGTTGGCTCTTATTTTGGGCCATCTTTATGGCACTTTTGCTTCCACTGTGTATATTTGTAGTTTGTTGTTATTTGGCCAGAAGGCCCCTCTTTTGTAATAACCTATCCTTATTAATATTAACTTCTGGTTTGTTGCTTATGTACTATGTGTTGTATGGAATTGATACATTCTTTTGTTGTGAGGTATGTATCTTGCATTCAGGAAGTATACATCTCTCGAGACTGGTTTATTTGGTTGATAATACTAGGGTCAATTGGATGACTAAGTATTATGAGCTTAATAAACGTCGGGGTCTCCTGATGCGTCGCCACGGCGTCTTGACCACCGGTGCTGCTGCTAATAGCGGCATCCTCGATGGGTTCTACAGGCCTTTCACATGATGTGACATGCTACAAGTGCAAGGGAGTTGGTCATTTTTAGAAAGATTGCCTAAATAATAAAGTTATGATACTTACTAATGATGGGTATATTTCAGCTAGTGACAAGGACGATACTACTCCGTTTGCTAATTTTGCAGAAGATCCCACAGAGGATGAGAGATTGGACTGTAGGCCAGGGTCGCTAGATGGAGAGCACATGCTAGTGTGCACACCTCGTGTACTTAGCGTGTCACAAAGCCAGTCTACCGCACAGCGGTGCAATTTGTTTCAGCTATGGGCGATAATTGGTGGTAAAGTGTGCAAAGTCATAATTGATGAAGTTGTCATAATCTGGCCAGCAAGGAGATATGCACAAAATTGGGCTTAAAATATTTACCGCATCCTCATCCGTATCATGTGCAGTGGTTGAGTGATGCGGGCGAGGTGAAAGTTAGTGAAGGTGCACTTCAAGATTGGCAAGTATGAGGATACCATTGTTTGTGATGTGGTGCCCATGTCAGCTTCTCATTTGCTATTAGGGTGCCCATGGCAATTTGATCGCCATATTTATCATGATGGGCATACAAACTGGTACAAGTTTAAGTGGAGCGGCAAAGATGTGATTTTATATCCACTTACACCAACAGAGATAGTTAATGCTGATAAGAAGAAAGTTGAGGTGAAAATTGAGAGTACACCAAATAGCGAGATTCCACCTTCGGTGAGTGAGAGCCACAAACCAAAATTGAGCGATAAAAAGAAAAGTGAGGGAGAGAAAGGTTTAGTTATGTTAGCCACCAAATCAGAGATGAGAGCTTTTTGTGAGAATCCCACTTTGGTGCACTTTGTACTCATGTACAAACACTACTACAAAAATGCTAATACTAGACGCCCGATCACAGACGGTTCATCGAAACCGTCTATGTTAAAAACAATCTCAGACGGTTTTTGTTTACCGACCGTCTGTGTTATCTTCCACGCTAAAAACCATCTGTGAAGAGGTCATATCACAGACGGTTCATGTTTAAAACCGTCTGTGAAGTATCAGAGATGGTGCTGACCAAAAACCGCCCGTGATATTACTACATATCACGATGGTTTTATCGAAACCGTCTGTGATACTTCACGAGCGGTTTTAAACATGAACCGTCTGTGATATTACTACATATCACGCAGCGCTTTTTATCGAGCCGTCTGTGATACTTCACGACGGTTTCGCTATGAACCATCGTGATATTACTACATATCACGAGGCGGTTTTGTTGAAAATCATCCATGATAATTAACTCATCATGACGGTACATAGCTCACCAACAGAGTCTTCTTGATCTCTATCTCTGGTGCTACAGTAACCGCGGCAGATCTCCAAGCTCGGTGAGTCCATCGCCACTCCGTGCCCGGTTTGAGTATCGCCTCACCTCACTAAGCTCGCTCACGTGTGGTCCATTTCAGCTATTGTCGCCGAGGAGCTTGCCGTCGTTGCCTCTTTTCACCGATCGACGACCAGCCGCCTTGGACCTTCCCCGACTTCATTGACACCTTCCTCGTGATCGAGGTGAGCTACTGGAGCATAAGCATCCTTTAATTTGAGTAGTTTCAGGTGTTTATGCCGAAATCGCTAGTGAAGCCTCAGAAAATCGCTTTCGAAGTCACCCTTTTATTTATTTCGGGGTTTTCAATACTGAACCGTGTGATGGACCAAAATTTGGATGTATCTTTGAGAACCGTGTGAGTGAAGAGTACATTAATGGCGTGTCTGCTTTTACAAGAGTCTGCTTGAGGAGGATATGTTCAATAAGGGGTGGAATATATGTCTTGTCCATGCATTGATTGCGAGAATCAAGATGTTTAACAACCGAGCGCAGATCGAAGCACACTTGATTCAAGGGGTTTCAAAAGGGTTATACATGTTGGACGATCCACGGTGAAGAGCATATTACATAGGAAGTCAACGATATGCATATTATCTGAAGTCAACGATATACTGCGGATGATGTCGATTGTGGTTCCGATTCGGATAAGTACGATGACAATCTAGATCGGATGCTTCGTGATGCAGAAGGGAACTGTGATGAGAGGGAGTATGTTCAATTCCGAGGCTTGACGGAGGACTCGGAGAAACCTTTGTTCCTGGGCTGCAAGCCGGAATACACAAGGTTGTCATCAGTGCTTAAACTGTTGAAATTGAAGGCAAGCAACGGTTGGTACAACAATAGTTTCACGGGGCTATTAGGTCTCTTAGCGGACATGCTTCCGGAGGGAAACGAGTTGCCCAAAACCACCTACAAAGCCAAGAAGGTTCTTTGTCCATTGGGAATGGAAGTAGAAAGAATACATGCATGTTTGAACGACTGTATCCTCTACCGTAACGAGTATACAAACATGCATGTATGTCCGGTGTGCAACGCATCCCGATACAATCGTAAAAATCAATCAGATGACGACGAGGGAATCGAGGTGAAGAAAGGACCTCCTGCTTGTTGGTGATATGCCCTAGAGGCAATCATAATGATGATTGTATCACGTCTATGTTTATGAGTTAATGAATAAATGTTATTCTGTTCCTTGAATGAATCATTAGTTATATAGATCAACGAGTATGTGATGTCGGGACCCGAAATTACAATTCAGGACCCTCTGTGTTCAACGCACTAGCCCAGGATCACGCTAGTGCACACAGTGATAACAAAGGTGGAAATCGATCCATACAAGCGAATAATAGCATAAACGAATAATTTTGATCAATAAATAATGGTTTTGACCTTAAGGTCGAGTTTACAATTATTCAAGCCACGCAGGGCTAACAGATAAATAAGCGGCGTGAAGCGAAGCGGCGGTGGCGTCCCATCGATTCACCACGAGTAACCGATGGGATCCAGACCTCACGATCGAGCACCTTCAAGATACTCGTCCTCGAATCTTTGGCGAAGATTCCTCCTCTGCTTGATTCGTCAAAACAAGCGTGAGTACACACCGTACTACTTAAGCCACACCACGAGATGCAAAATATACATGCGGCTTTTTACAAGGGAAAGGCATTACGTGGCTCTTTTGCATAAATCGACTTTTGCAATTGAATACAATTAATAGATTGAAGGCAATTAAAACAAATAGACAATAATAATTTGACAATTTATTTCACAAAAGACGCACACAGCCTAGACAATTTTAGCACATAGCGGGATGATTTAAACCACACGGCTCCTTCCCACAGTTTTATGAAGATCTACCCTAGTGTGAAATCCCGAGCATTGTCCATGACCGCGGACGCGGCTATTCGAATAGTTTTACACTCTGCAGAGGTTGTACACTTTACCCACAAGATATAATTAGTGTAGCTAGCACTAATCATAACAAAGCATTTCGGACATTCATCTTACTATGCTAGGCCCGTCCCATACCGGGCATGTGGTAAATGCAGGTGAGGCTCAGTTCAATGGCGCACATGGTGAGGTCCTTAATTGACCAAGGCAAGACTACCACAATCCCTATGCACACAGACTTACCAAACCCATGCACACAGCTCCACCAAAATAGCACCTGACCCACCATATCACACAAGATCCACCACTTGCCTCGGTCTAAATCATTTCCCACCAGTTGGTTTTAAGTGCAACACATGCTTCACAATACACAAGCACACGACTTTTATCACATAGTTGCATATTCACTTAATCAAATTATAATAGCAATCTACATGACCCGTGATTAAGTGGCATGGCTAAGCAATCTAATCGCACTAACCAACCCACGTTGGTGCTACAATATACCAACTAAATATCACTAGGGTGACAAAGAATTTAGACATAGCAATTTACAAGGAAGGCATAACAATTAGGGATTTACATCTACACCCAAAAGCTTTTAAATAAATACTTGAATTAAGATGCAGTAATTTGAATTAAAATACTTTAATAAAACTGGGAAGCAAAATGGTCAAGGGCATAGCTTGCCTTGGAATAAGTTTAGGTACTGGTCCTGGTCTTGGAAAGCTCCTTCTTCTTCAACTCTTCTAACAGCGTCGAAGTCTACTCGCAAACGAGACAAACAAACAAACTAAATAAATAACAGCAGCAAATAACTCCAATAAAATAATTAAAAATCTCCAATAGATAGATCTGGATTTTAGACGAATTTAGAAATTTGAATGGATGAATTTGGAGTTAGGATGCAAAAGATATGGGCTTTGGAATGTTGAAATTACATGAAATAATGAAATTCATGGATTCTTGATTTATTTCTCACGAAGGAAAAAGGATATATGACGCCAGCATGACATCAGCAATGGAAAATCAGCTGAAAAAGAATTAACGAAATTGATTTTGTCTGGTGGGACCCACTGGCATAGATAGGGTGTATGTGGACTAGGTCTACGTGGATTGAATCGGGTTGGATGCGTGGGTGTGCCAAGTGGCGATGACAAGGGCGTTGGCCGGCCGCCACATGGGCAAAAAGCGATGTGGCGCCTATGTGGATCTTGACTTGGCGCCACATCGGCAAAGGCCAACATAGAGAAGGGCGGCGCCATGGCGGCGGCACGAGGGCCGAAATGCTGCGAGGAAGAACGGAGGCGAAGGGCGTGGTGAGTTACCCAAACGAAATCCTGAAGCAGCGAAGCTCAGGCGGTGGTGGCTCGGCTCGTGGCGACTAGGCAGCGGCGATGTCGACCTTGGCGGCGGCGAGGTGCACCGAACAGTGGATTCGGCGGTCAGGTGCGCCAAAGGAATTGAAGGGAGCACGAGGAAGCTCTCACCCTGCGAACCGGAGGAGGTGGTGGTTGAGCGAAGAGGCTCGGGCGGTGAGAATTCGGTGAGAAGCTTGCGGTGTGTCTTGGGGCTTCTAGGAGAATTCGGCGAGGACGAGCACGAAACGCAGTGGCGGCTTAGGGTTTTGAGGAGGAGCGAGGCAAAGAAAACAGCGATCGATTCCTTAAATGGGTTCGGAAAGGGTGGATTCCACGCGGAGGCGGCTCATGAAACCTCCGGACTCAAGAGTCCGGAGGTTGACGATGGATGCGTGGCGCCCTCGGTCCCACCATGCGACGCCGAGAGGAAGGAAAGGCGGCCTTCAAGGCACGCGGAAAAAGAAAAACGGGCCGGAGGTGGGCTGGCTCGCGCGAAGGAAAACGAGATGCGGCCCGCGCGGAAAAAAAAAGGCCAGGAGCATAATAGGGTTGGGCCGGATTGGAGGAAATTCGGCCCAAGAGAAATCTGAGATTTTATTTTAGTTTTTTCATTTTAATAAAGTAGCAAAAATTCCAAATGGCAATAGAAAATAGCAAATGAACATGGAAAAATTCCAGAAAATTCCAGAAAATATATCCAAGCTCATAGGATCCAAATAAAATAGTTTTGACTATTGTTCATGTTGACTTTAATCATATTAAATTGTTTTGTTACTCAAAGTCCAATATTAAGCTTTTGAATTAAAAACAAATAAATCCAAATGGTGAATTTTCTCACTACAACTATTCAAAAGACTTTTAAAGCTCTGAAAAAAAAATTGGGATGTTACAAACCTCCCCCCCTTAAAGGAATCTCGTCCCCGAGATTCAGGCTAGTTGGAGAAAAGGCTAGGGAACTCGGCTTTCAACTCTTCTTCACGTTCCCACGTTGCTTCACCTTCTGAGTGGTGGCTCCACTGCACTTTGCAAAAACGAACCGTCTTGCTTCTGGTCCGACGTTCTGTGACATCCAGAATCTTGACCGGTTGCTCTTTGTAGGTGAGGTCTTCCTTCAGTTCAATTGACTCCAACGGGGCTTGTTCTTCTGGCACACGAAGACACTTCTTCAGCTGTGAGACGTGAAAGATATCGTGTACTCCTGCTAGCGATTGTGGCAGCTCTAACTGATAAGCTACTTCTCCACGGCGTTCTAAAATCTTGAACGGACCAACATACCGAGGGGCAAGTTTCCCTTTGACATGGAACCTTTTCACACCTCTGAGGGGCGTAAATCGGAGATACACAAAATCCTCTGGTTCGAAACTGAGTTCACGACGATGATTATCGGCATAGCTCTTCTGCCTCGACTGAGCTATCTTTAGCCTCTCCCTGATCATGGATACTTGCTCTTCTGCTTCTTGAATAATATCTAGACCAAAGACCGAACGTTCAGCTGTTTCTGACCAATTCAACGGGGTTCTACAGGCACGACCATACAAAGCTTCAAACGGTGACATTTGCAGACTAGCTTGATAACTGTTGTTGTACGAGAATTCGCATATGGTAAACTCTTATCCCAGCGGTAGCATTTGCTAAGCGCACATGCTCTCAACATATCCTCAATATCGATTAACCCTTCGATCATCCATCTGTGCAGGGATGATCGCGATCTTGAAATTCAGTGAGTCCCTAGGGCTTCATGTAAACTCTGCCAAAATCGGAGGTGAACCGAGATCCCGATCGACACTATCTTCTTAGGTACCCCATGCAAACCGACAACCTTTGACATATATAGCTCGCTAGACGATCTCTGAGTACGTGGTCTTGGCGGCAAGAAATGGGCAACTTTAGTCGACGATCCACTATTACCCAAATCGAATCATAACCCGATTGAGTCTTGGGTAAACCGGTAATGAAATCCATTCCGATTTCCTCCCACTTCCACTCTGGAATCTTCAAGGGTTGCAACAGACCTGCGGGCTTCTGATGTTCTGCTTTGACTTTCTGACACACGTCGCACAAGGCAACAAACTCTGCGACGTCCCGTTTCAAATTCGGCCACCAAAACTTATTCTTAACATCCTGATACATCTTAGTACTACGAGGGTGAATCGAATACTTTGAGTCATGGGCCTCCTTCAGAATTAGCTGTCTTAATCCATCAATATCTGGGACACAGATACGTCTATTGATCCACAGTATGCCCTGATCATCCACCGTGAAGTCCTTGAACTTCCCTTCTGTCATCTTCTTCTTGATGTCGGAGAACTCTGAGTCTTTAATACCGAGCTTGCGAATCTGCTTCTCTAAAGTAGATCGCACTTCGGATGGCCACAAATCCTTCAGACACTACTTCTAGCTTCAGCTTCTGGAATTCCTCTTGAAGTTCTGAACAAGGCTCTTTCACTTCCAAAGCATTGCAGTGGCTCTTACGGCTCAAAGGCGTCCATAGCGACATTGGGCTTACCGGGATGGTAATGGATTCGAGATTGTAATCCTTTATCAACTCTAGCCATCTTCTCATCTCATATTCAGATCCAATTGAGTGAAAATATATTTCAAGCTCTTGTGATCTGTATATATCTCGCAGCGATTACCGATGAGGTAATGACGCCAAATCTTCAAAAAGCATGCACTCTGCGGCTAATTCCGATCATGGGTAGGGTAATTCTCTTCATGAGGCCTTAACTGCCTTGACGCATAAGCGACAGCTCTTCCTTCTTGCATCAGGACACACCCTAATCCTTGACGCGAAGCATCACAATAGATATCAAAATCCTTGCGAATATCTGGCAAAATCAGCACTGGGGCTAACGTCAAACGCTTCTTCAATTCTTGAAAACTTTCTTCACAAGCTGGGGTCCAAGTAAACTTTTTCTCTTTCTTCAACAATTGCGTAAGAGGTTTAGCAATCGATGAGAATCCTTCAATGAAACGGCGATAATATCCTGCTAATCCCAAGAAACTGCGAATCTGAGTGACAGTCTTGGGTTGTTCCCAATGTAATCTGACTTTAACTTTATCGGGTCAATCACTACTCTGCAATTGTCATAACATGACCAAGGAAATCCACTTCCTTTTTCGAAATCACACTTGCTAAACTTAGCATACAACCGATGCTCTCTGAGCTTTTCTAGGATTAATCTCAAATGTTCAAATGTTCTTCTTGACTTGGAGTAAACCAAAATATCGCCGATGAATACAACTACAAACTTGTCCAAATATTCCATGAATCGTTATTCATCATGTTCATGAAATAAGCGGGGGCATTAGTCGGACCAAAGGACATGACTAGGAACTCATAATGTCCATGCCGTGTTGAAAGCGATCTTAGGTACATCCTTGGGACAAATCTTCAACTGATGGTAACCTGATCGCAGATCGATCTTCGAGAATACTCCGGCTCCTTTCATCTGGTCAAACAGATCATCTATCCGGGGCAATGGGTACTTATTCTTGATAGTGACTTCATTAAGAGCTCGGTAGTCGATGCACATTCTCATGCTTCCATCCTTCTTTTTGACGAACAAAACTGGCGCTCCCCATGGCGACGAACTAGGCCTCACAAAACCTTTCTCCAAAAGTTCTTCTATCTGTTTCTTCATCTCTACCAACTCATCGGCTGGCATCCGATAAGGTCTCTTCGAGATGGGTCTTTGTTCACAGTACTAGATCGATGACAAACTCGATGTCACGATCCGTGGCATTCTGGTAATTCTTCTGGGAACACATCTGGATACTCTTTGACGACTGGCACATCTTCCAACTCAACGGTCTTCAGGCTGTTGACTATCAAATGCCCATTACGCACTGAGGTAGCTAGAAACTCCACTTTGTTTCCTTTGGTATCCTCGATTGTCACGGCTCTTCGGCCACAATCTAGCACGGCTTTGTGCTTGGTTAACCAATCCATGCCAAGGATTACATCTATGGTTTGGGTGTCTAGAATAACTAGGTTAGCGAGAAACTCAACTCGACTATGAGTAACTTAGCCCGTAAACAACCCATATTAGAACTTAGCTCTGCTCGGTATTGGACTAACAGAGTACGCTTAAGAGGCATAACTTCCAACTTATTCTTAGTTGCAAAACTCGAAACAAGCGAATGCGAAGCTCGAATCAAAGCGAGCGGATCACAGTCTTGAATTTACTAGGAACTTACCCAAGACTGACGTCTGGTGCTTCACAGGCTCCTTCTAGAGTGGCGTGATTAACACGACCTCGACAACGGACCGAGGCGTCCCTCTGGCCGATGGTTCCTGAGAAACTCCTTGATTGTTACTCTGGGGTCTTGGCGGTGTTGCTCCTAGGTTGAAGCGATTTGGAGTGATAGTCCCTTTGAGGACACCGATTGGCGTAATGCCCTGTTGACAAGCTGAAACACACTCTTGTCCCATCTGCCGTTTGTTGTTTCTGGGGTGGGGTTGGTGGCGTGGGGTTGCGAGAATTCTCAACAAAAGGACGAGTCTGTCAAGGCGGTGCGGTGTCTGAGCAGAATTCTGTTGCCGAAGCGAGTAAACTAACTTTGTGGCACTATCCTTGCCCTCTGTTTGTTGTGGTGGTGGCTTCCTGTTGAGCCATCCGACGCTTGCGGTGATCCTCCGCTTTCTTTGCGTTTGTCCTCCATAACCAACGCCTTGTTAATCAACTCCGGAAATCCGGGAAGGTGTGGGCAAGCGATTGACTTGTAGTCTGAGTTCAAACCCTTCAAGAAGCGGTTACGGCGAGACACAAGATGCGACATCTTCCTGAGCATAGCGAGCTAGTTGAAAAACTTATTTAGGTAGTCGATCAGCGACATACCCCTTAGCTTGAGAGCGCTTGAACTCATCCTTCTTGAGATCCATAATGCCTTGGTACATGATATTGGCGAAAGGTTGCGGAGAATTCCTCCCATGTGATATTCTGCGGTGCCTCATGCGCTTCGCAGAAGTTCTCCCACCATTCGGCGGCTATGCCCTCCATCTGATGAGTGGCATATAACACCTTCTCGTGATCGCTGCATTGGGTGATCAGCAGCTTCCTCTCAATCACGCGAAGCCAATCATCAGCTTCTACTGGTGAGACATGTCCAGAGAAAGTTGGCGGACGAGTCCTCATGAATTCAGCCAACTTGGATGGTCCCTGATAACCACGAGCGATAGGGGCTCCTCCACGATGATTATTCTTTGTTGTTGTTGTTCATGGCTTGCATCTGGTTCATCATTGTATACATCATCTGAGTTTGTGCTCTGCCATAAAGGCTCCAAAGTTCTGCAAGTCAAGGGGTGGTGCTTGGGGTGGCACTGTCCCTGCGGGGATTTGATTATCATCGGGTGCTGGGGTGCCGGATCCACTTGCAGCAGCGTGACGAGTCTGAACCATCTGGTGAAGTTCCATAGGTTAGAGAAGGTAGCAAGCACGAGATGAGTTTAGAACTAGACAGGGGAATAGATTAAACCCAACAAACACAGCTCAAGAAACTCGAATGCAATAACCTTTTATTAATAGCTTACTAGCATGGCTGCAACAAATGCCTAAGGGCCTTTGCAGCTCATACTTGCACACAAGAAAATAGAGCGAACCTAAGCACACAAGCTACCGCCTAAAGGGCGACTCGAAAAGGGAAACTGGCTAAGCCTGACTAAACTGGAACTTAAACGAACTACTACTCGAGAAAGCCTCCAAAGCCACGGCGACGCCTCCCGCTGGTGTAGACTCTTAAGTGGCGGGCATCCTCATGGCCGGTTCTCGATGTCCCGGATCTGGTGCACCGGAGCAGGTATCTTTGAGTCTGAGTCTGGTGGCTCCTCCCATTTGTCTTGAGCTCTCTTGGTCCCCCAAGTCAGGCAACCTCTGCTTTGGATTCTCCTAATCTCCTCGGGATCCTCTTCGGTTCTTCCGGATCTTCCTCTTGATCATCCTCGATCTCATGTTGACCGTAGAGTGCTTGTTCTAAGACAGCGATCCTCTCCTCGGTTTCTTCCCAGTTCGATAGGCGCACCTCGGCTCGGTGGCGGCCATCTCCAAGACTCCTCTGGAGCATTGCGAATCGCAAGAAGATGCACTCTTGTGGCATTGCCTTCCCGTTAAATGACGGAAGCGCGCAGATAGCTCCCCGAAGCGACTTTGGGATGGTAGCGGAAGACAGTGTTTTGCGCTTCTCTGCGTAGATGTGGCGAACTTCGGAGTATGGCGGGCGTGATGACTCTGGATTCCTCTTGAAGGTGATCCTCGGTGAGATGTCCAAGGTGGCTGCCTCTGGTGTTCCTCGGCGTGACCGTTAGGCGGCAGACCAAACCACGATCTCGTCCATTGACTATGTACTCATTGCCCCACGGTACATCGGGCGATCAAAGCCTCCGGCGTCTGCGGCAGCTTCCATAGCTCTGCGGCAAGTCCTCCGTTGCGATCTCCGAAGGTCTGAAGGTACGGCATCTGTCCAGGCAGACAAAAGGTAAGAACCAAGTTTTTAAATAGTGAAAAGAGGAGAGATTATAGCAATAGATGAGTCGAGAGAGATATGAGAGGAGTTAAGCGATTAATTTAGTCTTGCGATAAATTTTCTTTTAGAAAATAGTTTGGACATTTAAGCGGCCGATCTAACTAAGGTCTAGACCTACGATCGGATGGCTCGATACCACTTTTGTCGGGACCGAAATTACAATTCAGGACCCTCAGTGTTCAACGACTAGCCGGGATCACGCTAGTGCACACAAAGGATAACAAAGGTGAAATCGATCCATACAAGCGAATAATAGCATAAACGAATAATTTTGATTAATAAATAATGGTTTTGACCTTAAGGTCGAGTTTACAATTATTCAAGCCACGCAGGCTAACAGAGATAAATAAGCGGCGTGAAACGAAATGGCGGTGGCGTCCCATCGATTCACCACAGGCAACCGACTGGGATCCAGACCTCACGATCAGGCACCTTCAAGATACTCGTCCTCGAATGCTGGCGAAGATTCCTCCTCTGCTTGATTCGTCAAAACAAGCGTGAGTACACACCGTACTCGCAAGCCACACCACAGAGATGCAAAATATACATGCTGGCTTTTTACAAGGGAAAGGCATTCTGTGGCTCTTTTGCATAAATGCGACTTTTGCAATTGAATACAATTAATAGATTGAAGACAGGTAAAACAAATAGACAATAATAATTTGACAATTTATTTCACAAAGACGCACACGCCCTAGACAATTTTAGCACATAGCGGATGATTTAAACCACACGGCTCCCTTCCCACACGTTTTATGAAGATCTACCCTAGTGTGAAATCCCGAGCATTGTCCATGATCATGACGCGCTATTCAATAGTTTTACACTCTGCAGAGGTTGTACACTTTACCCACAAGATATAATTAGTGTAGCTAGCACTAATCATAACAAAGCATTTCGGACATTCATCTTACTATGCTAGGCCCATCCCATACCAGGCATGTGGTCGTACAGGTGAGGCTCAGTTCAATGGCGCACATGGTGAGGTCCTTAATTGACCAAGGCAAGACTACCACAATCCCTATGCACACAGCTTACCAAACCCATGCACACAGCTCCACCAAAATAGCACACAGCCCACCATATCACACAGTATCCACCACTTGCCTCAGTCTAAATCATTTCCCACCCAGTTGGTTTTAAGTGCAACACATGCTTCACAATACACAGTGCACACAGCTTTTATCACATAGTTGCATATTCACTTAATCAAATTATAATAGCAATCTACATGACCAGTGATTCGTGGCATGGCTAAGCAATCTAATCGCACTAACCAACCCACGTTGGTGCTACAATATACCAACTAAATATCACTAGGGTGACAAAGAATTTAGACATAGCAATTTACAAGGAAGGCATAACAATTAGGGATTTACATCTACACCCAAAAGCTTTTAAATAAATACTTGAATTAAGATGCAGTAATTTGAATTAAAATAC
Organism: Phyllostachys edulis; assembly: GCA_036346405.1. Classification (NCBI taxonomy): domain Eukaryota; kingdom Viridiplantae; phylum Streptophyta; class Magnoliopsida; order Poales; family Poaceae; genus Phyllostachys; species Phyllostachys edulis. The sequence continues at coordinate 72,212,999 of CM070562.1, forward strand.
TTTAATAAAACTGGGAAGCAAAATGGTCAAGGGCATAGCTTGCCTTGGAATAAGTTTAGGTACTGGTCCTGGTCTTGAAAGCTCCTTCTTCTTCAACTCTTCCAACAAATAATCAAGTCTACTCATGAAACAAGACAAACAAACAAACTAAATAAATAACAGTAGCAAATAACTCCAATAAAATAATTAAAAATCTCCAATAGATAGATCTGGATTTTAGACGAATTTAGAAATTTGAATGGATGAATTTGGAGTTAGGATGCAAAAGATATGGGCTTTGGAATGTTGAAATTACATGAAATAATGAAATTCATGGATTTACTGATTTATTTCTCTGAAGGAAAAAGGATATATGACGCCAGCATGACATCAGCAATGGAAAATCAGCTGAAAAAGAATTAACGAAATTGATTTTGTCTGGTGGGACCCACTGGCATAGATAGGGTGTATGTGGACTAGGTCTACGTGGATTGAATCGGGTTGGATCTGTGGGTGTGCCAAGTGGCCGATGACAAGGATGTTGGCCGGCCGCCACATGGGCAAAAAGCGATGTGGCGCCTATGTGGCCTTGACTTGGCGCCACATCGGCAAAGGCCAACATAGAGAAGGGCGGCGCCATGGCGGCGACGAGGGCCGAAATCAAGCGAGGAAGAACGGAGGTGAGAAGGACGTGGTGAGTTACCCAAACGAAATCCTAGAAGCACGGCGAAGCTCCAGGTGGTGGTGGCTCGGCTCCGGCGGCGACTAGACGGCGGCAGTGTCGACCTTGGCGGCGGCGAGGTGCACGGGAACGGTGGATTCGGTGATTCGGGTGCGCCCAAAGGAATTGAAGGGGAGCACGAGGAAGCTCTCACCCTTGCGAACCGGAGGAGGTGGTTGTTCTGCGAAGAGGCTCGGACGGTGAGGAATTCGGTGAGAAGCTTCTGGTGTCTTGGGGCTTCTAGGAGAAATTCGGCGAGGCGAGCACTAAACGGTGGCGGCGGCTTAGGGTTTTGAGGAGGAGCGAGGCAAAGAAAACGCGATCGATTCCTTAAATGGGTTCCTGAGGGTGGATTCCACGCGAGGCGGCGCGCTGCTGTTGAAACCTCCGGACTCAAGAGTCCGGGAGGTTGACGATGGATGCGTGGCGCCCGTCCCACCCCTGCTGACGCCGCCTGGAGGAAGGAAAGCGGCTTGAGGCACGCCATGAAAAAGAAAAAAACGGGCCGGAGGGGGTGGCTCATGCCAAGGAAAACGAGATCTGCCAGCAGGAAAAAAAAAGGCCAGAGCATAATAGGGTTGGGCGGATTGGAGAAATTCGCCCAAGAGAAATCTGAGATTTTATTTTAGTTTTTCATTTTAATAAAGTAGCAAAAATTCCAAATGGCAATAGAAAATAGCAAATGAACATGGAAAAATTCGAGAAAATTCGTAAAAATATATCCAAGCTCATAGGATCCAAATAAAATAGTTTTGACTATTGTTCATGTTGACTTTAATCATATTAAATTGTTTTGTTACTCAAAGTCCAATATTAAGCTTTTGAATTAAAAACAAATAAATCCAAATGGTGAATTTTCTCACTACAACTATTCAAAAGACTTTTAAAGCTCTGAAAAAAAAAATTGGGATGTTACATGTGACTTGTTGGTGAAACTCTTTAACTTATATGATGTCGTTCTAAAAGGTATCCCTGGTCGAATATCACTGGTCGGAACACTAGTGACTCTACGACCAGCATATATATTGATTGATGACCATGTTTCACCGGTCATGGATATAGGGACATCGAATCAATAATGTGAACACATGTTAGAGAACATGGGGTTGGATAGACCCACCTTGAGACACTATTGAGATTGTTATGATTCTATGTGTCATTAGTTGGTCTCAAGCAATGATGATGTATAATCCTTAGACCTGAGATCAGCATGATTTTCTACATGTGTGATAGCACTCTTAGGGGTTGCCAAACGCTGCTCGTAACTGGGTAGTTATAAATGTAGCTTTCGGGTATGCTATGAAACATGCGGAGGAATATGACTGGTCAGATATGAGATTTGCCCCTCCTAACATAACAGGAGAGATATCTCTGGGCCCCTCGAAGTGGTCGGATAAAGAAAGTGCATGGCCATGCTACTCGTGGTCGAAGAGTTCGACCACATAAGGTTATCCGATACTCGATCGAGAAAGTATTGAACAGTCCATGGATGACACAATATCTTACCTGGAGTTCAACTAGATATCATGAGGCAAAGGGAGAATACACGAGTAGGTCGTTAAGTTCGAGCAAGTCGAGATCGGTCGAGCGATTCCAGAGTGGTCGAAACTAGTCGTGAAGGAGTTCTGAATCGGTCGTGACCGAATACAAACCGATCGTATGGGGATAGGACCAAGTCGTAAGTGATGAGGACCAAGTCGTAGATCATATTGCATTAAGGTTCGTCCGATATAATTCATGTGTATTTGGGAATCGTTATGTTACGCTAGGAACCGCTACGACTAAATGGTCGGAAAGGGTTTCTGAGTCACAACCAAACTACGCATGAACCTAACGGGTCACATACTTAACGGGATAGAACAAACCAATACAAATATGATTCGTAAAGCATGTTCGGATAGGATCCGTCACGGGCACTATATAAGGAGATGCATGAGGCTATCGCGAGGTAGAGGGGTTGACGTAAGTTGCTCTACCGAAACCCTAGCCGCCATCTTCCTGAGAGCCCTGCCGTGCGACTTGGTGCTAGCACACCGGCGTTCGGTTGTTCCTTCCCTGGACGTGTGGATACCATAGAGGCGCTGCTGCGGTTGCTGTTGCACTTGAGGACGATCCGCAAACTTCACAAGGAACATTGGAGGTTCTTTGGAGACGATCGACTACGAGGAAAGAGGGCGATCGTCTCGACCACATTTACATCACGCGCTCTACATTAGACCAGTGCTCCAACTCTTCTTCATTGCCTTTGCTGCGTCTAGTGGTAACGATCTATGATCATCTACTTGCTTGGCTTCCTGGTTTATGCGGTAGAATTTTTGAATTGTTGCTATCGTAGCCTACCCGTATCCCTACACTGCTAAGGTGGTGCGGTATCTTCCTGTAATTCCCCATTTGAAGTGGTTTTTTGCGAACCCAAAGAATGCAAAACTACAGATTGGCACTCGAGGAGGCGTAAGAATGACGGAAAGCTAAGGCACCTGCTGATTACGCCTAGTGGAGAAACATCGATAGGAGGTTTGCGGACTTGAAAGGGAACCGAGGAATATATGGTTTGGATTGAGTACAGATGGAATGAATCCTTTCGGTAACATGAGCAATGACATAGCACTTGGCCTGTGGCGCTCAGTATCTACAACCTTCCTCCTTGGTTGTGTATGAAGCGGAAGTATATTTTGTTGTCGATACTTATCCAAGGGCCAAAGCAACCTGGGAATGATATTGATGTGTACCTAGCACCATTGATGGAAGATCTAAAAATACTATGGTTTGAAGGGGTACAGGTATGGGATGCGTACAAATGAGAGAACTTCACTTTACGCCTTGTTGTTCTCGCACCATAAATGAGTATCCCGCCTTGCTAATCTGTCGGGCGAGTACAAAAGGGGCCAAAGCACATACTCACTTTGCTTAGATGATACTGAGAGTGTGTGGCTGAATCACTCGTGTAAAACCGTGTACATGCGTCATAGTAGGTTCCTTCGGAGGGCTCACCCATACCGCAAGATGAAGAAACAATTCGATGGAGAGAAGGAGGACAGTTCAGCTCCAAGGCATTTAAGCGGAAAAGAGGTCTATGATATGGTTAAGGATTTAGATGTTGTGCTCGGAAAGGGATGTAAATCGAGGACCCGTAAGAAGAACATGTGGAAGAAGAGATCAATATTTTGGGACTTACCTTATTGGGAGCACCTAGAAGTTCGCCACTGCAACAATGTCATGCACGTAGAGAAGAATGTATGTGACAGCTTGATTGGTCTCTTACTGAACATTCGTGATAAAACAATGGATGGTGTCAACGCACGGCTTGACTTGGTTGATATGGACATCAGACCTGAGTTAGCACCAACAAAGACCGATAAAGGACGAACGTACCTTCCCCCTGCTCGTTACACTCTGTCCAAGGCCGAGAGAACCGAACTGTGCTAGTGCTTGCATGGTGTGAAAGTTCCGTCTGGTTACTCCGCCAACATGAATGCACTTGTTTCGATGAAAGATTTGAAGTTAATTGGCATGAAGTCTCATGATTGTCATGTGTTGATGACACAAATGCTCCCTGTTGCAGTTAGAAGTATTTTGCCGATCAAGGTCCGAGAGACAATCATGAGGCTGTGTTATTTCTTTAACACAATTGCTCAGAAGGTCATCGATCCCGAAGGACTAAATGCTCTGTAGGACGAGGCGGTGACGACTCTATGTGATCTTGAGATGTATTTCCCTCCGTCGTTTTTCGATATCATGGTCCACCTCATTGTTCATATTGTGAGGGAGATAAAGATGTGCGGGCCCATGTTCCTACGTAGCATGTACCCGTTCGAGAGGTTCATGGGAATTCTCAAGTCCTGTGTACGGAATCGATCTTGGCCAGAGGGCAGCATCGTCGAAGGTTATGCAACCGAAGAGGTCATTGAGTTCTGCGTCGATTACATGGCTCAGGTCGAACCGATAGGTGTGCCTCGATCTCGCCATGAGGAGAGGCTCGAGGGTATCGGGACCATCAGAAGGAAAGCGATCACTCCAGATATGGATGCGTATGCTCAAGCCCATTTCACGGTCTTGCAACACATGACTAAAGTGTCCCTGTATATCAACCAGCACAAGGACATACTTCGGCAACAGAATCCGGTGCGGCCGGATGTTTGGATCACGAGACAACACAACAGACGGTTCAACTAATGGTTGAAGGTACGACTCGCTAGGAGCTCGTCAAGTGAAATGCTGACATGGTTGGCAAAAGGGCCAGCATTTACAGTTGTGACATGGCGAGGATATGATATAAATGGGTACACATTCTATACGCAGGCTCACGATATAAAAAGCACTAAACAGAACAGCGGTGTCCGCATAGATGCATTCAGTACCGATGGGTTGAGGAGCTCCTACTCTGGGCAAATGGAGGAGATATGGGAGCTCGACTACGTGCTTTTCAAGATCCCCCTATTTCGGTGTCGTTGGGTCCATCTCCCACGGTGAAGGTCGACAAATGCAGGCGTCACTACCGTGGACCTCGAGCGTGTCGGATACAAAGGCGAATCATTCGTCTTGGCTAACCAAGTTGTTCAAGTCTTCTATATTCTTGACCGGCAAATAAGAAGCGCCACGTAGTTCTTCATGGAAAAAGGAGGATTGTCGGAGTTGAGAATGTAGTGGGCGAGGAAGAATACAATCAATTTGACAAGTTGCCTCCTTTGGAAACTTGACATAAGGGTCGAGGAAGAAGAACGTGATTTAAACTAGCTACATCTGCGTCGATCATCATGAAGGGCTACTTTTTAAAGATTAATTGAACAATGTGTGTATGTATATATGCGTTACGATGAATGGTTAATTTTAGTTCATTTGAGTTAATTAATTGATTTGTCTTGTGAAATGGATGTGATTGTTTCTCAAATGAATGTGAATTGGATGTATATACATGTATTTGTTGTCTTTTACGCTTGTTTGAGAGGGCATGGCTAGCATTTCTGAGGCTAGCCCATAAATAGATCTAGATTAACCAATACAAAATAATATCACGAGATGGTTTGAGCTACAAACCGCTGCAGGATTATATATCCTGAGCGGTTCCTTGGTAAAACCGCTCAGTGATACAATATATCCTGAGCGGTTGTTAGTTGGAACCGCTCGTGATACATCTATATCACTGAGCGGTTCTACTTTAGAACCGTCTGTGATACATCACATATCACTGACGGTTCTAAATTAGAACCGTCTGTGATACACATATCACAAATGGTTCTAATTTAGAACCGTCTATGATGTCCATCCCTATATACATTTGGACTCTAGGGTTTGCCGCTCCCGCCACTCAAACGATTAAGTTTCTCAACTCCTCGCTCCCTCCTCCCCCGAGCCCGTCGCCGTCATCCTCGACGTCGCCTCCTCCTACAGTCCGCTGCGCCTCTTGCCCCGAGCCCGCCGCCTCCTCCCCTCACCCAAGCTCGGCGTGCCTCCCCTTCGATGCGGGCCCTGCTGCTCTGGTACTCCTCCTTCTCCTTGACGCCCAAAGGTAACCAATGCCGAGTTGCCGACCCCGACGCCCCTTTTCCTAACTATTTCTATCAATAATCTGTCATGGTCCCTCATGATAATTGTACTTGTTTTAGGAATTTGTATTTGTTCACATGATGTTCTATTTCTTGTGAAGATGTCTTTCGCTCATTCTTCGTCATCACCACCTCATGTGTCTGATGATGCACCATCCTCTGGAACAATATCCAACCGCGGTAGAAGAAGAGGAATATCGAAAAGGCCCCGGGGCCGATTTACCATCACGGTCGTCGATCACCGGGACCCTATCAATCCTCGCCGAAAGCGGCGTCGCATTCCGAGAATGGTCGGAATAGTTGCACGGGAACGGGTCAGCGTCACCTACGATTCGTGGAAGGTGGTGCCCGGACCAGTAAAAACTGCTGTGCTGACGGATATTCTCACATCGTTTGAGATCCCGACAGAACACCTGGACTCTATGCAACGACAAGCATTGCTACAGGTGTGCAAAGCGTGGAAGAACTTCAAGAGCACGCTTGTCAAGAACTATGTGGAGAAGGATCTGAGGCCCTTCCACAAGTATCCATTCTTGGAAGAGTCCTGGGCCGAGTTTGTGGCGAAGAAGATGACAGATGAATTTAGGAGTGAAAGTGCGGCGCTACGGCCCTCGAGCAAAAACAAGCACCCCCACGGACTCGGCACGCTGGGTATGCGGGTAAAACCCGATATGGAGGGATCGGGAGCGATGAGGCAAGCTGTTGAATGTCTCCCGCCATTTCGAGATCAGCGATGTGCGCTCCGGCGGTGGTTAGTTGGGAGGTTATGTATTGGGCCTATGGGGAAAGTCTACTTTCCAAACCCCGCAGACCAGGAAGTGTCCCAGTGCCTAGTAAGATATCGAACTACCTAGTTTGTAATTACTCCATAACTTCATAGGAAGTGAAATGACATGTCGGGCTATTGCAGGTAATGCTGAGTGCACAATCTTCCCAAGGCTCATTCCAGGCAGACAGGGAGAAAGATATACTCTCTGTGGCCCTAGGAAACAGTGAGCATCCGGGTCGCACGAGAAGCGCTGGTGTTTATGTTATATGGGAAAAATGGTTCCAAGCGGACTCCGGATCGTACGGGAGTAGGAAGAGAGCCAAAGCCGAGCGCGATGCAAAGCTACGAGAGGAGATTCGTCAATCCCTCAGAGATGAGCTCACTGAATCCATCAGAGATGAGATCACTAAATCCATCAGAGGTGAGATCAGAGCTGCCCAGCAACGGCAGATGGAGACCTTTGAGGAAAGGATTAGGGAATTGCAACTCCCAAATCAGTTGTAAGCCCCTGCCCCTATTGTGCTAGCCAGCCCCCCCCCCCAAACTTCTGAGTAGCTGCGCATCCAACCCTAACCCTACCCCAATAGGTGACGACAGATTTTCCGTCGATGACATCCAGGTAATAATTATTATCTCTACAATGCTCGATTCATTGATAGGCCTATTGGAGTAGCTAATTTTGTATCGTTATGTAGGTGGCTATGAAGTGCAAGCTCCAAGTGAGATATGCCTCTGTTGCCCTAGATGCTACTTGGGGCCAGGTGTATCCATCCGGTGCTGGGGCTTTGGTGCACAGTGCAACAATTACTCCTGGTTTCGCAAAAGTGAATGTGGACAGTGTTTGTGCCAATTTCGGGGCCGTCCCGCTGCATATTCCCCCAAATGACGAGGTCATGACTCTAGGGCAAGCCATTGGAACATTCATCCAGTGGCCCAAGGTGGACATCTGCTTGGAGCTACCTGCTCCGGTGTCAACTTCATAGGAATGTCCTGCATCTACACCTCGTGCTCAGTCGACTCTTGTGAAGTTGACCTATACAAAGTGAGGCAGCAAGGGCAAATCGAAGAAGGTCGACTCCTGTCCTGATATCCCCTTCTTGCCGTTGGCCCGAAAATTCGTGCTAGGCGAGCCATTGGTCGAGAGTTTGGACAGCCCTACCTTAGGACCGGCTTGCACGGCATTGCATACATGGTACATGGAACAGTCCAACAAGCCGGTTGATCAGCGATGCACGGATGTCACCGTCAAGTTCAAGAAGGATCATTTTAACCACGAGCTTCAAGACTATGTCTTCATGGTGACCTTCGATGACTTGTTCTATCTCTTCAACCTCGACGAGCTCGACGTCTCACTCATACGATGCTGGACACTGTAAGTGTGTACAATCACGGTCAATGTTCGTGTAATACTGATAAATGTTATATATAACTCCTTGCTTTTGTATATAGATAGATGATGTTTGAAGCCGGAAGAAGGAAATCACCGGTAGGTTTCCTCGACCCACACGTGGTCTCCGAGCAAAGCATCAGGCCGAATGCAAGATTCGTTGAGGATTACATTATAGAGTTTTTCCGGGCTTGCCGCAACACGGAATACATACTTTTGCCCTACATCCAGGAGTAAGTGTTGCACTACTGGCTATACTTGTTGATTTGTACTTTATAAGCAACACGAACTTAGGTTTAATGACCATGCTGACATACCTGTGTAGCTTCCACTGGATTCTAATTGTAATTATACCAAAACAGAAATGTGTAATATACCTAGATTCCCTAAAGAGGTCCAATCACAACTTCACAGTTATCTGGAATTTACTCAACAGGTAAACACATTTCCTCCATACAAACTCTATTGTAGTCTTTCCTTCCTTTGCAATGGCTAAGGCTAACTTCTTGGAATCACGTAGGGTGTTCGACGTGTTAAATGCTACAGGAGGGTATTGCAGGAGAAGGTTGCTGGAGCATGATCTAACTTTCCCGGTACTCGCTAGCTAGTACACATTAATCCTATATAACACCTCGTAGTAATGCCTCTCGAACTAACCAATTCTATTTTTGTAGTGCCACCAGCAGCCGTCGGGCCGCAATGTCTGTGGATACTATGTTTGCCACAACATGGAACTACTCATCAGTTTCGCGATCACCAATGATCCTCAGGTTTGTCGATGTTGCAACAATTATTTCATATATACTTACCAATTTATATAAGCACAAATTTAACCTTCCTATTGACAGGTTGCGACCATCGTTGAAACTGCGTTGGAACAGAGCGAGCTCATAAAAGTTCGATCACACCTTGTGTCATTCCTGAACAGACAGGTCATAAATCCATATGGGAGTTTCCACAGTGTAGATTGAACTTGATTGGGATAGATTGAACTTAATAGTACATGTGTGTAAATTAATGTACATTAATGGTTAATTTTAGTTAATTGATTTGTGAATTGGATGTGCTTGTTTACGAAATGAATGCAATTTTGATGTGCTACGAAATGAATGCTAATTGGATGTGCTTGTTTGGAGGGCATGGCTAGCATTTCCTAAGGCTAGCCAATAAACAGAAATAGATTTAGCAATGCAAAAGAATACCACAGACGGTCTGTAGATGAAACCATCTGTGATACTCGACTACCACAGACGGTCTGTAGATGAAACCGTCTGTGATACTCGACTACCACAGACAGTCTGTAGATGAAACCGTCTATGATAGACTACGTCTGTGATAGTCTATCTGACGTTGTTGTTGCACGTATGTCTTTTGTGTTAAGACATGTAAAGCACAATGCATCATGAAGGTCTGCAATTGTGATGCAACATATTTTGAGCTCCAACTGGCTTCTGTGGGCCCAACTCTTTTGACACTCTTCTACGAAAATCTGGCATGAAAGGAAAAACAATGGAGAGACAGTTCAATATGCATCATCTCTAGAAATCTAGCATGAATTTGCAATAAGCAACAACTCCTCAGTGGATAAAGATATTATAGGACCCCAGCCTAGTGCTCTTCAAGATCTCTATTGACAAGGCGTTGCAGAAGTAAAATCTGATAGAAGCTCACCAAAATAGCATTGCTAAATTGCACCCATTACTTGGTGTAAAGTTGTTAGCCTTCTCTGTTGTCACGGTATCAAGCTCTGTTACAAGCTTCCTTCTCTTTACTTACAGTTTACAGACTGCCTCCACTTCCCAAAAAAGATCTGATTATCAGTAGTTCATATTATTATGTTGTATGGTAAATTTTCAAAACGTTAGTTCAGATTATTCCATTGAATGGTAAATATTCAGAGCATTAAAATGGGGAGACTACATTTTGGAGAGAGGTGCAGGCTGTAACACCCCGATTTTTCCAAGCCTTTTTGAAGATTTCAAAATAAAAAGAACAATTTTGTTTTGATGAGAATTCAAAGCTTAACCTGAAATTTCATAATGGATTTAAGTTGACTAACCCAAACTTCAACTAAAGTTCCTTGTTGGTTTGCTGAGTTGTTGGAGTTTTGATGGACTTCCCCTCTCCGTCCATGTCTTGTCCATCTTTGGACCGGACCTCTGTAGGTCCGAATCTCCCCAAGTACTGGTATCTTCTCTGGTCCACACCTCCTTCTGTGGTTCCCTTCCAAGCTTAGACCTCTCCAAGTCTAAACCTGGCCCAAGTCCTTTGGAACTCATTCTCTGTCTCTTTTGAACACCACTGAGTCCCCTTGGACTTAACTCTGTTGCTTAAATCTGTGAAACCCTCTCTGGAGGTTCCTCTCGGCGCCAACCCAGTAGTACCGTCCGCACCTTACGGTGCTACCGCTTCTCAGGACCTCCTCCTTGCTCATTTGGACCTCCCCGTGTCCTACTGGACCTCCCCGCGTCCTCTAGGACCTCCCCTTACCTTTATTGGACCTCCCCAGGTCCTCCAGGACCTCCTCCTTGCCTATTTGCACCTCTATCGATTGTGAGTCGTCTAATTTGCATTGGACGGTTTGATCTTGGTGAGACATTTGGATGGTCCGAACGTCCCACCCTCTCTCAGCCCTTAGAGTCTTGCTGGACGGTCCGAACGTCCCAATCATTTTGGGCGGTCCGATTGAAATCCAGCGGCCCCGACCTCCCGCCTTGTAGATCTGGACCGTTAAGACCTCCCCCTTGGAGATCTTAACCGTCCAGACCTCCCTCCTTGTAGATCCGGACCGTTAAGATCTCCCCCTTGGAGATCTTAATCGTCCAGACCTCCCTCCTTGTAGATCTGGACCGTTAAGACCTCCCCCTTGGAGATCTTAACTGTCCAGACCTCCTCCTTTGTAGATCTGGCCATCAAGACCTCCCCTTTGGAGATCTTGACTGTCCAGACCTCCCCTTTTTGGCAGATCCGATTGTTAGGACCTCCCCTTGGAGAACCTAACCGTTCAGACCTCCCCTGGATTTGATCCCACGACTCTGACCTCCCTTGCGGGCGAGGACCTCCTCCTAGGCCCTGCGGACCTCCTGTTTTGTACTTGATCTTGACGGTTGGACCTCCCCTCCGGAGATCCAACCTTCTAGACCTCCCTTGCGGGTGAGGACCTCCTCCAGACTTCTGCGGACCTCCTCTTTTGCTTTTGATCTTGGCCGTTGGACCTCCCCTCTGGAGATCCAACCATCTAGACCTCTCTTGCGGGTGAGGACCTCCTCCTGACTCCTGCAGACCTCCTCTTTTGCTTTTGATCTTGGCCGTTGGACCTCCCCTCCAGAGATCCAACCGGCTAGACCTCCCCTGGTTCTCTGCAGGACCTCCTCAATGTCTTCGCAGGACCTCCTCTGTGGGTCTTGGCTGTCCCCACTGGGCAGTCACACCTAGTTTCTTTTATCCTTTGACTATGTCCTTGTGCATGGAAGTCTTGGCTGTCCCCATATCCTGGGTCATGTGCATTGGCTCTAGCTATATATAGCTTGGGCAGTCCTCCTTTCTCACTTTCTTCTCCATTTCTCCTCTCTGTCTCAACCGAGCATACCTTAGACCTCCCTCCAAGTTCTTGGACCTCCTCTCTTGAGTCTCAGGACCTCTCCAGCGAGCTCTTGGACCTCCTCTTGACCTTCCAACCTCTCTGTTGGTTTTGTATTTAAGTTTATTTTCAGTTTCTTTGGATTTTGTTGGAGCTCTATTTGAGTCATTTGGTTTTCATCGTGTAGATCATCCAGACCATGAGGAGACCGTGTTCTTTGAAGGAGAAGAAGAAGCTCAAGACTTTGAGCAAGGCAAGTTACACTCTTGATCATATTGCACCCAGTACTTCAAATTACCTATGTCGGTTTCAAAGACGTATGCATGCTTATTTCACTAAGTTATTTCAATGCCTATCTTTCCATTCATAGATATACCTGACCCCTTTGTATGGCCACTGTTTTGACCAAAAATATCACTTGTGCAAATGATTTGGGCCATGACATTGGTGTGTCATGGAGATTTGGGCCACAACATTGGTGTGTCATGGAGATTTGAGCCATGGCATTGGTGTGTCATGGAGATTTCTACCATGGCATTGGTGTGCCATAGAGGTTTGAAAAGCAAAGCAATGAAAAATGATTTGGACTTGGGCGAAGCTGGTTCTTTCGTTGGTGCAGGCTTATGCACGGGGGTCGTGTGATCCGATGCCCCAAGGTTGAGGTTTGTCGCCAAAGTCAGTTAAGGACCGGTCTTTGAGACACCTCTTGCTAGGCCTATAATGGGCTATGCCACAACCGTACAACCACATGTCTCCAGTATGGGGCGTGGGACCTGGCTACTTAATTTGCAAAATTTCATCATGGTTCATTTGGCGGAATAGTGGGTGGTCTTGATGGCCTGTCTTTTTATGACTATGTTGTACCCACCTAGCTCAAGAGGGGGCCTAAACCCTGCGGACAAGAAGTCCAATGGGAGCGAAACCTTAGAGTGGATGGACTATGGTGGAACGATGCGTTGTAAAGGCCTTGTCATGTGCTCTAAACCTCTCACCAAAGGAAGTGTGAGGTGGTATCGACGGATGCCAAACAAACTAGAGAATTCATGTTATGTGGGTAAAGTGTACAACCTTTGCAGAGTGTAAATCTATTCGAATAGCCGTGTCTGCGGTCATGGACATGTTGGCAATGTCACTCAAAGTTAGCTCTTGGTTTTGGGTATTCAAAAGATTTGTGAAAAATGGTTTTGGATTGTTATCCACTTTGGAAATGGGCGGGAAGCGATGTGACAGGAGGGTATCTTTCACCATCTTGATGATGAATGTTATCCAACTGAAAATGGAATTTACAAAAATGAATTTTACTATTGTAACCTGCCTTGAAACTTAGTACTTGTATTTGAAATAGAATTGGCTTTATGCAAGTTAACCCTAATATGCCTTCCTTTGATACATCCCTATGCATATCATTCTGTTAGTTGACGGGTGTAACTTGCGAGCACGGTAGTTGTGCTTACTCTTGCTTGATTGATGAATTGAGCAGGTGAAGATTTCTTCGATGATGAGGATGACCAAATCAACTAGGCCGCGCCCTCTAGCCAATCACCTGTGGTTTAGTGGTTGGTCCCTCATGGACCTCCCTGAGGTCAGTGCGTGGAGCTCGAGGAGGTCTGGGGTCCAACGACCTCCTCGAGTCGGGACCCCAGACCTTCGGGTGGTTCTATTGGACCTCTCGGGAGGTCTGGAGGTCCTACCGGGGTGTCCCCTGGGACGTCCTGGGAGTCCTATTACGGACCTCCCAGGAGGTCCTGAGGGACCTCTCGGGACGTCCTGGGAGTCCTTTACGGACCTCCTAGGAGGTCCTGACGGACCTCCCGGATGTGCCCTGGGTCGGGTCATCACAAGTGGTATCAAAGCATCTTGACTGTAGGTCGCAGCCTAGAAAAATGGTCGTTAGAGGAAAGTTCAAAATGTGTTTTATTAAACAAGAGAAATAAATTGTTCTCCCCTTACCTGAGTCATCTCTCTTCTTACCTTATTTTCTTCTTACCTTTTTGCTTGCCTCAACGTTTTATAAAGTTAAATGAAAATTCTTTTCGTTGGAATATCTATAGGGCCGACTTAGATCATTGTTGTAGCATTAAGGACCCCCAGTTGGTGGCATTGAGTGGCAGTCTTTTGAAAGGTTACCCATGGGGGTTCTCTAGGCAAAAGACCACGACTTCCTGGCTCGCAGCCCTGAGGGCAGCAAGCCTCGTGTAGTGAGTGTTTTTTGTTCGGTTGCTGAAGTTCTTGCTTTTGATTAGCACTGGTTTGGTTGTTTGAGCCTTAAACCCTTTCCCCCTTAGTTCTCTCATCTCTTTCCTACCTCTTGGACCTCTGGCATATGGTGACAACTAGAGGTAGCGGTAGCACAAGTGGCCAAGGTCAAGCCTTTGGGGATGATCCAGAGACCCCAGTGCCGCAGCCACCTCCTCTCCCAGCTCAAGGTCCATATTGGAAACAAATGATGGCCAATCAAGCACGATTGATCAACTTGTTAGCTCAGTCCATCACCAACACTCAGAACCTTCAGGCAGCAGCTGCAGCACAACCTCCTGTGTATCTCCGAGTTTATGAGGATGAGGCCACCCACATTCTCCAGCACCACTGAACCTCTAGAAGCTGATGACTGGCTCAGAGATGTGAGTAGAAAACTTGACATGATCCAATGCACGGATAGAGAGAGAGTCTTATTTGCCTCTCATCAACTTCAAGGACCAGCCTCAGAGTGGTGGGATAACTTTACTCAATCCCACGCAGACGCTCAAGAAATCACCTGGGAGGACTTCACTCAAGCTTTTAGGCGTGCACATATTCCTCATGGAATGATGTTGCTTAAGAAGAAGGAGTTTAGATCCTTGCACCAAGGGAACTGCACAGTCAGCGAGTATCTACACAAGTTCAATCAGTTGGCAAGATATGTGTAACATCCCAAATATAGGTTATGTTTCAAATGTAACCAAACCAGGGTTTGTGTTTCAAATGTAACCTAATATGAGTGTTTGTTTCAAATGTAATTAAATGAGAAGAAATTAAAACCTTTCTCACATCTTGAAACTCTTGAACATTCCTATGATTCTTGTCAAGAGTTGTGGAATTCAAAAACCTAAACCTCCTGTTGACTAAAGTCAAACCCTTATTCACTTTTGTCAAGAATCTGGTATCCAACCTTTGGAAATATTTTTTCTTGCTTCTAAGGATGATGTGTGACCCCTCTGAAAAATTTCATAATTTTTAGAAATTATTTGATAATTTTTGGAGCCAAGTCAAACCAATTTGTCAATTGGTCAAACCCTAGAACATACCCTTACAGAATTTTTGGAGAAAAATGCTTTGCGTAAAAACCTCTAAAAATTTTATGTAAGGTTAATCCTGGAGTGAGGAAGCTCCAGTCAAAATTTCAGAATTTTTGGAGTTAGTTTGCTATCTCTAAAAATTCCCCCAAACTAAGCCTTCAAATTGAAATTCAAATCTGGAGCACTGTTCCTTGGGTCCGAGCCACCTTCAAGTGGGTCGAACCCAACCGCATCTCAGCTCAGCCCGAGCCCTTCCCTCGCGTGAGCGTTGTGCGCCATTGGATCGAAATCCACCGGCCACGACCTCCCCTCTCCTTTCGTCGCCGTCAGATCAAGATCTAATGGCCACGACCTCCCATCTTTGTTGTACGCCATTGGACCGAAATGCAACGGCCACGACCTCCGATCGCGTCGTGCACAATGGCCACGACCTCCCATCTCTGTTGTGTGCCATTGGATGTAAATCCAACGGTCACGACCTCCCCTCGCTGTTGTGTGCCCTTGGATGTAAATCTAACGGCCACGACCTCCCATCGCGTCATGCGCGACCTCCCCTCTCTGTGGTGTGCCATTGGATTGAAATCCAATGGCCACGACCTCCCCTCTCTGTTGTGTGTGCCATTGGATGTAAATCCAACGGTCATGACCTCCCCTCATTATTGTGCACCCTTGGATTGAAATCCAACGGCCACAACCTCCCATCACGTCGTGCGCAATGGCCACGACCTCCCCTCTCTGTTGTGTGCCATTGGATGTAAATCCAACGGTGACGACCTCCCCTCGCTGTTGTGCGCCCTTAGATGTAAATCTAACGGTCACGACCTCCTATCTCCTTTCAGCGTGTGACCTCCCTTTCCTTGTCGGAACCGTGCGATGAAGATCTAGCGGTCACGACCTCCCTTCCTTGTCGGAGCCGTACGATGAAGATCTAGCGGTCACGACCTCCCCTTTTCCTTGTCGGAACCATGAGATGAAGATCTAATGGTCACGACCTCCCCCTTTAATTATCTAACGGCTGTAATCAGCCCGCTCATGACTGTGGTTGGGCGCGACCTGTCTGTGTCTGTTCCGGCTCGAGCCTTTCCCTTTCTCTTCCTCTGACTGGTGGGTCTGCGCCGCACCTGTTCTTCTCCTTCCTCAGTCTCGCGTGTGTGCGCCATGGTAGAGGGAGGGCAGTGCCTTGTCACCTCTCAACAGCTCTTTTGCTGCAAGCATTAAATGCGGGTCAGTGCTTTTCACCCCAAAGTCATGTTCAGAACTGCCCCCATCCCCTCCGCGTCCTTGTCCGAGCGGTGGACCGAGCTGTGGGCTAAGCTCACCATGGAGCTTAACCCTAGCTCATTGCCTCTGCTCCCCGACTATAAAAAGCTCCCTCGCTTCTTCCTTAGCTTCCTTTCACCACCCCACAACTTATGCTTGCACCCACTATGCTTGCTTGAGCTCAAAACCCCCTAAGCCCCTCGGCCGCCATTGTTGCGCCTTGAAGCTCCTCGGTGGCAACAGGGTTCCAGTGGCTTTTCTTCTACCCTCTTTGCTTCAATTTGAGCCTCTCACCTCTGTGGTCAAAACCCCTAACTCAATTGGTTTTGACATTTACAGGAGCGGCCTAATTTGGAGTTTGATCCCCTTCGGCCGAAAAGCTCCCCCTTCTTCCTCAAGTCCGGTAAGGACCTTCTCCCTTCAATTCCTTGCTCTGGGAGCATCTCCGAGCTATATGGAATCCACTTTGATGACGTGGTCTGGTTAATTTTGCTCAGGATGCCTCGTCCTCGTTGTCCTCTTCGGCTGTAACATCCCAAATATGGGTTGTGTTTCAAATGTAACCAAACCAGGGTTTGTGTTTCAAATGTAACCTAATATGGATATTTGTTTCAAATGTAATTAAATGAGTAGAAATTAAAACTTTTCTCACATCTTGAAACTCTTGAACCCTTCTATAATTCTTGTCAAGAGTTGTGGGATTCAAAAACCTAAACCTCCTATTGACTAAAGTCAACCCCTTAATCAACTGTGGCAAGAACCTGGTATTCAACCTTTGGAAATATTTTTTCTTGGTTCTAGGGATGATGTGTGACCCCTCTGAAAAATTTCATAATTTTTAGAAATTATTTGATAATTTTTGGAGCCAAGTGAAACCAATGTTTCAAGTGGTCAAACCCTAGAACATAACCTTGCAGAATTTTTGGAGAAAAATGCTTTGCATAAAAACCTCTAGAAATTTTATGTAAGGTTAATCCTGGAGTAAGGAAGCTCCAGTCAAAATTTCGGAATTTTTAGAGTTAGTTTGCTATCTCTAAGAATTCCCCAAACTCAGCCTCCAAATTTAAACTCAAATCTGGAAACACTGTTCCTCGGGTCCGAGCCACTTCAAGTGGGTCGAACCCAACCGACATCCCCGCTCAGCCCGAGCTCCTCCCTCGCGCGAGGTCGTGCCCCATTGGATCAAGATCCAATGGCCACGACCTCCCCTCTCCTCTCGTCGCCGTCAGATCAAGATCTCGTGGCCACGACCTCCCCTCCCGTTGCAGCGTCGTGCGCACCAGACACGACCTCCCCTAGATGTTGTGTGCCCTTTGATTGAAATCTAATGGCCACGACCTCCTCTAGATGTTGTGCACCCTTGGATGTAAATCCAACAGCCACGACCTCCCATCGCGTCGTGCGCAATGGCCACGACCTCCCCTCGCTGTTGTGTGACCTTGGATTGAAATCCAATGGCCACGGCCTCCCATCGTGTCGTGCGCAATGCCCACGACACCCCTCCTCTGTTCAGCGCCATTGGATGCAAATCCAAGGGTCCTGACCTCCCATCTCTGTCGTGTGCCCTTAGATTGAAATCTAATGGCCACGACCTCCCATCGCTCGTGCGCGACCTCCCCTCACTGTTGTGCGCTGTTGGATCAAAATCCAATAGCCACGACCTCCCCTCTATGTTGTGCGCCGTTGGATCAAAATCTAATAACCACGACCTCCCCTCTATGTTGTGCGCCGTTGGATCAAAATCCAACAGCCACGACCTCCCATCGCTTGTCAGAGTCGCGCGCAACGGTCAAGACCTCCCACCTCTGTTCCGCACCATTGGATGCAAATCCAATGGCCACGACCTCCTATCTCCTTACAACGTGTGACCTCCTTTCCTTGTCGGAGCCGTGCGATGAGGATCTAGTGGTCACGACCTCCCCCTCCTTGTCGGAACCGCACGATGAAGATCTAGCGGTCACGACCTCCCCCTTTTCTTATCGAACGGTCGAGGTCAGCTCCTGTTCTTCTCCTTCCTCGGTCTCGCGCACGTGCGCCATGGCAGAGGGAGAGTAGTGCCTTGTCACCTCCCAACAGCTCTTTTCTTTGCAAGCATTAAATCTTGGTCGACCTTTCCGCCCCAAAGTCTGTTCAGACCGCCTTTGTCCCTCCACGTCCTTGTTGAGCCATGGGCTAAGCTCACCATGGAGCTTAACCCTAGCTCATATGCCTCTGCTCCCTGGCTATAAAAGGTCCTCTTGTTCCTCCTTAGCTTCCTTTCACCACCCCGCAGCTCATGCTTGCACCCACTGTGCTTGCTTGAGCTCAAAGCGCCCATAAGCCCCTCGGCTGCCATTATTGCACCTCGAAGCTCCTCGGTGGCAACAGGGTTCTGTGGCTTTTCTTCCACCTTTTTGTTTCCAATTGAGCCTCTCCCCTCTGTGGTCAAAACCCCTAATTTAATTGGTTTGGACATTTTCAGAGGTGGCCTAATTTGGAGTTTGGTCCCCTTCGGCCAAAAAGCTTCCCCTTCTTCCTCAAATCCGGTAAGGACCTTCTCCCTTCAATTCCTTGCTCTGGGAGAATCTCTGAGCTATATGGAATCCATCTTGATGACGCGGTCTAGTTGATTTTGCTCAGGCTGCCTCGTCCTCGTTGTCCTCTTCGGCGCCGGCAAGGTCCTACGCCTCCAGAGCCCCTTAGTCCTCCTCTGTCCCTCCGCGACCTCCAGGTAACCTCCTGGTAGTCCCTAGGAGCTGGGCACTTGCTTGAATGAACTGCTGCGGAGCTCCTTTGCTGTTTGTCGTTTGGCCGTGCTTAGCACCGCCGCCCCTCTCTGGCTAGCCGCCGCTCTGGTCCACCACCGCAGGTGTGGGTGGTGCTAGTGGGTGCGCACTGCTATTACGCACCTGTACCTGGCATCCATTCGCACTGCTGTGCCGTAGGTCGCCGGCGGTGACCATTTCTTGCCGTCAGGAGCGTTGTCGGACCTTGGCAAAGACAAAGGTCTGCGCTGCGTCTTGCGATGTGGCTCGTGTGGCCGTCAATCTCTTAGATCTGCGGTCTCGATTTGGCGAGCGTTGTTCTTCGTTCGCTTGGGACCATCCATCGTTAGATCTGGGCCTGTGATTCGCTGGGGCTGTGCGGCTATACTGTGTTGTGTTGGTTGTGAGTCATCCATCTCACGATCAATGGTCCATAGTCGCTGCCCTCGTTCGCGCGCGTGGATTCAAACGCGCCGCGCGCGATTCAACCTGGACCGTTGGATCCAAGATCAACGGCCCACGTTTGTCGATCTCGTGCGGGCGCGTGCGCGTTCCTCCCGTGGCCTTGGACCGTTGTATCCAAGATCAACAGCCCAGGTTCGTCCACGTCGTATCATTTTTAGAAATTCCCGGGGGAATTATTTGTAAACTGAAAAAGGTAATGAACTTTGAAAATGCATAACTATTTCATTTTAGCTCCATTTGAGTTGATTCAAATTTTGGTAGCTCTGGTTTGAACTAAAATTTAATCTAAAAATGGTTGTGAGTTTAGTTCGGCTCCAGAAAATGGATTGGTAAATTGGTTTCAAAATTAACCTTAAATGTTGCTCCAAAATTTGCAATTAACTTGTAAATTGCATAAGTATTTCTCTATAGATCCTTTTTGAGTGAATCCAACTTGGTTGGCTTCCTTTATTAGTATACTAAATGATAAAATAGGTTTTAGGCATGTCACTGTTTTCAAAATCTTGCGGGTGCATTTTAATTGTGCTCTTTTGCATGTCTTTGAAAAATCATAAAACATGCATCCTAGCTCCAAATGAGGTGAACTCAATTGTGTTATTCATCCCATGAGGTGCTTTACTTAAAATAAAAATCCCAGGTGCATCACCTCTTTGGAAAATTGTGCTAAAGAATTTAATTCGGATGAACAGTAACCGATTTGAATTTTCCAGCATTTTCCAGGCTGAGCAGATTTGTTTTGGCCATAAATTTTGCATTAAGAATCCAAATCAATTGGTTCTTATTGCTAAATTCTTTAAAAATCATGCTCTTGCTTCTGTAAAAATTTCAGAGCATTTGGATAAAGTTTGCTGTGGAGTCTTTTTGGTTTTCTTTGTTCTTATCGGTTCTTTTCGTTTTTTCGTTAGGTGCCGACGAGTGCATTGATAACGAGAGTGTTCCCCTGCAGCAATCTGAGCATATCCAGCAAGGCAAGTAGTTTGATCATATTTCATTAATCCCATTACTTTTAAAGTCTAATACGTTGTTTAACTTGTATGTATGCATGCTTACTTTGTGTTAAATTATCGATTAGTTAAGCCTATAGATGCATACTCTGTAGGTAAATGTTCATTCTCTACTACTAAGCCTAGGATTATCTTGCTGTGATTTAGAGTTCGATGGATGGACTCTTATCACTTAGTAGTTTACGTTGATAATGCTTAGAAATGTTTAGATAACGGTAGAAATGGGCGATTGTCGACTTATGTCGATGACCTGATCACACAAAAATTATTAATCCATTATGTCCAGCACTTGTGTTTTGTTACTTTGTAAAGAAACAAAAATGAAAACAAAATTGTTATTGACTTGGGCACAATGGATGTTGGTGTGATCTGTTGGGTGTGAATGGAATGGTGCCTAAGTCCCCAAGGACCGAGTTACTTGTGTCACTAAGCCAAGCACTGTTGCGTGCTAACCACACGAGGGTATTGGGAATCCCTCTTGGCTAAGTACTTTGGGAGGTGTTAATTATGGGTCGCAGGTGGTTAAAACTGTTTTTATAAGGGGAAGAGCACCCGCAGTTGCTTAGGCTGGGCCGATGTCTCCTACCCTTCGGGTTGTCGCGACACTTAATTAGCATCGTTCATTGGAAATGCCTCGTAGGACTTAGCCATGCCGGCATACCAAAGGAAGTGTGCTAAATAGCTTGGCGAAAAGGCGGTCTGGCGTGTGGGTACATTGGTACACCCCTGCAGGTATAAAACTATTCGAATAGCCTCATCCTAGGTTATGGACATGCTTGGTAAGGTCGTGCAAGAACTAGACTAAACATTTAATTAAAACTTGTTGGGTGGTATGAATTGGGTGATTCATGCTATTGTTGTGGTGGCTATTGGGTTAGTCACTTCTAGGTTGTTCTTACTGTTGTTAGTATTATTGTATCATTGTTACTTCAATAATTAAAAATGCTTTGTCAAAATTGCTTTCAATCTATTATATTATTGCAAAGGAAAACTTGCTTTATGCCAAAATGAGCCTAAAGCCTTCCACTTAAATAAAGCTTGCATGTAGCATATGTATAAGTCTGTTATCCTTACACGTCAGTCTTGCGAGTACATTTTTGTACTCATTTGCTTTGCTTAACTGTAATTGTTACAGAGGAAGAAGTTGAACCCCAAGGGTTCCACTTTTGTGAGATGTGCGGTGGTTGGGACGACTAGGTTGGTGGCATGGTTGGTTGTCTTGCGGGCTAAAGGCAAACCATATGGCCTTCTTTTGTTTATTGCCATCTTATGGCTTTTACTTCCGCTGTTGTTTATCTTTCTTAGTTGTTATTTGGCCGGTCGGCCCCTTTTGTAATAACTCTCTCTCTCTATTATGTATGTTTTTTATTTACTCTAGTTCATGCTTTGGTTCTATGTCTTGAATGGAATTGATGCATGATTTTGTAAAGGGGTGTGTATACTGCATTTCTAGGAAGTATACATATCTCGAAGAAACGGGTTATTTTGTTTGTGATGCTAGGGTCAATGGATGACTAAGCATTACAAGCCAAATAAGCCGGGGTCCTTACATCGGCGCCGGCAAGGTCCTCCGCCGCCAGAGCTCCTCTATCCTCCTCGGTTCCTCCCTGCACTTAGGTAACCTCCCTAGTAGCCCCTAGATGCTTGGCACTCGCTTGAATGAACCGCTGCGGAGCTCTATTTCATTTTCGCGTTTAGCCGTGGGTGCCGCGCCGCCCCTCTCTGGCTAGCCGCCACTCTGGTCCACCACCACAGGTGTGGGTGGTACCAGTGGGTGCACACTGCTATTGTGCACCTGTAGCTGGCATCAGATCGCGCCGCCGTGCTTTAGGTCGCCGGCGTTTCGCCGTTGAAGCTGGCGAGCACGTTGTCGGACGCGCCGGCACAGTGTCAGCACGTGAGCGATGTGGCTCATCGTGAGCCGTCCATCTTTTAAGATCTGCGGTCCACAGTCACGCCCCTTTCGTGCGCGGAGATTCCAAACGCGCCGCGCGCGATTCAACCTGGGCCGTTGGATCCAAGATCAATGGTCCATGTTCGTTGGTTCCGCGTGGGCGCGAGCGCGCAAGCATCCAGTCATTGGGCCGTGCGATGCAAGATCGACGGTCCACAAATTTCCACGTCGTTTCATTTTTAGCAAATTCCTGAGAGATTTATTTGTGAACTGAAAAAGGTAATAAACTTCAAAATGGCATAACTAATTCATTTTTGCTCCATTTGAGTTGATTCAAATTTTGTTAGCTCTGGTTTGGACTCAGCTTTAATTTAAAAATTGTTGTAAGCTTAGTTCGGCTCCAGAAAATGGTTGATAAAATTGGTTTAGAAATAGGTTTTAATTGTTGCTCTAAATGTTGCACTTAACTTGTAAATTGCATAAGGAATTCTTTATAGATCCTTTTTGAGTGAATCCAATTGTGTTGGCTTCCTCTGTTAGTGTACTAAATGGTGGAATAGATTTTAGGCATGTCACTATTTTTAAAATCTTTGTGGGTGCATTTTATTTGTGCTCTTGTGCATGTCTTTGAAAAATCATACAAAATGCATTCTAGCTGCAAATGAGGTGAACTGAATTGCGTTATTCATCTCATGAGGTGCTGTATTCACCATAAAAATCCCAGGTGCAACACCTCTTTGGAAAATTGTGCTAAAGAATTTAATTCGGATGAACAGTAACCGATTTGAATTTTTTTCAGCATTTTCCAGGCTGAGAGCAGATTTGTTTTGGCCATAACTTTTGCATTAAGAATCCAAATCGATTGGTTCTTGTTGCTAAATTCCTTAAAAATCATGCCCTTGCTTCTGTGAAAATTTCAGAGCATTTGAAGAAAGTTGGCTGTTGAGTCTTTTCGGTTTTCCTCGTTCTTATCGGTTCTTTTTTTTGCTTTTTCGTTAGGTGCCGACGAGTGCGTTGATCCCGTGAGTGATCCTCTACAGCTTAGTGAGCAATCCAGCAAGGCAAGCAGTTTGATCATGTTTAGTCCCATTACTTTCAAAGTCTAGTATATTGTTTGCAAAGTTTATGTATGCGTGCTCTATTTTGTTGTTAAATTATTGTCGATTAGTTGATCCTATAGATGCATACTCTGTAGGTAAATGTTCAATCTCTACTACTAAGCCTAGGAATATCTTGCTGTGATTTAGAGTTCGTTGGATGAGCTCTTGTCACTTAGTAGATTACGGGTTGCTATTACTTAGAAATGCTTAGATTACGGTAGAATTGGGTGGTTATCGACTTAGTCGATAACTTTGATCACACAAAAACTATTATTCCATTATGTCCAGCACTTGTGCTTTGTTACTTTGTAAAGAAATAAAATTGAAAACAAAACTATTATTGACTTGGGCACAATGGATGTTGGTGTGATCTCATGGTGTGTGGAATGGTGCCTAAGTCCCCAAGGACCGAATTACTTGCGCCATTGATCCAAGCACTTTTGCGTGCTAACCACATGAGGGGGATATGGGACCTCTCTTGACTTAGTACTTTGGGAGGTGTTAATTATGGGTCGCTGGTGGTTAAAACTATTTTTATAAGGGGAAGAGCGCCCGCAGTTGCTTAGGCTGGGCCGGTGTATCCTACCCTTTGGGTTGTCGCGGCTCTTAATTAGCATCATTCATTGGAAATGTCTCGTAGGACTTAGCCGTGCCGGCATACCAAAGGGAGTGTGCTTAATCATGTGGCGAAAAGGCGGTCTGGCGTGTGGGTACATTGGTACACCCTTGCAGGGTTAAATCTATTCGAATAGCCTCGTCCTAGGTTATGGACAAGTTTGGTTATTTCCCACAAGAATTAGGCTACAACCTTTAATTAAAACTTGACATGGGTGGTATGAATGGGTAATTCATGCTATTGTTGTGGTGACTATTGGGTTAGTCACTTCCAGGTTTGTTGTTGTCATCTATCTATTGTTATTATGTTGTTGTCTCGCTGTTATTTGCAAATTAAAAATGAATTACAAAACTGCTTTGAATCTAATTAATTATTGCAAATGAAAACTTGCTTTATGCTGAAAATAACCTACAGCCTCCACTTAAATGAGCTTGCATGTAGCATATGTATAGGTCTGTTACCCTACATGTAAGTCTTGCGAGTACATTTTTGTACTCATTTGCTTTGCTTAATTAATTTGTTGTAGAGGAGGTTGATCCCCCAAGGTATCACTTCTGTGAGATGTGCGGTGGATTTGACAACTAGGTTGGCGGCCCGGTTGGTTGCCTTGTGGGTTAAAGGCATAGTAATTGGCTTTTGTTTATCGCCATCTTATGGCTTTTGCTTCCGCTGTTTATGTATCTCTCTTAGTTGTTATTTGGCCGGTCGGCCCCTTTTGTAATAACTCTATATTGTATGTCGTTTGTTTAATCTAGTTCATGCTTTGGTTCTATGTCTTGTATGGAATTGATGCATGATTTTGTAAAGGGGTGTGTATACTGCATTTCTGGGAAGTATACATATCTCAAAGACACGGGCTATTTTGTTTGGGATGCTAGGGTCAATGGATGACTAAGCTTTACAAGCCTATAAGCCGGGGTCCTCACAATATGCACCTGAGGATGTGGTCACCGATGAGTCCAAACAAGAGCGGTTCTTAGAAGGCCTCAATGATGATCTTTCAGAGCAGCTCCTCGCTCATAGCTTCCCAGATTTTTAGCAGCTTGTCAGTATGACAATACGGCAAGAGGGCAAGCACAATGAGATAGAAAACCGCAAGAAGAGGAAGGCAGCTCAGCAGTTCAGGTCAGAGGGTTTCTCCAGGCCAAAGACCTCTCAACTTCAGCCTAAGAGGCCTATGACCTCCTCCCCCTTCAGGACTCCAATGCAAGCCAAATGGCCTGGTACGTCCAGCCCTCATAAGACCTCCCCAGGAGGTCAATTTCGGTCGAAGCCACCCGCAATTGCTGCAGCGGGGTGACTTATTTTTATTGCCATGAAATTGGGCATTATGCTAGCAAATGTCCGAAGAAACTTCAAGCTACGACTTCAACGCCCAACCGATCTGGTCAAGGGTCCTCAACTCCTGGCAACCACACTAATCCAAAGCCTCCAGTGCAATATATTAAAGGGTGAGTGAACCACGTCACAGCTGTGGAAGCTCAACTAGCTTCGGATGTAGTTCTTGGTACGTTTCCTGTTAATACCGTACCAGCCTCAATTCTTTTTTGATTCCATAGCTTCTCATTCATTTGTCTCTTCAAAGTTTGTGGGTAATAACGGGTTAGCTACCGCTCCTTTAATACCCCCTATGCTAATACACTCTCCGGGCTCTAAAATGAGGACTAACTCCTTGTGCCCAAATCTTTCTTTGGAAATCTTGGGAGTACTTTTCTATGCAAATGTGATAGTCCTGCACTCCTAAGGGTTAGATGTGATTCTTGGAATGGACTGGTTATCTAAGAACCAAGGCCGAATTGATTGTGCCAACAAGTCCATTGTGCTCACCAATGAGCAAGGGGTACAAGTTGAATTTAGCCCTGAGACCTCTCCTAGGGCAGGTCCTAGCTTAGCCTATTTAAGAGAAGTGAGATTGGAAGACCTCCCTGTGGTAAGGGAGTACCCTGATGTGTTTCCTAGTGAATTACCTGGAATGCTTCCGGATAGAGATTTGGAATTTGTCATTAACCTAGTCCCAGGGACAGCACCTATTTCCAAGAAGCCATATAGATTGCCTGTTAATGACCTTGTCGAGCTAAAGCAACAAATTGAAGAAATGCAAAGTAAAGGTTTTGTGAGGCCGAGTTCCTCTCCTTGGGGAGCTCCTATGATCTTTGTGGCAAAGAAGGATGGTACACAACGCATGTGTGTGGATTATAGAGCTCTCAATGATGTTACCATCAAGAATAAGTATCCTTTGCCCAGGATCGATGACTTATTTGACCAACTAAAAGGAGTAGCAGTCTTCTCCAAGATTGACTTACTGTCAGGTTATCACCAATTGAAGATTCGACAAGAGGACATCCCAAAAACAGCCTTCTCAACTCGGTATGGACTTTATGAGTTCACAGTTATGTCCTTTGGATTAACCAATGCTCCTGCATATTTTATGAACTTGATGAACAAAGTATTTATGGAGTACTTAGATAAGTTTGTCATTGTCTTCATAGATGACATTCTTGTACACTCTAAGTCTGAGGAAGAGCATATAGGTCACCTTCGGTTGGTCCTAGACAAGCTAAGGGACCACCAGCTTTATGCAAAATTTGAAAAGTGTGACTTTTGGTTGAGTGAAGTCACATTTTTGGGCCATGTCATGTCGGCAGCTGGAGTGGCTGTTAACCCTAGTAAAGTCCAAGATGTCCTGGATTGGAGACCACCTAAGTCAGTGTCTCAGATAAGAAGCTTTCTTGGCATGGCAGGATATTACCGTAGGTTTATTGAAGGCTTTTCGAAGATAGCAAGACCTATCACCCGATTGCTTAAGATGGAAACGAAGTATGTTTGGACCCCCAGCATGTGAGCACAGCTTCCAAGAGCTTAAGAGGAGATTTACCTCTGCCCCGGTACTGATTTTGCCCGACATCCAGAAGGACTTCGAGGTCTTTTGTGATGCCTCAAGGCAGTTAAAGCCTCATGAAGCCAACTACCCCACTCATGATTTGAAACTGGCAGCCGTGGTGCATGCTCTAAAAATTTGGCGTCGTTACCTTATTGGTAATCGCTGCGAGGTCTTTACAGACCATAAGAGCGTAAAGTACATCTTTACCCAAGCCGACCTTAACCTTAGACAGAGGAGATGGTTGGAGCTCATTAAAGATTATGATCTTGGAATTCACTACCACCCAGGTAAAGCAAACGTGGTAGCTGATGCTTTGAGCCAAAAAAGCTACTACAGTACTCTATTAGTCCAAGAGAACCAGCCTAAGTTGTATGAAGAAATGAGGCACCTCAATCTAGAAATTGTGGAGCAAGGTTCTGCACATGCGCTAGAAGTGGAGCCTGTAGTCCAGAGGCAAATCAAAGAGAACCAAGCTAAGGATAAAGACCTCCAGGAGATTAGAGACAACATGGGAAGAGGCAAAGCTCCTGGATTTTCAATGGATGAGAAAGAGGTCCTTTGGTTCGGCAAAAGGTTATGTGTGCCGAACTGTTAGGACATAAAGCACCTCCTACTTAAAGAAGCTCATGAGTCACATTACTCCATTCATCCAGGAAGTACTAAGATGTACCAAGACCTCAAAGAGAGATATTGGTGGGTTGGCATGAAGAAAGAAATAGTAGAGTTTGTAGCACATTGTGACGTATGCCAAAGGGTTAAGGCTGAGCACCAAAGACCTGCTGGTTTGCTTCAACCTTTGCCCATTCCCGAGTGGAAATGGGAGCAAATTGGCATGGACTTCATCACTGGTTTGCCAAGGACCCAATCGGGCTATGATTCCATTTGGGTTATTGTGGACCGTTTGACCAAAGTAGCACACTTTATTCCGGTCAAGACCACCTATTCAAGCAGTAAGTTGGCTGAATTGTATCTAGCCCAAATTGTATGCTTACATGGTGTACCCAAGAGTATAGTGTCTGATAGAGGCTCCCAGTTCACTTCAAGATTTTGGGAAGGTCTCCATGAAGCCTCGGGGACAAGACTTAATTTCAGCACCGCTTACCACCCTCAAACTGATGGCCAAACAGAGAGAGTGAATCAAGTTCTTGAAGACATGCCTCGAGCTTGTGCTTTGGACTATGGGAAGAGTTGGGACAAGAACCTCCCCTATGCTGAGTTCTCCTACAATAATAGTTACCAAGCTAGCTTGGAAATGTCTCCCTTTGAAGCTTTGTATGGGAGACAGTGTAGAACGCCTCTCCTATGGGATCAAGTGGGTGAGCACCAATTTTATGGACCTGATGTTATCAAGGAAGCTGAAGAAAAGGTGAAGCTCATAAGAGAGTGCTTGAGAGTAGCTCAGTCCAGACAAAAGAGCTATGCCGATACTCGTCGACGGGACTTATCTTTTGAAGTTGGAGATTTTGTATATCTTAGGGTGACACCACTCAAAGGAGTTAGGAGATTTCGAAATAGAGGAAAGTTAGCACCAAGGTTTGTAGGGCCGTACAAGATATTGGCAAGACATGGTGAAGTGGCTTATGAGATTGAGCTGCCAACTTCTCTATCAACAATGCACAATACATTCCATGTGTCACAATTGAGGAAGTGCCTTCAAGTACCAGAAGACCACACTTTACTAGAAAGCATTGATCTCCAAGAAGACCTCACTTATGTGGAGAAGCCAATTAAAATATTGGATGTTATGGAGCGTGTCACCAGAAGCAAAGTCATCTGCACAAACAAGGTGCAATGGAGCCACCATCCAGAGAGTGAAGGCACATGGGAAAATGAAGAAGACCTTAAGACAAATTATCCATACCTCTTTGCTGGCCAAGCTTGAATCTCGGGGTCGAGATTCTCTTAAGGGGCGTAGATTTGTAGCACCCCGATTTTTCTAAGCCTTTTTGAATATTTCAAAATAAAAAGAACCATTTTGTTTTGATGAGAATTCAAAGCTTAACCTGAAATTTCATAATGGATTTAAGTTGACTAACCCAAACTTCAACTAAAGTTCCTTGTTGGCTTACTGAGTTGTTGGAGTTTTGATGGTCTTCCCCTCTTCGTCCATGTCTCGTCCATCTCTGGACTGGACCTCTATAGGTCCGAATCTCCCCAAGTATTGGTACCTTCTCTAGTCCACACCACCTTTTGTGGTTCCCTTCCAAGCTTAGACCTCTCCAAGTCTAAACCTAGCCCAAGTCCTTTGGAACTCATTCTCTATCTCTTTTGAACACCACTGAGTCCCCTTGGACTTAACTCTGTTGCTTAAATCCGTGAAACCCTCTCTGGAGGTTCCTCTCGGTGCCAACCCGGTAGTACCGTCCGCACCTTACGGTGCTACCGCTTCTTAGAACCTCCTCCTTGCTCATTTGGACCTCCCCGTGTCCTACTGGACCTCCCCATGTCCTCTAGGACCTCCCCTTACCTTTATTGGACCTCCCCAGGTCCTCCAGGACCTCCTCCTTGCCTATTTGCACCTCTATCGATTGTGAGTCGTCCGATTTGCATTGGACGGTTTGATCTTGGTGAGACGTTTGGATGGTCCGAACGTCCCACCCTCTCTCAGCCCTTAGAGTCTTGCTGCACGGTCCGAACATCCCAATCATTTTGGGCGGTCCGATTGAAATCCAGCGGCCCCGACCTCCCCCCTTGTAGATCTGGACCGTTAAGACCTCCCCCTTGGAGATCTTAACCGTCCAGACCTCCCTCCTTGTAGATCTGGACCATTAAGACTTCCCCCTTGGAGATCTTAACCGTCCAAACCTCCCTTCTTGTAGATCTGGACTGTTAAGACCTCCCCCTTGGAAATCTTAACCATCCGGACCTCCCTCCTTGTAGATCTGGACCGTTAAGACCTCCCCCTTGGAGATCTTAACCGTCCGGACCTCCCTCCTTGTAGATCTGGACCGTTAAGACCTCCCCTTTGAAGATCTTAACCGTCCGGACCTCCCTCCTTGTAGATCTGGACCGTTAAGACCTCCCCCTTGGAGATCTTAACCGTCCAAACCTCCCTCCTTGTAGATCTAGACCGTTAAGACCTCCCCCTTGAAGATTTTAACCATCTAGACCTCCTCCTTTGTAGATCTGGCCGTCAAGACCTCCCCTTTGGAGATCTTGACCGTCCAGACCTCCCCTTTTTGGCAGATCCGATCGTTAGGACCTCTCCTTAGAGAACCTAACCGTTCAGACCTCCCCTAGATTTGATCCCACGACTCTGACCTCCCTTGCGGGCGAGGACCTCCTCCTAGCCCCTGCGGACCTCCTCTTTTGTACTTGATCTTGACGGTTGGACCTCCCCTCTGGAGATCCAACCGTCTAGACCTCTCTTGCGATGAGGACCTCCTCCAAACTTCTGCAGACCTCCTCTTTTGCTTTTGATCTTGGCCGTTGGACCTCTCCTCCAGAGATCCAACCGTCTAGACCTCCCTTGCGGGTGAGGACCTCCTCCTGACTTCTGCAGATCTCCTCTTTTGGTTTTGATCTTGGCCGTTGGACCTCCCCTCCGAAGATCCAACCGTCTAGACCTCCCCTGTGGGTGAGGACCTCCCCAAGTTCTCTGCAGGACCTCCTCAATGTCTTCGCAGGACCTCCTCTGCGGGTCTTGGCTGTCCCCACTGGGCAGTCACACCTAGTTTCTTTTATCCTTTGACTGTGTCCTTGTGCATGGAAGTCTTCACCGCAATTAATGCATGTTGTATCACATTAATTAAATGCTCTCACTTTTGCAGTACTCATGTCGTACTCTTGTCACATTCCTTACCTACTCCCATTGTCCTCTTACCAACTCTTGAGGACCCATATCCTGGGTCATGTGCACTGGCTCTAGCTATATATAGCTTGGGCAGTCCTCCTTTCTCACTTTCTTCTCCATTTCTCCTCTCTGTCTCAACCGAGCATACCTTAGACCTCCCTCCAAGTTCTTAGACCTCCTCTCTTGAGTCTCAGGACCTCTCCAACGAGCTCTTGGACCTCCTCTTGACCTTCCAACCTCTCTGTTGGTTTTGTATTTAAGTTTATTTGGGGTTTCTTTGGATTTTGTTGGAACTCTATTTGAGTCATTTGGTTTTCATTGTGTAGATCATCCAGACCGTGAGGAGCCCGAGTTCTTTGAAGGAGAAGAAGAAGCTCAAGACTTTGAGCAAGGCAAGTTACACTCTTGATCGTATTGCACCCAGTACTTCAAATTACCTATGTCGGTTTCAAAGACGTATGCATGCTTATTTCATTAAGTTATTTCAATGCCTATCTTTCCATTCATAGATATACCTGACCCCTTTGTATGGCCACTGTTTAAGTTGAACCAACCCCATTGTCACCCTAGAAAAAAATTGGGTTCTTGCAGTAGAGGAGACCCGAAGCTTTAGAAAAATGGAATGCTTAGTCTTGCTTAGACCAAAATCTTAATTTGGGAAGCTTTGACCAAAAATATCACTTGTGCAAATGATTTGGGCCATGACATTGGTGTGTCATGGAGATTTGGGCCATGACAATAGTGTGTCATGGAGATTTGAGCCACGGCATTTGTGTGTCATGGAGATTTTTACCATGGCATTGGTGTGCCATGGAGGTTCGAAAAGCAAAGCAATGGAAAATGATTTGGACTTGGGCGAAGCTGGTTGTTTGGTTGGTGCAGGCTTTTGCACGAGGGTCGTGTGATTCGATGCCCCAGGGTTGAGGTTTGTCGCCCAAGTCAGTTAAGGACCGGTCTTTGAGACACCTCTTGCTAGGCCTATAATGGGCTATGCCACAACCGTACAACCACATGTCTCCAGTATGGGGAGTGGGACCTGTCTAATTAATTTGCAAAATTTCATCATGGTTCATCCGGCGGAATAGTGGGTGGTCTTGATGGCCTGTCTTTTTATGACTATGTTGTACCCACCTGGCTTAAGAGGGGGCCTAAACCCTGCGGACAGGAAGTCCAATGGGAGCGAAACCTTAGAGTGGATGGACTATGGTGGAACGATGCATTGTAAAGACCTTGTCATGTGCTCCAGACCTCTCACCAAAGGAAGTGTGAGGTGGTATCGACGGATGCCAAACAAACTAGAGAATTCATGTCATGTGGGTAAAGTGTACAACCTCTGCAGAGTTTAAATCTATTCGAATAGCCGTGTCCGTGGTCATGGACATGCTGGCAATGTCACTCAAAGTTAGCTCTTGATTTTGGGTATTCAAAAGATTTGTGAAAATGGTTTTGGATTGTTATCCACTTGGGAAATGGGCGGGAAGCCATGTGACAGGAGGGTATCCTTCACCATCTTGATGATGAATGTTATCCAACTGAAAATAGAATTTACATAAATGAATTTTACTATTGTAACCTGCCTTGAAACTTAGTAATTGTATTTGAAATAAAATTGGCTTTATGCAAGTTAACCCTAATATGCCTTCCTTTGATATATCCCTATGCATGTCATTCTGTTAGTTGACGGGTGTAACTTGCGAGCACGGTAGTTGTGCTCACTCTTGCCTGATTGATGAATTGAGCAGGTGAAGATTTCTTCGATGATGAGGATGACCAAATCAACTAGGCCGCGCCCTCCAGCCAATCACCTGTGGTGTAATGGTTGGAGCCTGTTCTTGTTGGTTTTCCGCTGTGTTTTGTGCTCTTGGTTGCTGGAGCTTGTAAGCAACCCCTTGTAATCAAACCTCCTTTTGTTGTTAATAAAGTTTTGTGGATGTATATGTTGTCACTTGCTTACTGTGAGAACTGGTCGATGATCCTTGGGGACCAGTTTTGATCGCAGTGGACTTGAGGCTCGTCCCCAAGCCCCACGACCTCCTCGGGTTGGTCCCTCATGGACCTCCCTGAGGTCAGTGCGTGGAGCTCGGGGAGGTCTGAGGTCCAACGACCTCCTCGGGTCGGGACCCCAGACCTCCGGGTGGTTCTATTAGACCTCTCGGGAGGTTTGGAGGTCCTACCGGGGTGTCCCCTGGGACGTCCTGGGAGTCCTATTACGGACCTCCCAGGAGGTCCTGAGGGATCTCTCGGGACGTCCTGGGAGTCCTTTACGGACCTCCCAGGAGGTCCTAAGGGACCTCTCGGGACATCCTGGGAGTCCTTTACGGACCTCCCAGGAGGTCCTGAGGGACCTCCCTGATGTACCCTGGGCCGGGTCGTCACACAGGCCTTTATATTTAAAAAGAATGGGCAACATTTAATAAGCACAACAAAATGCATTTGGGAATTATGCAAATTTAATGGAAAAGGACTGTAAGCATAACAACACATTGTAATCTTTTATGCACAGTCAATCCATGTGGCCTATATATCAAGATTCCTTATTGAAGGTAAATATAAAACATTTTGTATAAGTTGTATTAGTAGATGGAGCATACCTGCCAAAGAAATCCAATGATCCACCATAGATAATTTCATCTTTCTGGCTTCAACGTAACATCACTAAGGAAACTTGAAAAAGAAATGAGCACCTATAACTCCATTTTAATTCAATGGAAAACTGTTGTCCAACAAAAAAATAAGAACCTTCCTAAGATATCAGAAATATGATGGCCATCGATGAGAAGCACATGCACAACAGACCTCTTGTTGCAGCCGGAATGTTTGGAACACAGCTAGGCATACTTAACTTCACACATCTAAACCTCACTTCTTTTTAAACTGTTGTAGTAAGTGAGCATATTAATAATCTGAAGTGACAGTACAAATAAATGTACTAATTATCTGTAAATGAAAGCACAAGTAGTATTTACCCACTGGATCCACCATTGTTTTCAGGTCTACCAGGAAATCTAAAGGAAAAGGAACAAAAAGATCTTAGCTTAGCTAGAAAATTATTATTAGGACTTAGGATGCATTTGTAAATTTCGCAAAAGATATATGGTTACAGAAAAGAGGAAATCAAGCATCGGCATTAGCTTTATACCAAATCTGTATCAACAGCAATCCAAACTAAAACAAATATGGAACTGTACTCTTCACATATATCTTGAGAATTGCATGTTGATATTGCTCAGACTTCAGATCTTTTCCTGCAAATACAAAAACTGAAATGAGTGAAATGGCATGGAACAGTACTCTGACCAGCCATACATGATAGTAATAGGAAAATGCATGCAAGGAGGGAGCATACATGCCATAAGTAGACAATCTTCAGGTATATATCTGAACTAATGTTTTTCCCCTTTGGAAAAATAACCTAGACTTATATGTTAAATTAAAATGGATAAACTGGAGGGAGCAACTCTTGCTACTCATTCAATGTCATAATATGCCAGGATCATTTGTGGCAATAAGAATTTGCATATAACATCTTCTTATATAAAATAACTGCATGTAACAGCAGCTTAAGTTACATGCCCAGTCATATATGTATGTCTAATGCATTGTACTCTAATTCAGAACCTTTCATCATTGCGAAGAAAGATTTGTTGTTTGCTTTTCTACTATTTTATTCCTTTCCTATTTTCAATCTCCACAATCCGACCAAAATAAATAACCTAGACCAAAGATGTCTTCTCTATGCATTACATCAAACACATGGTGAGCAGCTTCAAGAAGCAACAAGAATTAGACCAGGCTTGTTGCAGTAAGAATTGAAATCCTACCTACATCGCGTGGTTGGGTGTCGGCGACACGGGGTGGCGTGGGCGACTGCGGCAAGAGCCTGTTGTGTGATCAATTTGTGGAGAGTTAAAGCAGAGTGAGAAAAAAAGGAATAAGAGGAGCACAGATTTCCAAGAAGCGCGCGATTGCTCTCTATGAAACAAAAGTGAAGGTAGTAAAACTGACGATGGTGACGATGCGCTTACCAAACCATTCGAGATCACATCACTGGATCTGCCAGAACCATCCACCGAAACATCCAAATCATTTACCTTGTCCCTTGCATCCCCGTAACTCTGATGATCGAACATGACGTATTCCATCCACCTGATTGTCACGTCCATCTCCTCTGTGGAAAGATCGCTCACATCTGAGTTCACCATTGGTGCGGTGGCGGTGGCACCGTCGTCGGCATATATCTCGACGATGCAACCATCCCCTTCGCCGTTGTTGGTCTTGCAAAACGGGGAGACGCCCTCCAGCTTTGTGCTCTATTACGTCTTGTAAGGACGAAAACAACATATACATGAACGACAGCAAGAACAAGAAGAACAACCGCCCGAATTGACAACACCCACAATAAAATCATCCAGAGAAAGAAAGAGGAATAGACGGTGACCTCGAACCAGGAGGAAGCGGAGGCTTACGGTGAAAGGAACCAGAAGGACCTAAGGGGCGAAGAGGGAGGGAGCCAGCGCTGTGGAGCATCATATGGCGGCGCAGTGTCGGGTGCGGCTAGAGCAAGGTGGGAATGGGCCGCATCGAGGCGTCGGTGGCGGCCAGAGAGCGGTGAGGTAGGGCTACGTCGGGGGCGTATGTGGCGGTCGGATCTGGCAGGATGGGGTAGGGCAGCGTCGGGAGGTGGCCGGTGGTGCGGCGTTCTCCGCCCGAAGAGAGAGGAAGCAGTGGAGAGAGAAAGAGAGAGATGAACAGGGGAGAGAGAAAGAGATGGGAGTGTTCAGGGCTAGTGGATCATGGATGAAATGGTGGGAGCGGACGAGCGGTTGCTGAGGGAGGTGTGAGGAGGTGAAGCCATCTTGGCTGTCCATTTTCTGCTCTTTGATCGGACGGATGCGAAAGAATGTGGGAGGACACACCATCACCAACTCCAATATTTAAGTAGTAGAGATGATCTCGCGTCGAGGACGACACCTTTTCAAGAGGGGGATGATGATGAGGGAATCCCAACGCCACCTTCTTCTCCTCCACCTAATGATCCAAATATACACATCGAGTTGCCGATTGGACCAATTACAAGAGCACGTGCTAAGAAACTATAAGATCAGGTGAACTTGCTTCTTAATGAATATGTCATTAATTTTAATGCGAATTTTATACTGCCTAAATCTTGTAATTTACTTGTGCTTAGGTATTTGGATAAATACGATGCACAAGAGGATGGAGAAGAAGAGCTACAACATGATTTTCGGTTATTGCCAAAAGGAAGCATCCAGCCGTGGTAGGTTCTAGCCAAAAAGGAAAGCATCCAACCATATCATGTTATCGCCAAAAAGGAAAGGATCTAGTCGTGACCTGGAAATTTCTTGTGCGCTAGTCAACAAGCCGAACCAACATGATCTTCAGTTGTGACATTTATTTTTGGTCTATGCGTCATGGAGATTGCTTGTACACCGTATCATCTATTTTGGTATTAATTGGCCACTGTTTTGGGAACCCATAGAGGGCTGCCGACTAGTTAGGAAACCATAGAGGGCTATCGACCATACGTGGTCCTTTAATTAGCTAGGAAAAAGACGTTCAGTGACAGACCATACTTTTGAGTTAAAGAATAGAACACAAGTTCTTACTTGTTCTTTCATACAAGAAATTCATGCGAGGATTTCTGAGAGAGAATTAGGCGATCCGTTGTTCGTTCTACGTCACAAGGTTAAGTTTTCTTTTCCGCTGGGAATTGAGGGCTTGGCGATCTCCACTCGTGGTCTAGCGGTGACCATCCTGGTGCGTGTTGGCGAATATCCATAGAGCTGCAAGTCCGTGCACTGGCGTGTGGTGTACAGTTGAGTGTTGTTCATCATCAGGCACTATTTATCCATGGTTCTACTTGAGAAGATCAGGCCACCCTGTATCAGTAAACAAATACTTGTGATTTTGCATTGTATTTGGGTATTTGTTATGAGCTACTCGATCTAGTGTGCGTGTGTGAAGTATTAAAAAACAGAGTATGTGTGCACATGCACTTTCTCCAATACTTGCAGCTCTATGATTCTTCTCAGTACCAGAGTCCACCTAGTTCCCCATTGTAGAAAACACTAGGGAGACTAAACAAAACACTCGGGAAAGCGCTCGGGATATATTAGTCAGGTAAATTTTAGTTTACCGAGTGTTTTAGGAACAAACACTCAGGAGACCTGTATTTCTCGTGTGCTCACCTTTACTCTTGGGAAACAAGAGACACTCGGGAGATAAAATCCGTGATGGGTCGACCCACTGTAACGAAATATGTTCCCGAGTGCCAAACACTCAGGAATATGTGCCATGTGTACCAGCAATTGAAACTACACATTGCTTATATTCCCGAGTGTTGGACAAAAATGAACACTTGGGAATTAGCACAGGGACCTAGATGTACAACCTAATTTTTCACATGTAGCAAGCATTTCATATCTGTCCATTCATAGATTATCAAACATTCATGCATTCATTTTTCATAACAAACAATACAACACAAACTAACATGTACCACATCCATAAACCATGTCATATAGTTCGTTACACAACCACAAACCACTAGATAGCTCCAAACATCGATCCGCAACATGTTCGAGTTTAAATTGAAAACATCAAAACATCCAACAGTTATAAGAGTTCAACAACTAATGTTTAACAATAAACTAGTTTAAATAACAGTTACATGTACATGATACATCAATTGTTGAGTTGCACAATTACATGAGTTGTAACATTCAATTTGTCGCTCTAGTGCTCAGCTGCAAAGAATCAAATCATGGATTAGTTGTGAACTCTTAAACTAATATTGCAATCAGATAGCAGCTCGAACTTTCAAACCTAATCATGTTCATGTATTTAATTGTCATAGTTTACTCAAACAATGAAAATAGTAGTAAGATACTACAATGACAATGAAAATAGCTTTGTCCATTCATAGATTATCAAAGTACATGGAAGAACAATAAATAACATATTAGCAAAAACCTAACAAAATAGCTTTGATATGGCACCTGTAGTCCAACCATGGCTAACTGATAGTGCATTTGTCAAGATGCTCATGTATCACTAGACTTATGGTTAATGCATACACAACCATACAGAATTTAAGTATAGTTAGAGAGAGAGAGAGAGAGAGAGAGAGAGAGCTACAATGACCTATATTTTTTGGTACGGAGGATGGGGAGACGAGGAGGAGGAGGTATAGATTGCACATATACACACCCTTTCTCTTTGTCTAAATAGCAGTCAGAGTAAAAAAATGAAAGCAAACCGATAAACAAATATGCTCTGACCATCTCATTCTACATGAAGATATGGAATCAAACAATTCCATAGCATAAATTACATGCTATATGCTACTGCTACCGCACCAGTTTTGAAATACCATGAAGATATGAAATCAAACAATCTATATGCTATCGCTAGTACAACATGTCTTTTAGGACATGTTAATTTACCTCCAATATTGATGGCAGCATTCCCAGCAGTTTCCAGCAGATCCGGAGCACCATCACCACATTGAACTACAAGTATAAGTCTGGGAATGATAAAGAATAATTATCTGTATTCTCGAGAAAAGATACATAAGATCGATTTAAGTAAGCATGGTATGTCTGAGAGGGCGAGACATTCTTTCCATAACAAAATAGAACTTACAGTTGAATTGAGATTGTTGAGTGCTGAAAGAGCATCCTCTTCAGAACCCATGGTTACAAATGCCAATCCTCTGTTTTTACTGGAATTGCACATCAAAAGCTAGAAAATCAACCAAGAAAAGTAATCACTAATGATGCCACTACTGTACATACTTTCGTAAATAAATAACCAAGAGACCCGTTTTGAAATGCGTTACATGGCAAGCTCCTCCTGATGTCCCCATCTGAAAGTTATGCTGTATGTAAAATGTAAACTAGTTTGCACGAGAGTACTGTGTTTTTCTTGAGTAATTCAATTAACTCTTTAGAAGCAGGCTAGAATGCATCCACTTCAATAGAACCATTTCAACAATCCGGCTACTACTTAAGCATTGCCAAATTTGAAATGAACACTAGTTTAAACTCGCTACTCTTGCAGGCAAATGGACCATGAGGTCCATGTCGACACACCGAATGCATTATGGTTCTTTCGTCAACCAATAATATTTGTCAAGATGCTCATGTATCAGTAGACTTATGGTTAATGCATACACAACCATACAGAATTTTAGTATTGTTAGAGAGAGAGAGAGAGAGTTGCAATGACCTACATTTTTTGGTACAGAGGAGGGGGAGACGAGGAGGAGGAGGAGGTATAGATTGCACGCATACATGCCCTTTCTCTTCGTCTGAACAGCAGTCAGAGTAAAAAAATAAAAGCAAACCAATAAACAACATGCTCTGACCATCTCATTCTACATGAAGATATGGAATCAAACAATTTCAGAGCATAAATTACATGTTGTATGCTACTGCTACTACACCAGTTTTGAAATACCATGAAGATATGAAATCAAACAATCTATATGCCACCGCTAGTGCACAATGAAATGCAGAAGAAGTCCAAATGCATGAAAGGGATACCTGGATTACACTAAAACATCTCTATATACAATATTTTTGGTGTTTTTTTTTCTTGTGGCATCGATGCCACTCCTTGGCTTGGCCAGAATCTTGGTTGCCTCCTCAATACACCCCTAGATGTGTTGGGATACGGGTAGGCTACGATAGCAACAAATAAAAATTTCTACCATGCAAACCAGAAAGCCAAGCAAGTAGATGATCACAGATAGTTACCACTAGACGTGCAGAGCAGCGGAAGAAGGGTTGGAGCAGCCTGGTCCAACGTAGAGCGCGTTGATGTAGTGGTCGTAGTCGATCGTCCAACGTCCTCGCGAGTCGATCGTCTCCTCCAGCAACCTCTGCAGTTCCTTGTGAAGATCGCAGATCGTCCTCAAGCGCAACAGTCGTAGTAGCGCCTCTACGATATCCACACGTCCAGGGAAGGAACAAACATGCGCAGGTGTGCTAGAGCCAAGTTGCACAGTAGAGCTCTCAGGAAGATGGCGGCTAGGTTTTCGGTAGAACAACTCAACTCACGACTTTCGTGTGTCTCGTCTATTACAGTTCACGCGTCTACTTCAATAGCCTCATGCATCTCCTTATATAGTGCTTGTGACAGATCCTATCCAAACACATTGTACGAATCGTATCCGTACTGGTTTGTTCCAACTTGAATTAAGTGTGTGGTGTAACATCCCAAAGTTACATTACCAATTTAAAAATTAATAAAGTTATTATTTTATTGGTTTTTATGAAATTTGAAAGAGCTTCATTGCTTTATTTGAAGTTTTTGAAGTTTTATTTGAGTTAAAGTTGAAAAATAAAATTTTAATTAATTTCTGGAATTTAAAAAAACTTTTACCAAATTATTTTAAAGCTAAAATAAATTATGTGCAAAAAATATTACCAATTCTAAGTTGAAAATAATTTTATTAAGTCCAAAATAACTCTAGGAATTTCTGTGAATTTTTCTAGAATTTTTGGATTTTATTTGCTATTTTCTAAAGCTTAAATGAATTATTTGGATTATTTAAATTGGAAAAAAAATCAATCGAAATCCCTATTAACCTTTGGGGCGAAACCTTGCTCAAATTCTTACCACCATGACAGTATCGAGCCCATCTCGGCCCGCGCCACTCCCGCTCCCTCCCCTCTCATCCGCGCGTGCTAGCGTGACCATCGGATTAAGATCCGACGGCCAGCCGCGTCTCCCCTCGCCTCTCTCCCTTGCAGGTGGGCCCGGCCGCATGCCTTCTTCCCCGCCCTGTTTCTTCCTCGCGCGGAAGCAACAGCCGCCGCCATTGCCGCTCGCATCAAGCTCCAAATCAGCCACGATTTTCGCCCCCATGCTCCGCGCCCGCATGCGCATTTAATTCTCCGCGTCTCGCCGCGTCCAATCCTAGCCATCTCTCCCTTAATCCCGCCGCGTTAGCGGATAAGCGCCATTTCACAAGCGACGCTCAAGTGCGATCTCCGCCTCCGGCCTCCCCATGGCCTATAAAAGGGAGCACGCTGAGCCCCTTCTCAACCGCATCAAGACCCCCCAAGTGCTCTATCTTCTCTCCCTCTCAATCGCCGGTGATTTGAGTTCTTTCTCGCGCAACCGAGCTCCCTTTCTTCTCCGATTCCAGCGCCGACACCGCTTCCTCGCCGTCACCGTCTACACCAACGGCATCGCCGCCATCTCGCCGTCCCGTCGGCGCTCGACCTCACGGGGCGCCTCGAGACGCCGCCAGCCCACGTGACCCGATCCATGCCCGCTAAAGTCCTCGCCATCGGCCACCTCGACACCCTTTGCCGCCATTTTGGTAAGCACCGAGATCGCCGCACTGCCCTCTCTCCGTTGTAGACACCCGCACGGCTCACCCTAGTGTGAAACGTCGGCGAGCCCGCCACCGAGCACCACCCCTCGCCGTGCCTATGTGGCATTGCCACGTCAACGCCACGCTAGCACGGGATCCTACGTGGTGACACGTAAGCCAACGCCAGCCCACACGCTCCCCTTCGCACTATTTTGTGCACTGGGTTCACCGTGGTCCATTGACCGGCCATGGACAAGGTCCATTGACCCGAGGGCCCCACATGTTAGTGACTCCGGGTTTTCCATTTAAAAATAAATCGGCCGGAAAAATCAAATCCATGAGGGCTGACGTCATTATTCGAATTTTCTTCACAAAAGTAATTCTGAAAATTCGGGAAATTCCAATTTCATCATTTCATGTGATTTTGAATCTTCCCGGGGTTCGTTCTTCTTCATACGAACTCCGATTTCGTCGATTCAAATTTCTAAATTCATATAAATTCAAAATATAGCTATCTAAACTAAAATTATTTAATTTGGAGTTCATTTGAATCTTTATTTGAATTTTGTTTGAATTTGGCTTATTTTCGCGTATAGATTTCGATGACTTCGGAGAGTCAGATTTTGACGCCGTTTGAGAGCAACTAATCAAGCAAGGCAAGTTATACTCTTGATCATATTGATTCCATTATTTCAAATTATTTATTTTGTTTTAAATTAATATTGCATGCTTATTTATATCAAGTTATTTAAATTCCTGTTTTAAATTGTAGTTATGCCTAAATCCTTTGTATTGCCAATCTTGACATTGAAATGAACCTAACATTGACACCTTAGATAAAATCTAGTTTATGCAATAGTATGAACTAGAATGTTTTGAGAAAATTATGCTTAACCATGCTTAGACCCAAAATATTTGATTGGGGAAATTTCAGCCAAATATCAAGTGTTGTTTAAAAGTCTATGGCATTGGTTTGTCATGGAAGATTCTGCAAAAAGGTTTTGAAAAGCAAAAGGAAAAAGGAAAAAATGGTTTGTACTTGGGCGAAATGGTTGTCTGGATGGTGCATGTCAATGCATGGGCTCAATCTCGGTTAGGGTTGAGGCCTAGGGGTTATTTGGAAAGTCGCCCAAGTCAGTTGAGGACCGGCCTCTGAGCGATCCTTTGCTATGCCTATAATGGGCTATGCCTCACCGTACAACCACATGTCTCCAGAATGGGGCGTGGGATCTGGCTGATTAATTTGTGGAGTTCCATCGCAGTTTGTCCTATCTGTACATGGGTACTCTTTCATGGCCTGTCTTTCATAACTATTTTATTCCCACCTGGCATAAGAGGGGGCAACCATTAATCCGACAGATTTCTATCCAAAGGGGGGATTTGCGAAACCTTAATGAGGGTGGACTGCAATGGAAGGATGCATTGTAAAGGCCTTGTCATGAACTCTAGACCTCTTACCTTAGGCAGTGAGTGGTGGCATTAACAGATGCCGAACAAACTAGAGGAATCGTGTCATGTGGGTAAAGTGTACAACCTCTGCAGAGTGTAAAACTATTTGAATAGCTGTGTCCACGGTCATGGACATGCTAGCAAAGCCTCTCAAAGTTAGACTTTGGTTTTTGGTTTCAAAAGACTTCATCAAATCGATTATGCAAATGGGAATTGGGTGGGAAGCCATGTGATAGGAGGGTATCCTTCACCATTCATGTGTGAATGTTGTCTGACTATAAAATTGATTTAGAAAATGAATTTTAGTTATGGAATAACTGCTTTGGAACTTAGTACAAGTATTTAAAGAAAATGTTGCTTTATGCAAATCAACCATATTAAGCCTTCTTTTGAGATATCCATGTATGCATGTCATCCTGTTATTTGACAGGTGTAACTTGCGAGCACGGTAGTTGTGCTCATACTTGCTTTATGCAAACAAATTTCAAAGGAGAAGGACTTCACCATCGGTGTGGATCTCGACGACTAGGCTACTACCCCAGTCGATTGCCTGTGGCAGATTAATTGGACCCTACAACGTCTTCTTCGTCTTCCGCTGTGTTCTTTATGTTTGGTTTGTAAGCCTTTCTTGTAATAAACTTTGTTGATTAGTAATAAAGTTATGCGATTTATGGATGTTACCATATCTGTTTAACTGTGTGAACTAGCTACTGATCATGGGATTAGTTTAGAAATGCACAGAGGATTTGGGGTATTAATCCCGAGTCCGACAGAAGTGGTATCAGAGCCATATTGACTGTAGGTCGTGACCTAGTTAGAATGGCTGTTAGTTGAAAATTTCAAAACTTATTTTATAACAAGAAAAATAATTTGTTCTCTCCTCATCTGGGTCATCTATCTACCCTTAAGCTTCTTCATAGCAATTCTCTCTTACCTAATTCTTTCTTCACCATTTTATAATGATAAATGGATCCTCTTTCCCTTATAAACTTCTATAGATGGTCAACACGTTTCCTACCAATATGTTCAAAACCACAAGACATGAAGCGGTCAAAAGGACATCGTCATGCAAGAATCATCGAAGACCACAAGCAGAAGATACGATGATAGCCAAGCCATATAGTCTAAGTTTGCCAAGGCTCATTCTGTGTATTGAGTCGTTTCACCAGATTAAGGGTTTCAATCGATAGAACGTTGTATGAAGCTTTTGAGTTGGTTCTTTCATTTGGGAGTGTTGTTTCGCTCTATCCCCTTAGTTCTTCTTAAATTGTCTCTTCCCTATCCTTTGTCTCCTTTCCTAAATCTCTGGAGTAACCAACAGATGGTGAACACTCGTCACTCTGGAAGTGGAACCAACACCAACAATGATGGAAGTGCCCCAATCAATGGATCAGAATGGCAGCAGATGACGGCCAATCAAAACGTCTAATTGAACTGCTCTCTCAGTCTATCAACAACAATCAAACCCGACAAGCTGCAACTTTCCAAGCCCAAACTCAACCACCCCAGAGGACCAGCATGTCAGAATTTATGAGGATGCGTCCACCAACTTTCTCAAGCCGTACAGAGCCCATGGATGCAGATGATTGGCTCCGAGCGATTAGTAAGAAGTTGGATATTGCTCAGTGCACCAACCGTGAGAGGGTGTTATTCGCTTCGCACCAACTCATGGGGCCAGTTTCTGAATGGTGGGACAACTTCAGCATCTCACATGCTAATGCTGAAGCCATCACCTGGAATGAATTTGTGCAAGCTTTCCGTCGTGCACATATT
This sequence comes from Phyllostachys edulis, assembly GCA_036346405.1. NCBI lineage: Eukaryota > Viridiplantae > Streptophyta > Magnoliopsida > Poales > Poaceae > Phyllostachys > Phyllostachys edulis. The sequence goes on from CM070562.1 coordinate 72,257,580, forward strand.
CCTTCCGGCATGATGACCCTCAAGAAAAAGGAATTTCGCTCTCTACGCCAAGGCAACCTCTCAGTGAACGAGTACCTCCACAAGTTCAATCAACTGGCACGCTATGCCCCGGAAGATGTTGAGAAGGATAAAGACAAGCAAGAAAGATTCCTTGAAGGACTCAATGATGATCTGTCGATACAGTTGATTTCCCAAGATTATTCTAATTTCCAGTAGCTGGTCAACAAGGCAATTCATCAAGAAGGCAAGCACTAAGAGATGGAGAACCGCAAGAGAAGAATGGCTACACAGAAGTTCAACCCTGGAGGTTTTCCTAAAGCTAGAGGGACTTCATCGCATCAATTCAGATTCCAGCCAACAGCTTCAACTGAAACACCTGCAATGAACAACCTGGATAGCTTGGAGTCTTCCAAAACACCTGAGGATGGCCAGCCACAGAAGGACCCATCCTATGTTGCAGGCATCATGTGCTTCAACTGCCAGGAAATTGGGCATTTCGCTAGTAAATGTCCAAAGAAGCAGTGGACAGCGAATCCAGCCAACTCTCAAGCCTCAAAAGTCAACATCATGCAAGCAATCAGGAGGCTACAGAATTTTGGAAAAGGACGTCTATACAACATCACAACTTAGGCTCTACCCAATGAGAAGCAAGATGCAGACAACGATAACTCCAGTTGAAAACCTTGTATTCCCAGTTTTCTTTCTAGCCACTCCGAATCTCGGGGACGAGATTCCTTTTAAGGGGGGTAGTTTGTAACATCCCAAAGTTCTGTTACCAATTTAAAAATTAATAAAGTTATTATTTTATTGGTTTTTCTGAAATTTGAAAGAGTTTGATTGCTTTATTTGAAGTTTTTAAAGTTTTATTTGAGTTAAAGTTGAAAAATAAAATTTTAATTAATTTCTGGAATTTTAAAAAAACTTTTACCAAATTATTTTAAAGCTAAAATAAATTATGTGCAAAAAACTATTACCAATTCTAAGTTGGAAATAATTTTAGTAAGCCCAAAATAACAATAGGAATTTCTGTGAATTTTTCTAGAATTTTTGGATTTTATTTGCTATTTTCTAAAGCTTAAATGAATTATTTGGATTATTTAAATTGGAAAAAAAATCAATCGAAATCCCTGTTAACCTTTGGGCTGAAACCTTGCTCGGCCCATCTTCTTTCCTGTGCGCGGCCAGCGCCAGGCCCATCTCGGCCCGTGCCACTCCCGCTCCCTCCCTTCTCATCCGCGCGTGCCCACGTGACCGTCGGATTAAGATCCGACGGCCAGCCGCGTCTCCCCCTCGCCTCTCTCCCTTGCAGGTGGGCCCGGCTGCATGCCTTCTTCCCCGCCCCATTTCTTCCTCGCGCGGAAGCAACAGTCGCCGCCATTGCTGCTCGCATCAAGCTCCAAATCAGCCACGATTTTCGCCCCCATTCTCCGCTTCCACGTGCGCATTTAATTCTCTGCGTCTCGCCGCATCCAATCCCGGCCATCTCTCCCTTAATCTCGCACGCGTCCGCTGGATCGCGCCATTTCCGCCGCGACGCCCACGCGCCCGATCTCCCGCCTCCAGCCTCCCCATGGCCTATAAAAGGGAGCACGGTGAGCCCCTTCTCAACCGCATCAAGACCCCCCAAGTGCTCTATCTTCTCTCCCTCTCAATCGCCGGTGATTTGAGTTCTTTCTCACGCAACCGAGCTCCCTTTATTCTCCGATTCCGGCGCTGACACCGCTTCCTCGCCGTCGCCGTCTACACCAACGGCATCGCCGCCATCTCGCCGTCCGTCGCGCGCGCCGACCTCATTGGGCGCCTCCCGAGACGCCGCGCCACCGCGACCCGATCCGCGCCACCGGCCACGTCGACACCCTTTGTCGCCATTTTGGTAAGCACTGAGATCGCCGCACAGCCCTCTCTCTATTGCACACACCCGCACGGCTCGCCACGGCGTGAAACGCCGGCGAGCCCGCCACCGAGCGCAACCCCTCGCCGTGCCTACGTGGCATGGCCACGTCAACGCCACATTGACGCCATGCTAGCACGGGATCCTATGTGGATCCTACGTGGTGACACGTAAGCCAGCGCCAGCCCACATGCTCCCCTTCGCACTATTTTGTCCACCGGGTTCACCATGGTCCATTGACCCGAGGGCCCTACATGTCGATGACTCTGGGTTTTCCATTTAAAAATAAATCGGCCGAAAAAATCAAATCCATGAGGGCTGACGTTATTATTCGAATTTTCTTCACAAAAATAATTCTGAAAATTCGAGAAATTCCAATTTCATCATTTCATGTGATTTTGAATCTTCCCGGGGTTCGTTCTCCTTCATACGAACTCCGATTTCGTCAATTCAAATTTCTAAATTCATATAAATTCAAAATCTAGCTATCTAAACTAAAATTATTTAATTTGGAGTTCATTTGAATCTTTATTTGAATTTTGTTTGAATTTAGCTTATTTTCGCATATAGATTTCGACGACTTCGGAGAGTCAAATTTCGACGCTGTTTGAGAGCAACTAATCAAGCAAGGCAAGTTACACTCTTGATCAAATTGATCCCATTATTTCAAATTATTTATTTTGTTTTAAATTAATATTGCAAGCTTATTTATATCAAATTATTTAAATTCCTGTTTTAAATTGTAGTTATGCCTAACTCCTTTGTATTGCCAATCTTGACATTGAAATAAACCTACCATTGACACCTTAGATAAAATCTAGTTTATGCAATATTATGAACTAGAATGTTTTGAGAAAATTATGCTTAGCCATGCTTAGACCCAAAATATTTGATTGGGGAAATTTCAGCCAAAAATCAAGTGTTGTTTCAAAGTCTATGGCATTGGTTTGTCATGGAAGATTCTGCAAAAAGGTTTTGAAAAGCAAAAAGAAAAGAAAAAAATGGTTTGTACTTGGGCAAAATGGTTGTCTGGATAGTGCATGTTAACGCACGGGCTCAATCTCGGTTAGGGTTGAGGCCCTAGGATTATTTGGAAAGTCACCCAAGTCAGTTGAGGACCGGTCTCTGAGCGATCGTTTGCTATGCCTATAATGGGCTATGCCTCATCGTACAACCACATGTCTCCAGAATGGGGTGTGGGATCTGGCTGATTAATTTGTGGAGTTCCATCGCAGTTTATCCTGTCTCTACGTGGGTGGTCTTTCATGGCCTGTCTTTTATGACTATTTTATTCCCACCTGGCATAAGAGGGGGCACCCATTAACCCGGCGGATTTCTATCCAAAGGGGGGATTTACGAAACCTTAATGAGGGTGGACTGCAGTGGAAGGATGCATTGTAAAGGCCTTGTTATGAACTCTAGACCTCTTACCTTAGGCCGTGAGAGGTGGCATTGACGGATGCCGAACAAACTAGAGGAATCATGTCATGTGGGTAAAGTGTACAACCTCTGCAGAGTGTAAAACTATTCGAATAGCCGTGTCCACAGTCATGGACAAGCTAGCAAAGCCTCTCAAAGTTAGACTTTGGTTTTTGGTTTCAAAAGACTTCATCAAATGGATTATGCAAATGGGAATTGGGCGGGAAGCCATGTGATAGGAGGGTATCCTTCACCATTCATGTGTGAATGTTATCTGACTATAAAATTGATTTAGAAAATGAATTTTAGTTATGGAATAACTGCTTTGGAACTTAGTACAAGTATTTAAAGAAAATGCTGCTTTATGCAAATCAACCATATTAAGCCTTCCTTTGAGATATCCATGTATGCATGTCATCCTGTTATTTGATGGGTGTAACTTGCGAACATGGTAGTTGTGCTCATACTTGCTTTATGCAAACAAATTTCAGAGGAGAAGGACTTCACCATCGGTGTAGATCTCGACAACTAGGCCGCTACCCCAGTCGATTGCCTGTGGCAGATTAACTGGACCCTACAATGTCTTCGTCTTCCGCTGTGTCCTTTATGTTTGGCTGGTAAGCCTTTCTTGTAATAAACTATGTTGATTATTAATAAAGTTATGCAATTTATGGATGTTACCATATCTGTTTAACTGTGTGAACTAGCTACTGATCATGGGACTAGTTCAGAAATGCACAAAGGATTTGGGGTATTAATCCCGGGTCCGACAGTGACCTTGTAGGTTCATGTGTAATCAGTTGTAACTCGAAAACCCTTCCGATCATGGGTCGTAGCGGCTCCTAGCAGAACATAGCGATTCCCGAATACACACAAATTATATCGGACGAACCTTAATGCAATATGATCTACGATCAGGTCCTCATCACTTACGACTAGGTCCTATCTCTATACAACCAGTTCGTATTTGGTCACGACCAGTTCGTAAGTTCTTATGACCAGGTTTCGACCACTCTGTGATTACGTTCGACCAGTCTACGATCAGCTCGCATCTCCATACGATCAGTTTGTAACTTATGGAACTAGGCGACCTACTCGTGTATACTCCCTTTGCCTCATGATGTCTAGTTGAACTCCAGGTGAGATGTTGTGTCATCCATGGGCTGTTCAATACTTTCTCGATCAAGTGTTGGATTACTTTACGTGGTCGAACACTTCGACTACTAGTGGCATGGCCATGCACTTTCTTTATCCGATCACAACGAGAGGCCCAGAGACATCTCTCCTCTTATGTTAGGAGGGGCAAATCCCATATCCGACTAGTCACATTCCTTTGCATGTTTCATAGCATACCCAAAAGCTACCTTTATAACTACTAGTTACGGTGTAGCGTTTGGCAACCCCTAAGAGTGATACTACATATGTAGGAAACCATGCTGATCTCAGGTCTAAGGATTATACATCATCATTGCTTGAGACCAACTAATGACACATAGAATCATAACAATCTCAATAGTGTCTCAAGCTGGGTCTTATCCAACATCATGTTCTCTAACATGTGTCCATATTATTGGTTTGATATCTCCATATCTATGACCCATGAAACATAGTCATCAACCAATACATATGCTAGTTTATTCATATGTGTCCTCATATGTTTCCGACCAGGGATCGTATAAGAATAATTATCGCAGAAATATAGAGTTTCACAATCAAGTCACATATTTGATAATCAATATTAACAATATTATTCTAGGAACAAGATAACATATTATCCAATGTCATGAACATAATGAAATATAATCATCTCTATGATTGCCTCTAGGGCATATTTCCGACAAGATGTGTCACCAAATTTTCCTGTGGTGAAACACCCGGATGTGTCATCTAAATTCATTGGGGGAAAAACTAAGTTAAAATTTGCCATACAAATAACTTGGCTGATTGATAAGAAAACCAAATACATTCGGCACACCTCCAAATGGAGAATTCCCATGTACATGTGTGGAGGTCACCTTTACAACTTTTGGGCTCGCCAAGTTTTTGGTCGGAGTATCTTGAACATAGTATAGTAAACACCGTTAGTCTCGCAATGTACAATGTATATAGCAATATATGGAAGAAATACTAATATATGGATCATTCAACCTCATTTTCCTTTAGACACGAACTTGGCTGAGCACAATTCTACATATTTATCAGCTCCCGAAACGGAGACCTCTCTCCTGTACATGGGAGGATCTCGTGTTTGTGTTTGCTGTGGAGAAATCCCCATCTTGTTGTAGTTGTTGATCGTTAGGCCTGTAATGTTCACAAGTTTTGTCTGGAAGGATCAACCACAAATAAAATAGAAGAATGATAATGTAGAATTGTAATATTGATGCAACATGTCTTTTAGGACATGTTAATTTACCTCCAATAATGAAGGCAGCATTCCTAGCAGTTTCCAGCAGATCCGGAGCACCATCACCACCTTGAACTGCAAGTATAAGTCTGGGAATGATAAGGAATGTTGAAATTCCAGCCGCTGCAGTTAATGCCACATAAAAGAACCTTTGGACTCCACGAAATGGTGCTTGTACTTCACTAATGAGTATCAGGTTTCTTCAGAACCCAGAACCAACATCTTCTCCACCACGCAATGCTTGAAATGGTTTAGAAGTTGTACAAAATCATATCACTGACATAGAAAATGGTCATGGGATCAGGATTCAACTATGATCAACAGATTACTTTCTTATTCAGCATTTAGCCAAGCAGTAAAGCACAAAGCCGCAAACCTCTTCTTGAAGTTCTTTAAATGATGTCCTTAAACAATCTGTTGCTTTTTTGCTTTCTTCCCTGGTCCAAACAGATGCACAAGATCACAAGCAAGCTAAGCAAGCCACCAAATCATCACTCAAGCCTCAACTAAAGTCCATCATACCAAGCCAACCCCTCCCAGGCCATCACAATCCACACCTGAAGCCCCATGCCCAACCAAGCTAGCACCAAGCACGACAAACATCCACCACCGAAACTCCCCAAAAATCCCCCAGCATCCACCCACAATTTCACAAGAATCACAACTCTACATTGGGGATAAATCAATATAGCGGTAGCAGTAGCAAGAGTAAAAAGGTAAAGGGGGAACAAAACCGTGGGAGTGGATGAGTAGGGAGGTGCAATGGCGAGGCGTGGCGCACACGAGGAAGGAACCAGGTGAGGCAATGCACCGAGGAGTTCGGACAGCCCAAAGTAGCGGGAGAAGGAGCACGGCTACGCCGACGACCGGGCACGACACCGGCCGAGCCAGAGGCTACTCCAAGGACTGGCCAAGCTAAGAGCAGGAGTTGAGCGCGAGCCAAGGCGGCGGCAGGGCATGGGCGGCGCACCGATAGCCGCGACGGAGCCAAGTGGTGCAGGGGAGAGAGCCGGCTGGAGGTGGAGCTAGGAGAGTTTCGGTCGAAGCTTTCACCAAGAAGAAGAAAGAAATGGAGAAGAAATGGGAGGCTGCTGTGGAGGACGGGGAGGAGTAGGGGGAGGGGGAGGCTGCTGTGGAGGATTGGGATGGAGTAGGGTTAGCACTTGCGCAATGAAAAAAGAGCGCAGTCGTGAAAAAAATTGGCGCTTTCTCTCCCGACTCTCCCGAGTGTAAGCAAGACTATTGCACTCGGGACTCTATTTCACCCCGTTCAGACCTGTTGATATACCGTTTCCATGTGCATGATTGATGGCTCCCGTTTGCATCTACCGAGTGTAATATAAAACACTCGGTAAAATTACTTCTCCTGAGTGTTAAGTTTACGTCCCAAGTGTCCTATGAAACACTCGGGACCTCCTTCCAGACACTCGGTAAAAATATAGGCACTCGGGAAGTACGCGGTTTCTGGTAGTGTCTGCGCTATATACGGTGGAGAGTTCATTGTATCCTTAGCTAGAGGGGATTGCAGCCGAGTGGTTGGAACAACTAGTACAGTAATGTGTCCCGCTGTTTAGAAAAGGCCATGTTGCTAATTAGTTGCTTCACAGTCAATGTTAAGAATTCCAGTGCATATTCTAACGTTGGCGCCCATATCTTGTAGTTAAAAGACACCATTTGTTGCAATTGTCCCGCTAACTGTTAGGGTGGACTTATTTGTAGATTTGAAACTATATCCTCTCGGTTGTTAAGCTTTAAGATAATTGTGTCCTAAACTGAAAAGGCAAGAACATGTCTATTTCAAAGTTGACTTATATTTTCTTAAGTATAAGTCACATTTTTAATCATTGGTCAATATAGAATTAGACACATGCATCCCAACGTTAATCCAAAGGCCAAGAAAATCGACTTGGAGTTAACAAAACTACAAATAGCAAAACCGAAATTGCAATGTATACTTTCTCTAGGTTGACATTTAAATAAACTATTTATGCTATTTTCCTAGGCCAAGGTATTAAAACAGTTAAGTTTTCTGAAAGAAATATTATTAAGTTTCTTGATATTACATACTTTCTTGCTGTATATATTGATAGATCTTGATAAGACTCAAGAATCCAACAGAGTTTCTGGATGCTGGTTGATGGCCAAAATGAGCCAAACCAAAATTTTGGGCAAATCAAACTATTGGTAAAAAGAGTGTGGTTTGGATCTTGACCAAGTCTAATTTTGGTGGTACCAAAATTTTGGTGAGCGATTTTCTCGTCCTCAGATTGTCCTCGTGTGACATTCAATTTTATTGATGTTACCAAATTTGCATACCAAATTAAACAACAACTAATTTTCATTGGTGTTGCCAAAATTTAATTTGGTTTGCAATGGTAGCAAGCCAAACAGCTCCTTTATGATACAGATCTTGTTTCCTTATGTAAAAATGATATTCGTGTTTCCTTCTTGATCCACAATTGTGTTCTCTCATGTAAAATTGCTCTATTGTGTATGTTTATCTCACAATGCCCTATAGTGCAAATGATCCGCAACACCATAAAATATCACAAGAGGAGACGCGAGGCAGTATCTGCGGGCGTCATTCATAATTAGCAAACAAATTATTGAAATACTCGTTAATATAAACTTGAATAAAAGATTAAAAATCACTCCTAAAATGTTTTTCTAAAAATATATAATTTAATCATATATTCATATTTCAAGTATCAACCCATATCAATGATATCATAATTCTTGTATCAATGGAATATTATAATGTTTTGTGCACGTACAACACATTTGATGCCTTTGATATTAGGAAAAAGTCCATTTTACAACCTTAAACTCTTCGAAAAGTCTAGATTTCAACCCTGAACTACAAAACCTGACATTTGACACCCCCAACTATCAAAACTGTTCATTTTACCCCCACCCAAATTGAGGCGGTTTTGTGCGACGTGACTCCTACATGTCAATGGTTTTGACACGTAAGATTCTTTTCGATGACATGGTAGCTACTTAGCAAATAAAACAAAAAAAAATATTTACGGGGCCAACATGTCCTCCTCTCATTCTTTTCTTCTTCCTCTCATTCTCACTCATCTCTCTCTTCACTCTTCTACCCCCTCGCTAACAATCCCTCCCCTCTAGAGCTCCTGGTCCACCGCCAATCCCTCCACTCCCGAGCTCCTGTTCCGCCACCGCCATGGTTACCTACCTCAGCCGCATCCCCTTCTTCCTCCATATCTTATTCTTCCTCTCCCTCTCTCTTTGTCAGCACACTGTGGAGCCACCCAGTGCTTGACAGCATCCGATGGTACGCAGATGCCGACAGGAATGCTGTCGCGGGGTCCAATGACAGAGGGGGCACCTGGGCAGGAGACGAGGAGCATAGGGACGAGAGAAGGATGGCCGCACTGACTCCACCTGTGCCAAGGAATCCAGCAAAAGCGTTGCCACGATCACCGACACGGACGTCGTGACAACGCACGGCCCTCGCACCGGCTGTCCCACCCCTCGCAGCTGGCCCCGAGTGCCCACGGTTCACCACCTCCTTCACCCTCGCTACCAGCCTCAACCATAGCGAGGGGTGGGTGGGCAAAGGCCGGAGGCAGAGGGGGTGGGTGGGGGCGGGTACGACACGAATCGGACGGCCACACGGTGGATCAGATCTAGTTGGGTCTCCCCCTTCTCGGCACAAGCGCCACCTATTGTCGTCCATCGCCAGAAGCAGAGGCATAGGGGGTGGGCGGAGGCGAAGGCAGAGCTAGGAGGACGAGGCCGAAGCGGAGCCAGAGGCAAAGGGGGCGGGCGTAGGCGGAGCCGGGAGGACGAGACCGAAACGGAGTCAGAGGCGGACGTGGAAGGTGGAGGCAGAGGGGGCGGGCGGAGCCAGAGACGACGGCGGTAGGTGTTACGCCGAGGCGGCCAAGGGAGGTGACAAACGTAGGCGGTGGCCGAGGGAGACCGGCTCGGGCTAGAAAAGCAGAGGCATGCAAGGAGGAGAAAAGAAGAAAGGGAAGAATGAAAAGAAGAAAGAGAGAGGAGGTAACTTGGCTGATAAGGTGGCAAAATATGGTGATATGTGTACTAACGTAGATGCCACGTCAGTGCCACGTGACACAAAACCACCCCAATTTAGGTTGAAGGGGGTAAACTGAACGGTTTTGATAGTTGAGGGTGTTGGATGTTCAGTTTTGTAGTTAAGGGTTGAAATTCAGACTTTTCGAAGAGTTCAAGGGTGTAAAATGGGTGTTTTCCTTGATATTATCCTTTGCCCGTATCAAGCCACGCATAACGCACAAACGGTCCAAAAATGTTATTAGAATTGCGCACTAACAATACTTACAAATAAGGAAATAATAAATAGAATAATAGTACATCGTGATTGGGACACGTTTGTATATGCCACTGCAAATTTAAAATGTTGTATTTGCCGCTTATTGTCTCGCTAGCTCATATATGGCTAAGACCCACATTGTCAGTCTCGTAAGATTATATTTTGAAACATAGGAGTGGCATATACAAAAAATTTAGGGAAAATTTGATATATGGCATTGCAGAGTTCATAGATCCAAATGTGACACGGAAAAGTTTTTAATTCTAAAAAGGCCACTCTAGTGTAAAGTTGGAGTGACATTTTTAGAAGAAAAAACTTTTCAGTGGCATATTTGTGAAACATCACCTTTGCAGTGGCATATATCAATTAAATCCATAAATTTATGCTTTGATCATATAGGAAAACATCAATTTGATGGTTATAGTGGAAAATATTTCACTCAAAATAAAAAAGCTACCTATAAATCTGGACATGACAAAAGAATACCTTAAAAATTGACTACATCAATGGAATGGTAATGATGGAAGAAAATAAGCACAAAAAGTGACAACATACATAGTGTCAAACGTTAGTATGACTTCTTGAAAAAGATAGAATCACATCATCAAGAGTATTCTTTAGTCCGAACATCATGTATGGGCCAAACAAACTTTTTAGATCGGGATCAAACAAACTAATTTCTTCGTTCTTTTTGTACTTGTCATTTTAAACTTCGACATGGTCAGTCTCCAATATATACATTTGACTACACGAAGCTAAAACAAAATACTTTTGATATAGAAATATAAAATTTAATAAAAATATAATGACACTGAAATACTTTTGATGATAAATTTACTAGTATCACTTCTATGAACTTTTTTTTTATTAATTAACCCCTTTTTAAATTTTATTATAAAGTTAACCTCTGGCGCACTTTATTTCCAATTCTGACACCTTTCGTCACACCGCCACCCATGGCGTGACAAACAACGCTGTTACGCCGTAGGATAAGTCCGCTAAATAGCACTTTTAATCATGTCACTGGTCGTGGCATGACCAAACAACACTGTCACGTCACGGGTGGTAGTGTGACAAGAGCTTGCCCTAGATATGGGCTGGTGTGACAGTGTTGTTTTGTCACGCCACGGGTGGTGGCGTGACCAAAGGAGTCAGAATTGAAAATAAAGTGCGCTGAGGGTTAACTTTAAAATAAAATTTAAAAAAATATTAAATAAAAAAAATCCCACTTCTATGCGACAAATCCAAATAGTTTTAAAGTTTTAGTACACGCAGCTAAAACTACATCTAATTGAGAAACGGCTGTTTTAGAAAGAAGCATATTTCGCAAGCTACATTCTACACAAATTATATAAGTATGGAAACACGGTACTAAATTTGTGAAATGTACATCTAAGAAAAAAATAAGAGATATATAATGTGCTTGATCGAAATTAACTAAAGAAAAATATAATCGCGTTTTAGCATTCATTTCAAGACAGATAAGCGCATTTTACATAGATATACTTGTGAAGGTCACTATTGACTTTTTAAGATGATAATGTGACCGTCGAATTAATTGTATCTCTATCATCAAAACAGCTGGGGCGATGTTCTTAAGTGAAATTTAAAGACAAAATCACAGGTGTTTCCACATCTAGATCTATCCTAATTCAATCAATCGGTGAAGCTGTGGAGGCAGTTGCAAGCAGACATGTTCAAATGCCAGGTCGGGTTGGGCTTCAGCCAAACATCAGCAGGCCTAAGCCCGGCTTAGCTCGAAAACCGAATTTTCAGTTTAAAAGTATTATTTTAATCATTTTTCGGAATAAAAAACTAATATTTCATTCATTTCCAGCATTAAATAAATATATTTTCGCTTTTTAAATTGTTTTTACGGGGATTTCGGGCCAGGCCGGGCCTCTGTCGGGCCGGATTTTCAGTCCCAAGCCCGGCCCTGGGCCGACGGGCTAGGCCGCCTATGAACAGGTCTAGTTGCAAGTGTCTTCACAATGGAAAATCTCTGGAGATAAGTACGGCGGCTTTCTTTCTAGAGATAACTACCAAACGTCACCAATGGAATAGTGTCTCAACAGTGACCTAGCCCTTCCTTTTCTGAAGCTATTAGGGTATATACAATGGTATAGACAACTATTGTCTATAGTACTCCATTATATCATTTACAGAGAGCTTCTATAATGAGTTGTCTTTTTGCATATCTTTATAGACAGCTTTTCCATGTACAATGTGTCTTATTTCTCAGATTATAGTCGACTACTGGATGAGAGACGGTCTAATTCTCTATACGCCCTATCTCATCCACACCATGTTATGTTCTACGTGGCAATACTTATAGACAGCTGACATCACATTATCGTACATACTCTAAGAAGAGAGATGTGTTACTACTGGCAGCAGCTAGCACGTGTAAAAACGAAGAACAAAAGGACAGCTAGCATTGCACAAGAAATCTGCAATGAATACTAGCAGCTGCAGAAGCCTATATGGCTAGCTACTAATTACCTGATATGAGTAAAGAATGAAGTAGTCATAGGCAGATCTGAGACATTCATTTGCTCCTAGCTCTCGTCCCCTTCTCACTCAATAGCTTCTGCCATGAACTTGCCAATCTAGATTCTGGCCAAATTTCCGATTCCATACTAGTAAAAGGAACTGAAACATACAGATCTAGTCAAAATTCATAGATCCATGCAAATTTACCATTGGATGCTCCGCAATCCAATTCTTGGCGCAATAAATACTTTTACCTTCCCAAGGATCAGGCAGCAGAAAACAGTTGGATCCCTTGGAAAAGATAAACAAATTATCACAGCCCGGGCTTCTTCGTACCAAGCGAAAGAGAGGGAATCCGTGCGAGAAAGTACATGCGCGCACGCGCTCCAAATCCAGAGATCCAACCGCGCGGCGTACGTACCAGCAACAAGCCCAAAGCTAAGCCCAAAATTAAACTCTCTGGATTAGGTTTTTTCGCTTCATTAGTACTCAAAGTCTTTTAACAACTCAACTGATGTTTTTTTAGGCACAGTGTCTTGCCTGATGTTGTTACCTTGGCCTGCCACTTGGGCCATATGCTGATCTGGGCTATGCATTAGCCTATTCGGCGGGTCAATTGGGGCACACAATGCTTGCCGCTTGCGCCGGTGTCATTGGGCTTTTAGCACCGGTGACACACCATTGTTTATATGGGTTGTACTAGTGAAAAAAATAGAGTTGACCCGGTGTCTCATGACACCTGCTGCCCAACATAGATCCACCCCGCAATCACATCATCAAGAGTATTCTTTAGTCCGAACATCATGTATGGGCCAAACAAACTTTTTAGATCGGGATCAAACAAATTACTTTCTTCATTCTTTTTTACTTGTCATTTTAAACATTGACATGGCTGGTTTCCAATACACACATTTGATTATACGAAGATAAAGCGAAATACTATAGAAATTAATAAAATTAATGATATAGAAATACTTTTGATGATAAATTTTCTAGCATAATTTATACGCGGCGAATCCAAATAATCCAAATAGCTTTAAAAGTTTGACTACGCTCAGCTAAAACGAATATAATTGAGAAACGGCGAGGTATTGTTTTTAGAAAGAAGCATATTTCTCAAGCTACATTCTACACAGATTATATAAGTATGCAAACACGGCACTAAATTTTAGAAATGTACATCTGAGAAAAACTAAGATATATAATGTGCTTGATCTTCGTGTACCACATGAAATTAACTAAAGAAAATATACTAGCTAGCGTTTTAGCATTCATTTCAAGACAGAGAAGCGCATTTTACACAGATATACTTGTGAAGCTGACCATTGACTTTTAAAGATGATAATGTGTGACCGAAAAATTAATTGTATCTCCGTCATCAAAACAGCTGGGGCGGTGACCTTAAGCGAAAGTTGAAGGCAAAATCACAAGTGTTTCCACATCTAGATCTCTCCTAAATTGATCAGTGGAGCCGTGGAGGTAGTTGCAACTTGCAAGTGTCTTCAGAGTGGAAAATTTCTAGAGATAAGTACGGCGGCTTTCTTTCTAGAGATAAGTACCAGACGTCTTCAATGGAACAGTGTCTCGACAGTGACCTGGTCCCTACCCTTTTCTGGAGCTATTAGGAGACAAGTGTGTTATTACTAGCACCAGCAGCGGTGTCTCGACAGTGACCTAGTCCCTACCCTTTTCTGGAGGTATCAGGAGACAAACGTGTTTCTACTAGCACCAGCAGCACGTGTAAAAATGAAGAACAAAAGGACAGCTAGCATTGCACAAGAAGTCTGCAATGAATACTAGTAGCTACAGAAGCATATATGACTAGCTACTAATTACCTGATTTGAGTAAGAATGAAGTAGTAATATGCAGATCTGAGAGATTCATTTGCTTCTAGCTCTCGTCCCCTTCTCACTCAATAGCTTCTGCCATGAACTTTCCAATCTGGATTCTGGACGGAGTTCGATTCCCTACTAGTAAAAGGAACTGAAACATACAGATCTTGTCAAAATTCATAGATCCATGCTAATTTTACGCATTTGGCTGTAATTTTACCATTGGATGCTCCGCAATCCAATTCTTGGCGCAATGATTACTTTTACCTTCCCAAGGATCAGGCAGTAGAAAACGGCTGGATCCCTTGGAGAAGATCTCCAAGATAAACAAATTATCACAGCCAAGGCTTCTTCGTAGTGGTACCAAGCGAAAGAGAGGGAACCCGTGCAGAAAGTACATGCGCACGCGCGCTCCAAATCCAGAGATGCAACCGCGCGGCGTAGTACCAACACCAAAAATAGAAACTTTCAGAAAGAGGAACGAACACAAAACTAGGCATACAATCATACAAACACGGAGACAGAAGCCATACGTAGTGCAGAGTACCGGCCGGCCGGTGCGGTGCCGGCGGCGGCCATATGTTTGATTAGCACGGGAGACTTGGGCAAGGCGGCCGGAGGGGAGGGGATGGGAGGAGTGGATGACAGAAAGAGCGGTGAGCACGCGACCGCGACGGCACATCCCCGCCGGTGCCGTTCTGCCCAGCCGTGTGCTCACTCTCTTCTGTCACCGCCCAGCGCCCACGCCGAACCTTGCCCACCGCTCCCGCGCTTTCAACCACCACGGCCGCGACCACCGCACGCAGCACGGACGGATCAATGGATCGTAGGAGGTGGATGGAATGGCGAGATGGGGATGGGAGGGAGGCGAGGGTGGGAGGCCGGTTATATAGGCGCGCGGGGGGTTTCGGTGCTGGCCTGCTGGGCCAGTGGTGGCAGCGATGGGGACGCACGCTGGAACATTCCATGGCTGGCTGGCTGGCTTGCTAGGGTTTAATTCCCACTCTCCAACCACCGCGAGGCGTGGTGGGCAGAGAGCAATAGTAGGATATGATATGGCGCCGCTGCCGCTGCGGAAGCGGCCGCGTTAGCTGTCCCCTGCACCAGATCGAATCGAGCGGGCGAGCGGCGTCGCGCACCGGCCAGGATGGCTGGCAGGCAGGCAGGCAGGCGTGCGTGCCCCCCTCGAATTCGGCTCTGTCTAAAATGGGGAATGCGCCGTGAGGTGAGGTGAGGTGAGGTGGGAGTGTGCAGTGGGTTCCACCCGGCCTCGAAGCGATAAGCCGCGCATTAAAGTCGAGCCGCGGCGGGGCCAGTGACCCTCGACACGACACGAGGCGATAGGCCATCCCCGCGATAAGATTTTGCCAAATCTTGCCTCCTTTGTTTCTACCAGTTTTGACTCCCTCCATGCGGTAGTAACGTGGAAGAAGCGTTTGCTTTTCATCAGCTCTACACTTGGTTTTTTCAGTCCACTAGAGTACTAGACCTTTTAAAGGAGAAGAGCACGCGTCGAATACTCCCTCCGGTTGTGAGTTGTTTTCGCATTCTCAACCCTTCTCTAAATATAAGTCATTCTAAAACTTCGAGGTACATTTATCTGACTGTGTAACACGCGCGATGTTTAACATGATCTAGCTATACCTACAATGTGAGACAATTAAATTTCTCTATCCTGTACCGTTACGTACTAAAAGATTACTTAGAGCATGTACAATGGGCTTATGTTAACCGTCTATAATCGTTCTTGTGTAGGATTCACTACTACAAAAGAGACTATAGCAGACGCCTCTATTACGAGCGGTTAAAATGGGCTATGCGTGTTGGAGTCTGTCGGCCTATCACGAGCGGTTTGATCTACAAATCGTGCAGCGATCTTGAAGTCTATACTCAGTATCACAGATAGTTCTATTGAAGAACCGTCGGTGATAGTATCACAGACGGTTCTATTATAAAACCATCTGTGATAATCTCCGGTATCACAGACGGTTGTATTAAAAACCGTCAGTGATAGTATCATAGACAGTTCTTTAATAGAACCGTCTGTGATAGTCTCTAGTATCACAGACGGTTGTCAACAAAGACCGTCTGTGAACTATTGCCGACGGTTCTACTAAAGAACCGTCTGTGATAGTACGTATCACAGACGGTTTGTAATTCGAACCGTCTGTGATATCCCCGCAGCACATAAAGTTCCCAACAGACCATGCCCCTAGCCCATTCCCATTTGAGTCGCCGCCACAAGGTCCTCCCCGTTCTTGCGCGACGGAGAAGCTGCCTTAAGATCATCTCCTCCTTGACAAGTTTGTTATCTACAAGTAAGTTAGATAATTATTAATTCCTGTTGTCAAGCTAGTTATCTTATACAATATCTTTGCTTTAGTTGGGATTGAAGAATGACCTTGTTATTCTGAAATATATGACCTTTAGAAATACTCTGCAAATTCATTTGTGTAGCTTACAGTTGAAATGCTCTTGAAGAAATCAGTCTTTTTTAGAAGCACGTACCTCAAATGGAGCCACTGGAAGGTTTATATGAATACCAAGAATTAGTGGAAATTCAATGCAAAGTTGTAAAAGGAGCGGATTGTTGTTATAATAATTGGCTATTACATTATTCTATAGGATTACTAGAAAAATAAAGTTCTTTTACCCTTGCTTTGGATGAGATCTAGTTTTCTGGCCTTTTTTGTTCTTTGGAAAACTGGATGTTTGTAGTACCCTGACAAATCACGAATCATTTTCCCATGAAAATTGAACGTGTAACCATTCGCATAACAATAAGCTATCTCATGAATCCCAAATCTAATTTTCTCAATTCATTATAAACTGCATCTTGTTAATCATTTTGGAATTGGAAGAAACCTGTAAAAGCATTTGAATGAAGCAGGTGTTTTTATCTCATTTCCGACTATGATTAAATGTTCTATTCTTGATTAATACACATATCCTTGATTCACATGGTGGAGAAATTCGTGCAACATGTTACAATTCGGTGCTTGATCAGTTTATGACCTTATTGAGGTTGGTAAGGTGTACTTGATATCTAATTTGACACTAATTTATTACATGTGTAGCGTAGATGGACCGAAACTGGATGTACGGTGTGAACCGCGTGAGTCAAGAGTACATTAATGGCGTGGTTGCTTTTAGAAGAGCCGCCGAGCAAGATATGTTGAAGAAGGAGATAAAATTTATGTACTGTCCATACATTGATTGCGGCAATCTGAAGATGTTTAACAACCCGGCGCAGAAGGGTTTTAAAAAAGGGTATACATATTGGACCAATCACGGTGAAGAGCAGATTACACATGAAGTTAGTAATGACGGCATCGCCGAGGAAGTCAATGATATGCTGGATGTGGTCTGTGCTTTTGATGAAGATAGGTCGCACGATGACAATTTGGATCAGATACTACGCGATGCAGAAGAGAACTACAGTGAGAGAGTTTTGTAAATTCGAGGGCTTAATGGAGGACTCAGTGAGACCTTTGTTCCCTGGCTGCAAGCCAGAATACACAAGGTTGTCAACTGTGATTGAACTGCTAAAATTGAAGACGAGCAATGGTTGGTCCGATAAGAGTTTCACGGTGTTGTTAGGTCTCCTAGCGGACATCCTTCCGGAGGGAAACGTGTTGCCTAGCACCACCTACCAAGCATAGAAGGTTCTTTGTCCATTGGGAATGGAAGTAGAAAGAATACATGCATGTCCGAATGATTGTATCATCTACCGTAAAGAGTATGCAGACATGCATGTATGTCCTGTGTGCAAAGCATCCCGATACAAGCGTCAGAATATTGCTAAGATGAAGCAAGGACCTCCTGCTAAGATGTTGTGGTATTTACCTGTGATCCCACGTTTGAAGCGTTTATTTGCGAACCCAAAGGAGGTAAGATTGCTGCGTTGGCACTCGGAAGAGCGTAAGAAAGATGGAAAGCTAAGACACCCTGCTGATTCTGCCCAGTGGAGAAATTTCGATCGAAGCTTCGAAGAGTTCGGTGTGGAACCGAGGAACATAAGGTTAGGGTTAAGTACAGATGGAATGAATCCTTTCGGTAACATGAGCAGCCGACATAGCACCTGGTCCGTGAATCTATGTATGTACAACCTTCCTCCTTGGCTGTGTATGAAGCGGAAGTATATTTTGATGTCACTACTTATCCAAGGGCCGAAGCAACCTGGAAATGATATTGATGTGTACCTAGCACCATTGTTGGAAGATCTTGTGACCTTTGTGGAGCGAAGGGTGCAGGTATGGGATGCGTACAAGCGAGAGAACTTCACTTCTGGCGCCATGTTGTTCTCGCACTATCAATGATTTTCCTGCCCTTGGTAACTGTCGGGCTTCAATACGAAGGAGCCAAAGCACATCGCCTTTGCTTAGATGCTCTGAGAGTGTATGGTCGAACAACTCGGGTAAAGCGTGTATATGCGTCACCGTAGGTTCCTTCCCAGGAGTCACCCATACCGCAAGATGAAGAAACAATTCGACGGAAATAAGGAGGACAGTTCAACTTCAAGGGCTTTTAGAGGGAAAGAGGTATATGATATGGTTAAGGATATCGATGTTGTGCTTGGGAAGGGATGTAAATTAAAAACCCGTCAGAAGAACATCTGGAAGAAGCGGTCAATTTTTTGGGACTTGCCTTATTGGGAGCACTTAGAAGTTTGCCACTGCATCGACGTCATGCACGTGGAGAAGAATGTATGTGATAGCTTGATTGGTCTCTTACTGAACATTAGTGGCAAAACAAAGGATGGTGTTAACACACAGTGTGACTTGGTTGATATAAACATAAGGACCGAGTTAGCACCGAAAGAGACCGATAAAGGACGAACATACCTTCCGCCAGCTTGCTACACTCTGTCCAAGGCCGAGAGAAATGAACTATGCCAGAGCTTGCATGGTGTCAAAGTCCCGTCTGGTTACTACGCTAACATTAAGAAACTTGTTTCTATGCAAGATTTGACATTAATTGGTATGAAGTCACATGATTGTCATGTGCTGATGACACAAATACTTCCTGTTGCAATTAGGAGTATCTTGCCGAACAAGGTCCGAATGGCAATCTTGAGGCTGTGTTATTTCTTCAACTCAATAGCTCAGAAGGTAATCGATCCCCAAGGACTAGATGCTTTGCAGGCTGAGGTGGTGACGACTCTATGTCATCTTGAGATGTATTTTCCTCCGTCATTTTTCGATATCATGGTCCATCTCATTGTTCACCTTGTGAAAGAGATAAATATATGTGGCCCTGTGTTCCTACGTCATATGTACCCGTTCAAGAGGTACATGGGAATTCTCAAGTCCTACGTATAGAATCGATCTCGACCGGAGGGCAGCATCATCGAAGGTTATGCAATCGAAGAGGTCATTGAGTTCTGCGTCGACTACATAGCTCAGGTGGAACCGATAGGTGTGCCTCTATCTCGTCATGAGGGAAGGCTGGATGGTATCGGGACCATCGGAAGGAAATCAATCACTCCCGATCTGGATACGTACGCTCAAGCCCATTTCACGGTCTTGCAACACATGATCCAAGTGTCCCCGTACATCGACGAGCACAAAGACATGGTACGCCAACAAAATCCAGACCGGTCGGAGGTTTGGATCACGAGAGAGCACAACTGTCGGTTCAATGAATGGTTAAAGGTGTGAATCACTCGGAGGTCATCAAGTCATGATACGCTGCTATGGTTGGCAAGAGGGCCACAATTTACAATTGTCACATGGCAAGGATACGACATAAATGGGTACACATTTTATCTGCAACTCGAGATCTGAAGAGCATAGTCGGAATAATGGTGTCCGCATAGATGCATTCGATGCCGATGGGCCGAGGAGCTCGTACTATGGGCAAATAGAGGAGATATGGGAGCTCGACTCGTGCTTTTCAAGATCCCCTTATTTGGTGCCGTTGGGTCCATCTCCCACGGTGAAGGTCGACAAATGCGGCGTCACTACCGTGGACCTCGAGCGTGTCGGATACAAAGACGAACCATTTGTACTGGCTAACCAAGTTGTTCAAGTCTTCTATGTAACCGACCCAGCAAATAAGAAGCACCACGTAGTTCTTCATGGAAAAAGGAGGATTATCGGAGTTGAGAATGTAGTGGACGAGGAAGAATACAATTAATTTGACGAGTTGCCTCCTTTTAGAGATGGCATCAGGCTCGAGGAAGAACCCAGTGAGGAAGCTAGCTATATGCGCGTCGATCATCATGAAGGGCTATATTTTAATTAAGAATTTACTCCATTGTAATTAATTTATTCCATTGTCATGTGTTAATGTGTTATGGACTTGTCATCTTTAATATTGATGTCAATGTGAATGTTCATTGTAATGTGGAGTATCAAATTAAATTGATTTCACTTGATTTGGAGTTGAGTTGAATTAGATATGAATTTTTGAAGTCAAACGAATTGTCAGTGGATAAATTGATTTTCAGTCAAATTATTTGGAGTTGTGTTATGAACTTGTCATCATACTTGTGACCAGGTTCATATAGACTTGTCATTATTGTCATCAGTAGCTTGTCCACTAAGTTCATATATGGATGGGCCTATCACAGACGGTTCTATATAATAAACTGTCTGTGATGTGTGATATCACAGACGGTTCTATTAAAGAACCGTCTGTGATGTGGGCATATCACAGACGGTTTATTAATAGAACCGTCTGCGATTCCTTATCACGGACGGTTCTAGAATAGAACCTTCTGTGATAGGCTTTTATAACCCTACGCCTCGTCCATTTATATCCCTAGTGCTGCCCATTCCTCTCCCCAGTACTTAGCCTGCTCAGCTCTCGCGCGCTTCTTCGCCTCCTCTAGGGTTCGCCCGTTCACCTCCCTGTGTCAGCCTCCTCCCCTGCACCGCCGCCTCCGACCTCGGCGCCAATGCCCCCGACCTCAACGACGCCGTTGTCCCTGACATCGACGACACAGCCGCCGCCTCGACGTGCGGCCTCCTCCTTGTGTCGGCGTCCTCCCTCTGCCGGCCTCCTCCCCACGCCGTCCTCCTCCCCGTGTCAACTTCCTCCCCTACACCGGCCTCCTCCCCGTGGCCCCTCCCCTGCACTGGCCTCCTCCCCCGCGCCGTCCTCCTCCCCGCGTCATCCTCCTCCCCTACACCGGCCTCCTCCCTGCACCGGCCTCCTCCTTGCACTGTGAGTATTGTAACAAAAGAATGTTAATTATATATCTTTGATAATCTGTGAATTGAATGAATAAAAGAATGTTAATTATATATCTTTGATAATCTATATCCATGTATGCACAAAAGAATGTTAATTATATATCTTTGATAATCTGTGAATTGAATGAACAAAAGAATGTTAATTATATATCTATGATAATCTTTGATAATATGTGAATTTAATAGTCTTTGATAATCTTTGATAATCTGTGAATTGAATGAACAAAAGAATGTTAATTATATATCTTTGATAATCAGTATCCATGTATGCACAAAAGAATGTGAATTATATATCTTTGATAATCTGTGAATTTGATAGTCTTTGATAATCTGTGAATTGAATGGATAAAAGAATGTTAATTATATATCTTTAATAATATGTATCTTTGATAAGGCTTATTGCTGAAATGATATTGTGATTATCTTGATATCATTGCTCTGTTCTGTTTTTCATAACAGATTGTCTTCTATTGTCTCAATGGATATGTTGACTCTGATAGTCAATTTGATATACTGTTAATTGGTTACTTTCGGTTGAAAGCTAGTTATTCTGATTCTTCTGGTTCTTTTGCAACTTTCCTTCTGAGAGCATAAACTATCATCAATCTTTTGCAACTCTGTGCTAATTTCATTCATATACATGTCATATATGTTTAGCATTTCAATCAATTTAAATGATTTGAATGATTTACATTTGATTATGTTAATTTGGTCATTTAAATGCTGTTGGATTAAAGCTTTATTGTTTCATATTTATGCTGGAATTAATTATGATTATTCGCTAATATTGCACATGTTGAGTGTTTGTACCTTATATAGATAGCAAGTAAGCGAGATGGCAGAGGCGCCATCTTCGCCGCCGTCACCGACGCCGCAGATGGCAGAGGCGCCGTCTTCGCCTCCGTCACCAACGAAAATGATACGTAAGCGAGATGGCAGAGGAAAATCGAAATTGCTTGCGGGCCGACTGATCATCACGGAGGTTAGTGACGTTGGGGTCCCTCTGAGTCCCGCGAGATCAGCGGCGAGATTTCGGACCATTTGTGGGATACTTGCAAGGGAACGGGTCCCTATCACCATACCAAAGTGGAAGTCTCTGACGAATGCTCAGAGAGGCGCGCTGTGGACAGAACTTTCAAGCAAGTTCACTATCCCAAAAGCAGACATGGCACGCGTGGAACAACATGCGTTGCTCTCAATGGGTCAAGCGTGGAGGGACTTCAAGAGCATTCTTGTCACGAGGTACGTGAACAAGGGTGAGACGCCCTTCACGAAGTATGGATTCTTGACACGGGAAACATGGGACGCCTTTGTGGCTATAAAGACGACGGCCGAATTTATGGCGCAAAGTGCGGCGCACAAAGCTCTCCAGACACGAAACACTCACCCCCATAGACTCGGCACCACTGGGTATGCGGCTAAATCCACGTAATGGGCAGCAGAGGAGAATCCATTTCACGATATCACGCACCAGCGTTCTCTAAAATTTGGTTAAGCGAGGGCACAAGTCTCTTCTTGAGGCGAGATCTCTTTCACAAACCCGCGGACGTGAAGTGTCCCAACGTGTGGTAAATATGTCGAACTACCTAGTTGTTTATAAGTCCATAACTTCATAGTGCCTATAATAACATGATGACCTCTTGCAGCGTGAATTGACTATCCAAACTTCCCAAGGCTCCTTCCATGCGAGCGGGGAAAAGGATATACTATCTCTGACCCTAGGAAACAAGGAGCACACTGGTCGCACGCGAGGCAAGGGGTTAACGTACTTGGAGGGATGGATTCGCAGCGACTCTTGCGTATAGGAGTAGGAAGAGATCCAAGGCGAGTACGACAAAGTGTTGGAGCAGTGCTTCTTGCAAAATTTCAGGACATATAGCAAGATTGGAGGATCGGTGAATCAAGTACTCCTCAACCAAACGCAAGCCGTCCCCATTACTTTGGGAACCAGTCCTCCTCGACAGCGGAGTAGCGTCGCGTCCACGCAAGATTGTGATCATGACGACGTCCAATTACCTATTGACGACATCAAGGTAATGTACATCTCTGGAATACGACAAAGATAGACCTATAGGACGCCTTAGCTAATTGCGTATCGTTTTGTAGGAGCCGACGCCCTGCAAGCTCCTAGTGAGGCTCGTTGGGTCCATTTCTATTGAGGCTAGGCGGGGGGTGGTGTATCCATACCAGGAAGGGGTAGTGCAGCACGGTGCCCAGCTGACGCAGGGTTACGCCAGGGTCGTGGTGGACATGGTACATGACAGTTTCATGGTCGTCCCACTGGAGATTTGCCCGAACGAAGACATCAGAACACTCGGGGATGCCAGGCACACTTTTATCCAATGGCCCAAGAAGGACATCGTCTTGGACCCAGCAGTGCCGCTATCTCGACACGAGTATTCCTCTCCAACGGGACCCTCGATGACTCCACCTCATCCTTCGCCTCAAAAGGCCACCTCATCGGTTCCCGTGGAGAAGACGCCGAAGGAACAAGAAAAGCGTGCTACCGTATCGGTTCCCGAGTTGTCTCGCAGGAAGACGCTGCCAATCGTTAAGGCCAAATCGAAATCGATGAACATTAAGTCGCCTCCCAAGTCCCAGAAGCCCGGGAAGTACTCCATCGGAGAACCGTTGTGCCCGACACGAAATTAACTTCTTATGGATTTGCTTGTCAGGCTTTGCATGCCTGGTACATGCGGAAGACCGAAAAGAAGGGGTGCGATACTGGAATCACCGTCGCATACAAGGATGAGCATTTCTTCAATGGGACGGGCAACTTCGTCGTGGGCTTCAATGACTTATTCAACCTCGAAGCCCTCGACGCCTTGCTTCTACGATGTTGGACACTGTAAGTGTGTACAATCAAGTTCTACATTCACGTAATACCGATAAATATCACAACTCATTGCTTATGTATAGATACATGATGAAAAATGCCCGGCAAGGGCGAGAACCGGTGGGTTTCCTCAACCCACATGTGGTATCTTTGCAAACCATCGAAATAGACCCGTCCTTCGTCGAGAACTATATAACGGCGGCATTGCTTCGTTAGGACAACAAGGACTACATAGTTGTGCCCTACAACCAGAGGTAAGTGCTTCACTATTTGCTATACAAATTTCATTTGTACTTAGGTTTAATGACTATAGCGACATACATGAGTAGGTACCACTGGATCCTTTTAGTCATTATACCCAGGAGGAACAAGGTGATATACCTTAATTCCCTAGTCAGAAACAATCACGATTTCAGCATTCTGCAAGGAATACTCGACAAGTATGCTCATTTTCTCCATACATAACTCTATTGTAGTCTTCCTTCGTTTGAAATGGCCAAGGATAACTTTTTTGAATCATGTAGTTCGTTCATCGCCTATGTTGGCGAAGAAGGACCATACAATGGATCCAGCGCCCAACTAAGACACAGGACGAAATTTTCGGTACGCGCTACAACACAATAATCCTATATCATACTTCATAATAATGCGTCTTGAACTGACTATACGTATACGTGTAATTCTATTTTTGCAGTACTGCCAGCAAAAAAAATGATGAGCTATGTGCAATCTACGTTTGCTATCATATGCAGCAAATCATTACTGCTAAGACGAAGAATCCCGAGGTTTGTTGCTCTCGTTTGTTTTTTCTTTTATTCATCGGGTTGTGTTGTTCGGCTTTTCTTATCCTCGGGACCAATGCTTCTACTCCTCGGGTTTTGGTTCTTCTGGTCGGCTTCTTCACGCGACGCATTACTCTTTGTATTTATTTCCCACTAAAACAATATGCTGATGCCTCCGGCTTCAAGTCAGCTTCGACTCGGATTCGATAGCATGTAGCTCGCCGGATGCAATGAGAACAACAACACGGATGCGGCAGCCACGTCTCGACGCAACAGAAATTTGTGGCAGAAGTGATTACTTCAGAAGATCTCGAGTACTCTGATACCACTTGTTGTAAATAATACATAGAAAAATAGAAACGGGAGACACAGAATTTATGTGAAAAACCCTTTCTGGGAAAACCACAAGTGCACGGATATCACTATATGAGGAGATGTTTACAATAAGCTCTTTCTCTTCCCTATGGACTACAGTGATATATTTATAGTGGTACATGAAGGACTCTATGTAGGAGTGGAACTATAAGTTAGAGTATGAAAGAAATTCGTATAACAGTCAAACTCAATTTGTTTCACACTTAAACTCAACGTTATATGATTGGGCCGCCGCCTCTTGTACTTTTTTTTCTTATGAAAGCACTCCTCTTGTAGTTTAAAATGCTGCATCGGCACAACCGAGCAATTTACAAGTACATGGTGCGTGCTTCGGATTGGCCACCTAGCTAGGCTTATATACAAGGCCATTAACGGCGTTCTGGTCCCTTACATTCCTTTTTTACTTAGAGCATGCGTGGAGTTTTTTTTTTTTTTTTTTACTTAGAGCATCGAGTACTCCGACGACCTTAAAGAAGATCCAAAGGGCTTTCGAGTTTTTTTAGGGAAGGGGAGGTAAAGAACTAGAGGTGAAGTAGCGTTGCATTTCACTACTCCATTTTCTAATCCACGTATGACTATACTCCAGGGTGTATATTTTGGAAATATTAGTTTTAATCAACCTCCTAGCATAGCTCTATTTTTCGACACAAATTGATGGTATGGGTTTACCCTATACACGATGTTATCATTCGTGTATTCGACGCCCTACTATTAGGTGCATCATGAAGTTTACCGCACACATCAAGAAGAAAAAAACATGATGCAGACCGTGATAAAATAAAAAACATGATGCAGACCGTGATTCCTGGTTGCTTTTATTAAAGTTAGAAATTAATAATACATGAACCTCTAGACCGAGCAGGTTGTCATACAACTCACTTCACAGTAAATAAATACGTAAAAAAAAAGTTCCGCATTCAATGGCAATAAGTAGCTCAAGTGTTGCGGATAAAATAGCCCGATCTAATAGTGATGCACATCGTGATCAATTTCTAGTCGCTTTTACTAAAGCTAGAAATTTATAATACATTAAACCTACAGAGCGGTCTGTCATATAACCCACTTCATAGTAAATATACAGAAAAAGTTCCCAATTCGACGGTCATAAGTGGCTTACGTGTCGCGGATAAACTGGCCCAATCTAACCAACCTTTCATTGACTCGTCACATGGCTCACTTCATTGTAAATAAATATGCAGAAAAAAGGTCCTCATTCAATGGTACTAAGTAGCTCAAGTGTTGCGAATAAAATGGCCCGATCTGACAGCGATGCATGTGTGATTCCTGGTCGCTTTTACCAAAGTTATACATTTATAATACATTAAACCTACAGAGCGGTCTATCACATGACCCACTTCATAGTAAATATATAGAAAAAGTTCCTAATTCGACTGTCATAAGTGGCTTACATGTCGCGGATAAACTGGCCCAATCTAATCAGCCTTTCATTAGCTCTATACCACTCCACATTCCAAGATAACCCAAGGTAAGCAGTCTAGATTCCCATGGATTTGCACATTGTAGCGTGGGTTTTGTGGTCCTTAAATTTGGAGCCCTTTCAAGCAAATAAAAATGAAACGGATCAGCGTGGTCCATCGAACGCTTTCCCATTTTCTGAAGGGCGGTTTCTGTAGCTCAGCGACTCCTTTCAAAATTAATCAAGTTGAGACGAGGCACATCTCCACAGTACTCCAGTCCACAACAACGCAAAAGAAATGGCCGTATACTGGTATGTACATACGCATGCACGGACCGCTAAAATTTTCAACCCAGCTACCAAAACCCTTCTCGACAGGTTTTCTGCTCGACAGGTGTTCTACCGGCCGGTATCTTTTCTTTTTGGTGCCCTGTAGACTTACTTTAATTGTGCGCGTGTTTGGTCGGTCAGTAGGGTGGGCACCACTGCACACTAGCCAGCCAGCCAGGAGCAGGCTATAGCACTTGAGATGACATTTCGCGCACAGATTAAGCCTGAGACCGATCGCTCGATCGATCTACGATGCGCCGTACAACGTAGCCCCATGGTGGCGGTGGTGGTTTTGGCTGGCGGCCAGGGCGTCAGGCGCGCGGTGAATTGGGACAGTAGTACAGCGCTGATCGCGTATGCAGCTACATGTGGCCCGTCGATGGGTCCAGATCATGTGATGCATATCTGAGAGATGTATTGATAAGCCAATGCCGATGCATGCTATGCATGTCTCATTAACTTTGCCAAGGGGTGGAGCCACCGGCCGGCACTGCTGGCTGGAGGACAATCTCACCAACAGTGGACCAAAAAGAAATTTGCGCTGGCCACAACAGGAATAGGAATCTGTCGCCGTTGTTTCACTGTAACTTGTCTCATTATCTTCGCCAAGGGGTGGAGCCACCGGCCGGCGGCGCTGGCGAGAGGGCGGATGCAGATTCACTACATTACTGTAGATGTTTACTGTATAAATAGTATTTTATGAAAGAGCAAACAGTGTCCTACGACGGTACTGTGGCAAAACATGACAGCAACACTGGGAAAAGTATTGTGGTAATTTACTATAGCACAAACACGGTACCACCTGATTTTATCCTTTGATTTTTTTTTATCTAACGATGGAGATAGCTCTTAATACCCATGCATCGATCCCAATCCCTGGAGGACAGTCTCACCAACAGTGGACCAAAAAGAAATTTGCGCTGGCCACAATAGGAATAGGAATCTGTCACTATTGTTTCACCGGAACTTGTCGCATTATCTTCGTCAAGCGGTGGAGCCACCAGCCGGCAGTGCTAGCAGGAGGGTGGATCTTGATCCTCTACATTACTGCAGAGATCCACTGTACGAACAATGTTATCGTGAAAGAGCGAACAATGCTCTACCACGGTACCAGGGCAAAACACGATAGCAACAGCGGGAAATGTACTGTAGTACAAACACTGTACCACTTGATCTTGTCCTTTAATTTTTTTATCTAACGGTGAAGATATCTCCTAATACCCATGCACTAATCCCAATCCCTCGAGGACCAAAAAGAAATTTGCGCTGGCCACAATAGGAATAGGAATCTGTCCCTGTTGTTTCATCGTAACTTACAGGCCTGGCCACATGTTCACAAGTTCGTTTTAGCCCCTACGATATTTATCGCCACTAATCCTTGCCGCACTTGGCTAGATACATAGGCATGTATGCATGTGATGTGTATTGCAAGAATCCTCCTATAATCTATCTATCTTCTATTATCTTATAAAAGTAGAGTCAAAAGAAGCCATCACGTTCGCTCTTAAGGGCTAGAAATTCCTACGTTAATCGGTGGAAAAAGAGAAAGATCTACACCATCGATCGTGGTGGTTCCAGATTATAACGGTCTAGATTAAAAGAAAGAGTCCATGTCAAGTACAATAAAACTAAAATTCAGAATAAAAAATAAAATAAAATTAGCAGTTTAATTTCCATACGAGTTCCTAAGTAAAAGATTCCATCTCAAGTACCATTAAACTGAAATTCGGAATAAAATAAAATAAGCAATTTGATTTCTATACGAATTCCTAAGTAAAACCCTAAATAATTATAATTTAGGATAAAAAATAAACAAAAAATGGCAATTATATCTATATCTAAATCCAACAAAAAAACTAAAATTTGGAATAAAAATAAAATTAGCAATTTGATTTCAATACGAAGTCCAAAGTAAAATCCCTAAATAATTGTATTTCAGAATAAAAAATTAAATAAAAATTAGCAATAGGATTCGGGTACGAATTTCAAAAGAGAAGAGCTAAAATTCAGAATAAAAAAATGAAATTTGCAATTTGATTTTCATACGAATTCGAAAGTAAAATCCCAAAATAACTAAAATTCGGAATAAATAAATTTAGCAATTTGATTTCTAAATGAAGCCAATAAAAATAATTAAAACATTGAATAAAACTAAAAGTTATAACAGCGTCGGCACGAATGGTGTCGGAGGAGACACAAAAGAAATGATCACCATGTTCTCTCCTAAGGTCACGTGTTTCTATTGTTGTTTCCTATCTAATAAAAAAAAGTTGAAATTTTGAATAAAAATGCAATTTATAACGAGGATAGCACGAATGGTATTAGAGGAGACCACAAAAGAGTGCAATGGCATCGATCTGTGCTACAAGAAGACATTTCCCCACAGGGAAACAAAGAGCTGAGGTGATGACGATGGAGATGGAGATGAGGACAATGTCGTACTGCTCACCTTAGTTGTTCAACGAGGATAATACCGCGCTGCTCGCCGGAGCCATATTGAAGAGAAAGTCCAGTGTTGAAGGAGTTAAGGACCGCGATGACAAGTGCTGAGTGTCGTCGTTGTTGAAGAAGTTAGTGTCCAAAGAAGCTCAATGATGGAAAAACCCTGGCAGAAAGGAGATGAAGCTTTGCATTGAAGACGAGCTATAGAAAATATGAGATCATCGGGTAGCTAGGAGTGTGCCTTCATTAGTGAGGAACACATCACTACCAACGACGACGAAAATATTCTCCATATCGTTAGGCAACAACTAAAGCTGACATGCTGAGATCAGTGATGGGAGGTAGTCACGGTTAGTGAGGAAGCCACAACGTTGAGTTGGACAATGTTGAACAACAGGAGCGACCGACTCGAGAGAAGAGGACATCGAGCACATATAACATCATGCATGCATCCGTACGAATAAAAGCACGAGCGTACAAAGGTAGAGGAGCAAAAAGCTTGGAGTAGAGATGGCACAGTCATAGGAAATATGCTCAGGGTCATCGGAGAGAGCGTGCCACGTGTCCCTAGCTAGAATCGACGATGGTTACATGTGTATGCGTGTTGATGTCGCAATCGGAGAGAGGGATCGATCAAGATTTGGGCTCACTGTTGGAGGTTGAATCAAAAAAGTTGTAACGGCGAAAAGAGATAGAAGGCACGGTTTGGTGGGGCAGCTGGCGTGTGATGGAAGGTAAGTTCAATGTGGGTCGCTTATGATGCCTTGGTATATGCGTAAGTGTAACATCCCAATTTTTCGGCGTCTTTTTGAAGCTTTAAAAATGATTTTTTATTTGTATTTTATTGAATTAATTTAAAGCTTAATTTAAAAATTCATAAAATAAAAAACATTTTAAATGATTAAAATAAACTTCAATTAAATTCAAAATTATTTTATTCAATCTATTCAGGTTCCAATGATCTTTGTGGAATTTTCTTGAATTTTACAATTTTATTTTATTTTCTCTTTTTCTCATACGAATTCCAATTCCATCGATTATTGTTCCTAAATTCATCTAAATTCTTAATCTCTCTATTAGTACTAATTTTATACTTTTTGGATTTTATTTGAATATTGACTCGTTTTTTCGTATAGATTTTGACGACTCCGATGAACCTGAATTATTTGAAGAGTTAGATCCTCAAGCTTTTGGGCAGGGCAAGTTACACCTTTGATCATATTTGTTCCTAGTATTTTAAATCATTATTGCATGCGTATTCATATTTGAGTTATTTAAAATCACTGTTTTAAAGTATAGTTATTCCCAATTCCATTGTATAGCCAAATTTTGTTATTGAATTAGCCATTCCTTAGTACCATAGTTAAAAGATAGTTGGTACATTAGTATGAACTAGAATATGTTTGAAGAACTTTATGCTTAGACAAAGCTTAGACCAAAAATATTGAATTTAGGGAGTTTAGCCAAATGATCAGTTATGATTTAAAATGAGGCTATGGTATTATTTTTACCATGGAAATTTTAGCAAATGATTTAACTTGAAAAATATATAAAAGTTGGTTTGTACTTGGGCGAAATCGATAGTTGGTGGGTGCAAGTTTATGCACGGGCTCAATTCGAGAATGGTTGAGGCCTAGGGGCTATTTTGGAAGTCTCTCAAGTCAATTAAGGATCAATCTTTAAGCCGCATCTTGCAAAGCTCCACCGTACTACAACAAGTCTGGAATGGGACAGGCTGGGCTAAATAATCTGCAGTATTCCACCGTGGTTGTACCATCTAGTTGCGTGGGTATCAGAATGACCTACTTTTATTTATTCCAACATAGCGCAAGAGGGGTCTTCAGGCGGATGGTTCAATCCAACGAAAGTAAACCCTTAGTGGGCATAACTATTTTGGGATGACGTATTGTAAAGGCCTCGTGATATTTGCTTAGTCGTGCGCCTTCGGAAGCGTGTCTTGACCGACATGTCAAGCAAAATTATCTCTTGTGGGTAAAACTGTACCACTTCTGCAGAGTGTAAAACTATTCGAATAGCCATGTCCACGATCATAGACATGCTGAGCAAAGCCACTCAAAGTTAGACTTTGGTTTAATTTCAAAAGATTTTATCAAATGATTTTGGATAGTTTATCCAATTAGGAAATTGTGCGGTTGGCCATGTGATAGGAGGCACTAACAGAAACAGGATGTTTCCCGAGTGCCAAAAACACTCGGGAAAGGGAGACAAACACTCGGGAAATATGTTTCCCGAGTGTGACACTCGGGAAAAAACACCTGGGATAGATTAGTCGGGATAAAAATAGTTTCCCGAGTGTTACACTCAGGAAATATTACATTCCCGAGTGCTTCTGTTTACACTCGGAAAACTCACACACTCGGGAGAAAATCCAGTAGAACGGCTTCTGCACCCATAACGGGAATCTTTACCGAGTGTTGACACTCAGTAATATGTTGAACAAACACTCAGGAATGTTTCCAACATTTGACCGACGAAACCAGGGAAAATTGACACCTGGCCATTTTTCCCGAGTGCATATCGAAAACGACACTCGGGAAAGCTTCCGACGAATCCGACAGGAAATTTCCACAGGTCACGTTTTCCCGAGTGTTGACACTCAGGAAAATTTTTGTCGGTTGCCCGAGTGTGAGTATGATGTAGGGTTTCGGTTTGCCTTTTATGGGTACAGGGTAACAACTATAATTAACAACTCATAAGTGATCACAAGCTCGATCTTGACTGTTTAGTATCCTAGCTTCCGCATATATATATGGAGCATAAAAAACTACATGGCATGGTAAGACTATAGTTGTCGTTACAAACAATCGAATGAAAATTATCTTTACAAATTCGGTCTTGTGCGTGGTGAGGACCCAATTGGCAAGATGCAAAAGATATATGCTCTAGTCTAAAGGGGGCAACCATTCAGGACCTACCACAATATTCAAGTGATTATCGAGACAAGTCTATGTATTTTAAGATGTGCGATGGGATTAATTAGTGGGCTCTACCGCTAGAGCCTAGTTTGCCCTAGTTAGCCTAAAGAAAAAGCGAAAGTCATCTATGTTTTCTTGGACTACCCAAAAGGAATCTTTGCATCCCGTCACTCTGAGAACGCAGATTCTTAGAGTCTTGCTTGACTTTCTTAAAGTGCCAAAAATCGAGGCGCTCAGTGAAGCCACTCTTTCTTAGAGTCTTGGGCTACCGCACTCGGCAAAGAGTGGCTTTGCCGAGTGCCTCAGTGCGGCACTTTCGGCAAAGCGACACTCGGCAAAAGCCCTCTTCTTGGAGTGCAACACTCGGCAAAAGTGGCACTTTCGGCAAAAAAAAAATGGCCCTTGACTGGTAGAGCCATACGCAGTCAATTTTTGCCGAGTGTTTTTGGCACTTTCGGCAAAGAAAGTCTTTGCCGAGTGCTTTTTTGGCACTTCGGCAAAGAAAGTCTTTCTTAGAGTGCTTTTTTGGCACTCTTTCGAAGGATTCTAGAGTCTGAGGAATTGGCAAATTTTTTTTTTGGTTTTTTGACCCATTTTTTTGTGAGGCCTTCCCATTATTTAAAACTCCATGTTCAAATTTGGGACAATTTTGACTTTTTCCTATATTTAGTTAGTTTTTTTGTTTAGATTGAATTTTATGGAATATTTCAAATTTGAGCTGCAGTGCATGAAATAATCGAATTTGGTCGTTCAAAAATGATATTCATGATATTTGGTGTATGTTGAGGCCGTATCCGAGGAACTCACATGAAATTTCGAGCATCTTGTTGGCGTAACATGATGAGGTACTGCGAGAAAAGTGTATTTAAATTATATAAAATCGAGCGAAGTCGAAAATGAGAAACTTGTCGAGGCGTCGTGTTATCGCATGTAGAGTCTATGGTAAAAAATTGAATAGGTTTGAGCAAGTTGATTATTCGGCACTAGCTCAAATTTGAAATATTCCATAAAATTCAACAAACATCTAACAAATATAGGAAAAAAGTCAAAATTGTCCCAAATTTGAACATGGAGTTTTAAATAATATATTAAGGTCAAAAAATAATGGGGCAAAAAACCAAAAAAAAAATTTGCCGAGTAGTTTAACTTTCGGCAAAGAAAATCTTTGCTTAGAGTGCTTTTTTAACTCGGCAAAGATAGTCTTTGCTATCTTTGCCGAGTGCTTTTTTTTTTCTCGCAAAGAAGGATTTACCGAGTCACGAGGGAATTGGCAAAAATTTGTGAACAATGTTAGAACCACCATTTCGGATGAACAAATGATCAAACAACCAAAATAAACTTTGTAGATCTTGAGAAGTTATAGAATTTTGTAGTTGGCAACTTTTTCATTTGAATTCGTTTTGTTAAGGAAAATCTGCGTTTGAATTTGAAAAATTTAAAATTCGAATTTTTCAAACGACCTCGGATGGAAAAACAACCAAAATAAAAATTGTAGATCTCGAAAAGTTATGAAACTTTTAGTTAATAACTTTTGATTTGAAATCATCTTTTCATGCAAAACTACGTTTGAATTTCTTAAATTTGAAATTCAAATTTTGTAAATGACCTCGGATGGAGAAACTCCCTAAATGAAAATTGTAGATCTCGAAAAGTTATGAAACTTTGTAGTTGACAACTTTTGATTTGAATTCGTTTAGGGCCTCAAACAAGCAATTTACACTCGGTTTTGTATAATATTTTGGGAACCGAAAGGAATATAGACACAAGTGACGGTGTGGTGCAGTGGTAGAGGGGTTACGCACGAGGAGAGGTCGTGGGTTGAATCCGCCGACAGAGTACGCGAATTTTGTGCGAAAAATGCCCGACTTGCGACGGCGACGGAGAGACGGCAAGCCGATTAGAGGCCTCCCGATTTTAAAAAAATTTGCTATTTTTTTGGGTTTTTTCGGTTCAATTTTAGAGATGGCTTTGCCGAGTGCAATGACCATTGCACTCGGCAAAGAAAATTTAAAAAAAATAAAAAACACGCTTTCTCGAAAGAATGACCATTGCACTTTCGAGAAAGAAAATTTTTAAAAAATTAAAAATTAGGGCCGACGGCGTCAAATCTTTGCCGAGTGCCCGCACGGCACTCGGCAAAGCCTTTGCCGAGTGCCCGAAATTTGGCACTCGGCAAAGCAGCCTTTACCGGAAGGAGATTCGACGGAGGCTCTTTGCTTGGAGTGTTGCACTCGACAAAGGCTTTGCTGAGTGTGCAGTCTACTTTTGCCGAGTGCAACAGGCACTCGGCAAAGAGCCCGCCTCCTGTAGTGCGTGGACCTGATAGTCAGAACCTCAAATCACGCAACCAAATAGGTAATGGTGCATTTGATGGCCTTGGCTAAAGATGCCCAAAGATGTTGTCTGCTTAGTTCTATTGATTATGCAAGCAATATGTGTGACCAAAAACAAAAAACCATGAACCTAGTAATATGTATTATTTTCTCTTTAGTAACCATTGTTCTACCTTAAAATCCTTTGTATACCTTAATCAAAGTTAATACATGTTAATAACCCATCTAATGATATCATCAAACGAGCCAGACTCAGTAGTATGCTCAATTCAAACTTCCCTCCAAGCCTGGCACAACAATTCCCCCTTTGCATCACTGGGCCTATCCTGTTCATGCAACCCAAACAAACAAACACAACTCCACAAAGAAAATGTCGCATTAATGAGATAGGTTAATCGTGTCATTAAGTGAGCCTATTCACTCGTATTCTCAGCCTGAGAGTGTTATATGGTCCAGCTCTGTAACTTTTTGTGTGATGTAGGTTGTTCTTAGCTCTCAATTCACCGAGTCAAATTCCATTCTTAATGACCTTGTGGTACCGACATGTGGATTAAAAATTACATCAGAATAAAAAAGCAGCCTCATATCTTGTAACTATAGACTGTCGTTCAGGATTCAGCTTTGTTAAAAGTTCTACTATATGTTCATGTGGACAGCCTGAGAAAGTAAATACTGCTTGCTGGGACAACAATTTGATCAATCAGGCGGGTTATGAACACGCACTCAGGTACTACTGAAACCTAACAGAGGACTTGGATTTGGACCTAGATTTACGACCTATCGAAATCGAAGCTCATAGTGGCATATGGCATGGTAGGCGAGTTAGGTTCAAAATAGCAGAAGAAATAAGACATTAATGTGAGCATAGTTACCTCACCGGACCGAGAGGATGCAGGAGCAATGGGGGGCGGCGCCCGGTCGGAGGAGGAGCCGGGAGGCGGAGTCTGGGCGGTGCCAGGAGGAGGGAGCCGAGGAGGCGGAGTCGAGGCGGGCAGTCTGTGGACGAGGGGTGACTACAAGGAGGAGGAGCCGACGGAGGAGGAGTCGACGGAGGAGGGAGCCAGGGAGGCGGAGCCGGGAGGCGAGCCGAGGCGGAGTCAAGGGCAAGGACAAGGGGGGTGACTACAAGGAGGAGGGAGCCAGAGAGGCGGAGGAGGCGGCGGAGGACGAGGAGCGACGCCGGTCATGGGGAGGAGAGGGAGCAAGCGAGCGCCAAGACGGATTGGGGGACGACACGCGAGCAAAGACTGAAAAAGGGTTGGGAGGAAAAACAGGCGCCGTGGGGTGGGAATGGCGCGCCTAATTTTTTAGCTCCAGAGTGTGCAGAATTTAACGACACTCGAAATCATTTTTCCCGTTGCTCCGTCAAAGTTTCCGATTGTCGATCGGACACTCGAAATGTTAATTTCGAGTGTTTTCTTCGCGCCCCGAGTGTTTCGTAAGGCACTCGGGAAGTTCCCGAGTGTATTATTCAAAACACTCGGGAAACTTCTGAGCACTCGGGAAATTAGCCGATTCTGGTAGTGAGGGTATCCTTTACCAGAAATGTATAGAGGTTATTCTACTATAAAACTTGATAATATAAAGACACATGTTCATACCAGAGATCGCTAAATCTCTCCCGTCTAGCCATCCATTCATCAGGCACTGTCTATGACAATCCCACCTAGATGAAAGCAAGGATAAAAAATAGTTTACCTCGCCAATATATTAACCAACTCCTGCCGTTCTAAGCATTGTTACGTTTTGTTGTTCCACCATGGTTTTATGTATATTAGAAAAACATATTATCGAACCATGCTACAATCGTCGACGCGGCGTAGTGCGCTTTTAGCCTAGTATGATTAGTGTGAGAATAAATTTCGCTTAACACACTTGGATTTCTTTTACACGACGTGAGAGTTTCTATGTGATATGATTTGATATATGATTCCTCTCCTTTTTCTTGAACGACGATGTGCATGCCAATTTCTAGCTAGCTAGTAGCTAGTCACCCTACCTGATGTTTTGTGTACACTGGTAGAAAGTAGGCCCATTATAAATTCTCTGTCTTAGTACTCATTATCTCTAGCTACCAAGGTGTTTCCTGATCTGGAGCCGTAGTATCAGTATGTACTGCTCAGAAAGAAAAAAAGACGTGGATTGTAGTGGTAGCATAGCATGCTCTAGTTGTTCAACGGTAGTCTCAAAAAAAAGTTCTTCAACAGGATAGGCAATAGCTTCCAGCCGTGCTTCGGATCAAAAATAAATGTCCTGGAAGAGATTGGCCCAGATACTCTAGTTCGACAGCCCATCCAGAGACCATGGCTTTCCCGCTTGATCAGCCCACGACTATCATCCCAGCCGGTCGTAGTATGGTACGACGTAGCCCACGACTCTTTGAGACATGTCTCAAACCTTCAAAACTTTGAATGTTAATCTTTTAAATATTTAGATTAAACACATAAAATTCATATTATAGATTTGCCTCGAAAATATTTTCATAATATTATAATATGATTATATGATATAACTATATTACAATAAAAAAATAGTGGCTAGAGTTGCGTTTTGGGGACTATACTAATGTCTAAAACGACATGTATTTGTGAATTTTGGGAGTATATTGCAACGCGCTGCACGTCAGCACGCGTACGTCAATCTAGAGCCGGTCACTGCGTTCGGAAGTCATTGGCAAGGCGAGAAGGAATGAAGTAACGAGTTCGAGCGGCTGGGCAGGCTTTGAAAAGATTTGGTATTTGCCGCAATGATTCCTCGTGGGATGGCATTGTATTTATACCCAATACATCAATCGTTAGAGATCAGGATTTGCTGATCCTTTATACAGAGAGAATCGGTAGAGGCGACAATAGATATGCTACAGTCCAGTCCTAACAAAACATAACTAAACTTCTAACTCTGTATAGCGCAAGGACTCTTATCTCTATACAGCGATTATATCTCGGTTTTCAACACACCCCCTCAATCTCAACTAGTGGACATTAGATTGAGATTGTAATTCAGTCGTTCAAACGTTCTTTGAGGTAATGCTTTTGTGAATATATCAGCAACCTGATCAGACGAAGAAACAAACCGAACTTGCAACATTTTCAGCACTACCCTTTCTCGAACAAAATGAAAATCCACTTCTACGTGCTTTGTATGAGCATGAAACACCGGGTTTGCTGATAAATATGTTGCACCAAGATTATCACACCATAATATGGGTGATCTAAACTGATATACACCAAGTTCTTTTAGCAATGACTGCAACCATATCAATTCAGTCATTGCATTAGCTAAGGATTTGTATTCAGCCTCAATACTCGATCTAGCAACGGATTGTTGCTTGCGTTAACTCCATGACACCAGGTTCAGTCCTAGAAAAACAGCAAAGCCATTGGTAGAACGTCGATCATCAGGGCATCTTGCCCAATCTGCATCTGAAAATGCGCTGAGAAGAAAAGAATTTGTTTTCTGAATTACAAGACAAGTAGTGCAAGTACCCTTCACATATCTTAACATTCTTTTAATAGCTGCCAAATGAATATCAGTAGGTGATTGGAGGAATTGGCACACATGATTAACAGCAAAGAAAATATCTGGTCTTGTCATAGTTAAATACTACAAAGCACAAATTGTACTGCATATTCAGAAAGTGGCACACCTGATTCTTTTGATAGCTTCTCAGAGCTAGACATCGGTGTTGTAATTGGCTTGCTGTATTGCATATTCACTCTGTGCAGTATATCTGAGATATATTTCTTCTGAGTTAACACAATGCCTTTGTTGATTCGATGTACTTCCCCGCCTAGAAAATATCACATATCACCAAGATCCTTAATAGCAAAATCCACAGATAGCTTTTGAAGAAATTTTGTGGTTGCACTGATGGAAGAACTGACAATAATACTATCATCCACATGCACGAATATGTACATGTTGATCTCTTAATTTCTGGAGACAAAGAGAGAAGTATCCAACTTTGAAGAAACAAAACCAAAGCTTTGAAGTTTTGAACTCAGTCGAGAATACCAAGCTCTTGGAGCCTATTTCAGACCATAAAAAGCTTTCTCTAGCTTGCACATAAAATTCGGTCGCTTGACATCTACAAAACCAGGAGGTTGTTGAATATAGACTTTCTCCTCAAGAGTTCCACGCAACAACGCATTTTGAACGTCAATCTGCCTCAAGTTCCACCCCCTGGCAACGGCAAAGGAGAGAATCGTTCGAACCGTTGTTGGTTTGACAACAGGACTAAACGTGTCTGTATAGTCAATTCCATGTCGTTGGCTGAATCCTTTTGCAACCAAACGCGCCTTATACCTGTCCATAGTGCCGTCAGGTTTTTGCTTTATCTTAAATACCCATTTGCAGTCCACAACATTCTGTCCATCACTGATCGAAACAAGCTTCCATGTTGAATTTTTGTGCAGAGCTGCAAATTCAATTTTCATTGCTTCTATCTAGTTTGGATCTTGCAATGCTTGAACATGAGAAATTGGTTCAGTGAGGAAAGACCATTTGTTGAGTGGATATCAAATGGTTCCATCAGTGAACTGCTTGATCTGTCGCGCATTATTGCGCAAGCAAGTCTGCATGGGATGTTGTTGTGATGGTGCCACCACAGGAGCTGTGTTCTTTGAACCCGAGTGATTGGGATTGATATCACTGGAGCTTGTGTCACCTGCAACAGAAAACTCAAGACTAGAGTAGCACTGATGTTCGGCATGTGACACCTCTCACGATCATCAATTATCACTGGTTCATGCACAATAGAAGGAGATGACAAAGTGATAGGAGTAAGAATAGTAGTTTCAGAATAGTTTGGCAGACGCTTTACAGTGTTTTCAGTGGCAAAAGGCCAGAACTGGGTTTCATCGAAAACAACATCTCAAGACAGGTATATGCGACCAGTGGTTTTGTAAAGACTTCTATAACCCTTATAACTAGAATTATATCCAACAAAAACACACCTTTTGGATCGAAAATCAAGTTTTCTTGTATTATAAACCGGAGGTTTGGATAGCATACGCACCCGAATGTGCATAGCATAGAGTAATCAGGAGGAGTTTTGTGCAATCGCTGATTTGGAGTAGAATTGCCAGTAACTCGACTTGGCAATCGATTGATGAGATAACAAGCAGTCAAGAAGACTTCGTCCCAAAACCTAATAGGCATGGATGATTGAGCAAGCAGTGCCAAACCGGTTTTGGCAAGATGACGGTGTTTCCTTTCGGCAACACCATTTTGTTGTTGAGTGTGTGGACAAGAAATGTAATGAACAATACCGGTTTGACAAAAAAATACTTGCGAAGTTTGATATCCTCACCCCTCCATCGGATTGAATAGCACAAAACTTGGTATTTAGAAGCCTTTCTGTAGGACCGAAACGGCGACTAGAGGGGGGGTGTGAATAGGAGTGTTGCCTCTTTTTCACCTTAATCGGATTCAATTCAATTTTCACTCTGATAACTATAAAAGCTATGAAGATCAATCGACAAACATAGCGGAAGACTTGTATTGAATCCAATCAAAACCCCAAAGCAAATCAACCAAAAACTCAAATTAAAATGAATCGGGCAGTAGTACCGGTGAACAGTAGCGGTGCTACTGGTGAACAGTAAAACAGCCCGAGCCAAAACCAAAATAGGCACAACTTTTGATCCGGTGATCCAAACTTCATTAAACTTGAAACAAGCCTTTTTTAGGATGTCACGAATCTATTCCAATCAAAGATCGTGAAGATCATTACCAAAGTTTCAACATTTTTTCGTTTGAATGAAGGTTTCTTCAAAACCGAGTCAAAAACAAACTTTGATCCTAGAACTTGCACGTGGGTAAGAGATGATCGAGATGATCCAAGATGCATTTCCACATGTCATAGCAAGCAAGATCTCAGCAAGAAACCAAAAGAAAACCAACGGATCATCAAAAACCCAAAATCACTAAAGAGAGATCAAGAACAAGAGGAGACTCATCTTGAAGAATCTTGCTTGGATTGATTTGAGATTGATGTTGGTTTACAGCCACTCCATCAAGTAGGACAAAAGCTTAATACTTGAGCACACAATCAATCCAACTCTCTAGAACCCTAACCTCTCCCCTTTCCTCTCCTATCCCTAAACACAAACTAGGGTTTCTTGAATGCAAGGGTTGGGGTGCACAACCAGCACCCTCCCCTTTTATAGTTGAGGCTCGCTTCTACAAAGACATCCCTAATGGGCGCCCATTAAGCCCACACACAAATGGGTTTCACTCACACATGCTTTTCAAAGCGTTGTCTTCATCCTCTCTTGACCTAAACCGTCTCTCCTTACGCCGTCTTGCGCCGCGGTTTAGCCAAAAGCCATCAAGGCGGTATTTAGGTGAAGATACCAAAATACCCCTTCTCGAAGCAATCACATACTTCGCCACGTGTATGTTGATCAAAGGCTCTCTTCATGTCGGCAAGTCTCTCCCATCCGGCTCCCACCGAAACCACCATGGCACTTGCACCGACCCCCACGCCGCTTGATGCAACCCGTCGCACCGAACTTCTTGTTCGGTCATCCTTGTCCATTTTGCGCCATGCTTGAGTCCACTAACTTCACCCGACATCCTCAATCGTTCTAAACCTCAGCTCTTCAAGCCTAGTCCCAATCATCCTCACCGTTGACCGTCATTGACCTCCAAGCTTTCTGCACAACAATAGATAAAGAAATTGATTCCGGGAACAAGTTCTTCGCAACTTGATCCGCGTTAGTCAAAACATGCATCATGCAACAGATATGCATTGAAACCTATGAAATTGACCTAACCAACAAACATCACTACCAAGTTGGCCAGGGAACAAAGCAAAACTGGTAATACCACCAGTGAACTCTGGTCCTACCGCACTGCGGTAGTACCGCTCAGGAGATGCGGCCATACCGTTTCTCAGGGAAGAAGAAACTCCCAAAAACATGCTCTCTGGAAAAAACATACCGCCATCTAGAATCCGGTATTACCGCGTTGCGGTAGTACCACGCACAAATTGCGGTCATACCGTGCTACGATAGTACCACGCACAAATTGCGGTCATACCGATTTTCCTAAACTTTGAAGAAAACGCGTATTTTGACAAACCCTCAACACTATTGTCAATTGTATCATCATCCTAAGATAATGAGAATATCCCCATGATATCCACAATCTCCCTCTTGATGATCACTTTGGTAATTTCCCAAAAATGAAAGTTTGAGGTTCGAAAACGAAAAAAATTCAACGTTTTCGCGCAAAGGCACAACTTGGTCCAAGGGCAAGAGAACGCAATGGAAATGACCAAGTTGGCTTCAGATTAGCATAGGCAAATGAGATAAGGCAAAACAAAGCAAGAAAGCTTCAATTTCTAAAGAAGAGTAAAAAATCTCACTTAAGGTACATATGAAAGGACAATTGTCCAATTTGACCTTTGATCATTGTGAGTTTACAAGAATTATAATTCAAGTTCAGAAATGACAATAAGATCATAAAAATGCAAATTAGATGCTTCCCCTCACTATGATCACCATTTTTCAAAAAGATTTCATTTTCTCCCCTTTTCTCCAA
Source organism: Phyllostachys edulis (assembly GCA_036346405.1). Classification (NCBI taxonomy): domain Eukaryota; kingdom Viridiplantae; phylum Streptophyta; class Magnoliopsida; order Poales; family Poaceae; genus Phyllostachys; species Phyllostachys edulis. Next base: position 72,300,139 of record CM070562.1, read on the forward strand.
ATAGCTCCCCCTTTTTACACTTTAGCTATATCTTCTCCCCCTTTGACAATGGAGTTATCAAGGAATCACGCATTCCTCTTATCCAGAGATGACAAATGCAGAAATATGAAGGAAGCATAAGAAAGAGCATACATGAAATGCAATGGAGTGGCTTCATTTTTGTATTTTTTAATTTGTTTGTATAAGAAGCTTTGGAGATTACCCAAAAGAACAAGCTAGCATTTCTACTATTACTCATACACATCAAGCCTGAAAGTGCTAGCAAGATCATATTATGACATATATATCAAAGCTAAGCTAGAAGGCACAAGATAAAGCGATGAATTGTAACTATTTAAGCAAAGCTTCAAAATTAGCAAGTTCAACAACAGGGATCCTAAAGTGATAATGGCCATGTCAGAATATCAATATGAGATCAAGAAGCTAACAACGACCATCATAGAGACAAAAAGTCCTAAATTTGAATCATTTTGCTCAAAGTACCTTAATCACCCAAAATTTTTTTATAACAATTTTCATTTGCTTTGAGTATTGATGTTGATTAAAGATCTATCTTAGTGAAGAAGATCCTAGACTAGGAGCCATCCACAAATTCTTCTTAAGATTCAACCGGGGCGACAATCTTGAGGTTCATGTCAATTTTGACAAGCAGTCCCCATGAGATCGTTTGTATCATCAAACTATCTCTTAGTTCATGTCTTTGACATGCAGTCTCGTGAGAATAGTTTGACACAATTTAACCACATGAGAATCTTGAAATTTGATTTTTCATTTTGCACATGAGCAATTTTAGATTCACAAAGGAACAAGAAGCTCAAGTGATGTTCAATTTCTAGATTCAAGAGCTAACAAAGCAATTTTGATAGGGCCAATGTCAAAAAAAGATCACTAATTGTGCAACTAGCTAAAAGATCCAAAAATTGCGATTTTTAATTTAAGTTGTCTTAAAGTTCTAGCTCATTTAGCAAAGACTTAGCTACACATGTGAAAGCATGATAATTCTAGCAAGTCAAAGAACTAGACATGGAACTGAGCAAAAATTGAAATACTAACGCTCAAAAGGGCAATAAGCAAAGCTTCATCAATTTAAATGACAAGTAGTAAAGCTTATATTACAATGCATCTTTTTGAGATTTTTATATGAATGCAATATGGCACAATGAGATGCAAAAAAAACTCAAAGGCCTAAAAAGATCAGCAAGTTCAAAGAAGATCAAGTAAAGATCAGATGAACAAGGAAAGCTCAGAAGAGAACCAACTCCCCCTCAAAGCAACCCATAGGGGTAAATTACCCCTAGCTCACTCCTCAAGGTGGCAAACCTAGTTAGGTTTAAAGGCTTGGTAAGGATATCAGCTAATTGAGCCTCAGACTCCACAAATTCAAGCACAATATCACCCTTCTCTACATGGTCTCTAAGGAAGTGATAATGAATGTCAATATGTTTGGTCCTAGAATGTTGCACAGGGTTCTTAGCAATATTAATGGCAGAAGTGTTATCACAGAGAAGAGAAACACTAGCAAAAGTTAATCCATAGTCCTTAAGGGTGGACATCATCCACAGAATCTGACTACAACAACTAGCGGTATCTACATATTCAGCTTCTACAATGGATTGAGCAACAGAGGACTACTTCCTAGAAGACCAATAGATGAGAGAAGTGCATAAGAAGTGACAAACGCTTGAGGTACTCTTCCTATCTAACCAACAACCTACAAAATTAGAATCAGAAAACCCTCGAATGGACAAGGAAGATCAGCAGGAATACCAAATTCCATACTAGAGGGTAGAGTGAAGGTACCTGAAAATATGCTTGACAGCTTGGCGATGGGAAGTCCTCGGAGACGCTTGAAACCTCACACAGAGGCAGACTACAAAGTGGATGTCTGGTCTTCAGGCCGTCAGGTAGAGGAGGGAGTCAATCATGCTGCGGTACTCGCATTGATCCACAGCTTCACCTTCCTCGTCTGGATCCAAAGCAGTCGAAGTCACCATGGGAGTGGCGATTGGCTTGTAGTCACCCATGTCAAAGCGTTTAAGCATATACTTGGTATACTTCATTTGATGGATGAAGATCCCTTCCTTACATTGCTTGATTTGAAGCCCCAGAAAGTAGTTAAGCTCTCCCATCATACTCATCTTAAATTCCTTGGATATGATCTCAGAAAACCTCGAAACAAGAGCATGAGAAGAACCACCGAAGATAATATCATCCACATAAATCTGAGCAAGTAGGAAGTCCTTGCCATGCCTAAGAATGTACAGGGTCTTGTCTACCTTACCCATCCCAAAATTATAAATCTCAGCAAGTAGGAAGCCATTGCCATACCTAAGAATATACAGGGTCTTGTCTATCTTACCCATCTCAAAATTATTCTTAAGCAAGAAGGTCTTAAATATATCATACCAGGCTCTAGGGGCTTGCTTACCATACAAGGCTGTGGATAGCTTCAAGACATGATATGGATGCTTGGGACTCTCAAAGCCTGGGAGTTGCCTAACATACACTTCCTCCTCTATGTAACCATTCAGAAATGCACTCTTGACATCCATCTAATACAACCTAAATCCCTTAGATGCAGCAAATGCAAGCAGAATATGAATGGCTTCTAATTTAGCAACGAGAGCAAAGGTCTCATCAAAGTCTAACCCCTAAACTTGGCTAAAACCCTGAGCTACCAATCTAACCTTGTTTCTAACCACAGAACCATCATCACTTTGTTTATTTTTGAACACCCAATGGGTTCCTATCACATTAAGACCACTAGGAGGCACCACTAGATTTTAGACCTTGTTCCTCTCAAAATTCACTAACTCCTCAGGCATGGCATTGACCCAGCTCGAATCAGATAAAGCATGTGATATATCATGGGGTTCGAAAGAAGCAACAAGTGCAGAATGGGTGTAGAGACTCGGATCGTGATACCTGGAGTGAGTTACTCGCTCATGAAGATAACCAATCATCTAATCCCAAGGATGACGCCTCTGAATATGAAGTGGAGAGCCCAGGGAAGACAGTACCTCTTCGACCTCCGTAGGTACTACTGATGATAAAGATGCAACAAGAGCCTCAACTGAAGGTGAAGTAGTGGAAACAGGTTCTTCTATTGGATCAGGAGGTGTAGTAGCAGCAAACAAGAGACAAATATCAGCTTTGTCCTTATCTTCCTCACAAAGATGCTCTCTGTCGCCTGTGTGTCACCTAAAACATCTGATCTAGCTCCAAGGCTAGTCTTATAAAATGTGACATTGCATATCTCCTAGATAACGTTAGTCTCAACATTAAGAACCCGAAAACCCCTCGAATGTGCATGATAACCCAGAAATAAACCACCAGAAATCCTTGACTCAAATTTATCTAGGTTTTCTGTCTTGAGAATAAAATACTTGGCTCCGAAAACTCGAAAATGAGAAACAGAGGGTTTTCTACCAAACCGAAGCTCATATGATATTTTGCATAAAGACGGTCTCAAGAAGACACAATTGACAATATGGCAAGTTGTAGCAATAGCTTTGGCCCAGAGCCTCCTCGGAGTGCTATACTCATCTAACATCGTCCTAGCCATCTCGACTAAGGTTCTATTCTTCCTTTCCACCATACCATTTTGTTGAGGGACATACAGAGAAGAAAACTGATGTTCAATACCACGCTTGGCACAAAAAGAGGCAAATGAGCCATTCTTGAACTCCGTGTTATTGTCACTTCGAATTGCTCTCAAGGCACCAGGGAGTTCAGAAGCCAAGCGAAGAACAAGATCATGAAAATGATCAAAAACTTCATCATTCGAAGCAAGAAAGAACACCCAAGAGTATCTAAAAAAATCATCAACTATGACAAGAATATACCATTTGCCACCAGCTAACTAAACCCTAGCAGGACCAATAGTATCCATGAGAAGCAACTGTCTCAGTCCATCAGTCATGACCATAGTCAATGAAGGGTGTGAGGCGGCGACTTGCTTGCCATGACTATAGGACGCACATACCGCATCCTTTACGGCTTTGAGTTTGGGCAAACCTCTCATGAGATCAAGGCTGCAAACTCACATTAGATGATCAAAACCTATGTGCCCCAAACGATGGTGCCAAAACCAAAACTCAGAAGAAGATACAATAAAACACTTGAGAGATCTAGCAAGAGATTCAGAAAAGTCAGCTCCAAAGATCCTACCAACTCTAGAAATCCCAAAGACAAGCTCACCAACTGAATCAAGCACACAACAAGTATTTTTCTTAAACTCATAGCCATCATCAAGAAGCTGTGAGATAGAAAGCAAGTTGTATCTTAGCTTGTCCACAAGGGCGATGTCCTTCAAGATGAACTTGTCGTTCACCCTGATCGATCTCGTTCCTTCAATCCGCCCTTATGTATCATCTCCAAAGGTGATGAATTCATCACCCGTCGACCGCGTGAAGGAGGTGAACCATCTTGAGTCTCCGATCATGTGACGTGAACACCCAGAGTCGACGAACCACGTGTTCTTCCCCCTTCCGCGGCGATCCTGAAAATCAAAGCATAGAAGATCGATGCGTCTCAATACTGGGGTTAGTTAAACATGACTTGGGAACCCAGTACTGAGACACATGTCTGCGAGAAGTATGTAAAGCAGAATTCCTAGCCTTGATTCTACTTGAGGTTCTATCATGAGCAATGGTTACAAGAACATGAGATGTATCCTGTCTAGGAACATGATGATGACGAGCATGTGAAATAAATCCTAGTCCGGGTTTCTTCTTTTCTAGATGACCATGTCTCATGAAGGCTCTAGGTTAATGAGATGAAAGTCTAGCAAGGTTTTCTTAGCATTTTTCAACCTACACCAACAGAACTCAAGCAAATATCCATCCTTCTTGCAATAAGTGCAATGGTACTTGGTACTACTAGGAGATGCACCTTTTGACTCAGAAGGTGGTGGGCAAAACCTGTAGATTTGAAAATAGTTTTTGCAGGATGGGTTTTGAACTCAACTAAGCCATTTTCCAAGACTTCAATGACATTTGACTTGGACTTGTCTTGGGCAAAGTATTATCCTAACCCTTGCTTCTTATAAGGAGTTTTGGACTTGTCAATAATCATGTTTAATTGTTCCTTACCCTTAGAGAATTTTTCTAATGTATCCTTGAGATAAGCATTCTCCTTTTCAAGGTTAAGACATGATTCACAAGTTTTTAGCCTTAATGGCTCTAGCATACTTATCCTTATGAATAGCAACTTCAAGCTTAAGGGCTTCATATGAAGCACAGGGAGCAGAATTATTTTCTTCCTTAAGCTTGGCATACTTAGTAATAACTGCTTATAATATGTCTTTTACTTTATGTTCACATTCTAAGCAAAAAGAGCAAGTGCTAGACTAAGCCTTATCATAACCGACCAACTTGCTAGATTCTAAGCATTTTTCACATGGAGTAGATTTAACTTCAATTAACTCAGTCCTAGCATTTTCTAGTTGGTGCAAGGCAACATCATGAGCATTTTGCAATTTAGCAAGTCCAAAGTGTAAAGCATGGCAGCATGAACATTCATCAGCATCAAGGTTCTTAGCATTCACAAGTTCTAGCGTCAGATTATCAACTTGTGATTCTAAGCCCTTCTTCCTAGCCATGGTGAACTCTAATGTCTTATCCTGACTAAGCAGTTGCTCATAGATGGTATCACATCTAGCAGAGAGGACTTCATAGGATGGAAGTACCTCATCGATATCATCGATGTCGATGAAGTCGGCCATGAAACACATGCCGGTGAAGTCCTTTGCCTTCCCTTTCTTCTTCTCTTGAGGAAGCTCCTCCTCCTTGTCCTCGCTCCCAGAGTCCACATTGCTCATGGATTGTTCTTCAAAAGCGGCAAGAACCCGGTGAGTGACCTTCATGAGCTTGGCAGCATCAAACTTAGACTTGTTCCCTTGAGGCTTCCTCCAAGATGGCTTTTTCTCCTTGTGGTTGCTCTTCCCTTTTAGCTTAGGGCAATTCGCCCGGATGTCATAGGGCCACCTCTCTTATTGTTTCTCACATTGTTATAGGCTCGTGTAGACTTTTGGCTAAGAAGGCTCACTCGGGCTAAGGAATACTCTCAAGTTCCTCTTCATAGATTGCAGATAAACAAGCAAGTGAAAATCTAGAGGAAGATTCAGAAGAGCCATCAGAAGTTCTCTTAAGAGGGTCAGCCACTAAAACCATGTTCTCCTTCTTAGGATGATCAACCCTCTTGATATCATGAGTCTTGAGCTTGCTATAGAGCATCTCCAAAGTGAGATTAGAGAGATTGACATTCTCCTCAATGGCAGTAGCCTTCATCTCCTACTGCTTGGTGTTGATTGCAGCCAAGAGGTGGGTGGCATTCTCAGACTGAGAATACTCAATGTCGACCGCTCTCAACTGATTAAGCACCTTTTTAAAGCAAGTGAATACATTATCGATGCACTCTCTAGGACGCATCTCGAACTTATTGTATTCTCGCTTGAAGACCGTCCGACGTACTTACTTAATTTGGGATGAACCCTCGTAGTATGTTTCGAGGGTGTGCCAAATCTCATGCGCGGTCTCAAGATGACAGATCCTGTCATACTCCTGTCTACCAAGCCCGGCATATAGGAGGTTCTTTGCTTTATGGTTGTTAGCCAAGAGGACTGCTGAAGCCGACATAGCAACCTCGGGCAAAACGAGCGAGGCTCGAACAACCTCCCATATAGCTTGACCTTCGCTCTGAAGGTAGACACACATGCTATTCTTCCAATAGGCATAGTCGAGCCCATCGAAGACATGCGGTTTGGTGGAGTACTTCTCCATCGCCAAGTTCAATGAACGGTTAAGATCAAGAGTGAACTAACTAGGCTCTGATACCACTTGTTGGACCAAAATGGCGACTAGAGGGGGTGAATAGGAGCACGATCCCTTTTTCACCTTGATCGGATTCAACACATTTTTCACTCCAATAGCTATAAGAGCTATGAAGATCAATGTACAAGCATAACGGAAGACTTGTATTGAATCCAATCGAAACCCCAAAGCAAAACAACAAAAACACCAAAAACTCAATTCACAATGAGTTGGGCGGTCTAACCTTTAGCCTAGCGGTCTGACCTCTTCAAGGGGTGGTCTGACCTATCCAAGGGGCGGTCTAACCTGCAACACGATGAACAGTAAAATCAACACGAACTCAAAATCACAAATCTGCTAAACTTTTGATTCGGCGATCCAAATCCCCTCAAATTTCAACCATAGCTCATCAAGAAGGTTAGGAACTTATTCCAATCAACGATAGGGAAGATCAAAGCCAAGGTTCCACAAATTTCAAGGATGAGGGAAGGAGGGCACAAGAAATGAGCAAAACCAAAGATTGATCCCAAAACTTGCTCGTGGGTAGAATATGATCAAGATGATCCTAGATATATTCCCACATGTCACAGCAAGCAAGATTACGGTCAAAAACCAAAGGATCAACAAAAACCTAAAAATCACAAAAGAGAGAGCAAGAACAAGAATAGATTCATCTTGAGGAAATCTTGCTTAGATTGATTCGAGATTGATGTTGGTTTACAGCCACTCGAGATGGAGGACAAAAGCTCAACACTTGAGCACACATTCAATCTAACTCTCCAAGAACCATAGCTCCTCCACTTTCCTCTCCTAACCCTAAAACACAAATTAGGGTTTCTAGACTACAAGGGTTGGGAGGTGCACAACCAGCACCCTACCCTTTTATAGTGGAGGCTAGTTTCTAAAAAGACATCCCTAATGGGCACCCGCTAAGCCCACACACAAAACGGATTTCACTCATGCACATTTTTCAAAGCATCATCTTCATCTTCTCTTGACCTAAATGACTTCTTGCATCGTCTTGTGCCGCGGTTTAGCCAAAAGTCATCAAGGTGGTATTTTGGTGAAGTTACCAAAATACCCCTTCTCGATCCTTCTCCAAAGACCGAGTCCAATCTTCATGAAGCGATCCCATACTTCGCCACATGTAGGTTGATCAACAGCTCTCTTCATGTCGGCAAGTCTCTCCCATCCGACTCCCACCGAAATCACCATGGCACTTGCATCGACCCCCACGCCACTTGATGCAACCCGTCGCTCCGAACTTCCCGTTCGGTCATCCTTGTCCATTTTGCGCCATGCTTAAGTCTTCTGACTTCACCTAGCATCCTTGATCGTTCTGAACCTTAGCTCTCCAAGCCTAGTCCCGATCATCCTCGTCGTTGACCTCCAAGCCTCATGCACAACAATAGACCAAGAAATCGATTCCGAAAATAAGTTCTTTGCAACTTGACCCACGTTAGTAAAAACATGTATCATGCAACACATATGTACTGAAACCCATGAACTTGACCTAACTTACAATCATCGTCACCAAGGTGTCCAGTGAAATAGGGCAAAACTGGTTAGACCGTCATCCATGGCTGGTCTGACTGACCCCTGGCCGGTCTGACCGCCAAGTAAGGGGACTTAGCCAAATTTTCTCACTAGAAATCCGAAACCTCTATGGAAATTTCAAATGAATAGAAATTTTGACTCGAACGCCCAAAAATTATGAGACCATGGTGGAGAAGATTCCCTCTCTTGCCTACAACCTCTATTTTTGGCTCGGCCTAAAATTCAACAACACATTTCTGGTCGGTCAGATTGCCGCCTCCTGGCCGGTCTGAAAGCTAGCCTCTTGGCCAAAGCCCTGGCCGGTTTGACCACCAAAGGTGGCGATTAGACCACCACAAAGGACGTTCTGACCGTCGTCCTGGCCGGTCTAACTGCCTACTGCCTGACAAAACTTGAATTTCACCGAAAACGAGTGTTTCGACAAACCTTTAATGCCATTGCCAATTGTATCATCATCCTAAGATTGTGAGTATATCCCCATGATATCCATAGGTTTCCCTAATGGCCAAGGAGGCAGAAACAGGGGTAGGGTGATCGATGGTTCGACCACTTCTCCTAAGGCGACAGGAGAGGAGGTTGCCATCGTCGAGCTAGCCATGTGTACCGTGGTGGTTATTCCACCGGTGGTCGTGGAGACGGAGGCAAAGGCGATGGAGGATTCGACAACTCCGATGATCGAGTTGACTACCAAGGACATTAGTGTCCAGACAAGGGAATTGACTCTTTGATCATCGGTGGTGGTCGATCAGGTGGCGGTGGAAGGCTCCCACTAGGGCCACTGTGATGGAGAAGCTACAAAAGATGCACCCTTCGACCTGCAAGGTACAAGTTCCTATTCATTCGATGATGAAGAAGAAGAGTACGATCTCTTTTTCCCAAAAAATTTGGTGTGCTAGTAGTCAGGACTTCAGCTTGGAGAACGTGCGACCGAGCTCCATACCCTAAGGATATACCAATCCGAGGGCTTGTTTTTGACAATGAGGGTCTTCAACAAGTATGGTGGGACAAGGTCGAGTCACTCCAGAAGTTCGAAGACCCGGAGACAGTGTACTCAGTCTATGCTCGATCGATGTAAGTACTCAATACCAAATAATCAATATTGACGTATTTGGGTTTTTCATTTCTGATCTTCATCATCTTGCTTCTTTTTCATAGAGCAATTGAACAAGTCGCAACTACTAGTGAGATGACCATGCAGCATGTCGAGACGAAGAAGCAGAAGAACATCCTTTATGAGCAGGCAGAGAGATGGTAAGTTACCCTTACGAGTAGACTTCGACCATATTTTATTTGCTCTAAATGCTTTTAACCTTTGTAGGTTAAAAAGTGATGCTAAGCCTTTAGCTATTACACTCGACTATGAGAAAGTCGAGTCATAAAAGTTAAGGGCAGAAAAAGAGGACCTGCTCAAGAACCTCCAGGAGGCAAATTATGCAGGTTGCGAGCCGTAGAATGTTATCAAAAGTAAGTCTCTCTTATATTTGTATGTTTCAACAACTTTCTTTCTTTTTCTTATTTTCTGACTTATTTTTTCAGAAAAAGAAGTCGATGCAGGCAAGCTTCAATCCGAGCTCCAATCAAAGAGCTTGGTGATCGAGGATCTCAACCGCATCACAAAAGAAAACGACAATATCATCAAGGCATGGGAGGAGCAGTGCACAAAGGATGCTGCTTCCTATGAAAAGGAAATGAAAAAGCTTGATAACCTCTTGACTGGTAGAAATTCTTATCTACGACTAGTACTAGTATAAAATACTAGTCGAAAGTGTTCTTTATTAACTGCTTTTTACTCTTTTCATAGAGATAGTAGCAAAAATAAACCGACTCTAGGTGAAACTGACCCACAGTCGGGAGGAGATGAAGGCGACCAAGATCAACTTTCAAGGCAATGTCTCTCTCTTGAACAATGTGCTCGGAAGACTAGGTGCTGAGGAGGTCACTCCTCTTGAAGACACCCTAGTCGGGCACACGAGCTATGTTGGCCAATAGGTTGGAACCCTCCAAGAGCTGGTGACTACTATGAGGACCATCCATGCTGTGTCGATGAGCAAAGCAGTCGAGAATGGAGTGAGTTATGCGTTGGCAAAACTCAGATCATATGACCACACCGTCTATCTTCTTCCCGTTGAGGCTGAATTTGTGTGCTCGGAAGCAGAAGCCCTCAAACTGATTGAAGATGGTTGACTAGCTGGAAGGAAGGTCACTGAGGAGATGGAGCTAGGATCTCCCTCTAAGTAGTTTGTATTAGGTTGTATAATGTAAAGACATATTTGATATTTTCGATGTATAAAGCTTCATTTCTTGCAAATTGTCTTTTTCAAGTGAACTTTTTTTTATTAATTAACCTTTTTTGAATTTTATTTTAAAGTTAACCCCCGGCGCACTTTATTTCTAATTCTGTCCCCTTTGGTCACGCCACCACCCGTGGCGTGACAAAACAACACTGTCACGTGCCAAAATAAGTCCCCAAAATAGCACTTTTTGTCACGCCACTGGTTGTGGCGTGACCAAATAACACTGTCACGCCACTTCCAGTGGTATGACAAGAGTTTGACCAGAAATGGGCTGGCATGATAGTGTTGTTTTGTCACGCCACGGGTGGTGGCGTGACCAAATGGGTCAGAATTGGAAATAAAGTGCGCCGGGGGTTAACTTTAAAATAAAATTCAAAAAAAGGTTAATTAATAAAAAAAAATTCTTTTCAAGTAGTTAGTAACTCATAAGACAAAAAATGAGAAACGAAAGTAAATACTAAGGAATTAAAGTCATGATTATAGCTTTATTTTAGCTCCCGACTGTTTGCTTGGTAAATGTACTAAGGAAACAGTGGAAAAAGAGCTCGCTCAAATCCTTTCGACCAGGTTTGTTGAACATGGTTTCCTCATGTTGGCAGCAAGAGTTAGGGACAGATTGACGCTAGGAAGGTCCTTCTGGTGGGCATGACCACGTGAATAAAGGAGAGACTTCGACTAGGTGACGTCACCGTTCTTCGACCAGTATAGGGAGAACTAAGTGTTGTAAAGTGATTGAAAGAATTATGAAAGCTTTGCTCCTTAGGCAGTTGTTTAAACAATAAAGAATGAAGAAAACATAAACTTTATTGAGAGTATGTGAATTTACACATAGAATTTTTGTAACTAGTCGATGTTCCATGAATTAGAGAGAACTCTACCGTCCTCCATTGCCAGTCCTACCGAGTCTGATTGTGTGACTTTGACCACTATGTAAAGACCTTCTCACTTGGAGGAAAGTTTCACTACTACAAAAATGCTAATATCGATGCACGATCACGCATTTGTTCATCAAAACCGCTCAGATAAAACACAATCTCAGACGGTTTTTGTTTATTGACCGTCTGTGTTATTTTTCGCGCTAAAAACCGTCTATGAAGAGGTCATATCACAGATGGTTCTGACCAAAAACCATCTGTGATATTATCCAATGTCACAGACGGTTTTTTGTCAGAACCGTCTGTGATACTTCACAGACGGTTTTCAACAAAAACCGTCTCAGATATTACTACATATCATAGACGGTTTTTGTTGAAAACCGTCCGTGATAATTAACTCATCACAGACGGTGCAGTGTATATAGGTCCCCAACAGAGTCTTCTTGATCTCCATCTCTGGCACTACGGTAATCGCGGGAGATCTCCAAGCCCGGTGAGTCCATCGCCACTCCGTGCCCAGATTGAGTATCGCCTCACCTCACTGAGCCCGCTCGTGTGGTCCATTTCAGCGATTGTCACCGAGGAGCTTGCTGCGGTCACCTCTGTTCATTGATCGACAACCAGCCTCCTTGGACCTTCCCCGACTTCATTGACACCTTCCTCGTGATCGAGGTGAGCTACTGGAGCATAAACATCCTTTAATTTGAGTAGTTTCAGGCATTTACGCCTAAATCGCTAGTGAAGCCCATGGCGCCGCCAGTGGACATCACCGTCGGTTCACCTTAGGTGACCTTAGGGCCCCAAGCCACGACTATTAGCAATGCGATGTCACCCTAAGCCCAATTTGAGCTTCAAATCCTACTATTTTTAATCATTTAGTTAATAAACTAACGAGTCTATGACATGTGGGACCGCCATAGATTTTATAAATAAAATCATGAAATAAAAAATGAATCACTGACAAGTAGGGCCCACATGTAAGTTAATAAAATCTGGAAAAATAAAAAAATGAAAAAAAAAACCACCTTTGGTTTAGAGAAAAATACGTTTTCTCTGTTGGAAAGCGTAATTAAGCCTCAGAAAATACGCTTTCGATGTCACCCTTTTATTTATTTCCAGGGTTTTCAATATGAACCGTGTGATGGACCGAAGCTGGATGTACGCTGAGAACCGTGTGAGTGAAGAGTATATTAATGGCGTGTGTGCTTTTACAAGAGCTGCCGAGGAGGATATGTTGAATAAGGGGGCGGAATATATATGTACTGTCCATGCATTGACTGCGAGAATCTGAAGATGTTTAAGAACCGAGCGCAGATCGAAGCACACTTGATTCAAAGGGGTTTCAAAAAGGGTTATACACGTTGGACTAGTCACGGTGAAGAGCATATTATACAGGAAGTCAATGATATGCCGCTGGATGATGTTAATTGTGGTTTCGATTCGGATAGGCTGCACGATGACAATCTAGATCAGATGATTCACGATGCAGAAGGGAACTGTGATGAGAGGGAGTATGTTCAATTTCGAGGCTTGATGGAGGACTCGGAGAAACCTTTGTTCCCGGGCTGCAAGCCGGAATACACAAGGTTGTCTTCTGTGCTTGAATTGCTGAAATTGAAAGCAAGCAACAATTGGTCCGATAAGAGTTTCACGAAGCTGTTAGGTCTCTTAGAGGACATGCTTCCGGAGGGAAACGAGTTGCCCAAAACCACCTACAAAGCCAAGAAGGTTCTTTGTCCATTAGGAATGGAAGTAGAAAGAATACATGCATGTCCGAACGACTTTATCCTCTACCGTAACGAGTATACAAACATACATGTATGTCCGGTGTGCAACGCATCCTGATACAAGCGTAAGAATCAATCAGATGACGACGAGGGAATCGAGGTGAAGAAAGGACCTCTTGCTAAGGTGGCGTGGTATCTTCCTGTAATTCCCCGTTTGAAGCAGTTTTTTGTGAACCCAAAGAATGCAAAACTACTGCATTGGCACTCAGAGGAGCGTAAGAATGATGGAAAGCTAAGACACCCTGTTGATTCCGCCCAGTGGAGAAACATCGATAGGAGGTTTGCGAGACTTGATCGCGGAACCAAGGAATATAAGGTTTGGATTGAGTCATACCGAATGAATCCTTTCAAGAATATGAGCAAATGACATAGCACTTGGCTGTGGACGCTCAGATCTACAACCTTCTTGGTTGTGTCTGAAGCGGAAGTATATTTTGCTGTCGATACTTATCGAAGGGCTGAAGCAACCTAGGAATGATATTGATGTATACCTAGCACCATTGATGGAAGATCTAAAAATACTATGGATTGAAGGGGTATAGGTATGGGATGCGTACAAACGAGAGAACTTCACTTTACGTTCCTTATTGTTCTGCACCATAAATGATTATCCTGCCCTTGCTAATCTGTCAGGCCAGAGTACAATAGGGGCCAAAGCCTGTACTCACTGCTTAGATGATACCGAGAGTGTGTGGCTGAATCACTCGCGCAAAACCGTGTACATGTGTCATCGTAGGTTCCTTCGGAGGGCTCACCCATACCGCAGGATGAAGAAATAATTCGACGGAGAGAAAGCGGACAGTTCAGCTCTAAGGCATTTAAGCGGAAAAGAGGTCTATGATATGGTTAAGGATTTAGATGTTGTGCTCAGAAAGGGACGTAAATCGAGGACCCGTAAGAAGAACATGTGGAAGAAGAGATCAATATTTTGGGACTTACCTTATTGGGAGCACCTAGAAGTTTGCCACTGCATCGACGTCATGCACGTAGAGAAGAATATATGTGACAGCTTGATTGGTCTATTACTGAACATTCGTGACAAAACAAAGGATGGTGTCAACGCACGGCTTGACTTGGTTGATATGGACATCAGACCTGAGTTAGCACCAACAAAGACCGATAAAGGGCAAACGTACCTTCCCCCTGCTTGTTACACTCTGTCCAAGGCCGAAAGAACTGAACTGTGTCGGTGCTTGCATGGTGTGAAAGTTCCATCCGGTTACTCCGCCAATATGAAGAAACTTGTTTCATTGGAAGATTTGAAGTTAATTGGCATGAAGTCTCATGATTGTCATGTGCTGATGACAGAAATGCTCCCTGTTACAATTAGAAGTATTTTGCCGATCAAGGTTTGAGAGACAATTATGAGGTTGTGTTATTTCTTTAACACAATTGCTAAGAAGGTTACCGATCCCGAAGGACTAGATGCTCTACAGGACGAGGTGGTGACGACTCTATGTGATCTTCAGATGTATTTCCCTCTGTCATTTTTTGATATCATGGTCCATCTCATTGTTCACATTGTGAGGGAGATAAAGATGTGCAGACCTGTGTTCCTACGTAGCATGTACCCGTTCGAGAGGTTCATGGGAATTCTCAAGTCCTATGTACGGAATCGATTTCGGCCGGAGGGCAGCATCGTCAAAGGTTATGCAACTGAAGAGGTCATTGAGTTCTACGTCGATTACATGTCTCAGGTCGAAACAATAGGTGTGCCACGATCTCACCATGAGTGGAGGCTCGAGGGTATCGGGACCATCGGAAGGAAAGCAATCACTCCAGATATGGATGCGTATGCTCAAGCCCATTTCATGGTCTTGTAACATATGACTGAAGTGTCCCCGTATATCGACCAGCACAAGGACGTGCTTCAGCAACAGAATCCGGAGTGGCCGGATGTTTGGATCACAAGACATCACAACAGACGGTTTAACCAATGGTTGAAGGAGCAACTCGCTAGGAGCTCGTCAAGTGATATGCTGACATAGTTGGCAAAAGGGCCAACATTTACAGTTGTGACATGGTGAGGATACGACATAAATGGGTACACATTCTATACGCAGGCTCAGGATATAAAGAGCACTAACCAGAATAGCGGTGTCCGCATAGATGCATTCAGTACCGATGGGCTGAGGAGCTCCTACTATGGGCAAATAGAGGAGATATGGGAGCTCGACTACGTACTTTTCAAGATCCCCCTATTTCGGTGCCGTTGGATCCATCTCCCACAGGTGAAGGTCGACAAGTACGGCATCACTACCGTGGACCTCGAACGTGTCGAATACAAAGACGAACCATTCGTACTGGTTAACCAAGTTGTTCAAGTCTTCTATGTAACCGACCTAGCAAATAAGAAGCGCCACGTAATTCTTCATGGAAAAAGGAGGATTGTCGGAGTTGAGAATGTAGTGGACGAGGAAGAATACAATCAATTTGACGAGTTGCCTCCTTTCGAAAATGGCATAAGGGTCGAGGAAGAAGAACGTGACGAAACTAGCTACATACGCGTCGATCATCATGAAGGGCTAATTTTTAAAGATTAATTGAACAATGTGTGTATATGTACGTTATGATGAATGGTTAATTTTAGTTCATTTGAGTTAATTGATTTGTACTGTGAAAATGGATGTGATTGTTTCTGAAATGAATGTGAATTGGATGCATATACATGTACTTGTTGTGTTTTCTGCTTGTTTCAGAGGGCATGGCTAGCATTTCCTAAGGTTAGCCAACAAACAGAACTAGATTACCAATACAAAATAATATCACAGACGGTTTGTAGATCAAAACGTCTGTGATTATATATCACAGACGGTTCCTTGGTAAAACCCGTTTGTGATACAATATATCACAGACGGTTGTTTATTGGAACCGTCTGTGATACATCACATATCACAGATGGTTGTTGATTGGAACCGTCTGTGATACATCACATATCACAGACGGTTCTACTTTAGAACCATCTGTGATGTCCATCCCTATTTATATTCGGACTCTAGGGTTTGCCCGCGCCCCCCACTTCCAACGATTAAGTTTCTCAACTCCCCGCTCCCTCCTCCCCCGAGCACGTCGCCGCCATCCTCGACACCGCCTCCTCCTCGAGCCCGACGCAACTCCTCCCCTGAGGCCATCGACGCCATCCTCGACGCCGCCTCCTCCTCGAGCCCAGCGCGACTCCTCCCCTGAGCCCATCGACGCTGCCTCCTCCTCGAGCCCACCGCGCCTCCTCCCCTCCCCCGATCCCAGCACACCTCCCCTTCGACGCTTGCCTCTTTGCTCAGATCGCTCCTGCCGTCCTTCTCCTCGATGCCTAAAGGTAACCAATGCCGAGTTGCCGATCCCGACACCCCTTTCCCTCACTCTTTCTATCAATAATCTGTCATGCTGTCATGGTCCTCATTGACTCATGATAATTGTACTTGTTTTAGGAATTTGTATTTGTTCTAGTCAGTTATTCATATGGTATTTGTTTTGATACTGCTACTGGAATATATTGCAATGTGGTGTGGTGGGCTTGAGATGAATGCTCTGTGATGATAATAGCCTTGTACTGAAATTGTTTGAATAATCGAGTTTGAACTTGAGCTCTAATTGGAATGCTTACTCTACATCTGATAGCAATATCAAAATGTTAAATCTTAGCTTTATGCTGATTTCATTTGTTCACATGATGTTTGTGTTGAGCATATTATTCCTTTTAAATGACTTGGAGGATTTACATGTTTATGTCAATTATTATTAATTGGTGTGCATACCCATACACATAGAGATCGAATCTTATGATAATATGTCCATGCGTGTCAGAACTTCTATTTCTTGTGAAGATGTCTTCCGCTCATTCTTTGTCATCGCCGCCTCATGTGTCTGATGATGCACCATCCTTTGGAATATCCAATCGCGGTAGAAGAAGAGGAATATCGAAAAGGCCCGCGGGCCGATTTACCATCACGGTGGTCAATCAGTCTAGGACCCCTATCAATCCTCGCCGAGCAGCATCCGCATTCCGGAGAATGGTCGAAATAGTTGCACGGGAACGGGTCAACGTCACCTATGATTCGTGGAAGGAGTTGACCAAAACTCAGAAAGATGAGCTGCTGACGGATATTCTCAAATCGTTCGAGATCCCAAAGCAACACCGGGACTCCGTGCGATGACACGCGTTGCTACAAGCGTGCAAAGCGTGGAAGAACTTCAAGAGCACGCTTGTCAAGAACTACGTGGAGAAGTATCCGTTCTTGGAAGAGTTCTAGGCCAACTTTGTGGCGAAGAAGACAACAGATGAATTTAGGAGTGAAAGTGCGGTGCACACGGCTCTCGGTGCAAAAACAAGCACCCTACGGACTCGGCACTGGTATGCGGGTAAAATCCCGATATGGAGGGATCAGGACCAGCAGGCAAGCCGTTCGAATGTCTCCCCACCATTTCCCGATATCACTGATGTGCGCGCCTGAAACTGGTTATTTGGGAGGTTACGTACCCTGTCTACAAGGGAAGTCTCTTTTCCAAACCCCGCAGACTAGGAAGTGTCCCAGCGCCTAGTAAGATATCAAACTAACTAGTTTGTAATTACTCCATAACTTCATAGGAAGTGAAATGACATGTCGGGCTATTGCAAGTAATGCTGAGTGCACAATCTTCCCAAGGCTCATTCCAGGTAGACAGGGAGAAAGATATACTCTCTATGGCCCTAGGAAACAATGAGCATCCGGGTCACACGAGAGGTGTTGGTGTTTATGTTACATGGGCAGATTGGTTCCAAGCATACTCCGGATCGTACCGAAGTAGGAAGAGAGCCAAAGCCGAGCGCGATGCAAAGCTACGAGAGGAGATTCGTGAATCCCTCAAAGATGAGATTCGTGAATCCCTCAAAGATGAGATTCGTGAATCTCTCAGAGATGAGATCGATGATCGCGTCAGAGCTGCGATGCAACAGCAGCTGGAGAGCTTTGAGGAAAGGCTTAGGGAATTGCAAATCCCAAATCAGTTGCAAGCCCCTGCCCCTACTGTGCTAGCCAGCCCCCCAAACTTTCGAGTAGCTGCGCGTCTAACCCTACCCCAATAGGCGACGACACATTTCCTGTCGATGACATCCAGGTAATAATTATTATCTCTGGAATGCTCGATCCATTGATAGGCCTGTTGGAGTAGCTAATTTTGTATGGTTATGTAGGTGGCTTTGAAGTGCAAGCTCCAAGTGAGATATGCCTCTGTTGCCCTAGATGCTGCTTGGGGCTAGGTGTATCCATCCGGTGTCGGGGCTTTAGTGCACGGTGTAAATCTAACGTCGGGTTTCGCAAAAGTGAATGTGGACGGTGTTTGTGCCAATTTCGGGGCCGTCTCGCTGCATATTCCCCCAAACGACGAGGTCATGACTCTAGAGCAAGCCGTTGGAACATTCATCCAGTGGCCAAAGGGGGACATCTGCTTGGAGCTACCTGCTCCGGTGTCAACTTCACGGGAATGTCCCGCAACGGTATCAAGTCCACGGGAGCTGACTGCACCAAAGCTACCTGCACCGACGCGGTAAGGGCCCAGTGCATTAGATGCATTTACACCTCGTGCTCAGTCGACTCTTGTGAAGTCAACCTCTACAAAGCGAGGCAGCAAGGGCAAATCGAAGACAGTCGACTCCTATTCTGATATCCCCTTCTTGCCGTTGGCCCAGAAATTCGTGTTAGACGAGCCGTTGGTCGAGAGGTTAGACAGCCCTACCCTAGGATCGGCTTGCACAATATTGCATACATGGTACATGGAACAGGCCAACAAGACGGATGAACAACGACGCTCAGGTGTCACCGTCAAGTTCAAGAAGGTTCATTTTAACCACAAGCTTCAAGACTGTGTCTTCACGGTGATCTTTGAGGACTTGTTCTGTCTCTTTAACCTTGACTAGCTCGACGTCTCACTCATGCGATGCTGGACACTGTAAGTGTGTACAATCACAGTCAATGTTTGTGTAATACCAATAAATGTTATATATAACTCCTTGCTTTTGTATATAGATACATGATGTTTGAAGCCGAAAGAAGAAATTCACATGTAGGTTTCCTTGATCCACACGTGGTCTCCGAGCAAACCATCAGGGCAAATGCAACATTCGTCGAGGATTACGTTATAGCGTTTTTGCTGGCTCGCCGCAACAAGGAATACATACTTTTGCCCTACAACCAGGAGTAAGTGTTGCACTACTGGCTATACTTGTTGATTTGTACTTTATAAGCAACACGAACTTAAGTTTAATGACCATGGTGACATACCTGTATAGGTTCCACTGGATTCTAATTGTAATTATACCAAAATGGAGCTCGGTAATATACCTAGATTCCCTACAGAGGACCCCTCACAACTTCACAGTTATCCGGCATTTAATCAATAGGTAAACACATTTCCTCCATAGAAACTCTATTGTAGTCTTTCCTTCCTTTGCAATGGCTAAGGCTAACTTCTTGGAGTCACATAGGCCGTTCGGTGTGTACTATGCTAAAGGTGCGAAAAACAAGGGAAGGATGCTGTCACATGATCTAAAATTTCCGGTACTCGCTAGCTAGTACACATTAATCCTATATAACACTTCATAGTAATGCCTCTCGAACTAACCAATTCTATTTTTGCAGTGCCACCAGCAGCCGTCGGGCCACAACGTCTGTGGATACTATGTTTGCCACAACATGGAACTACTCATCGGTTCCGCGATCACCAATGATCCTCAGGTTTGTCAATCTTGCAATAATTATTTCATATATACTTACCAATTTATATAAGTACGAATTTAATCGTCCTAGCGACAGGTTGCGACCATCGCCGAAACTGCGTTGGAACAGAGCGAGCTCATAAAAGTTCGATCACACCTTGCGTCATTCCTGAATAGTCAGGTCATAAATCCAGATGGGAGTTTCCACAGTGTAGATTGAACTTGATTGGGATAAGATTGAACTTAATGGTACATGTGTGTAAATGTACATTAATGGTTAATTTTAGTTAATTGATTTGTGAATTGGATGTGCTTGTTTCTGAAATGAATGCGAATTTGATGTGCTTGCTTCTGAAATGAATGTGAATTTGATGTGCTTGCTTCTAAAATGAATGCGAATTGGATGTGCTTGTTTCAGAGGGCATGGCTAGCATTTCCTGAGGCTAGCCAATAAACAGAATTAGATTTAGCAATGCAAAGAATATCACGACGGTTTGTAGATGAAATAAATGCATGATAGTCGACAATCACGAGACGGTTTGTAGATGCAACCGTCTCGTGATAGTCGACTCATCACGATGGTTGCATCTATAAACCGTCTGTAATTATCGACTATCACAGATGATTTTATTTACAAACCGTCTGTGATAGCCGACTATCCTGCACGGTTTTCGCTAATAACCGTCTATGATATTATGTATTACGAGCGGTTCAAAATCGCGTGATGATCATGTCATTACTGACCTATAAACTCAGATGGCTCACGAAACCATCTGTGATGACGTTTTTGAACCGTCTGTAAAGGCCTTTTCTGTAGTAGTGTTTATTCTGATTAGACTGGGTTTGAATTTTTTCAGAACCAAGTCACCTACAGCAAAGCTGCGAGGTTTGATCTTTACAATCGTAGTACTTACGTAGGGATTGTTGGTAGACTGTAGAACAAATTAGTGTTTGATTTTTTTTTCTTCAAGTAGATTGATATCATCAGCTCAAAATTATTCTTGATCGAGGTCATTGAACTTGAAATTTTCAATTTTATGAACTACCCCCAAGGACTACGTTCCTCTCTGACTCTTCCGAGTACATCTTGTATTAATCTCGTAGGTCAAATCAACTTGGAGTTTTTGACTAAAATAACAATGTTTACACTCGCAATTGCAAAAATAGCCTTATCCGGAGATTAATGCCAAAAATAGCACCACAGAGCCGTCGGTAGGCAACACGTCGTCGTGTCCGCACGTCGGGTGCTGCAGCCCCTTGTCCGCGCGCTACGGGCACGGAGCTGCCGAGTCCGTACGCCAGGGGCCGGACTCGCCTTTGCGTCGTGCCTTGTGCTCGTGCCCCTAGCGCACGGCCTCGCAGCTCCGTGCTTGGGGCACGCAGACAAGAGACTCCGGGTGCTCGGCATGCAGACTCAGCGCCGTGTCGCCCATCAGTGACTCCACTGTGCCATGTTTGGCTTTGATGTCAAGAAGGTGCTATATTTGCTATTGCGCATGTAAAAAAAACTATTTTAGCCAAAAACTCATCAACTTGCTTCTCACCCTTCCACCAAATTGGTGGTTCTCGCTGGATATTTCTCCAATTCGAATGATATTCACCCATCGGCACAATCGTGGGAAGCACGGCATTGTACATTGGTATACCTGTCCAGGTCAAATAAGTACAGGTTAACTCGACCCGCTACTGAGAAACGAACCATGTCCACAATACATTCTGGAAGCGCGATCATCACAAAGAACCAAACCGCATTTGGAAAACGAGAATCTTAAACCGGTAAACAACTCCATGTGCAGAAGTTTGTCAGCATCGAAAGATCTCTGTCCGGTTCCGGCTGAAAAGTATAGAGCTAGACAAGCGACGGCTGCGGTGGGTGACGAGCTGAAAAGTGGCAGTTACTGGAATGTTTGACGGACTCAAGGTCTTCGCTGCAACGCGGTCAAGCGAAGGCAAGGCGTGATAATGGCAGATGCAATGCAAGTGTGTGGATGCTGTAAAGGTGTTTTTAAACCCCCTGGGTCCCGAGCCAGCCGAGCATCCAGCTCAAAATCACAGTTCACACACCACCCGGCAAAACCAAGCAGAAAAGGCTGCCGTTTTCTGCGCTCCGGCCGAGCAGAGGTGCCCTGTTCTCTAGTCTTTAGTGTACTTACCATTTGTCCAGTTACTTGCTGTTAGGCTTGTGAGTGGTGTGAACATTTGACAAAGTTTAGCCTATCTGATTTAAATAACTGACTACTACTCATGGATAAGCACACATGCATTCGCACGGAATGTGAACGAATTCGATTTGAATTGTAAGCTTGTTCGTAGCTAGTTAGAGCAAGGCGCAACGTAGTTCCGCTAGTGAATATGAAGTACATAATGTGCTGTTACACTTGATACCTCTCTTTATATGCAACAGCTCTCGGATAGGATCAGAATTTATGAGATACGGCACGAGCGTGCATAGTATCAAGAACGAAGTAGATGAATCTCGTAGGGAGAACCGTAATAACGGCGCCGAAACAATTACGATGAGAGAGAAATATTTGGCGAAGCCGGCCGCAAAATCGTTAAGCACGACATCAAAAGAGTACAAAGGATTGTTGCTCTCGCACAATCCTCTCGGACCTTTTGGGACTCTCGGATCTTTGTTTTATGCAAGAATCTAGTGCTAAAGAATAACCTAGCTAACATCTAATTCTCTCGTGCGCCTCTTACGTTGGATGAGTTGGCTTGTGGATTGTGTTCTCTATGAGCACCCCTCGTGGCTTTATGTAATGCCCCTAATTCTCCTTCAAAGAGTAGTCGGAATCCTAATCCTATTATGATGAATATAGAAATCTTTGTAGCACACATCTCTAAGTCATAGTAGGTTAGGATATGAATCATCATACTTAATAATTTTTACCTTAACTCTTATCCTTTGAAGTCACTGTGCTCTTCCAAGAATTCGCTCTAAGTTGGACCCATCTTTTTTTGTTTTTCGTCCCACCTTTGGGAGTGCCCTCACCAGAGGGGATCATGCACATTACCACAATATGCGCATTGGTGTTCGGGCTAGCCTGTCTGGACCCTCCACCTGAGAGCTCTTTTATTGTGTAGTTTGATTAATCACACCTCTTGTTCCTACAGCCCTCCATGCCATATGTTTGCACCGCCTCCAAGATCCTCCTGTTTGTTGGTACCGTGTGGTTGGTCCTACCACATCTTCCTTCTCCCAACAACACGCACATTCGCCTCCGCGACTGCTGGAGTTTGCAACCATCTTTGCAGTTCCGCACGTAACTGCAGATGAAATCTGAGTACGTACCATTGACGACACTGTTTCCTTCTCCTAACCAGGATTTTTACCAAACCTCTTGTTGGCTACTCTTCCCTTATGATTACCCATTAATCGGTATCTTCTATTGCTCCACATACTTTTTATGATTATGTGGCTTTGCAAGTAATTCGTATGACTCCACCTCGAAGTAATACCTCACAACATTTGAGTTCAAGCGACCTCACAGATATTATATTCTAGTTTAAGTTGAGAACATACCGAACTCTCATCAGTGTGCGATGTGCTCCATCATACATCTCCAATGTAACCGTTCCCACCTCAGTAATTGTATATTCCTTGCAATTCGCTAAGTGAACAGTTCCATCCGCTGAGTGTAGAGATCCTTCGTCAAACATCTTCATCGATGAACATATATGGAAGCAACAACCTGAATCTAATATCCATCCATGAGAAGTACATGATTAACTGACGAATAGTATGTTCGAATCATCCTTTGCTACTACCACTAGGCATTCACCTCTCATTTGCTTCAAGCTTGGACTGTCCTTTATCATATGAACTTTCTCATCACACAGATAACATACATGTGTGCCCTTGCTCCTGCCCTTGATCCTATGACTTTTGCTTTTGCCTACAACACCTACGACAGCCAATGTTTGATCACCCGAGAATGAAGAATCTGATGACTTCTTCAAGAACTCCGCCTCCAATAGATATGCAACTGCCTCATTGAAGTTGAAAGTGTTTTTCTCGATGAGAATATTCATCACCAATTGCTCCCATGATGATGGTAGAGATGACAATAATATAACAACCTTGTCGTTCTCCTCAATTTTCTTATCCACACTAGTCAACTGTGTGATAAGCTTATTAAAGATATTGAGGTGGTCAACAAACTGTGTGCTTTCCTCTATGCGTAACCTATACAGTTGTGGCTTCAACACCCCAGTTTGTCAGTGACTTCATCATATACAATTCTTTTAAGTCACTCCATAATTTCTTTGGCAAATCTCTGCTTGATCACCGAGTACTTTACCTCATCGGAGATACATAGATGGATTATACTGACAGTCTTTCGCTCCATCACCTTCCAGTCTTCATCAGGTGTCTTTTCCAATTTGTTCCCTTCAAGAGCATCAATTAACCCTTTTTGGACAAGGACATCATTTACCACACATTGCCACACATTAAAATATCCTTTGTCATCAAATTTCTCGATTTGATTCCACGTCAACATCGATCTTGATTTTGTGCCACCTAACACTTTGCCGATCTTCTCACAAATCATATTAATCTGGCATTGGTTCTGATACCATTTGTTACACTCTGATACCTCTCCTTATGCGCAATATCCCTCGTATCGGATCAAAATTTGTGAGATACGGCGTGAGTGTGCACTGTATCAAAAACGAAGTAGATAAATCTCATAGAGAGAACCATAATAACAGCGCCGAAACAATCACGACTAGAGATAAATATTTGGCGAAGCCGACCGCAAATTCGTTAAGCATAATCTCAAAATAGTACAAGGGATTGTTGTTCTTTCACAATCCTCTTGAACCTTTTAGGATCATCATATCATTGCCCTCTATAACAATTTAGTGCTAAAGAATAACCTAGCATCTAATCCTCTCGTGTGTCTCTTGCTTTGGATGAGTTGGTTTGTGGCGTGTATTCTCCATGAGCACCCCTCATAGCTTTATATAGTGCTCCCTAGTTCTCCTCTAATAAGAAGTTGGAATTCTAATCCTATTAGGATTTATATAGAAATCCTTATAGCATACCTCTTCAAGTCTTAGTAGGTTAGGATATGCGTCACTATACTCAACATCTGCCACCAAGTTTATGCTTTATATTTTGCAGGTGACAAGTGCCTCATGTGTGCCAAGCAACCCGCGGAACTCACCATGTTTATATTGTTAGTATTATTGCTGCTGTGTTATGGAGTTCGTGACATTCAGTGCTCAACAGTTCATGAAAACAACATAGATCTGCACTCACTGCTCGATTTCAAGAAGGGCATCACTGATGATCCAAGAGGAGTCTTGAGCTCGTGGAATACCAGTATTCACTACTGTAGGTGGAGGGGCCTCGCATGCACACCAACACGGCCGTGGCGCGTCTCGGGGCTTAATCTCACAGGCCAGAGCTTGGCAGGCGAAATCACCTCCTCTCTTGCAAACCTCACGTTCCTTAGTTTCCTTGACTTGTCCTCAAATCGCTTCTTTGGCCAGTTTCCTCTCCTTAACCACCTAAAGCAACTGGACACCATTTACATGAATGACAACTCACTAGAGGGGACTATTCCTGACGTACTCACAAATTGTTCCAACCTAAGGTTCATAGACCTATCTGTTAACCTGCTGCACGGTGCAATTCCGCCTAAAATAGACTCCCTTACCAATCTAGAATATTTGAACCTTGCCAGTAATAATCTCACTGGTGCAATTCCTCCTAAAATAGACTCCCTTACCAATCTAGAATATTTGGACCTTGCTAGTAATAATCTCACTGGCATCATCCCGGCAACCGTTGGAAACCTCACCCAATTAAACGTTGTCATGCTTACATCCAATCAATTCGAAGGAAGAATTCCTGATGGGCTTTGGCAATTGTCAAATCTGTCAAATCTTCTTCTAGGTGACAATATGTTATCAGGTGAAATCCCATAGGCCCTAAAATCGTCTCTTCTCATTATGCTAAGTTTGGAGTTTAATATGCTAGGCAACGTATTGCCACCGAACTTTGGCGATGCCCTACCTAATCTCCAAGGTCTAAGTTTGGCTGCTAACAAGTTTGAAGGTCACATCCCAACTTCCCTAGGCAATGCTCAAAAACCTACAAGGTCTGTCGCTCCGAGAGAACAAATTAATCGGGCCAATTCCGCCCTCCATTGGAAATCTTAGTCAGTTGACATGGCTCTTTCTACACGCAATTAAATTCGAACGCCTCGTGCCACCCAGCATCGGACATCTTTCTCAACTCTCAGTGTTGTACCTTAGCTACAATAACCTTCAAGGTAGCATACCTGTAGAGGTTGGTAATCTTGAACAACTCATCGAACTACATCTTTCATCAAACAAGCTCACTGGGGAGATTCCTGATGCT
Organism: Phyllostachys edulis; assembly: GCA_036346405.1. Lineage (NCBI taxonomy): Eukaryota > Viridiplantae > Streptophyta > Magnoliopsida > Poales > Poaceae > Phyllostachys > Phyllostachys edulis. Next base: position 72,326,531 of record CM070562.1, read on the forward strand.
TTGGGCCAATGTAAAAACTTAGGACCAAAATTTTCTTACAGGAAACATTCCAGTTACTTTAGGCAAAATAAAGGGCTTGACCGGGATAGATCTTTCCGATAACAACCTGTCGGGCACCATCCCTTGAACTCTGAATGATCTGTTAGAATTGGGCCCTTATTGTGGATATTTTTGTGATCTAGCAATGACTAGTGCTTCTGATGCTATGAAACCTGAGAGGTTTTCTGGTCAGAACTTCCATAGATGGCAGAAAAGGGTCAAGTTTTGCCTCATGTCTTTGGGACCGTGGTGAGTAATCCATACATAGTATCCAATTACGGATGAACAGATCAGGCATTTTGACACAGATAACAACACAGCCCTTGGATGCATACTGACCATTCTATCCGACCAGCTCTATGGTGTGTACATGGACTTTAAGTCCACCACAGATTTGTGGGATGCACTCGAGCATAAATATGCTGAAGCTGAGCTGGTTGGTGGCTCTATATGTGCGAGCAATTCTTCGACTACAGCATGGACGATGCTAAGTCGATAGTTGCACAAGCTCATCAGCTACAGTTACTGGTCGGAGAGATTACACATCTGGGTTGTGTTTTGCCTCCTAAGTTTGTGGTTGTGGACATTGTTACCAAACTTCCTGCTTCATAGCGGGGTTTTGCCACTGGCTTAAAGCACAAGAGGGAAGAGATATCTATTGAGGATTTCATTGCTGCCCTTGATGTGGAAGAAAAGGCAAGAGCAAAAGATGCACCAAGCACTTCCAGTCAGAATAATCAGATCAATGCAAATGTCATAGAGAAGAGATATGGCAAGAATAACAAAGCCTTTAAACCAAAAAAGACAACTAGCTTTAAGAAGAAAATTGAGAAGAAGGATATGAGGAACATCACCTACTTTGTTTGTGGGAAAAACGGTCATATGGCGAAAGACTATCATTTCCGCAAGAGCAAGGATGGTGTACAACAAAAGAAAAAGGCTGTCAATGTGATCATAGACGAGGCCTCAACAGGAGGGTATGGTAATCCACCTGTTGTATTTTCAGCATATCAATCCACTGATTGGTGGGTTGATACTGGAGCTAATGTTCACGTATGTTCTGATATTTCTTTGTTTTCTTCTTATCAGGCAGCCGGGGCTTCCTCTGTCATAATGGGGAACGGGCCGCATGCTTCTGTTCTTGGTGTTGGCACAGTGGATCTGAGGCTTACTTCAGGGGAGATTGTCCACTTGAAGAATGTGCAGCATGCGCCAACCATAAACAAGAATCTTGTTAGTGGTTCCCTCCTATGCAGGGATGGGTGTAAGCTAGTATTTGAGTCAAACAAAATTGTATTGTCTAAGTTTGGTAACTTTGTTGGTAAAGGCTATGAGAGCGGAGGCTTGTTCCGCATGAGTACTTTATAGTATAATTTGAATGTTGCAACTGGTTTGAATAAATGTGAGGCCAATATATGGCATTCTCGTTTTTTTCATATTGGTTTTGATAGTATTGGTAGAATATCCAGATTAGATTTAATTCCAAAATGTGAAATTGTCAATAGATCAAAGTGCCAAACTTGTGTGCAAGCAAAACAACCTCGAAAACCCTTTAAGGGGTTACAGGAGGAAAAGAATTTGGCACGTTTAGATCTTGTCCATTCTGACTTGTCTGAGATGAATGGATTGTTGATCAAAGGAGGTAAAAGATATTTTCTAACTCTAATTGATGATGCATCACGATATTGTTATGTGTATCTACTGAAAACAAAAGATTAAGCTTTAAATTACTTTAAAATTTATAAGGCCGAGGTTGAGAACCAACTAGAAAAGAAAATTAAAAGACTAAAGTCTGATCGTGGAGGAGAGTATATCTCTCATGAGTTCTCCCAATTCTGTGCTGACCATGGAATAGTCCATAAAGTTACACCACCATACTCACCTCAATCAAAAGGGGTGGCTGAGAGGAAAAACTGGACACTAACAAACTTGGTGAATGCCATGTTGGAGAGTGCCGGTATGCCTAAGTTATGGTGGGGGGAAGCTATTTTGATAGCAACTTTCATCCTAAACAGAGTAATCACTAAAAGTTGTGATATTACTCTGTATGAGGGATGGAAGAGGAGAAAACCCAATGTTAATTTTCTGCGAACTTGTGAGTATTTAGCAAAAGTCAATATACTATTGCAGAAAAAGAGAAAGCTTGGACCTAAAACAATCGATTGTGTCTTACTGGGATATGCTCATATATAATAGCACGGCCTACAGATCCTTAATAGTAAAATCAGAAACTCCTAAGATTATTGTTAACACAATAATGGAGTCCAGAGATGCTTCATTTTTTGAGGATATTTATCCTATGAGAATTGTAGGAAGTACTTCTCAAACTGAGGATAATCAAACTACGAATAATAGTCCTGAACCTACCACCATCTCTGAACTAATGAGTGATAATCTTGAAGAAGATAACAATTTAGTCCAAGAGGCTCCTCGCAGAAGCAAGCGACAAAGGATTGAGAAAAACCTTTGACGAGGACTTTATTGTATATCTCATGGATGATGTGCTAAACACTCTTTCAGAGGCTTATGCATTACCTGATGCTGAGTATTGGAAAGAGGCAGTCCATAGCAAGATGGATTCCATCATGGCTAATGGGACTTGGGAGATCATTAAACGTCCTATCGGGTGTAAACCTGTTGGATGCAAGTGGATCTTTAAAAAGAAAATGAGGCCTGACAGTACTATTGATAAGTACAAGGCAATACTTGTGGCCAAGGGTTATACGCAGAAAGAAGGTGAGGATTATTTTGATACTTACTCTCCTGTTGCTAGATTGACCATCATTCGTCTGCTTATTGCATTAGCTTCTTCCCATAGTCTACACATTCATCAAATGGATGTGAGGACAGCTTTCCTTAATGGAGAGTTAGAGGAAGAAATCTATATGGAGCAACTGGATGGTTTTGTGATTTCTGGATAGGAAAGTAAGGTATGCAAATTAATCAAATCCTTGTATGGTCTAAAGCAACCGCCTAAACAATGGCACGAAAAATTTGATAAAACTTTAACATCTGCTGGTTTTTCTATAAATGAGGCAGATAAGTGTGCGTATTATCGTTATGGTGGGGGTCAAGGAGTAATTTTGTGTTTGTATGTCGATGACATACTTATATATGGGACAAACACTACTGTTATTGATGAGGTCAAATCTTTCTTATCTAGATGCTTTGATATGAAAGACCTAGGAGAAACAGATGTTATTCTAAATATTAAATTGATCAGAAATGATAATGGGATCACTTTAAACCAATCCCATTATGCTGAGAAAATCTTGAGCCGGTTCGGTTTTGAGAACTGCAAGATTTCCCCAACTCCTTATGATGCTAGTGTTAAGCTTCGAAAGAATAAGGGATTAGGCAAAGATCAATTGAGATATTCACAAATTATTTGGTCCCTTATGTATCTATCTGGTGCCACAAGACCTAACATATCATTTGCCGTGAGCAAATTAAGTCGGTTTAATTCTAACCCAAGAGATGATCACTGGAAGGCACTTGAGAGAGTGTTGCGCTACTTGAGAGGCACAATCTCATATGGAATTCACTATACTGGGTATCCATCTGTATTAGAAGGATATAGCGATTCAAACTAGATCTCTGAGGCAGATGAGATCAAAGCTACAAGTGGGTATGTGTTTACCCTTGCAGGTGTTGCAGTTTCATGGAGGTCGTGTAAACAGACCATATTGACAAGGTCAACCATGGAAGCAGAACTTGTAGCACTAGACATAGCTACTGTTGAGGCTGAATGGCTAAGAGAGCTTCTGTTGGACTTACCACTAGTTGAAAAACCAATACCGGCAATCCTAATGTACTGTGATAATCAAACAGTGTTGATTAAGGTTACAAGTACTAAGGATAATATGAAGTCCTCCAGACATGTGAAGCGTAGGCTTAAATCACGAAAACCGAGGAACTCGGGTGATTCTTGTGAATTATATACTGACCGAGAAAAATCTGCGCCCTTTCACAAAAGGACTAGCACGGAAGGCGATTTCCGTTGCGTCTATGGACATGGTAATGAGGCCCATTGGAGTTACAACTCAACAATAACCCATATCTTTTTGATCAGAGATCCTGTGACTTAGGCAATGGGAAAAACAAGTTGATGTTTGAACAAGAGAGTACATTTTAATAAAATATGTACCCGTGTCCTGATAGACAAAGTACTCTCAACTGTATGGAAGAGGATGGCTTAAAGCCTTAATGTATTCTAGTGTCCAATGAGGGAAAAAGGTATTAGCCTACAGGATACCTAGAATGAATACACCTACTTGAGCTTAACTGAGGTCGCAGTTCACGAGAATAGGGGCATTCTTTAGAAAGCTCATGAGCAGATAAGGGAGCATGACCATATAAAGCTCCGATTAGACTTGGTTCTTTGACAGCCTAGTATCAGTTGAGATTTTAAGTGAAATCTAATCACGAAAAACTGTGAATTCAAGGCATAGTCCATTCATCAGTTGTGAGAAGATGAATCTTGTTATTCTAGGTGCAAGTTCAACCCGTACGAGACTTACACTGAAAGACTGGTATATTAACAACTCTTCAGCACAAAAGTCTTTATCCTACTCTTTGCTACTTGCCTTGGAATTGGTGGGGGATTGTTAGAATTGGGCCCTTATTTGTAAAGGCCCATTCATTCCTAAATTCCGAAGTATGCATGGTTTAGTCCCTTACTACCTAGCCTAGTAGTGGGAGAACAATTTATAAGGTGGAGTCTTTGCTACCCCTTGATACATGTGATACATATCATGGGGTGACATGAGGAGAACTATAGCTAAAGTCACACACACTCACGTACGCACGCGTGCGCGTTTATTTGCGTGGCAATCGCCTGACTTGTGACTTGCGACGTCGTGACCGTGAACGCGTCATGAACCAAGTCCACCTTTCTTTTGCTGACCGTGCATTCCTCTTGGACCTCCCATGGAGATTTCGACAACCAGATGTCGTGAGGCAAAGGGATAATACACAAACAGGTCGTACGACTGATATCTGTTCTCCACATCTAGAAGACCTCCGGGTGGTCCTGGAAGACCTCTTGGGTAGTCGTGGAGAGAACATACTCCTTTGGAGGTTTCTCTTGGACTTCTTCGGGAGATCCTCTTGGACCTCCCTTGGAGAATGTGGTCAAAGCTGTAGACCAGTGGTCAAAGCTGAAGACCAACGTGTAATCAGGATATGATAAATTCTGCTTAATTACCATTAATTGGTTTTTTAATTAGCAGTTACCTGTGTTCTAATGTGTGCTTTATTGAGCAATTATTAGAGAGTAATTGACTCGACCCTTAAAAGGTTTTCGAGATGTCTAGACCAAATGAGATTTTTTTTCCATTCCAATTATTCTACTTCTTCCTCTCTGTTCTCTTGTGTTGGAGGGTTGTGTTGTTTTGAACCAAGCCGTCCCTTCTCCTCGGCGTGCACCGGGAAGGAGGGTGAACGTTATCTCCGAACCATTGTCGCAGAGTTCGCCTGCACAGGGCGGCAATAAGATTTCTAGGCAACAGATTCTGCGACCGCTTCTTCTGTCTACAATCTGACCGCAACGAAGTCTCAGACTTCTGTTCTTCATCGACATATACTGTAAGTTGTGCGTACGACCAGTATATTCTATTATAATCATGATATTGAGTATGTTTAAAAGTACAATGGGTAGCCTGCTGTTAATATCGTTTTATGCATCACTAGTTATTTGTGATCTTTGTCTCATAATAATAAAATCTGGAATTAAAATGTTGTCCACATTTCCAACATGATCTACCACTGCTTACTATGCTGGACCTTTCATACAATGATCTTCAGGGAGAAATACCAAGAAATGGAGTATTTGAAAATGCTACGGCTGTTTCACTCGACGGCAATAGGGGACTCTGTGGAGGAGAGATGAATCTCCATATGCCCTCATGCCCAAATTGCTTCTCGAGAGAATAGAAAGACGGTCCAATTTGATTAAAATATTGATTCCAATATTTGGTTTCATGTCACTCAGTATTCTTGGTCTACTTTTTACTCCTTTTGAAGAAGACGCCAAGAAGAACACATGTACCCTTGCCTCTTATTGGTGAGAATTTTTCGAAAGTTTCTTATAATGACCTAGCTCAAGCCACAAGAAACTTCTCAAAGATCTAACCCGATTGGGAGGGAGCTATGGGTCATTTACGAGGAAAGTTAAAGGAATCTAAAACCGATGTGGCCGTGAAGGTTTTTTATCTTGAGATGCGAGGCGCGGAGAGAAGCTTCATGTCAGAATGTGAAGCATTAAGAAGCATTCAACATCGAAATCTTCTTCCGATCCTAACTGCATGCTCGACGGTAGACAGAGAAGGTGATATTTGTTAGTAATATTTGCGAAAATGGTATATCTAGATTTTACGTAGAGTTTGTTTACGTAGTCCTATAGTACATAGGCAATATTCATTATGGATTCTAGAGTTTATGTGGTATCCCTTCAGGATACGTAGAATCCTTTTCGGATACGAATTGTCGTTTACTCTCAATAAAAGCACATCCATGTAATCAGATTTTGTAAACAAGGGCAATAGAGTAAGAGAAAATCAGAAAAGTAGTTGTTCGGACGGCACAAAATTTTTTGTTGTGTTCTTGCGTTCGCGTTCTAAGGTTCCATTGTGTTCACGTGTGTTCGTCTTTGATTTGGGCCAACAATTGGTATCAGAGTTCCAGATTCGAAACCTTAGCTATTGCCCCGGGAGGGGTGATCTCGAGTCCCGGCGTGGCATATACGGCGTGGCGGTGGGCGCGGCAGCACCCGAGGGCGCGTGGCGGCCGACTGTGCCATATCATGGAGCACGCTCGACAGCACATCAGTGGCGCTGAGCATGCGGTGGATGCGCAACACTCGGCGGCGGCTCGGTGGCAGAGCTGCACGGCGGGCATGGGCAGCCAGAGACGCGGTGCGGCTAGCGGCTTGGCGCGGGCCAATCACGACGGTTTGGCAGTGACGCTGGGTATAGCGGAGCTAGCGGTGACCACGTAGCACAATCTCGTCGGCGAGCTCATGCATGTAGTTGATTCCATGCATGTAGGAGCAGTAGCGCTGAGTCATTTGTGTGTGCATATTGGCACATTGAGTTAGTTGTTTACATGCATGTGTGTATGTGAAATAGATAGTGGTGCACGTCAGTGGAACGCAAGATGAGTTGTCGGACCCCGAGTGTTCAATACCTGAAGACCTCGTCTGTGTACCGTACTAGTCCCATGATCAGTGGCTAGTACACACAACTCCAACATTAGTATCACATCCATACATTCATACATACAAAATAAAGCAAATGGAGGAACATAGCTTATGCGGTTATAGTTATTACATCACAGGCCAATTGGCCAAATAAAAGCAAGTATCAATAGAGTAACAAAAGTAGTAGCGGAAGCAGAAGTGATAATATTAAATAATTTCCAGCAGCATGCCCATCCAATCCCTCAAGCAACCGACTAGAGACAAGTCCTAACAAAGCCCGTCACCGAACCCACCGATTCTGGGTGTAAAGTTTAGTTTATGAATTTCCTATGAATTTTTCAAAGTTAAAGTCATTAATGGACAATTGTTTCAAATATCAAAATTTTCTATAACATAAACATATTTCAAACCTATTCCAAAATAAAGTACAATAAAAATGTAAACTAAAAAAATTAATTTCACTTAATTTGGAGTTAAAATGAATTGCTTATGAATTTTTCAAAGTTTAAGCTATTTTTAGTGTAAAAATAAACCATTTCGGGATTTCAAAACGTATATAATACTTTTTATACCCGACTGAATCTAGCCACAATCACTTACAGGTGGGGTCTTTAACCTTTTCATTTAAAACTCGAAATACACCGCCTGTCATGTGGGGTCCACCCGTCGTACACTCGGTTCACCGCACAGTGCATGGACCAGAGATCCACGAGCCTAGTCCATGGTGCATGGATGGGCTAACGTGCACTTAAAGAGCGGGGCCCGCATGTCAGTGATTCAAATGAAAACCAGTTTCATTATCTCTCCTCGTTTTCCATTCCTGGGTCCCACATGTAATAGACTCAACGTATTCATAAGACCAATCATTAGCGCATTAAAGCATTGATTTAACCGGGATTTCCCACTAATGATGAGCTACAGTGTTGTCGGAATTCCGACAATAGAGTAGCTCGCCACCGCGAGCTTGCCCGGTGGCTCACCGGTGCTGTGGTCCTCGTCGGTGCAAACCAAGACCCAAAATAGGTTCCTAATAGCTCACTAGACCTAGAGGTGGCTAGAGCATGGCTGGCGGTGAACTCTAGCGGCAGCACGACGTGGAGATGCGGCGACGCAACTACGACACAAGTGAATGTGTCGGTTCGACAGCGCATTAAGCAAAAAAAAAATGCATGCTTATGCTCCTATGAGGTATAAAGAAGCTACTTGTGTCAAGGAGATGACCAAAGATATGCGGAGGAGCTCCAGCGACGGTTGACCGACGGTGGTGATAAGAGTTTGACGAGGATCTAATAATCCTCATTTAATTATTTATCTGTAATTCTTATTATGGATAATAATACCGTCATATGGTTCTTGAGTATACCCCTTAATGTTCATAAGGGAGAAGCTGGAGGTTGTAAGTCCTTGTACGACCACCCCATAGTCGTAAGTCCTTCTATGACTAGCTCATGGTCGTAAGTTCTTTTACGATCATTCCCTAGTCATAAGCTTTTCTACGACTATCCCCTGATCGTAAGTCCTCCTACGATCAGTCTGAGGTCGTAAGCTTTACTATGACCACCACCTGGTCGTAAGTTCTTCTACGACCAGTCTCTAGTCGATGGAGCTTACAGACATGTAGGCCTAGTTTGGAAATCGGAATGGGATGCTTCTAAACAGTTCTTTCAAAGAAATACAACATCTGTTGTCTTGATTTCCTTCAAAAATAGAGCATAAAGATCCTAACAAGGTACATGGTGTTGCTATTACATTTTTCTTTCTATTGCTTTGTTTAACCTTTCTTTTCTTGATTCGAAGGCACTTCAAACATATGAAAGAGGTAGGGATACTCAGTCCTCATTTGGTCCTCACGCTCCCAAGTTGCTTCCTCTTCCGTATGGTTTCTCCATTGAATTTTTAGAACTTTAATGGTGCGGTTCCTCGTCTTGCATTCCATTTCACCAAGAATACCAATTGGATGCTCTTGGTAGGAAAGATAGGGTTGGAAATCAAGGTTCTTGTACTTAGTCGCTTCGGTAGGAACACGAAGATATTTCTTCAATTGCGAGACATGAAAGGTATCATGTACCGTTGAAAGAGAGATGGACAACTCCAATTGATATGCCACAGCTCCTCGTTTTGCAAGGATTCAGAAAGGTCCGATATAGTGAGGTGCTAACTTTCCCTTCACCTAAAATCTATGGGTGCCCTTCATCGGTGCGACTTTAAGATAAACATGATCGTCTACCCAAAGCTCAACTCACGATGACGATGGTCAGCATAGCTCTTTTGGCGAGACTACGCTGTCCGCAATCGGTCTTGGATCAAACGAACTTGTTCTTTAGCATCTACTACCAAGTCCGAACCATAGAATGGTCTCTCTCCGGACTCGAACTAGTTCAATGGTATCCTATAGGCTCTCCCATATAATGCTTCAAATTGGGATCTATTGTTGTAGGAAAATTCCGCATATGGCAGGCACTTCTCCTAGTTCTTATTATAAGACAGAACACATGCTCGGAGAAGATCTTCCAATATTTGGTTCACCCTCTCGGTTTGGCCTCCTGTTTGTGGGTGATATATAGTGCTAAAAGAGAGGTTGGTCCCCATTGCTTGGTGTAGACATTTCCAGAAGTATGATGTGAACTGAGGGCCACGATCAGAAACAATGACTTTTGGTACACCGTAAAGATAGACGGTTCTGGAAATATATAGCTCCACTAACTTGCTTCCCGTGAATGTGGTTTTGATAGGAATGAAATGAGCAACCTTGGTCAGATGATCCACGATTACCCAAATAGCATCAGATCCGTTATGAGTCCTTGGAGACCGGTGACGAAGTCCATACCGACTTCCTCCCACTTCCACTTGGGAACAGGCAGTGGTTGGAGTGTACCCACTGCCTTCAAGTGTTCGGCTTTGACTCTTTGACAAATATCGCACTTAGCAACATAACGTGTGATTTGCCGTTTTATTCGGCTCCACCACAGCCTCTTCTCCAAATCTTGATACATCTTGGTACTCCCAGGATGTATGAAAAATTGAGAGTTGTGAGCTTCTTTAAGAATTAATTCTTTCAACTTGTGATTAAATGGCACTACCAAACAGTTTCCGAACCATAAGGTACCTTACGCATCTTCAATGAAACCTTTGGCCTTACCTTGCTTTATATCCTTTCAAATTCGGGCCACCTCCATATCGGTTTTCTAGGCCTCCTTAATTTGGTCTTCTAATGTGGATTTCACCACTAGAGCAGCAAGATATCCGTCAGTAACCATCTTGAGATTTAGCCGATGAAACTCAGTGCACGGCTTTAAGTTTGGGCAAACCTCTCATGAGATCAAGGCTGCTAACTTGTGTTAGATGATCAAAACCAATGTGCCCCAAACGACGGTGCCAAAGCCAGAACTTAGAAGAAGATGCAATAAAACACTTGAGAGACCTAGCAAGAGATTCAAAAAAGTCAGCTCCAAAAATCCTACCAACTCTAGAAATTTCAAAGACAAGCTCACCAGCTGAATCAAGCACACGACAAGCATTTTTCTTAAACCTAGTCTCATAGCCATCATCAAGAAGCTGTGAGACAGAAAGCAGGTTATACCTTAGCTTATCCATAAGGGCAACGTCCTTAAGCATGAACTTGTCATTCACCCTGATTGATCTCATTCCTTCAATCCGTCCTTGTGTATCATCTCCAAAGGTGATGAAATCATCACCCTTCGACCGCATGAAGGAGGTGAACCATCTTGAGTCTCCGATCATGTGGCGTGAACAGCCGGAGTCGACGAACCACATTTTCTTCCCCCTTCCGCGGTGATCCTGAAAATCAAGGCACAAAAGATCAATGTGTCTCAATACTAGGGTTAGTTAAACATGTCTGCGAGAAGTATGTAAAGCGGAATTGCTAGCCTTGATCCTACTTGAGGTTCTATCATAAGCAATGATTACGCAAACATGAGATTCATTCTGTCTAGGAACATGATGATGAGCATGCGAAACAAATCCTAGTCCAGGTTTCTTCTTTTCTAAATGACCATGTCTCATGAAGGCTCTAGGTTGACGAAATGAAATTCTAGCAAGATTTTTCCTAGCATTTTCCAACCTACGCCAACAGAACTCAAGCAAATGCACACCCTTCTTGCAATAGGTGCAATGGTACTTGGTACCACTGGGAGAAGCACCTTTTGACTCAACAGATGGTTGGGCAAAACCTACAGATTTGAAAATGATTTTTGCAGGTTGGGTTTTGAACTCAACTAAGCCATCTTCCAAGACTTGAATGACATTTGGCTTAGACTTGTCTTAGGCAAAGTTGTATCCTAACCCTTGCTTCTTATAAGGAGTTTTGGACTTGTCAACAATCATGTTTAACTGTTTCTTACCCCTAGAGAATTTTTCTAATGGATCCTTACGATAAGCATTCTCTTTTCCAAGGTTAAGACATTATTTACAAATTTTAGTCTTAATGACTCTAGCATGCTTCTCCTTATAAACAACAACTTTAAGCTTAAGGGCTTCACATGAAGCAGAAGGAGTAGAATTAATTTTCTCCTTAAGCTTGACATACTAAGCTCTAACTGCTTCTAATATGTCTTTTACTTCATGTTCACATTCTAAGAAGAAAGAGGAAGTGCTAGACTCGGCCTTATCAGAAGCGACCAGCTTGCTAGATTCTAAGTATTTTTCACATGGAGTAGATTTAACTTCAATTAACTCAGTCCTAGCATTTTCTAGTTGATGCAAGGCAACATCATGAGTATTTTGCAGTTTAGCAAGTTCAGAGTGTAAAGCATGGCAGGATGAACATTCAACAGCGTCAAGGTTCTTAGCATTCACAAGTTCTATCGTTGGATTATCAACTTATGATTCTAAGTCCTTATTCCTAGCCATAGTGAACTCTAATGCCTTATCCTGGCTAAGCAGTTGCTCATAGATGGTACAACATCTAGTAGAGAGAACTTCATAGGATGGAGATACCTCATCGATGTCATCAACGTCGATGGAGTCGGCCATGAAACACACGCCGGTGAAGTCCCTTCCCTTTCTTCTTCTCTTGAGGAAGCTCCTTCTCCTTGTCCTCCTTGCTCCCGGAGTCCACATTGCTCATGGATTGTTCTCCAAAAGCAGCAAAAACCCGGTGAGCTGCCTTCATGAGCTTGGCAGTATCAAACTTAGACTTGTTCCCTTGAGGCTTCCTCCAAGCTGCCTTCTCCTCCTTGTGGTTACCCTTCCCTTTTAGCTTGAGGCAGTTCGCCTGGATATGGTAGAGCTCTCCACACTCATAGCATGTCCCAGGCTGCCTCTCTTCTTGTTTCTCACATTGTTATAGGCCTGTGTGAATTTTTGGCTAGGAGGGCTAACTCAGGCTCGGGGATACTCTCAAGTTCCTCTTCATGGATTGCAGATAAGCAGGCAAGTGAAAATCCAGAGGAAGGTTCAGAAGAGCCATCAGAAGTTCTCTTGAGAGGGTTGTGAGAACACGGGGTATTTAACTCGTAATACTTAACCATCCAATTGGCCCTAGCATTACAAATCAAATATCCCGACTCTCGGCGCATATGTACTTCCCAGAATTGCAGTACACATGCCCCATGCAAAAAATTAAGCATCCATTCCATACACAAGTCATTACAAACGTACAACTTAAAGGACATACAAGTTCATATTACAAAAGTAGGGCCAACCAGCCAAATGACAAGGTAAATAACCAAAGTAGTAGCGGAAACAAAGGCCATAAGATGGCGATAAACAAAAGCCAAACGCTTTGCCATTAGCCACAAGGCAACCGACCGGGCCGCTAAGCTAGTCGTCCTGCACGAAATCGGTCTCACAATGGTCGATCCCTTGGGGATCAACCTCCTCTGCAACAATTAAATCAATGCAGCTGAGTAAAAGTTGTACTCGCAAGACTTACAAGCAAAAGAATATATAGATGCATTCTTGCGTCAAAGGAAGGCTACTACACTAAGCGAGCCAGATAAAGCAATCTTTGATTTGAAGTACAAGTAATAGATTGAAATGGCAAGGAAGCAAACATTTTTAATAACTTTAAATAACAGCGGATAAACAATATTAGACAACATCTAAACAACAATAGGTGGCTGCCCCGCAGCTCACAAACATAGCATGAGACCATTCTCAATACCACACGAACAAGTTTTAAGTTAAAAATTACAAAATGTTGAGTCTAACTCCTGCAAATCCAATCCCAAGCGTGTCCATAACCTAGGACGAGGCTATTCGAATAGTTTATACCCTGCAGGGGTGTACCAATGTACCCACACGCCAGACCGCATCTTTTGCCACCAAATAAAGCACACTTCCGTAGGTATGCCGGCAAGGCTAAGTCCTACGAGACGTTTTCCAATATTGTGTATTAACTACGAGTCGCCCATATGGGAATGGAAACCCCCATACGTTGTGACAGAGTCATCGGCAGAGAGAGAACTTACCGATGCTCCTCGGGGTAGGGAACTTGGACTTAATACCAAAACACATCCCGTCACGCCCAACACACACATGGAATAAATCCTTTTTCAATACAACACACACAACCTCCTGCGACCCGGAGCTAACACACGCCAAAGTACTAAGTCAAGAGAGGTTCCATATGCCTCTCATGTGGTTAGCACACAATTATGCTTGGTTTTGGTCAAACAAGATGTTCGGTCCTTGTTGACCTAGGCAAGACATTCACACACCCGATATCACACCATCCAACCACTTGCCCAAGTCTAAATCATTTCATTTACACTTTTAGTTTTCAAAGTAATATAGCACAAGGTGCTGGACATAGTGTAATAAAATGATTTGTGTGATCAAAGTTATCGACTAAGTCGATAACCGCCCAATTCTATCGAAAGCTAAGCATGACTAAGCATCAATTCGCATACACATGTATAGACTCTATAACATCCACCGAGCACTAACATCAGCGGGAATAATAACTTAGGGTTAGTGGCAAGGGATAAACATTTGCTACAGCTCATGCATCTACTAGGAATAACTACCTCTAACGAAAAATAATCATTCAAGTAGAACATGCATACATACAAGTTGAAAACAAGATATTTTGTAACGAAAGTAATAGGATCAACATGATCAAAGGGGGGCTGCTTGCCTTTACTTGCTGGTACTCTTGACATTCACATAATCATCTCTGTTGCACTCCCAAATCATCGTCATCTAGCGATAAGAACCGACAAAGCGAAAACACCGAATAAACACCAAATTCCAAAAGTCTTAAAAAATTATGAAATTAATACAGGAGTTAGATTATGATTTAATATGAATTTAAAAACAAAAATTATTTGATTTCGAGTTTGTATGTGAGAGTTATAGTAGTTTGAAAATCAGATTTCTGGAAAATGGTGAGAAATTCACTTTTGTTAGTGTTCATCCGATTTTAATTATTTAGTGAAATTTTGTAGGATAGTGGTGGATATAAGGATTACAAAAATGGGTAGAGGATAAAATTATATGAACAACCCAATTGGATTCATCCCATTTGGAGTTCATATGAATTTCTTATGAACTTTTGAAGTTAATTTAGTTTCTAGTGTAAAAGTAATCCATTTGCTTTAGCATTTGGCAAGGATCTAACTTACTGCTACTTGGGTACTGTTTTCCTATCTTGCCTTCTATTTAATTCTCGCCCTCTTAGGATTAGTTGTTAAAAGCTGAACACTCTGATCCTAACGAAGTTTACAAATTTGCCTCTAAGATCATTAGGTTGATACAGGCTACTTCTAAGTATTGTAAAAAAATATATATTTAATTACTGGACTACTAACCTCATGTGGTCAGTAACCTGAAGTTTCCAATAGTTATTACTCCTATTTATTGTTCTCTCCAATTTTCCTTAAACTAACTTCCAAATGCTAACTTAAAAGAGTGACTCAAATGACAGACTCAACAAAGTACTAGCACTGCTCTCTCGTTTCTGTCTAACACTTCAACATAAAGGAGTTGGTCGGCCTCTGAAAATCCATATTCATAACACATTTTCAGATTTGGTTGCTACTGATCTCTAATTGCCCCACTTAACTAATTAAAACAAGAAAACAAGGTCTAACTACTAGATTTGGTTATGCTATCGGCTCACTGCCAAAATCTGAAATTCTCTAGTTTACTGTTCATAGACCTACAACAAGAAGTTTTCTGGATTACAGAGCTATAACTAAACTTCCTCAAACTTCGAGCTTGTTATCTTACTGAAATGACCTAATTGGCATTCAAAGATTGAAAGCACAAGATAGGAAGTTTTGCAAGTGAGTGCCAAAGATAAATCAAAATTTTCAACTATTCTTTTCTCTTCCCTGTTTGTTTTTCTGACAATTAAAAGCCAAACTGGTTTCCAGATTTTAGCACTACTAAGAGTTATTTGTCAACTGAGTAATGGAATTAATACAATCCCTATCTATTTGAGTTAGATAAGCTTTTAGGCTACTAACAAAACTATTTCTCATCTTGACAACTTCTCTGAACATTCATCCTTTAACAGGATCTAGCCTGAGGTGAAGTGCTGTGAACTCAATTCCTTACAAGATCAAGGTTAAATTTTTGACACACGCACTAAGTGATTCAACAAGCACTTGCAAGTTCTATTAGCAAAAGTGTTAAGGCTCCTACTGTGCTTCGACAGAAAAAGACACAGAGAGGGAGCTACAGAGAATGTGGCCGGCAGCAAAGGGGGTGGCTCATCGCCGGCGAGGGGAGTGGCACGGGGGCTAAGTCAATGGCCAAAATGGGTTTCCAGAGTGTCAAAGGAGCTAATGGTGGTCTCGGGATGGCCGGAGTGGCACTGTGGTGGCACGGCGAGGAGATGCGGTGGCCGGCCGTGGAGGAGAAATGGCGCAACGGCGCCTAGATGCAACAGGGTGCGAATTAATGGGAGCATGAGCACCGGCGGCATACCTAGAGTACACAAGAGAGGTCGGCAAAGGTGAAGAAGCCTCGAGGTGGGCCAGTGACGATGACGACGGTCGGCGTGAGGTAGCTCTCGATGGCGGCGACCTGGGGAGGAGAAGGGCACAAGTGAGTGATAGGATTAGGTAGAGGGAGGCCCAAGGGTGCTCCCGTGGGAAGTAATTGAGATAGGGGTCATCAAAGAAGAAGGGGCGGTGGAATTGGTGGTGGCGGCCGTGGCTGGGGAAGAAGGGCGGCGCGCGGTGCTCTGGTGGCTCAAGCCCCAATTGATGAAGGGGATAAACTCCTTGAAGGGTAAGGCACACCGTGACGCATTTGTGGGTGGTTGGGGGCTCGCCGGAGCTGCTGAAAAGCTTGGAGGCAGCGGTTCGGGCAGTGCGTCCATGGCATTCGGAGCTTCGCTTGATTGGGGCTCGGGGAAGAGGGGAAGTGGAGATGGAGAAGCAGGGAAGTGAAGAAGAGTAAGAGAGGCACTCGGTGCTCAGCTGAAATAGGGGCGAGAAGGACAGGATCGCTCGCGAGAACCTGAGCTTCCACTCTGCTCGGTCATGGCGTCTTCCCACGATTTCTCGGCATGGACAGAGAGCGAAGTGACGGCGTCCGAAGGAGAAGGGCCCTAGTTAGTTGCCGTGTGCGGCGGTGCGACGGCGTCAAGCGGCTTGGACAGAGGAGGCCGGGGCAAGGTGGCGCTCATGTGAGCTCGCTCGGTAGAGAAGAAATGGCGCGTGGCTGCTGCGGTGGAGAAGAAAACCTACGCACGGGCCCAGAGCATCAGTGGCAGAGGAAGAAGACGGCCGGGGCGAACGGGTCAGGCTAGACCAGGTGGCTCGGGTGTGGTCCCGCTTGAGTCGGAGGAACAGTAGGAGGTAGCAAAACAGAGTTTTCCAAAATGGCTGAGGTGGTTAGGTAATTTTTGGACAGAGCAAAATAGCTCCAACAATTTTGAAATTTTTTAGGGAAGACCGAGAATATAGAGAATATTATTCTGTAATTTTTTTGGGTTTTACTTGAAGTAAATTTTTCCTTTAAAATTATTTGAAGTGCATGTTCTTGATGTTTGACTTTCAAATCTTTACTTTGACAAATTGATTCTAAGAATTATGAAATTTTGTAGATGAGTTCATAAGATGTTCTAGAACCAAGGAAAAATATTTCCAAGTACTGTTCAAAAGATTTGTTTGTATTTTAAATTCAAACTCAATTTCGAACACGCAAATAAAATAAGGCACCAAACAACATCCAAACTTTCTAGCAAAATTACAAACAAGCAGATCATATAAGGTTGAATTCATCTAAAATATTCCTAGCTATGGATATTACTATATTTTCATAATAGAATTTCAGCTTGTAATTCTGAGATAAAGAAGCTATAGTTTCAAGTTTGAAATTGCGAATGCTTTTAAAATTACCTTAGGCATTATAGGGGCCTTTGAGGTTTTACTATACTTAAGTTGAATTCCAAAATAGCATTCCCACACCTGGAACCTTTTTAGTTTTGCCCCAAATTCAAATTGGACTTTTGAATTGGATAAGAAAGTATTGGATTAATAAGTTTCAAATCTAGTCTTCATAAACAAAGAATTTTCAACATAGGGTTTATTTGTTTATACTCCACTCTGAACTACGTTTCAAAATCTTGACAAACTTTTATTTTTGTTTTTAGAAATTTCATTTCTAGGCTGAGGAAAACCAGGTTGTAACCTATTTGCTTTGCAACAAAAAGTTTAAAAAGGTCCAAAATTTCACAAATGTACAGTAGATGCTTAACTAATCCAACTTAGGGATTTTGGGCTGTTACAAGGGTCTGCTACCAAAGCCATGTTCTCTTTCTTAGGATGATTAACTCTCTTGATCTCATGAGTCTTAAGCTTGCTATATACCAACTCCAAAGAGAGATTGACATTCTCCTCAATGGCAGTAGACTTCATCTCCCACTCCTTGGTGTTGATTGCAGCCAAGAGATGGGTAGCATTCTCAGACTGAGAATACTCAATGTCGACCGCTCTCAACTGATTGAGCACCTTGTTAAAGCGAGTGAATACGTCATCGATGCTCTCTCTAGGAAGCATCTCGAACTCGTTGTATTCTCGCTTGAAGACTGTTTGACACACTTGCTTGATTTGGAACGAACCCTCAAAGTAGGTTTCGAGGGTGTGCCAAATCTTGTGCGCGACCTCAAGATGACAGATCCTGTCATACTCCTGTCTACCAAGCCCGGCATATAGGAGGTCCTTTGCCTTATGGTTGTTAGCTAAGAGAGCTACTGGAGCCGGCGTAGCAACCTCAGGCAAAACGAGAGGGGCTCGACCAACCTCCCATATGGCTTGACCTTTGCTCTGAAGGTAGACACGCATGTGATTCTTCTAATAGGCATAGTCGAGCCCATCGAAGACATGCGGCTTGGTGGAGTACTTCTCCATCGCCAAGTTCAATAACCGGTTAAGATCAAGAGTGAACTAACCGAACTCTGATACCACTTGTTGAACCAAAACGGCAACTAAAGGGGGTGAATAAGAGCGTTGTCTTTTTTTCACCTTGATCAGATTCAATTCAATTTTCACTCCGATAGCTATAAAAGCTATGAAGATCAATTGACAAGCATAACGGAAGACTTGTGTTGAATCTAATAACAAAACCCAAAGCAAATCAACCAAAAACTCAAATTAAAATGAATCAGGCGGTAGTACCGGTGAACAGTAGCGATACTACCAGTGCACAACAAAAACAGCTCAATGAACAGTAAAAACAGCTCGAACCAAAACCAAAATCATCACAACTTTTGATCCGGTGATCCAAATTTCATGAAACTTGAAACAAGCCTTCTTTAGGATCTCAGGAACCTATTCCAATCAAATATCATGAAAATCATTGCCAAAGTTCCAACATTTTTCTGTTTGAATGAAGGTTGCTTCAAAACCGAGCCAAAAACAAACTTTGATCCTAGAACTTGCTCATGGGTAAGAGATGATCAAAATGATCCTAGATGCATTCCCACATGTCACAGCAAGCAAGATCTCAGCAAGAAACCAAAGAAAAACCAACGGATCATCAAAAAGCCAAAATCACCAAAGAGAGATCGAGAACAAGAGGAGATTCATCTTGAAGAATCTTGCTTGGATTGATTTCAATTTATATTGGTTTATAGCTACTCTATCAAGGAAGACAAAAGCTCAACACTTGAGCGCACAATCAATCCAACTCTCTAGAACCCTAACATCTCCACTTTCCTCTCCTATCCCTAAACACAAACTAGGGTTTCTTGAATGCAAGGGTTGGGGGTGCACAACCAACACCCTCCCCTTTTATAGTGGAGGCTAGCTTCTAGAAAGACATCCCTAATGGGCACCCGTTAAGCCCACACACAAATGGGTTTCACTCACGCACGCTTTTCAAAGCGTCGTCTTCATCCTCTCTTGACCTAAACCGTCTCTCCTTGCACCGTCTTGCGTTGTGGTTTAGCCAAAAGCCATCGAGGCGGTATTTAGGTGAAGATACCAAAGTACCCCTTCTCGATCCTTCTCCAAGGACCGAGTCCAATCTTCATGAAGCAATCGCACGCTTCACCACGTGTAGGTTGATCAAAGGCTCTCTTCATGTCGGCAAGTCACTCCCATTCGGCTCCCACCGAAACTACCATGGCAGTTGCATCGACCCCCGTGCCGCTTGATGCAACCTGTCATACTGAACTTCCTATTCTGTCATCCTTGTCCATTTTGTGCCATGCTTGAGTCCACTGACTTCACCTGACATCCTCGATCGTTCTGAACCCCGGCTCTTCAAGCCTAGTCCCGATCATTCTCGTCGTTGATCTCCAAGCTTCCTGCACAACAATAGACAAATAAATCGATTCTGAGAACAAGTTCTTCACAAGTTGACCCACGTTAGTCAAAACATGCATCATGCAACACATATGCATTGAAACTCATGAAATTGACCTAACCTACAAACATCGCTGCCAAGTTGGTCAGCGAACAAAGCAAAACCGGTAATACCGCCAGTGAACTCCGGTCCTACCGCACTGCGGTAGTACCACTCAGGAGATGCGGTCATACTGTTTCTTAGGGAAGAAGAAACTCCCAAAAACATGCTCTCTGAAAAAAAAAACATACCGCCATCTAGAATCCGTTATTACCGCGCTGCGGTAGTACCACCAACAAATTGCGGTCATACTACACTGCGGTAGTACCACGCACAAATTGCAGTCATACCGATTTTCCTGAACTTTGCCAAAAAGTGTGTTTCGACAAACTCTCAACACTATTGTCAATTGTATCATCATCCTAAGATCATGAGAATATCCTCATGATATCCACACTTTCAACATAGGATTTAAACAAGAAGAAAGCATGCTCAACATCACTTTTGTGTTTGAGAAGATATATCCAAGTATAACGACTGAAATCATCTATAAAGCTAACATAATAATGAAAGCCTCCGAATGAGGTTTGGGTAGGACCCCATACATCAGTATGAACAAGCTCAAGAGGACAAGTGGTAACACGACTAGAACTTTGATAAGGTAATTGGTGAGTTTTTGCTTGTTGACAGGCTTCACAAATATAAAACTCTTTATTGAATCTATCTAAATTACTGGACTTGAAGATGTTATGGATAACTGCGGACCCTGGATGCACAAGCCTCTTATGCCAAAGCTCCTTTGTAAGCTTTATTGCCAAAAAGGAAGAATGATTTTTGTAAATATGTGGAAGAAGGTACAAGCCTCCCCTAGACTTGCCGTGGAGCAGGACTTTCATCGTTGTTCGGTCCTTAATAAGAAAATAGGAAGGATGAAATTCAAAGAAGGTGTTATTGTCAAAGGCAAACTTTTGAACTGAAAGGAGATGTTTGCTGACTCTTAGGACATGATGAAGAACATTGTTTAGATGAAACGATGAACCAAGATTACCAGTGATAATTGAATGACCGACGTGAGAGATGGACAACCCTAAACCGTTGGCGACCTACAGCTGATCTCCTCCTCTGTAACGTTCCTTGATAGACAGACGATCAAGATCATTGGTTAAATGATCTGTTGCCCCAGTATCAACATACCAATTTTGATCTACCTTGTATGAAGTTGCCACAATGACAACAGACTGATTGTGATCCTCATATTGATACGAGTGATCAAATTGGTGATAACAACGTAAGGCTTCATGTCCATACTTACCACAAACTTGACAAGTTGGACATTCTCCACTGTTGGATGATCCTGAGCCTCAGCCACCATCGCCACAACCACAACCACCATGCCCACGCTTCTAACCGCATCCTCCATTGCTTCCACGGTTGTCATGGCGCATTGCATTGTTAGCAGATGGCGTCATCTGAGGTGAAGCCTCTGGCTGCTCATGTCGCAACTCATAACTGATGAGATGAATGTATAGCTCATTCAACCCAATTGGCTCAACACGGGTGGACACCGAGGTGATCAAAGAATCATAATCTTGTCCTAACCTTGTGAGCATGTATGACACGATCTCCTCTTCACGTAGCGGGGAGCCGGCCGAAGCAAGAGAGTTTGCCAAAGCCTTCATCTTGCAAAAGTACTCCAGCATAGACATATCTCTTTTCTTCAGATTTGCAATCTGGATCCTGATCTGCATGGTTCTCCCTATAATCTGCGAGGAAAACATAACCTCAATTGCCTCCTAGACGGTTGTTGCAGAGGTGAGAAAATGAAACTGGCCGAGGGTCTCCTTTGTCAAAGATGACAGGAAATCGCTTAGCACCAATTGTTCCTGCTGGAATCAGACTTGGTACTCTGGGTTTTGAATTTGACAAGTGCCACTTCCTTCTTCTTTAGTTTGTGTGATGACATAGCAGGCGCCTTCTCGGTCCCATCTACATAGCCACGTAAATTTTGGCTACGCAAATAGGGGATGATTTGCGCCCTCCATAGTAGATGATTCTCACGGTTGAGCTTCACCATGACCGCAATGATCCCTCATGGGATGGCTTGGTATTTATACTCAATACATCAATCGTTAGAGATCAGGACTTGCTGATCCTGTCGGTTACAACAGAAGAGATGCTGAGAGAATCGATAGAGGCTATTGAGGAACCGTCGTTGGTGAGTCCAGTCTGAGCGATTACCTCGTAGACAAACTCAGAATTGTAAGAACAATGCAAGAACACAAAAACAGAATAGTAGATTGAACACAAAGATATAGGGGTCTTCTTGCTTCTCTTTATTCCTTCTTTCAATCGATCCCGCGTTTACAGCGAATAGCATCCCCTATTTATAGTATAGTGGATGGATGAGGAGTCCACCTGGGCCAGGACTCTCTAGCCTGGGCCTGGTTTCTTAACACTCCCCCTTGGACACTCATCCGACATGTTCATGTCTCGTCAAAACTTCATAAAAACCCAGTGGGAAAATTTTGGAGAAAGAGTACATGACATGCGTTCTGCTGCGTTGCACGAATTGCCCCGTTAAAAACCTTAGCCAAGAAACTTCAGGAAAACTCATCAAGGGAAAAAGAGTGCAATCCACCCAATTTCATTTAATCTCCAGCATTTATTCTTTGGGTACTCAATCTTCATGATCAAGCTTTAATAATGAGTTCGTGAAGGTTCTCCCCCTGAATTCTGCACTTCTCTAAGTCTCATCATTCTAATTCCATGTATGCATCTTTCAAAGCTAGATGCTGGAAGTAACTTAGTGAATAAATCTGCAAGATTTTCACATGACTTAGTATGCAATATTTTAACTTCGTCCATCTTTTGCAATTCATGAGCATAGAAGAACTTGGGGTTGATATGCTGTAACACCCTGACCTGGGAGGTCTCTAGGCCTAGCTGCAACAGGACCTAGGAGGTCTTGTCGAGGCTAAACCAAGAGGTCTCCTAGTTTGGGAAACAACCTGACCAGAGGCTCACCCGAGAGGTCCTCCAAGACCTCCTGGGAAGTCCACCAGGACCTCCCAGGATGACCCACAAGACCTCTCGAGAAGACCTCCAGGACCGCCCAGGAGGTCCGGTAGGACCGCCTGGAGGTCCTGGGAGAGTCCCTAAGGAGGTCGTGGAGCCAAGGGGCGCCCCAAAGACCTCCCACGGCCAACCCAGGGGAGGTCGTGGGGAAACTGAGGTCTCCTCAAGACCTCCCACAACCAACCAGAGGAGGTCGTGGAGGGCCGAGACTACCCCAGGACCACTCACGACCATATTTGAGGGTGGTCGTGGAGGACTGCGGGCACTCCAAGGTCTCCTGTGCAACTGAGCTAGTCCTAAGGATCAATAGCTAGCTCATCACAGCATACAAGAGTGGTAGCATACACTTCAACAAGATCTTTATTAATATCAACAAAGTTGTTTACAAAGGGGAGGCACACAAGCCAACAAACCAGAACACAACGGAAGATAAACATAAGGGCCATCCGATACACCACAAGCAATCGGCTGGAGGGCGCATCCTAGTCGTCCAAGACCTCATGGTCCACAGCAAGATCTCCTTAAACTTTCTTCCCTACTCAAACATTAATTTCAAGCAAGAGTGAGCACAACAACCGTGCTCGCAAGTTACACCCATCGAATAACAGAATGACATGCATAATGGATATCAACGGAAAGGCATAATATGGTTGATTTGCGTAAAGCCAAGTTTAGTTCAAATATAAGTACTAAGTTCCAAAGCAATTACAATAATTAAAATGCATTTTCGAAACTCAGTTTTCAGTCGGATAACATTCATCATCAAATGGTGAAGGATACCCTCCTGTCACAAGGCTCCCCGCCCAAACCATGGGATAGAAATCCCAAAAATAGTTATCCCAAAACCTTTTGAAAATAAAACCAATATCTAACTTTGAGTGGCTTTGCTAGCATGTCTGTGACCATGGACACAGCTATTCGAATAGATTTACACTCTACAGAGGTTGTACACTTTACTCACATGACACGACTTCTCTAGTTTGTTTGGCAACCATCGCTGCCACCTCACACTTCCTTTGGTGAGAGGTCTAGAGCATGTGACAAATCCTTTACAATGCATCGCTCCACCGTAGTCCATCCTCGCTAAGGTTTCACCCCCTTTGGACTACCCATCCGCAGGGTTCAGGCCCCCTCTTGCGCCAGGTGGGACTACGAAGGTCGTAACATGACTACCCACACACCAATAGGATCAACCACGATGGAGCTTTGCAAATTAATTGGCCAGGTCCTACTCCCCCATTCTGAGGACATGTGGTTGTACGGTGAGGCATAGCTCATTATAGGCATAGCAAGATGCGGCTCGTAGACCGGTCCTTAACTAGCTTGGGCGACCACCACATTCCCCTGGACCTCATCCCTACCCAGGATTGAGTCCATGCATAAGCATTGCACCAGCCAAGCCAACCAATTCACCCAAGACCAAATCCATTTTTCCATTTCTGTTTTTCTTTTCCAAAACCATTTGTAAAAAACCTCCATGACAACTCAATGTCATGGCTTTAAAACTCAGGATTCTTTGGTCTTTCAGTTGAAACACTTCCCAGACCAAATTTTGGTCTAGCAAGACTAAGCATACATTTTTCAAATGCCTCTGGTTCTCACTATTGCAAAAACCAGATTTTCATCTAAGGTGAAAATGGATGGGGTTCAATGTCGACAGTGGCCATACAATAGAAATTAGGCATAGCTACCAACTTAAAAACAGGTATTGAAATAACTTAGTGAAGTAAGCATGCATAAACCTTTGAAACAGAACATAGTAATTTGAAGTAATGGGTGCAACATGGTCAAGGGTGTAACTTGCCTCCTGCTTGAAAGCTTTACAGGTTACCTCCCTCACAAAGCTCAGGCTCACCAGCGACGTCGAGGTGTACACGGGAACAAAGCAAGGCAGACAAAGGCAACCAAGTAAGATCCAAAGAACTCCAAAAACGTACCAAATAGCAACGAACCGAGCAGGAGAACTAAGGAAGGGCCCTCAGGAGGAGGTCCAAGGTGCTGGCCGAAGAAGGTCCGATGGATTGGAGAAGAGGTCCCGAGAGCTGCTCGAGGGAGGTCTGGAGGCTTGAGGGAGGTCCAGAGAACAAGTTGTGGGAGCCAGAGAGCTAAAATGAGGGAAAGGCAAAGGAAGAGAGCTTGCCCAAGCTTATAAGGCTAGAGTTGCTGGGAGGTCCAAGGCACACGGGGTCAAGAGCAGGTGAGGAAAAGATGGGAGCCAGTACAAGAAGTGACAAAAAGATAGCACGGGTGCTGCAAAAAGGATGATAGCATTTAATGCAACACAATAGGTATTAAATGCGGGGAGACTCCCAAGCGCAAAGGACACGGTCAAAGGATAAAGAAGGAGTGTGACTGCCAAATAGGGCCAGTCAAAGCGTAAGGGGAGGTCCTGCGGAGACCTTAAGGAGGTCCCGTAGAGGTCAAGGGAGGTCCTCACCCACGGGGGAGGTCCAAGCACAGGACTGGAGGTCCAAAGACACAACAATGAGCAGGTCCTATGGACAGGAGGTCCACAAGACCTTCTCACGGGAGGTCCGAAGGTCAAGATCAAAAGCCATGGGGAGGTCCTGACGGTTAGATCTCCAAAACGAGATCCCAACGGTCAAGATTGAGAGCAAGGGGAGGTCATGACGGTCAGATCCTCAAGGGGGAGGTCTGTCGGGACCCAAAATTACAATTCTGGACCCTCTGTGTTTTATGCACTAGTCCAGGATCACGCTAGTGCACACAGTATCAACAAAGATGAGTATCGATCCACACAAGCGAATAATAACATAAACGAATAGTTTAATTAATAAATAATGGTTTGACCTTATGGTCGATTTTACAATTATTAAGCCTCGCAGGGCTAACAGGGAAATAAAGCAGCGGAAACAAAAACGGCAGCGGTGTCCCATCGATTCACCACAGGCAACCGACTGGGATCTAGACCCCACGATCAGGCACCTTCGATAAACTCCTCCTCGAATGCTGGTGAAGACTCCTCCTCTTCTGCTTGATTTATTTTAAAGCCTGTGTGAGTACACACTGTACTCGCAAGTCACACCACAGAAATACAGATATACATGCAAGCTTATTACAAGGGGATGGCATTTTGTGGTTCTTTTGCAGAAATGCAACAATTGCAGTTGAATACAATAATAGATTGAAAGCAGGTAAAACAATTAGACAGTAATAATAATTTTAACAGTTGATTTCACAAAGACACACACAGCCTAACAGATTATTCACATAGCCATATGATTTAGATCACACAGCTCCTTCCCACACGCTTTTAAAGATCTACCCTCGTGTGAAATCCTCGAGCATTGTCCATAACCGAGGACGCGGCTATTCAATAGATTGTTTACACTCTGCAAAGTTTGTACACTTAACCCACAAGATACAACCAAGGTTGCAAGCACTAATCGTAATAAAGCATTTCGAAACTTCATCTTAACATAGATGCTCCCGATGTGCTTATGTCATACCAAACCATACACAGTGTATGGTACAACACACACCGTTGGACACGGAAGCGGCGAACCGTCCCGCGATGCGACTACATGGTAGCACACACCTCCACCCTATTCACATAGCCTAACCTACCGCCTGAGCAACCAATGCCAAGAATTCATATCTTACTATGCTAGGCCCGTCCCATAACAGGCATGTGGTCGTACAGGAGGGCTCAGTTCAATGGCGCACAAAGTTCAGCCCTTAAATGACCGAGGCAAGACTTCCAAATTCTAACTATGGCACACAGATTAATTTGTCACACAGAGTCATATTTCCCATATCACATAGCCACCATGTCACACAGTTCCTTCCACTTGCCTCAGTCTAAACCTTTTTCCCACCCAGTTGAATTAAGTGCAACACATGCCACAAAGACACATAGTGCACACAGATTATTACAAAATTACATAATCACTTAGTCAAGTTAATAATTGCACTTTACATGAATAGGTGATTCGTGGCATGGCTAAGCAATCTAATTGCACTAACCAACCCACGTTGGTGCTATAATATTTACCAACTAAAATATCAACTAGGGTGACCAAGGATCAAGGCATAACAAGTTACACAAAGAAGGCATAACAGATTGGATTTAATAGCTAATCCCAAAAGCATTTAAATAATTACTTGAAATAAAATGCAATACTTTGAATTAAAATAATATTTGGAAAACTGGGATTCCAACATGGTCAAAGTATGACTTGCCTTGGAACAGGTCTAGGAATTGATCTTGGTCTTGATGTGTTCCTTCTTCTTCAAATCTTCCAGAAGTGTCGAATTCTACTCGCAAACAAAACAAACAAACAAAATAAATAAATAACAGAGGCAAAAAAACTCCAAAAAAATAAATAAAAATCTCCATTAAATAGATCTGGAATTTATAGGAATTTAGAAATTTGAATGGACTGATTTGGAGTTAGGATGCAAAAGTTATGAGGTTTGGAAGTTGGAATCTAAAGAAAACCTTAACATCAGAATTATATGAATTTCCCGAATTATTTCTCAACAGAAAAATCGAAATATTGCGCAAGCATGACATCAGCATGACGTCAGCCCTGGGAATTTCGGAAAAGATAAATAAAAAGAAAATCCTGACGTGTGGGACCCACACGTCAGTGACACGGCTCACGGTGGACCAAGCCCACCGAGCCTCTGGATCTGGATCGGTGCTGGCGTGGCGCACCCGCGCACGCGTGGCGCTGATGTGGCGCCACAAGGGACGACACGTACACACGGCGCTGAGGTGGCAAGTGACGTGGACGGCGGCAAGTGCGGCGACGCTCGGATCCCAACGGCACGGCGAACGGCGGCGTCTCACCGGCGACGGGGGGTACAGGGAGGTAGAGGGTGCGAAGGGGATCCTGGGGGTGGGCTCATGGGTGCTCGAGGACCACTGTGGCGACCGGCAGCGAGGTTGGAGCAGCGGAGATGCTTCGGGCTCGACGGCGTCGGCGCTAGAGAGCTCCTCCGACGAAACGAAGGTGTAACATCCCAACTGTATAAGCAGGTGTGTGTTTCAAATGTAAGAAAATGTGTAGAAATAAAAACTTTTTCTCACATTTTGAAACTCTTGAACTCCTCTAAAATTCTTAGCAAAAGATGTGGAGTTCAAAAACCTAAACCTCTTGTGGACTAAAGTCCGACCCTTATTCAACTTATCTCCAACCTGGTGCCCAAACCTTTGGAAATAATGTTCCTTGGTCCTAGAATTGCTGCGGGACCTCTCTGAAAAATATCATGAGTTATAAAACTTGTTTGATAATTTTTGGAGGTAAAACAAATCCTTGAACAGCCTTCATGAATTTCCTGAGAAAAATGCATTGCATAATAACCTCTGGAAATTTTATGTGAGGTTAATCTTAAGGTCAGCAAGCTCTAGTTAAAATTTCATAAATTTTGGAGTTGAATTGCTATCCCAAACAATTCCGCAAAATCTCAATTTTAAAAACTAAATTTAAAAGGGTGCATTTGTTCCTTGGGCTAGCCGCTGGCAAAGCCGGTTCAACCCAACCACCTCCTCGGCGCACTGCAGACCTCCTTCCGCTCTGTTGAGGTCGTGGCCGTTGGATCCAATCCAACCGCCACGACCTCCTCCTCAACCAACGCAGCCAGGTCCTCCCCACCTACATGAGGTCACGACCCTTGGATCAAAGATCCATGGTCATGACCTCCTCGCCATCAAACCACCTGCACCTCCCTTTTGCACTCCTTGAGGTCGTGTCCGTTGATTCAATCCAAAGGCCACGACCTCCTCTCGCAAACCGCCCCAAATGAGGTCCTCCCACCTTGGTGAGGTCATAGCCCTTGGATTAAGATCCAACACTCATGACCTCCCAGTGATTAAACCACTTAGACATCCCACCTTGTTGAGGTCGTGGCTTGGATCGAGATCCAACAAAGACACGACCTCCTCATGATATCAAGCGCACAAGACCTCCCCTGTCTCGTGTTGTGTACCATTGATTAAAATCCACGGTCACGACCTCCCCTCGCCTTGTGCGCATCGGACCTCCCAAGACGTGAGGTCGTGGCCGTTAGATGTAAATCTCACTACCATGACCTCTCTTGTGCGTTATGCAGCGCCTAAGACCTCCCCATCTGCTGTGTGCCCTTGGATTTAAATCCAAAGGCCATGACCTCCCCTCACTTCTCTAAGTCACGCTTGCTAAGTCCTCCCCTCCAGTCTCGAGCCCTTGGATGTAGATCCAAGGCTAGGACCTCCTAACCCTTATCCTTTGTGCATTTATGTTATGGAAATCGGAGGCCATGACCTCCCCGTCCAAGATCGTGTGGCTGGGACCTCCTCCCAGTCACTTAAAACGTAACGGTTCAAAAATAAAATCCGATGGCCAGGACCTCCCCATCCTCTCAATCCAACGGTGGGCTTGAGGACCTGTTCTTCTCCTAGCTTGGGCTCGCGTGCGAGCCATGGCAGAGGGGAAGGTCATCTCAAAGTCTTGTCCAACGGCTCTGCTCTGGGCGCATTAAATGCGTGTCAGCCCCCTTTCCGCCCACTTGGCCATGCTCTGACTACCTACTCTGTCCCCTCCATCTTGTCCAAGTCCAGGACCTCCCGTGGACCTCCCATGGGCTAAGCTCACCATGAGCTTAACCCGTGGTCCATGACCTCTTTTGCCCTAGCTATAAAACCTCCCCACTGTGGCCCTTGGCTTCTTTTACACACCTTTGAGCTTGGCCTTGCCTGTGCTTGGCTGAGCTTCTCCTCCACTAACCTCCCCTTTTGGCCGCCATTGTTGAAGACCTTGGAGCTCCTCGGTGGCCTTGTTCCAGTGGCTCTCCTCTTCACTTCCTTTCTTCAATTCTTGCCATTTTCCTCGGTAACCAAGTCCCTAACTTGTTTAGTTGGGCATTTCGCAGAGGTGGCCAGTGTGGAGCTTGGAGTTGGCCGTGAAGCTCCTTGTCTTCCCCAGCTCCGGTCATCACCTTCCTCGACCTCCTCAACACCTCTGGACCTCCAAGTAACTCTCCTGATAGTCCTTAGATGCTGGGCACACGCTTGAATGATGTTGCGGAGCTTTACTTCACATTTTGGTCGTTTGGCCGTGCTTGTCACCTTTGTCATCTCCGGCTCGCCGGCGTTCAAAGCCGTCGCCGCCGTCGAGAGTTGGCCCACTGTGTGCGTGACACTATTGCACACACAATGGTACCCTTGGTTGTTGCCGGCGAGGTCTGCATCGCCGGCATTGCCCATGTCTTTGCGGTGAGCATTTTTGTCGGAGCTGACCACCCCTCACGTGTCATTAGGACAAAGATTTGGGGCAGTAAATGCTCCCAATGATGGAGCATTTACTACTGTCTTAGCGCCTGGACCTCCTTGTGTCTCGCGTGCGGACCTCCTCGTTGTCCCGCGCAAGATAACTCAATGTCCGCTCAGCGCTTGCGCTGCAAGAAGCGCTTAAGGCGTTGGATCTGGGCCGTCCAAGACCTCCTCCGAGGAGATCTTGAACGTCCAGGACCTCCCCTTGCGCAATCGTGGCCGTCCAGACCTCCCCTGGAGGTCTGTGACATTTGGACCTCCGTGTAGGACCTCCCCGAGGTCATCTCAGCCGTTTCTGACCTCCCCGGGTTGATCTTGACCGTCAAGGTCCTCCCTCGGACGATCTGGACCATTAAGGTCCTCCCTTGGAAAATCTGGACCGTCCAGGACCTCCCCCGCGAGGTCTTGACGATGTAGATCTTCCTTGGGGAGATCTTGGTAGTTTAGATCTTCCTTTGGAAGATCTCAACCGCTGAGGACCTCCCTCGCTTGATCTGGGCCGTTCCGGTCCTCCCTCCCGTGTTGTGGTCTGTTGGATGCGACATCAACGGCCACGACCTCCCCTCTGCTTAGCGCGTGCGCGTTGCTGGGAGGACAAGGACCGTTGGATCCAAGATCCACGGCCCATGTCCTCTGGACCCTCGCGAGCGCGTGTGCGCATCATCAGCTGGGAGGTCTTGAGCCGTTAGATTCAAGATCTATGGCTCATGTCCTCCCCTGTCTTTGTGGTTTTAAGAAATTCCAGAGAACACTTATTTTGTGAACTGAAAAAGGTATAAACTTTAAAAATGCATAACTATTTCAATTTAAATCCAATTGAGGTGGTTCAAATTTCTGCAGCTCTGGTTTGAGCTGAGCTCTAATCTAAAAATGGTTGTGAGCTCAGTTCTATTCCAGAAAAGTGAATTGCAAATAGATTTCAAAACTAACTTTAAATGTTTCTTTAAAAATTCAATTAACTGGTAAAATGCATAAGTAAATCCCTGTAGATTATTTTTGAGTGAATCCAACTTTGTTGGCTTCCTCTATTAATGCACTAAATGTTAGAATAGGATTTAGGCATGTCACTATTTTCAAAAAGCTTTCTTGTGCATTTTAATTTTGTTCAAGTTCTTGTTTTTGAAAAATTATAGAGAATGCATAATAGCTCCAAATGAGGTGAACTCAATTGTGTTATTCATCTCATGAGGTGCTTGTTCTACTGTAAAAATCTCAGCTGCACCACCTCTCTAGAAAATGTTGCCTAATAATTAAATTAGTGAATAGTGGTAGTTTGGTATTTTTAGGGCTGAGCAGATTTGTTTTGCTCATAACTTTTGCATTGAGAATCCAAATCCATTGGTTCTTGTTGCTAAATTCCCTAAAAAATCATCCTCTTACTGCTGTAGAAATTTCAGAGCATTTGGAGTTTTTTTGCTGTGCTGTCTTTGTGGTTTTCGTCGTTCTTATCGTTTCTTTTCGCCTTTTCGTTAGGTGCCGACGAGTACTTTGATCCCGTGAGTGATCCTCAGCAATATATTGAGCAAAATCAGCAAGGCAAGCAGTTTGATCATATCTCATTATTGTCCCATTACTTTAAAGTTTAATACTTTGTTTCACTTATATGTATGCAAGCTACTTTGTGTTAAAATATCGTTAGTAATCCTCTAGATGCATATTCTGTAGGTAAATGTTCATTCTCTACTACTAAGCCTAGGACTATCTTGCTGCGATTTAGAGTTCGATGGATGGACTCTTATCGCTTAGTAGTTTACGTTGATAATGCTTAGAAATGCTTAGATAACGGTAGAAATGGGCGGTTGTCGACATTATGTCGATGACCTTGATCACACTAAAATCTTTATTCCATTTTGTCCATCTTGTATTTTGTTACCTTGTAAACAAATAAAACAAAACTGTTATTGACTTGGGCACAATGGATGTTGGTGTGATATGTTGGGTGTGAATGGAATGGTGCCTAGGTCCCCAAGGACCGAGTTACTTGTGTCACTAAGCCAAGCACTCTTGCGTGCTAATCACACGAGGGGGATATGGGACCTCTCTTGACTAAGTACTTTGGGAGGTGTTAATTATGAGCTGGTCGGTGGGTGTGCTTTAAATGTGTTGTGTGTGGTGTGGGAGGGGAGCATTAGCAGACCGGTTAGGCTGCCTAGTGTGTCCTTATCCCTGTGGGTTGCGGCTCTTAATTAGCATCATCCA
Organism: Phyllostachys edulis; assembly: GCA_036346405.1. NCBI lineage: Eukaryota > Viridiplantae > Streptophyta > Magnoliopsida > Poales > Poaceae > Phyllostachys > Phyllostachys edulis. Next base: position 72,359,083 of record CM070562.1, read on the forward strand.
TTGGAAATGTCTCAGAGGACTTAGCCGTGCCAAGCATACCAAAGGAAGTGTGCTAAATCATGTGGCGAAAAGGCGGTCTGATGTGTGGGTACATTGGTACACCTCTGCAGGGTTAAAACTATTCGAATAGCCTCGTCCTAGGTTATGGACATGCTTGGTAAGGTCGTGCAAGAACTAGACTACAACATTTAAATTAAAACTTGATGGGTTGGTATGAATGGATGTTCATACTATTGCGGTGGCTATTGGGTTAGTCACTTCCAGGATTGCTGTTGTCATCTATCATTTTTGTTGCTTGTCTCGTTGTTTCTTGCAAATGAAAAATGAATTGCCAAATTGCTTTGGAATCTATTTAAATATTGCAAATGAAAACTTGCTTTATGCTAAAATAAGTCCAAAGCCTCATCCACCCAAATAAAGCTTGCATGTAATTACACTATAGTTCTGTTATACTACACGTCAGTCTTGTGAGTACATTTTTGTACTCATTTGCTTTGCTTAATAACTTTGTTGCAGAGGAGGTAGAGCCTAAAAAGCTTTACTTTTGTGAGATGTGCATGGGCTGGGAATCGAGCTAGACGTCTTGGTCGGTTGCCTTGTGGGCTAAAGGCAAACCTTGTGGCTCCCTTTTGTTTATCGCCATCTTATGGCATGTTGCTTCCGCTGTGTTACCTTTATTGTTGTATTTGGCCGGTCGGCCCCTTTTGTAATAACTCTATATTATGTATGTCTTTTATTCTAGTCGTGCTTTGGTTCTAAGTCTTGAATGGAATTGATGCATGATTTTGTAAAGGGGTGTGTATACTGCATTCTGGGAAGTATACATATCTCGAAGACACAGATTATTATGTTTGTGATGCTAGGGTCAATGGATGACTAAGTATTACAAGCTTAATAAACCGGGGTCCTTTCAAAGTTGGTATCAGAGCCATACTGACCATAGAAACCCTAGCTTGGTCATCCTTAGGATATTTTGAAAAACTTATTTTCAAATATCAAATGGTTTATGAAAGCTTAAGTAATTCTCAAGTTTTACTCCTTGCCTATCTTAGCTTTCTTCTCTCATCTTACTCTAACTTGAGTTTTAAAAATTGTTTACCTCTCCTTCCTTCAAAGATAGTTGTTATCGTTTAACTGGTTTTTGGGGGAACTTATGAGAGTTCTAAAATTGAAGTCTTGGCTGTCTTTTGGTGAAGAATGGAAGCATTTGGAGCTGGAATTCAAATCTGGAATTTTAGGACAGCAAGCAAGCATTTTAGGGCAGCAAGCTCAAGCTAGTGATTAAGGTAGAAAATGAGAGGTTTATTCAACTAAAACTTGTGGGAATAAAAGGGTAAGAGGTGATACTAGTTAGCTAAGTATCTAACACGTATTTCGCTGGTTTAACCTTGCTTTTGAGTAGAATTAGAGCCAAAATAGCTTGCTGAAATTTTATCTTCTCAACCATTTACTCGTTCATTCAATACGGGATGATTGTATAGAGAAGTTGAGCTTATTTTCTAAAGTTTCCTTGCTGTTTTTAGAGTCTTTTAGGAGCTTTTAAAGTTTAATTACTTGCTGTTTTGGCTTTCATTTAGGGTGATATTCCATTCCCCTAGTCGTTAGTCCCGCTTTCTTTAGCTTCTAATTGTGGGTTTTTGGGTTGCTAACCTCTTTCTCCTCTCAACAGGATGGTGGGTCAGATCTCGAGTGGCTAAGGTCAGCGGTGGTCCGGACGAGGAGCTTCTCCTCCTCCCACCATGGCCGAGGTTCTTCTTCGATAGAGCGCAACTGCGGATGACAGAGAGTGCTATTGGATGTCATCACAAGCAACACCTCAAATTTCTTACCGGTGCCTCAGATCCGCAAGGGAATGCCCATCGGCCTCGTGGGGCCTCGTGAGTTTCTTCGACTCACCCCCACCTTTTCAGTGTCCGAGGACCCGCTCGATGAGCATTTATCGGGCTTGTTGTTGAGCGGAAGCTCAAGATCGCACAGCTGCCGGGGAGCACAAGAAGGCGTTGTTTGCATCGCACCACCGGAGGGTGCACTTTGTCATGGTGGGAGAGCTTTCGCCATGCAGCCCGCAGATCACACTGCACACCGGGAGGAGTTTCAGACGCCTTCCGTCGATCTCATATCCTCGCCGCTTGATGAACATCAAGAAGCAGGAGTTTCTCGCCTCAAGCAGGGCGAGCTCGGTTAGGAGTATGTGTACGAGTTCAACCATCTAGCTAGTTATGCTCCCGAGGATGTGGCCACCGATATGGCCAAGCAAGCAAAGTTCGGGGTGGCTTGTCCGAGGAGTCAAGGACAAGCTATCCATCCTCGACTTCCCCGATTTCCGGACCTTGTCGACAAGGCCATCGTCATGAGCACTCGGCAGGAGCTTATGGATTCCCGCAAGCGTAAGTGGGAGTCCTACAAGTCGCCCAGACCGCCTTCTTCCCCTCACTCAGGGTACTCTCAGGGTCTCGTGCTCAGCTTCAAGACTTCGAGGTTGCCAAGACTCTACCTCGCCCTTCGCAGCCATGCCCCACCACGCACTGCGAGCCAGCCAGGTGGCCCTGCAACCCGCTGCCGGTCACTTGTTTCTCCCAAACTGTAGGGCATTATGCTAACCAATGCCCTAAGAAGATCGAGCAGCCCCTCGTCCTAATGGAGGACGCGGGCAAGGTGGTGGATCTTCTCGTGATCAAGATTGTCCCGTAGCCCAAAGGCGTGGGCGGCGGCACAGAACGCCATCTCACCGAGGAGGCATGTGAGGCGCCGACGTCGTGTTTGGTACGCTTCTTGTAAACTCTTATCCTGCTACTATTTTGTTTGATTCAGGAGCATCTCATTCTTTTGTATCTCAGTCTTTTGCTGCTGTTAGTGACCTTCTTTTTGCTCCTCTGTTGGTCCCGTTGCTCATTCGCTCTCCCAGTTCGGAGATGAGAGCTGAGTTGGAGTGCAGGGATGTTCCTATCGAGATTGAGGGAGTAAGATTTGTGGCAAATCTTATTCTCCTCAATGCAGCGAGCTTAGATGTGATTCTTGGCATGGATTGGTTGTCTCAGCACATGGGGCAAATCGACAGTGCCGAAGCTCATCTATCTCACAAGTCCATCCGGCGAAAGGTGTTCGCCACCAAAGCCGCCAGCCCTCATCTCTTCGCACTTGAAGCAAAGCCAGCTCGATATTCGTGAAGTCCCAACGGTATGTGACTTCATGGATGTATTTCCCGAGGATCTTCCCGGATGCCGCCTGCTCAGGATCTCGAGTTCGCCATCGAGTTGGCTCGAAGATCGCCCGATTTCAAGAGGCCTTATCGGATGCCACCGAATGAGTTGGTGGAGTTGAAGAAGCAACTTAATGAGCTTCAAGAGAAGGGTTTCATTCGCCTAGCTCATCTCCGTGGGGTTGTCCGCGATCTTCGTTAAGAAGAAGGATTCGCATTTTGCGATATGTCGGCCGATTATCGCTCGCTTAACGGCGACGGTCAAGAACAAGTATCCTTTGCCCCGCATCGATGATCTCTTCGATCGTTATCCGGAGCCCGTGTTTCTCCAAGATTGATTTGAGAGTGGGATATCATCAAGTTCAGATCCCACCGAGGATATTCCCAAGACGGCTTTCTACTCGTTATGGCTTGTATGAGTACACATCATATCTTCGGTTTGACCAATGCTCCTCGCCTTGTTCATGAACCTCATGAATTCGGTGTTCATGGAGTATTTGGATAAGTTCGCTGTGGTCTTCATCGATGATATTCTTATCTATTCCAAGAACGATGAGGAACACGCCGAGCATCCGGCTTGTGTTGGGCAAGCCGCTTGAGCACCACCAGATGCGAAGTTCAAGTCGCGATTCTCGTTGAAGGAAGTGGCCTTCTTGGGCCATGTGCTTTCACCGTGGCGTGGCTGTTGATCCTAAAAGGTCAGCGATGTGCTATCCTCGAGTCACTTCGCTCGAGAACCGATGTGCGGAGTTTTCTTAGTTTAGCGGATATTATCGCCGCTTATCGAGAACTTCTCCAAGATCGCGGGCCGATGACGGAGTTGCTCAAGAAGGACAAGAAGTTCGTGTGGTCCGCTAAGTGTGAGGAAAGTTTCCAAATACTCAAAAAGCGCTTTGACCACCGCCTCGTTCTCGCTCTTCCCGATATCCATCTGAGCTTCGATATCTTTGCGATGCTTCTTGTCGAGGCCTCGCCAGTCCTTATGCAGAGGGCAAGGTAGTGGCCTATGCATCAAGGCAATTGAGACCTCATGAACTCAACTGTCCTACCCATGACTTGGAGCTAGCGGCCGTGATTCATGCACTTAAGATTTGGCGGCATTACCTAATCAGTAATCGCTAGAAGTGTATTCGATCACAAAAGCTTGAAGTATTTGTTCACCCAAACCAGATCTGAACCTCGTGCAAAGGAGATGGTTGGAATTGATCAAAGACTATGATGTGGGTATTCACTACCATCCGGGCAAGGCTAATATCGTTGCCGATGCGCTTAGTCGTAAAGCGCATTGTAATGCCTTGTCGCTCAAGGAGCTTCAACCCACCCTTGTTGAGGAGTTTCAGCGTCTCAACTTGGGGTTGGTTGAGCATGGGTCCCTCGCTACCTTGGTTGTGCAACCAACCTTGGTGGATCATGTCAAGGCCGCTCAGCAATCGGATCCTGGTATGAACAAAATCAAGGAAAATGTCAAGAACGGAATAGCCAAGTGCTTCTCTGAGGATGAGCATGGTGTTGTGAGGTTCGGGCAGCGCCTTGTGGTTCCAAAGGACATGGAGTTGCGGAATTTGGGCCGGGAATGGGCCTCGCGCACGGAAAAGGATGATGGGCCGAAGAGATTCGGCCTGAACACTATTGGGAGATTTAAATAGCTTTTTCTTTTTAAGAAATTACCAGAAATTCCAAATGGCAATAGAAATTAGCAAATGAAATTGGAAAAATTCTAGAAAATTCTAGAAAATATATCCAAGCACATAGAATCCAAATAAAATAGTTTTGACTATGGTTCATGTTGACTTTAGTCATATTAAATTGTTTTGTTACTCAAAGTCCAATATTAAGCTTTTAAATTAAATTCAAATAAATCCAAATGGTGAATTTTCTCTCTACTAACTATTCAAAGGATTTTTAAAGCTCAGAAAATTGGGATGTTACAAGGTCTGAATGGTTAAGATCTCCAAAGGGGAGGCCTTAACGGTCAGATCTAACAAAGCGGAGGTCTGGACGGTTAACATCTCTAAAGGGGAGGTCTTAACGGTCAGATCTAACAAAGGGGAGGTCTGGACGGTTAAGATCTCCAAACGGGAGGTCTTAACGGTCAGATCTAACAAAGGGGAGGTCTGGGCGGTTAAGATCTCCAAAGGGGAGGTCTTAACGGCCAGATCTAACAAGGGGAGGTCTGGGCGGTTAACATCTCCAAAGGGGAGGTCTTAACGGTCAGATCTATCAAAGGGAAGGTCTGGGCGGTTAAGATCTCCAAAGGGGAGGTCTTAACGGCCAGATCTAACAAGGGGATGTCTGGGCGGTTAAGATCTCCAAAGGGGAGGTCTTAACGGTCAGATCTAGCAAATGGGAGGTCTGGGTGGTTAAGATCTCCAAAGGGGAGGTCTTAACGGTCAGATCTAACAAAGGGGAGGTCTGGGCGGTTAAGATCTCCAAAAGGGAGGTCTTAACGGCGAGATCTAACAAGGGAAGGTCTAGGCAGTTAATATCTCCAAAGGGGAGGTCTTAACGGTCAGATCTAGCAAAGGGAAGGTCTGGATGGTTAAGATCTCCAAAGGGGAGCTCTTAACGGTCAGATCTAACAAAGGGGAGGTCTAGGCGGTTAATATCTCCAAAGGGGAGGTCTTAACGGTCAGATCTAGCAAAGAGGAGGTCTGGACGGTTAAGATCTCCAAAGGGGAGGTCTTAACGGTCAGATCTAACAAAGGGGAGGTCTGGACAGTTAAGATCTCCAAAGGGGAGGTCTTAACGGCCAGATCTAACATGGAGGGGGTGAGCGATAGCGAGATAAGAAGCGGGAGCCATTGGATTGCAATCGAACGGACCAAAGTGATTAGGCCGTTCGGACCTTCCAGAGCTAACGCTAGATCTCAGCCCTTGAACTGGATCGGATGGTCCAAAATGGTTGGAACGTTCGGACCGGCCGAACGCCTCTACAGATCGGACGGTCCAGCACAGATCTGAGGGCTCAGAGAGGGTGGGATGTTCAGACCATCCGAACGTCTCAACAAGATCAAACCGTCCAACTCAAATCGAATGGTACACAAGCGATAGAGGTTTGGATCAAGCGGAAGGCTCAAACGGACACGAGGGAGGTCCAAGTGAACGTAGGGGAGGTCCTAGAGGATATGGAGAGGTCCTGAAGGACACGGGAAGGTCCAAATAAGTGAGGAGGAGACTTAGACCTGGGGAGGTCTAAGCTAGAGGAGCATTGAAGAGGGAAGGTCTAGTCCAGGGGAGGTCCAAGCACATGAGAGGCCTAGGCCTAAGGAGGTCTGGACCAGAGAAGGACAAAACAAAGGAGGTATGGACCCTTGGATCCAAAAGAAGGAGAGGTCTGGACCATCAGATCCAGACGAAGGGTGGCCTGGACAGAGAAGTTTCAAGGGGAGAGGGATCCAATGGAGGAGATCCACAGAAAGCGGTCCAAATGAGGTCTTGACAGTCAGGATAAACTCAAAGGTGATCCCGATTGTCAAGAGGAGATCAAGGAGATCTCGACGGTCAAGACCAACACGGGAAAGGTCTCAACGGTCAAGATGAAGCCAAAGGAGGTCCTTACGGACCCGGGGAGGTCCAAATGAGGTTCAGATGGCCACGGAGAGGTCCAAAGAACTGAGAAGGATTGAAGTGAACCCAAAAGGGGTTCCAATGAACCTAAAGAGGTTCAAATAGCAAGGAATGGAAGGAGGTTAAACGAGAAAGAGATTTAGAGGGTGAGGATTCACTTCGAGGTAGAATTTCAAATATCAAGGATGGTTGAAACACAAACCTGAGTTGGAACACCTCAGGGTGGTTGTGACCCAAACAAAAAGGGAAGGGTCAAAACCACAGAGATGGTCTAGTCACTAGAGGAGGACTAGCTACAAGGGAAATCTAAACTTCAAAGGAGGTCTAAATTTATAAAGATGGGTCTAAACCTCACGAAAGGTCTAAACTACAACAGGGAAGTCCTGATCAAAAGGGTGATCTGGACCCGAAGGGTAATCTTTACAACAGATCACGAAGATGAACATTAGAGTGGTCAGAGTCAAGGGGAGATCTCAACAGAGAGGGATTTCCAAAGAAAAGGGGAGATCCGAATGGACAAGAAGAAGAACAACACCAGAGGCCAACAGAAGGGGAGCTCTGGACATAAAAGACGGTCCAAACAGGATGGAGGAAAGGAGATCCTACCAAGAAAAGGAGAGATAGCTCCAAAGAGCTCGAGTAAAACCCAAAAGAACCAAATTTTGGATTAGTTGAAGTTTAGCTTAGTCACTTTAAACACTTCAATTTCTAAAAATATCAGGTTAAGCTTTGAATTCTCATCAAAACAAAATGGTTCTTTTTATTTTAAAAGTTTTCAAAAAGGCTCAGAAAACCAGGGTATTACATATGCTTTGTGAGAGGACTCTTCACATAACCCATCTGCACTTGTGCAACACAAGCTGCATTATCTTTGTTGGTGTTTTAGGACCGAACTTACGTAAAGATTGTTTGATTCGGGGGTTCCTCTAGGCTCAAAATCACACAGAGATGGAGACACAGGGATTTTTATACAGGTTCGGGCCTTCGCCTGGGAGAATAACAACCCTACTCCTGTGTGTATGTATTGAGTATGCTGGATTACAAGATGGAATCGAAGACTAGAGTATTGTGCTTCTAATCTTCTCTGGGCCGCCCCTTTGCCCTGATGATCCTTGCCTTTTATACCGTCTCCAGGGTGCGCCGTTGGATCTTCAGTATAAAGGTTACATTAACGCACCAGATCGTGGAGCTGTTATCGGAGGTTATTACGGGGGTTGTAATGTCCCCACGTCGCCAGGCAATTATCATCATAACAAGGAGTTAAATCGTGTTGTTATTCCAGGGAATAATAGTGTAATTGATTGCTCATATCCTTGGATACAGTACATAAGATTCCCTAATCGACTAGGCCCACATGTCTATGAGTCTTGTCGACTAAGGACTGGTCGTAGAAGGACTTACGACCAGGCGGTGGTCGTAGGAGAGCCTACGATCACAGATCGATCATAGTAGAGCTTACGATCACGGGATAGTCGTAGAAGGGCTTGCGACTATGGGGTAGTCGTAGGAAAACTCACGACTACAGGGTGGTCGTAGGAGAACTTACGACCTCTAGCTTCTCCTTTATGAATATCAAGGAGTATAGTCAAGAGTTATATGACGTCATTATTATCCATAATATGAATTATAGATAAATGTTTAAATGAGGATTGTTATATCCTCGTCATCTAGCCCCCCAGCTTAAGAGAAAATAACTTACTTGAAGAAGGAGCAGTAGATGGTCTTACGACCAGTAGATGGTCATAGAGAGGTGGTCGAAGGAAAGACTCTTCGACTAGTGTTTCATTTGACTAGAAATTTACTTGGTCAAGAAAGTTGTGGAATAACCTTGTGACTTTCAAGGTGGTCGTAGGAGATCTAACGATCACCGAATGGTCATAGTACTGTGGTTGGAAGTATATTCTTTCCAATCGCTGTTGCTTTTGACCAGAAAAAGACTTGGTCAAGAAGGTAATTTCGCTTGAGGTGAAAAAACAGACCTGACTTCCTCGAGCAAACAAATTAAAGAATCTCAATCGACTCCCTTACTTTTGTCTGTTGGAGTAGTTCCCGAAATGTTGGCAACCGTTGGGTAGCCACGTCTTTTCAACTTCGGGCGTGGGGTTATAAATTTTCACCGTGGGTAAGGAAAAAGTCTTTTACCTTCCCCCAAATTGCTCTCGTTGTTCAAGCTTTCGAGTTCTCCGCCGCTGACCAAATCAAGCCTTCTTCTCCAATCTCTCCACATCCAAATCTTTGACTTTTGGGAGAAATGGTTGGAGCCGCTTCCCAGTGGGCTGAATTGGAGATGGACGCGGCCAAAATCCAAGCTTTGGTCGACTCCGAGAAGATCCCGAAGGTAGAATTTGTGAGATGGATTGAGGCTGCCGAGTAGCACTAGCCGTCGGAGGAGATGGGGCAGATCCCTGTCTTCCAGGCATTCTGTGAGTATGGTCTTCGATTACCCGCTCTTCCTTTTCTCACATTAGTACTCAAATACTTCCAAGTGGAGTTGGTGAACCTTGTTCCCAACTCTACCACAATGTTGGGGATATTCATGTACCTATGTGAGGCCTACCTGGGGATTCCGACTGATCTGGAGTTGTTCCGGTACTACTACAGAGTGACCCGACTAGGCGGAATTGCCGGTAGTTGTAGTCTGAAGCTCCACGACAGGAAGTCGAAGGAGTATATTCAGATGTTTACCCGGTCGTCGTGGCCGGGGTGGAAGAAGAGGTGGTTCTATTGGTAGATCACCAATGAGGACAGCCTCTCCTTTGCCGGGAAGCCTGCTGAGAAGGTTCCCGCTTGGGATTCGATTCCCAAGGATCTCGGTTGGATCGCCCCTTTCATTCGAGCTATTGCAGGCTTGAAGAAAGAGGGGCTTACTGGATGGCACGTGGTGAAGGATTTCATCATGCACCGCATCAGCCCTCTGAAGAAGAGGGCTCATCAGATGTGGAGGTACTCGGGCCCAACGGACTCGACGAGGGACTACGCAGAGGGTAAGTAAACCTTGAGCTTTAGCCTTCTTTCTGTTAATTTTAATTTAGGCTTTACTGAAAGTTTTCTTAACCCTGCAGACCTCTCACAAGAGGAGATTGACTCTCAGGTCAAGCTTATCTGTGAGAAGCCCCAGCCCATGTTGTGGCGCCTCCAATCTTGGCTGACTTGTCTCCAGAGGACAAGTTGGAGCGCCTAAAGGTAATCTAGAGTTGATTTCGTCTTTAGGACTTTGTAGTCATAGAAGGACTTATGACTGGGTACTGATCGTAGGAAGACTTACGATCAGGTTTTGGTTGTAGAAGAACTTAAGACCAGGGGGTTGTCGTAGAAAAAGCTTATGACATGGTAAATAGTCACAGAAGAACTTACAACCACTTCATAATACTTCTCTACCTGATTTCTGCAGAAAGTAGGCATGAAGAACCATCAGGATGACGAAGAAGTCGAACTGATGGTCGTCGGTGAGGCCATAGAGCAGTTTGTTTCTCCTCCGGCCAAGAGACGTCAACTCGTGAAAGTCACGGACAAGGGATGCTCAAGTTCGAGCCCTGCTGTTGAGCAAGCAGATGCTCCTTAGACCAGGAGGAGGAAGCTCGCGCAAGCTATTGATAAGGGCGGTGCAAGCTCGAGCTCCGCTACTCCGTCTGCACCTTTGGCTAATCTTGCCACGGAAATAATTGCTGCAGAGGAAGCAATCGCGACAGGAATAGCTAAAGTATTCAAACCCAAAGCCCCCAAGACCAAGGTACCCTTCTATTATGATAATAAAACCTTCGTAGTTTCTGCCTCTCGCGGTTTTATCAAGCGATTAGAAAAGGAGAACTGGAAGAGTTTAATGTCTTTTGTGAAGGAGATCTAGCCAAAGAAGGCCTATGGTCGAGGACAAGGTCACCATTGTTGAGGTGGTCGAGACTGGTCTCGGCCATCCGGAGAGCCAAGAGGCTCAAAGAGCGATGGCGCTCGATCAAGACCCATGACCAGACGTGGCTGCGATTGTTCCTCAACTTGAGTCTCGACCAGATGTGGTTGAGGAAAAGTCGAAGAAACCTTCCTTAAGGAGGGTTTTTCCCAAACTTAAGATCAAGTCTGACACCAGAGTGTACGTGAAAGAAACAAAAGCGTAAGAACAACATTTACCTTTTGCTTTTTACTACCTGATAGTGCTTTCCTTTTTATGATCTCAGCTTGGCTCCTCTCATCATCAAGGACATTCCTGTCAAGGAATCTACTATAGTTTCTTCGATAAGCGAGGGAATAGTAGTGGCGGTGGTCAAAGGATCGTCCACCGTTTGAGTGACTGAAGATGCCGTTGCAACTAGCTTGGCTACGACTATTGGAGCGGTCGTAGGGCCAGAAGCGGCTACGATCACAGGAGTGGTCGTAGAAATAGAAGCTATGACCATCGGGGCCGAGAAACAGGGTAAAACGTGGCGGCGAGACATCCGCCATGGGGGTGAAACATCTATTCACCATACTGGAAGGAAGTTGTCATGATGATCCTCCCACCTTCCAAGGCCAAGCTCTCGGTGCCGCTACCCCAAGGAGAAGAAGAGTTCGAGCTTTTGACCACACCTTCGGTTCTTCGCCTCTGCCACCGCTAGGGCTCCGTGCGCTCAGATCTCGTGATCGCTTCCTCACCCTAAGGATATTCCCAACAGAGGGATGTTTTCGATGATGAACGCCTCGAAGGGTATGGTGGAACCGAGTCGATGAGATTGATGAACTGAGGACCCCACGAGTGTGGTGTCTTCGCTTGTTTCTGACAAACCATGAATGTAAGTACACAAATTTGGTATTTACATCTATGCCTTTTCACACTTCTCATTACCTTTCTTTGTGCGAGAACACATTGGAGCAAATTGTCACTATTCTTTGAATATAACGAGCAACTTGTCTAACTACGACAAGACAAAGCGCTACTCTGCTGCGTGAGAGGTGGTAAGTAATCTTTTAGAGCATTTTATGTTTCGACCACTTACACAACACTTGCGGGGTTTGTCGTAGAAGATCTTACAGCTAGATACTGGTCGTAGGAGGACTTACGACTAGGGTATTATCGTAGAAAAACTTACGACAAGGACTTGGTCATAGAAGAACTTACGACCATGTTCTTTGATGATGTCTACTCTTTCCCTTTGCGGGTTTAAGAGTGACTAGAAGACCTTAGCTGATTCTCTCGACTTTGAGAGAGCCAAGAAGAAAAGGCTAAGTGAGGAGATTGAAAACCTCCGGAAGAAGCTTCAAGAGGCAAACTCTACAAACCAAAAGTTGCAGGGACGACTAAGCGGTAAGTGCTGAACTTAAGACCGCCTTCGACCTCTTTTTCTTTTTCTGAATCTCATTCTCTTTCAGACAAAGACCAAGAGGTTCAGACGTGGGAGCAATGTTACCTTAAGGACACTACCGCCCACACTGAAGAAGTCAAGAAGTTAGATTCTCAACTCGTTAGTAAGCAAATCTTTACCTGTAATCGGTTGTGTTTTCCTCTCGAGGTCATTTTATTTGACTGGTCTTATTCTTTTCAGAACAAGTAGTACAAGTAAAACGACTTCGCGAGGCTTCGACTCACAATCAGGAGGAAATGAAGGCTTTGAAGATCAATCTTCAAGACAATATTTCACTCCTGAACAATGTACTCGGTGGGCTTCATGCTGAGGGGATTACTCCTCGTGACGACACGTTGTTTGCCCACTTGAGTGCCATTGGCGAACAAGTCGAAACTTTGCAAGAGTTGGTGACTACTCTGAGGGCTAACCAATTCAACTCGATAAAGGATGCGATCCAAGAGGGAATAAGATTTGTCTTAGCAAAACTTAAATCTCATGATCCCACCCTTAATCTGTAGCCTGTCGTAAACGACTTCGCCTGCCCTGAACGAGAGGCAGAGCAATTAATAGCGACAATGTAGCTGATCGCCGAGATGGTCACGGAGGGTATGCAAATTAGTTCTCCTCCGCCAGAGTAGTCTGTACCAGAGTCCTGTAAAGACAAATTTTTGTTGATGTTGATATATAATCCTTCCTTCTTCCTGAAAATCATCTTGTCGAGTAGTTAGTAACTCATAAGATAATGAATGGAAAAGAGCAAGACTAAGAATTGAAGTCAAGTTAATAACTTTATCCTAGCCCCCGACTATTTTCTTGGTTTATTTAGATAAACCAAGTAAATAGTGTTAAATGGGTTTTCTGAAAAAGATAGGGGTTTAGCTAACTTGTAGTTTTTCGATCACGATAATCTTGCACTGGTCGAAAGAGTAGAAACGAGTTGACACTAGGAAGTTCCTTCTAGTGGGCAGGACCACGTGTAGAGAGGAAAGGCTTCGACTAGGTGATGTTACCATCTCTGACCAGATTAATCAAATCAAGAGCGGTCAACTTGAGTTAGATAAACGTCTGGAGTTCCTTTAAAAAAATTTGTCCAACTTATCTCAATGCACTCAGTATATTCGCTCTGGTAGCAAGAGTTAGAAACAGAAAGACGCTAGGAAGTTCCTTCTAGTGGGCAGGACCACGTGCAGAGAGGAAAGTCTTCGACTCGGTGTTGCAACTTTCTCCGACCAGTTAAAACAAACCGAGTTTATCGAGAGTAGTTGAGCAAATTTGAAAAGTGTACTCGGCTTAATTTATTTTTGAAAAAAAAATATGGATGAAGAAATAAACTAAGGTACTAAGAGTTGGCTTGACATTACTTTGACCATGTTTTGAACCCAAGCTCTTTGTGTTGGTAGCAAAAAGGGAGGAACGAGTCGACTCCAGGAAGTTCCTTCTAGTGGGCGGGACCACATGCAGAGAGAAAACGCTTCGACTAGGTGATGTTACCATCCTTTCGACCAGTGTAAAGATGAACTGAGTAATGGTCGTAGGATGTCTTACAACCAGTGTATTGTCGTGGAAAAGCTCATGACTAGGAACTGGTCAAGGGCAGACCTTTGACCAGGGTATGGTTGAAAGAATTGTCAAAGCGCTACTCAAAGTAAGACAATAAAGATAGAAAGAACCTGATGCTTTATTGAGTGGTTGGTCATTTACACGTAGAATTTGCGTAACTGGTTGATATTCCAAGAATTAGAAAGAACCCGACCGTCTTCCATTGCCAGTCGTACCGAACCTAGACGCATAACTTCGACCAATGTGTAAGGACCTTCCCATTTAGGGGAAAGTTTGTTCCGATTAGACTAGGATTGAATCTTCCTTAATACCAAGTCACCTACAGCAAGGTTGTGAGGTTGCACCTTACGATCATAGTATTTCTTGCAGGCTTGTTGGTAGACCCCGAATGCAGTTAAGGCTCGATTTCTCTTCTCTTCGAGTAGGTTAATGTCATCCACTCGAAGTTGTTCTTGGGTTGAGTCATTGAAACTCTCGACCCTTGTAGACCTGATCTTTAGTTCTGGCGGAAGCATGGCTTTGGCACCAAAGACTAAAAAAAGTGTTTCACCTGTTGCCCGACTAGCGGTCATGCGAACTGCCCATAATACTGAGGGTAATTCTTGTACCCAAGCCCCCGAGTGCTTAACAAGCTGGTCGAAGACTCGAGTTTTAATTCCCTGCATTATTTGGCCATTCGCTCGTTCGACTGTCCCATTGCTTTGGGGATGGGTGACAGAGGCGTAACAGAGCTTGGTACCCAACTCGTCGCAAAATTCCTAAAATTTTGCACTCGAAAATTATTTACCATTATCTGTGATTATTCGACAGGGACTCCAAATCAAGTAATCACGCTTCTCATCATGAACCGTTTTGCGGCTTCCGATGTTATCCCAGTCACAGATTCGGCTTCGATCTATTTTGTGAACATATCAATAGCCACAAAAAGGAACTCGAGGCCCCCTGGAGCCCTTGGGAATGGTCCTAGGATATCGAGACCCCAGGTCGCAAAAGGTCAAGATAGAGGGATTGTTTGTAATGCCTGAACTGGTTGGTGTATTTGCCTGTTGTGAAACTGGCATTGTACACATTTCTTAACCAACTCTTTGGCATCATAGAGAGCTGTTGGCCGGTAAAATCCTTGTCAAAAGGCTTTTTCGACCAACATTCTGTAGGAAGCATGAATTCCACAGATGCCCCCATGTATATCATGAAGGAGGTTTAGTCCTTCTCTCTGTGGTATGCATCGCATGAGTACCCCTTGAGTGCCTCGTTTATAGAGGACTCCTTCGACCAAAGTATACATTTTGGCCTTTCGGGATAAACGATCTGCTTCGAGATCGTCATCGGGTACGGAACCTGTCTGAAGATACTTGTAGATGGGATCCATCCAAGTATCCTCGTATTCTAGAGAGGTTGTCTCAATAGGAAATGTCTCTGGTGTTTCCACTAGAGACGGCTTCTGGAGTTGCTCCAAGAAGACTCCTTTTGGTACTTGTGATTAGGAAGAAGCTATCCGAGCAAGCTAGTCTGCGAGGAAATTATCCTTTCGAGGGATGAATTGTACCTCGAAATCAAAAAAATGCTTTTCAAGCTTTCGAACCTCCGATAAGTACCGAGACATGGTCGGATTAGAGCACTGGTACTCTTTTCCAACCTGATTTATGACTAGTTGAGAGTCTCCTCTCACGAGTAGTTGTCGAATCGTGAGCGCTTTCACAGCTCGTATGTCGACTAGTAAACCTTCGTACTCTGCCACATTGTTAGTGACCTGAAAGTTTAACTATATGGCATACTTTAAGGTCTCTCCGTTAGGAGATTCCAGGATCACCCCAGCCCCCGAGCCACTTAAAGTAAGTGACCCGTCAAAGTACATCGTCCACTTATCGTGGGTATCATACTGGGGATCCTGAACAGGTTCAGGATTTGTCCATTCAGCGACAAAGTCTGTCAAGATCTGGGATTTAATGGCCGTTCGGGACACGAAATGGAGGTCGAACTCCCCAAGTTCTACTGACCATTTAGACATGTGTCCCGCTGCTTCCCTATTCTGGAGGATCACTCCCAAGGGAAACTCAGACGACACAATTATCTTGTGCACCTGAAAATAATGCCGCAGTTTCCTCGAAGACATGAGGAGGGCATGGAGAAGCTTTTGGACCTGAGGGTAATGCCCCTTAGGTCCGTGCAAAACTTCACTTACGTAGTACACTGGTCGTTGAACGTTTTCACGTTCTACGACTAGTATCTTCCATCGCCTTTACTGTGGCGTGGCAGCTAGATAAATTAAGAGCGTCTCTTTTGGTTTCAGGGACACCAGAACAGGAGCACTCGTAAGATATCTCTTGACATCCTCGAAGGTAGTGTTTGTCTCTTCTGACCACTTGAAACCCTTGTGCTTCCTTAGAAGTTTGAAGAAAGGTAGTCCTTTTTCTCCCAGTCGTGCTATGAAACAACTTAAAGCCGCCATACACCCTGTGAGTTTTTGGAGTTCTTTCTTTGTGGTTGGAGAGCGCATTTGAATAATGGCTTTTATCTTTTCGGGACTTGCTTTGATCCCTCGTACAGAGACTAGGAATCCAAGCAATTTTTCCAAAGAGACTTCAAACACACACTTCTCAGGATTGAGTTTCAAGCGGTGTTTTCTGAGGTTGTCGAATGTCTCCTGCAAGTCCGAAACATGATCAAGTCGTTTGATGCTTTTTATGACTAGATCATCAACATAGGCTTCCAAATTTCGGCCTAGCTGAGGTGAAAAAGTCGATTGCATCAAGCGTTGAAAAGAAGCACCAGCATTTTTTAGACCAAATGGCATCTTGACATAGCAAAATATTCCAAATGGAGTAATAAACGTGGTCTTTTCTTCGTCTTCTAGACACATATTAATATGATGGTAGCCAGAATATGCATCTAGAAAACTTAATGTTTCGCAGCTAGCAGTAGAGTCAACCAACTGATCGACACGAGGTAAAGGGAAATCATCTTTTGGACAAGCTTTATTAAGATCAGTAAAGTCAATGCACATTCGCTACTTGCCGTTAGACTTTCTAACCATTACAGGGTTGGCCAACCACTCTGGGTGGTCGACTTCTCTTATAAAGCCTGCTTTAAGTAGCTTGTCCTATTCTGACCTTATAGCATCTCGTCGATCAGGGGCAAATCTCTGTAATTTTTGTTTTACGGGTACTTTGTCAGGCCGTAAAGCTAGCCTGTGCTCAATCACTTCCCTGGGGACTCCGGGCATGTCGGATGCTTGCCACGTGAAGGCATCTGCGTTTGCTCGAAGGAAAGTGATGAGGGTGTCTTCCTACTTGGGGTCGGAAGTATCCCCGATGCGAACAGTCTTCGAAGGTTCCTCCTGATCCAGGGGAACATCTTTGACTTGGTCGTTCAGCTTGAGTGCAGCTTTAGGCTTTGAGCTCTTGGTCGAAGGCTGCCCTTTCTCTTCCCGAACTGATATCTGACCCACCATCTCGAGGGATCGATGATCACACGTGTGCGCCATCTTCTTATCACAATGAATTGTGATTACTCCTTTGGGACCTGGCATCTTAAGACATTGATACCCATAATGAGTTGCCATTAAGAATTTTGCCAAAGCTGGTCGTCCGAGTATGGCGTTATATGCCGTATCGAAATCGACCACATCAAAGGAGATCTTCTCCGTCCTGAAATTACTTGGTGTACCAAATGTTAAAGGAAGAGAAACTTGACCAATAGGTTTGACCGAAGACCCTGGTATAATACCATGAAATGAATATCTTAGCGGTCTTACCTTGGTCCTGGGTACTTGCATCTCGTTCAGGGTATTTGTCAACAAAATATTTAACGAGCTCCCACCATCAAGCAATACTCGATTTACTCAACAATTGTTGATGGTGGGTTCGACCATGATCGGATAACGACCTGGTCGAGTCGAAGGGATCGGGCAGTCAACCTTCTCGAAAGAGATGGTGACCACCGACCACTTTGGTACTTTATTGACAAGAGGGGAGTCAATAGAGTTTACCTCGCGCTCGACTACTTTAAGCTGTCGTCTTGACTCGTACGCCGATGATCCCCCAAAGATGTGCTCGATGGTGTGCTCAGGATCTTGAAACGGCATGTCCTCGTTGTCGTCTGACTATGTACGACCACTGGCTTGCACTACTTCCTCGAGGGCAGGAAGTGGACCTTTGCCATTGTAGCAGTCTTCGATTTTTAGTTGGAAAACTCGGCAGTTGCGAAGGTCATGTCCTTCCTTTTTATGGAAAGGGCACCACCTAGGCTTATCGTTCTTCCATTCGGGGTGCTTACCTTTGCCTCGATCAGGGTATTGTTTAGCAATTTGCGGCTTCTTATCGCTTACGGCCAGGACCTCCTTAGAAGTATTGGCTTGAGGCTTTTGGCCCTTTGCCTTGTTCTTGGATTTCTTGGCCTTTTATCCTTCTTTTTGCTACCTTCGCCAGTCTCCTGAGGGTGCTGGTCATCTCGATCAATGATTTTGGTCCACTCGACTGCTTCATCAGCAGTAGCGTACCGATCAGCCATCTCAAAGAGTTCGGCTATAGTAGCGGGAGGGTTTAAAGCGATGTCCTCCATGATCCTTCAGCTAAGAACTCCCTGCTTGAAGGCTTTGATAATAGATGAGTTAGAAACCTCAGGAATAGAGTTGCGAACCTGATTGAAACGCCTGATGAATTGACGTAGTGTTTTGTCGTCGTTTTGTCACATCTGGTGTAGGTCGTCCTCCTTTCCGGGGCAATGATAGGTGCCCTGGAAATTGGCCAGCAATAGATCGCAGAGATGTTGCCTCGAGTAGATCGACTCGACAGGTTGGTTTAATAACCATGATCGAGCAGACCCTTCGAGCACAGTCGGAATGTAATTTGCCATGACGCGCTCTCCTCCTCCTGCTGCTCGAATAGCGGTTGTGTAGATCTGGAGGAATTCGATGGGATTCTGAGACCCATCAAACTTCTCCATGTTCCCTGGTCAAAACTGCGGCGGCCAGTGAACTGCTCGGAGGTCAGGTGAGAATGCCCGACATCCGGTAATCACATCGTAACGCCTCCTTTGTAGAAAAGAGGGGTTGACGTCGCCAGGTGATCGTACTCGACGATATCCAGCAAGGGGTGAATCTGACTTATGGTAAGTCTCAATCCTACGAGGGTAATACTCCTCGTATTTTGTCTGCTGTTGCAGACCTCTGGGTCGGAGTGGTGAATGATCACCTCTCCTAGGAGCTTTATGATCGTCAAGCGTTCAAGGAACTCTTTTCTGGGTTGGGGAGTGATGCACCTTGCGGTGATCTCCATGCGGTGAGTTATTCGATCGATCGAAGTCGATGGAGTCGCATCGCTAGGACTTCCGCATGATGTCACGGGTCGTTCGAGCTTGCTCATCGTACTCTGTAACCTTCAGGCGATCTCTTCAGTGAAGAGGTCATAGCCAGGTGCTCGGGCAAGTTCTCGAGATGGGTTCTCGAGCAGGTCGTTGATATTGTGAAGTTCCTGAGCTTCTTTCGACTGATATTGGTGCGCCTAGTCAATTTTCTTTGAGCTACGACTCGTTTCCATCGGTTTGCTTCAGAATCATCCATACCTGATCCTTGAGCTTGCCTTAGTGAAGTGCGATGATCTCGAGAATTTCCCGCACGCTCATCAGAGTATTGACTCTGGTCATTGTTGGAGGTGTCTTTGTCATTGCCACGAGCGGTCGTAGGGTGTGATCTTCGGGGGGCGTCCTTAGCCCTATCTCTAGGAGAGTTATTGCTACCTGAGGAAAGGACGAAGACCTCCCGTTGATGATCTCCACTTGCGCTAGAGGCCTCCTCGCTTGAGGAGTCGTCGAATGACACCATCTGGCGACTTGGAGCAAACCCCTCCAGGAAGGGGAATTCCGAGTTATAACCGTCTCTGTCAACAAGCGAGTTCTGCGTTGGGATGGTCGAACTCGCAGGAAGAGCATGTTCGACCGCATCCTTCGCTGGGCTAACCAGAGAGAGAAAATCACCAGATGCTGATGAAGATCCGAAATTACGACTTCCAAGAGTTGTCGCTCCAGGTCGGACTATCTCAGGTGGACTTGGACATTTGGAGAGGGAACCCTCACCGTGCCCCGAGTCTACCTTGGGACAGCCCTCATTGTGGTCGGATTGACCCTTGCCCTCTAAGGAAGCTGGTTCCCCATCTAGACGTACAGTTATGGGGGATAAGGATCCCTCCTCAACTCCATCGGTGGTAAAGTCTCCTAGAGAAAGATCTCTAGGGACGACATCACCATCGGAGGATGCATCACTCGGCTCGTAGTCGAAACCGGCATCCATGTCGATATCTACATAATCGGCCAAGTCGAACCAGTTCTCCTCGTTCCACTCTCCTGCCATGAGAGCATGAGAATTGGACAGACGAAGGAAATCTGATGACTCGAGGTTCCCCACGGACGGTGCCAACTGTCGGTGTTTTAGGACCGAACTTACGTAAAGATTGTTTGATTCGAGGGTTCCTCTAGGCTCAAAATCACATAGAGATGGAGACACAGGGATTTTTATGTAGGTTCGGGCCTTCTCCTGGGAGAATAACAACCCTACTCCTATGTGTATGTATTGAGTATGCTGGATTACAAGATGGAATCGAAGACTAGAGTATTGTGCTTCTAATCTTCTCTGGGTCGCCCCTTTGCCTTGATGATCCTTGCCTTTTATACCATCTCCAGGGTGCACCGTTGGATCTTCAGTATAAAGGTTACATTAACGCACCAGATCGTGGAGCTGTTACTGGAGGTTATTATGGGGGTTGTAACGTTCCCATGTCGCCAGGCAATTATCATCATAACAAGGAGTTAAATCGTGCTATTATTCCAGGGAATAACAGCGTAATTGATTGCTCATATCCTTGGATACGGTATATAAGATTCCCTAATCGACTAGGCCCACATGTCTGTGAGTCTTGTCGACTAAGGACTGGTCGTAGAAGTACTTACGACCAGACAGTGGTCGTAGGAGAGCCTACGATCACAGATCGATCATAGTAGAGCTTACGATCATGGGATAGTCATAGAAGGGCTTACGACTATGGGGTAGTCGTAGGAAGACCCACGACTATAGGGTGGTCGTAGGAGAACTTACGACCTCCAGCTTCTCCCTTATGAATATCAAGGGTTATACTCAAGAGTTATATGACGTCATTATTATCCATAATATGAATTATAGATAAATGATTAAATGAGGATTGTTATATCCTCGTCAATCTTCATAGATAATAGTGGGGGTTTATGCGGCATTCAATCCACATGACTGCTGGATGTGGTGAATCATTCGCCGAAGCCAAACACATTCTCGTAAGGCCTCGTACAGTGCTATGATTTCTGAGTGGTTCGTCGAAGTCGATACAAGACTCTGCTTAGACGATTTCAATGGAATTGCAGTTCCACCACATAGGAATACGTAGATTGTTTGCGACTTGGCTATATACGGGTTCTACAGGTACCCGGTATCTGCATAGCCATTCATATTTAGGCCTTGGTTCTTTCTGTAGAACAGACCAAGTTCTTTGCTTCCTTGGAGGTATCGGAAGATGTTCTTTATTCCCTACCAATGCCTTTGGTAGGTTCTACACTATACCTTGCTAATAGGTTAACGGCAAATACAATGGCTGATCTAGTATAATTTGCTAAATACATGAGTGCTTCTATTGCACTTAAGTATAGGAATTCCGATCCTCTTAAGTATAGGACTTCCGATCCTAGGACTTCCTCCCCCTCTTCTTTAGGTCTATACGGGTCTTTGTCTTGCTACAAAGATCTCCCGACCATCGGCACTTTCGAAGGGTATGCCTTTTTTAAATCAAACCTTTCTAACACCTTCTGAGTGTAGGTTGACTGATGCTCTAAAATCCCTTCAGGGGCATGCTCAAGCTGCAAGCCTAGACAGTATTTGGTTTTACCCAAATCTTTCATTTGGAATTTTGACTTCAGGTAAGAGCTTGCTTTCTTTATACCTTTCAGGGTTCCAATGATATTCAGATCATCTTTATACACTGAGATTATACAAAATCTATTCTAGGGTCATCGTATAAATACATAGAGATTATTCTCATTGTTCGTGTAGCCTTTCTTGCATAGAAAGTCACTTCAAGCGATTATACCATATCCTGCCTGATTGCTTAACTTCGTACAATAACTTTCTGAGTTTCACACTGTATAGATTTCTATTTACTATGTCTTGGTTCGAGATAGGGATACATTCAGATATCTTCATATAAATGTCCGAATTCAATATTCTATGAAGGTATGTTGTTACCACATCCATCAATTTCACTTTTAACTTCAAGTTTACTACCATTGAGATTAAATATCTAAAGGGTGTGTGAGGACCCCAGCTTATTTGGCTTGTAATGCTTAGTCTACCATTGACCCTAGCATCACAAGCAAAATAACCCGTGTCTTCGAGATATGTATACTTCCCAGAAATGCAGTATACACACCTCCTTACAAAATCATGCATCAATTCCATTCAAGACATAGAACCAAAGCACGAACTAGATTAAACAAAGGACATACATAATAGAGTTATTACAAAAGGGGCCGACCGGCCAAATAACCACTAAGAAAGATAAACAACAGCGGAAGCAAAAGCCATAAGATGGCGATAAACAAAAGCCATACGGTTTGCCTAAAGCCCACAAGGCAACCGACCGAGCCTCCAAGCTAGTCGTCCCATCCACCGCACATCTCACAAAAGTGATACCCAGGGGGATCAACCTCCTCTGCAACAAGTTAATTTAAGCAAAGCAAATGAGTACAAAAATGTACTCACAAGACTTACGTGTAGGGTAACAGACCTATACATATGCTACATGCAAGCTCATTTAAGTGGTGGCTGTAGGTTGTTGTCGGACCCGGGAACAAAAGATCCCGAACCCTCTGTGTTCATACACCAATCCAGGATTTCCGGTGTACACAGTTACAAAAATGATAACATAACCATATCTCGCATTGCATTAATAGTAAATCAAAGTTTAATACAATTGGGCATGAAGCCAAATAAAATATTAAATAACACAGCGGAAGCAAAGCAGTAGTAGTAGGCCACACGACTTGCCACAGGCAATCGTCTAGGGGCGTAGCCTAAGCGTCTGGATCCTCACCGTCCTAGTAGAAGTCCTCTCCTGAATAAAGATTATTCAGCAAGAGTGAGCACTACTACCGTGCTCGCAAGTTACACCCGTCAAATGAATGCATGCATAAAGTAAACCAGGGGTATTGGCAGGGTTTATTTGCATAAAGCAGCATTTTCAAGTTTAAATAATCATATTAATTTCCAAGGCCATTTTTATACTATATCTAAAATCAGATTTTAAATGACAATTTTATAGTGTGGATAACCTCCATATTTGAATGGTGAAGGATACCCTCCTATCACAATGGCTAACCGCCCAATTTTCCCACAGGTCTAACCATCCTGAAAACATCTGTTGAAATCACTTTTAAAAACCAAAAACAAGTCTAACTCAAAGTGGCTTTGCTAGCATGTCCATGACCGCGGACGCGGCTATTCGAATAGTTTTCTACTCTGCAGAGGTTGTACACTTTACCCACATGACATGATTCCTCTAGTTTGTTCGACATCTGTCAATGCCACCTCTCACTGCCTAAGGTAAGAGGTCTAGAGTTCATGACAAGGCCTTTACAATGCATCATTCCACCACAGTCTAGCCTCGCTAAGGTTTCGCCCCCTTTGGACTAACCATCCGCAGGTTCAGGGCCCCCTCTTGCGCCAAGTGGGAATAAAATAGTCATGAAAGACAGGCCATGAAAGACCACCCACGTACAGACAGGATAAACTGCGATGGGACTCCACAAATTAATCAGCCAGATCCCACGCCCCATTCTAGAGACATGTGGTTGTACGGTGAGGCACAGCCCATTATAGGCATAGCAAAGGAACGCTCAAAGGCCGGTCCTTAATTGACTTGGGCGTCTTTCAAATCAAACCCTGGGCTTTAATCCTAACCAGATTAAACCCGTGCATAAACCTGCTCCCACCATTCATCCGATTCGCCCATGTCCAAACCATTTTTGATTTATTTTAGTGAAAACCACCTTTACAAATTCTCTATGGTAAAACAATACCATAGATTTAATTTTAAACAATTTTGTAATGGTTTGGCTAAATCCTCCCAAAATCAAAATCATGGTCTAAGCATTTGCTAAGCATGAATAATTTCCAAACCAACTTATCTATGGTGACAAAGGAATGACATTTCAATATTCAAAATTGGCCATACAATAACAATTGGAATAACTAAGCATTTAAACAGGGTATTAAAATAATTGATTAAAAGTATGCATGCAATAATAATTTTAAAAACTGAATTAAATAACTTTAAAATACTGGGAGCAATATGGTCAAGGGTATAACTTTCCTTCATTGAAGTCTTGACTCTCTAAATCCTTCAAAGGATCTAACTCTCCGGAATCATCGAAGTCTATACGCGAAAGTACGATAAATTCAAATGAAATCAAAATAAATTCAAAAATACAATTTAAACTAACTCCAAATGAAATAATTTTATTTTATTTAGCTAGATAATAATTTTCTAAGATTTTAGCAATTTGAATCACCTAATTTGGAGTTTGGATGAAAAAGATATGAATTTTACAAGTTTAAACCTAAATCTGTAAATTAAAAGGATTTCCCGAATTATTTTTCTAAAGGAAATTCTAATTATTGCGCAAGGGTGACGTCAGCCACAGGGTTTTCGGGATTAAAGGAATTAAAATAATCTCCTGACGTGTGGGCCCCACGTGTCATAGACACGGTCCACAAGAACTAAGCTCACGGGCTTTTGGCTCAGGAGGGCTGCGGTGACAAGGCGCCACGTCGGATCCACGTCGGATCCGACGCTGAGGTGGCGTTGGGGTGGCATGTGCGTGGCACTGCCACATCGGCGAGGGCGGGCGGCGGCATTCGGCGTTGTGCTCGCCGGCGCTACGCGCCACGGCGAGCTCCGCCGAGGGGCTCAATGCGAAGAGGGGGAGATGGGCAATGCGGTGCTCACCAATGCGGCAGATGGGCACGAGGTGGTGGCCGGCGGCGAGGCGATGGCGGCGGCGCGGATCAGTTCAACGATGGCGGCGGGCTCCGGTGGCTCTCCGGCGAGGCGGAGGCACGCACGGCGTAGGCGTCGTCGCGGCGATACGGAAGGAGGGGTCGGCGGTGACGGGACGGCTTGGGCGGCGCCGGAGACGGAGAAGAAAGGGCGCCCGACCGTGATTCTTCAAACTCGAAATACGGCAACAACAAGAGGGAAGAGGAGGAGAGGTTGTGGGGGAAATGGTGAGGGAGAGAATGTACACCCGGTGCTCCCTTTTATAGGGGCCGGGACGGAGGAGAGGAGGAGATCGTGGGCGCGGGCGATCGTGGCGGCCATGGCGGTTTTTGGCGACCAACGGGACCAACAAAGGAGCAAAAAGAAGATCACCAACAGCAGCAAAAGACTGAGATACAAAGGAATGAGATGCTCCTGAATCGAACAAAATAGTAGCAGGATGAGAGTTAACAAGAAATGTACCCAAAACGACGTCAGGTGCCTCTTGCACTTCCTCCGCGGAGATGAGGTTGACGCGGCCACTTCCCACACCTTGGATAGCGGGGACAATCTTCTGATCCTGAGAAGGACCACCTCCTTGTCCGCGTCCTCCATTAGGACGAGGGGCCGCTCCAGTCTTCTTAGGGCAATGATTTGCATAATGGCCCTTCTGGTTGCAGAAGAAGTAAGTGACCTCGGCAACATTGCGGGGGCCACCCTGCTGAGCCGCAGGGGCACGTGGTCGAAACACGGACTGCGGAGGACGACGGCAGGCGGTCGATGACCTCGGGGTGTTGAAGCTCAAGACGGACCCCGAGATCGCCCGGCGAGCACGGAAGAGCTGGTCTGGGAAGACTTCTGGGTCTCCCACTTGTGCTTGCGGGACTCTCGCAGCGTCCTTCCCTTGTGCTCGGAGACGATGGCCTTATCGACCAAGGCTTGGAAGTCGGGGAAGTCAACGATAGATAGCTTGTCCTGAAGCTTCTCAAACAAGCCATCCATGAACTTCTCCTGCTTGGCCTCATCAGTGGCCACCTCCTCTGGAGCATAACAAGCCAGATGGTTGAACTCGTACAAATACTCCATGACCGAACTGCGCCCTTGCTTGAGCGCAAGAAACTCCTTCTTCTTCAGCTTCATCACACCGGCAGGGATGTGAGACCAACGGAAGGCAACACGGAACTCCTCCCAAGAAATGGTGTCGCCTGCGGGCTGCATGGCGAGAAAGTTCTCCCACCATGAAAGAGCAGCACCCTCCAGCTGATGGGATGCAAAAAGTGCCTTCTCCTGGTCCGGGCACTGAGCGATGTTGAGCTTCCGCTCAACCGCACGGCGATCGTCAGATCCAAGGGAGTCCTCGAGACCTAGAGAAAGTGGGCGACTGGGTGCGAAGGAACTCTACAAGTCCCCCACGCGACTGATGTCCACTTCCTCCCCCTGATCCCGAGGCACCGGAAAGGGTGGAGGTGTTGCGTGCGATAACCTCCAGAATACTGGTCTGATCCATTCGGTTTTGCTCGATCTGAGCAAGAACCGAAGCCATGGTCAGAGGAGGCGGGAGCTCCTCATTCGGACCAGCTACCTGACCCTGACCACTACGAGTTCTTCCAGCCATCCTACTGAAGAGAGAAAGGGGTTAGCAATGAAATCTGAAAATTAGAAGCTAAAAAAAGCGAAAAGCTATCGACTAGGGGAATGAAAAATCACCCTAACCGAAAGCCAACTTAAAATGGTACGAACACAACTCTAAAAGTTTACAAAAAGGCTCAAGGAACAGCAAGGAAACACGAGACTAAAACTCAACTTCCCGACACGACAAACCCATATTGAATGAACGAGCAATCGGTTGAGAAGATAAAATTTCAGCACACTACTCTAGTTCTAACACTTCTACAAAGTAAGGTAAAACCCGCAAAATAGGTGTTAGATACTTAGCTAACTAGTATCACATCCTACCCTTTTATTCCCACAAGTTTTAGTTGAATTATCCTCTCATTATCTATCCTAATTAGAAACCTTTGAGACTGTTGTCTGGAAATTTGATGCTTGCTGTCCAGATTCTGCATCCAAGCTCCTAGTCGAATCACCGACTCCAGAACTTCAAAACCTTGTAATGGGCAGCTAACACTTCAATTTGCCAATCTCATTGATTCCCAAAACCCAATTAAACGATAACGCTATCTTTTGAGGGAAGGAGAGGGAAACAACTTTTAAAACTCAAATTAGAGTGAGATAAGAAAGCTAAGATAGGTAAGGAGTAAAATTACAGAATTTACTTAAGCTTTCATAAACCCTTTAATATTTTGAAACTAAGTTTTTCAAAACATCCTAAAGACAACCAAGCTAGGGTTACTACGGTTAGTTTGGCTCTGATACCAACTTTGTGAGGACCCTAGCTTATTTGGCTTGTAATGCTTAGTCTACCATTGACCCTAGCATCACAATCAAAATAACCCGTGTCTTCGAGATATGTATACTTCCCAGAAATGCAGTATACCCACCTCCTTACAAAATCATGCATCAATTCCTTTCAAGACATAGAACCAAAGCACGAACTAGATTAAACAAAGGACATACATAATAGAGTTATTACAAAAGGGGCCGACCGGCCAAATAACCACTAAGAAAGATAAACAACAGCGGAAGCAAAAGCCATAAGATGGCGATAAACAAAAGCCATACGGTTTGCCTAAAGCCCACAAGGCAATCGACTGGGCCTCCAAGCTAGTCGTCCCATCCACCGCACATCTCACAAAAGTGATACCCATGGGGATCAACCTCCTCTGCAACAAGTTAATTTAAGCAAAGCAAATGAGTACAAAAATATACATGCAAGACTTATGTGTAGGGTAACAGACCTATACATATGCTACATGCAAGCTCATTTAAGTGGAGGTCGTAGGTTGTTTTCAGCATAAAGCAAGTTTCCACTTGCAATATTTAAATAGATTCAAAGCAGTTTTGCAATTCATTTTTAATTTGCAATTAACAACGAGATAACAACATAATAACAATAGATAGATGACAACAACAACCTGGAAGTGACTAACCCAATAGCCACCACAACAATAGCATGAATTACCCATTCAAACCACCCATGTCAAATTTTAATTAAAGGTTGTAGTCTAATTCTTGCGGGAAATAACCAAGCTTGTCCATAACCTAGGACGAGGCTATTCAAATAGATTTAACCCTGCAGGGGTGTACCAATGTACCCACACGTCAGACCGCCTTTTCGCCACATGATTAAGCACACTTCCTTTGGTATGCCGGCAAGGCTAAGTCCTACGAGACATTTCCAATGGATGATGCTAATTAAGAGCCGCGACAACCCAAAGGGTAGGATACACCGGCCCAGCCTAAGCAACTGCGGGTGCTCCCAATCCCTATAAAAACATTTTAACCACCATCGACTCATAATTAACACCCCCCAAAGTACTTATCCAAGAGAGGTCCCATATCCCCCTCGTGTGGTTAGCACGCAAAATTGCTCGGATCAATGGAGCAAGTAATTCAGTCCTTGGGGACTTAGGCACCATTCCACACACCATGAGATCACACCAACATCCATTGTGCCCAAGTCAAATAGTTTTTATTTTCAGTTTTGTTTTGACTTTACAAATTAACCAAGCACAAGTGCGGGACATAATGGAATAATAATTAGATTTGTGTGATCAAGATCATCGACTAAGTCGATGACCGCCCAATTCTACCGTAAGCAAAGCATTTCTAAGCAATACCAACACGTGATCTACTAAGTGATGAGAGCTCATCCAACGAACTCTACATCACAGCAAGATATTCTTAGGCTTAGTAGTAGAGAGTGAACAATTACCTACAGAGTATGCATCTATAGGATCAACTAAACGATAATCATTTAACAACAAAATAGAGCATGCATACATACACTTTGCAAACAATATATTAGACTTTGAAAGTAATGGGATTAAACATGATCAAACTGCTTGCCATCTTCGGAGCCGCTCACTATGCCGCAAAGGGTCACCACGGATCAACGCACTCGCTTCAAGACCGAAAAATAACCAATAAGAACGAGGAAAACCGAATAGACTCCACAGCAAACTTTCTCCAAATACTTTGAAATTTTTACAGAACTAATTCATTTCGATTCTCAATGCAAAAGTTATGGCCAAAACAATTTTTCTCAGCGAAAATGCTGGAAAATTCAAATCGATTCTGTTCATCCAATTAAATTCTCCAGCACAATTTTCCAAAGAGGTGTTGCACCTGGGATTTTTATGGTAAGAACAGCACCTCATGAGATGAATAACACAATTGAGTTCACCACATTTGGAGCTAGTATGCATTTTCTATGATTTTTCAAAGACATGCACAAGAGCACAATTAAAATGCACCCTCAAAGATTTTGGAAATAGTGACATGCCTAAAACCTATTCTACCATTTAGTGCACTAATAGAGGAAGCCAACAAAATTGGATTCACTCAAAAAGGATCTATAGAGAATTACTTATGCATTTTACAAGTTAAATATCACTTTTAGGATAACACTTAAAGCCTATTTTTAAACTATTTTATCAAACCATTTTCTGGAGCCGAACTAAGCTTACAACCATTTTTAGATAAAAGCCCAGATCAAACCAGAGCTAACAAAATTTGAATCAACTCATTTGGATTCAAATTGAAATAGTTATGTATTTTTCAAGTTTATTACCTTTTCCAGTTCACAAATAAATCCTTTGGGAGTTTTCTAAACTCAAATCGACGTGGAAAATTGTGGGCCGTTGAGATTGAATCGGACGGCCCACGAGGAACAAGACAACGCGCGCGCGCCCGAACGGCATCGACAAACGCGGGCCGTCGATGTTGCATCCGACAGTCCAGGTTGAATCGCGCGCGGCGCATTTGGAACTCGCGCGCGCGAAAGGGGGCGGCGACTGTGGACCGTTGATCACGAGATGGAGGGCTCACGATGAACACCACACAGTGCACACGCACAGACCCCGTGAAATCTTGCCCACAGATCTGGAAATGGACGGTCCGCAGCGAACGAAGAACAAAACGCTCACGCGATCAAGACCGCAGATCTAACAGACGGACGGCTCACAGCGAGCCACGTCGCGCACATGTGCACGCACTGTGCCTACACGTCCGACAACGAGCTCACCGGCTTGAACGGCGAAACGCCGATGACCTAAGGCACGGCGGCGCAAGCTAAGGCCAGCTACGGGTGCGCAATAGCAGTGCGCACCCACTGGTACCACTCACACCTGCGGTGGTGGACCAGAGCGGCGGCTAGCCAGAGAGGGGCGGCGCGGCAACCACGGCTAAACGCGAAAATGAAATAGAGCTCTGCAGCGATTCATTCAAGCGGTGCCTGGGCATCTAGGGACTACCAGGAGGTTACCTAAAGGACGCGGAGGGACGGAGGGGGTCGGAGCTGCGTCGGGACGAAGCACCGCGACGGCGACGACGGCAACAACGCGGGGAGGACAACCTGAGCATCCAGAGAGAGACCGCGTCATCGGGATAGCTCAGACATAGCTCAAGGATGGTCCCAGAGCAAGGAATTGGGAAATGGGGCACTCACCGGCGACGGAGACGAAGATGGGTGGATTTCGGCCGAAAAGGGGAAAACTCCAATTTCAACTGCTCCCTGCTGAGGCAACCAAAATTGGATGAGGGTTAATACTCCAAGAGGTTAGAGGAGCAAGCTGGAGCAAAGAGAGAGGAAGAAACGCCACTGGGGCACTGCCTTCACCGAGGAGCTCGAGGAGCAACAATGGCGGCCGAGAGCTTCGGGTGAATGGAGCTCAAACAAGCACAGTGGGTGCAAGCCAGAGCTGCGGAGTGGTGAAAGGAAAGCTAAGGAAGAGAGCTGAGGGCTTAAGTAGCCGAGGGAGCGAAGGAGGGAACGGGCGGAGCTCCACCGTCAAACCCGCTGCCATGGGAGCATTTGAGCGTGATGGGAGAAGGTGAGGGCAGAGGAAGGCGACTTCGGGGGCGAACGCACATTGGGCATTTAATGCGCACAGAGAGACCCGTTGGCGAGGATGAGGAAGTGACCCGAGCTGCGCCCTTACTTGCACCAAGGCCGCCATATCGACCGACCGCACTGAGCGACGAAGCGAGGAAGGGGATGACAGAGCCGCCGTTGGATTCTGATCGTGTGGCTCACGCGCACGCGGGCGAACGCGAATCCGCGCCAGCATGGACCGTGCGATGGAAATCGGACGGCCCACCGCGAGCACGCCCACGCTTCCGTGCCAGTGCAGCTAGTTGATTCGACCGAGTCAGTTGGCTCGAGCCCGAGTCTGACTCGCGCCCAAGGAACAGTGCAAACCAGTTAGGGTTTAAAATTTAAAAGCTGAGTTTGGAAGAATTTCTAGAGGTAGCAAACTAACTCCAAAAATTCTAAAAATTTTACTGGAGCTTCCTCAGTCCAGGGTTAACCTTGCATAAAATTTTTAGAGGTTTTTATGGACAGAATTTTTCTCCAAAAATTCTGCAAGGTTATGTTCTAGGGTTTGACCAATTGAAATTTTGGTTTGACTTGCCTCCAAAATTTATCAAATAATTTCTAAAAATTATGAAATTTTTCAGAGGGGTCACACATCATCCCTAGAACCTAGAAAAAATATTTTCCAAGATTGGCACAAGATTTGTGACAAAGTTGAATAAGGGTTTGACTTTAGTCAATAGGAGATTTGTGTTTTTGAGTTCCACAACTCTTTACAAGAATTATAGAAGAGTTCAAGAGTTTCAAGATGTGAGAAAAGTTTTAATTTCTACTCATTTAATTACATTTGAAACACACACCCATAATTGGTTACATTTGAAACACAAACCTAGATTTGGTTCCATTTGTACATTTGGGATGTTACAAAATCTCCCCCCCCCCACCTTACAGAAATCTCGTCCCGAGATTTGGCTCACTTGGAAAAGAAGGAGGGGTAGTCCGCACACAGACGATCTTCCCTTTCCCAAGTAGCTTCATTCTCGGAATGATTCGACCATTGAACCTTAAGAAACTTGATCGAACAATTTCTCGTTCTTCGTTTAGCCTCTTCAAGGATACGAACAGGGTGCCCGCAATAGGTCAAATCTTCTTGGACATCGAGAGTTTCCAACGGAGCTTCCTCAGTTGGAACACGAAGGCACTTCTTCAACTGGGACACATGGAACACATCATGTACCCCCTCAAGTGCAGCAGGCAAATCCAACTTATAGGCAACAGCTCCTTTCTTCTCGATGATGCGGTAGGGACCCACATAGCGAGGAGCTAACTTGCCCTTGACGCCGAAACGTTGATGGCCCTTCAAAGGAGAGACTTTGAGATAAACAAAGTCATTAGGCTAAAAACTCAACTCACGACGACGGCGATCCGCATAGCTCTTTTGCCTGGATTGAGCTGTGCAAAGACGCTCACGAATAAGCTGGACTTGACTCTCGGCCTCATTGATCGAGTCTGGGCCAAAGAAAGGTCTTTCGCCGGTCTCAGACCAGTTCAACGGGGTTCTGCACTTTCTCCCGTATAAGGCCTCAAAAGGTGCCATGCCGAGATCGGCTTGGAAGTCATTGTTGTAAGTAAAACTCAAATAATGGTAAGTATTTCTCCCAATGCTTCCCATAGGAAAGAACATACGCACGGAGCATATCTTCCAAAACTTGGTTGACCCTCTTAGTCTGACCATCAGTTTGGGGATGATATGCTGTGCTGAAGGAAAGGCGAGTTCCCATAGCCTCCTGCAAGCTATGCCAGAACTGGGAAGTGAAGATGGAACCATGATCAGAAACGATCGTCTTTGGCACACCATGCAAGCTCACGATCCTGGATACATAGAGCTCAGCTAGGCGACCGGTAACAATCTTGGTCTTGACTAGAAGAAAGTGTGCCACTTTAGTCGACCGATCAATGACAACCCAAATGGCATCATTTCCTTTCGGTGACCTGGGTAGACTGGTGATAAAATCCATCCCGATCGAATCCCACTTCCACTCAGGAACAGGCAGGGGCTGAAGCAATCCAGCTGGACACTGATGCTCGGCCTTCACACGACAACACACGTCGCACTCGGCAACGAACTTCGCAATCTCCCTCTTCATTCGGGTCCACCAAAATCCCTGACGGAGATCTTGATACATCTTTGTGGCACCGGGATGAATGGACAAAGGCGAATCATGGGCTTTGCGGAGGATCACATTCCGCAACTCCATGTCCTTTGGAACCACAAGGCGTTGCCCGAACCTCACAACACCAAGCTCATCTTCAGAGAAGCACTTGGCTGTTCCGTTCTTGACATTTTGCCTGATTTGGTTCACTCCAGCATCCGATTGCTGAGCGGCCTTAACACGATCCACCAAGGTTGGTTGCACAACCAAAGTAGTGAGGAAACTCTGCTCAACCAAACCCAAGTTGAGACGCTGAAATTCCTCCAGAAGGGCGGGCTGATGCTCCTTGAGAAACAATGCATTGCAATGTACTTTACGACTAAGCGCATCGGCAACGACATTAGCCTTGCCTGGATGGTAGTGAATACCCATGTCATAGTCCTTGATCAACTCCAACCATCTCCTTTGCCTGAGGTTCAGATCTGGCTGGTGAACAAATACTTCAAGCTTTTGTGATCCGAATACACTTCTAACGACATCGATAAGGTAATGTCGCCAAATCTTAAGTGCATGAATCACAGCAGCTAGCTCCAAGTCATGGGTAGGATAGTTGAGTTTATGAGGTCTCAATTGCCTTGATGCATAGGCCACTACCTTGTCTTCTTGCATAAGGACACAACCGAGGCCTCGACGAGAAGCATCGCAAAAGATATCGAAGCTCCGATGAACATCGGGAAGAAGGAGAACGGGAGCGGTGGTCAAACGCTTCTTGAGTACTTGAAAGCTTTCCTCACAATCAGCGGACCACACGAACTTCTTGTCCTTCTTGAGCAACTCAATCATTGACTTTGCGATCTTGGAGAAGTTCTCAATAAAGCGACGATAATATCCCGCTAAACCGAGAAAACTCCGC
Organism: Phyllostachys edulis; assembly: GCA_036346405.1. Lineage (NCBI taxonomy): Eukaryota > Viridiplantae > Streptophyta > Magnoliopsida > Poales > Poaceae > Phyllostachys > Phyllostachys edulis. The sequence continues at coordinate 72,392,776 of CM070562.1, forward strand.
ACTTCGGTTACCGAACTGGGCTGACTCCAGAAAAGCACATCGCTGACCTTGCTAGGATCAACGGCTACGCCCCCTACTGAAAGAACATGACCCAAGAAAGCCACTTTCTTCAACCAGAATGCACACTTGCTGAACTTTGCACACAGCTGGTGCTCACGCAGCTTGCCCAAAACAAGCTTCAGATGCTCGGCGTGTTCCTCATCGTTCTTGGAGTAGATCAGAATATCATCGATGAAGACCACAACAAATTTATCCAAATACTCCATGAACACCGAATTCATGAGGTTCATGAACAAGGCAGGAGCATTGGTCAAGCCGAATGACATGAGGTATACTCGTACAAACCATAACGAGTAGAGAAAGCCGTCTTGGGAATATCCTCAGGTCGAATCCGAACTTGATGATATCCCACTCTCAAATCAATCTTGGAGAATACTTGAGCTCCAGATAATTGATCAAAGAGATCATCGATGCGGGGCAGAGGATACTTATTCTTTACCATCACTTCATTAAGCAGACGATAATCGACGCACATGCGCAAAGTATTGTCCTTCTTCTTCACGAAGATTGCTGGACAACCCCACGGAGATGAGCTAGGGCGGATGAAACCCTTCTCTTGAAGCTCGCCAAGTTGCTTCTTCAACTCCACCAACTCATTCGGTGGCATCCGGTAAGGCCTCTTTGAAATCGGGGCGGTACCGGGAGCCAACTCGATGACGAACTCGAGGTCACGAACTGGTGGCATCCCTGGAAGATCTTCGGGAAAGACATCAATGAAGTCACACACCGTTGGGACTTCACTAATATCTAGAGCTGGCTTCGCTTTGAGCGCGAAGAGATGCGGACCTTGCAGCTTCAGCGAAAAGCGAACCTGCTCGCCTGAGGGACTTGTGAGTTAGATGAGCTTCCGGGCGCAATCGATTTGCCCCATATGCTGGGATAACCAATTCATGCCCAGAATCACATCTAAGCTCGCTACATTGAGGAGGATAAGATTTGCTAGAAATCCTACTCTCTCAATCTCGACAGGAACCTCCCGACACTCGGATTCAGCTCTCATCTCCGAACCGAGAGAGCGAATGAGCAACGGGACCAACAAAGGAGCAAAAAGAAGATCACCAACAGCAGCAAAAGACTGAGATACAAAGGAATGAGATGCTCCTGAATCAAACAAAATAGTAGCAAGATGAGAGTTAACAAGAAGCGTACCCAACATGACGTCAGGTGCCTCTTGCGCTTCCTCCGCGGAGATGAGGTTGACGCGGCCGCTTCCCACGCCTTGGATAGCGGGGACAATCTTCTGATCCTGAGAAGGACCACCTCCTTGCCCGCGTCCTCCATTAGGACAAGGGGCCGCTCCAGTCTTCTTAGGGCAATGATTTGCATAATGGCCCTTCTAGTTGCAGAAGAAGCAAGTGACCTCGGCAACATTGCGGGGGCCACCCTGTTGAGCCGCAGGGGCACGTGGTCGAAACATGGCTCAGAGAGAACGACGGCAGTCTTGATGACCTCGGGTGCTTTGAAGCGAGGACGGACCCCGAGATCGCCCGGTGAGCACGGGAAGAGCTGGTCTGGGAAGACTTCTGGGTCTCCCACTTGTGCTTGCGGGACTCTCGCAGCGTCCTTCCCTTGTGCTCGGAGACGATGGCCTTATCGACCAACGCCTGGAAGTCAGGGAAGTCAACGATAGATAGCTTGTCCTGAAGCTCCTTCGACAAGCCATCCATGAACTTCTCCTGCTTGGCCTCATCAGTGGCCACCTCCTCTGGAGCATAATGAGCCAGATAGTTGAACTCGTACAAATACTCCATGACCGAACTGCGCCCTTGCTTGAGCGCAAGAAACTCCTTCTTCTTCAGCTTCATCACATCGGCAGGGATGTGAGACCGACGGAAGGCAACACAGAACTCCTCCCAAGAAACGTTGTGGCCTGCGGGCTGCATGGCAAGAAAGTTCTCCCACCATGAAAGAGCTGCACCCTCCAGCTGATGGGATGCAAAAAGTGCCTTCTCCTGGTCCTGGCACCGAGCGATGTTGAGCTTCCGCTCAACCAGACAAGGCGATCGTCAGCATCCATGGGTCCTCGGACCTAGAAAGTGGGCGGCTGGGTGCGAAGGAACTCTGCAAGCCCCCCACGCGACTGATGTCCACTTCCTCCCCCTGATCCCGAGGCACCGGAAAGGGTGGAGGTGTTGTGCGTGATAACCTCCAGAATCCTGGTCTGTCCATTCGGTTTTGCTCGATCTGAGCAAGAACCGAAGCCATGGTCAGAGGAGGCGGGAGCTCCTCATCCGGACTAGCTGCCTGACCCTGACCACGACGAGTTCTTCCAGCCATCCTACTGAAAGAGAAAGGGGTTAGCAATGAAATCTGAAAATTAGTAGCTAAAGAAAGCGAAAGGCTATCGACTAGGGGAATGGAAAATCACCCTAACCGAAAGCCAACTTAAAATGGTACGAACACAACTCTAAAAGTATACAAAAGGCTCAAGGAGCAGCAAGGAAACATGAGACTAAAACTCAACTTCCCGACACGACAAACCCGTATTGAATGAACGAGCAATCGGTTGAAAAGATAAAATTTCAGCACACTACTCTAGTTCTAACACTTCTACAAAGTAAGGTAAAACCCGCAAAATAGGTGTTAGATACTTAGCTAACTAGTATCACATCCTACCCTTTTATTCCCACAAGTTTTAGTTGAATTATCCTCTCATTATCTATCCTAATTAGAAACCTTTGAGACTGCTATCTGGAAATTTGATGCTTGCTGTCCAGATTCTACATCCAAGCTCCTCGTCGAATCACCGACTCCAGAACTTCAAAACCTTGTAATGGGCAGCTAACACTTCAATTTGCCAATCTCATTGATTCCCAAAACCCAATTAAACGATAACGCTATCTTTTGAGGGAAGGAGAGGGAAACAACTTTTAAAACTCAAATTAGAGTGAGATGAGATAAGAAAGCTAAGATAGGTAAGGAGTAAAATTACAGAATTTACTTAAGCTTTCATAAACCCTTTAATATTTTTAAACTAAGTTTTTCAAAACATCCTAAAGACAACCAAGCTAGGGTTACTACGGTCAGTATGGCTCTGATACCAACTTTGTGAGGACCCCAGCTTATTTGGCTTGTAATGCTTAGTCTACCATTGACCCTAGCATCACAATCAAAATAACCCGTGTCTCCGAGATATGTATACTTCCTAGAAATGCAGTATACGCACCTCCTTACAAAATCATGCATCAATTCCATTCAAGACATAGAACCAAAGCACGAACTAGATTAAACAAAGGACATACATAATAGACTTATTACAAAAGGGGCCGACCGGCCAAATAACCACTAAGAAAGATAAACAACAGCGGAAGCAAAAGCCATAAGATGGCGATAAACAAAAGCCATACGGTTTGCCTAAAGCCCACAAGGCAACCGACTGGGCCTCCAAGCTAGTCGTCCCATCCACCGCACATCTCACAAAAGTGATACCCAGGGGGATCAACCTCCTCTGCAACAAGTTAATTTAAGTAAAGCAAATGAGTACAAAAATATACTCGCAAGACTTACGTGTAGGGTAACAGACCTATATATATGCTACATGCAAGCTCATTTAAGTGGAGGCCGTAGGTTGTTTTCAGCATAAAGCAAGTTTTCATTTGCAATATTTAAATAGATTCAAAGCTGTTTTGTAATTCATTTTTAATTTGCAATTAACAACGAGATAACAACATAATAACAATAGATAGATGACAACAACAACCTGTAAGTGACTAACCCAATAGCCACCACAACAATAGCATGAATTACCCATTCAAACCACCCATGTCAAATTTTAATTAAAGGTTGTAGTATAATTCTTGCGGAAAACAACCAAGCTTGTCCATAACCTAGGACGAGGCTATTCGAATAGATTTAACCCTTCAGGGGTTGACCAATGTACCCACACGCCAGACCGCCTTTTCGCCACATGATTAAGCACACTTCCTTTGGTATGCCGGCACGGCTAAGTCCTACGAGACATTTCCAATTGATGATGCTAATTAAGAGCCGCGACAACCCAAAGGGTAGGATACACCGACCCAGCCTAAGCAACTGCGGGTGCTCCCAATCCCTATAAAAACATTTTAACCACCATCGACTCATAATTAACACCCCCCAAAGTACTTAGCCAAGAGAGGTCCCATATCCCCCTCGTGTGGTTAGCACGCAAAATTGCTCGGATCAATGGCGCAAGTAATTCGGTCCTTGGGGACTTAGGCACCATTTCACACACCATGAGATCACACCAACATCCATTGTGCCCAAGTCAAATAGTTTTTATTTTCAGTTTTGTTTTGACTTTACAAATTAACAAAGCACAAGTGCGGGACATAATGGAATAATAATTAGATTTGTGTGATCAAGATCATCGACTAAGTCGATGACCACCTAATTCTACCGTAAGCTAAGCATTTCTAAGCAATACCAACACGTGATCTACTAAGTGATGAGAGCTCATCCAACGAACTCTACATCACAGCAAGATATTCCTAGGCTTAGTAGTAGAGAGTGAACATTTACCTACAGAGTATGCATCTATAGGATCAACTAAACGATAATCATTTAACAACAAAATAGAGCATGCATACATACACTTTGCAAACAATATATTAGACTTTGAAAGTAATGGGATTAAACATGATCAAACTGCTTGCCTTGCTGGAGCTGCTCACTATGCTGCAAAGGGTCACTCACAGGATCAATGCACTCGTCGGCACCGAAAAATAACCGATAAGAACGAGGAAAACCGAAAAGACTCCACAGCAAACTTTCTCCAAATACTTTGAAATTTTTACAGAATCAAGAGCATGATTTTTTAAGGAATTTAGCGACAAGAACTAATTAATTTGGATTCTCAATGCAAAAGTTATGGCCAAAACAATTTTTCTCAGCCTCGAAAATGCTGGAAAATTCAAATCGGTTACTGTTCATCCGAATTAAATTCTCCAGCACAATTTTCCAAAGAGGTGTTGCACCTGGGATTTTTATGGTAAGAACAGAACCTCATGAGATGAATAACACAATTGTGTTCACCACATTTGGAGCTAGTATGCATTTTCTATGATTTTTCAAAGACATGCACAAGAGCACAATTAAAATGCACCCTCAAAGATTTTGAAAATAGTGACATGCCTAAAACCTATTCTACCATTTAGTGCACTAATAGAGGAAGCCAACAAAATTGGATTCACTCAAAAAGGATCTATAGAGAATTACTTATGCATTTTACAAGTTAAATATCACTTTTAGGATAACAATTAAAGCCTATTTTTAAACTATTTTATCAAACCATTTTCTGGAGCCGAACTAAGCTTACAACCATTTTTAGATAAAAGTCCAGATCAAACTAGAGCTAACAAAATTTGAATCAACTCATTTGGATTCAAATTGAAATAGTTATGTATTTTTCAAGTTTATTACCTTTTCCGGTTCACAAATAAATCCTTTGGGAGTTTTCTAAACTCAAATCGACGTGGAAAATTGTGGGCCGTTGAGATTGAATCGGACGGCCCACGAGGAATGGGACAGCGCGCGCGCCCGCACGGGATGGACAAACGCGGGCCGTCGATGTTGCATCCGACGGTCCAGGTTGAATCGCGTCGCTGCGTTTGGAACTTCAGCAGCGAAGCGAAGGCGGCGATCGTGGACCGTTGATCGCGAGATGGACGGCTCACGACGAACGCCACACAGTGCACTCGCACAGACCCCGTGAAATCTCACCCACAGATCTAGAAATGGACGGTCCGCAGCGAATGAAGAATAAAACGCTCACGCGATCGAGACCGCAGATCTAACAGACGGACGGCTCACAGCGAGCCACGTTGCGCACGCGCGCACGCACTGTGCCAGCGCGTCTGACAACGAGCTCGCCGGCTTGAACGGTGAAACGCCGACGACCTAAGGCACGGCGGCGCGAGCTAAGGCTACCACGGTGCGCAATAGCGATGCGCGCACTCCATCGGTACTCACTCACACCTACGGTGGTGGACCTGAGCGGCGGCTAGCCGAAGAGGGGCGGCGCGGCAACCACGGCTAAATGCGAAAACGAAATAGAGCTCCGCAGCGATTCATTCAAGTGGTGCCTGGGCGTCTAGGGACTACTAGGAGGTTACCTGAAGGACGCGGAGGGACGGAGGGGGCCGGAGCTGCGCCGGCGACGAAGCACTGCAACGACGACAACGCGGGGAGGACAACCTGAGCATCCAGAGAGAGACCGCGTCATCGGGATAGCTCAAACATAGCTCAAGGATGGTCCCAAAGCAAGGAATTGGAAAATGGGGCACTCACCGGCGACGGAGACAAAGATGGGTGGATTTCGGCCGAAAAGGGGAAAACTCCAATTTCAACTGCTCCCTGCTGAGGCAACCAAAATTGGATGAGGGTTAATACTCCAGGAGGTCAGAGGAGCAAGCTGGACCAAAATTGGATGAGGGTTAATACTCCAGGAGGTTAGAGGAGCTCGAGGAGCAACAATGGCGGCCGAGAGCTTCGGGTGAATGGAGCTCAAACAAGCACAGTGGGTGCAAGCCAGAGCTGCAGGGTGGTAAAAGGAAAGCTAAGGAAGAGAGCTGAGGGCTTAAGTAGCCGAGGGAGCGAAGGAGGGAACGGGCGGATGCTCCACCGTCAAACCCGCTGCCATGGGAGCATTTGAGCGCGATGGGAGAAGGTGAGGGCAGAGGAAGGCGACTTCGGGGGCAAACACATGTTGGGCATTTAATGCGCGCAGAGAGACCCGTTGGCGAGGACGAGGAGGTGACCCAAGACCTGCTTGGCCTTACGCTATCTGCCTTGCGGCCAGCCATGGCGACCACAAGCTTCATGAAGTCGCGAGAAGGGGATGACAGGGCCACCGTTGGATGATGATCGTGTTGCTCACGCGCACGCGGGTGAACGCGAATCCGTGCCAGCATGGACCATGCGATGGAAATCGGACGGCTCACCGCGAGCACGCCCGCGCTTCCGCGCCAGTGCAGCTAGTTGACTCGACCGAGTCAGTTGGCTCGAGCCCGAGTCTAACTCGCACCCAAGGAACAGTGCAAACCAGTTAGGGTTTTAAATTTGAAAGCTGAGTTTGGAAGAATTTTTAGAGGTAGCAAACTAACTCCAAAAATTCTAAAATTTTTACTGGAGCTTCCTCACTCTAGGATTAACCTTGTGTAAAAATTTTTAGTGGTTTTTATGCACAGCATTTTTCTCCAAAAATTCTGCAAGGTTATGTTCTAGGGTTTGACCAATTGAAAAATTGGTTTGACTTGCCTCCAAAATTTATCAAATAATTTCTAAAAATTATGAAATTTTTCAGAGGGGTCACACATCATCCCTAGAACCTAGGAAAAATATTTCCCAAGATTGGCACAAGATTTGTGACAAAGTTGAATAAGGGTTTGACTTTAATCAACAGGAGATTTGTGTTTTTGAATTCCACAACTCTTGACAAGAATTATAGAAGAGTTCAAGAGTTTCAAGATGTGAGAAAAGTTTTAATTTCTACTCATTTAATTATATTTGAAACACACACCCATAATTGGTTACATTTGAAACACATACTTAGATTTGGTTCCATTTGTACATTTGGGATGTTACAGGGTGGTTCCTCCTATGACCGGGGAATAGGTTTCTTCATAAACAACTCCTGGATGTTGAGTGAAACCTTGTGCAACAAGCTTTGCTTTACTTCATTATTTTTATTTCTCTTTCGAACAAATACCCACTTATGCCCTACGGGATGCACATGGGGAGGCGAACGGCTTACAGGCCCAAACACCTTTCTTTTATTCAGAGATAATAATGTAATACCCCAAATTTATCCGAGAGAGAATAAGTAAATTAGGGAGAAGGACTATCTAGAAAATAGTTTTAACAGCAGTTAAAAGGGAGGATTTTGCAAATTCCTAGCAACTTGGGCTTGGGCCTTGGCCCAAGAGGGGGTGTAGTGGCCGGCCAAAGGGGGGGGAGGGGCCATGCTCCCCCCAAAACCTTAGCCGCCACCCCCTAGACCCCTCTCCCCTATTGTGGCCGCCACCCCCATCCCCTCTCCCCCTTGTTGGCCACCACTCCCTGGACCTTGCGCCCCTCCCCCTGGTGTTTGCCCCTGCTGCTGGCCAAGGACGTCGCTCTCCACTGCTGGCCTAGTGAAGGAAGGGGAGAAGAGAGAAGGGAGGGGAAGAGGGATAGTGGGCTGGTGTTCGTGTTCTTCAGTGGTTCTTCAAGGGTAATCCCGATTCTGTTTGTTTAGTAGTGTAATTCTTGTTTATACGCTATGTCGGTAATAGATTGGTTTAGGGCGGTCTGTAGTGTCCGATAGTTTTGAGGATGTTAATTACGAAATCCGGTCTGGCCATCTCCTAGAGAGTTGTAGATAATGTCAGTAGCTTTCCGTAGGTTCTTGGATCACGTCGTTTGGATGAGCGTATTAGGAGATATGATTTTCGTAGCGTTGCTATTCTGCGGTCATGTCATAATTTTGACAGTTATTATTAATCGGTCATTAGCAAATAGTTAATGGATTATTTAGAAGATCTTACCATAACAAAAGTTGTAGGTATTTTGATTATATTTCCAGAAAACTAAAGAACACAAATTTTGGATAAATGTACTGTAAGATACGTCAGTTGTAGTCTCACTGTCCAGAACCCCTGACGAGATTTTGTTGTTCTATTGATCTGTTTGGTAAGGATAGAAGATGGCCGAATCTGGGAAGCTCGCCAAATAAGTTTATGTAGGCCATGTTATAAGATTTCCATAAAGTCATAGATCACCCCTTTTGGATCTCTATACAAAAAGTTATGAACTTTAGAAATAACTGCCTATTTTGGAGACAGATCGATATTTTGGGATTTGGAGTTTTGGGTTACGCTAGGGAGCGTAGTGAGTTATATACTTGTTTCTAGCAATGTTTAGTCCAGAATTGTTATCTTAGAGTGTTTGTTTAAATTAATCAGGTGGGGGTTTGGTTCCGGGGGCAGCGCCCTCTTCGCATCATCCACCTTTGCACGGTTGAGGCAAGTACAATTAGTAATATGATAATTAAGGATGATTGTTCATGCTTGCTGGAATTATGTGTTTATTCTCTATTCATGGATGCTAGAATGATGTGCATGTCGCTGTTCATGAATGCTAGAAGTATGAGTATGCTCTTTATTCATGTATGTTGCTAATACATGTTTATGTTGGATAAAAGTGTTGATTCATATGCACCATGATCATCGTTGAGGCTTGGTCACGTGGTGACCAAGCATTGATTTGAGGTCCCCGTCATGTATTAGACGGGCTTGTGGTCCCCACACTCGTGGAGTGTGGGCTTATGGTCCCTGTGCTAGAAGGCGCAGGCATGGGTATGCATCGATGGATGCATACTCCGCATTACTGGTATATGCAAAGAGAAAAGAAAAGATGCATTTGTGCATTTGCATTGCATGAGCATGTGAATTGGTTACTTATAGAGAATTATGGTTAGATGATGTTGATATGGTTGTGTAATATATTGTCTTATTAATTGTACTTTACTGAGTCTTGGACTCACTCTTGCTGTTGTTTGTGGTTTTAGGTACCCATTACGTGAACGGCATGCATGGGAGGGAATAGACATAAGATTGGTTGCACACTGCCATGAACCATTCACAGTTGAATAAATTGAATGATGATTTAGTATTTGAACAAACTGTTTAAAGGATTTATTATGATTATGCCTTATGCTTTGGATAATTTGTAATAGAGTTGATTAGCGTATTATGGATGCCTTTTGATTATGCTATACATTGGATGTTTGGATTATTGAATTATGTTATAAATATCTGTTAGAACATCTAGTATGGTTAACTATACAAAGGAGGTTCTGCCAAAATATGGTAAAAAGTCTTTGTTTTGTTTTGTTAGTCTGTTGTTTTAGTGGCATTCCAGGCTCATGTTGAGCTGGGGTGTTACAAATAATTCGGTTTCTATTACCTTTTTCCAATCCGATCTTTTCTTTCATTCAGTGAGCGATGCAGGCTCTGGATCAAGATCGATGGTTGTGGTGATTTTATTTGCAAATAAATGTCGACATTGGTTGTTGTCTTATTCATAGATTCTCCCGAGGTCACAAAGTTTATAACTATTTCTTCAAGGGGCGATTCTTCTAATGCTTCTACTTGCTCACCACCGCTTTCAATTACGGGGGCAAGTCCCTTTAGTTTTTCAGCTCCGATGTGTGTGCACACATCCATGCTGATGTTTCCCTTCATGGGAATGTTCAATTCTGGCATGCCTTTCTGAAGGTTCTATACTAGTGTCAGGTCTTAACTGGCTCCCCTTTTGGTTCTAAAGCAGATCGGTGATCGGCTATGACAAGTTCTTCTTATCCTTTTTCACCAGGCGTCCCTAGTTACTTCGGATTCGAGGGACCGGAGTTCTCGTCATTTTAGAGGCCTTAGGACGGGATTAGGGATACCTTCATCGGTATCCAACCCTCTCTGGTGTATTGCGTACAGGCATATGCGACTTCGTCAAGCTCTTCAAATCACTAAAGTGGTCAGGCAGATGATTTGCTAATGCTTGCAAATCAGTTATCTTTTGGACTTCAATTGTCTTCTAGACTTCAATTGTCTTCTAGACTTCAATTATCTTCTAGACTTCTCTATTTGCTTCACTAGTGCACAGGTCATGTGCATGGATTTTGATTATCTTCTGGACTTCTCTATTTCCCGATATTTTCATCAAGGGGTTGATTTCCTCCCCCTAATGACGGAAAACTAGCCTCATCTAATATACTTTCAGTGAATCGGGCAGTATGCAAATCTCTCGTCATAGGGTCCAAATACCTGATTATGGATGTTGTCTCATAACCAGCGTATATCCCAGACTTTCAGAGAAGGCCCATTGCAATTCGCTGTGCAACCAAATCTTCAAAGATGAGAAATTTTCTGTGCTGACTCTTACGCTAGTTGCATAGGTGAATGGATGTTATATGCCGGTGCTCTAAAATTGATGAGAGTTATTGCGAGCAGGACTGCGTGTCCCCAACATGCAGTTGATAAATTACAATTCTTCAAAGGTGGTCGGGCAATAAATTTAATCATTGTAATTAATGCCTCTGCTAGTCCATTCTGGGTGTGGACATGCGATACGGAATACTCAACTTTAATTCCCATTGCCATACAATAATAATCAAATGTGTTTGAAGTAAATTCTTCGACGTTGTCCATTCTGGTGGACTTCACATGATGATCAGGGAAATTATTTCTAATTTTAATTATCTGCAAAATTAGCTTTGCAAAAGCGTAGTTTCTCGTAGACAATAAATATACATGCGACCATTTCGAGGAAGCATCTATGAGCACTATAAAATACCTAAATGGCCCTTACAGGGGCTATATAGGACCGCAAAAGTCTCCCTAGGTACGGTCCAGGAATACAGGGACTTCATCATTCGCTTTCACAGCAGAAGGTCTAGTAATTAATTTTTCGGTGGCGCATGCTGGGCACACAAAATCTTCCTGATTCAGGAAATTTTTTACATCGATATTATGTCCCTGTGAATTGTTAATTATATTTCTCATCATCCTAAGACCTAGGCGGTATAATCTATCATGCAGAGATAGAAAAGTTCAAAGCTTCTAAATATGGTTTTCAGGGCAGTATAGGCTGCAGATGCCTTAAAATTAGTGTAGTATAGCCCAGTTTCAAATGAAGGAAGTCGTTCTAATACCATTTTTCTACTTTCTTCACGCTTTGTAATGAGTAGGTATTCCTTACCATACTCTTCTTCAGTCTCAACGTGGAAACCGTTAGCGCGAATATCCTTGAGAGTTCTAGTCAATTCTGGGTACAACAAGGCTTCTTTAATGATCAATATTGTGCCCATTGGGAGTATAATCGTGGCTTTTCCTGAGCCAATTATACGGGTATTGCTTCCTGCGATTGTCATAAGACTGCCAGCATTCTTGCTAATCGACTAAAGAAGCTTCGTCTCTCTCAAGATGGTATTCATTGTGCCGCTACCTGCTAAGCACACTCCCTCCATAGGGCGCCACACGCGTTCTAATATAATGTACTTTATTAATATGTAGTAGAAAGCAAGCAACACATAAATAAAATACTTCAGATATCATAACATAACTTACTATTATAAATACGGAAAAATAAGTCGTGTAGGACTCATCATAAGAATTTAATGCTTTGCTCTCCTAGAGATTACAACCATTATTCAATAATTTAATGTTCTGCTTCAATTACAAACTGTAAGTTACTATAAAAGATCCAAGTGCAATGCGTACACTAGATCGAATCAGCGAAATATTTAGAAACTTCTGCCTCAATCTGCTACATGGCGATCTTCTCCTCTTGGGCAACTACGGCTGTGGCCGCTGCGATGTCCAAAGGAGGGATGATGGGGGCTGCTATGAGGTTGTCCACATCCATGAGTGCAATTAATGGATGTGGATTCTCCGTGCCTACAATGGAAAGGTGTGTCTCATGCTATCCTATGCCCTTCTTCCTAGACTGGAAAGCATCAATAACGTGCGACCCACGACCTTACCCTTCTTGCCCCTCTCCTTCGTGAGAGGCTTCATCACCTAGTAGCTGCTAGCATTGACTTCATGGCCATCATTGCTACTAAGTGGTTGTAAGATGTATTTCTTCCTTAGAATATCATCTTGAGCTTTCGCAACTTGCATGGTGTCAATTAATGCGGCATACTCCTTATAGCCATCTTGACGATAGTTGCGTGCGGGTTGCACCGCATTTGGGTGAAAGGTAGAGAGAGTCTGCTCAATCTTCTACTTATCCGTGGTTACCTTACCACATAATTGAAGACTGGTACAAAATCTGTACAAATTCTGGCCATGCTGGGTTAGTTCTTCGAACTTCTAGTTCATGATGCCAGTCATTTCCATATTCATGCAAAGAGTTCATAAGATTACTGCTAATAATTTATATAAAATGGTTGCAAAATTCTCATAATGCTCTTCGAACACCTGGTTCATGATCCCGTATTTTGCTATGCATTTTTCATGATTTACTGCTATTTTCAGTGATTAAAAGCAATATAAACAATCACAGATAATCAAAACAGTAAATACAATACATAAATTGCATAGAAATAACAATAACAAAGTTAAACATGCTTCAAATGCAAAAATTGATCCAAAATTTGAATTCTCGAGGCCCTTTTCTGCTGAAAAATGATTTTTTGGTGAATTTTGTAATTTCCAGGGGTTAAACTACTAAATTTCTATTCTGAGAAATTTTTCAAGCAATTTTTCTATTTCCAGGGGTTATTCTGCAAGAATTTCTTTCCCGAAATATTTTCTCTTAATTTTTAGAACTTCGAGGGCCTATTTGCAAAATTCGGATTTCTTTTATTTTCCTGAATTTTTTTTTGCATTTTTTTCTTCGGTCGGGCCTTCTTTTCGGCCCACGCTTGGCCGACCCACTTTGGCCCACGTCCGATTGGCTCAAAAGGAGCGCACGGGGTAGGGTTTCCCCTACCCGGTCGATGGCGGCGGTCGTGGCCATCATGCGAGGCACGTTGGGTGGTTAGGCGGCCGTGGCGGCCAATGCACCCATGCGGAGGCGCGTTGGGCGGGTGGGCAACCGCGGTAGCCCTCGGCGTCTTGGTCGACCAGAGGCCAAACGGCGTCTTGAGCTCAACGGTTTGCCTAAGAGGTGGCGGGGCGGCGCTCGAAGCGCCAGCGGGCGCCATCTCCCCTAGCGGCGCCCATGGCGGCGGTGCTTGAAAGCCCGACAGATGCACGCGGCGGCGGCGTTCGGGCAAGTCGGCGCAGGAGCGGGGCGCACCACCGCTATGGCAGAGGTGGCGCCACTTCAGCGGCGCAGGGCCATGGCGGCGGCTCGGTCGGTTCGGCTTTAGGGTAGCGGCGAAGAGGCGGTCGTCTTGGCGATCGAGGAGGGTTCGGCGATCCGGGCCATGCGGCGGCGGCGTGCCGAGCTTAGTGGCGACTTGGTCGCACCGTTCGGGACTGCGACGCATGCGATTCCAGTGGTGCGTGCGGCTCCAGCGGAATCCGGGCCATGCGGCGGCGTGGTTCGTCGGGAGCGGCGCGGCCGTGCGAGGTAGCGCGGCTGCCCATGCAGCGAGGCCAGCGGCACCGCCATGCAGGGCCGGTGACGCCTCCCCCTTTTTTTTCATTGTTCAATGCGCTCGTGCAGAGGCGCGGCTTTGGGTGTTGCCGGCTTCAAGCGCGGCAGGTCGGCCATGCATGGCGGCTCCAGGCCGGCCATAGCGGTGGCGCATAGCTACAGGCCTGCGCATGCGGGCGCCGTGTGTTTGATTTTTTTTTCGTCTTACTGTTCATGCGTTGCATACTATTCATAAGATACAATTGTCGTTCATGCCATTACCGATCGGCTTGGCCGGCGACTTCAAATCGGTTCGCGGTAGTTTAGAACGAATTTGCAATTTTCAATCTACGGTACAATCGACATCCAATCTTTCGTGCAATCTACCGATCGACATTGTACCAGTGACTTCAAGTCGGTTCGCGGTAGATTAGAGCGGATTTGCACTGTAGGTTACAATCTAGAAAGCCAAATTTACAGAATTGCATGCAGTCTAGAAAAAACGATTCAACCTACGAGTGTCGTTCATCGACGGTTACCTTTCGATTCGAGGAGAGTCGATCGTGTTGATAACGTGTTGATGAACTGTTGCTGGCGAGTCCAGTCCGAGCGATTACCTCGTAGATAAACTCAGAATCGTAAGAACAATATAAGAACATAAGAACAGAATAGTAGATTGAACACAGAGATATAGGGGGGCTTCTTACTTCTCTTTATTCCTTCTTTCAATTGATCTCTCGTTTACAATGAATAGCATCCTCTATTATAGGCTAGTGGATGGATGAGGAGTCCACGTGAGCTAGGACTCTCGCCCGGTTTCTTAACAGAGGCAACAATAGATATGCTACAATCCAGTCCTGACAAAACATAACTGAACTTCTTACTATGTACAGCGCAAAGCTGATCGCTTCTTTGTCTTTCTGTGTGTTCAATCTACTATTTATTCTTGTATTGTTCTAAACAATTCTACACTTATCTACGAGATGATCGATCGGACTGAACTTCCTCAACATCTATCTCTATACAGCGATTCTATCTCAGTTTTCAACACGCCCTTGGTTGGCGCCGTGCGGGCGTGCATGCGCGCGGTTAATGCTCGTAAAAAACCCGACCACCGCGCGTCGTGTTCCGGCATGCAGTCCCGTCGATCGTACGTGGTTGTTTTTACTTATATGATTCCGGCGCCGGCGGTCGTGCTCCTAGGCTCAGCCCAGCGTCACGTCTTTTTCGGTAGCGTACGTGCCAACTGCAGATGATGGCATGTCTCCGTGTATCCTATTCCGGCACGGCGCGCGGCGCGCCCACCACGCCTGGATCCACCGTGCTGGCCGTTGCTTCTACTATACACTGGACTACTGGAGTGGAGCGGCTGGCTAGCAATGTCTGACAAGTTGTACACCGTGAATATGTTGAAATCTTCTGGTCTGCCTTACCAAAAATATTATCTGGTCAGTACAAAGTGCGGGTGACCCCGATCCTCTAGTCCGACCATGTACAATACGATAACAAAGATCTAAGTTTGCCTGAAGGGCCAAATATTCAGCAAGTAGTTGCGGTACTAAGTACACTGTTAAAACACCCAATTCAATTCGGCGTGAATGGATTTGCCCCTGCTCAGGTTTCATTTAACAGAATTTAGTTCTCAAGCTCCTAATTTAGATTTTTTTCCCTACTTGATGGCTTTACTGAACTAATCATTCAAATCCACTTATGCTGCGGCTCTAGCGAAGTACGAGTTGTATAGTACAAAGGAATTAATTCCGATACTGATGCTATAACCAGAGTACCAGACACCAGCCTCTCTCTAGATTGGATCACACCCTGAGCTAACAATGAGCAACAAACACTTCAAATTGCTTCTGTTTCTGAATTCCGAGCCACTCCTGCACATTCACAAGCGTTGTGTATCAAGCACGTTTCTGATTACTTGCAAGGCTCCCTTCAAGGTGTCCTGAGATTGCTACTAGCCTACTCTACTTTCTTCATCTGCAGCTCTTACTCTTGTTGTGTAGTTACCCAATGTAGGGAGGTAGTCTACGTACGACGAAACAAAGATTGATATGTGCAAACAACTTCCACACCACGATGTTTCTTGTGAGGTTTACACTCGACATAAGTTTTTCAGTCAGTAGGTACGACTAAAAGGATGTTCCCTGCACACTGCGCCACTGTGTCCAGTGCCTTACGTTTCAAGTTAAAGCATGGCATGAGAATTGCATCTGATGTATGTATGTACCGACTCTGAAGCAAAATGCTCACCCACCGACTGCTCCGTTGGCCAGCTGCAGACGCAGGTGCTCAGTGATGTAGCCGGCAAAGCAGCATATTCTGCTCTTCATCAGTGGCAACAAGCTCGAGTCCTAGGTTCTCTACTTAATTTGTTAGGGCTGCATCAAAAGCACCAAACAGAAATGCAAATATGATCAGTTGTTATTGTGGATCTAGTTCAGCTTCTTTGGAGAAAAAGCTAGCAAGTTCAAAAGATGAGGAGACAGGCCACCAAATTAGATAAATAGACTAGTGGGACAAAAGAGAGATATCCAAACGAGATCTGTTCTTGTAATCTCCTTTTTTTTTCCTCATTTTTACTTGCGGAGATGGACAAAGTAAAACAGGGATTCAGTTTTGTCAATCTGTTGCCGTTTTTTTTCGGTTTTTTTAAAGAAAGACATCTTGAGAGAAGTTCATCATTATCGTCATGGCAATGTAATATGATAATGACCACATGGGACATTGGGACCTCCTAATCAATACCGAAGAGATCTTTCGAGCTCAAAGCTTTCCAAACTGTAGCCCAGAAACATCGGGCAATGATTGACAGAACCGTTTTAAAAAAAAATGAATTTGACAGAACAACACCTACAATTGACTACTGATGTATAAAGGCTCAGCAACAACAATCTTTGCTTTGGTGATCATTAACATCAGAAGGAATTGAAATTATAAGAAAATTCAGGAGCTGACGACAAAGGTGTTTTGTCGATAAGGACAATACAGGTACTCCACTCATATCTATTTTCTTTCTTAGAAACAGAACAAGTTTAGTCGCACTTCAATCTTTTCTGATCTTTTCAGAAATCCCAATGATGAGAAAGTTACAACGTGTTTGTCTGTAAAAACCTCTGTCAGTAATTCCTTTTCTCTTGATACAAGACTTATCCACTGGCAGTCTGTCAGATGATCGGCCGCGGCGGTGTTTCCCAGATATCGAACACATTATCCTCGTTATGCAGGGCGAAAAGACGATCGCCCCCGATCGAGAAGTCGCAAATCGCGCCGCCGTCGCTCCCCCGCAACGTCGAGGTCAGCACATGGTCGGGGCCACTGAACACCGAGATGGTGTCATTCGTCGACGCGAAGAGCTGACCGCCGTGCGCGGCGAGCTTCGGATAGCACGTCTCCCCGGTGTGCGCCTTCTTCCTGCTCACGCCACCGGCGTTGCTCCGGAGGTCGAGAAACCCGAGGTCATCGTACTGGTTGATCACGCAGACCGACCTCTCGTCCTCCATTACGATGGCGTGCAGCACGTGCTTGTCCTCGAGGACGCCGGTGTGGCAATGTCGGACCACGACCAGACGACGTTCTTGTCTCGGAAATCCAGCAGGCTGATGAAAGAGGAGTCGGTCCGTGGAAACATGGTCGCCACCATGAGGGTGTTGGTGCCGTCCAGCCACTGCAGCTTATCGGCGTCGCCCAGTGCACAGCCGGGCGGCTCGTAGAAGAAACCGGCCTGCTCGCCGGTGGTGCAGTCCCATACACCGATGCCGTACTCGTTGAATCGGCCCTTGCAGCTCGCAAAGATCTTGCACTGCTGGTCCAAGGCCAGTGCCCCGGGGTGAAGGACCTGACCTGGCGATCGTGCGCGACACAGAAGCGGTGGCGCAGGTCGCCGGTGAGTGCGGAGAAGGCGGCCACACCGCCGTCGCGCCTTCCGGGGCGCTCGCGAGCGGCGACGAGGAGCGTGGAAGCGTCGAGGTAGGCCGCGTCGTTGACCGGAGCGTGGTCGAGATAGACCGGCCGGCGCTCCTCGAGCATCCAATTGTACACGCGCACAACGCCGCCGTGCGCGACGCAGCACCCTCCGTCGGGCGCCGCGCGGACGGCTGTCCCGTCCCCTGGCGCTTGCCCTGGCACGGATGCGGCCAGGCAGAGCCGGTCGCCGTCGAACTCGCCCCAGCGCGCGGCTCGGACGCGGTCGAGGAGGCCGTAGTAGAGCGCCTCGCGGCAGAGCACCCCCTCGGGGATGTGCGGCGGCACGTGGAGCCCGCCCGTGCGGAGCAGGTCGAGCAGCACCGCAAAGCAGGCCGGGTCGCGGTCGATGAAGTACTCGGCCACGCCCACGCCCCCCGCGGTTGTGCAACCGGCGTTCCAAGAGGCGTCCAGCATGGCGCCGAGCATGGTGTCCCGGCCCGCGCCGGCGAGCGTGGCGGCCGTCGTCTCGAACACCCGCCCGCCAACGTTCAGCCGCACGCGCCCGCGGGCAGCCTCTGGCGTGCACATGGCCGTTTACAACTTACGACTCGCGCGTCGCGCACTGGGAGAGAGACGTCAGTTGGACCATGCGGCAGTCAGGAGGCGGGCGCGTTCTTTAGCCGGCACGGGGCGTTCTATTGGGCGCGAGTTGGGGAGGAGTCGGGTTGCGAGATTGGCGTATATAACGGCCGCAGCGTCGTGCAGTGCCGGCTATTCTGGGGCGGAGAAAACGGAAGAGGCCCGGTCAGGAACCACCCAACCCACGGGACACGGTGGGGCTCGGCCGACGGATTTGGTGGGGCGACGCGTGGGAGTCACGGAGTGGGTTTGGGTTTGCAGTGGTGGCGTGGAATGGCAAACGGGGGGAGTACCCCGTTCCTCCGCCTGCGCTTGCGAATTTGGGACTGGGAAAAAAGTAGTAGTATAGTGGATTAGAAAGTTCTGTGGGTCGGTTGGACTCGCGAATCTGCGACTGTTCGTTGTGGTGAAGATCCTGAACCACTCTGGAGCGGCTGTACACTACGTCTACGACTTGCTCCAACAATAACCACTACAACTACGTACAGGTATAGCAATTGGAAGGGGAGCTCTCATCCAGTGACATTTGCAGCAGCACCGGCGGCGGCAACAAAGTTACTGAATGCTCGTAATCTGGACAACTTACCAGAAGCTCTTGGAGTGCCTTTTAGGATGCTGGATTGAACTTAAAGAGTGGAAATACAAAAGGATGCGTAGGCATATAGCGCAATTATAACCATTATTGCATCCAGTCTGGGACTCGGGGGTCTGGAGAATTCTAGCTTACAAATTTTTCCAAGAAAGAAATAACCACGCTACGCTAGCTTAATATTCCTCCTATGCAGGAAGGATAAAAACGGCGGTCAAATGCACACCTCGCTTGCGTTCTTGTCCGTCAATATCAAGTGACAAGCCCATTTTAGGGATCATCACATGTAACATCCCAAATGTATAATCAGGATTATTCAAGTATAATTATATGTGTAGAAATTAAAACTTTTTCTCACAACTTGAAAACCCTTACAATCTCATGTAATTCTTGTCCAAGAGTTGTGTAAACCAAGAACACAAAGCTCTTGTTGACCAAAAGACAAATTCATTTTCCAATTCTCTCAAATCTTGTGCCAAACAATTGGAAAGTATCTTCCTTGGTCCTAAAACTGAGGTGGGACCCTCTGAAAAATATCACAAGTTGTAAAACTAGTTTGATAATTTTTGGAGGTAAAATGAATCATTGAACAACCTTAATGAAATTCCTGAGAAAAATGCATTGCATAATAACCTCTGGAAAATTTATGTAAGGTTAATCATGTTGTCAGCTAGCTCGAGTTAAAATTTCATCAAATTTGGAGTTCATTTGCTAGCCCAAACAATTTGGCAAAGTCTCATTTGTAGAAACAAAATTTAAAACCTGCCTTTGTTCCTTGGGCTAGCCATGTTCAAAGTCGGTCCAACCAACCATGTCTGCACCTCAGCCGACCTCATCTCCACCTTGATCAGGTCGTAGCTGTTGGATCTACATCCAACCGCCACGACCTCCTCTCAGGTCAACCTTGCTTAGGACCTCCCCACCTCCCCATTCGAGGTCCTCTTGACCTCGTGGACCTCCTCGGGTCAACGTGGGCATCAGACCTCCCCACCTCATCAGGTCATAGCCGCTGGATCAAAGATCCACGGCCACGACCTCCCCTGGGTGTTAAACCTCAAAGGACCTCCTCGTGCTGTAAGCCATCGCAGCGAGGTCATCCCACCTAGACCTCCCCTCACTGTTAAACTAAGCAAGTCCACATCCCACCTACGTGAGGTCACAGCCATTGGATCAAAAATCCATGGTCACGACCTCCTCTGAAAAACATCACAACAAGGTCCTCCGCCTTGTTGAGGTCTTAACCCTTGGATTAAGATCCAACCGCCTCGACCTCCCATGGTTATCAACCTCAAAACCACCTTCCACCTTGGCGAGGTCATCATTTGTTGGATTTACATCCAACCGCTCGACCTCCTTTGTACTCACTTGAGGTCGTGGCCGTTGGATTTACATCCAAAGGCCACGACCTCCTCTGAAAAATATTACAGCAAGGTCCTCCGCCTTGATGAGGTCCATGCTCTTGGATTTGCATCCAAAGGCCATGACCTCCCCTCGATCTCTTATGTTCGCGTGCGGTTAAGTCCCAAGCGGAGGTCCGCGCGTTGGATGGAGATCAACGCTTTGGACCTCTGTCCATTTCCTCACGTCGTTTTCACGTTAAGGAGATCGGAGGCCCACGACCTCCTCGCCCTTGATCGTGTGGTGGGACCTCCTCCCGCCACTTAAAACTTAACGGTTCAAAATAGGATCCGATGGTTAGGACCTCTCCCGGTCTTATCCAGCGGCCATAAAGACCTCCCTGTTCTTCTCCTTCCTCTGGCGGGCAAGCTCGGCGATGCATTTATTGCGTGTCGACCTTGGGGTACACTTCATGACTCTTTCTTGACCGCATTTAATCTTGGTCGACTTTTAGCCTCTCGAGTCAAGCAGAGCACGCCCCTTGTCACCCCATGTCTTGTCCACCTCATGGACCGGCCAGTGGG
The DNA here is from genome assembly GCA_036346405.1 of Phyllostachys edulis. Taxonomy (NCBI): domain Eukaryota; kingdom Viridiplantae; phylum Streptophyta; class Magnoliopsida; order Poales; family Poaceae; genus Phyllostachys; species Phyllostachys edulis. The sequence goes on from CM070562.1 coordinate 72,413,938, forward strand.
CTAAGCTCACCATGGAGCTTAGCCCCACTCATCACCTTCAATCAGGTTATAAAGTACCCTTGGAAGCCTCCCTTGGCTTCCTTTGCACACAATTGACCTCAGCCTTGCACTTTGTGCGTGGCTGAGCTCCTCCTCCACTAACACTCACTCACCTCACTAGTGGCTGCCATTGTTGATGTCCTTGGAGCATCTCGGTAGCTCAAGGGTTCCCGTGGCTCCCTCTTCCACCCTAGTTCATTTTGTGCTCCCCAAACCTCTGGAAGTTAACCCTAACTTAGTTTGTTTGGGCGCTTTTCAGAGGAGGACAAAGTCGGGCTTGAAGCTGGAGCTTTGGCCGTGGAGCCCCTGTCTTCCCCAACTCCGGCCACCACCTCCACGACCTCCCGAGCACCTTAGGACCATCAGGTAAGCCCCTGTTAGTCCTTTAGATGTTGGCACCCTCATGAATGATCTCGCGGAGCTTTAGTTTGGCATAAGCTTGTTTGTCGCGGAGCTCATTTTTGCTTTTCGGTTTTGCCGTCTTGGTCACCTCTGTCCTCTCGGCTCATGGCGTTCAAAACCGTCATTGCCGTTGAGAGAAGGTCCGTTGGAGTGCGGCGTGGTTATTGCGAACCGCGGTACCATTGGATCTCGCCGGCGAGGTCTACATCGCCGGCGAGAACCAAATATTTGAACACGGATTTTGTCGGACGCCTTAGCGACCGCGTTGTTGTCGTTTTAGGACAGAGCTTATTTGGGGTTAATCGCCATAAATTGCTAAATCTACGCAATCATTGGGTGGGTCTTGATGTCCTTAAATCCATCATTTATTGCGCGCCTTTAAGTCCTCCGTAGCGGACCTCCTTGTGTCCCACGCGCATTTATGCCCTGTCCAAACATGTGCGTCGCAAAGCTGGGATGTCGAGACCTCCTCCAAGGAGATCTGGGCGTCCAAGACCTCCTTGGCGCAATCTTAGCCGTCCGACCTCCTGGAGGTGCAGCGGCGTTGAGACCTCCTCTGGGACCTCCTCGAGGTCATCTCACCGTTGAGGACCTCCCTTTTAATCTGGTCCGTTCGGACCTCCCTTCCATGTTGTGGTCCGTTAGATCTTCCATCTCTGCCCATGACCTCCCTCACCTCGCGCATGTGCGTGGTTAGGAGGTCGAGACCTCTGGACCTCCCATGTGCATGTGTGTTGTTCTCTGGGAGGTCTGAGCCGTTAGATCTGAGATCTGTGGCTCACGACCTCCCATGTCTTTGTGAATGTTAGGAAGGTCAGTAAATTCTTAAGTATGAACTGAAATGAGGTAGACTTTAGAATTTCATATCTTTTTCATTTTAAATCCTTTTGAGGTCATTCAAATTGTGTTAGCTCTGTCTTAAACTTGACTTTAATCCAAAAATGGTTGTAAGTTGAGTTCAGCTCCAGAGCACAGTTTTGCCATAGGTTTTAGTACTCCCTTTTGGATAATACACTCAAAATTTAGGTTTAACTTGTAAAACCCATAACTAATGTTCTATAGGTTATTTTTGAATGAGACCAACTTTGTTAGCTTCCTCTATTAATGAACTCACTGTAAAAATTGGATTTGAGCATATTGCTGTTATAGAAATAAGGACTTGTGCATTATAATTTTGTTCAAGTTCTTGTTTTTGAAAAATTATAAAAAGTGCAATATAGCTCCAAATGGGATGAACTCAATTGTGTTATTCATCTCATGAGGTGCTGGTTTCACAGTAAAATCTCAGCCTCACCACTTTTCTAGAAATTGTTGCCTCATAATTAAATTAGTGAATAGTGCAGTTTGGTATTTTCAGGGCTGAGCAGAATTGTTTTGCTCATAACTTTTGCATTAAGAATCCAAATCCATTGGTTCTTGTTGCTAAATTCCTAAAATCACCCTCTTACTGCTGTAGAAATTTCAGAGAATTTGGAGTTCGTTTGCTGTGCTGTCTTGTTGTTTTTAAATCGTTCTTATCGGTTCTTTATCGTTTTTCCGTTAGGTTTCGACATTTGTGGTGATCCATAAGCGACCCTCCGCAACAAAGTGACCAGCAGCAAGGCAAGCAGTTTGACCATTTCCATCATTGTCCCATTATTTTAAAGCTTACTACTTTGTTTTACTTCTATGTATGCATGCTACTTTGTGTTAAATGTCGCTAGCTTTCCTATAGTTGCATAATCTGTAGGAATTGTTATCCTCTACTACCAATGAGCCTAGGTTATTAGCTGTGGTTTGAGCTCGTTGGATGAGCTCTTATCACTTAGTAGTTGCGTTTAAACTGCTTAGACATGCTTAGCTATCGGTAGTAATGGGCGATCATCGACATAGTCGATGGTCTTGATCACCAAGTATAATTATTCCTCCTATATGTCCAGCACTTGTGCTTTGATTAATTGTAAAATCAAAAACTGAAAATAAAATGTCGATTTAGACTTGGGCATATTGGATGGGTGGTGCGGTTCTTGGAATGTGGTGGTATGCGGGTCCCTAAGGACCGAGTACTTGGGTCACTAAGCCAAGCGCTTTTAGCGTGCTAACCACACGAGGGGATATGGGACCTCTCTTGACTAAGTACTTTGGGAGGTGTTAATTATGAGCTGGTTGGTGGGTATGTTTTAATAAAATCTGTGTGTGTGGTGTTGGGAGGGAGCATTGGCGGACCGGTTAGGGCTGTCTAATGTGTCTTGTCCCCGTGGGTTCTGACTCGTAATTAGCATCGTCCATTGGAAATGTCTCGTAGGACTTAGCCGTGCTTGCACACCAAAGGTCGTGTGCCTAAAGGAAAGGCGATCGGCGTGTGGGTACATTGGTACACCCTGCGAGGATAAAACTATTGAATAGCCTCGTCCTAGGTTATGGACATGCTTGGTAAGGTCGTTCAAGACTAGTCTCAACCTTTTAATTAAAACTTGATGGGTTGGTATGAGCAGGGAGTTCATGCTATTGTTGTGGTGACTAAGGGTTAGTCACTTCGAGTTTGTTCTTGTTGTTGTTATTATGTTATTATCGCGTTGTATTTCAACAATTAAAAATGCTTTATCAAATTGCCTTCAATCTATTATGTTATTGCAAATGAAACTTGCTTTGTGCTAAAATGTAAGTCCAAAGCTCCATCCACTTAATTAAAGCTTGCATGTAGCTAAATTATAGTTATGTTATCTTACGTCGGTCTTGCAGTACAATAAACAAGTTATTGTACTCATTTGCTTCTTAACAAATTTGTTGCGAGAGGATCGGAGGTGAGCTCCAAGAGCCTTACTTACGTGCCACGTGTTCTTTGTTTCTTGACGACTAGCTTGGCGGTCGGTCGAGATGCCTAGGGGTTAAGGCACACGATTGGCTTTGTGTTATAGCCATCTTTATGGCACTTTTGCTTCATTGTGTATTCTTGTAACTTATTGCTATTTGGCCTAAGGGCCCTCTTTTGTAGTAGCTATTCCATATTAATATTAACCGGTTTGTTGCTTATGTTCTATGTGTTGTATGGAATTGATATATTCTTTTGTTGTGAGGTATGTATCTTGCATTCAGGGAGTATACATCTCTCGAGACCGAGTTTATTAGGTTGATAATACTAGGGTCAATTGGATGACTAAGTATTATGAGCCTAATAAATGTCGAGGTCTCTAAAAGTTAGTATCGAGCCGTTATGACCGTAGTAACACAAGCTTAGTCGTCTTTAAGATATTTTGGAAAACCTATTTTCAAAGTATAAACGAGATTTGAAAGCTTAAGAAAATTCTCAGATTTTACTCCTCATCTATCTTAGCTTTCTCTTCTCATCTCACTCTAATTCGAGTTTTGAAAGTTGTTTTCCTCTCTTCTCTTCTACAAAATAGTCATTATCGATTAATTGGGTTTTGGGTAACATATGAGAGTTCTAAATTGATGTCTTGGCTACCTTCTTGGTGAAGAATAGAAGTATTTGAAGGCAAAACTCAAATCTGAAAATTCTGGACAGCAAGCAAGCATTTTAGGGCAGCAATGCTTAAGCTAGTAAATGAGGTAGAAAATGAGAGGCTAATCAACTAAAACTTGTGGGAATAAAAGGGTAAGATGTGATACTAGTTAGCTAAGTATCTAACACTTATTTAGCTGCCTTAACCTTGCTCTCTAATAGTTTTAGATCTCATCTTACAATCTGATTTGTAATCTTCGATCAATTACTCGTTCATTCAATACGGGTTAGTTGAGTTGAGAAGTTGAACCTTGCTTTTGGTGTTTCTTGGCTGTTTGTAGAGTCTTTTAGAAGCTTTTAAAGTTTAATTACTCGTTGTTTTGGCTTTTCGTTTAGGGTGATCTTCATTCCCTAGTCGATCGCTTTTGTTTTCTTTAAGGCTTAGTTTTTGGGTCTAGTTGCTAACCAAAATTTCTTGTAACAGGATGGCGGGCCTTTTCGTAGCGGCCAAGGCGATCGGTGGTCGGGACGAGCTTCCTCCTCCTCCGACCATGGCGAGGTCCTTCTTGATTGGCGCAACCGCGCGGATGTGAGAGAGTTCTCTTGGGCGTCATCGCGCATAACACCACTTGCCCTTACGGAGCTTGAGGATGCGGGCGAGGAATGCCCATCGGCCTCGTGGGGGTCTTCTTGAGTTCGCCGTACTCGGCCCCTACCTTTTCTCGGTCGAGGACCCTTTGGATCGCAGACGATTGGCCGTCTTGTGGGCGTAAACCGCGCATAGCGCAGATGCGAGAACACGAGAAGCGCTGTTCGCATCGCACCGGCTTGAGGTGCGGCTTTGTCTGGTGGGAGAGCTATCTCGCCATGCGGCCGTAGACCACACCGTCTCTTGGGAGGAGTTTACGTCTACCTTCCGTCGGGCTCACATCCTGCCGGCTTGATGGAGATCAAGAAGGGAGTTTCTTCGCGCTCAAGCAAGGCGTAGCTTCGATCATGGAGTATGTGTGCGAGTTCAACCATCGGCTCGTTATGCTCCCGAGGATGTGGCCATGATATGGCCATGAGCCAAGTTCGGTAGCGGCTTGTCAGGAGGTGAAGGACAAGCTATCCATTGCCGACTTTCACGATTTTCGGACCTTGGTCGACAAGGCCATCGTCGTGAGCATGCGGCTCGGGAGCTTATGGATTCCATAGCGCAAGTGGGAGACCTATAAGACTTCGAGCCAGTTCTTCCGCCCTCGTTTGAGGCGGTCTCGAAGTACCACTCTCATTCTTGGCGCCCAGAGGTTACCTTTGTTCCTCGTCCTTCGCAGCCGTGTCGATCCGTGCACTGCGAGTCGTGACGGCCCCATAACCCGGCCGCCGGGTCACATGTTTCTCATGCAACGAAGGGGCATTATGCGAACCAATGCCCTAAGAAGGCGAGGCGACCCCTCGTCCTAATGGAGGGCGCGGTCGAGGAGGTGGTGCATCTCGGGACGGAAGATCGTCCGGCTACCCAAAGGCGTGGGTAGTGGTCGCGTCAACGCCATCACCGCAGAGGAGGCTCGGGGAGGCACCCGGCGTCGTGCTAGGTACACTTTACATTAACTCTCATCCGCTCTTTGTTTTGTTTGATTCAGGAGCATCTCATTCCTTTGTTTACGAGTCTTTTGCTCTTTGTTGGAGAGCTTCTTTCCTCTCCATTGTCGGTCCCTTCTCATTCGCTCTCTGGTTGGAGTTGAGAGCTGAGATTGAGTGTAGGGATGTCCCTATCGAGATCGGCGTAGGGTTCTTAGCAAACCTTATCCTTCTCCATTCAGTGAGTCTAGATGTGATTCTTGGCATGGATTGGTTGTCTCGGCACATGGGACAAATCGATTGCGCCAGAAGCTCATCTCTCTGTCTAGTTCTTCCGGTGGCGGGTTTGCTTCTCACCGAAGCGCTAGATCCTCATCTCTTCGCACTTGAAGCGAAGCCGCTCGAATATTAGCGAAGTCCCAGCAGTTTGTGACTTTGTTGATGTCTTTCCGCTGATCTTCCAGGGATGCCACCCGTTCGAGACCTCGAGTTTGTCATTGAGTTGGCTCCCGGTACCGCCCCTATCTCAAAGAGGCCTTATCGGATGCCACCGAACGAGTTGGTGGAGTTGAAGAAGCAGTTAAGCGAGCTGCAAGAGAAGGGTTTCATTCGCCCTAGCTCATCTCCGTGGGGTTGTCCAGCAATCTTCGTAAAGAAGAAGGACGGTACTTTACGCATGTGCGTTGATTACCGCCCACTTAATGAAGTGACGATAAAGAACAAGTATCCATTGCCCGCATCGGCGATCTCTTGATCAATTGGTTGGAGCTCGAGTTTTCTCCAAGATTGATTTGAGAGTGGGATATCATCGAGTTAAGTATTCGACTGAGGATATTCCAAAACGACATTCTCTACTCGCTATGGCTTGTATGAGTATCTTGTCATGTCATTAAACAACCAATGCTCTGCCTTGTTCATGAATCTCATGAATTCGGTATTCATGGAGTATTTGGATAAGTTTGTCGTGGTCTTCATCGATGATATTCTTATCTATTCCAAACGATGAGGAACATGATCGACATCGAGGCTTGTGTTAGGCAAGCTACGTGAGCACCATTTGTCTGCGAAGTTGACAAGTGTGCATTCGGTTGAAGGAAGTGGCTTTCTTAGGCCATATTCTTTCGGCGGGGCGTAGCCGTTGATCCTAACAAGGTCGTGATGTTCTTTCATGGAGTCGACCTATTTCGGTCACCGATGTGCGGAGTTTTCTCGGTTTAGCGGGATATTATCGTCGCTTTATCGAGAACTTCTCCAAGATCATGGCCGATGTGAGTTGCTCAAGAAGGACAAGAAGTTCTTGTGGTCGTTGAGTGTGAGAAAGTTTCCAAATACTCAAGAAGCGTTTGACCACCGCTCCGTTCTTGTTCTTCTGATATCCATCGAAGCTTCGATATCTTTTGCGATGCTTCTCGTCGAGGCCTCGGTTGTGTCCTTATGCAAGAAGGCAAGGTAGTGGCCTATGCATCAAGACAATTGAGACCTCATGAACTCAACTACCCTACTCATGATTTGGAGTTGGGCTGCTGTGATTCATGCACTTAAGATTTGGCGACATTACATAATCGTGTCGTTGTGAAGTGTATTCGGATCACAAAAGCCTCAAGTACTATTCACCCAACTGACTGAACCTCGGGCAAAGGAGATGGTTGGAATTGATCAAGGACTATGATATGGGTATTCACTACCATCGGGCAAGGCTAATGTAGATTCTTGATAAACTTATCATAAAGCGCATTGTAATGCCTTAGTGCTCAAGGAGCATTAGCCCTCTCTTCTCGAAGCATTCGGCGTCTCAACTTGGAGATAGTTGAGCATGGATTTCTCGCTGCCATGGTTGTGCAACCAACCTTGGTGGATCGGATCAAGTCCGCTCGGCGATCGGTTGGGGTGAGCCACATTAAGGCAAATGTCAAGGCGGAACGACCAAGTGCTTTTAGAGGATGAGCATGGTGTTGTGAGGTTGAACAGCGCCTTGTGGTTCCAAAGGACATGGAGTTGCGAATTTGATCCTCCATGAAGCCCATGATTCGCCTTTATCCATTCATCCGGGGCCACAAAGATGTATCAAGATCTCCTTTGAGATTTTGGTGGACCCGAATGAAGAAAATCGCGAAGTTCGTTCTTAGAGTCGGCGTGTGTCGTCGTGTCAAGGCGAACATCGGCGTCTGCTTGATCTGCTTGACCTTTGCCAATTCTGAGTGGAAGTGGGATTCGATCGGAATGGATTTCATCACGGTCTACCCACATCCCGAAGAAGAATGATGCCATTTGGGTCGTCATCGATCGATTGACTAAGGTGGCACATTTTCTTCCGTCAAGACCGACCTTGGGTAGGTCTTTTGGCGAACTCTACATCGCCCGCATCGTGAGTTTGCGGTGTGCGAAGACGATCGTGTCGGATCGTGGATCCTTTTCACGTCTCGTTTTGGCATAGCTTGCAAGAGGCTATGGGCACTCATCTTGCTTTTAGCACAGACATTTCACCCTCAAAGCGATGGTCGGACGAGAGGGTCAACCAAGTTTTAGAAGACATGCTTCGTGCTTGTGTCCTTTCTATGGAAAGCATTGGGAGAAATGCTTGCCATTCGCCGAATTTTCTTATAACAACGACTTCGAGGCCGGTCTCGGCATGGCACCATTTGAGGCCTTATCACGGGAGAAAGTGTAGAACCCGTTGAGCTGGTCGAGACGGTGAGAGACCTCTCTTTGGCGGACTCAATCAATGAGGCGGCGCCAAGTTCGGCTTATTCGTGGCGTTTGCGCCTGCACTCAATCGAGCAAAAGAGCTATGCGGATCGCCGTCGGCGTGAGTTACGTTTTGAGCCTAATGACTTTGTTTATCTCAAAGTCTCTCCTTTGAAGGGCCATCAACGTTTGGCGTCAAGGGCAAGTTGGCTCCTCGATATGTCGGTCCCTACCGCGTTATCGAGAAGAAGGAGCTGTTGCCTATAAGTTGGAGTTGCCGGCTGCACTTGCGGGGTACATGATGTTTTCCATGTGTCCCGGCTTAAGAAGTGCCTCCGTGTTCCAACCGAGGAAGCTCCGTTGGAAACTCTCGATGTCAACCCGATTTGACCTATCGCGAGCACCTGTTCGCGTGCTCGATGAGTCTGAGCGAAGGACAAGGAATAAGACCATCAAGTTCCTTAAAGTTCGATGGTCAAACCATTACGAGGATGAGGCTACTTGGGAAAGAGAAGATGCGTCTGCGTGCGGACTATCCATCCTTCTTTACGAGTGAGCCAAATCTCGGGGCGAGATTTACTGTTAGGGGGAGATTTTGTAACATCCCAAATGTATAATCAGGGTTATTCAAGTATAATTATATGTGTAGAAATTAAAACTTTTTCTCACAACTTGAAAACCCTTACAATCTCATGTAATTCTTGTCCAAGAGTTGTGTAAACCAAGAACACAAAGCTCTTGTTGACCAAAAGTCAAATTCATTTTCCAATTCTCTCAAATCTTGTGCCAAACAATTGGAAAGTATCTTCCTTGGTCCTAAAACTGAGGTGGGACCCCTCTGAAAAATATCACAAGTTGTAAAACTAGTTTGATAATTTTTGGAGGTAAAATGAATCATTGAACAACCTTAATGAAATTCCTGAGAAAAATGCATTGCATAATAACCTCTGGAAAATTTATGTAAGGTTAATCATGTTGTCAGCTAGCTCGAGTTAAAATTTCATCAAATTTGGAGTTCATTTGCTAGCCCAAACAATTTGGCAAAGTCTCAGTTTGTAGAAACAAAATTTAAAACCCTGCCTTGTTCCTTGGGCTAGCCATGTTCAAAGCTGGTCGAGCCCAACCATGTCTGCACCTCAGCCGACCTCATCTCCACCTTGATCAGGTCGTAGCTGTTGGATCTACATCCAACCGCCACGACCTCCTCTCAGGTCAACCTTGCTTAGGACCTCCCGCCTCCCATTCGAGGTCCTCTTGACCTCGTGGACCTCCTCGGGTCAGCGTGGGCATCGAGACCTCCCCACCTCATCGAGGTCATAGCCGGCTGGATCAAGATCCACGGCCACGACCTCCACAGGTGTTAAACCTCAAAGGACCTCCTCGTCTTTGTAAGCCATCGCATCCCACCTATGAGGTCATCCCACCTAGACCTCCCCTCACTGTTAAACTAAGCAAGTCCACATCCCACCTCGTGAGGTCCACGACCATTGGATCAAAATCCATGGTCACGACCTCCTCTGAAAAACATCACAACAAGGTCCTCCGCCTTGTTGAGGTCTTAACCCTTGGATTAAGATCCAGCCGCCTGACCTCCCATGGTTATCAACCTCAAAACCACCTTCCACCTTGGCGAGGTCATCATTTGTTGGATTTACATCCAACCGCTCGACCTCCTTTGTACTCACTTGAGGTCGTGGCCGTTGGATTTACATCCAAAGGCCACGACCTCCTCTGGCATATTACAGCAAGGTCCTCCGCCTTGATGAGGTCCATGCTCTTGGATTTGCATCCAAAGGCCATGACCTCCCCTCGATCTCTTATGTTGGCGTGCGGTTAAGTCCCAAGCGGAGGTCCGCACTGTTGGATGGAGATCAACGCTTTGGACCTCTGTCCATTTCCTCACGTCGTTTTCACGTTAAGGAGATCGGAGGCCACGACCTCCTCGCCCTTGATCGTGTGGTGGGACCTCCTCCCGCCACTTAAAACTTAACGGTTCAAAATAGGATCCGATGGTTAGGACCTCTCCCGGTCTTATCCAGCGGCCATAAAACCTCCTGTTCTTCTCCTTCCTCTGGCGCGGGCAAGCTCGGCGATGCATTTATTGCGTGTCGACCTTGGGGTACACTTCATGACTCTTTCTTGACCGCATTTAATCTTGGTCGACTTTTAGCCTCTCGAGTCAAGCAGAGCCTGCCCCTTGTCACCCCATGTCTTGTCCACCTCATGGACCAGCCAGTGGGCTAAGCTCACCATGGAGCTTAGCCCGACTCATCACCTTCAATCAGGTTATAAAGTACCCTTGGAAGCCTCCCTTGGCTTCCTTTGCACCTAATTGACCTCGGCCTTGCACTTTGTGCGTGGTGAGCTCCTCCTCCACTAACACTCACTCACCTCACTAGTGGTGCCATTGTTGATGTCCTTGGAGCATCTCGGTAGCTCAAGGGTTCCCGTGGCTCCCTCTTCCACCCTAGTTCATTTGTGCTCCCCAAACCTCTGGAAGTTAACCCTAACTTAGTTTGTTTGGGCGCTTTTGAGAGGAGGACAAAGTCGGGCTTGAAGTGGAGCTTTGGTAGTGGAGCCCTGTCTTCCCCAACTCCGGCCACCACCTCCACGACCTCCCGGCACCTTAGGACCATCGGGTAAGCCCTGTTAGTCCTTTAGATCTTGGCACCCATATGAATGATCTCGCGGAGCTTTAGTTTGGCATAAGCTTGTTTGTCGCATGAGAGCTCATTTTTGCTTTTCGGTTTTGCCGTCTTGGTCACCTCTGTCCTCTCCGGCTCGCCCGGCGTTCAAAACCGTCATTGCCGTTGAGAGAAGGTCCGTTGGAGTGCGCGTGGTTATTGCGAACCGCGGTACCATTGGATCTCGCCGGCGAGGTCTACATCGCCGGCGAGAACCAAATATTTGAACACGGATTTTGTCGGACGCTTAGCGACCGCGTTGTTGTCGTTTTAGGACATGAGCTTATTTGGGGTTAATCGCCATAAATTGCTAAATCTACTGCAATCATTGGGTGGGTCTTGATGTCCTTAAATCCATCATTTATTGCGCGCCTTTAAGTCCTCCATGCGCGCGACCTCCTTGTGTCCCACGCGCATTTATGCCTGTCCAAACATGTGCGTGCGCAAGCTCTGGGATGTCGGACCTCCTCCAAGGAGATCTGGGCGTCCAAGACCTCCTTGGCGCAATCTTAGCCGTCCAGACCTCCACGGAAGTGCAGCGGCGTTGAGACCTCCTCTGGGACCTCCTCGAGGTCATCTCACCGTTGAGGACCTCCCTTTTAATCTGGTCGTTCGGACCTCCCTTCCATGTTGTGGTCCGTTAGATCTTCCATCTCGGCCATGACCTCCCTCACCTCGCGCATGTGCGTGGTTAGGAGGTCGAGGACCTCTGGACCTCCCATGTGCATGTGTGTTGTTCTCCTGGGAGGTCTGAGCCGTTAGATCTGAGATCTGTGGCTCACGACCTCCCATGTCTTTGTGAATGTTAGGAAGGTCAGTAAATTCTTAAGTATGAACTGAAATGAGGTAGACTTTAGAATTTCATATCTTTTTCATTTTAAATCCTTTTGAGGTCATTCAAATTGTGTTAGCTCTGTCTTAAACTTGACTTTAATCCAAAAATGGTTGTAAGTTGAGTTCAGCTCCAGAGCACAGTTTTGCCATAGGTTTTAGTACTCCTTTTGGATAATACACTCAAAATTTAGGTTTAACTTGTAAAACCCATAACTAATGTTCTGTAGGTTATTTTTGAATGAGACCAACTTTGTTAGCTTCCTCTATTAATGAACTCACTGTAAAAATTAGATTTGAGCATATTGCTGTTATAGAAATAAGGACTTGTGCATTATAATTTTGTTCAAGTTCTTGTTTTTGAAAAATTATAAAAAGTGCAATATAGCTCCAAATGGGATGAACTCAATTGTGTTATTCATCTCATGAGGTGCTGGTTTCACAGTAAAAATCTCAGCCTCACCACTTTTCTAGAAATTGTTGCCTCATAATTAAATTAGTGAATAGTGCAGTTTGGTATTTTCAGGGCTGAGCAGAATTGTTTTGCTCATAACTTTTGCATTAAGAATCCAAATCCATTGGTTCTTGTTGCTAAATTCCTAAAATCACCCTCTTACTGCTGTAGAAATTTCAGAGAATTTGGAGTTCGTTTGCTGTGCTGTCTTGTTGTTTTTAAATCGTTCTTATCGGTTCTTTATCGTTTTTCCGTTAGGTTTCGACATTTGTGGTGATCCATAAGCGACCCTCCGCAACAAAGTGACCAGCAGCAAGGCAAGCAGTTTGACCATTTCCATCATTGTCCCATTATTTTAAAGCTTACTACTTTGTTTTACTTCTATGTATGCATGCTACTTTGTGTTAAATGTCGCTAGCTTTCCTATAGTTGCATAATCTGTAGGAATTGTTATCCTCTACTACCAATGAGCCTAGGTTATTAGCTGTGGTTTGAGCTCGTTGGATGAGCTCTTATCACTTAGTAGTTGCGTTTAAACTGCTTAGACATGCTTAGCTATCGGTAGTAATGGGCGATCATCGACATAGTCGATGGTCTTGATCACACAAGTATAATTATTCCTCCTATATGTCCAGCACTTGTGCTTTGATTAATTGTAAAATCAAAAACTGAAAATAAAATGTCGATTTAGACTTGGGCATATTGGATGGGTGGTGCGGTTCTTGGAATGTGGTGGTATGCCCGGTCCCTAAGGACCAAGTACTTGGGTCACTAAGCCAAGCGCTTTTGCGTGCTAACCACACGAGGGGATATGGGACCTCTCTTGACTAAGTACTTTGGGAGGTGTTAATTATGAGCTGGTTGGTGGGTATGTTTTAATAAAATCTGTGTGTGTGGTGTTGGGAGGGAGCATTGGCGGACCGGTTAGGGTGTCTAATGTGTCTTGTCCCGTGGAGTTGCGGCTCGTAATTAGCATCGTCCATTGGAAATGTCTCGTAGGACTTAGCCGTGCTTGGCACACCAAAGGTCGTGTGCCTAAAGGAAAGGCGATGCGGCGTGTGGGTACATTGGTACACCCTGCGAGGATAAAACTATTGAATAGCCTCGTCCTAGGTTATGGACATGCTTGGTAAGGTCGTTCAAGACTAGTCTCAACCTTTTAATTAAAACTTGATGGGTTGGTATGAGCGGGAGTTCATGCTATTGTTGTGGTGACTAAGGGTTAGTCACTTCGAGGTTTGTTCTTGTTGTTGTTATTATGTTATTATCGCGTTGTATTTCAACAATTAAAAATGCTTTATCAAATTGCCTTCAATCTATTATGTTATTGCAAATGAAACTTGCTTTGTGCTAAAATGTAAGTCCAAAGCTCCATCCACTTAATTAAAGCTTGCATGTAGCTAAATTATAGTTACTGTTATCTTACGTCGGTCTTGCAGTACAATAAACAAGTTATTGTACTCATTTGCTTCTTAACAAATTTGTTGCGAGGGGCGGAGGTGAGCTCCAAGAGCCTTACTTACGTGCCACGTGTTCTTTGTTTCTTGACGACTAGCTTGGCGGTCGGTCGAGATGCCTAGGGGTTAAGGCACACTTGATTGGCTTTGTGTTATAGCCATCTTTATGGCACTTTTGCTTCATTGTGTATTCTTGTAACTTATTGCTATTTGGCCTAAGGGCCCTCTTTTGTAGTAGCTATTCCATATTAATATTAACTTCGGTTTGTTGCTTATGTTCTATGTGTTGTATGGAATTGATATATTCTTTTGTTGTGAGGTATGTATCTTGCATTCAGGGAGTATACATCTCTCGAGACCGAGTTTATTAGGTTGATAATACTAGGGTCAATTGGATGACTAAGTATTATGAGCCTAATAAATGTCGAGGTCTCTAAAAAGTTGGTATCGAGCCGTTATGACCGTAGTAACACAAGCTTAGTAAATCTTTAAGATATTTTGGAAAACCTATTTTCAAAGTATAAGCGAGATTTGAAAGCTTAAGAAAATTCTCAGATTTTACTCCTCATCTATCTTAGCTTTCTCTTCTCATCTCACTCTAATTCGAGTTTTGAAAGTTGTTTTCCTCTCTTCTCTTCTACAAAATAGTCATTATCGATTAATTGGGTTTTGGGTAACATATGAGAGTTCTAAATTGATGTCTTGGCTACCTTCTTGGTGAAGAATAGAAGTATTTGAAGGCGAAACTCAAATCTGAAAATTCTGGACAGCAAGCAAGCATTTTAGGGCAGCAATGCTTAAGCTAGTAAATGAGGTAGAAAATGAGAGGCTAATCAACTAAAACTTGTGGGAATAAAAGGGTAAGATGTGATACTAGTTAGCTAAGTATCTAACACTTATTTAGCTGCCTTAACCTTGCTCTCTAATAGTTTTAGATCTCATCTTACAATCTGATTTGTAATCTTCGATCAATTACTCGTTCATTCAATACGGGTTAGTTGAGTTGAGAAGTTGAACCTTGCTTTTGGTGTTTCTTGGCTGTTTGTAGAGTCTTTTAGAAGCTTTTAAAGTTTAATTACTCGTTGTTTTGGCTTTTCGTTTAGGGTGATCTTCATTCCCTAGTCGATCGCTTTTGTTTTCTTTAAGGCTTAGTTTTTGGGTCTAGTTGCTAACCAAAATTTCTTGTAACAGGATGGCGGGCCTTTTCGTAGCGGCCAAGGCGATCACTGGTCGGGACGAGGAGCTTCCTCCTCCTCCGACCATGGCGAGGTCCTTCTTGATTGAGCGCAACCGCGCGGATGCGAGAGAGTTCTCTTGGGCGTCATCGCGCAACACCTGCCGCCCTTACGGAGCTTGAGGATCTGGGCGAGGAATGCCCATCGGCCTCGTGGGGTCTTCTTGAGTTCGCCGTACTCGGCCCCTACCTTTTCTCGATCGAGGACCCTTTGGATCGCAGACGATTGGCCGTCTTGTGGGCGTAAACCGCATAGCGCGATGCGAGAGCACGAGAAGGCGCTGTTCGCATCGCACCGGCTTGAGGTGCGGCTTTGTCTGGTGGGAGAGCTATCTCGCCATGCAGCCGTAGACCACACCGTCTCTTGGGAGGAGTTTCGTCTACCTTCCGTCGGGCTCACATCCTGCCGGCTTGATGGAGATCAAGAAGTAGGAGTTTCTTCGCGCTCAAGCAAGGCGTGCTTCGATCATGGAGTATGTGTCGAGTTCAACCATCGGCTCGTTATGCTCACGAGGATGTAACCTTGATATGGCCAAGCGAGCCAAGTTCAGTAGCGGCTTGTCAGGAGGTGAAGGACAAGCTATCCATTGCCGACTTTCTGATTTTCGGACCTTGGTCGACAAGGCCATCGTCGTGAGCATGCGGCTCGGGAGCTTATGGATTCCATAGCGCAAGTGGGAGACCTATAAGACTTCGGGCCCAGATTCTTCCGCCCTCGTTTGAGGCGGTCTCGAAGTACCACTCTCATTCTTGGCGCCCGAGGTTACTGCCTTGTTCCTCGTCCTTCGCAGCCGTGTCGATCCGTGCACTGCGAGTCGTGACGGCCCCGCAACCCGTGCCGGGTCACATGTTTCTCATGCAACGAAGGGGCATTATGCGAACCAATGCCCTAAGAAGGCGAGGCGACCCCTCGTCCTAATGGAGGGCGCGGTCGAGGTGGTGCATCTCGGGACGAAGATCGTCCGGCTACCCAAAGGCGTGGGTAGTGGTCGCGTCAACGCCATCACCGCAGAGGAGGCTCGGGAGGCACCCGGCGTCGTGCTAGGTACACTTTACATTAACTCTCATCCCGCTCTTGTTTTGTTTGATTCAGGAGCATCTCATTCCTTTGTTTACGAGTCTTTTGCTCTTTGTTGGAGAGCTTCTTTCCTCTCCATTGTCGGTCCCTTCTCATTCGCTCTCTGGTTGGAGTTGAGAGTGAGATTGAGTGTAGGGATGTCCCTATCGAGATCGAAGGCGTAGGGTTCTTAGCAAACCTTATCCTTCTCCATTCAATGAGTCTAGATGTGATTCTTGGCATGGATTGGTTGTCTCGGCACATGGGACAAATCGATTGCGCCAGAAGCTCATCTCTCTGTCTAGTTCTTCGGTGGCGGGTTTGCTTCTCACCGAAGTTGCTAGATCCTCATCTCTTCGCACTTGAAGCGAAGCCGCTCGAATATTAGCGAAGTCCCAGCAGTTTGTGACTTTGTTGATGTCTTTCCGCTGATCTTCGAGGATGCCACCGTTCGAGACCTCGAGTTTGTCATTGAGTTGGCTCCCGGTACCGCCCCTATCTCAAAGAGGCCTTATCGGATGCCACCGAACGAGTTGGTGGAGTTGAAGAAGTAGTTAAGCGAGCTGCAAGAGAAGGGTTTCATTCGCCCTAGCTCATCTCCGTGGGGTTGTCCAGCAATCTTCGTAAAGAAGAAGGACGGTACTTTACGCATGTGCGTTGATTACCGCCCACTTAATGAAGTGACGATAAAGAACAAGTATCCATTGCCCCGCATCGACGATCTCTTCGATCAATTGACTGGAGCTCGAGTTTTCTCCAAGATTGATTTGAGAGTGGGATATCATCGAGTTAAGTATTCGCTGAGGATATTCCAAAACGACATTCTCTACTCGCTATGGCTTGTATGAGTATCTTGTCATGTCATTAAACAACCAATGCTCTGCCTTGTTCATGAATCTCATGAATTCGGTATTCATGGAGTATTTGGATAAGTTTGTCGTGGTCTTCATCGATGATATTCTTATCTATTCCAAGAACGATGAGGAACATGATCAGCATCTGAGGCTTGTGTTAGGCAAGCTACGTGAGCACCAGCTGTACGCGAAGTTCAGCAAGTGTGCATTCTGGTTGAAGGAAGTGGCTTTCTTAGGCCATATTCTTTCAGCGGGAGGCGTAGCCGTTGATCCTAGCAAGGTCAGCGATGTTCTTTCATGGAGTCAGCCTATTTCGGTCACCGATGTGCGGAGTTTTCTCGGTTTAGCGGGATATTATCGTCGCTTTATCGAGAACTTCTCCAAGATCATGGCCGATGTGGAGTTGCTCAAGAAGGACAAGAAGTTCTTGTGGTCCGCCGAGTGTGAGAAAGTTTCCAAATACTCAAGAAGCGTTTGACCACGCTCCGTTCTTGTTCTTCACGATATCCATCGAAGCTTCGATATCTTTTGCGATGCTTCTCGTCGAGGCCTCGGTTGTGTCCTTATGCAAGAAGGCAAGGTAGTGGCCTATGCATCAAGACAATTGAGACCTCATGAACTCAACTACCCTACTCATGATTTGGGTTGGCTGCTGTGATTCATGCACTTAAGATTTGGCGACATTACCTAATCGGTGTCGTTGTGAAGTGTATTCGGATCACAAAAGCCTCAAGTACTATTCACCCAACCCGACTGAACCTCGGGCAAAGGAGATGGTTGGAATTGATCAAGGACTATGATATGGGTATTCACTACCATCCGGGCAAGGCTAATGTAGATTCTTGATGCGCTTAATCATAAAGCGCATTGTAATGCCTTAGTGCTCAAGGAGCATTAGCCCTCTCTTCTCGAAGCATTCGGCGTCTCAACTTGGAGATAGTTGAGCATGGATTTCTCGCTGCCATGGTTGTGCAACCAACCTTGGTGGATCGGATCAAGTCCGCTCGGCGATCGGTTGGGGAGTGAGCCACATTAAGGCAAATGTCAAGGCGGAACGACCAAGTGCTTTTACGAGGATGAGCATGGTGTTGTGAGGTTGAACAACGCCTTGTGGTTCCAAAGGACATGGAGTTGCGAATTTGATCCTCCATGAAGCCCATGATTCGCCTTTATCCATTCATCCGGGGCCACAAAGATGTATCAAGATCTCCTTTGAGATTTTGGTGGACCCGAATGAAGAGGGAAATCGCGAGTTCGTTGTTAGTCGGCGTGTGTCGTCGTGTCAAGGCCGAACATCGGCGTCTGCTTGGGCGCTTGACCTTTGCCAATTCTGAGTGGAAGTGGGATTCGATCGGAATGGATTTCATCACGGTCTACCCACATCCCGAAGAAGAATGATGCCATTTGGGTCGTCATCGATCGATTGACTAAGGTGGCACATTTTCTTCCGTCAAGACCGACCTTGGTAGGTCTTTTGGCGGAGCTCTACATCGCCCGCATCGTGAGTTTGCACGGTGTGCGAAGACGATCGTGTCGGATCGTGGATCCTTTTCACGTCTCGTTTTGGCATAGCTTGCAAGAGGCTATGGGCACTCATCTTGCTTTTAGCACAACATTTCACCCTCAAGCGATGGTCGGACCGAGAGGGTCAACCAAGTTTTAGAAGACATGCTTCGTGCTTGTGTCCTTTCTATGGAAAGCATTGGGAGAAATGCTTGCCATTCGCCGAAGTTTTCTTATAACAACGACTTTTCGAGCCGGTCTCGGCATGGCACCATTTGAGGCCTTATACGGAGAAAGTGTAGAACCCGTTGAACTGGTCGAGACGGTGAGAGACCTCTCTTTGGCGGACTCAATCAATGAGGCGGCGCCAAGTTCGGCTTATTCGTGGCGTTTGCGCAGCTCAATCGAGCAAAAGAGCTATGCGGATCGCCATCGGCGTGAGTTACGTTTTGAGCCTAATGACTTTGTTTATCTCAAAGTCTCTCCTTTGAAGGGCCATCAACGTTTGGCGTCAAGGGCAAGTTGGCTCCTCGATATGTCGGTCCCTACCGCGTTATCGAGAAGAAGGGAGCTATTGCCTATAAGTTGGAGTTGCCGGCTGCACTTGCGGGGTACATGATGTTTTCCATGTGTCCCGGCTTAAGAAGTGCCTCCGTGTTCCAACCGAGGAAGCTCCGTTGGAAACTCTCGATGTCAACCCGATTTGACCTATCGCGAGCACCTGTTGGCGTGCTCGATGAGTCGAGCGAAGGACAAGGAATAAGACCATCAAGTTCCTTAAAGTTCGATGGTCAAACCATTACGAGGATGAGGCTACTTGGGAAAGAGAAGATCGTCTGCGTGCGGACTATCCATCCTTCTTTCTCGAGTGAGCCAAATCTCGGGGCGAGATTTCTGTTAGGGGAGATTTTGTAACATCCCAAATGTATAATCAGGGTTATTCAAGTATAATTATATGTGTAGAAATTAAAACTTTTTCTCACAACTTGAAAACCCTTACAATCTCATGTAATTCTTGTCCAAGAGTTGTGTAAACCAAGAACACAAAGCTCTTGTTGACCAAAAGACAAATTCATTTTCCAATTCTCTCAAATCTTGTGCCAAACAATTGGAAAGTATCTTCCTTGGTCCTAAAACTGAGGTGGGACCCTCTGAAAAATATCACAAGTTGTAAAACTAGTTTGATAATTTTTGGAGGTAAAATGAATCATTGAACAACCTTAATGAAATTCCTGAGAAAAATGCATTGCATAATAACCTCTGGAAAATTTATGTAAGGTTAATCATGTTGTCAGCTAGCTCAGTTAAAATTTCATCAAATTTGGAGTTCATTTGCTAGCCCAAACAATTTGGCAAAGTCTCATTTGTAGAAACAAAATTTAAAACCTGCCTTTGTTCCTTGGGCTAGCCATGTTCAAAAGTGGTCCAAATTTCAACCATGTCGCACCTCGGCCGACCTCATCTCCACCTTGATCGGTCGTGGTGTTGGATCTACATCCAACCGCCACGACCTCCTCTCAGTCAACCTTGCTTAGGACCTCCCGCCTCCCATTCGAGGTCCTCTTGACCTCGTGGACCTCCTCGGGTCAGCGTGGGCATCGAGACCTCCCACCTCATCAGTCATAGCCGGCTGGATCAAGATCCACGGCCACGACCTCCACAGGTGTTAAACCTCAAAGGACCTCCTCGTGCTGTAAGCCATCGCAGCGAGGTCATCCCACCTAGACCTCCCCTCACTGTTAAACTAAGCAAGTCCACATCCCACCTACGTGAGGTCACAGCCATTGGATCAAAAATCCATGGTCACGACCTCCTCTGAAAAACATCACAACAAGGTCCTCCCGCCTTGTTGAGGTCTTGGCCCTTGGATTAAGATCCAACCGGCCCTGACCTCCCATGGTTATCCAACCTCAAAAACCACCTTCCACCTTGGCGAGGTCATCATTTGTTGGTTTACATCCAACCGCTCGACCTCCTTTGTACTCACTTGAGGTCGTGGCCGTTGGATTTACATCCAAAGGCCACGACCTCCTCTGGCATATTACAACAAGGTCCTCCCGCCTTGATGAGGTCCATGCTCTTGGATTTGCATCCAAAGGCCATGACCTCCCCTCGATCTCTTATGTTGGCGTGCGGTTAAGTCCCAAGCGGAGGTCCGTGCTGTTGGATGGAGATCAACGCTTTGGACCTCTGTCCATTTCTCACGTGCGTTTTCACGTTAAGGAGATCGGAGGCCACGACCTCCTCGCCCTTGATCGTGTGGTGGGACCTCCTCCCGCCACTTAAAACTTAACGGTTCAAAATAGGATCCGATGGTTAGGACCTCTCCCGTGTCTTATCCAACGGCCATAAAACCTCCCTGTTCTTCTCCTTCCTCGGCGGGCAAGCTCGGCGATGCATTTATTATGTGTCGACCTTGGGGTACACTTCATGACTCTTTCTTGACCGCATTTAATGCTTGGTCGACTTTTAGCCTCTCGAGTCAAGCCCGAGCACCTTGCTTGTCGCCCCCATGTCTTGTCCACCTCATGGACCGGCCAGTGGGCTAAGCTCACCATGGAGCTTAGCCCGGCTCATCACCTTCAATCAGGTTATAAAGTACCCTTGAAGCCTCCCTTGGCTTCCTTTGCACCTAATTGACCTCGGCCTTGCACTTTGTGCGTGGTGAGCTCCTCCTCCACTAACACTCACTCACCTCACTAGTGGTCGCCATTGTTGATGTCCTTGGAGCATCTCGGTAGCTCAAGGGTTCCGTGGCTCCCTCTTCCACCCTAGTTCATTTTGTGCTCCCCAAACCTCTGGAAGTTAACCCTAACTTAGTTTGTTTGGGCGCTTTTGAGGAGGACAAAGTCGGGCTTGAAGTGGAGCTTTGGTAGTGGAGCCCTGTCTTCCCCAACTCCGGCCACCACCTCCACGACCTCCCGGCACCTTAGGACCATCGGGTAAGCCCTGTTAGTCCTTTAGATCTTTGGCACCCATATGAATGATCTCGCGGAGCTTTAGTTTGGCATAAGCTTGTTTGTCGCTGGAGCTCATTTTTGCTTTTCGGTTTTGCGTCTTGGTCACCTCTGTCCTCTCGGCTCGCCGGCGTTCAAAACCGTCATTGCCGTTGAGAGAAGGTCCGTTGGAGTGCGCGTGGTTATTGCGAACCGCGGTACCATTGGATCTCGCCGGCGAGGTCTACATCGCCGGCGAGAACCAAATATTTGAACACGGATTTTGTCGGACGCAAGCGACCACGTTGTTGTCGTTTTTAGGACAGAGCTTATTTGGGGTTAATCGCCATAAATTGCTAAATCTACTTAATCATTGGGTGGGTCTTGATGTCCTTAAATCCACCATTTATTGCGCGCCTTTAAGTCCTCCAGCGCGACCTCCTTGTGTCCCACGCGCATTTATGCCCTGTCCAAACATGTGCGTCGCAAGCTGCGGGATGTCGGACCTCCTCCAAGGAGATCTGGAGCGTCCAAGACCTCCTTGGCGCAATCTTAGCCGTCCGCACCTCCCTCGGAGGTGCAGCGGCGTTGAGACCTCCTCAGGACCTCCTCGAGGTCATCTCACCGTTGAGGACCTCCTCTTTTAATCTGGTCCGTTCCGACCTCCCTTCCATGTTGTGGTCAGTTAGATCTTCCATCTCGGCCATGACCTCCCTCACCTCGCGCATGTGCGTGGTTAGGAGGTCCAGACCTCTGGACCTCCCATGTGCATGTGTGTTGTTCTCTGGGAGGTCTGAGCCGTTAGATCTGAGATCATGGCTCACGACCTCCCATGTCTTTGTGAATGTTAGGAAGGTCGATAAATTCTTAAGTATGAACTGAAACGAGGTAGACTTTAGAATTTCATATCTTTTTCATTTTAAATCCTTTTGAGGTCATTCAAATTGTGTTAGCTCTGTCTTAAACTTGACTTTAATCCAAAAATGGTTGTAAGTTGAGTTCAGCTCCAGAGCACAGTTTTGCCATAGGTTTTAGTACTCCCTTTTGGATAATACACTCAAAATTTAGGTTTAACTTGTAAAACCCATAACTAATGTTCTATAGGTTATTTTTGAATGAGACCAACTTTGTTAGCTTCCTCTATTAATGAACTCACTGTAAAAATTGGATTTGAGCATATTGCTGTTATAGAAATAAGGACTTGTGCATTATAATTTTGTTCAAGTTCTTGTTTTTGAAAAATTATAAAAAGTGCAATATAGCTCCAAATGGGATGAACTCAATTGTGTTATTCATCTCATGAGGTGCTGGTTTCACAGTAAAAATCTCAGCCTCACCACTTTTCTAGAAATTGTTGCCTCATAATTAAATTAGTGAATAGTGCAGTTTGGTATTTTCAGGGGCTGAGCAGAATTGTTTTGCTCATAACTTTTGCATTAAGAATCCAAATCCATTGGTTCTTGTTGCTAAATTCCTAAAATCACCCTCTTACTGCTGTAGAAATTTCAGAGAATTTGGAGTTCGTTTGCTGTGCTGTCTTGTTGTTTTTCGTCGTTCTTATCGGTTCTTTATCGTTTTTCCGTTAGGTTTAGACATTTGTGGTGATCCATAAGCGACCCTCCGCAACAAAGTGACCAGCAGCAAGGCAAGCAGTTTGACCATTTCCATCATTGTCCCATTATTTTAAAGCTTACTACTTTGTTTTACTTCTATGTATGCATGCTACTTTGTGTTAAATGTCGCTAGCTTTCCTATAGTTGCATAATCTGTAGGAATTGTTATCCTCTACTACCAATGAGCCTAGGTTATTAAGCTGTGGTTTGAGCTCGTTGGATGAGCTCTTATCACTTAGTAGTTGCATTTAAACTGCTTAGACATGCTTAGCTATCGGTAGTAATGGGCGATCATCGACATAGTCGATGGTCTTGATCACCTAAGTATAATTATTCCTCCTATATGTCCAGCACTTGTGCTTTGATTAATTGTAAAATCAAAAACTGAAAATAAAATATCGATTTAGACTTGGGCATATTGGATGGGTGGTGCGGTTCTTGGAATGTGGTGGTATGCCCGGTCCCTAAGGACCGAGTACTTGGGTCACTAAGCCAAGCGCTTTTGCGTGCTAACCACACGAGGGGATATGGGACCTCTCTTGACTAAGTACTTTGGGAGGTGTTAATTATGAGCTGGTTGGTGGGTATGTTTTAATAAAATCTGTGTGTGTGGTGTTGGGAGGGAGCATTGGCGGACCGGTTAGGGCTGTCTAATGTGTCTTGTCCCGTGGAGTTCTTGACTCGTAATTAGCATCGTCCATTGGAAATGTCTCGTAGGACTTAGCCGTGCTTGGCACACCAAAGGTCGTGTGCCTAAAGGAAAGGCGGTATGGCGTGTGGGTACATTGGTACACCCTGCAGGATAAAACTATTGAATAGCCTCGTCCTAGGTTATGGACATGCTTGGTAAGGTCGTTCAAGACTAGTCTCAACCTTTTAATTAAAACTTGATGGGTTGGTATGAGCGGGAGTTCATGCTATTGTTGTGGTGACTAAGGGTTAGTCACTTCGGGTTTGTTCTTGTTGTTGTTATTATGTTATTATCGCGTTGTATTTCAACAATTAAAAATGCTTTATCAAATTGCCTTCAATCTATTATGTTATTGCAAATGAAACTTGCTTTGTGCTAAAATGTAAGTCCAAAGCTCCATCCACTTAATTAAAGCTTGCATGTAGCTAAATTATAGTTACTGTTATCTTACGTCGGTCTTGCGAGTACAATAAACAAGTTATTGTACTCATTTGCTTCTTAACAAATTTGTTGCAGAGGGCGGAGGTGAGCTCCAAGAGCCTTACTTACGTGCCACGTGTTCTTTGTTTCTTGACGACTAGCTTGGCGGTCGGTCGAGATGCCTAGGGGT
The DNA here is from genome assembly GCA_036346405.1 of Phyllostachys edulis. NCBI lineage: Eukaryota > Viridiplantae > Streptophyta > Magnoliopsida > Poales > Poaceae > Phyllostachys > Phyllostachys edulis. The sequence goes on from CM070562.1 coordinate 72,437,993, forward strand.
TAAGGCACACCGATTGGCTTTGTGTTATAGCCATCTTTATGGCACTTTTGCTTCATTGTGTATTCTTGTAACTTATTGCTATTTGGCCTAAGGGCCCTCTTTTGTAGTAGCTATTCCATATTAATATTAACTTCTGGTTTGTTGCTTATGTTCTATGTGTTGTATGGAATTGATATATTCTTTTGTTGTGAGGTATGTATACTGCATTCTGGGGAGTATACATCTCTCGAGACCGAGTTTATTCGGTTGATAATACTAGGGTCAATTGGATGACTAAGTATTATGAGCCTAATAAATGTCGGGGTCTCACATCACACTCCCCGGAACCGCCCAAAAAAGTTCAGCTACGAAGAAAGAATGAGTACTTCAAGCATGCTCATATTTATCCATAAAAATCAAACTTTAATTACAAGAGAGTACGGCTTAACAGTCTACTTGTACACTACTAAGTGCGTCTAAGCCCAAAGTTTATATATTACAAGACAAGATCTTTCAACACCACAGGCACATTTGAGCGTCGTCAAAACCTAGTATCAGTAGTCATCACCATCCAAAAGATCATCTAACCCTCTCTCGTATGGTTCTCCGATATCTTCCCAAGTTTCTTCTGTTGATGATTTAACAAGTATGAGTACATCCGTATTGAGCAAGCCACATGAGAAAGTTATTTAACTACTTGTGATCAGGATTCAATTATTGTTGAGAGGTTATCATAGTATGAGTGTGGATGCATTCTTTAAGGTAAAATTCTTTCACTTTTGAAGCAGTAAAATCGTAAAGTAATATTAAAAGAGGGGTTTCAACATTTGTAATTACCACATTAACATCTCAAAATCTTTACTTAGGCCTTGTTACTGGAATCACCCATAAACATAGCTCCATTAATTGGAAGCACGGCATATTCGAAAACCATTAATTATACTCTGCAGAGTTACCCAACTTTACCTACAAGATATCTCATACTTGTAATGTCAAGCTATGAACATGCAACATATTCGTGTGCGACTGAGTTGAGATAACAAAGCCTTTTCAGTGCCCTTTCTTTTCTAGTTTCTACCCAGTAGGTTCTTGGTCAAACAGGCATCGGGAAACCACTGACCAATGGTGGAATTCGCAGTCCAATCTAAATGGACCTACCGTTGTGTATATTAGCAAGTGGCCTCCAAGCTCACTCCTATCCCACCCCTTTTTCAAACCCGCACTGCCCTTTAGCACTAGGGCAGCTACCACCTGTAGATATTCGATCAGAATGAGCAGTGTACTGAGCCAGGTTGGATATACCAAACATGTGGTTGAGTGAGTTCTATGTCTGTCACTTGGCACAAGGTTCTAGTCCTTATTTGTCTCAAGTGAGGAGATAAACCCTCAACCAAGTCCACCTTCTTGATCTCCCCTTCAACTTACTTTCCAGAGACTATTGGGTAAGGAGATGGACTCCCAACCAACTCGTGGTTGTCCACCTTCTTGGTCTCAACCCTCAACTCACTTTCCAAAGTCTAATGGTGAGCAGCAAAATATCCTTATCAATGTTTGTAAAACAATTGTGTGACATTAACCTATCCATTAATCACCGGTGTGTGATTTTATATTATACTAGTACTTATGCTTGTCAATGTGAATATAGCTTACAGGATCACAATTGAGCCTTTAGGTGGTAGGAATTAACTATTCATCAAGTCATTCGAAACTATTATTTCATAAGTAAATAAACAAGCATAAATAACATAATAAAAGTAATAATAATAATAATGACATGGGTCCGACATGATCAAAAAATGTAACTTGCCTCCTTGTTCGTAGTCTTCGATTGGATCAATTTGTTCTATGCCTTGATCAACTCCTTCCGTAGCTTGATCTTCAAATTTAGGTCCTAACGTGAAAGAAAATAAATTAAGTCTGGGCTCAACAAGGGCGAGCTGGGAACAAAATGGAATAAATAAATCCGAAAAAGGGTATAAAGAAGGGTGGTTTGGGTGGTTAGGATTTAAACATTGTTTAGTTGGGTCGAACGGAGTTGAAAATGGGTTAGACGGGATCGAAACGGATGAAATGAGTATAAATAAGCTTATTGGGTTTCGGACGAAGAGTAATAGATCGGGTGAATAGTATCGAGTTGATACTATTCTTAATAGCTCAGGTTTGGTGAATAGAAATGGGTTTGGGCTGGTTACTATTAGGTTGTATAGTGTTGGTCTTTCGATGAATAGTGTTTGGCTTAGTTGGACTAGCCTTACAACATTGTTGGGCTACATAGTGTTGCTCAACATTGGGCTGGACCGGCTTGGCTGTCTAGGCTAGAAGCCGACTCAAGCTGGCTTTACCAGCCTGACACTACTACGGATCACCTCATCACAGACAGTTTGGAACCGTCATCATATACGGTTTCCGAACCGTCTGAATTTGTCCGTTTGTGGTAACAAGCGGTTATCACAAACGGTTCGGAAACCGTTTGTAATACGGAATAACACAAACGGTTTTTGTGTTAAAACTGTCTGTGAAGGCATAGTATCACGGACGGTTGTATCTATGAACCGTCTGTGAAGGCAGAGTATCACAGATAGTTCTATCCACAAACCGTCTATGATACGATAGAATATCACAGACGGTTCGTAGATAGAACCGTCTGTGATACTATGCCTTCGCAGACGGTTTTAACACAAAAACCGTCTGTGATAGTTCATTAATCCTAACTACATTTTTGCTGATTTTTTGCTAGCCTCAGGAATTGCTAGTCATGCCCTCTGAAAATAAGCATGTAGAAAAACAGATACATCACAGATAATCAATTGTTGACAACTCAAAGTGATCATTACTCAAAATAAATTGCAAAGATCGAATTTGTTCAAGTATTGTAGCTATAGTTACAATTGGATTACAGTTGAGTCAATTGTTTGCAGGTGGTTGAGAGGTGTCGACGGGGTGAAACTCTGGGTCGGCGACGGAGTGAAATTCTCCATTGTCCTTAACGATATCTGATATGATAAAGGCGCAGAGCTTCCCTCGAATGTCCCTGATCTCATCCGCAACGAGTCCATCTAAATCTATCATCAAGTCCTGTCACTAGCAAGAGTAAAGTGGTAAGCATATATATTTAAATTTATAATTAGGAAATAATTGTTTCAACATTGACAAACCTCCATATCCTTCTTCCTAGCACTAATGATTTGCTGCATATGATGGCAAACGTAGATTGCACATAGCTCATCATTTTTTTGCTGGCGGCACTGCAAAAATAGAATTACATATATAGGTATAGTCAGTTCGAGACGCGTTATTATGTAGTATGATATAGGATTATTGTGTTGTAGCGCGTACCGGAAATTGTGTCATGTGTGTTAGTTCGGCGCTCTTTCCATTGTATAATCCTTCTTTGGCAACATAGGCGATGAACGACCTACATAATTTTAAAAAGTTATCCTCGGCCATTTCAAACGAATGAAGACTACAATAGAGTTATGTATGGAGGAAATGAGCATACCTCTCGAGTATTCCTTGCAGAACGCTAAAGTCGTGGTTGTTGCGGATTAGGGAATCAAGGTATATCACATAGTTCCTCTTTGGTATAATGATTAAAAGGATCCAGTGGTACCTACTCATGTATGTCGCTATAGTCATTAAACCTAAGTTCGTGCTGCATATAAAGTACAAATAAAATTTGTATAGCAAGTAGTGACACTTACCCCTGGTTGTAGGGCACCACTATGTACTTCTTGTCATCCTGACGAAGCAATGCCGCCGTTATGTATTCCTCGACGAAGGACGAGTCTGTTTCGATGGTTTGCATAGATACCACGTGTGGGTCGAGGAAACCCACCGGTTCTCGCCATGCCCAGGCATTTTTCATCATGTATCTATACATAAGCAATGAGTTGTGATATTTATCGGTATTACGTGAATGTAGAACTTGATTGCACACACTTACAGTGTCCAACATCGTAGAAGCGAGGCGTCGAGGCCAACGAGGTTGAATAGGTCATATAAGTCGTTGAAGCCCACGACGAAGTTGCCCGGCCCGTTGAAGAAATGCTCATCCTCGTATCTGATGGTGATTCCAGTATCGCACCCCTTCATTTCGGTCTTCCGCATGTACTAGGCATGCAAAGCCTGACAAGCATATCCAGCACGAATTAATACTATGTCGGAGCACAACGGTTTTCCGATGGAGTAATTCCCGGACTTCCCAGACTTGGGAAGTGCCTTAATGTTCATCGATTTCAATTTGGCCTTAACGACTGGCAGCGTCTTCCTACGAGACGACTCGGGAACCGATACGGCGGCACGCTTTTCTTGTTCCTTTGGCGTCTTCTCCACGGGAACCGATGAGGTGGCCTTCTGAGGCGAAGGATGAGGTGGAGTCATCGAGGATCCCGTTGGAGAGGAATGGTCATGTCGAGATCGTGGCACTGCTGGGTCCAGGGCGATGTCCTTCTTGGGCCGCTGGATAAAAGTGTGCACGGCATGCTTTAGTGTTCTGATGTCTTCGTTCGGGCGAATCTCCAATAGGACGGCCATGAAATTGCCATGTACCATATCCACCTGGACCCTGGCGTAACCCTGCGCCAGCTGGGCACCGTGCTGCACTACCCCTTTCTGGTATGGATACACCATCCCCTGCCCAGCCTCAATAGAAATGGACCCAACCATCCTCACTTGGAGCTTGTAGGGTGTCGGCCCCTACAAAACGATACACAATTAGTTAAGACGTCCTATAGGTCTATCTTTGGTGCATTCCATAGATGTACATTACCTTGATGTCGTCTATCGGTAATTCGGCATTGTCATGTTCAGAATTATGCGTGGATCTTGGCGCTACTCGATGTTGAGCGGATCGCTCCCAAATTAACAGGCGGCTTATGGTAGCTCGCTCAGAGTTGATTCATTTGATCTGTAATGTTTGCTAGCTTTCCTTCAAATTTTTAGTAATCATCTGCACTCAACCGGTCCTCGCTCGCCATGGATCTCTTCCTACTCCTATACGTGCAGTAGTCGTCTGCGAATCCATGACGCCAAGGTACGTTAACCCCAAGGCCTCGCGTGTAACTCGGGTGCTCCTTGTTTCCCAAGGCTGTAGATAGTATATCCTTCTCCCTGTCTTCTTGGAAGGAGCCTTAGAAAGTTTGGGCAGTCAATTCATACTGCAAGAGGTCATCATGTTATTATATATAGACACTATGAAGTTATGGACTTATTAACAACTAGGTAGTTCGACATATTTACCACACGTTGGGACACTTCCTGGTCTGTCGGGTTTCTGAAAGAGATGTTGCCCAAAGACGAGACTTTTGCCCTCGCTTTTAACCAGCTTAGGGAACGCGGGTCTGTGATCTTAGAAAATGACCCGGTTGTGTTCTCCTCCTCCGCCGCCCATTCCTTATATTTACCCTCGTACCCAGCAGTGCCGAGTCTGTGCGGGTGAGTGTTTCGTGTCTAGAGAGCTTTGTGCGTCGCACTTTGCTCCTTAAATTCGACCGTTGTCTTCATAGTCACAAAGGTGTCCCATGTTTTCCGCGTCAAGAATCCATACTACATGAAGGGCGTTTGACCCGTGTTCACGTACTTCGTGACAAGAATGCTCTTGAAGGTCCTCTACAATTTATCCATTGAGAGCAACGTCGTCCGTTCCACGCATGCCATGTCTGCTTCTAGGATAGTGAATTTGCTTGAAAGTTCTGTCCACAGCGTGCCTCTCTCTTGTTTCGTCAAAGACTTCCAACTTGGTGTGGTGATGGGGACCCGTTTCCGTGCAAGTATCCTGCAGATGGTCCGGAATCTCGCCGCTGATCTCTTGGGACTCAGAGGGACCCCAAAGTCACTGACCTCCGTGATGATCAGTCAGCCCGCAGGCATTTTTTATTTTCCTCTGACATCTCGCTTACGTATCATTATCGTCGACGAAAATCCAAATGCATTAGGCGGCGTCGGTGACGGCGGCGAAGACGGCGCCTCGCCATCTCATGATCGGTGATTTGCCGAAGACAGTGCCTCTGCCATCTCGCTTACTTGCTATCTATATAAGTTACATATGCAATAAAATGGATTGCAAGTGTCCCAAATTAACATATACATATGAAGTATCTCCATGTCATTTAAAATGAATAATATGCTCAACATGTGCAATATTAGCAAATAATCATAATTAATTCCAGCATAAATATGAAACAATAAAGCATGAATCCAACAACATTTAAATGACCAAATTAACACAGTCAAATGTAAATCATTCAAGTCATTTAAATTGATTGAAATGCTAAACATATACCACATGTATATGAATGAAATTAGCACAAAGTTGCAAAAGATTGTATGATAGTTTGTGCTCTTAGAAGGACTTTGACAAAACAATATGAGCATTTAAATGACCAAATCAACATAGGATTGTTGCTAGCATTTAAATGACCATAATAACATGTGTCCATGAAAATCATCCAAGTCATTTAAACACAATATTATGCTCAGCATTAATAGCAGGAAATCATCAATTAGCAGCATAAGGCACAGATGATTGATGATATTATGTGCTCTCAGAAGGAGAGTAGCTAAAGAACAAGTCTTTGCCATCTCAACCCTATTGTCTATACTCTACATTAAATGAATATGATAATATAAATTCAAACTATGAGCTATAAACAATACTTTGCTTAACTGTCAAATGATCTCAAGCATAATAGCAACAGATTAAACTTCGATCAAACAGACTACTAGAAGAATCACAAACCGATCGTTAGATTACCAACAAAAAGCTGAATACTCTCGATAGAACTGAACATGAAGACACAGGTTCAGTGATAAAGCCGATTGGCTGACATAAGAGTACCCACTTCAAATGGTAGAGATCAAATGAACCAGAAGAATCAGAATAACTAGCTTTCAACCAAAAGTAACCAATTAACAATATATCATATTGACAGTAGAAAGTAATACAATAGAGCTCAAGTATGAACTAACTATCATATTCAATCTCAATATAAGACAGAGTTCATCACAGAGCATGTCAACAAAGCCCACTGATCAATTTGCAATATCCTTAGTACTAGATTCAGAAATCATAACTAATACAGATCAAGGTATCAACTAGCACTGCAAATATATATATATATATATATATATATGCAAAGATCAACCGAACTGCCACAGAGGAGCAATACTCACAGAGAGGATGCCACACAAGAACTCACGGTGCAAGGATGAGGCCGGTGCAGGGAGGAGGCCGACGTGGGGAGGAGGGAGGCGCGGGGGAGGAGGCCGGTGAAGGGGAGGGGACCGCGGGGAGGAGGCCAGTGCAGAGGGAGGATGCCGACACGGGGAGGAGGTCGACGCGGGGAGGAGGCCGGTGCAGAGGGAGGATGCCGACACGGGGAGGAGGACGGTGCGGGGAGCAGGCCGGTGCAGAGGGAGGATGCTGACACGGGGAGGTGAACGCGTCGAGGCGGCGGCAGCGTTGTCGATGTCGGGGGCAGCGGCGTCGAGGTCGAAGGCGACGGCGTCGGGGCTTACGGGGAGGTGAACGGGCGAACCCTAGAGGAGGCGAAGGAGCACGCGAGAGCTGAGTGGGCTAAGCACTGGGGAGATGAATGGGCGGCAGTGGGGAGATGAATGGGCGGGCGAACCCTAGAGGAGGTGAAGGAGCGCGCGAGAGTTGAGCAGGCTAAGCACTGGGGAGATGAATGGGCGGCACTGGGGAGATGAATGGATGAGCCCTAGGGTTATGAAGGCCTATCACAAACAGTTCTATTATGGCACCGTCTGTGAAAAGCAATCACAGACGGTTCTATTTACAAACCATCTGTGATACGTTCCATATCACAGATGGTTTATCACAGACAGTTTCTGAATAGAACTGTCTGTGATAACCTCACATCTTGGTGACAAATGAACAAGTCTTCATTTTCCCGCTAGTGACAAATGAACAAGTCTTCATTTTCCCACGTGTGTCTCTTCGTCTCACGATCGCACGGCTTCGTCTCTTCATTTTCCAATGTCGCTACAGCTCCCAAATATCTCTTTGTCTCCCGCTCCGGCTTTAGTACTTGTTCTATAAATAGATATCCCCTTCTAGTGACAGAGCTTGAGCCAAATCTCAAGGGGGGCCAAAGGTCAATGCTAAATAATATTACTAGAACATGGTAGAATTTATAGCCATCGGAAATTTTTAGGTAGATCTTGTCTGTATTTTGTTTATAAACTACCTTGTCTCAGTAAAATATATGTATATATTTACTCTAAAAAACAGAGGAGGAAGAGACGCATTGTGACGTCCCACCATGTGATGTACAGCAAAGGTCCAGGAGGACCTTCCTTTTTTTTTGTTGTTTTTTTTTTTGAGTTGCGGTACTACCGCATGGAGGAGCGGTAGTACCGCTCGGTGCTGCCCGAGGGAGGTCTGCCTCCTCAAGACCTCCTGGAGGTCTTGACCACCAGGACCTCCCAGGAGGTCATCAAGACCTCCTGGAGGTCTTGGCCAATAACCTGCCAGGAGCACCTCAGCGTATATCACGGGGAGGTCCGACAGATCTCCTGTGCCAAGTCCCGTAGGACTTCACGGAGGTCTGCCTCTGCGCACCAAGCTAGTCCCGGATCAAATTGGCTAGCTCGCATGTAACCCACACAGTGTAATCAAATCCATACAACAAGCTTAAAGAGAAGACAAACCAAAATAACACATATATTAACAAGTGGCTTTATGGCCAAGGTTTGTGTGAGGGTGCCACTAAAGGCTAACAACAAGCGAGAACAACAACACAAATGGAGGCGAAGACAAAAACACAAGGTCCATTCGCCAGCCCACAAAGCTACCAAGTGGAGGGCGTCACCCTCTGCGCAAGGTCTTCAAGGGTGCTCCCTCCACGAGAGCACTGGACCACCGAACTCCAACCTCTGTGATCAAGCAAGAGGGCACAAGCCAATGAGTACCTCGAATGTACTCAGCAAGCCATGGGTAAGGTATGCAAGTAATAATCATGCATGGCTTGACAAAGTGAGCTATATGGTTAGTTTGCGTAAAGCCAAAGTGACAGTAAATAACATAATAGATTGCAAAGCTTAAGTTAGAAAGCGTAATACATAAGTACATTTGATTTTTAAAGGGGACAGTGAGCACCCACTCACACCCAAGGCACCAACCCAAACCTCTCTGAGCACCCACTCCAGAGCACCACAAGACCAGCCCCTGGACCACTTTGTGAGCCCCGCCATGACCCCTCTGGAGCCGGCCAAGGTCTCTTCGAGGCACAAGCCATGACCTCTCACCAAAACGCCCAGGAGGAACACAAATCCACAAAAAGAATTCTACCCCTCATTCGAAATCTCCGGGCATGTCCATAACCAAGGACGCGGCCATTCGAACGGATTTACACTCGCAGAGGTGCACAACTTTACCCACAAGAGGTAGTCGCTGATATTTCACACGTTACCTTAGACATGCGAATCAAGTGGAGACTACCACCGGCTTTACAAGGTCCCGCTCGACTCGACCACCAACATTAAGGTTTCGCCCTCACGGTGTCGTCTAGCACCGGTGGCCCCTCTTAAGCCATGGTGCTCCATCAACACCTCCTCTACCTTGGAACCGAATCGAGAACAAGACCAGTTATTACTCGGTCCACCCCATAATGGACATGTGGTTGCACGGTTGGCCCAGATCAATGGCTCCCAATGTTCGGTCCTTAAATGGTCGCTCAAAGCGAGGCATTCCACAACCCAAATGTGACCCCAAAGAACAACTTGGGGCACCCAGTGACTCCATGGCTACCACCCTTGGATCACCTAGGTGACTCCATGGCTTCAACCCTTGGAGCACCCACTACTCGCCTCCGCCAACTCGCCCGAAACAAAAGCGACTTTTAGGTTCAACTTTGGCCAAAGACCACCCACTGGCACAACATATTTTAAAGTGGTCTCAAGACCACAAACAACACAACTATGGCTTCAACCCTAGTTGCTTATCGCTGGCACCAACCAAAGTTCCATAATTCATTAGTCAAGATTAAGCAATAATGATGATTCATGAGGAGACCCACGCCTACTAGAGCAAGGCTAAGCAAGAACGATACCCATGTTGGCAATAGCAATACAAGACCAACTAACGAGACCATCCTAAGGTTGTCAAAGGTAACATGTCAACATATGGATTACCAAATAGACGAGGAGGCATAAAACCAGTAGGTATTTAACTAGAGCCCAAACCATTTTATACAAATAGCAATGCAAGTTTAACAAATCAAAATACTTTTGCAAATGGGATCAAGATGGTCAAAGGTCCCATGACTTGCCTTCAATGGCGGGTTTCTTGAGCTTCAGCAAAATTCTTTGGATCTTCAAGCTCCTTAGTACCCACGGAATCTACGTTGCAAAGAAAACAACTAAATAAAGCAGCTCAAAAGGAACCCGAAAAGAACTAGCAAGAACAGAAAGGAAAGATCCACAGAAGGGGAGGTCCAACAAGAAGGAAGGAGGAGGTTCGAGAGGGAGGAAATCCCACGGGAGGGAGGTCCAAAACTCGGACTCAAGGAGGTCCGAACCAGAGGAGCCTGGAGAGCTTCTCCAGACCCGAGAGAAAGAGGGGAGGGGGAAGAAATGACGAACAGGAAGCAAATGGAGGCCCCTGGTGCCCTATTTAAAGAGAAAGGGAGAATAGGGGCACCCTCAAAAGGGACGTCCAGATTCAAGGCATCAGTACAAAGGCACACTGCCACAAGGTACGAAAAAGGATAAAGAAAGCTAGGGATGTGACAAAAAGTAGAAAAGAGTACAAAGGTAGCTGGCAGCATTTAATGTGACTCAACCCACATCAAATGCACTTAAGACTGCCCAAGGGGCCAGTCAAAAGGTGCACAGACCAATCAAAGACATGGTCCACGGTCCAAAGAGGAGGTCCAAGAAGGAGGTCCAAGAACAACAGGGAGGTTTAGACCTCAATGGTCTAAACACAAAAGGGGAGGTCTGAACCTAAGGAGGTCCAACACAGCAGGAGGTCTCGAACCTAAGGGAGGTCCAAACACAGCAGGAGGTCTCGAACCAAAGGAGGTCCAAACACAACAGGAGGTCTGAACCTAAGGAGGTCCAAACACAACAGGAGGTCTGAACCTAAGGAGGTCCAAACACAGCGGGAGGTCTCGAACCTAAGGGAGGTCCAAACACAACATGGAGGTCTCAACCAAAGGAGGTCCAAACACAGCAGGAGGTCTGAACCTAAGGGAGGTCCAAACACAACAGGAGGTCAGAACCAAAGGAGGTCCAAACACAGCAGGAGGTCTCAACCTAAGGAAGGTCCAAACACAACAGGAGGTCTCGAACCTAAGGGAGGTCCAAACACAACAGGAGGTCTCGAACCAAGGAGGTCCAAACACAACAGGGAGGTCTGAACCTAAGGGAGGTCCAAACACAACAGGGAGGTGTAGACCACAAAGGTCTAAACACAAAAGAGGAGGTCCTGTGGACAGAAGGTCCAAAAGACACACAATGCGGAGGTCCCATGGACGGGAGGTCCAAAAGACACGCCACGAGGAGGAGGTCTGACGGTTAGATCTCCAAAAGGGAGGTCTAATGGTCGAGATCTCAAAGAGGAGGACACAGACGGTCAAGATCAAAGGCAAAGGGAGGTCTGGCGCCAAGATCTCAAAAGGAGAACCCGAATGGCCAAGATCTCAAAGGGAGGTCCGAGCGGCTAAGATCTCGAGAGAGAGGTCTTAACGGCCGAGATCTCAACAAGGGGAGGTCTGAGCGGCTAAGATCTCGAGAGAGGTCTTAACGGCCAGATCTCAATAAGGGGAGGTCTGAGAGGCTAAGATCTCCAGAGAGGAGGTCTTAACGGCGAGATCTCAACAAGGGGAGGTCTATTTGAACCCGGGGAGATCCAAATAGGCAAGGGAGTTCTAAAGGACGAAAGGAGGTTGAAGGAGTTCCACAAGGATACAAAGAGGTCCATGCGGGCATGGGAAGTCGAGAGAGACTTAGGGATGCCCCAATGAACACAGGGGTTGCCAATGAATGTTGGGAGGTCCACGGGAGGCCAAGATAGGGAAAGGAGTCTAGATAAAAGGAGGTCTAGATAGAAAGGTTTAGGCCGAGAGGAGGTCCGGACACAAAGAGATTCAAACCAACAAAAGGAGGTCTGGACTACAGGATAGGCACAAGGAAAAGGTCCAAAGATCGAGGGGTTTGAAACACAAACTGAGTGGTCTAAACCCAAAGGAGCCTGGGCCGACAAGGAGAGAAAGAAAGAGAGGGCACCCAGACACAAAAGAGGTCAGGAAGGAGAAGCCAAACCCAAAGGCACACAAAGCACCGAGAGGAGGAAAGGAACACACCAACAAACTCCCAAAGGGACCGAACAGATTTAGTTCAAGTTTAGATTAGTCAATTAAAGCTTCTTTTGAAAACTCAGGTTAAGCTTTAAACTCTCACCAAAACCAAATGGTTATTTTTAATTTTTAAAACTCCGGAAAAACGGGACGTTACACGCATGGCGCCAGAAAGCAGCAACCACTTCTTAGGTTGATGGTCATATTACTCGACCACTCAGTTTTAGTTGTGCAGAGATGTTTCATGCTCCGTCAACCACCGCAATGCCTCATCCAATTGTCTTGTGGCTTTGCTGCTCACGCTTTGTCGCAACATGGGCGTTAGCTACTGACTAAATTGAGCTACCAAAATGAGTGAACGACTAAAACTATTTGGCTAACTTGTTGAAGAGTAGGAAAATAAAACTAGGCCAGTGATTCATGGCCTAGTGAGGAAGAAGCTGAAGTAGATTGGTTCAAACTTAACGGAATTTTTGGAGGTGCAGGCAAGGGTAGCCATTTGAAGGGTTAAGTAATGGATGGACCTAAATGCTAATGCATACTTAGTGTTTCTCTTTTTTTTGAATTGTTGGAGGGGCTACAGCCCACCTTGGCCCTAACTATCCTCCGTCCCTGTCCCGTTCTACAATGGATTTCACATGAACCTCCTTGATCCCCTTTCTCCACAAACTCCAAATGGCTTCTCCTCTCGTGCCAGTTGTATTGGCCTACATTGTGCTTGTTTACTCGCGCCTCTCTAGTCGTAACCTGGCCCAAGCTGCGGACAAGCCTTCCGTTCATAATGTCATATGTTGTAGGCCCTCCGATCTACCAGAGACCATAGCGGCCATCATCTGTCAACTGGAGCTCCTCCTCAGACAGACCAATGCGAGGGTCTACGGCATTCGGCGAGTAAACCTCATTGTGGAGATCGTCCTATGGAACTACTTGGTCCGCACGGAGAATGCAGCCCGGAGAGTCGAGGACGACATCCAAATTGCAGGAGAGCGGGTCGACCTTGCCGAGACAGAGGAGACCAGGGTTAATGGCCTCTGGGCTATATGTGGCTTGGTTTCAGAGTCCGAATGGCTACAAGCGCGAATCGAGCGTGCAAGGTCGCAGGTGGAGGTGTTTGATCTAACAGTTGCTGATCCCGCCACCACTGAAGCCGACGAGAAGGCTTATGAAGATTTGAAGGCTAAGATAGGATCGCTAATCCTTTTTTATCGTCTGTGATGTAAAAAGGATATGGTCTTTTTATTGTCTGTTTATTACAAGCGCATAATATTATCATTCCACATTACAATAAAGTCCACATTGATATCAAAATCAGATATGATAATTCCATGTTGACATCAAAATATATAAGAGATTACAAGTCCATAACACATGGCAAGTCCACATTGACATGTCTCATGTTATGGAATAAATTAATTACAATGGAGTAAATTCTTAATTAAAATATAGCCCTTCATGATGATCGACGCGCATATAGCTAGCTTCCTCACTGGGTTCTTCCTTGAGCCTGATGCCATCTCCGAAAGGAGACAACTCGTCAAATTGATTGTATTCTTCCTCGTCTACTACATTCTCAACCCCGACAATCCTCCTTTTTCCATGATGAACTATGTGGCACTTCTTATTTGTTGGGTCGGTTACATAGAAGACTTGAACAACTTGGTTAGCCAGTACGAATGGTTTGTCTTTGTATCCGACGCATTCGAGGTCCACGGTAGTGACGCCATACTTGTCAACCTTCACCTGTGGGAGATGGACCCAACGGCACCGAAATAGGGGGATCTTGAAAAGCATGTAGTCGAGCTCCCATATCTCCTCTATTTGCCCATAGTAGGAGCTCCTCACCCATCGATCTTGAATGCATCTATCACGGACACCGCTGTTTCGGGTCAGGCTCTTCCTATCTGGAAATGTCGAGAAAATGTGTACCCATTTATGTCATATCCTTGCCATGTGACAATTGTAAATTGTGGCCCTTTTGCCAACCATACAAGCGTATCATCACTTGATGACCTCCCAGTGATTCGCACCTTTAACCATTCGTTTAACCGATGGTTGTGCTCTCTCGTGATCCAAACCTCCGACCAGTCTGGATTCTGTTGGCGTACCATGTCTTTATGCTCGACAATGTACGGGGACACTTGGGTCATGTGTTGTAGGACCGTGAAATGGGCTTGAGCGTACGTATCCAGATCAGGAGTGATTGATTTCCTTCCGATGGTCCCGATACCATCCAGTCTCCCCTCATGACGAGATAGAGGCACACCTATCGGTTCCACCTGAGCCATGTAGTCGACGCAGAACTCAATGATCTCTTTGGTTGCATAACCTTCGATGATACTGCCCTCCGGTCGAGATCAATTCCGTATGTAGGACTTGAGAACTCCCATGTACCTCTCGAACGGGTACATATGGCGTAGGAACACAGGGCCGCATATCTTTATCTCTTTCACAAGGTGAACAATGAGATGGACCATGATATCGAAAAATGACGGAGGGAAATACATCTCAAGATGACATAGAGTCGTCACCACCTCGACCTGCAGAGCATCTAGTCATTAGGGATCGATGACCTTCTGAGTAATTGAGTTGAAGAAATAACACAGCCTCAAGATTGCCACTCGGACCTTGTTCGGCAAGATACTCCTAATTGCAATAGAAAGCATTTGTGTCATCAGCACATAACAATCATGATACTTCATACCAATTAATTTCAAATCTTGCATAGAAACAAGTTTCTTAATGTTAGCGGAGTAACCAGACGGGACTTTCACACCATGCAAGCTCTGGCACAGTTCATTTCTCTCGGCCTTGGACAGAGTGTAGCAAGCTGAGGGAAACTACGTTCGTCCTGTATCAGTCTCTTTCGGTGCTAACTCGGTTCTTATGTTCATATCAACCAAGTCACGCCGTGCGTTAACACCATCCTTTGTTTTGCCACTAATGTTCAGTAAGAGACCAATCAAGCTATCACATACATTCTTCTCCACGTGCATGACGTCGATGCAGTGGCGAACTTCTAAGTGCTCCCAATAAGGCAAGTCCCAAAAATTGACCGCTTCTTCCGGATGTTCTTCCGACGGGTTCTTAATTGACGTCCTTTTCAAGCACAACATCGATATCCTTAACCATATCATAGACCTCTTTCCCTCTAAAAGCCCTTGGAGCTGAACCGTCCTCCTTATTTCTGCGGAATTGTTTCTTCATCTTGCGGTATGGGTGACTCTCGAAGGAACCTACGGTGGCGATATATACGCTTTCTGCTGAGTTGTTCACCATACACTCTCCGTAGCATCTAAGCGGTCGACAGCTTTGGCTCCTTTTGTATCAAGTCTGACAGTTACTAAGGGCGGAAAATCATTGATGGTGCAGAACAACATGGCGCGTAAAGTGAAGTTCTCTCGTTTGTACGCATCCCATACCTGTACCCCTTCATTTCACAGTGTCACAAGATCTTCCAGCAATGGTGCTAGGTACACATCAATATCATTCCTAGGTTGCTTCGGCCCTTGGATAAGTAGTGACATCAAAATGTACTTCCACTTTATACACAGCCAAGAAGAAAGGTTGTACATACATAGATTCACGGGCCAGGTGCTATGTCGGCTGCTCATGTTACCGAAAGGATTCATTACATCTGTACTCAACCCTAACCTTATGTTCCTCGATTCTGCACCGAACTCTTCGAAGCTCCGATCGAAGTTTCTCCACTCGGCAGAATCAGCAGGGTGTCTTAGCTTTCCATCTTTCTTAGCTCCTCCGAGTGCCAACGCAGCAATCTTGCCTCCTTTGGGTTCGCAAATAAACGCTTCAAACATGGGATCATAGGTAGATACCACAACATCTTAGCAGGAGGTCCTTGCTTCACCTTAGCAGTATTCTGACGCTTGTATCGGGATGCTTTGCACACGGGACATACATGCATGTCTGCATACTCTTTACGGTAGAGGATACAATCGTTCGGACATACATGTATTCTTTCTACTTCCATTCTCAATGGACAAAGAACCTTCTTTGCTTAGTAGGTGGTGCTGGGCAACACGTTTCCCTCCAGAAGGATGTCCGCTAGGAGACCTATCAACGCCTTGAAACTCTTATCAGACCAACCATTGCTTGCCTTCAATTTCAGCAGTTCAATCACAGTTGACAACCTTGTATATTCCGGCTTGCAGCCAGGGAACAAAGGACTCACTGAGTCCTCCATTAAGCCCTCGAATTTACAAAACTCTCTCTCACTGTAGTTCTCTTCTGCATCGCGTAGCAACTGATCCAGATTGTCATCGTGCGACCTATCCTCATCAAAAGCACAGTCCACATCCGGCATATCGTTGACTTCCTCGGCGATGCCATCATTACTAACTTCCTATGTAATCTGCTCTTCACCATGACTGGTCCAACATATATACCCTTTTTTTGAAAACCCTTCGAATCAAGTGCGCTTCGATCTGCGTCGGATTGTTAAACATCTTCAGATTACCGCAATCAATGCATGGACAGTATATAAATTTTATCCCATTCTTCAACATATCCTGCTCGGCAGCTCTTCTAAAAGTAACCATGCCATTAATGTACTCTTGACTCACACGGTTCACACCGTACATCTAGTTTCGGTCCATCTAAGTTACGCATGTAATAAATTAGTGTCAAATTAGATTAATAAGCCGCAAGTACGTACTCTTCCTATTTACCAAACATACTTAAATTAATTAGCGATTAATTCATAGCAAACATAAAGGGTTATAGATCGTTACCCTCGGAGCTCACAACGAAAATACAAAATATCACTCGAGAATCCCCGCCTTCTCCTCCCTTCCTCCTCTCCTTCTCCTCCCTTCCCTCTCTGTCGGAGGCTCTATGGACTTCCTATTTACCAAACATACTTAAATTGATTAGCAATTAATTTATAGCAAACATAAAGGGTTATAGATCGTTACCCTCGGAGCTTACGACGAAAATACCAAATACCTATCGAGAATTCTCTCCTTCTCCTCCCTTCCTCCTCTCCTTCTCCTTCCTTCCCTCTCTGTCGGTGGCGCAATGGGGGGAGCACCTGGTGGCGGTGGCTGAAATGGGAATGGGCAGGGGCGGTCTATCAGGACCAGGTATTTGTATTGCCAGTCTATCACAGATGGTTCGTATTATAAACTGTCTGTGATAATTAACTATCACAGACGGTTTTTTAAAAGAACCGTCTGTGATAGTTCACAGACGATCTTTGTTCTGGCAAATGCCTCAGTAATAATGGAGATTATCACGATGCTTTTTAATAGAACCGCTCGTGATAGTTCACGACGATCTTTATTAAGAACCGTCTGTGATATTAGAGATTATCACAGACGGTTTTTTAATAGAACCGTTTATAAATTATCACAGACGGTTTTTTAATAGAATCGTCTATGATATTGAGTATCACAGATGGTTTGTAACACAAATCGTCTGTGATAGGCTGGCACGGCAAATGCGTCGTCCCGACAGACCCAACACAGACGTCTATTTTAACCGTCTGTGATGAGACGTCTGCTATTGCCTGTTTTGTAGTAGTGTGACTTGGTGGCCCATTGGACATGTGGCCCAACTCGCGTAAGCGAGCCTGGAGCTTGCTCCCATTGCGCCTGAGGCTAGGGAGATGGCAACGATGACGGCAAACGACGGCGGATGGTGGTGCGACTAGCATCTATAGAGCACGAACAACCCATTTTGGGCACCCGTGTGAGCTGAGGTGATTCGGAGTGGCTCGACGGCGACAATGGCGATGGCGCATGGCTAGAATAGGAAAGGTGCTTGGCGAGGTTTCGACGGTGTTTTGGTCAAATAGGCTAACGTGTGAGCATCTGTGGAGTGAGGGGATCTCAGTGGTGGTGTTGATGAAGCTTGGGGTGGTCTGAGGCGTGCCGACAATGGTGGCAATGGGTGGTGGGGAGGGGGTGGAGCACAATGACGGCGAACCAGAGGCGAGGAAGCTTGGCTTGGAGATCGGGGATGTGTTCGCGGATATGGGTAGATAATAAGGGAGCGACCAATTGAGAGGAAGCATTGATGGAGGTGACGAATTGGAGGTGGCGGCTCACCGAGGGGATTCCGGGCGCAGCGTCGACAGCATGGCGTGGCCGAAGATGGAGAAGATGAAGAGGGGCGTGGGTATGTTGCGGTGCTAAAGAGGAGGATGGAGTCGCCGGCTTCGGTTTTAAGCGCAAACGAAGGTGGTGGCAACAGAGACAACACGAGTGCAGGCTCGGCGCGCGGGCGACAGCTTGGACTGTCGTGCGAGTTTTTGCGCGGCTATCGCGGAGCTATTGGTCGTGTTGTCAACACGAAAACGGTTGCGTCCCACTGGCGCGAGGTGGCACAGTGAGTAGCAGGGGTGCGACGTGTTGGACGAGTGGCGACACAGATCGGGAGCAGCGCAGATCGACGGTGGGGGCGGCTCGGCGCGGGCGGCGTTAAATGTGCGGCGCGAGGTGGCGAGCGAGATGGCGCAAGACTAGTGAAGCTTGGCACAGGCGAAGACGACAGGAGGCCGAGGCGGTGCAGGCGTGCGCGAACGGCGGCGCCACGCGAAGCATGAAAAACATGGGAGAAAGCGGGTTGCATGGAGTACGTCTCCCAACCGAGAAAGCACGTTTCCAGAAGAGGAAAGCGGATTTTTGGTGAGTTCTTTCCGGATTTGGCAAAAAAACTCCAAATTCAAAGGAAATTCAATCAAAACTCAAATTTTGAAATTTTTGGGTTGTTTCAGGAACCATTAAAAAAGATGACGACCACGCATAGTGCAAATTAAACAAGGACGACGGCCGAATCCCACTATCTCGTTTTTTAGAGAGATGCAAGCGCTGCCTAATCTAGTTGACTTCTGTTTTTAAAGACTATTTCATCAAGTTGACCACTAGGACTCTAGGAGACTGAAGCATTGCAAGTTGAACAGTTTAGACCTAACCCTTGATGCTTCCCAAATGAAACGAAATTACAAAGGCGATGTTCTGATATTAGGTACTATCCTTTATTTGTTGGTTCATGGTTGACCGCCAGGACATTTTCCTGTCGACGTGGACATGTTCAAGTTGGAATTGTTGACCTGGTCACTATCTGCCATGTAGTAGTGATGTGCAACATCTAACATGAGACGACACGACCTGACGACCAGGTCGATGTTGGTTGTTGGTCATGGACTGGGTAAAAAGAGGAAAGAATAGTAAGATCGTAACCAGAAAAAAAAAACTGATCATGATCAATTTGCAAGATTCTATATATTCTAGCAGCAAGAAAGAACGGCTCTTCAGGCCATGTAGAGTTTTAAGGCTTCGAGGGAAGCCGCCACTAACTACGACATGAGCAACGTCGTCAGCCACTCGCGGACGATGCAGAAAGTGCAAAACGTGCTGCCAAGATGCACACAGCGCACTTGTTTCCTGAACATCCCTGCGCTCTGGATCCCTTGCTCACTTTCTATTGCGTCAGACTCTACGGTCAGGTGGATGCAATTTGCAACCCAGCTGACAGGCAAGTAGAACGACATCCCTCAGCACCTCTGATTCTGCAGAAAAAAAGGGTATTGGCAGGGCACATGACAGACATAGCTGCGTCAAAACATCAGCCAGCGTCAACAAATCAGTTGCAGTATACAGATGCCAGTCCATGGCCTGATCCTCACCGTCACCAACAGAAAAATGCATGCAGATAAATCGTTGCCACCATGAGATTAATATTTACACACGCCTACAGTAACAAAACATTGAACTAAAACTTGCACATGTCAATGTTTTGATGGATAGAACATGCATACATCGACATTGCAATGAACCACATTGCCAGATTTTTGGCTAAAATGGCACTATTTGAAGCGGGATTAGCAAAAATGGCGCTCTCACAGTTGTAATTGCAAAAATAGTGGCTCATCCGCACGGACACGGCACCACATGTCGTCCCGTGGCTT
Organism: Phyllostachys edulis; assembly: GCA_036346405.1. Lineage (NCBI taxonomy): Eukaryota > Viridiplantae > Streptophyta > Magnoliopsida > Poales > Poaceae > Phyllostachys > Phyllostachys edulis. The sequence goes on from CM070562.1 coordinate 72,458,219, forward strand.
TCCGCACGGTGACCGTGCGGCTTAACCGCCATGTGGCTTGTCCGCACAGTGACTGTAGACAATAGCGTTATTTTTACAATTGCAGATACGAGAGCGCCATTTTTGCTAATTCTGTTTCAAATATTGCCATTTCGGCCAAAGATTTGCAAAAATCATCACTCCCATTAGTAGGCATACTCTGCCAAAACCAAAATTAACGAGTCACGTTTAGATTGCGGGAACTTCAAAAATAATGAATACTACTGGTAGATGATCATGAGCTCTCCAAAACAGCATTTCTTGTGGGTGCCGGACGGGACAGACAAACCGGCACATCTGCTACAAAATCTCACTGCTCAAATGGCCTATATAAATAGAACATCAATAAACTAGCAACAACACACCAAGATGTCATGGGCCTCATGGCAAGCATGGGATTCATTTTGCTTGAGGGTTTGCATTATCCATTCGCCCACAGAAGTTGCGCCTAACATTACAACTACAGTAAATGTTTCTTGCTACTACTCCGGTACCCCCTAACCACTACATCATGCCCAATCAGCCGACGATTCAATAGGCAACCGACCCGAGAGTTACAACCCATACATGGTGCAATGTGCAACGCCTTTTTAGACTACGGGAGCGAATTCATTTACAAGAGAAGCTCACCCGCGGGGCTAACTTTAAGCCTTTCTTCTGCGCTTCTTTACAGTAGAAGCCTTGCCGGATGCCTCCTGCTCCATTTCAGCTGCCTCACCTTCTTTCTCCTCCTGCTTCTTTCCAGTAGAAGCCATGCCGGATGCCTCCTGCTCCATTTCAGCTGCCTCGCCTTCTTTCTCCTTCCGCTTCTCTTTGACAGATCCATCCATAGCTGCAAGAGTACCAGCACCTTTTGGCTTCCGACCTGGCTTGCCTTTTCCTTCACCTGATTTGCTTTCATCTTTTGAATCCTTGCCTTTGTTGCCAGCCTCCTTTGGTTTGCTGACACTCTGGTTGCTACTGTCTTTAGGCAAATCATCCTTTGTCTTGTCAGCTGATCTGGTGGCTTTGTCCTTGGATCCTTTTTCACCCTCCTTTTTAAGGTCACTGACAGTTTTAGGCGTCTCTTCGACATCCTTGCTTGCAGTTTTCCCCTTTGATTTGCTTGGAGTAGCAGAGCTGCCATTATTCGGTGTGCCATTGCTGGAGCTCACACCTTTCGGGCGGCCCCTTTTCTTTGGAAGATCCCCTCCATCGCTGCCACACCATGCACAAAACAGTAGTCTCAGAAAAGCTGTAGGCAAATGTCTACATGGCTTCTATGTATCAATTACTTACCTTTTAGGTGTTTCTGCATTCCCTTCCTTCAGTGGCTGCACCGAGTTTCCTCTTCCTTTTCTGCCCCGTGGCCTGGTTGAAACAATAAGTAACGCAAATTTAACAAATAATACCTCTTTGGGGCAGAGAGAGAGAGAGAGAGGAGGGGGAGGGGTTTGGCAGGCAACATCACAAAACAGTCATCATCTAGCTTTGCCCAAACAAGCATCGGAAATTATTAACAGGGTTCAGGACTGGGATGACTAGCCAGTTATCAGGTGTAAGCTGGGTTTGCTGGTTTCCAAGAACCCATCAGGAACAAATATTTCCCCAAAAAAATCAGAAGATGAGATTATGGTAATAGTTTTTTTTTTCTAATAGAAACCAGATATCTATACCAATTCCAGAATGGGATTTGGAACCTGATTCTTATGCTACCAGTTCAACACCCCCACCATGCTACTCTATTTGGCAAGTCCTCTAGCACTGGAGTGACAGTAACAAACCAAAAAACCATATACAATGCTCAATATTGATTGACATGATAATGGGAACCAGGCATTATAGGGTTGAAGAAAAAGGAGAGAAATATATCATCAAAAAAACGAATTGGAAGCGCAAGATTGCACTACATGCACCATGCCCCAAAGCTTGGTTACTCCAATCCAATCGTGTGTTGATCTAATTAAGTTATGTGTGTGCGCACACCTGCATGTGAACATTCTTAACAACACTGACATCAGGGCCTACAATAATGACCCTATTCTGATTTGAATTAGCAACTTCAAGTGCACTGGGTGCATGTTGGCTCTTGATACAATAGGGGAACCTTCTTTTAGAGGATACAATAGGGGAACCTGGTACTACTGCCTACTGATGCATGAATCAACATCCAAATCTTTAACTGTTTAGCTACTGGCAAAATTAAAACTGTGATTTCAAAGCTGCAGATACAAAAGTGGTGTAAAGATGATTTTGCTTACATTTCAGATGCCACGTCAGGAGTTTTGTCTTGTTCCTGCCAGAACAACAGTTAATCAGAAAGAAGGGAAGAAAACAGAATCATAATATTATCATGAGGTGAATGAAATGTGCATACCTCACTGATGAATTTCCATTTTTCATCCCTAAGCAGTAGTACCTCTACATCTCCATCATCATATGCAATCTAAGCTCCAAACAGTATTAGAGTGGACAAGAAAAAAAAACAGAAATTGAACAAACGAATTTTCAATAAGCCTAGTTCTTCGTGTAAACCAAATAGCCATGGCAGGGAGAAAATACATCACTGTACAGAAGACATACCTTGTGCCTTTTGGAAGCAGTATCAAATGAGTCAACAACACCCGTATAAAACCTGCAGATAATTAAAAAGAAAGGCTTCAAAATTCTGAAACAAATTACAAAATAATAAGCCAACAAAGTGTACCAGAGCAAATGACACCCACATCAATAATGAGCCAAAATATTTAGTTTAAACAGCAAACAGGACTTGCCTAAATTTAAATGACAACATTCATTTCTAAACACCATTCAAAAAAAGTTGAAGCATCTACATTGCGGATTTAGAACCGTTCAAAAATAACCAGGCATAATGTAGTAAAAATGAAATGAGCAAACAAATGCCATGTGATATCATATCTTTCTGCTTCATTTAGATATCTCAATGAGAAACATTGTAACAATGACTAAGGCTTTTACAATTATAGAATCCGGGAATTAACCATCTTAAGGATGTGCAGCACTTCAGACACGTCTAATGTTCACCCCACTTACTTCTTATCATCTGGCCACCATACTTTGATCCTCGCACCAACTAGACTACCATCCAGGCCCTTGTTTTTCCTTGAACGAGTCGTCTATCAAAAGCATATAAACTTAAGAATCAGATCAAATTACTATAACAAAAATTCATATAAAGTAAATCACATGCTAACTCAGGAGTGGTCAGAAAAATAAGGAGAGCAGAAATGATGATAACACAGTAAAAGAAAACTAAGGTGAAGCAAAAGGATAATGCAAGGTCTGTACATTTGTACTGATCAACACTAGATGATCCAATTAAGGAAAACATGGATATACAAAACATAGAAATTTGTCAGGTATCAGCATGAAAATTCTCGAGTGAGACTCAACCAAGCATCTTGAAGCTCAACTATACGCTTTTACAACTACTGTATCACATTAAGAGATTTGGATTCTAAATCACTTGAATAAGCTAGGAATCCTACAAAGGTTGTTCCCAAGGGGTGCACCCAAGAAATCTATTCAAATTCTTTTTATTTCTAATTTCTAATATTCGCACATGTACTTCCAACATTGCATAGCCACCCTTTTCAAGTTATTGCAACAAATAAAAGTATAAATATTTGATCTCTTGCATAGTAAATTAAGAAGCACAAAAATATAGAATATCTGCACTCTCTAGAAGACAGGCAGATGTGCTTAACAGGAGTTCACTAGGCACTTTACATTGAACTTTTGGCTGCAAAAGGCTAAGGAAAACAAGAGTTTACTGATGTTACACTTTTATGAGTAAGTAATCAAATAAAAGACTATTTACAACCATAATCAATTATGCATGTGTAATCAAGTATATAGTCGTACCTCTTCAGTCTCTTGTCCCAGTTTCCTCTTCGCCCCGCTTTGGCCCTTGGTCAGAGACTTTGGAGAGACCATTTCCTGTATTGTGATGAAACAATTGGTGCACCAAATCGGAGTGTTAAAAAAGCAACTAAACTACGATATCACATTTACTAAGTTCAAGTTGCAGTGCCATATGAAATATAATTGTTCACGCAAAGCTCTAGGTTTGAACTTCCAGCAAAAAGATAGGATCAAACCAGCCACTGAACCACAAGGAATAACTGCCCTATACTAGTAATGTAACAAAGCTTACAAATAACAAAATAATTCAAACAACAGGTAATTTTATTAGTATACAACAAATCTTAGATACCTTGCAACAGTAAAATCATGCAAATATGTTGTCCAATACACAAAAGTAGAAATCCAGATAAATTTATAATAAAGACTGGATAATGCGGACGAATTACAGTTAAAAGCAGACATCTTTAATAATTGTACAAAAATCTACCAGTGATAAGAAAACCACCTTTAGACTCAGATCCTTTGCAGTATCTTCCTCGGAGAGGGTTCCGTCCTTCTGCTGTTTTGAACTGATCTTTTGCTGCTTCTTTGATAATTCTCCTTCGCTCTTTTGCTGCTTCTTTGATAATTCTCCTTCGCCAGCCTTTCTTGTAGAAGACTTGACATCATCCTTAGCTGACCGTTTTGTTAACTTTCCTGCTGACTCAGTAGCCACAGCCTTCTTCAAATCCAAACTTGAAGGATGGTTCTTTCCAGCAGCCTTCTTCTCCAGTGACTTTGGTCCAGGAGGTCGGCCTCGTTTTGGTTTAACTACAACAGGTGTACTATCAGCAGGCTTTGATGTATCATCAGCTGCTCCATTGACCGCCTTTGTGTTGTCGATATCAACGTTAAAATGTGCAACTGCCTCAGACTTGAACGAGGATCTGAGCTTCGGATCTTTGTCTGAATCAAGATCAGATGGCTTATTGGGCTTTGCAGCAACAGATTGTGCACCTGCATTGTTACCAGTTTTCAGTTGATCAGCACCGTTTGTGTTTTCAGCATAGCAAGGTTGTTCAGGATTCTCTTTTGGAGAAGATGGTCCTTGATTAGACTCACCATTATCAACTGGAGTTGCACCACTGCTAATAACAGTAGTCGGAGCACCATCTTCTTCAGGGCGGCTGACATCTTGCTCCAACCTTGAGCCCTGAAAATAAATATATGCTGGTATACTATCAATCGTTTCTATTAATACAGAAGTTGCAGATCAGCATACCTGAGGTAGTTCATCAGAAATAGTCCTTTCAGAAAGTTTGCCATCATCCACCTGAACATCAAAAATTCAAAAGTAAGGACAGATGTATCCATACAAACACCGTCTGGCCATTATAGTTACTTTTTTCAGAGATCAGGTGTTGACATAAACTATCTTTTAAGTTTCTTGGACCAGGATTCCCCCTCCACCAATAGAAACCCTGTTAAATTCATTCTACAGGCTAAAACCAATCACAGTTTCATCCTCCAAGTGATTCATTTCAATCTAGCCAAGAGAACTGACAAAATTTATGAATTGCAGCCATATCTCAAACAGCACACTGAAATTAAATTATAAACAGGATGGTCTATTCTAGGACCTATAAGAATGGCATAACAGTCCTTAAATTAACAAAAATATCTCCTAATACTAGTTGGTACATGTTAGTAATTTAACTGACCGTGTCTTTCCCAGAAGGATCAACATTGTTGTCTTCCCTGACACCCAAAACTGATGTGACAATTTTGCTGTATTCATTCAAGGGAGTGCCTTCAAGTAACTGCAGAAAGACCGGTTTTAGTTTTTCTTGGCATAATCCTATCACCTTCTCTGCAAGTTCAAAAGATGCTGGAGAAGTTTCCTGGAAAGAAAAATCAAAACAATTAGATGGTGTAAATCTCTTATTTTTTCGCGAGAATGCAAATCCATATTATTGATGCGAAGAAAGTTGGACTGATATACCTTCTCTTCATTTTTAACATTCCGAAGAAGACATGATGCAAGCTCTGCTGGTACGTCTTCACTTTCCTCTATTACCAGTTTCATTGTTGTTATCATAGAGGATATGACAATGTCTGGATGGTTTGAACTGAAATGTGACAATAAAAAATCCACTTATCAGAATTAGTATAAAGAATACAATTGAACAGTCCTTAACACAATCCAGTTTAGCATCAAAATGTTAATTCAATTGAACAAACATAGTAGCACAATCCAGTTTAGCCAATAACCATGTACAGAAGATACATTTATCGATTTTAAGAAAGCAGAGTGAGCTTGTGTACCTATTTCGGATTCACAAGCAGAGATGGAGCATTTCCAACAGAAAAAGGAAATGCTAGAAACTTGTACAATTACAATCATTTTAATAGTGCTAGTTTAGCACAGATTAATGAGTTCAAATACAGAATGTTTATCCAAGAAAAACATTGAACAAGATATCATGATTAATTCAATATTCCAGTTTGTTATTCTTTGTGCACAGAACAGGTACAGCGAATGGTCTAAGAGTTATCTGCTGCTCTTGTTTCTTAAGAACTCTTACAATTAAGAACTATTTTAGGCAAATAAAATCGACACCTTGAGCATGCCTAGAGGATATAGCTTAGCAAAACTTACTTTAAGCATATCAAGAAAACTAGCAAAGTGGAGAAATAGATGAAACTAAGATAATTGAAGAGATTTCTTACGACACAGTTCTGAAAAAGTGGTGAAACATTTCCCGTATCAGATCATCACACTCAAGATCTAACATCACCACACATGACCGGATATAGCTTAGAAAAACTTACTTTAAGCATATCAAGAAAACTAGCAAAGAGGAGAAATAGATGAAACTAAGATAATTGAAGAGATTTCTTACGACACAGTTCTGAAAAAGTGGTGAAACATTTCCCGTATCAGATCATCACACTCAAGATCTAACATCACCACACATGACCGGACCTTCGCCACAGTGTCAAGAATTGAAACCCTCCTTCCAAAGGACGGGCTCTCAATCTCATCTAAATGCTGAAAAGACTCCACAATTATGATAAACACATCCTGAAACCAAGTAAACAGCACAGTTCAGGATACATAACACACTACAAAACAAAGTCATTTCAATCAGGAAAGGCACAGTACCCTCATCACATCATCATCATATGGAGCCTCAGGTGCACTGACCCTCGTGATCTCTGATATACAGGATGCTACAGAAATTCTCACATCAGCGCTAAGATGACCCAACAGCTCTTTTCTGGCCAGGGCAGCCATTGCTGGGCGAATAGCCCTAGACGTGCTCTTCGGAGGTGATTGTTCCACTTTCAATAAATACGCCTCGACCTCCTGCATGGACAAACGATCAACGTGATCAAATCAAACAAGCAAGCCTAAGCTAGAATAGCAGCTGCCACGTTCAGACTCAACATTTACTAGAATGCTAAACAGTAAAAATGCATTTCCGGGAAGCTACCACCTCGGTAACTCTATATCAATAATCCGCGATGGAAAATACTCTAAAAAACATTGAAAATACTTCATGCTGTTACTAGAACGAAAAATAGGACGAGTTCTAGAGCACAAAGACTAAATAAGCCTAAAGCCTAACTCCAATCCAATCCAACCATCATCTAAACTCCAGAGTCCAGTCCAATCAATCCTCGCAAAGAGGCAATAGCCCAGAGCCTCACCCCTCTTTCCACTAATACCAAGCAACAATCCTACAAACGGAACCCTAACAGAGAAAACCAAGCAAGGTAAACACACAGAGCTATGAGAGAAGGCTTACGCTGAGGAGCTTGAGCAGGCCTTCGGCGTCGTCGGGCGCCGACTGTAGTCTGGCCCCAACATCCCTGAGCTGCTCCTCGAACTCCTCGAGCGTGATCTCCTTGTCCTCCCCGTCCGCCGCCATTTCCTGCCTCGGGAACGCCAAATAGGGGCGCGGGCAGCCCGGATCGGAGCGCCGCCGCGGAGATCTACGGCCGCTAGGGTTTCCCCTCGCGGCGTGGGGGATGACGCACGGGGCAAGAAGGCCTCAGTGTCCCTCCCACGCAGGGAGAGGGGCTTATGAGTTATGAGACGATAGCGGAGGTGCCGGTGGACGGTGGTGGTGACGAGAGGAGATTTGTCTAGCCCCCAGCTCCCAGCCCCCAGCTCCCAGCTCCCAGCTTTTCCCACTCCCTCACTTCCCTGTGTTCCCTCCACGACGAGACGCGATTTCGGTGCGGCTCTCTGACTTGTGAGTTGTGTGGCTTGGCCTCGTGGATCGGCGGGCGATTTATGGAGTTTGGCTTGGGCTCAGTTCGGCGCGGGCCTGCCAAAAATTGCCGCGGACGCGCCGGGGGCGATGGAATTTCGCTTTAGGGCGGCCTGGCGTCCGAGGAGGAGGAGACTCCTCGCGGTGGGCGTGCGGGGCTGCGCAGGCCGAACTACCATCTCGGCCGTCGTTTGCGTGGAGCGGACAGCTTGATGATTGGCACGCTGCAAGTTCACGCCAAAATGGTAATCTGGCCCAGGCCTGGCTAGGTTTTACTTCACCCATTAACAATAAGAAAAGAATGGAAAAGAAATTGTGTTTCGTGACCATGGTGGCGGTGGAGAGAGAACGGTGTAGCGGGGCGGCGGTGGCACCCCATCAACCAGAGGTGGTAGCCGGTCTTGACGTTGATGGTGGAGAGATGGGGAGGGCGAAAGACGGGAGGAAGCGTAATGGTGAAGACGAGTGTGTCGAGAGGTAGAAGACGACGATCCATGAAGAAGGGTACTTATACGCGCACGCGCTAGGGGAGGGGGACATTACCATTGGATTAGCGCAATCCGACGTTGTGTCTTGTCTTGTTCAAAAAGCAGCGATCTATGTAACAGTACATCGTATAAACCCGTGATAAATAAGATGCCTGTTTTGTCGTGATATGTATTGTGATATATTTCTCAAAATGTAAGTTAATACGTGCTTTTATGTGCAAATAAAACATATCTGGGACGTAAACTTTTAAGAGACCCTCCGATGGTCACTCAATTTTTCAATTGGGAATTTTAGCTTAGTAACACTCGAAAATTTCAACTGCAAATAGCACTTCAAAAATGACGATTGTTAGATGATACGATGAACCTTACTGCACGATGGCACTTCCACCTGATTTTTTTTTGCTAAACTTTATTTCAATCAGACTACAACACATGTCCATTTTATTTTCTCCAATATAACTAAAAATAAATTATCTGATCTCCCTATATTTAGTTGGTTCCTTCCTCGTGAATGCGATGATCATGCCATGCACGGTGGGTTGAAGTGCCTCCATACCCTCTACTTAAAATCGGCATTCAAGATTGGGTTGATTAAGCTCGTAGCCTAATGGATGGATAGCCTCATATGATGATTGTGATAGAGAATTCTCTTTTTTTGTGTCAAAATAAAAGGATTAATCAGGTAAGGCCATTGTGATATTTGGATTTTTTTTCTCTCTTTCTACTTAAAACAATGGATTAATTCCTTATATGTCACTAGAATTTTGCGAAAATCCCTTATTGTGCTATTGACATGTGAGGTCAGGATCCACATGTCAGTAAAACAAGGAGTGACATATAAGGGATGAAGCAAACTTTCGGTGACATATAAGGAATTCACCCTAGAATAATTGAAGAAACCAAATAAAGGGTATGTATATGCATTTGATACAAGTCTAAACTACAATTACCTTGGAAAAGTCGATCGAGAAGAGTTGATATAAGGTTTAGGTTTTTAATTTGGGATTGGTTATGTTTCGTTTATTTGCAATAGGATCATTGGGTAAGGATTGAGTTGTATGTGTATTATGGGTTTTTTAGTTGGAGGTTGGTGTGACCATCGACCCTAATTTTTACCTATTTAAAATAAAACAATCATAATATAACCATTTATAGGTCAAAAAAATTCAAAAACATTCGCTAATTATGTTGATGATATAGAACATGCTAGCCATTGCTTGCCACGTGAGATCAAGAAGGTTTTGGAACACAGTCGATGTGGTTCCCCTATTTAATTAAGCATATAATTGCATCTAATCGTATTCCCGCATTATAAAATTCACAAGCATATATTTACATTTTAGTATTAAAATTGCAAACCAATTTGCATTCCACCCCTTTTTGTTGCTGAAATGACAAAATAGTCCAGAATTTTACTTTACGACGCGCAACATTTCATACAATTACAAACTCATCTTTGTCATACTCATTAATGAAACTCTCGTAAACAATCACACGTCTAATGAGGTCTCAACCCACCATCGAGCTACCTGAGTCCCCAAATCATGCAAGAAGAGAGAGCGAGACAACTAGCACCCCAAGTGTCAAGACCTCAAACTACGCATACATGCATGGTAAATACCATATATATCATAAGTAACAACACCCCAAAACTCACATACATGCAGCCAACCAGTTGTCTTTCACCCAAGCCAATAATCAATAATTAGATTCTAGCAACCAAGGACATCGATGACTAAAGGCCACATTTTCTTGTAGTGCTGATGTATCACAAGTGTCAAAATTCATACACATGCAGCATGTTAGCTGCCCTTCATCCAAGCCAACAGCCAATATTTAGTTTTTGGCAACCAAGGACCCCGGTGACTAAAGGCCACATTTCTTGTAGTGCTACCACATATATCACTAGTGTCAACACCGCAGAACTCACACACATGTAGCCAGCCAACTACCATTCACCCAAGCCAACAATCAATATTTAGTTTCTAGCAATCAAGAATCTGAGTGACTGAAGGCCACATTTTCTTGTCGTGCTGCCACATATATCATAAGTGTCAACACCCCAAAACCCAAAATCCAATATCCATGCACAATACCAATTGCCCTTTGTCCAAGCCAATAACCAATATTTAGTTTTTGGTAACAAAGGACCTCAGTGACTAAAGGTCACATTTCTTTTAATACTACCACATATATCACAAGTGTCAACACTGCAGAGCTCACACACATGCAGCCAGCCAGCTGCCCTTCATCCAAGCTAACAACCAATATTTATTTTCTAGCTACCAAAGACGTCGGTGACTAAAGGCCATATTTTCTTGTATTGCTGCCACATAGATCAAAAGTGTCAACACCTCAAACTTGTACACATGCACCCTACCAGCTGCCCTTCATCTAATCCAACAATCAATATTTTGTTTCTCGCAACCAAGGACTTTGGTGACTAAAGGCCATATTTCTTGTAGGACTACTACATATATCATAAGTGTCAACACCAGAAAACTCACACACATGCTGCCGGTGAGCAGCCCTGCATCCAAGCCAATAACCAATATTTAGTTTATGGCAACTAAGGATCACGATGACTAAAGACCATTTTTTTGTAGTGTTGCCACATGTATCAGAAGTGTCAACACCCCAAAAAAACATACACATGCAGCCAACCAGCCACCCTTCATCCAAACCAACAACCAATATTTAGTTTCTAGCAACCAATAACCTCGGTGACTAAAGAGCACATTTCTTCTAGTGTTGCCACATATATTTCAAGTGTCAATGCCCCCCAAAACTTACAGACATGCAACCAACCAGCTGCCCTAGATACAAGCCAACAACCAAAATTTAGTTTCTAACAACCAAGGACCTCGGTGACTAAAGGCCACATTTTCTTGTAATGTTGCCACAAATATCATAAGTGTCCAGTGGCGAATCCAGAATGAAAATAGAGGGGGAGCTCTACTGTTGAGACTATAGCACAACATAAGCATACCAAAGCTACATCTACTAGTCTTTTGTAATTGAAATATCAAATTCATACATAAATAGGAAGGGAACAAATTGAAAATGTACAATACAATAAATTTAGTACCTTGCTAATGGATAATATGCCCCCAAATGTTCATAAATATGTGAGTACCGATCTGTAGATAAGAAATATCAAATTTAGTGATACAACATTAAATTGTGAATAATCATAAACATTAAAAATGTAATGAAAACATACCACTAAGTCACTAAATCTGATTACGACGCAATTTCACTCTCGAGTTTTCATGTCTTGAAAGCGTTGAATGATTCTTTTATTATCAAGGCTTCTAAATATCTCTCGCTTCGGTATAGCACACCATCAAGTCATTGAGCCATTCATCTGATACCTTGTTGCGCAAATCTGTTTTAATAATCTTCATTGCTGAGAAAATTCTTTCAACTGATGTTGTTGCCACTGGAAGGATCAATGTGAGCTCGATGAGGCGATACACAAATGCGAAAGTTTTATTTTTTCCGGTTTCAACCATCTTTTGAGCAATCTTTGCAAGATCACGGCATTCACAAAATTCATCACTTCTTCTAACATTGAGAATGAATGTTTGAAGCTGATTTTCTAACAACAAACAGTCAGCTATGGTAAAATCTACAGTATAAATCTCAGCAAGGTGAACTAGCTTTTGCACATCAAACTTAGAGAAGGAGTTGCTTGGATCAAGACAAGACATGCATACCAATAATTTCGAAGAAACTTCATTGAAACGATGATCCATCTCTGCCATAATGGCATCAAGAGCAACACTGAAAATATCAATACGATAATAGTGAAGGAGAGTAACCTTATGCTTCTGACGTGCAGATTTACCCTTTACTCCAATGTGATCATCCATACTTGGCACATCAATCTCATTTGACTCACAAAAGCTTTTTACTGTGTTGAACAATGGCTCCCACCCATTATCCCTCATGTCTTGCAAGCGCGTTTTCACATCCACAATCAAACCCATAGCTACAATAATATCTTGATCCCTTCTTTGCAAAGAGAGTGATAACTCATGTGTAATGCTCAACAAGTCTATTAAGAAATGCATGATGAACACAAATTCAAAACTCTCCATCTTTTGTATCAAACCTGCTGCTCCACCATGACCTGAAGGATATGTTGCATCTTTACATATCATCTCTAACACCGCAAGCACTGACTCCCACATTTGGTATATACGAAGCAAAGTTTTAAGATGTGAGCCCCATCTAGTATCTCCAGGTCTAGCTAGGCTAGTTGCCTGATTCAAGCCTATTCCTGTTGAAAGCACACCATTCTCCAATTTCTCCAATAAGACTTCCTGATGCTTTTCCATCAAAGCATCCTTTCTTTTGCAAGATGCACTCACAGTGGTCACTATCAAGGGAACATAGTTGAAGAAATCAGCAATAGCACTGCTACAACTTGTGACAGTGATAACCACTAACTACAACTGGTGAGCGAAACAATGGACATAGAAAGCATAAGGATTCTCATCCCGTATTAATCTCTACAAGCTATTAAATTCCCCTCTCATATTTGAAGCTCCATCGTAACCCTGTTCGCGTAGCCTAGAAATAGGTAGATTAACCTTAGCAAGCACACGAACCAAAGCTTCCTTCAGTGCAACAGATGTACACAAAGTGACATGCTCAATATCAATAAACCTTTCCATGATCTTCCCTTCTTTATTTACAAACCTACATAGTATGAATTTTACCGAGTTAAAACAAAACCACAATGCACAAATCATAAATGATAAGACTAAAAAACATTATATGTACAACTAACCTCACAATCACGGACATCTGCTCCTTTATTGATGAATCACGGGACTCATCAATAAGGACTGCGAAGTTCCTATCTCCAATCTCATCCTTAATCACCTGTGTGACCTTATGTGCACAACATTTCGCGAGTTCCTTCTGTATATCCAAACAAAGCATCAAACAATTGCCACTACCCTCAAATTCAAAAGCCTCCTTCACATCCGTCTTTTTATCTATGTACCAACCCACCATCTTTCTAAAATTGCCTTTGTTCATGGAAGTTGAAGATTCGTCGTGTCCACGAAAAGCTTTACCTTGCTGAATGAGATATCTTGTACAATCTAAAGAAGCAATCAAATGAATCTTGTATGCAATTTCGGACTCCTTGCTATAAGTATTTAATTTATGATCTACACTTGCTCTTTGATTTTGAAAATCTTCACAATCTAGCATTACAATGTTGTGAACACTAGTAGGTCCACCAACATGTTGATTGAAAGATTCCATAGCACATCTCCAATTCACATGCCCAACTTTTGTGAAGACATCCATCCCAAAGTAAGTGGGGTGTGATGGTGTCTTAAAAAGAAAGCAATAGAAACAAAATGCGGTATCCTTTTCCACACTATATTCCAACCAATCGAACTTCTTATACCATGATTCTTGAAAGGATCTTAAAATTGAACCTTGCATTTTTTTTTTTGGAAAATCATGACCAATTGGTTGAGTTGGACCCTTCAACAAATATGCTCTCCTAACTTGATCTCTAATCTCATTAGGATAATCTTCAATTGGTTTGCGACATGCTGGATCGGCAATAATATCATCTGGATTAAATTCATGCCAAACCTTTTTTGCTTCAGTTCTGCCTTCTATGGTTGGAGGGTTACTGCTCGTTGCATTATTTGAGAAATATTTGTGCAAAGTTCGCTTCTCCATTTTTGTATATCTAAGAACAATTAAACAACAACCACTCAACCAATCAATCACTAATTAAACAAATTGACTAATCGACTAGTGCCTACTATCAATTAAGCAACAATTTGCTAATTGGGGATTAAACAACAAATCTCGGTCAAACGGTCACGGCCTCGGGCCTCACCCTGTGCCCTGTGGTCCCTGTACAAGCCGCACACACACGGGCGCACAAGTGCAGCACAATCGAACAAATTTGGGGATTCACCATTATTTTGTTTCACATTTTCACTTTGCTGGTTGCTTCCTCACGATCATCACCACCTCGTTCGGCGTGGCAGGGCGCCGATGGCGAGTCCACTGATGCGGCGAAGACAACGATGGTGATCTTGCGATGTAAATCGCCGCCAGCGCCACCATGCCCTCGCCCGCGCCCGGCCGCCTCGGCCTCGCCTCCCTTCCGCTCCGCGGCCGCCTCTCCTCGGCCTCCTGGTTCGCCACCTCCCCCTCCGAGTGGCCGACCTCCTCTCCCTTCGCCGCGCCGGCCGCCGGGCTGCCGAATCGACGGTGATGGTGAGTGGGTCTCTCTCCTCTCCGACTCAGTTTCTTGGTCTCTCCTTTCTCCGTATTTCTTAGATCTGTTGAGTGTTCTGTTCCGGCGTTCGGCTACTGTTCTCCTGTAACTGTTCCTCTTCCTCATCTGATTTGGGCCAGGTCCGCCGGATTCGCCACTGCCACTGATTTGGGCCGGCTGGGGTGCTAGGCCTTAAGCCACTGACTGGGCCTTAGCCCTTAAGCTCTCTTCTTCAACCAGGTCTTCTTCAACCTTTCAACCGGTCTTCTTCAACCTCTAGTCCTCCATCTCCATGCCTCAGCGCTCAGCCTGTGGAAGGAGGGGATATTGGGGTATCTTGGTGGGAGGAGGGGGTGCTTGAGCACCCACAAGCACCCACCTTGGATTCGCCACTGCAAGTGTCGACACCATAAAACTCACACACAAGCAGCCGGTCAGTTGTCTTTCATCCAAGCCAACAACTAATATTTATTTCTAGCAACCAAGGACCTCGATGACTAAATGCCACATTTCTTGAAGTATCACCACATATCTGTAACATCCCAATATTTGTGTTTCAAAATCCCTTTTGAGTAGTTTAGCCCTTTAGAAAACTTCACCAATTTTATTTGAATTTAAAAAGCTTAATGGAGAATTTGAGAAGTCAAAATGATTTAATGTGAATAATCCAAACATCAATTAATTCTGATATTTGGGTTCTTTGTGCTTGGAAATATTTTACAGATTTTTCTAGAATTTTTCCATGTTCATTTGCTATTTTTCTTTGCATTTCCTATTTTCTGATATTTTCTAAAAAAAAATCTATTTAAAATTCTGGAAGGCTAGTGGGCCGAAACCTTATCGTGGCCCACTCTTTCTCTCTCTTCTGGCCCGTTTTCCCCGTGTGAGTAGCCCAACCCAGTTCTGTGCCATGTCGCCTCCGAGCCCGCCACGTGTCCCCGCGTCATCGCTGTTGCTAACGTGTGGGCCCGCCAACACTATTCTTCATCTCACTCTTGCTATAATCATCATTCAGAGGAAGGATTGGAGGAGTCAACTTTTTCTATAGAGGAGGAGTTTTTTGACGAGGTTGATCATTAGGTTTTGTTTCCAGTCAGTTGCCTGTGGCAAGTGATGGGTTCTGCTGAAGTTGTTTTTCATTCCACTGCTGCTATTTCTCTTTATTTGCTTAAGCCATGTGTGGCTAAATAAGTGTAAACTTGACCATAAGGTCATAACCATTATTCGTTTATCAAAATTAGTCATTTATTCCTTTAAATCATTTGTATGAATTGATGTTGCCACTGTGTGCACTAGCGTGATCTTGGACTAGTGCAATATACATAGATGGTCTGGATTTGCGTATTCGGGTCCCGACAATATATCACAAGTGTTAGCACCTAGAAACCCACACACATGTAACCAACCAGTCGCCCTTCATCTAAGCCAACAACCAATATTTAGTTTCTAGTAACTAAGGACTTTAGTGACTAAAGGCCACATTTCTTGTAGTGTTGCCACATATATCACAAGTGTGAGACACCCCAAAACCCACATACATGAAACCAGTCAGCTATCCTTGATCCAACCAACAACCAATATTTAGTTTCTGACAACCAAGGACCTCGATGACTAAAGGCCGCATTTCTTGTAATGCTACCAAATAAATATATTTTCTATCATTTGGTTCTTATTAACTAGTTACTGCTAAGATATTCACTTTAAATTCATTAACAATCAGTTACAGCTACAACCATTCTCATCCTTAGAAGTTCGCTGAATGTGCATCGAAAACACAATCACATTAAATACAAATATTAATAAGAAAAATATTCGTAGCATATCTGAAATAAATATTTTCTATCTTTTGGTTCTTATTAATTAGTTACTACTAAGATATTCTCATTAAAGCCATTACAATCAGTTACAACTAGAACAATCCTTATCTTGAGAAGTTCATTGAACCTGTATGAAAAACATAATAACATTAAATACGAACATTTATAAGAAAATCTTCATAGCGCATGTAAAATAAATAATTTACATCTTTTGGTTCTTATTAACTAGTTACTACTAATATATTCACTTTAAAGGCATTAACAATCAGTTACAACTACAACAATCCTCATCCTTAGAAGTTCACCGAATCAAGATCGAAAACATAATCAAATTAAATATAAAGATTTATAAGAAATTATCCATAGCATATATGAAATAAATATTTTCTATATTTTGGTTCTTAGTAATTAGGTAGTACTAAGATACTATCTTTAAAGCCATGAACAATCGATTACGACTACAACAATCCTCATCTCGAAAAGTTCACCAAATTTTCATCAAAAACATAATCACATTAAACATGAACATTTATAAGAAAATTTTCATAGCACATCGAAATTAAATATTCTCCTTCTTTCGGTTCTTATTACTACTAAGATATTCACTTTAAAGACATTAACAATCAGTAACATCTACAACAATCCTTATCCTTACGATTCACTGAACTTGCATCAAAAACATAATCACATTAAATACGAACATTTATTAAAAAATCTTCATAGCATATACAAAATAAATATTTTCAATCTTTTGGTTCTTATTAACTAGTTACTACTAAGACATTCACTTTAAAGCCATTAACATTCGGTTATAGCTACAACAATCCTCATCCTAAAAAATTCACTGAATGTGCATTGAAAACACAACCACATTAAATACGAACATTAATAAGAAAATCTTCATAGCATATATGAAATAAATAGGTTCTTATTAATTAGTTACTACTCAGATATTCTCATTAAAGTAATTAATAATCAATTACAACTAGAACAATTCTTATCTTGAAAAGTTCATTTGAATATGTATGGAAAACATAATCACATTAAATACGAACAATTATAAGAAAATCTTCACAGCAGATATGAAATAAATATTTTCTATCTTTTGCTCTTATTAACTACTTACTACTAAGATATTCACTTTAAAGGCATTAACAATCTTTTATAGCTACAACAATCCTCATCTTTAGAAATTCACTTCATTATCATCGAAAACATAAATCACATTAAATATAACCATTTATAAGAATTTCTCCATGGAATATATGATATAAATATTTTGTATATTTTGGTTCTTAGTAATTACTTAGTACTAAAATATTCTCATTAAAGTCATTAACAATCGATTACGACTATAACAATCCTCATCTCAAGAAGTTCACTAAATTTGTATAAAAACATAATCACATTAAACATGAACATTTATAATAAAATCTTCATAACACATCTAAATTGAATATTATACTTCTTTTTGTTCTTATTACTACTAAGATATTCACTTTAAAGCCATTAATAATCAGTATAGCTACAACAATCCTTATCCGTAGAAGTTCACTGAATATGCATAAAAACCGTGAAACATCCCAAATTTTGCCCTTTTTCAAAAAATTATTTTAAAGTAATTAATTCAAAGTGTTGGATTTCTTTTGGAGTTTTTGTTTGTATTTAAATTCCAAATCCGAAATTCAAATCCAATTCGATCGTCACAATTCAAAATTCGTCGTCAAATTCGATATTCAAATTTTGCAATTTGAATTTTCCCGTGAAATATTTTTATTTTATTTTTCCTTTTCTATTTCCTTCCTTTTCCTTCTTTCTTTCTCTTTTCTTCTTTTCTTTCCTCCTTTGCCTAGCTCTGCCCCTGGCGCACCCGAGCCGCCCAAGCCGCGCACCCTGCCCACATCGTGCACCTGAGACGTTCGCGTCGTCTTCAAGCCGCGCCATCACCAGAGTCAATGCTTTCGTTACCGCAGCCCTCCATCAGTGCCATTTCTGTTTTCTTGAGTTTACAAAATCGAGCCCGTGAATGGCGTCAACGTTCGCTCGCATTCCCGATGATTTCAACTTCGCCTGTGACTATAAATTAGAGCACGAGCACACCTTCTACCCCCTTTGCACTCCATCAAAACCCCAGGACTACCAGAGCTCCGAAGCCGATGAACTCGCCATTTTCCCGAACGTCGGCCACCACACCCGTTTTGTGATTCCATCAATCCGGTAATTTTCTTGATGTCTCCATTGTGTCATGACGTGTTCCCGAGCACGGTGATCTATACCCCTCAACCAATTTCAATTTTCGTGCAGCGCATCGCCAGAATTTCATCGTTTCTTCTTCTAGGCCGATTTCATCCCCAATGATCGATCTCCTTCGCCAGTGAGTTTCTTGATGAATGAACCACATCATCGCATGTTCCCAAAGATTTCCTACCCATTCCCCACCTCAATTCGGTCAATTTCGCACTGTGGAGTGCCGCCACCATTGCTCCTCCATTGTCGCCGCAGGCCGACGTGGAGTTGCCTCCTCGGCCATTCTCCAACCTCCCCGAGCTGACCTCCACCTTCCCCACACCCGTGTGTCACCTGTGCTCACTTCCATTGCCTCCCCAAGCCGCTGGACTGTCGCCGCCGCCGCCCATGGTGCTGCCACCACCATGGCCCTCCAGCGCCGCCGCCGCCACCGTGGGGTAGGTAATCCCCCACGGGGTTCCATTTTGGGGGTTCACCGGCCACCCCACCGCCTTCCTCGCTAGCATCATCGCCTTCCCCATGCGCCCAGGACATGCTCTGTTTTTTTCTCTATGAAGTTAGTCTCTGTGGATTATTGTTGATTGTTCCTTGTGTCTATGATATAGTGGCCCACGTGTCAATGACTTGATTACTTACTTTCATTCTTCTCTCTCCCACTAGCAAGTGGACCCATGAAGTTATGCCCTCAATGCTTCTGTCCTGCATGTTAAACACCATAACAGTAAATTCCAGAATAGTTATTTTCGTAATTTCATGTGAAGATCAAGCTTCCGGATGTTCGTTCTCCTTCATACGAACTCTGAATCAGTCGATTCTTGTTCCTAAATTCTTATAAATTCATTATCTACCTTTCAGTATTTATTTTATAGTTTTTAGATTTTATATGTTTTTGGTTATTTATTTTGGTTCAATTTGCGCGTGTAGAGTTCAATGCCGCTGACACCAGTTTGGAACAACCTGAAGCGCTAACCTCCAACATTAACAAAGGTAACCTCCAACATTAACAAAGGTGAGTCTCTTTTCAACATTCTATAACCATAATTTCTAAATATTGTTTTCAGTTTTAAAGTATTACGCATTGCTATTTCACTTTTCACTTAAGATGATGAGTTTAAATTGTAGGTTGTTAGTTAACCTAAATTTGTTAATGCCTTCCTTTGATGATTGTTGTCCTATACCTTTGTAACCCTAGCATAGAAATTCCGCAATATTTATTATAACTTTGTGGAATAGTTATATACGGTAGAATTGCTTAGACATATTTTTCAGTCTTATTCAACCTCTGGGGCGTGTCATTATTACCCGTTATGCTTTAATTTGGAAAATGTTTGACATTAGGTAATATCGGTATTTGGAAAATAAAATAAAATGGTGGAAAATATTTTAGACTAGGGTGAGTGAGATGAGTCTTGTTTGTCTTGCCTTGGTTGATTAAGGACCGACTCTTGTGTTTATTCAAACCAAGTAATACCGTACGACCACATGTCCTAAATGGGAAGGACCTGGCTAATTTAATAAGTCCAGACATTTAGCCCACAGGCTGTAGATGGTAGGAGTTACCTGGGTAGTGCAAACGATGGTAATGGACGCTCATGTTTATCGGGGCTTGCGCTGGGCATTGGTAATTGACGCCTAAATCCGGGTAGGTTATCCCCCACAACGGTGAGCTCCAGGTCGATGTTAAATGACATCCATGACTTGGGGTTAAGCTCATCAGGCGAGCTAATGTTAGGATAAAGTATTGTAAAATCCATGTGATAATCGCTTAGTCGCACACCTTTGGAAGTATGTGAAGCGGACAATATAAGTTGATTATCTCGTGTGGGTCAAGCTGTACAACTTCTGCAGAGTGTAACCTATCCGAATAGCCATGCCCACAGTCAAGGGCGGGCAAGGTGCGTATACACATGGTATATTTCAGTTTTGGTTTCAAAGAAATATTTTAGGGATCCGGGAGTAGTTGAAACTCTTGGATTGTTGTTCTGGCAGTTAGAACCAGTTGGGCAGCTAGAGCCCTATTCATAAAAACTTGACAATTAGAGCCTCATTGCTAGTGTCTGGTAGGTAGAACCTGCACTAGAGATTTAAATTACTTTAATTATTTAATCTTTATTTGTCAAATGTGCTTTATGAAATATATTTAAACTTAAAATATTGCTTTGTGCAAAAGAACCCTATAAGCCCAATTGTTAAAACTATGCATATGTATATTTTCCCAAGACTCGTGGAGTACTTTATGTACTCACATGCTACACTCAAAACAAATCTCAGAAGTCTACAATGACGCCGAGGACGACTACGACTACTTCGCCCGTGGCTTTAATGAAGGGCATCCGGAGTACTAGGCTGTGCTCCCCAGTCGAATGCCGGTGGGCGATTCGATGGGCCACCTTGGAGTTTATTTTTGTTTCCGCTGCTGTGAGACTCAACGTCTTTGGACCTCCTTTTGTAATAAGTGGCCATAAGGCCGGTACTCAATTATTTATTAATGTTATTCCGTGATTCGAACTTATTATCAATGATGTTTCCACTATGTGCACTAGCTACTGATCTGAGACTGGTGCAGAAATATACAGAGGGTTCGGATTCAGAAATTTGGTCCCGACAAAATGGAATTCCATTAAATACGAATATTTATAAGAAAATCTTCATAGCATATCTGAATATATATTTTGTATCTTTTGGTTCTTATTACTAGTTACTAATAAGATATTTACTTTAAAGCCATTAGCAATCGGTTACCACTACTACAGATCACCCCATTACAGACGGTTCGGAACCACCATCATAGATGGTTTCCGAACCGTCTATATTTGTTGGTCTGTGATAACGGACGGTTATCACAGATGGTTCAAAACCGTCTGTGATACTCACTATCACAGACGGTTTTTTTGTTGAAACCGCCTGTGAAGGCTAGTATCACAGACGGTTTCCATTAAGAACCGTCTGCGATACGTAGTATATCACAGACAGTTCTATTTAAGAACCGTCTGTGATACAGAAATATCATAGATACATCACAGATAATCAATTGTTGACAAACTCAAAATGATCATTACTCAAAATAAATTACAAAAGATCGCATTTGTTCAAGTATTGTCGCTATAGTTACAATTGGATTACAATTGAGTCAATTGTTTGCAGGTGGTTGAGAGGTGTCGGCGGGGTGATGCTTTGGGTCGGCGATGGAGTGAAAATCTCCGTCGTCGTCAACGATATCTGACATGATAAAGGCGCAGAGCTTCCCTTGAATGTCCGTGATCTCATCCTGAATGAGTCCATCCAAATGTATCAACAAGTCATGTCGCTAGCAAGAGTAAAGTGGTAAACATATATTTTTTAATTTATAATTAGGAAATAATTATTTCGAGATTGACAAACCTTGGGATCCTTCTTCCTAGCTCTAATGATTTGCTGCATATGATAGCAAACGTAGATTGCACATAACTCATCATTTTATTGCTGGTGGCAATGCAAAAATAGAATTACATATATAGGTATAGTCAGTTCGAGACGCGTTATTATAAAGTATGATATAGGATTATCGTGTTGTAGCGCGTACCAAAAATTTTGTCCTGTGTGTTAGATCGGCGCTACTTCCATTGTATGTTCCTTCATTGGCAACATAGACGATGAACGACCTACATGATTCTAAAAAGTTATCCTCGGCCATTTCAAACGAATGAAGACTACAATAGAGTTATGTATGGAGGAAATGAGTATACCTCTCGAGTATTCCTTTCAGAATGCTGAATTTGTGGTTGTTGCGGATTAGGGAATCAAGGTATATCACATGGTTCCTCTTTGGTATAATGACTAAAAGGATCCAGTGGTACCTACTCATGTATGTCGCTATAGTCATTAAACCTAAGTTCGTCCTGCGTATAAAGTACAAATGAAATTTGTATAGCAAGTAGTGACACTTACCCCTCATTGTAGGGCACCACTATGTACTTCTTGTCTACCTGATGAAGCAATGCCGCCACTATGTATTTCTCGACGAAGGACAGGTCTTCTTTGATGGTTTGCAAAAATACCACGTGTGGGTCGAGGAAACCCACCGGTTCTTTCTATTCTCGGACTTTTTTCCACATGTATCTATACACAAGCAATGAGTTCTGATATTTATCGGTATTACGTGAATGTAGAACTTGATTGTACGCACTTACAGTGTCTAACATCGTAGAAGCGAGGCGTCGAGGCCAATGAGGTTGAATAGGTCATATAAGTCGTTGAAGCCCACGACGAAGTGTTTCGTCCCGTTGAAGAAATGCTCATCGTTGTATCTGACGGTGATTCCAATGATGTAGTTCCTGGACATCCCAGACTTCCCGGACTTGGGAGGCGCCTTAACGTTCATTGATTTTGATTTGACCTTAACAATTGGCAGCGTCTTCCTACAAGACGACTCGGGAACCGATACGGCGGCACGGTTTTGTTGTTACTTTAGCGTCTTCTCCATGGGAACCGATGAGGCGGCCTTCTGAGGCAAAACATGAGGTGGAGTCATTGAGGGTCCCGTTGGAGAGGAATGATCGTGTCCAGATCGTGGCACTGCTAGGTCCAAGGCAATGTTCTTCTTGGGCCATTGGATAAAAGTGTGCACAACATCCTCTAGTGTTCTGATGTCTTCGTTCGGGCAAATCTTCAGCGGGATGGCCACGAAATTGTCATGTACCATATCCACCTCAACCCTGGCGTAACCCTGCGCCAGCTGGGCACCGTGCTGCACTGCCCCTTCCTGGTATGGATACACCATCCCCCACGTAGCCTCAATAGAAAGGGACCCATCCATCCTCACTTGGATCTTGCAGGGCGTCGGCCCCTACAAAACGATACGCAATTAGCCAAGGCGTCCTATAGGTCTATCTTTAGTGCATTCCATAGATGTACATTACCTTGATGTCGTCTATCGTAATTGGACGTCATCATGTTCAGAATTATGCGTGGACGCGATGCTACTCCGATGTCGAGCAGGACTGGCTCCCAAATTAACAGGGGCGACTTGCGACTGGCTCAGGAGTTGATTTATTTGATCCTGCGATGCTGCTAGCTTTCCTTTAAATTTTTCAGTAATCATCTGTACCAATCGGTCCTTGTGCTCGGCCTTGGATCTCTTCCTACTCCTATACGTGCAGTAGTCGTCTGCGAATCCATGACTCCAAGGTACGTTAACCCCAAGGCCTCGTGTGCGACCCGGGTGCTCCTTGTTTCCCAGGACTGTAGATAGTATATCCTTCTCCATGTCTGCTTGGAAGGAGCCTTGGGAAGTTTGGGCAGTCAATTCACGCTACAAGAGGTCATCATGTTATTCTAGACACTATGAAGTTATGGGCTTATTAATAACTAGGTAGTTCGACATATTTACCACATGTTGGGACACTTTCTGGTCTACCGGGTTTGTGAAAGAGATGCTGCCCGAAGACAAGACTTTTGCCCTCGCTTTTAACCAGTTTTGGGAACGCGGGTCTATGACGTCAACAAATGGCCCAGTTGCATTCGCCTCCGCCGCCGCCCATTCCTCGTATTTACCCGTGTACCCAGCGGTGCCGAGTCTGTGCGGGTGAGTGTTTTGTATCTGGAGAGCTTTGTGCGCCGTACTTTGCTCCTTAAATTCGGCCGTCGTCTTCATAGCCACAAAGGCGTCCCATGCTTCCCGCGTCAAGAATCCATACTTCGCGAAGGGCGTCTGACCCATGTTCACATACTTCATGACAAGAGTGCTCTTGAAGGTCCTCCACGATTTATCCATTGTGAGCATCGCCGTCCGTTCCACGCGTGCCATGTCTGCTTCTGGGATAGTGAACTTGCTTGAAAGTTCTGTCCACAGCGCACCTCTTGCTTCTTTTGTCAGATCTTTCCACCTTGGTGTGGTGATTGAGACCCGTTCCCTTGCAATTATCCCGTAGATGGTCCAGAATCTTGCCACTGACTCTTGGGACTCAGAGGGACCCCAAAGTCGCTGACCTCCGTGATGACCAGTTGGCCCACATGCATTTTCGATTGTCCTCTGCCATCTCGCTTCCGTATCATCTACGGTGGCCTCGTCGACGCTTCTGCCATCTGCAGCGTCGGTGACGGCGGCGAAGGCGGCGCCTCTGCCATCTGCGGCGTCGGTGACGGCGGCAAAGGCGGCGCCTCTGCCATCTCGCTTACTTGCTATCTATATAAGTTACATATGCAATAAAATGGATTGCAAGTGTCCCAAATTAACATATACATATGAAGAATATCCATGTCATTTAAACTGCTAAACATATACCACATGTATATGAATGAAATTGCATAATTAATTCCAAACAAGGCACGAGGGAGGACCAAATCAACATAATCAAATGTAAATCATTCAAGTCATTTAAATTGATTGAAATGCAAAACATGAACGACATGTATATGAATGAAATTAGCATAGAGCACAAAAATTTGAAATTAATGTGAGCTCTCATATGGCGAGTTGCACAAGAAACAAGCTTGGCCATCTCAGCACTAAGGTCTATTCTCTTCATAAATTGAATAAGAAAACTAAAATTCAGATTTTGAGCTCTATCCAAAGCTTAACTAGACTGACATAACAATCACATGTATAAGAATCTCTTGTGACCTTTGTATAGATAGAAACTAGCTCCTATTCTACCACTCGTAACATTCCAGCATATTTAAATGACCAAATTATCATATACATATGAAATTTCTCCATGCCATTTAAAAAGAAGAATATGCTCAACATATTCATTATAAGAACAACTAAAAACAGCATGAAGATAAGCAAATAAGATTGCTCAATTACTCTCAGTTGACTAATTGCATAAGACATAGTCTTTGCAATCTCAGTCCTTTGTCAAAATCTCTTCACCAATCAATTTTGATAATTACAAAACAGATCTTGAGCTCAAACTACAACTTTCTCATATGTCAAGTTATCTCAGAGTAGCAGTTAGACTTTTAGTCAACAGATTACAATTTAACTATCTTAGTGAAATTAAATCATAAAAACAGCACATAAAGCATTCTGTAAACAGAACATCTGATCATATGCATTCAAGATAATTCACAAATTTATATCAACAATAAGCCTAATTAACAAATTGAGAATAGAAATACAAATATCTCACAAAAGATCAATCAGATCACAGAACATACAAGTGTAATCTTAATTCACTATAATCTGAAAGCGAAAAGTATAAAGGCTACTAATTATAATCGACCATATAAAACAATATGACAATATGATTAAGCTCAAGTCTGTTTCTAATTATCTATTTGATTTCAGATTTCGACTATCATCACAGAGCATCAACAGAAGCCATCACAGAGCAAGGGAGGGAGCGGGATAGAGTGAGTAGAGTGGTATACCAGAGGAGGTGCGAGGGAGTACCAGAGGAGGTGCTAGAGCCGGCGCGAGGAAGGAGCCGGTGACAGGCCGGAGAGGAGGATGGCGATGCTCGTCGGGCTGGAGTTGGAGCAGGGAGGCGGCCGGTCGTCGGGTTGGAGTCGGAGGAGGCCGCGCGTCGGAGGAGGGAGGCGGCCGCTCGTCGGGCTAGAGTCAGAGGAGGCCGCGCATCGGAGGAGGGAGGCGGCCGCTCGTCGGGCTGGAGTCGGAGCAGGGAGGCGGCCGGTCGTCGGGCTGGAGTCAGAGCAGGGAGGCGGCGAGCCCTAGAGGAGGCGAATGAGCGCGCAAGAGCTTAAGGGGCGCGGGAGTAGTGGAAGTGACGAGCAAGAGCAAAAACCCTAGCAGTTCCCTCCTTATAAAAAGGCTATCACAGACGGTTCTATTATAGAACTGTCTGTGATAAGGAATTACAAACGGTTCTTATTAAGAACCGTCTGTGATATGGAGTATCATAGACGGTTCTATAATAGAACAGTCTGTGATAGCCTGAAAAACCTGGTGACAATCTGTGATATCTTGACAAAACCTGGTGACAAGTGATTGTCAAGTCCATATGAACCTGGTGACAAGTATGATGACAAGTTCATAACACATTTGACTTCAAAAATTCATATCTAATTCAACTCAACTCCAAATTACA
Source organism: Phyllostachys edulis (assembly GCA_036346405.1). Taxonomy (NCBI): domain Eukaryota; kingdom Viridiplantae; phylum Streptophyta; class Magnoliopsida; order Poales; family Poaceae; genus Phyllostachys; species Phyllostachys edulis. The sequence goes on from CM070562.1 coordinate 72,485,213, forward strand.
ATGAACGTCCACATTGACATCAATATCAAAGATGACAAGTCCATAACACATTAACACATGACAATTTCACGTTGACATCAAAATATATGAGAGATTACAAGTCCATAACACATGATGTTATGGAATACATTAATTACAATGGAGTAAATTCTTAATTAAAATATAGCCCTTCATGATGATCGATGCGCATATAGCTAGCTTCCTCATTGGGTTCTTGCTCGAGCCTGATACCGTTTTCGAAAGGAGGTAACTCGTCAAATTGATTGTATTCTTCCTCGTCCACTACATTCTCAACTCCGACAATCCTCCTTTTTCCATGAAGAACTACGTGGCACTTCTTATTTGCCTGGTCGGTTACATAGAAGATTTGAACAACTTGGTTAACGAGTACGAATGGTTCGTCTTTGTATCCGACACGTTCGAGGTCCACGGTAGTGACGCCGTACTTATCGACCTTCACCTGTGGGAGATGGACCCAACGGCACCGAAATAGGGGGATCTTGAAAAGCACGTAGTCGAGCTCCCATATCTCCTCTATTTGACCATAGTAGGAGCTCCTCAGCCCATCGGTACTGAATGCATCTATGCGGACACCACTGTTCTGGATTGTGCTCTTCCTATCTTGAGCTGCCTTATAAAATATGTACCCATTTATGTCGTATCCTTGCCATATGACAATTGTAAATTGTGGCCCTTGTGCCAACCATAGCAGCGTATCATCACTTGATGACCTCCCAGTGATTCGCACATTGAACCGACGGTTGTGCTCTCTTGTGATCCAAACCTCCGACCGGTCTGGATTCTGTTGGCGTACCATGTCTTTGTGCTCGTCGATGTACGGGGACACTTGGGTCATGTGTTGCAAGACTGTGAAATGGGCTTGAGTGTACGTATCCAGATCGGGAGTGATTGATTTCCTTCTGATGGTCCCGATACCATCCAGTCTCCCCTCATGGCGAGATAGAGGCACACCTATCGGTTCCACCAGAGCCATGTAGTCGACGCAGAACTCAATGACCTCTTTAGTTGCATAACCTTCAATGATGCTGCCCTTCGGTTGAGATCAATTCCACATCCGGCACATCGTTGACTTCCTCGGCAATGTCGTCATTATTAACTTCTGGTATAATCTGCTCTTCACCGTGACTGATCCAACATATATACCCTTTTTTGAAACCCCTTCGAATCAAGTGCGCTTCGATCTGCGCCGAGTTGTTAAACATTTTCAGATTACCGCAATCAATGCATGGACAGTACATAAAATTTATCTCCTTCTTCAACATATCCTGCTCAGTGGCTCTTCTAAAAGCAACCACACCGTTAATGTACTCTTAACTCACACAGTTCACACCGTACATCTAGTTTCGGTCCATCTACGCTGCGCATGTAACAAATTAGTGTCAAATTATATTAATAAACCACAAGTACGTACTCTTCCTATTTACCAAACATACTTAAATTGATTAGCGATTAATTTATAGCAAACATAAAGGGTTATAGATCGTTACCCTCGGAGCTCACGAAGAAAATACCAAATATCTCTCGAGAATCCTCTCCTTCTCCTCCCTTCCTCCCCTCCTTCTCCTCCCTTCCCTCTTCGTCGGCGGCGCAATGGGCTTCCTATTTACCAAACATACTTAAATTGATTAACGATTAATTTATAGCAAACATAAAGGGTTATAGATCGTTACCCTCGAAGCTCACGATGAAAACACCTAATATCTCTTGAGAATCCTCGCCTTCTCCTCCCTTCCCTCTCTGTCAGCGGCGCAATGGGCTTCCTATTTACCAAACATACTTAAATTGATTAGCGATTAATTTATAGCAACATAAGAGCATCTCCAGTGTATTGAACCGATGCCAATTCAAAGAGATGCCACGTAAGCATTCAAAGAACTAGTCATTTTTCCCCCAATGTATTGATCCGATTCTTACTCTCAAGTGGGACCAGCATCTTATTAAAAAAATCAGAAAAGAAATAAAATCTCTCTCAACCGCTCTCTCTCTCTCCATTCCTAGAGTTTTGCTTCGGAATCGGCAGCTTCCAACGTGTGGAATCGGTTCCTAGCATTAAATCTAGCCATTTGAACCGGCTAATTAAGCACGTACATTGCAGATGCTCTAAAGGGTTATAGATTGTTACCACGAAAATACCAAGCCTCTCGAGAATCCTCTCCTTCTCATCCCTTTCTCCTCTCCTTCTCCTCCCCTTCTCCTTTTCCCCTCTCCTTCTCCTCCCTTCCCTCTCTGTCGGCGGCGCAGTGAGCAAACACTGGGTGGCGGCTCAAATGGGAATGGGCAGGGGGTCTGGTCCAGAAATTTATAGCGCGAAGATATCACAGACGGTTCTTATTATGAACCGTCTGTGATATACAACTATCACCGATGGTTTTTCAATACAACCGTCGGTGATAGTTCACAGACGGTTTGTGTTGACAACCGCTGCAGCGATATCGAGATTATCACGAGCGGTTTTTAATCGAACTGTCGTGATAGTTCCTGAGCGATACGTGTTTACAACCGTCTGTGATAGTTCACAGACGGTTCTATTAATGAACCGTCTGTGATATATGCCTATCACAGGCGGTTATTAATAAGAATCGTCTGTAATAGGCTGGTACCTGGCCCCGACAGACTCAACACAGACGGTTCCTTTTAAACTGTCTGTGATAATTTCATCACAGACGGTTCCAAAGGAACCGTCTGTGATGAGGCGTCTTTTATAGCTTGTTTTGTAGTAGTGTACAGCTACAACAATCCTCATCCTTTCATTGAATCTGCATCGAAAAACAATCACATTAAATACAAACATTTATAAGATAATCTTCAAAGATCATCTGAAATAAATATTTCAAAGATTATCTGAAATAAATATTTTCCATCCTTTGACTCTTATTAATTAGTTACTACTAAGATATTTTCATTAAAGCCATTAGCAATCGGTCACAGCTACAACGGTCCCCATCTTGAGAAGTTCACTAAACCTGTATCAAAAATATAATCACATTGAATATGAACATTTATAAGAAAATATTCATAGCACATCTGAAATAAATATTTTCCTTCTTTCCGTCCTTATTATCTAGTTACTGCTAAGATATTAACTTTAAAGCCATTAACAATCACTTGTAGCTACAACAATCCTCATCCTTAGAAGTTCACTGAATGTGCATTGAAAACATAATGACATTAAATAAAAACATTTATAATAAAATCTTTACAACATATCTGAAATAAATATTTTCCTTCTTTTGGTTCTTATTAATTAGTTACTACTAAGACAATTTCATTAAAGCCATTAACAATCAATTACAACTACAACAATCACCATCCTTTCACTGAATCTGCATAAAAACATAATCACATTAAAATACGAACATTTATAGTAAAATCCTCATAGCTTATTTGAAATAAATAGTTTCTATCTTTTGACTCTTATTAATTAGTTAGTATTAAGATATTCTCATCAAAGCCATTGACAATTGGTTACAACAACCACAATTCTCAACTTGACAAGTTCACTGAATTTATTTTGAAAACATAATCACATTAACTTATAGTTTGATCAACATGATACTGCATTTTTACTGTTCATTCACAGCACTAATGCATGCACATAGTAGTGGGCTCATAATATACATGAGTTTAATGCAGTGCGCTCACGCACCTAATTTTATCAAGACTAGCATGCGTACAATTTCTACTTAGGAACAAGAGTTATGAACTAAGTGCATCACAATTTGATGCAAAACTTTTGTCAAGCACACCACACTAGCACTCATAATTAATAATTTCTTATCTAATAACATGGACGAATAAGATACATAACAGGACAAAAAACAACCACACATTTGATTTGATCTCTAGTTCTAGCTCAAGATCGCATCATACACGTCCACTAAGTCACAGCAATCACATATACATTTTTGGATTTCTCAAGTATGTCCGCTTGAATTCTGATCAACACCATACAATTTGATCTCACACCTGAGCACTAGCTAGTGGCTAAGGAATCACACAACTCCCACACAAAGCACAATCTTCTTGCTAGCACCATCCAATTTCAAAATGAATTGCACAACAATTTGCATCTTTGTGTGATTGCTTTATGTTGGGGAATTTTTGGACTAGATAGTAGAGAAAGGGCTAGAGTAATCTGAAGACTCGGATGCACACATGCACGCACGCCTTAGCTAGGCTCAGAGGCACGGTGAGCCATTGCTGGCTCGCCAGGTCGTGGACGCGGTGGCTAACTATGCCCAGTAAAACCATCTAAGTGGTGAGAACCTTTTCATTACATGCCATTTTTCCATGTTTCTGCCGTGTGCACTCCGAGTAAGGTCATTCCCCGGTAAATGACATACTTTTTCTTCCTTCTATGATAACAACCTGTTATGCTCAACGTAGTTGAGCTAGCCGTACATTTGGGGTTAGGATTTAGCCCCCAGCCGTTACTACAGTTGACCATGTTTCGTGGTTATTTTCTAGCATAAGCTAGTTTTGTGCACTACTACAGAACAGACCTTTGGTCCCGGGCCTAAAGGGCCTCTAGTCCCGGTTATAGAGCCGGGACTAGGAAATCGGGACTAAATGTCTCACCTTTAGTCCGGGTCCCAGCAGGGACTAAAACCGATTTTAGTCCCGGTTGGTAATACCAACCGGGACTAAAAGGTCCAAATGGCCCGGACTAAAGGCCGACCTTTAGTCCCGGTTGGTAATACCAACCGGGACTAAAAGGTCCGCTGGGCTGGGCCACGGGGCTGGCCCTTTTAATCCCGGTTGGTATTACCAACCGACTAAAGGTGTTTTTTTTTTTTTGTTTCCATTTCAATTCATTATTGATTTTGGTTTTACAATTACATTAGGTTTTCAAATCGTATTCTTATTTGCTAATATATGTATCGCCCACATATAATTTAGTTTGGAACATTATTACACACAAATAAAGTATGAAACTATATATATTATGGAGCTATATATATGTATAATATATATATATATATATGCACATAAAATTTACAACATTATTCATGCATCCTTGGTATTTACAACACAAATGTTGTCCTCCACTTAAATGTCATACAAATGTTAAATCTGGTTTGGCTTCAATTGTTCATCTGGGTTAAAGTAGAACTTCGGTCTTCGGGCTTGAGGACATGCTCATTAAGAAATCTGCGATTGTCTCTTGAATTCCTTTGAGGCGGTCCATATCCAACACTGTTCCTTCAACCATATCTCCTTCAATTTGCATTAAGCGAAAGAAGTATTAATATACATAAGATTTATTTAATAGCAACAAATAAATAAAATGGATTTATTATATATACTTATTACGTGCTTTACGCATCTGTAGATGGGTTCTTTTGCATACACCATGAGGAACTCGCATAAGCGTAGTATCCACACAAATTGTTGCTGGTGGTACGCCAGTAGAACCCATCATGCGATATAAAAGATTACTCTCGTCATCCGTAGCGTGAGTGAAGCATGATAAGGTAAAGATGCGGGGAGCTAGTACAACTTACATCCGATCGGTGTGGATCGGGAAGTGGCGCTTTCAGATCCGGACGGTGTAGGTGAACGAACCAAGCCCAAACCACCCTAATAATTGGATCGTTAATTAACTATTGCGAGTTAAAGAGCAGAATAAATATTTAAAGATCGAAGTTACCCTGGATAATGTCTATCATATCTTGGTAATCTTCTGCGGTTTTCTCAACGAGTCATAGATTAGCAAATGACCGTCGGAGAGATCGAAGACAATCGAGATCGATGAAAATTGCATTTGTTTATAGAGTCAACATATATATCTTTATGTTGGATTGAGTAAGTAAAGTAAAATGTGCACACGATAACAACACTCACCCAAAGTTGTAGGGAAGAGTATAAATCTTTTGTTCTTTTGGTTGATCAAGAACCTCCGGAAATTCCTCTCCGTTTGAGGTCTCCATTGATCGTAGGGAGTGTTTGGGTCCTTGAATACGATATATGGATCAACGAAACCAATGTTCTTGTCCTTTCTCGTGTGAGGTCTCTCATCATGTCTCTGCATATGTATAGACATGCTAGCTAGTGTGAGGATAATTACTTATACATATACATATGCTAGAGTGAGATTATTAAAAGAAAGAATCACGTCTGAGACAAAAGCGGTGATGAGAGATTTGTCTAGAGCGTTCATGTGGCATAGCCGTGTAACTCATTAAACCGAACCATTATAATGTCATCGCCACGGAAGTAATGATGGTTTCTAATTTTGACGCAAATATAGTCATCCGCTTTTACTGCGACACGCCGCCATGTACCACTTGTTTAACAAGTACATTTGCGTCTGAAGTTCCATGAGCTTCTCGAGGTTGTATAGACTCTTGCCATATACATATTCCTTCTTCCAATGATCAACTTCCTGAGCACTTTTGATGTGTGCTCCATGAGCATTTGGGAAATGCTTAGACCGATTTCATGAAAAATTCATCAAGTTGATCCAAATGCACATTTCCGGATATCTGTTCTAGCACGTTAGTGTTTGAACCATATTCATTCCCAATAACTAAGCGGGGCACCGATTGTTGTGATTGTTCCCGAGTACATGCAACACCCTTCCGTGCTCTCTTCTCTTTCTTCTTCGCCTCCTCAATTGACTTGGTGAGAGTGCGGTCATAGTCCGATAGTGGCGAATCCTTACGAGCATGGCGTAACTTTTTACGGTGGCGTCCACCCTTTGCCTTAGAACTTCGGGACGTCTGAAGAAGTACGGCTTCTCGAGGTTTCTTCGCTTCACTTTTAGCCTTGACTTTCGCGAAGAAACTGCCCACATCTGTTTTCAAAGCATCTATTTCCTCGGCGATCTTCTCATAGGAAAGTTTAATGCGTCTTAGAAATAGTGGTGTTCTCCACGAGGCTTTCTTCTTGGCGGTGGGGCCGACGCCTTTTTGTGGGTGCGCCTCTTCTTTGGCGATGGGGCGGTGGCGGTGTTGGAGCCCGCCGTGGAAGCGATGGGCGGCGGTGTCGGCGTTGGAGCCCGCCGTGGAAGCGATGGAGCGGCGGCGGCGGCGTTGGAGCCCGCCGTGGGCGATGGGGCGATGGCGGCGTTGGAGCCGCCGTGGAGGCGATGGGCGGCGGTGTCGGCGTTGGAGCCGCCGTGGAAGCGATGGGGCGGTGGGGATGCGGCTGTGTCTTCCACTTCATTGTCATCGCCCGCAACACTTGTGACCGGTGGTGAATGGATAATTGGACTTAGGTTGGGGAGGTTACTGCTGTGAAAACAACGTGGTATGAGTAAACCGTTATTTAAGCCAATACATAATTAGTGAAAAAATGTTTCGTTCACTTTCATCCGCACCTAGGGTTAGGTTGTTGAGGAGGAGGAGGTGGCGCCCTAGGAATAATGATATAGCGCTTGCGCCAACATATGAATGTCTTCTCCGCTTCTCCTAAAGTCTTCTCCCATCACCTTCTTCAATGTCAAGAGGCACATTGCTATTACCTTTCACAACTCTATCCACCGAGGGCGCTAGCATATCCGGGAGGTATTAATGCCCCATGGCATCTTGGTGTCTTCGTAGGGTCGTCTGAGATACAACACCGATAGCCACCATGGTGTGGCATTCCCCTCTCGAATGTGCGGCTCACATGTCGTGAGAGGATCGGTGATGTCATCCACGGAAGCGCACCTGCGTCATCTTGAATCACTTGGCACCTCCGTGGAAGCATAATCGCTTCAACCGATTAGGGGTGATGTTGACTCCGGCTCGATCGATTTGCCTTTGGATGGAACTTACTGCTATCTGCACTTGCCTTTTGATTTCCTCATTCATTTTGGCTTCAAGTGCTTTTCTCGCTCTACTGCTTCACGAGCCACTTCCCGTGACTCAAGAACCATTTCCTCCATCCTGCGCATCCGCTCTGCCTCCTCGTACTTCTTTCTCTGGCGGCTTCTATAGGTGGCTTTGTCTTTAGGGAAGGCATGCTCCCACGACACCTCCCCATAGCCTCTTGTTCGCCCACCGTGTTCAGTACTCTCCAGGGCGTATGTCAGCTCATCCTTATCTCTGTTCGGCTGCCACCTGCCACTCTCAGCCAAGCCTCGAGCATAAGCAAATCTTTTGTCGCTCTTTGGAGTTTTATGCCATACACTATCTTTCCTGTCTCTAGGTCGAGCTTCCCCATGACCGAAAAACCAATACTTGGCGCTTCGGGCGATTGATTGATTCAGTTCGATCCCTTGGCAAGAATCTCCGTTCCATTCTTTCCCACTTAGGAATGGCACCTCCTGAGCCACCGATCCCAAGTGATGGTGGTATTGCTTTTGTCGGGCATTCTGCTGGTTCCTTCTCACCGTGCCTCACCCTCTTCCGATGTCTTGAACTGTACAAACTCATCCCAAAACGGCCTCAACTTGACGTAGGCCTTAGTGTTGAAATCTGGCGTCAGGTTCTTACTGATAAATGTGTTGTACAATTTCTTCTTCCAACACTGGAATTGTGTGGCCATCTTCTTCATAGCCAGTTCCTAACTCTCTCCTTCAAAGCTTCATCTTACATGACGGCGCGAAATGTTGAAGGACATCTTGCCAAACTAGTGCCTTGTCACGATCGGAGACAAAACTAATATGAGGAGCAACTTTCTTTTGCTTCCATTCACGAGCATTGATCGGGATCTGTCCCTTACAAGGTACCCACAATGGTGACAAATTTACGTGCATGTGGTCCAAGTACTTTGCTCAGTATCCTCCTCGAATTCGAGAGAATGAACCGACCCTCCAACGGCTTCTTGGACCTTGTACATTTCTACTCTTCCCGTTGTTGTCGCCGATCCAGAGGGCTACGAATGTAGAAACACAAAGATTTAAATAAATATATTTATCGACAAATGAAATTATTCTGAATTTCATGTATACATAAGAGATTGTAGATAGACCTCTTGACATTGTCTTGCTCATCTTCATAATCGGCAAAATCTTGACTCCGTCATCTACTTCTTGATTGTTGTCATCACCTTGAATTGGGCACCTTGTAAGGCGTCATTGTTGATAATATCCATCATGGCATCGTCCATGTTGTCATTCGGTCGACCATTTACGCAAATATATGTGTAGGGCGTTAGAGCGGTTCGTGATCGGTAGGGGTGGATAACGAGGTGACTTCGGCTCGGCTCGGCTCGACTTCGTTAAGGCTCGTTAAGAAAACGAGCTCGGCTCGCTCGGCTCGTTAAGATAACGAGCAAAAACCGAGTTTCGGCTCGGCTCGTTAAAAACTTCGAACTCGACTCGTTAGGCTCGTTAGCGATAAACATGGTGAACATCTTAAAATTTCATGTAATTTTCGAAGCGAGATGTAAAGAACAATCATTGACCACCCAAACATGCCTTATTCAACCAAACACATGCATGGCAATTCATGAGAGCAAGTGTTCTTTGAACTAAACCCAAAAATAAATGATTATAGATGCCATGAACATCCATGCAAAGTCCATATCACAAATCATCATCACAAGTTCACAAATCACAATCATCGATAAACATTTATAGCATTCATAAATCATATCCATGCAAATCCATATCACAAATCATGCAACATGCATGCGAGATCCATACATAACCATTGCCATTTTGAGTACTATTTTTATCAATGATCTCAACCCTTTCTCTGGAGATATCGATATGGTTGATAACCATCGGCTTCAAGACAATCTAGAATGTCAAGAGAATACCGTTCATAAAATTTGGCAAACCGCCCACTAGAGCTTAATCTTAGAAGTGAATCGAAGCGAGCTTAACGAGTTAACAAGGTTACTCGCGAGCCAGCTCGGCTTCGGCTCGTTAACAAAACGAAGTTTTTTGCTAGCTCGGCTCGGCTCGTTAAGGGACCGAGTTCGAGCCGAGTCGAGCCGAGCCCTTAACGAGCCGAAATGCTCGCGAGTTTCGAACTTTTTCCACCCCTAGTGATCGGGTTATGATTTAGCATCAAGTGGCGTGCGGTTCGTGACATGCATCGACAAAAGAAAAACAACATATACATTCAATTCGCCACTCTGCAAAAATGATTTCTCGGCTCGATGGCGGTCACAAAAGAGGGCTCGCCACGGGGAGGTTAGTCTTTGTGTCGCCGCCTATACCACATTGTCACCGAGGCACCGACAACAAGATGGCGGCTAGCTAATCTCGTTTGCCTCCTCTGTGAACCAGTATATTTTCTCTCTCTCGATCTCCTTTTACGCTCCTGCCGTCGACAAGAGATGAGGGAGCTCACCGGCGTGGAGGAGGCGGCTCAGGCGGTGGTGGCGAAGCTTCTTGCCAAGGAGCTGGTGGCGGATCCGGCCAAGGAGGAGGAGCCAAGAGCCGAGCGGAGGAGGCCCGGGCGAGCTGAGCGGCGAGGAGGAGCCGGGCGAGCTGGAGGGAGAGGAGGAGCCGGGCTGAGCGGCGGAGGAGGAGCGAGTGGAGGTGGTGGCGGGAGTGGGGCGCCATGGGAGGAAGGAGGAGGTCGGGCGCGACGGTGGAGCCGAAGCAGATTGCTGCCATGAGGAGACGGCGAGGAGACGGAGGGGTGGAAGAAGGAAGAAGCCCTTTGTTGCTTAAGTCTTGAGGGACCTTTAGTCCCAAGGCGGTATCTAACAGGGACTAAAGACCTTTAGTCCCGGTGTATCTGGACCGGGACTAAAGGCTGGACCTTTAGTCCGGTGGTGCCACGGCCGGGACTAAAGGTTTCTTGTGAGGACATATTTTCGAGAGAACCTTTAGTCCTGTTGTGTGACCTTTAGTCCCAAGCGTATCTGGACCGGGACTAAAAACTGACCTTTAGTCCCGGTGGTGCCACGACCGGGACTAAAGGTTTTTGTGAGGACATATTTTCAGAGAACCTTTAGTCGGTTTGTGTGACCTTTAGTCCCAAGCGTATCTGGACCGACTAAAGGTCCCCACTATTCGATTCATACAGTTTTTCACAGTTTGGGTTTTGTATTAAGTTTATTTGTATAAATATGCTAATTCTTGTTAAATGCATAGTAAATTAAATACTAGGCATAAATTTTTTAAAAATAATAGTTGCATTTCCTTTTATCTTATTGACATTTCAAACGACTTTTATAGTAACCACAAGCTAGGAAGTGAAGAGCCAACTATAAACAAAATGAAGGGCTCAAACCACAAGTTGGGAATTTCATTTGAAGGCATAAATACTTGCTAAAAAATTTCAAGTCATTTTTACACGGTGGAGAAGACATGCTTCACAGAGGTACATGTGTCCTTTTATCGAATAGGAATTTCATTTGAAGCGATAAAAACAAGAAAAATATGATAGAAACATCTGAAGTTACAATTATTACATAAAATCTCTAATACACACTATTTATTAAACATCACTATATATCAAGCGGGCACGGTGGTGAACTTCTTCTTGACGTATGACCCTTGGTTATGATCATGCCATAACCATGGAGTGTCCTCGGCATTTAGCGGATGCTTGGGTCTTTGGTCTGCTTGAAGGGCGGGATTCGGTCATCCCTTTCATAATCTTGACTTGTCGACTTGTCCTCAATTCCCACGATGTTTCTTTTCCTGAAAAGAACTATGTGGCGTTTTAGCTCATTGGTTGATTTGTCGTCGTTTTTCCCTCTCTTGGGTTTTGTAGACATGTCTTTCACATAGAACACCGATTCACATCGGCAGACAGGGACGAATGGTTCGTCTTTGTACCCAATATTGTTGAGGTCCACTTGTTGTCATTCCATACTCCTTGTCATTGTTACCCGCCTCGGTCATCTTCACCCATTGGCCTTTGGAACAAAGGGACTTTAAAATTAGGTCGTAGTCTAGTTCCCAAATCTCCTCTATCACGGCCATAATATGTTTGCCTCTTTCCATTTGGATGCATGGCATCTCTGCGGACACCACTGCTTTTGGTTCGTGCTCCTTTTATCTTGGGCTCTGATGTAAAATGTATTTCCATTTATCTCGTACCCTTTATGCGTGAGGATGTGCCACGATGGTTGCCTAGCCAACAAATCTGATTGCTCATCAATATTGTCATCACCACGACATTCTTTTACGCAACCAACCGCTGAAAGTTTCCATGTGATGGCGCCTAATCCAAGCTTCATTCTTCCACGAAGCGGGATCGTAGGAACTCCTTGTGTACCTCGACATACGGCTCCACCACGGAGGAGTTTTGAAGAAGCTGTAGTGCGCTTTATTGAAATAATCGTCCCCGTCTTCGATATATGTTTTCTTCCCTAGTGTTCCCTTTCCACTAAGTCTCCCTCGTGTCGCGATTCAGAACACCAATCGGGTCAAGGTCGGGAATGAAGTCAACACAGAACTCAATGACCTCCTCTCGTCCCGTAGCCCTTGGCGATGCTTCCTTCGCCGAAACACGCCGGTGAACATATTTCTTGAGACTCCATGAACCTCTCAAAGGGAACATGTTGTGTAGGAACACAGACCGAGAATATTAATCTCCTTGACCGGGTGAACTAGGAGGTGTGTCATGATATTAAAGAAGGATGGAGGAACACCAACTCAAAGTGACAAGACATTGAACCACATCATTCTCAGAGAGTAGCTAGTTCCATTGGATTGATTGCCTTCGAGAAATTGCATTGAGGAATGCACATAGCTTCACGGTGGCGGACGTACATGTGGAGGTAGAATTCCTCTTAAAGCAACCGGAAGCAATTGCGTCATAAGCACGTGGCGATCATGGGACTTTAAGTGTAGGAATTTCTTCTCGGCACATTTATTATCGCTTTATATTGGAGGAGAATCCAGATGGGACCTTGATCTTTGTTTAGGCATTCAAACATGCTTTCCTTCTCTTCTTTGCTAAGAGTGAAGCTAGCGGTCTTAAGTAATGGCGTCCATCGTCTGTCTTCTCTGGATCTTGAGTTGTCTCGTTCTTTCATCTTGCCGCAAGTCTGTCGTGCTTCGAGTGAATCCTTAGACTTTCCATACACATCCATGAATCCTAGCGAGTTCACACAAAGATTCTTTGTCGGTGCATCACGTCGATCGCGTTGCGGACCTCTAGGACTTGCCAATAGGGTAGCTCCCAAAATATGGACTTCTTCTTCCACATGGGTGCGTGTCCCTTAGCATCTTCGAACAGGTTATTTGCCTTGTCCCTTTCCAAAGACTACTTGCACATCCTTGACCATATCAAGTACATCCTCCCGGTTCGGTTGCGAGGCTTGGTTCGTGTTACGCCTTCTGTTAAAATGCTTGCCTTTCTTTCTTAGTTGGTGATTCATAGGAAGAAAACAGCGATGGCCAAGGTACCGACCTTTCGACATTTTTCAAATATATCTTGTCAATGTCATCAAAACATTGTGTGCATGCATTATATCCCTTGTTTATGCATCTCCGAAGATTACTTAGAGCGGGCCAATCATTGATTATTACGAACAACAATGCTCGCGGTCGAAGTGTTCTGTTTGTACTCATCCCACACACGTACACTGGTTTGCTCCATAAAAGGGAGTTCCTCAACTAATGGCCTCAAGTAGACATCGATGTCGTTGCCGAGTTGCCTCGGGCCTTGGATGAGCACCGCATCATAATGAACTTCCGCTTCATGCATAACCATGGAGGAAGGTTGTAGATACATAGAGTAATGTGCCAAGTGCTATGACTAGTGCTCTGGTCCCCAAAAGGATTCATACCATCCGTGCTTAAAGCGAACCTTAGGTTTCTTCGTCATCTGCAAACTCAAAATTCTCTGTCTATTGCTCTCCACTGGGACCCATCGCCAGGTGTCTCAACATGTTGTCTACCTTACGGTCTTCTTTGTGCCATCGCGACAACTTTGCATGGTCCTTGTTTATGAGCAGACGTTTGAGCGTGGTATTATAGGAGCATACCACATAACCTTGGCGAAATTTTCTTCTGGGGCGTTCTTCGCCCTCAACATCGCCAGGTCATCTCGCCGATCTTATACCGCGACGCTTTGCATACGGGGCATTCATCCAAATTCTCGTAGTCCTTGCCACGATCTGAGGATGCGATCATTAGGACATGCATGTATCTTACGGATTTCTAATCCCAAAGGGCGACGACTGTTTTGCTTCGTGCGTAGTGGCGGGCAATTCGTTAGGCCGGAAGCATCTTTTTGGATCTTGATAATTGCCCAAATGCCTTGTCGGATACACCATTACATGCCTTCCATTGTAGCAACTCGATGTTGTACCCAACTTTTTTGCCCATCTTGGCGGGACGGGTATAGTAATTTCTTGTGATCCTCTAGCATGCGGTCAAACTTAGCCTTCTCCTTTTCACTTTCGCAATCTCTTTGTGCATCACGAATGACATCACCAAGAGCATCATCTTGGCGAGTGTGTCTTACGCCTGCCTCTTCTTGACTTAGCCCATTGCGGTATCATCGAAGTCACCGTATTGAGCAATAATGTCGTTAGGGTCCAATTGTTCTTCTTCACCTTCTTCCATTATAACCTGGTTTCTCCGTGCTTGGTCCAACAAATATAGTTTGGTATGAAACCCGACTTCAACAAGTGTGAGTGAAGACTCCTTGAGCTAGAATATTCCTTCAAATTCTTACAGGGCACATGGACAACACATGAAACCATCCCGCTTGTTTGCCTCGGCCACTCTTAAGAAATAATGCACGCCATCAATGAACTCTTTGGGCGGCGATCGGCATTGTACATCCAATGGCGTGTCATCGTCAAGATTATATGACATATCACATAATTAAATTTCAAGTTTCAAATTTTTCCCGGATAGTACACATGATAGAGGCTACCCAAAATTTTTAGAATTTTTGAAATTAAGATGAATTTATTTTGAATTTTCAAAGAATCAGCACTATTTGGCGTTTGCACTAGGAGCTTCGCCTTGCGGCGTATGGAGTGTCCTGGCGGCGACGGCGTTCAGACTCTGTGTGATTTAACGCAAACAGTAAGCTTAAGGAGAAGGGACATCAAGTTAAATGATAATTAATAATTAACTAAATTGCCCAAAGTCATTAAGGGTGAATGACCCTAGGTCAACAATCAATCCAAAAGGCAAACAATAACTAAGTGATTAAGCTAATTAAGAGATTAACTAATTACTTAATAATTAAATATTAAACTTATTTATTAAAACAAAATTAATATTTATTATTTTTACCCAAGAGGTTGGATCTGATAAGATAAGACTTATCTCATCAAACACCCTCAAAGCTTAACCTAACTAACACATGTAAAAGTCATTTTTCATTTATTTAAATAATTATTAAATAAGGTGAAAAATAAAAGTCTTCAGATTGATCCCAAAATTTTTGTACAGATAGTTCATAGCCTAATTAGATGGCAAAACAATTTTCAGAATTTTTGGATCATTAATTTAGCCTACAAAATTCATGGAATAATAATTAAATAAATAAGCATAAAATAGGTATAAATTCAACTTTGTCCAAATAGTCTTAAAATTTTTATATGGACTGTTCACAGTGTAACTTAGTGGAAAAACAAATTTCATGATTTTTGGAAATTTATTGTGGCCTACAAAAATCATGAAAGTTCCATTTATGAATTAATTGGCAATTTGTATAACATATAAAAATTATTCAAATTTCACATTTCATATTTTTCATAATGGACGGCAGGGTTAGCATCAGGAGCTTACATGAAACACGCCGGTGAATACGGTTGAGTGAATGAACAGCTCGGCCAGTGGTGGCAATGGCCATGCAAGCGTGTCCCTGGCGGCGACGGCGGCGTTCCCGGCTCTGTGATTTAACAGCCAAGCAGAGTTTAAATAGAAGGACATTTAGTCGGTTGGTGTTACCAACCGGACTAAATCTAACCTTAGTCGGTTGGTACTACAATCCGGGACTAAATCTTTAGTCCGGATTGTAGTACCAACCGGGACTAAAGGTTAGATTTAGTCGGTTGGTAACACCAACCGACTAAATGTCCTCCCTGCAAAGCTTGCCACCAGCCGTTGGGCGGGGACTTTTAGTCGGTTGGTGTTACCAACCCACTAAAGATCTTTGGTCGGGACGCAATTTTCTCCGAGACTATTGCCCATTTGGCAGTTCGACCAAAGGTCTGTTCTATAGTAGTGGTGGTATGAATTGCCAATGCTTTTGCAAGGTGGCTTTCAGAAGACAGAAGTTTGACCAGGCAATAAACGAGTGATCTAAAGAGTCCAGGGAATTTTTAGTAGTACCAAGCAAGATCTAATTTGTTGAATAATGCGTAGTACCAAGCAAGATGTAAGTAATTCGTACGGTCTTCATAACACATCACCAACGAAATAAACCATGCATGCACTGAAGTATAAGTTCATTTCGCCAAGCACACACATATATACTAGCTACAACAGAACAGGCACCTTAAGATCGAACACGTACAAATTAATATTCTACAACAAGCTGGCTTTAAGTCCCATGCATTTATTCGCCAATCGCCAAGGCAGATCAGACTAATATATACCCCATATGGTACTAGTGTACTACGGCACACGCACTCGTTCCGGCACCGGCCGATCGGTGATATATATATGGATCATTTCCCAAAGAGCGACTTGAACCACCACGTCCCTTTACTGTCGGTGGGCGCGGCGTCGCTCCCCGGCGGCGGGTCGTCCTGCGGTGTCTTGTGCAGCTTGGCCGCGTCGTAGCCTTCCTCCTTGGCCCTCTCCACCAGCTGGTTGTACACCTCCTCCTCCATGTGCGTCTTCCTGCACAGAATCTACAGTCCATGCACGCATGCAAGCCGCACAGCAAATTTAGCACACTTGCAGCGTTGTTCTTTAATTGTTATCTACTGAACGTGGCGTGTACTGGTCAGTTAGTGCTTACCCAGAGGTTTTTCCGGCGGGGCTCGCCGATGAGGGCGTACTGGTAGTCGTCGTCGACGAAGAGGACCCAGTAGTCGCCGACGACGGGGATGATGGGGAGGAAGGGCGGGAGGTAGAACTTGACCTTGAGCTTGGCCTCATCGCTGGCCGGGTCGGCCTTGTAGGCGGTGCCCTCGATGTAGTCGCGCTTCCCCTTGCTCCACGTCTCGTTCAGCACGTTCACCGTCGCGCCGTCCTCCTGGAGCGTGTACGTCGCCCGCGTGTTCCGCCCGTCCCGCGGCTGGAAGAAGGACGGGAACGACGCGATCTCGTACCAACGCCCCATGTACCGCGCCAGGTCCAGCCCCCGCACCACCGTCATCTCGCTCCCGCTCTTCTTCGCCGCCATTATTGCCGCCGCTGCTGCTTGTGAGCTGTGGTCTCTTGAATTGGGTGGTTTACTGAAATGAGCTTGCGACGATGGTGAATATAGGGTTTTGGGGTTATTTAGCTGGGAGTGAAGGGGAAGGGGAGAAGAGGGAGGGAGAGGATAAGGTGGTGGTGGGAGAAGGACGTGGAGGGCTCTGGAACGCTTAACGAGCGTTTGTTTGCTTGTTCAGGGTCGGGCTACACGTGGAGATCACTTGCACGTGAAGGTAACTTCCTTTCTGTATATCTCTCTCTAGCTCCATGGTTCATTTGTGTGCAGGTTCAGGATTCAGCACGGTAATTGCATTTGCATCAATTTTTCGATCGATTGTTAGTTTGAGTTCTGTCTGGTACTCTGGTTCGTTTGCCAACAACGCTCACTTCTCAGGAACCGTTTAGGCTCTGGACATGGTCGAGTTCATTCTGTTTTTGTTAACTAACTTCTCACAGCCTCACTGGTTTGTACTAGTTTAATTTGTAAATCAGGTCATGGCACTGGTGCACCTTAACAGACATCAACATTCACCTTCCCTTTTTTTTTCCAGAAAAGTAGTACGGTTGGATGTGTATTAATCTGGAATTCTGAACCACAAAATTACTGCACGACCCAGAGAGTAGTTTCACAGTGGGCACTTTTCACACCGTGAACTTGCGAAGTTAAATCGGATTGCTCTAGAGCTCTCCAGAATATCCATGGCTACTTGACTAGTTTTGTCTGATTCCTTGCTCCCCAAGGTTGAAACTCTTATCAAGCATAAAAAGAGAAACGAAGAAAAAATTAATCTGCGAACTAGCAGCGTACTCGAGGGATGGAGCTTCCGGCCCATGTCCTTGTCCGTGAAGGGATCATGTTTGGCTTTTTTTTTACGTGTACAAGTGTACAAGACAGACGTACACATTTAACTCACACTCCACTCACACTAACACGTATGTACTAATGGTTGGCCCGATCTTCACGGCGTAGAATTAGGTATAACTAGACATATACAACCTGATGAATAACACCGCCAACCACCGTCTATACTATGGCAGCCTGTGGTACTCTATTCACCCAACCACACGCTTCGATCCTTTGTCTACTCACTCATGTGGAGTAAACGTGTTCTACCAATTACCGAAGCAACCACAAGAACGATGAAGAAGAACACTCAGATAATTCCCGGGTGAAATTTTATCTCACACAAACCCTAGAATAAGAATTTCATTTCTGAAATTTTCAACATGAGTTACATAGGAGGGATACCCCCTCCTTATATAGCTCTTTTAGTAGGTGCTACAATCCGCAGTTTGCTACAGTATTCAAACAAAATGCAATGCAATCTTTGTGTAGCAAGCAAGCTAGTTGCTAGCACGTCTTTCGATGACAATTAAATTAGAATTGATTTTCTCTCGGTCAGGCCGTTGTTTGCTTCTTCTTGTGCTGATTTTTGACTATCTTCTTCATGGTTCCTTTGTTCTTATAGTTGTAGTTGTATATTTTCCTTTGCCTCCAAGGCTTCTTCTTCATAAAACCTTATAACAAGTAAAGTAGAGTCATTAGGTAGCAATCTATTCTTATAAAAATCAATGCATATCTCATTGAGAAAAATATTCACCTCTTGATTAATTTGTTGTGTGTTCTAGGGATGTCTACATGGTAGGTTGTTTGCAATTAGAGTTATAACTCAATTCAAGTTGTAAAGTTCAACTGTACAACTCATTATTTGATGTCCAAGAAAGACGATGACCTAAGCGCTAACATTATATATTTGCTGACATAAGTGATGACATCATATACTTCTTGGCTAAGTATGTTGACATGTGCGATGATGTCATCTGGTTTGCTGACACGTACAATGACATCATATGCTTCTTGGCTAAGTATGCTGACATGTGTGATGACGTCATCATGATGTTGACATGTGTGATGATATTATATATTTGCTAACATAAGCGATGACATCCGCCGATGTCATGTTGATGTGGAGTTATTCATCTTATCTTCATATGGCGGTTGAGGCTACATGCACCAGAGACTGCACACAACTTTAATGCAACAACTCAAGATGAAGAAGATATACATGTGCTAGGTGTGTCCTCATCATCCTCTCCTTCTTCAAGAAAAGCCATCATCGGCTTTTGATGGCCTGAAAGCCTACTAAACAAAGAGAACAACGTATATGCATGGTAAATGTATTTATCATCCGTTTTGGTACTCCATTTGTTTTGCACATCATGATTAGCAGAACAATAGCCATAAGTACAGGAGTCGTGTGACATATATAATGTGTATGTGTAATTAGCACTAGCATTCTTATCATTCTCCCTCTTATGAGAAAAAGTCGTCCTTGAATTTTAAAAGCATGTAAATAAGTTACTAATGGGTAGCACCATAACTTCTAAATTGCACAATTGACTCATATGATCAGATTTCACCATTTGAACATCAAAATTATTTAATGTAGACGAGAAAATTTTAGTATCTTCCATGCATCAACTGTGCTATTTTGATTGCTTATACGTGTGTGCAATGCAAAGGACGAGCAAGTAGGTAATATAAATTGTTCTACACAATAAGCATTATCTCTTGGATTTGATTCAAGCTGAACAAAACATGGCATAGAAGATTGTTTGTCCATTACTTCTAGTGTTAATTCGGCAAGATTATCACATGTAATATATATTCTATACATGTAGAACTTGCTGTCTACACCATAATCTCCAATCAAATTAAATTTGTATGTGTAGGTGTAGTTTCTATGCAAACACTTCAAGGACATTATTTCCAAAATTTTTCCAATTATCCTATCTAGCTCAATAGGTTTATCAAACATGATATAACATAATGAACCATTAGTGAATATCCTACTACAAATTTTCTTATGAGTGATCAACTCCACATTATGTAAATTGAGGATATTAAATTCAGAAAATGGAATTTCCAATTGAGCACAATAATTCTCACATTTACTCACCTTCTCTTGATGAACAACCAATTCAGCACCATTATTACCTATTTCAACCTCGTCAGATGATGTAGGTGCTATAGGTTGTGTTTCTTCATGATATAACCACGGGGCATCAAGTGTTCTATATCCTACTATGATTGTTTCACCATTCTTTTTTTCAACTAGTGCAGGTTCTTTATCATTTAATTCCTCACCTTCATAGTCAACTTGCACACTAAGAGAAACACAACTAGAAGTAGAGATTAAGTTGTTAGTTTCAGAAATAACCTCACATTTGCTATCATCTATTTCTCTTATTTCTTTTTCTATATCTCTCTCATTCTCAATTCGGATGCATTCAAACTCACATATGGTCGAATGACACAACTCACTATTTTTAGCACTCTCACTCAGTTTGGCTATGTGGCTCTCATCCTTGCATGAGTTTTGATGCATTTTATCCTCCAAAGACCTACCATCAACCATGATCTCCTCATGTGTTGTGGGTAGCAGCAGGCTAGCACTACTCCACACTTCGGTCGAAGGTAAAGTCCCATGCTCGACCGTCTTCTCATGAATTGATGGCTTAAGATTAAACCTGGCTTTAGACTTCTCTTGGTTCTCTTGAATTAGAGTCTTAAGAGTGAACATGGCTTTTGACTTTACTTTGCTCTCTTGGATTGGTGGTTTAAAAGTAAACATGGCTTTTGGCTTTACTTGGCTCTCTTGGATTGGTGGCTTAATATTAAACATGGCTTTTGACTTTACTTTGCTCTCGTGGAATGGTGGCTTAAGAGTAAACATGTCTTTTGAATTTACTTTGCACCAATCATATGGTAAAAATTCATTTCTCATTATCCTCTTCAACTCTTCCTAAATTTTCACAAAGCGTCTTCTTGGATATTGCGTCCATCAAGAATTTGTGTAATCTTCGAATTCCACAGTGGCCCGTAACACCTTCCTAAAACCAATAAATTGGTGGCACTTGAATTCTATTTGTTTCTCCCATTTGAGGTACTTGTCTGGATCATTACTTCCATAGAATATAAGTTCTACATACTCTTAACCTACCATGATTATAAAAAAAACAACAAGAATATATGTGGAATCACTTAACCTCTCCTCTTTCTTACCTAAGTTCTTACAATGATTGCTTCTCGAATTGAAGAATTGTACGTACTCGAGTGGCTGTAGATAATACGAAGGTGATGGAATAAATGAATCAAGATCCAAGTGTTGTAAATGATAGTGGCTATTTTTGTGGAGCCTGGAGGGTTAGTATAATTCTATGTAATTGAAATTCTAGATATTGTAAAGTTGAGTAATAATCCAAACTAGAATCCAATGCCTAGTTGTTGATCTTTTGATATAAGTGAAGATTATAGCAACTCACGCGCAATGATAATGGAACTTAATGCAACCAAGGAATGAGCTATAACACCTGGTATAAGTGAAGGACAAAATATCTTGTGTTGCACAAGTTATAGAAAGATACTAGCTTGATTGCAATTAATGTAAACTGGCTACAGATTTGCACACAAGAATAACAAACTATACCGAACTTTGGAAAGGAATTTATGCTTGATAAAAGTATTGACCGCAGCACTTCTTTCTTCTCTTCCTTTCTTACTTCTTTTCTATTTTCTTTATTTATTTTTGTACTATTTTACCTTTGCTTTTCTTTTGCACCAAGGTCAGGACATATACCAAGAGCTGACAAGATATCCAATAGTTTTGTTTCAAAAATTAAAGAATGATATCAAATGTGCAAAGTCCTAACAATACTCAAAAGCTAGTCTTTAATTAGGACCAAAGTTTTCACAAATGATAGATTGGGTTCTCAAAAGAATATAAGTGAAGCTTAGATTACTGAGTTGCGCAATTTCATATTTGAGTGAAATTCTGTGCAACATAGCACCGGCTTTCTATTTGACTAACAATGATTTTCGGATTATTAAAAACTAAACAGATTAGCTCAAACAAAAGCAACACAAATAAACATTTTGGATCAGGAAGTAAGCAAGATTCTAATGAATCAAAACCTAGAAAAACTCGCCAAAATTTTCAATTGAAACTACAACAAAGAACAATATTTTTGTGTGAATTTTTCTGGAACGGGATGAAAACAACAAATATAGTACGGTGTCAACCTTGGGCTCTGAAACCAACTGATGCGAGGTATGGTTGGCCCGATCTTCACGACGTAGGATTGTAGATAACTGGACCCGTGCAACCTAATGAATGACACTGCCAACTACCGTCTATACTATGGCAACCTGCGACACTCAATTCACCTTAACACGCGCTTCGATCCTTTGTCTACTCACTCACATGGAGTAAACGTGTTCTAACAATTACTGAAACAGCCACAAGAACGATGAAGAAAAACGCTCAGATAATTCCCTATTCTATTGGGGTGTAATTTTATCTCATACAAACCTTAGAACAAGAATTTGATTTCTGAAATTTTCAGCACAAGTTACATAGGAGGGGATACCCCTCCTTATATAGTTTTTTTAGTCGGTGCTACAATACGGCGGCGTTACAGTACGTGTTTGCTACAGTGTTCTGACTAGATGCAATGCAATCTTTGTGTAGCAAGCAAGCTAGTTGCTAGCACATCTTTTGACGACAATTAAATTGGGATTGATTAACTCTTGGTCAGGCCGACGCTTGCTTCTTCCTGTGCTGATTTTCGGCTATCTTCTTCGTGGTTCCTTTGTTCTTGTAGTTGTAGTTGCATATTTTTCTTTGTCTCCAAAGCTTCTTCTTCATAAAACCTTATAACAAGTAAAGTAGAGTCATTAGGTAGAAATCTATTCTTATGGAAATCAATGCATATCTCATTAAGGAAAAGATTCACCTCTTGATTAATTTGCTGTGTGTTCTAGAGATGATCACATGGTAAGTTGTTTGCAATTAGAGTTATAACTCAATTCAAGTTATAAAGTTCAACTTTACAATTCATTATTTGATGTCCAAGAAAGACAATGTTCTAAGCACTAACATCGTATATTTACTGACATAAGTGATGATATCATATATTTCTTGGCTAAGTATGCTGACACGTGTGATGATGTCATCTGGTTTGCTGACACGTGCGATGACATCATATACTTCTTGGCTAAGTATGCTGACACGTGCGATGATGTCATCTGGTTTGCTGACATGTGCGATAATATTATATACTTCTTGGCTAAGTATGCTGACATGTGCGATGACGTCATCATGATGTTGACATGTGTGATGATATTATATATTTGCTAACATAAACGATGACATCTGCCGGTGTTATGTTAATATGGAATTGTTCATCTTATCTTTATATGGCGGTTGAGCCTACATGCATCAGTGAGTGCACACAACTTTAATGCATCAACTCGAGATAGAGAAGATATACATATGATAGGTGTGTCCTCATCATGTACACATGCATACGACGTCCCGTTATACACACTGAAAATTTTGTGTAGACTAATGTCTCACGGAACGTGAACACACTCTTTCCCACTGAATACGTACATGTATGTATGCTCTATTCTAATTATTTGGATGAGACATGTGAGTGTGATCCTAGAGGATCGAACCCAGACGGACACCATTCACCCACGCACCAAGCTAAGGCTCGGTCCTGCTGTTTGGCCCCTTCAGGTGTGCACCGAAAATCTAGAAGTGTGTCACTGTTAACCATTCTTGGCTGGTTCAGTTACGTGTTCCCTCTGGGTCTGTACTGTAACCCTGCCTTGTACGCTTGCATACATAGGCCTTCCAGATGCGGAGCAGAGCTCGCCACGGCTCCACCAGCGGCTGCAGTGGGAGAGACGGGATCGGCCATCGGAGCAAGGAAGTCTGCCACGCCCTGAACAGTGTTGTGTCACGGCTGACAAGTCAAACCACCCCGCGCCGTGCTTGTGTAGCTGGCAATTGGGGCGCAACTCACTGTAAACTGCTGGTATCTGACTTGGGATCTTACCGGGGTGCGGTCTCGAGTCTTGGCTGGCAGCGTCGATATCAGTGACATCGACTTTGTATTGGTAGATATCTCAGTACATGTAGGCTGTAGCTTTGTCGCTAAAATAGCATTGCAGTTTAGACCTTAGGCCTTATTTAGAAGCCCAAATTCTCAACCCATCAACCAACACAAGTAGGTAGATATTGTTAGGAAACCTGAGCATGGCCTTGCAGGCCTGGTGGGCTTCTCATCTACCTCTAGACTATATATAGGAGGGGACTTCCAATCGTTGTATGTGTTTTTGAAGGAAAAATAAAGAAAAAAAATAAGTCCTCTATATCTCTGTGTTCAATTTACTATTTGTTCTTACATTGTTCTGTGCGATTTTACGTTTATCTATGAGGTGATCGATCGAACTGAACTCGCCAGCGACGGTTACTCAATACGTTATCAGCACGATCGACTCCGGCCTACCTCTAGGCCTCCTTTACTCGGATCGAAAGGTAACCGTCGAAGCACGACGCTCGTAGATTGAATCGTATTTTCTAGATCGCTTTCAATTCCGCAAATTCGGCTTTCTAGATTATCTTTCTATGGTGCAAATCCGCTCTAATCTACCATGAGCCGACTTAAAGTTGCCAGCCAAACCGATCGGTGGGTTGTAGGAACGAGTAGATGTCAATTGCACTTTAGATTGTAGATCGCATGAACATAGAAAAAGAAAATGGCGGCGGTGCCTGCATGCGGCCATGCTGTCCTGCAAATTTCCTCTAATCTCTGCGAGTCGACTTGTTGTCGCAGGTACAATGTCGATCAGATGATTGGTTGAAAAGAGGGATTGTTGATTGAACTACAGATTGGATGAACATAGAAAAAGAAAAAACGGCGCCGGCGATCGCATGCGTCCGCGTCACCGCGACGCTGCCACACCTATCTGGCGCACGCGTGCGTGCGCCCGCCATGACACCCACCGTGCCCCTTACACACGCACGTCGTTGGCACAGGAGCAGCGCCACCATGCGTCGCCGCGTCGTGCGCTGTCGTGACCTCCGCGATAAGGCGCTATCGCCATCCGCCGGCGCCGCCACAAGACACAAGTGATGGCGCCCGGTGTCGCCCATTGCTCCGCCACGACCCTCGCCGCGTCACACTACCACCGTAAGCGCCAACCCGGCCGCCGCGCCGCCCCGCGAGCAGCGCCGTCTGCGCCAGTGGCGCCGTGTAAATCGCGTGAGCCCGGGCGCATCGCCGCCACGCACGCTTGAAGCCGCCACCTCGTCGAGCCCACCGCGACCGCGCGATGCGTGCCGCCGTGCCGCTTCGCCGCCGCCGCTTTACACGCCCTTCGACCGCCTCCTCGCGGCACCCTGAGCCACCTTGGGAACATGGGTAGGGGAAACCCTATCCCCTCCCATGCACAGGTTTTGACCAATCCAAGTTGGGCCGGTTTGGTCCAAGGAAAGATGGGCCCGTCCCAAGAAAGAAATTCGGGAAAAGAAAAAAAGCGAGAAAACCGAAAAGGAAAGAAAATTTTGCAAAAGAGCCCTCTGCTTTCTGAAATTGCGTGAAAAAATTTCTCAGAATTGAAATTTAGCAGTTTAGCTCCTCGAAATTGCAGAATTCACTGAAAAATCATATTCCAGCAGAAAAGGGCCTCGGGAATTCAAATTTTGAATCATTTTGAGCATTTGAAGCATGTTTAACTTTTTTATTATTATTTCTATGCAATTTCTATATTGTATTTATTATTTTGATTATCTATAATCGTTTATATTGCTTTTAATCACTGAAAATAGCAGTAAATTATGATAAATGAATAGAAAAATATGAGAACATTATCAGAATTTTGCAACCATTTTATGCAGATTACCAGCAGTAATCTTATGAACTCTTTGCATAAATATGTACATGACTGGCATCACGAACTAGGAGTTCAGAGAGCTGGCCCAGCATGGCCAGAATTACTTGACTTGAGCCTCCGACGTCGAGATTGTACTTGGAGCCAAGAAGCTCCGTGCGACTATCGGGTTTGGCACCTCAAAGGATGTCAATCCCACTGCTGGGGAAAATGATCAGCCACTTCACTTCCTCGGACACCATATCTGTCTAATGCTCAAGAATGAGTATATGGCAGATAAGAACACACTAGCTTTGTGGACTGCACTGAAGAAGCAGTTCGAGAAGCTAAAGTACACCATTCTTCCTCGGGCAGAGCAGGAATGGTCCCGATTGCGTTTTGCTGACTTCAAGACCCTGGGAGAGTACAATTTTGCCTTGCACGGAATTTGTACCAGTCTTCGACTCTGTGGTAAGGTAATCACGAATGAGCAAAAGATTAAGAAGACTCTCTCTACCTTTCACCCGAATGTGGTACAATCCGCACACAACTATCGTTAAAGACGGCTACAAGGAGTATGCCGGACTGATTGATATCATGCAAGTTACGAAAGCTCAAGATGATGTTCTAAGGAAGAACTACAGCTCACAGCTGCCTATTAGCGATGTTGGTCATGAAGCCAATGCTAACAGCTACAAGGTGAGGAAGCCTCTCACAAAGGAGTTGGGCAAGAAGGGTAAGGTCGTGGATCGCAACGTCAAGCCAAATGATCAAGCCAAGTGTAACATCCCAAATGTATAATTAGGGTTAATCAAGTATAATTATATGTGTAGAAATTAAAACTTTTTCTCACATCTTGAAAAACCCTAAAATCTCATGTGATTTTTGTCCAAGAGTTGTGTAATCCAAAACACAAAGCTCTTGTTGACCAAAAATCAAACTCATTCTCAATTATCTTAAATCTTGTGCCAAACATTTGGAATATATTTTCCTTGGTCCCAAAAACCGATATGGGACCCCTTCGAAAAAATATCATGAGTTATAACACTTGTTGATAATTTTGGAGGCAAAACAATCCTTTAAACAACCTTCATGAATTTCCTGAGAAAAAGGCATTGCATAATAACTTCTGGAAATTTTATGCAAGGTTGGTCTCGTGTCAGCAAGCTCCAGTTAAAATTTCATCAAATTTGGAGTTCATTTGCTATCTCAAATAATTCTGTAAGTTTCAATTTGTTAAAAACTAAATTTAAAAGCCTACACTTGTTCCTTGGGCTAGCCATATTCAAAGTTGGTCCAGCCCAACCATATACGCACCTCGTGGACCCCATCTCCACCTTGATCGGTCGCACTGTTGGATTTACATCCAACCGCCACGACCTCCTCATGATCAACACCGCAAGGACCTCCCACCTCATGAGGTCATTGCTTGTTGGATCCGTGATCAGCAGTCATGACCTCCCTGTGTGTTAAACCTCAAAGACCTCCTCGAATGTTAAACCATCGCAATGAGGTCATCCCACCTGTTGAGGTCGTGGCCGTTGGATCAAATCCAACAGCCCACGACCTCCTCCTCAACATACTCGGTCGGGTCATCCCGCTCGTGAGGTCATAGCCCTTGGATCCAAGATCCATGGCCTGACCTCCTCCTCTCAACCTAAACTAAACAAACCTCCCACCTAACCAAGGTCGTGGCCGTTGGATCGATCCAACGACTCACGACCTCCCGTGTTATCAAGCACTCACAACCTCCCCATCTTTTGTTGTGCAGTTAGATTAAAATCTCGGTCACAACCTCCTTTGTCTCATGCGCACAGACCTCCCAACGACGTGAGATCGTAGCCCTTAGATCTAAATCTAAAGGCCATGACCTCCCTTGTGCGTTATGTAAGCTCAGACCTCCACCTCTTTTGATCGGAACCCTTAGATCTAAATCTAACAGTCTGACCTCCCTTGCTGCTGCGCATCATATCGAGACCTCCCGGTCATTGTGTGCCCTTGGATTTAAATCCAAAGGCCATGACCTCCCTCATGTCTTTTTGATCGCGTGCTGATTAAGTCCTCACCGGAGGTCACTTGACTGTTGGATGGAGATCCAACGCTTTGGACCTCTGTCCCTTTTCCTCACGTGCGTTTTCGCGATTAAGAAATCGGAGGGCCACGACCTCCCCATCCTTGATCGTGTGGTGGGACCTCCTCCCACCACTTAAAACATAACGGTTCGAAAATGAGATCCGATGGTTAGGACCTCCCGGTGTCTTATCCAGCGGTCATAAGGACCTCCTGTTCTTCTCCTTCCTCTGCGCGCATGCATGCTCCGGCGGTGGAGTTAATGTCGGCTTGTCCATTTGTGTCCTTTCAAGCGGCTCTTTCTTGACCAAGATTTAATGCAGTCGACTTTCCTTCTCAGTCAAGACACCGCCCCTTGTCGACCTCATGTCCTTGCCACCCCATGGACCAACCCGTGGGCTAAGCTCACCATGGAGCTCAGCCCCACTCATCACCATCACCTCGGGCTATAAAGTATCCTTTGGGAGCCTCCCTTGGCTTCCTTTACACACAATTGATCTCGGTCTTGCACTTGTGCGTGGTGAGCTCCTCCTCACTCACTTCCTCACTGGTGGCTGCCATTGTTGAGTCCTTGGAGCTCCTCAGTGGCACAAGAAGATCCAGTGGCTTCCTTTTCAAACCCTTGTTCGCTTTTGCTCCCAACACCTCTTGGAAGTTATCCCTGACTTAGTTGTTTGGGCACTTTTCAGAGGAGGGCAAAGCTGGAGCTAAAGCTGGTGTCTTGGGCGGTGAAGCTTCACTGTCTTCCCCAACACCGGTCCTCCCTTCCACGACCTCCCCAGCACCTTAGGACCTCCAGGTACTCCTCCTGTAGTCCTTTAGATGCTGGCACCCGCATGAATGATTTTGCGGAGCTTTTCTTGGCACAAGCTTGAATGTTGCGCGGAGTTACTGCTTTTGCATTTTCGTGTTTGGCCGTCTTTGGTCATCTTTTGCCCTCTCCGGCTCGGCGGCGTTCAAGGCCGTCGCCGCCGTTGAAGAAGGACCATTGGAGTGCGCATGGTTATTGCGGACCGCGGTATCATGGACCTCACCGGCGGGCTCTACATCGCCGGCGAGGACCACATCTTTGCGCTCGGGATTTTGTCGGACGTCCCGAGCGTGTCATTGTCGTTTTTAGGACAAAGCTTCACCTTGTTTAATGCGCTAATCATGTGTTCCAATCATTGTAATCATTGGATGTCTTAACTGCCTTAAATCCACCCTTTAATGTGCGCATTTAAGACCTCCGTAGCGGACCTCCTTGATGTCCAGCGCATTTATTCATGTCCAGCGGCGTCTTGCGCGAGTTAAAGCGGAGTGCAGGGCGTCCGCACCTCCTCCGAGAGATCTGAGCGTCCAAGACCTCCCTTGCATGTCGTGGCCGTCGAGACCTCCTCGAGGTGCAGTGGCGTTAGGACCTCCTTAGGACCTCTCCGTAGCCATCTCGGCCATTCATGACCTCCCGGGTAGATCTTGACCGTCAAGGTCCTCCTCGGACAATCCCGAACCATCGAGGACCTCCCTTGGAACATCTGGACCGTCCAGGACCTCCCCTGTGAGGTCTTGACGATGCAGATCTTCCTTGGGGAGATCTTGATAGTTTAGATCTTCCTTTGGAAGATCTCACCGTTGAGGACCTCCCCTTTAGATCTGGTCCGTTCCGGACCTCCTTCCTGTGTTGTGGTCCGTTGGATTTCGCATCTACGGTCACGACCTCCCCCTCACCTCGCGCATGTGAGTTGCTAAGAGGTCCAGGACCTCTGGACCTTCACGTGCGCATGTGTGATGTTCTCCTGGAGGTCTTGAGCCGTTGGATCTGAGATCTATGGCTCACGTCCTCCCATACCCTTGTGAGTTTTAGAAATTCCAGTGAACTCTTAGTTAAACTGAAATAAGGTATAGACTTTAGAATTTCATATCTTTCTCATTTTAAATCCATTTGAGGTCATTCAAATTATGTTAGCTCTGTATTGAACTTGACTTTAATCCAAAAATGATTGTAAGTTGAGTTCAGCTCGAGCTACACATTATATCGAGTTTTAAAACCCCTTTAAATATACACTCAAAAACAATACTTAACTTGTAAAATACATAACTAATGCTCCATAGACTATTTGTGGGTGAGACCAACTTTGTTGGTTTCCTCTCTTAGTGAACTCACTGTGAAAATTGGTTTTGAGCATGTTGCTGCTAGGAAAGTGAGGACTTGTGCATTATAATTTTGTTCAAGTTCTTGTTTTTGAAAAATCATAGAGAGTGCATAATAGCTCCAAATGAGGTGAACTCAATTGTGTTATTCATCTCATGAGGCGCTGGTTTTACAGTAAAAATTTCAGCTTCACTTCTATTCTAGAAAATTTTGTGATGAACAGTAGCATATTTCTAATTAATAGGCTAAGCAGAATTGTTTTGCTCATAACTTTTGCATTGAGAATCCAAATCAATTAGTTCTTGTTGCAATATTCCCTAAAAATCACCCTCTTGCTGCTGTAGAAAATTCAGAGAATTTGGAGTTCGTTTGCTGTGCTATCTTTGTTGCCTTTCGTCGTTCTTATCGGTTCTTTATCGCTTTTCCGTTAGGTTTCGACATTTGTGGTGATCCCGAGAGTGACCCTCTGCCACCACTTGACCACCAGCAACAAGGCAAGCAGTTTGACCATTTCCATCATTGTCCCATTACTTTAAAGCTTAATACTTTGTTTTACTTCTATGTATGCATGCTACTTTGTGTTAAATGTCGCTAGCGAGCCTATAGTTGCATAATCTGTAGGAATTGTTCATCCTCTACTACCATGAGCCTAGGTTATTTGCTGTGGTGGGAGCTCGTTGGATGAGCTCTTATCACTTAGTAGTTTCGATTTAAATTGCTTAGACATGCTTAGTTATCGGTAGAAATGGGCGATCATCGACTTAGTCGATGGTCTTGATCACTCAAAATGATTATTACTCCTATATGTCCAGCACTTGTGCTTTGATTAATTGTAAAATCAAAACTGAAAATAAAAGATTGATTTAGACTTGGGCATATTGGATGGATGGTGCGGTTTTGGATGTGGTGGTATGCAGGGTCCCTAAGGACCGAGTACTTGGGTCACTAAGCCAGCGATTTGGCGTACTAACCACGCGAGGCATATGGAACCCTCTTGACTAAGTACTCTAGGAGGTGTTAATTATGAGCGAGCTCGGTTGGTGTGTTTTCAAAAACAAATGTATATGTATAGTGTGGGAGGAGCATTAGCTTAGGGAAGGTTGTGATGTCTCCTTCTCCCGTGGGTTGTGCAGACTCGTAATTAGCATTCATCCTTTGGAAAGGTCTCGTAGGACTTAGCCGTGCAGCACACCTTCGAAAGTGTGCGTAAAGGAAAGGCGATCGGCGTGTGGAGTGCAGTGGTACACCTGCAGGATAAAACTATTGAATAGCCTCGTCCTAGGTTATGGACATGCTTGGTAAGGTCGTTCAAGACTAGACTACAACCTTTAATTAAAACTTGACATGGTTGGTATGAGCGGGAGTTCATGCTATTGTTGTGGTGACTTGGGTTAGTCACTTCGAGTTGTTCTTGTTGTTGTTATTATGTTATTATCTCGTTGTTACTTCAACATTTAAAAATGCTTTGCCAAATTGCCTTCAATCTATTATGTTATTGCAAATAAATGTTGCTTTATGCTAAAATGAGTCCAAAGCCTCATCCACTTAGATAAAGCTTGCATGTAGCTATTTATAGTTCTGTTATCTCACACGTAAGTCTTGCGGAGTACTTTATGTACTCATCGCGTGGTTGTGGCAATTTTGTGGCTTTTGTGCGAGAGGAAGAAGGAGAGCTCCAAGAGCCTCTCTTTTGTGCTACGTGTTGCGCTTTCTTGACGACTAGCTTGGCGGTCGGTCGAGATGCCTAGGGGTTAAGGCACACTGATTGGCTTTGTGTTATAGCCATCTTTATGGCGCTTTTGCTTCCGCTGTTATCTTTTTTTGTAATTCTTGTTATTTGGCCTAAGGGCCTCTCTTTTGTAATATCTATTCCATATTAATGTTAACTTCGGGTTTGTTGCTTATGTTCTATGTGTTGTATGGAATTGATACATTCTTTTGTTGTGAGGTATGTATACTGCATTCTGGGAAGTATACATCTCTCGAGACCGGGGTTTATTTGGTTGATAATACTAGGGTCAATCGGATGACTAAGTATTATGAGCCTAATAAACGTCGGGGTCTCACACCAAGAATGGCAAAGGATAACATAAGGCACACCTCGCCATTGCAGGCACAAATGATCCACAGCCATTAGTTGCACTCATGGATGTAGACAGCTTAGTAGCAGCCCCCATCACCCCTCCTTTGGACATCGCAACGGCCGCAGCTGTAGTTGCCTAAGAGGAGAAGATCGCCATGGAGCAGATTCAGGCAGAAGTTTCGAAGTACTTCACTGATTCGATCTAGTGCACACATTGCACTTAAATCTTTTTATAGCCACTTGCAGTTTGTGGTTGTGATGGAACATTGAATTATTTTATTTTTTGAATAATGGTTGTAAGCTCTAGGAGAGCAAAAGCATTAAATTCTTGTGATAAGTCCTGCAAAGCTTACATTTTCTTCCCGTATTTATAATAGCAAGTTATGTTATGATATTTGAAGTATCAGAACACGTGTGGCGCCCTATAGAGGAAGTGTGCTTAGCAGATAGCAGCACAACGAACACCATCTTGAGATAGATGAAATTTTTTCAGTTGATCAGTAAGAATGTTGGTAGTCTTACGACAATTGCGGGCAGCGATGCTTGTATAATAGGCTCAGGAATGGTCACAATTATACTCCCGATAGGCACAACTTTGGTCATTGAAGAATCCTTGTTGTACCCAGAATCGACTAGAACTCTCATAAGTTTTAAGGATATTCGCGCTAACGGTTTCCACGTAGAGACTGAAGAAAAGTATGGTAATGAATACCTGTTAATTACAAAGCATAAGGAAAGTGGAAAAGGGTATAAGAACGGCTTCCTTCAAATAAAACTAGGCTATACTACACTACTATTAAGGCACCCACAGCCTATACTACCCTGAAAACTGTATTTAGAAATTCTGAACTTTTCTGTCTCTAGCATGATAGATTAGGCCATCGAGGTCTTAGAATGATGAGAAATATAATTAACAATTCATAGGGACATAATATCAATGTAAAGAATTTCCCGAATCAGGAAGATTTTGTGTGCCCCGCATGTGCCACAGGAAAATTAATTACTAGACCTTGTACTCTGAAAGTGAAGGATGAAATCCCTGCTTTCCTGGACCGTATCCAGGGAGACATTTGCGGTCCTATACAGCCCCTGTCAGAACCATTTAGATATTTTATGGTGCTCATAGATGCTTCCTCGAAATGGTCACACGTATGTTTATTGTCTACGAGAAATCATGCTTTTGCCAAGCTAATCTCGTAGATAATTAAAATTTAAAATAATTTCTCAGATCATCATGTGAAGTCCATCAGAATGGACAAAGCCGGAGAATTTACATTGAAGGCATTTGATGATTATTGTATGGCAATGGGAATTAAAGTTGAGCATTCCGTACCGCATGTCCACACCTAGAATGAACTAGCAGAGACATTAATTAAAAGGATTAAATTTATTGCCTGACCGTTTTTGCGGAATTGTAATTTACCAACTACATGTTGGGGACACGTAGTCCTGCACGCAGCAACTCTCATCAACTTTAGACCATTGGCATATAACATCCATTCACCTATGCAACTAGCGCAAGGGTTAGTACCGAATATTTCTCATCTTTACAAATTCGGTTGCAAGGTTTATGTACCTATACCACCACCACAGCGAACTGCATTAGGCCCTCTCTGAAAGTCTGGGATATATATTGGTTATGAGACAACATCCGTAATCAGGTATTTGGACCCCATGACTGTAGATTTGCATACAACCCACTTCGCTGATAGCATATTTGATGAGAATTGTTTCCCGTCATTAGGGGGAGGAAATCAACCCTTTGATGAAAAATATCGGGAAATAACATGGCAAGACACAGGAATCCATGCACATGACCCGCACACTAGTGAAGCAAATAGAGAAGTCCAGAAAATAATTGATTTACAAGCATTAGCGAATCAACTGTCTGACCACTTTAGTGATTTGAAGAGCATGATCAAGTCGCATATGCATGCACACAATGCACCGGAGGGGATTGAAATACCAAAGAAAATTGAAGATATCCCTAATCCCATTTAGAGGCCTCAGAATAAAAGGACGAGAACTCTAGTCCCTCGAATCCTAAATAGCCGGGGACGCCTAGTGAAAAGGATAAGAATGATTTGACACAGCCAATCACCGAAGTTCCCTAGAACTAGAAGGTGAGCCAGTTGAGATCTGACACCAGTATAGAACCTTCAGGAAAAGGTATACCGAATTTGAACATTCCCACAGAGAGAGACATCAGTAGGGATGTGTGCGCACACATTGGAGCTGAAAAACTAAAGGGACTTGCCCCCGTAATTAGAAGCAGCGGTGAGCAAGTAGAAGCATTAGAAGAATCGCCCCATGAAGAAATAGCTATAAAATATGTGACTACGGGAGAATCTATGAATAGATCAACAGCCAATGTCGGTATTTATTTTGCAATGAAAATTGTCGCAATCATCGATATTGATCCAGAGCCTACATTGCTCGCTGAATGTAAGAAAAGATCAGATTAGGAATATTAGAAGAAGGCAATAGAAACTGAATTATTATCTCCGAATAAAAGAGTGATGTTTGGGCCTGTAAGCCGCACGCCTCCCATGTGCACTCCGCAGGGCATAAGTGCGTATTTATTCGAAAGAGAAATGAAAATAATGAAGTTGTAAGTAAGGCTCGTTGCACAAGGTTTCACTCAACGTCTAGGAGTTGATTATGAAGAAACCTATTCCTCGGTCGTGGGCGGAACTACCTTTAGATATTTAATCTCAATGACAGTAAGCTTGAATTTAGAAATAAAATTGATAGATGTGGTAACTGCATACCTTTATGGAAACTTGAATTTAGACATTTATATGAAGGTACCTGAAAGTATCCCTGTCCCAAATCAAGACAGAGCAAATAGAAATCTGTACAGTATAAAACTCAAAAAAATCACTATACAGACTTAAGCAATCAGACAAGATGTGGTATAACCGCTTGAGCGACTTTCTATGCAAGAAAGGCTACACAAACAATGAGATTGTCCTTGTGTATTTATACGATGATCCCAGGATGGATTTAGTATAATCTCAGTGTATGTAGATGATCTGAATATCATCGGAACCTTGAAAGATATTAAGAAATCAAGCTCTTACCTTGAGTCAGAGTTCGAAATAAAAGATTTGGGTAAAACCAAATATTGCCTAGGTTTGTAGCTTGAGCATGTCCCTAAAGGGATATTAGTGCATCAATCAACCTACACTCAAAGGGTGTTAGAAAGGTTCAGCTTTGAAAAGTCATACCATTCGAAAGTGCCGATGGTCGGAAGATCCTTGCAGTAAGACAAGGATCCGTACAGACCTAGAGAAGAGGGGAAGGAAGTCCTCGGAACGGAATTCCCATACTTAAGTGCAGTAGGAGCACTCGTGTATTTAGCAAATTGTATTAGACCGGACATTGCATTTGCCGTAAACCTATTAGCAAGGTATAGTGCAAAATCTACTAAAAGGCATTGACATGAAATAAAGGATATCTTCCGACACCTCCAAGGAAGCAAAGACCTTGGCCTATTCTACAAACAGAACCAAGACCTAACTATGACTGGCTATGCGATGCCGGGTACCTATCGGACCCGCATACAGCCAAGTCGTAAACATACTATGTATTCCTAAGTGGTGGAACTGCAATTTAATGAAAATCGTTTAAGTAAAGTCTTGTATCAACTTCGACGAACCACTCGGAAATCATAACACTATATAAGGCCTCACGAGAATGTTCTTGACTTCGACGGATGATTCACCACATCCAGTAGTCGTGTGGATTGAATACCACGCAAACCCCCACTATTATTTATAAAGATAATGCAGCTTATGTTGTACAAGTGCAGATGGGTTATGTAAAGAGTCAACTTACAAAGCATATCAACTCCAAGTTCTTTTATGCTTATGAATTGCAAAAAATGAACGAAATTAAAGTATTGCATACTAAGTCATATGAAAATCTTGCAGATTTATTCACTAAATCACTTCCAGTGTCTAGTTTTGAAATATGCATATGTGGAATTGGAATGATGAGACTTAGAGAAGTGCAGAATTCAGAGGGAATCTTCACGAACTCATTAGTGAAACTTGATCACAAGGATCGACTACTCAAAGAATAAATTCTAGAGATTAAATGAAATTGGGTAGATTGTACTCTTTTTCCCTTGACGAGTTTTTCTGAAGTTTTTCGGCTAAGGTTTTTAATGAGACAATTCATGCAACGCAACAGAACGTATATTATGTACTCTTTCTCTAATTTTTTTTCCACTGAATTTTTATGGAGTTTTGATGAGACATGAACATATCGGATGAGTGTCCAATGGGGAGTGTTAGAAAACCTGAATCTGGGCCTTGCAGGCCTAGACTATATATAGAAGGGGACCCCAACCATTATATGTACTTTTGAGAAGAGGAATAAAGAGAAGAAAAAAGTCCTAAGTTCTTGGCCTATTCACCGGGTACTTAGGCTTCCCGAACATTAAGAAACGGGAGGGAATTTTTAGAAGGAAAAAAATGCATTGCTAGGTCAATAGAATCAATTTACTGAATTGCCAACAATACGTGAAGTCGAGAACTCGAGATCTGATGTGTACTATAAAATATTCACACTCACATATCTCCACCTAGAACTACCGACTCATCCCGCGGAGGCATCGACGAGGCAAAAAAAATACTATCGTACATAGCAACAATGCTCTCAAAAGAAATGGCACAGAACACCCAACCGAAAAACTGCAGAACTGCAGCAAGTGAAAGATGGATGTATCTTAAATTCTACCTATAATGAGCTAAGGGGTACCCATGCAACTGCATAAAACAATCCTCTGACTGAAACAAAGAAGCATTTCGAACATAATTTCACTGAATTCAGCACTGTTGACTTTGAAGTTTGGAATAACTTATGAGTCAAAAATCCTAGTACAGGTGGAACATAAGTGGCATCAAAATCTCATGATCAAGCTTTCGGAATCTTTGATGTCTTCCTCAGGCAGCAGTGAACGCCTTCTTCCCTGCACCACTCTTTGACCCTGCCGGGATGACCTTCAACACATTGAACCGCACGGTCTTGGACAGT
The DNA here is from genome assembly GCA_036346405.1 of Phyllostachys edulis. Lineage (NCBI taxonomy): Eukaryota > Viridiplantae > Streptophyta > Magnoliopsida > Poales > Poaceae > Phyllostachys > Phyllostachys edulis. Next base: position 72,522,459 of record CM070562.1, read on the forward strand.
GGCCTGCAATGCATAATGATATCATAGTTTTAAGCAGCATCCGACAGATCCCATAAACACAACAGCAGATGTTTCATATTTTGATCCTCACTGAGTCAGTGTGTTAATAAGGCAATGTTATATGTCATGTCTAACCAAATGACAAGGTTGGGGTCAGTTTGAACATGAAAATCCTCCTAGATCAAAATCATGATCAACTTTTCAACCAATTTTAGTTAAATAGAGCAATTAATTATCTCTTATATGAGAGGGTATAGTAGTTCTCAACAAAAAAAAAGAGAGAGTAAAAGATTGGGTACAGATATAAAGAAGTAATTCCTTTTTTTTTACCTGCACTGGCCAATGATCACGTAATCTCCTTCCTTCACACGGAAGCAAGGGGAAATGTGGGCAGGGATGTTGGAGTGCCTCTTCTCATACCTATTCGTGAATACCAATATAATGGTTACTATGATGTAACAACCCAAGTAAAACAATTAAAAACCTATAAAGAAGATTGGCTTGCCTTTGATATTTCTTGATAAAGTGCAGGTAGTTCCTGCGTACGATGATAGTCCTGTTCATTTTAGCGCTGTGGCATGTTCCAGCAATGATGCGACCTCTAATTGACACAGTGCCGGTGAATGGGCATTTCTTATCAATGTAGGTTCCTGCAACACGAGCCTAATTAAGGACTGAAAAACTGATAAACTCAAGGTTCAACATAGGTTTCTACATTGTGCTAGGTATGACACAACTGGAAAATCAATACTGAGTAAGCACACAATGATAAAACAAAAAAGATAAATAGATACCATATTTTAAACATTTCTGCTATGAAGGGTGTTTTAAAAATAGCACGAAGAAACAATCAAACAAGCTTTTCTTGCCAAATAAGGTTGTTTGTTCATAAACAAAAGAGACCCAACGAAGTAGTAGCAGTCAAAATTGACACTAGTCACATCAAATGCGCCTAGGCAGCTACCAGGGATATAGAGCAGCCCAATGGCGATGTTATTGATGGCCTGAGCATCACCAATACACTGAAACATGTAGATGACACATGACAAATTGCATGCCAAGTAAAACTAAGTCACTAGCAGCTCGCTATAGGTTACTAAGTTTTTAAGATGCGTCTATCAAAATAGCATATGAATACAACAGAAATGTACTGAGAAACGAACAATATGCAGCAACGAGTCAATTGACTATATTACGCTAACATACCTTCAATGGCTTCCCTGGGAGTCTTGAAACCAAGGCCAATGTTCTTCCAGAATCTGTTGCCCCCCTTGCCGGGCTTCTTCCCCTTTGTGGTCTTCTTCGGGCTGCAATTACAAGTCAAGTCATGATCGGCAGTTCAGAACAGAGCATACCAGCAACCAACTCATAGTAAAACAGCACCATTTCCTCTTACCAGAGGAACACCTTAGGCTGCTTCAGGAAAGCCCTCTCAGTCTGCAAAAGCCAGAAAATTGTTTATTTTTTACTACTTAACAGAGCCCCAGAGCCATCTTCACACAGAATGATGGCAAGCTAACCATCGAAACTACATCAATCCACTTACTCAAAATTAGAATTAGCAATTCGTAAATATGCAACGCTCAAACGTATATCTAACACTATCTCAGAAAAGTACTACCAAGCCCAGGGCATCAATACTGCCCGAGAGATTACAAGCCTACATCTGAAGCAAAGATCTCAACACCGATAAGCATCTAACCAGACATACAAGGCCGTGCTAGATCTTCAAGTCTATCAGACGAACCAGTGGCCTTAGCAATTCAGCTTAACATAACGTCCAGATAGCTCGAATTGAATCGTCTCGGATATGGCAAACAAGAGCGAACGGAGGAGGGCGCATGCAGGTGGAAGAATGGAGGCGACTGACCTGCTCCGCCATGTCTGATGCTCCAAGGAGGTGGCGGCTGCAGCGGTGGGAGAGGACAAAAGGTATTGGAATTAATCTTATCGTTGTCACGTTATTTCAGTTCATGCATAGCATTGAGTATGTGTTCATGCAGCTGTTACTAGTATGCTGTGACAACCCATCCTTTGATATACCGCAAAGGTCCGAGAGGACCATTTTTTTTTTAGCTATGGTACTACCTCATGAAGGAGCGGTAATACCGCTCGGTACTTCGAGGAGGTCTTCGAGACCTCCCAGAGGTCTTCAAGACCTCACGGAGGTCTTAACCAACATCCAGCAGTGGCACCTCTAGGTATATCATCAGGGAGGTCCGACAGGATCTCCCAGGCTAAGTCCCGTAGGACCTCCTGGAGATCCTGCCCCTGTGCACAGAGCTAGTCCCAGGAACGGATTGGCTAGCTCGCACAGATCTAACACAAGTGTAATCAAGTCCATACACAAACTAAGAAGAGCAAGAGATGAACAACAAATAATATTAAAGACCAAACCGGCCAAGCTTCTTACAGGAGTTTGCCTCATGGGCTACAACAAAAGAGCAAGAACAGCGGAAAGCAAAAACGTTAACGGTAGGTCCAACCGATCAGCCCACCGGCTATCGAGTGGAGAACGTCCCCTAGGTCGCAAGGTCTCCAAAGACCTCTTCTTCACCGAGCTTTGAGCTCCTGAATCTGGCTCACGATTAAAACAGAGGGCAAAAGCCATGAGTACATTGAATGTACTCGACAAGCCGTGGGGAGTGCATGCAATAAGTAATCATGCAAGGCTTGCCAAAAGAAAGTCATGAAGGTTAGTTATGTAAAGCGTGTTGACAACAAATAATATAAGTAGATTGAAATGCTCGAGTTAAAACAATAATACATAAGTACATTTGTTTTGAGGAGGTCGTGAGCACCGCCACTCCCAAAACCCACTGGAGCACCCACTCCAAAGTTCCAAAGACCACCAGAGGTCCGGTCACACCCATGACCAGACCTCGGCCACGACCACCTGGAGCACCCGCTCGAGTTCTAACCCGCCTGGACCTCATCTCGAGCCAACCATGACCCTCTAAAGCCGGCCAAGGTCTCTTGAGGCAAAGCCACGATCTCTCATGAGCGCCCAGGACACAATTTCACAAAGCTACCCCTTGCACCATATTCACGGGCATGTCCATAACCAAGGACTTGGCTATTGAATAGATTTTACACTCTGCAGAGGTGTACAACTTTACCCACAATCCACGATCTCTCCAATGAGGCGGGTTCCGGTCACCCTTGCTCACTTAGAAGGTGAGCGATCTGAGAGCGCGACAAGGCTTTACAAAGCTTTGAATTGACTCATAGTGCCCGCTAAGGTTTCGCCAATCCCCTTTGGTCTAGAAGTCCGCAGGTTATGGGTGCCCTCTTGCGCCAACGAATCACACGCTCAACCCAAAGACCCCAAGCCAATCCATTGCTAATTATTCACCGGATCATTCCCATAAAATGATCTTGTGGTTGCAATGTGATTGGCCTGATCAACAGACACAAAGTAAAGTCCTTATTTGTGCTCAGGCAAGACATCCACAACCCCAAAATGAAGCATCCACTACTCACTCCCGACCTTCTTGCCCGAGCAAAACAATTTGTAATTAACCCTGCCAAAAGACCACCCACCCTAGCACAACAATTATTAATGTGATCTCGCACCACAATCAACACAACTTAGGCATCCTGCCATAGTTGCTTAACAATGGCACCAACCACAGGTTCCATATTTCAATTAGTCAAGATTATTAATTGATGAGGCATGATTCACAGACCCACGGTTTCTAAAGCAAGGCTAAGCATACAACATACGGTCCCAAAGTTGGCAATAACAAGGAATACCAACCAAAATATCCATCCTAAGGTGTCCAAAGAGTTCATGTCAACATGTTCGGTTCAAGTATATCAAGGAGGCATAATGTCAAGTAGGAGGATAGCTCTTGCCCAAAACATGCTTTATAAAGATAGCCATGCAAGTTTAATGAATCAAAATAGCTTTGCAAAGTGGGATCAAGATGATCAAGGGCCACGACTTGCCTCTGTTGGAGAAAGAAAAGCTTTATTTGAAGGAGCTTGATTCACGAGTTCTCAACGATCACCCGAGATCTACACGTTCAAAAAGAAACCAAATAAGCAAATAATTTCCAAGAAAACCAAAAGAACTTACTCAAAACCAAGAGAGAAGAGGAGATCCACAGGAGGAGGAGGAGGAGATCCACCAGTCGAAGAAACCGAGGAGTTGAAATGAGGAGCAGGAGGCGGCGGTGCCCTCCGGTGCTCTATTTAAAGAGCGAGGGAACAGAGCACCAACCCAAAGAAGCGACCTGTGTTCAAGGTTTTAGGACAAGGGCACACCGCCACAAGGTACGAAAAGAAATAAAGAAAGTAAGGGATGTGACACAAAGTAGAAAAAGAGTACAAAGGTAGGTGGCGAGATTTAATGTGACTCGACCCACATTAATGCACTAAGACCGCCAAAAGGCGATCAAAAGGTCTGCGAGACCGGTCCAAAGGACATGGTCCACGGTCCAAATAGGAGGTCCAAGGAGGAGGTCCAAGAAGGAGGTCCTGCGAGGAGATCCTTGGACCAAAAGGGAGGTCTAGACCGCAAAGGTCTAAACACAAAAGGGGAGGTCTAAACCTAAAGGAGGTCCAAACACAACAAGGAGGTCTGAACCTAAGGAGGTCTAAACACAACAGGGAGGTCTGACCCTAAAGGAGGTCCAGACACAACAAGGAGGTCTCGAACTCGAGGAGATCCAAACACAACAGGAGGTCTGAACCTAAAGGAGGTCCAAACACAACAGGAGGTCTCAACTCGAGGAGGTCCAAACACAACAGGAGGTCTCGAACCCGAGGAGGTCCAAACACAACAGGAGGTCTCGAACTGAGGAGGTCCAAACACAACAGGAGGTCTGAACTCGAGGAGGTCCAAACACAACAGGAGGTCTGAACCTAAAGGAGGTCCAAACACAACAGGAGGTCTGAACTCGAGGAGGTCCAAACACAACAGGAGGTCTCGAACCTAAAGGAGGTCCAAACACAACAGGAGGTCTCGAACTCGAGGAGGTCCAAACACAACAGGAGGTCTGAACCTAAAGGAGGTCCAAACACAACAGGAGGTCTGAACTCGAGGAGGTCCAAACACAACAAGGAGGTCTAGACCACAAAGGTCAAAACACAAAGAGCTCCTAAGGATATGAGGTCCAAAAGACAAAAGATAGCCGGACTTCAAGGGAGATCCAACCCTCAAGCAGATGTAGACCCCAAGGAGGTTTAAATCACGAGAGAACCAGACCTCAAAAGAGGTCCCAAGCGCAAGGGGTAAGGCGCCGAGGAGGCCCCGAGAGCGAGGAGGTCTGACGGTCAAAATCTCCCAAAAGGGAAAATCCGACGACCAAGATATCAAAAGGAGAGGACTGAATGGTCAAGATCAAAAGGCAAAGGGAGGTCTGGCGCCAAGATCTCAAAAGAAGAGCCTAAACGGCCAAGATCTCAAAACGGAGGACCTCGGCGGTCTAGATCAAAGGGTCGGGGAGGTCTGACGGTCAAGGATATTCAAGATTAAAAGGGTGGTCTTTACAAAAGACCAAAAAGGATCGAGGAGGTGGTCCTTGCAAAATGCCCAGAGGGGAGGTCACAGGATCAAGGAAAACGCAGCAGAAGAAAGCAGAGCCGCTCGATCGAAATCAGGCGGTCGAGAAGGAAAGGAACGTTTGGACCATCCAAACGTCACTGCAGATTGAGCCGTCGATCCAGATCGGATGGCGCGAACGAGGGGCCGTTCGGACCGGCGAACAGAACCGGAAGGCTAGGCCGCTCGATTTAGATCGGACGGCCCTTAGGTGAGAAAGGCAAAGCCTTAAGCGTCTGACCACGAGTCAAAGAGGGTCCAAGCGCTAAGGAGGTCTTGGGCACGAGGAGGTCTGGACCTTTGGATCCAACGAAGGGAGGACTGGACGGCTAAGATCTCTAGAGAGGAGGTCCTAACGGCGAGATCTCAACAAGGGGAGGTCTGAGCGGCTAAGATCTCCAGAGAGGAGGTCCTAACGGCGAGATCTCAACAAGGGGAGGTCTGAGCTGCTAAGATCTCGAGAGGAGGTCCTAACGGCGAGATCTCAACAAGGGGAGGTCTCGAGCGGCTAAGATCTCGAGAGGAGGTCCTAACGGCGAGATCTCAACAAGGGGAGGTCTCAGGCGGCTAAGATCTCGAGAGGAGGTCCTAACGGCCAGATCTCAACAAGGGGAGATCTGGCGGCTAAGATCTCCAGAGAGGAGGTCCTAACGGTCGAGATCTCAACAAGGGGAGGTCTCGAGCGGCTAAGATCTCGAGAGGAGGTCCTAACGGCCAGATCTCAACAAGGGGAGGTCTGAGCGGCTAAGATCTCGAGAGGAGGTCCGAACGGCCAAATCTCAACAAGGGGAGGTCTGAGCGGCTAAGATCTCGAGAGAGGAGGTCCTAACGGTCGAGATCTCAACAAGGGGAGGTCTCAGGCGGCTAAGATCTCCAGAGAGGAGGTCCTAACGGCCGAGATCTCAACAAGGGGAGGTCTGCGGCTAAGATCTCCAGAGAGGAGGTCCTAACGGCCAGATCTCAACAAGGGGGAGGTCTGTGCGGCTAAGATCTCCAGAGAGGAGGTCCTAACGGCCAGATCTCAACAAGGGGGAGGTCTGAGCGGCTAAGATCTCCAGAGAGGAGGTCCTAACGGCCAGATCTCAACAAGGGGGAGGTCTGAGTAGCTAAGATCTCCAGAGAGGAGATCCTAACAAAGAAAGAGGATTAGACCAAGGGAAGATCCAGTCAAAGATGGAAGCTTAGACCCAAGGGGAGGTCTAAGCACAAAGAGATTCAAGCCAACAAAGGAAAGTCCTGACTTAAGGAAAGTCCAAGCAGAAGATTACAAAGAGAGGTCCAGAGAATGTAAGGGGTTGAACCTATAAAGAGGTCCTACTGGGAGGAGGTCTCAGGCGAAAGGAAGGACCCAAGAGAGGATGTCTCCAAAAGGGAGGAGAGACTAGCCTAGAGGACAAACAAGGCCAGTAGAGAAAAAGAGGCTAAAAGCCAAAGAACAAAGAATAACTCCAAATCAACCAGAAGGGATTAATTTGAAGTTTGGTTAGTTCTAGTTAAACCTCCAAATTTCAAATCTTCAAATTAAGCTTTGAACTCTCAACAAAACCAAATGGTTCATTTTAAAAGCTTTTCAAGACTCAAAAACGGACGTTACAAACCTACTCCCTTAAAGGAATCTCGACCGAGATTCGGCCAGCTAGAGAATGGGTTAGGGAACCGGGTTTCACCCACTGTTCCAGAAACTTTCTCTTTTGAGTGGGGCAAACCAAACTATTACTGCGCTGACCAGGGACTCACCAGGAGCTGGGTTGAGCAAAAACGCCCACACCAGAGAAGGTCCGAATCCTACGGGGAATCCGGACAGAAGTGAGGGGATTCAAAACAAGGTTCACAAGGACAGAAGGAGGTCCATGAGAACACGGGGAGGTCCAAGGAAGGGACAAATTGAGCCAAACCGGGCTCTCGGAAAACAAAAAGGGTTTGAAACACAAACCCGAGCTGAGAGCCACGGGGTGGTTGTGACCCAAAAGATAAGAGGTCAGAACCAAGGATAAGTTCAAACAGAGAGGGAGGTTCAATTGATCACAAGGGAAACCAATTGAACACAAGGAGGCTCAGGATAACAGCAAGAGGTCCAAACAAACACGAAAAGTTTTAGATAGACAGGGAAGGATTCAAATGGACCAAAGAGATTCAAACCAACAAAGGAGGTTTGAGCCCCTAGAGTCAAACAAAGAGGAGGTGGTCCAGAGGACAAGCACTGGGCCACAGGATAACACAAAGCAAAACAAGGAAAAGGGAGAAGCTCCGGCAAACTCAAAAAGAACCGACTGCAAGGTTCACCTGGAGGTTTGGTGGCTTGGCTTGAAGCTCGGGAAGGAACTTGCTCTCGCTGGATACGCTGAGGGCAACGCTTGGCGAAATGACCCCACTGCTGGCATTCGAAACACTGGATTCCTTGGGCAGACTTGGCGCTTTTGGGTTGCTGTCGGCTGGTGCTGTTGTCCATGGTATGACCACCCTGAGAAACAATTGGAGGAGGTCTGCCACCGAGGTTCCGAGGGTGACAGGAGGTCTCGAGTCTTGACGTCTCGCAGAAATCCTAACTTGCCGAGGAGGTCCTTGATGAATAGCGTGTTGTGACACGCTGACTTGAAGATCTGCGGAGGTTCTGCTGATGAAGCCGTCTTGGCGGCACTCATTGGCGAAGTGTCCTTTCTCCCAGCAACAAAACAGTGACATCCGAGGCACAAGGGACTTCTTTTGTGCTTGGCTTCTCAAGGACGAGTTGGGGAGTGACAAGTCGATAGGTCGCCAGACACCGGTTTCTTGCGGCCTGGCAAATCCAAGCTCTGAGGGCACACAACCGAGACAAAATCATACATTGTTTCTTCTACTGCTTCTTTGGGGTTATTGTAGCAATCAGAGTGGCTTCTGGGATGTTATCCGGGGCAATCACCTGGTGCTTCTGCAGGCAATTCTGGGCAAAAGGGTCCATTTCTCGGCATCCAAAACACTGAGCTCCTGCTATTGGTGTCTTTTTCTGTTGGGGTCGGCCACTAAGATTGTCACGAGAAGATCGCATTGGAGGACAAAGTGCCGGTTTTGATGACTTCGACACTGCAATCTCCGGAGTTTTGCTGGGCTGAGGCTGCTTCGCACGAGTCTTGGAGCTTCCTGCAGCTTCTTGATCTTGGTCTGTCATCCTTCTCTTGTGCCTGAGGTCCCGCCGACCACAAAAGCTTCCTGTTGAAAGTGCTTGGGGATGAATTTCTTTGGGACTTGGCTCTTGACTGGCTTCCAAAGTGAAATAGCCGGAAGAGGAGGTGGCGGTGGTCTGCGAATCGAGGGTTCAGTTCACCATTGTCATGAGGGTAGCAATGGTTTGGTTTCTTGATCCACCAAGCTAACTAGGGTCGCCGCTTGCTTGATTCTGTTGAGCCATCATTTGATTCATGTTACGCATCACTGTGCTCATCAACCGAGTCTGAGCCGCCAAAACTGGTTCAAGTTCGGATCTGCAGGGCTCACGGAGGAGGAGGTGCAATGAGGGTCGATCTGGGCATTGGGGCCTTCGATTCACTAATGCTTGCCGAGGATCCGTCCGTCCATCTTGAAACAAACTGCGCCAGTTCAAGAGATAAGAGGAGAAGCACCAAGGAAGAGAGGGAAAAGCACTTAGGTGAGAAAGAACAAGGGAGTCAGATGGAGCATCCTAGTCGGGGAAAGGTAGGTTAAACCCGAGGAAACAAGAGGCCAAGAGACCAAAAGAGGCAGAAAGGCACAATAGGATCTCCTACTGGAGCTCTTATTGCACGAACTAACGAAGCAAAACCGGGGGACCACTAAGCGATGTATGAAACCAAAGAACAACGACTAAAGGAGTTTAAGCTGACGGAACAAACTCCTAACAACAAGAAGTCGAGCGGGATGTCCTTGGAGAGCAAGGACAATGCTGCCACTCCTTCCAAACAGCTCTTTCTCAGGAGTTACTTGCCGTAACCAAAGGCGGGGTACTAGCTGAGAGCCAGAAATTGGCCTTCCTAACTTGGCCGGGTCCTAAACCTATGATTAAGGAGGTCCACCAAAATCACTTATCCTAAAGACATCCATTTAGAACAACCAATCAACCGATTAATTTCCCCGAACATTGGTAAATCAACAAGATTCTTGATTTCTACCTAGGTCGGGCTTAAGCAAATCCACAATTACACTTTAATTGCATGCTCCTTTGTTCCATATCAAAAGGATTCTCAATCCAACCATCACTTTCAGATTAAGAGACCTAAAATCACCTCCTCGGATTCACTAAAATCCAACAATTAAGTAGGTTTTCCCCGAAAGTCATCCTTTAACACATAATCTTCGGTTGAATCCACCAAATTATTGTCACCAACTATCCAGCACAAGTTATAATTATACTACCATCAAGGGTAAATCTCAAACACAAAATCCAAATTCTGATCAAGATGGGTAAGGCTTGGCTAAGATTCTCTTCGAATTCTGATTCTTGATTCACTCAAGACCATCCAGATCCAGAAAAACCCACCAACTCAGATTCAAGCTTCCAACCAAACGTTGCAATTCACTCTAGAATCAAAGATAATCTAAAATCTTTCAATAATCCCATCAAGAACTCACAATCCTTCATCCCTTAGGATCCATTAAAACCTTCACCTTAGAAAAGAATCCCACAATCTTCAATTCTCAAGATCAAATTCAAAAAGGCTTCTTTCAAGCTACCCAACTTGGCATCCAACGCACAGGTTATTCTGCAAGCGCAACTCTTGAGAAACCAGGAGCCGCCAGCTACACCAACAACTCGGTCTAACAACACTAGGACACGAGGGCTCGGTCCTATAGAGATTCTTGGGATAAGGAGGTCAAATTAAATTCAAAACGAAGCTCCAGAAGGGGTAAGATCTTAAGAATCGAAAGCGGAGATAAGAAAGAATAGAGTAAGACGAGAAAAGATCGGAGCAAGATGAGACTAGAGTAGAACAAGACGAGAGGAGAACCACTAAGCCGACTTTTAAGTTGGTTTGGTTTAGAAAATAGTTTTGAAACAAACTAAAACGACCATGCTAACTAAGGTTCGCCCAACGATCGATATGGAGCTCGATACCACTGTGACAACCCACCCTTTGATATACCGCAAAGGTCCGGAGGACCATTTTTTTTGAGTCGGTACTACCTCATGAAGGAGCGGTAATACCGCTCGGTACTTCCCGAGGAGGTCTTCCAGACCTCCCAGAGGTCTTCAAGACCTCTTGGAGGTCTTGGCCAACATCCATGCAGTGGCACCTCTAGGTATATCATCGGGGAGGTCCGACAGATCTCCTGTGCTAAGTCCCGTGGGACCTCCCGGAGATCACGCCTATGCACGAGAGCTAGTCCCAGAACGGATTGGCTAGCTCGCATGATCTAACACAAGTGTAATCAAGTCCATACACAAACTAAGAAGAGCAAGAGACAGAACAACAAATAATATTAAAGACCAAACTGGCCAAGCTTCTTCAGAGTTTGCCTCATGGGCTACAACAAAAGAGCAAGAACAATGAAAGCAAAAACGTTAATCAGTAGGTCCAACCGATCACCCACCGGCTATCGAGTGGAGGACGCCCCTAGGTCGCAAGGTCTCCAAAGACCTCTTCTTCACCGAGCTTTGAGCTCCTCGAACTGGCTCGCTGATTAAAACAGAGGAAAAAGCCATGAGTACATTGAATGTACTCGAGAAGCCGTGGGGAGTGCATGCAATAAGTAATCATGCAAGGCTTGCCAAAAGAAAGTCATAAGGTTAGTTATGTAAGCGAGATTTGACAACAAATAATATAAGTAGATTGAAATGCTCGAGTTAAAACAATAATACATAAGTACATTTGTTTTCGAGGAGGTCGTGAGCACCCTCACTCCCAAAACCCACTGAGCACCCACTCCAAAGTTCCAAAGACCACCTGGGAGGTCTGGTCACACCCATGACCAGACCTCGGCCACGACCACCCCGAGCACCCGCTCCAGAGTTCCCAACCCGCCTGGACCTCATCTCGAGCCAACCATGACCCTCTAAAGCCGGCCAAGGTCTCTTGAGGCAAAGCCACGATCTCTCACTGAAGCGCCCAGGACACAATTTCACAAAGCTACCCCTTGCACCATATTCACGGGCATGTCCATAACCAAGGACTTGGCTATTGAATAGATTTTACACTCTGCAGAGGTGTACAACTTACCCACAATCCACGATCTCTCCAATGATCGGGTTCCGGCCACCCTTGCTCACTCCAAGGTGAGCGATCTGGAGAGCGACAAGGCTTTACAAAGCTTTGAATTGACTCATAGTGCCCGCTAAGGTTTCGCTAATCCCCCTTTGGTCTAGAAGTCCGCAGGTTATGGGGTGCCCTCTTGCGCCAACGAATCACACGCTCAACCCAAAGACCCCAAGCCAATCCATTGCTAATTATTCACCTGCACCATTCCCATAAAATGATCTTGTGGTTGCAATCGATTGGCCCAGATCAATGAACACAAAGTAAAGTCCTTATTTGTGCTCAGGCAAGACATCCACAACCCCAAAATGAAGCATCCACTACTCACTCCCGACCTTCTTGCCCGAGCAAAACAATTTGTAATTAACCCTGCCAAAAGACCACCCAGTCCTAGCACAACAATTATTAATGTGATCTCGCACCACAATCAACACAACTTAGGCATCCTGCCATAGTTGCTTAACAATGGCACCAACCACAGGTTCCATATTTCAATTAGTCAAGATTATTAATTGATGAGGCATGATTCACAGACCCACGGTTTCTAAAGCAAGGCTAAGCATACAACATACGGTCCCAAAGTTGGCAATAACAAGGAATACCAACCAAAATATCCATCCTAAGGTGTCCAAAGAGTTCATGTCAACATGTTCGGTTCAAGTATATCAAGGAGGCATAATGTCAAGTAGGAGGATAGCTCTTGCCCAAAACATGCTTTATAAAGATAGCCATGCAAGTTTAATGAATCAAAATAGCTTTGCAAAGTGGGATCAAGATGATCAAGGGCCACGACTTGCCTCTGTTGGAGAAAGAAAAGCTTGGTGAAGGAGCTTGATTCACGAAGTTCTCAACGATCACCCGAGATCTACACGTTAGCAAAAGAAACCAAATAAGCAAATAATTTCCAAGAAAACCAAAAGAACTTACTCAAAACCAAGAGAGAAGAGGAGATCCACAGGAGGAGGAGGAGGAGATCCACCAGTCGAAGAAACCGAGGAGTTGAAATGAGGAGCAGGAGGCAGGCGGTGCCCTCTGGTGCTCTATTTAAAGAGCGAGGAACAGAGCACCAACCCAAAGAAGCGACTGTGTTCAAGGTTTTAGGACAAGGGCACCTTGCCACAAGGTACGAAAAGAAATAAAGAAAGCAAGGGATGTGACACAAAGTAGAAAAAGAGTACAAAGGTAGGTGGCGAGATTTAATGTCACTCGACCCACATTAATGCACTAAGACCGCCAAAGGGCGATCAAAAGGTCATGAGACCACCAAAGGACATGGTCCACGGTCCAAATAGGAGGTCCAAGGAGGAGGTCCAAGAAGGAGGTCTGCATGAGGAGGTCCTAGGACCAAAAGGGAGGTCTAGACCGCAAAGGTCTAAACACAAAAGGGGAGGTCTAAACCTAAAGGAGGTCCAAACACAACAAGGAGGTCTAGACCGCAAAGGTCTAAACACAAAAGGGGAGGTCTAAACCTAAAGGAGGTCCAAACACAACAAGGAGGTCTGAACCTAAGGAGGTCTAAACACAACAGGAGGTCTCGACCCTAAGGAGGTCCAGACACAACAAGGAGGTCTGAACCTGAGGAGGTCCAAACACAACAGGGAGGTCTGAACCTAAAGGAGGTCCAAACACAACAGGGAGGTCTGAACCTGAGGAGGTCCAAACACAACAGGGAGGTCTGAACCTAAAGGAGGTCCAAACACAACAGGGAGGTCTGAACCTGAGGAGGTCCAAACACAACAGGAGGTCTCGAACTGAGGAGGTCCAAACACAACAGGAGGTCTGAACCTAAAGGAGGTCCAAACACAACAGGAGGTCTCAACTGAGGAGGTCCAAACACAACAGGAGGTCTGAACCTAAGGAGGTCCAAACACAACAGGAGGTCTCGAACTCGAGGAGGTCCAAACACAACAGGGAGGTCTGAACCTAAAGGTGGTCCAAACACAACAGGGAGGTCTGAACCTGAGGAGGTCCAAACACAACAAGGAGGTCTAGACCACAAAGGTCAAAACACAAAGAGGTCCTAAGGATATGAGGTCCAAAAGACAAAAGATAGCTGGACTTCAAGGGGAGATCCAACCCTCAAACAGATGTAGACCCCAAGGAGGTTTGAATCACGAGAGAACCAGACCTCAAAAGAGGTCCCAAGCGCAAGGGGTAAGGCGCCGAGGAGGCCCCGAGAGCAGGAGGTCTGACGGTCAAAATCTCCCAAAAGGGAAAATCCGACGGCCAAGATATCAAAAGGAGAGGACTGAATGGTCAAGATCAAAAGGCAAAGGAGGTCTGGCGCCAAGATCTCAAAAGAAGAGCTGAGCGGCCAAGATCTCAAACGGAGGACCTCGGCGGTCTAGATCAAAGGGTGCGGGAGGTCCCGACGGTCAAGGATATTCAAGATTAAAAGGGTGGTCTTTACAAAAGACCAAAGCAAGGATCGAGGAGGTGGTCCTTGCAAAATGCCAGAGGAGGTCACAGGATCAAGGAAAACGCGCAGAAAGCGAGCCGCTCGATCGAAATCAGGCGGTCCATAAAGGAAAGGAACGTTTGGACCATCCAAACGCTCTGCAGATTGAGCCGTCGATCCAGATCGGATGGCGCTGAACGAGGGGCCGTTCGGACCGCGCGAACAGAACCAGAAGGCTAGGCCGTCTGATTTAGATCGGACGGGCCTTAGGTGAGAAAGGCAAAGCCTTAAGCGATACAGCCACGAGTCAAAGAGGGTCCAAGCGCTAAGGAGGTCTTGGGCCTGAGGAGGTCTGGACCTTTGGATCCAACGAAGGGAGGACCTGGACGGCTAAGATCTCTAGAGAGAAGGTCTGAGCGGCTAAGATCTCCAGAGAGGAGGTCCTAACGGCCAGATCTCAACAAGGGGGAGGTCTGAGCGGCTAAGATCTCCAGAGAGGAGGTCTTAACGGCGAGATCTCAACAAGGGGAGGTCTCAGCGGCTAAGATCTCCAGAGAGGAGGTCCTAACGGTCGATCTCAACAAGGGGAGGTCTCAGGCGGCTAAGATCTCCAGAGAGGAGGTCCTAACGGCCAGATCTCAACAAGGGGAGGTCTGAGCGGCTAAGATCTCCAGAGAGGAGGTCCTAACAGTCGATCTCAACAAGGGGAGGTCTGAGAGGCTAAGATCTCGAGAGAGGAGGTCCTAACGGCCAGATCTCAACAAGGGGAGGTCTCGAGCGGCTAAGATCTCCAGAGAGGAGGTCCTAACAGTCGAGATCTCAACAAGGGGAGGTCTGAGCGGCTAAGATCTCCAGAGAGGAGGTCCTAACGGCGGATCTCAACAAGGGGAGGTTTGAGCGGCTAAGATCTCCAGAGAGGAGGTCCTAACAGTCGAGATCTCAACAAGGGGAGGTCTGCATGCGGCTAAGATCTCCAGAGAGGAGGTCCTAACGGCCAGATCTTAACAAGGGGAGGTCTCAGGCGGCTAAGATCTCCAGAGAGGAGGTCCTAACGGCGAGATCTCAACAAGGGGAGGTCTGAAAGCAGCTAAGATCTCCAGAGAGGAGGTCCTAACAAAGAAAGAGGTTTAGACCAAGGAAGATCCAAATAAGATGAAAGCTTAGACCCAAGGGAGGTCTAAGCACAAAGAGATTCAAGCCAACAAAGGAAAGTCCCGACTTAAGGAAAGTCCAAACAGAAGATTACAAAGAGAGGTCCAGAGAATGTAAGGGTTGAACCTATAAAGAGGTCCGGCTGGGAGGAGGTCTGGGCGAAAGGAAGGACCCAAGAGAGGATGTCTCCAAAAAGGGAGGAGAGACTAGCCTGGAGGACAAACAAGGCCAGTAGAGAAAAAGAGGCTAAAAGCCAAAGAACAGCAATAACTCCAGCTCAACCAGAAAGGGATTAATTTGAAGTTTGGTTAGTTCAAGTTAAACCTCCAAATTTCTGAAATCTTCAAATTAAGCTTTGAACTCTCAACAAAACCAAATGGTTCATTTTTAAAAGCTTTTCAAGACTCCAAAAAAATGGGACGTTACTTGTGCCCATGGTAGAAATAATGTCATGCATGCAGCTGTTGCTAGTGTGTTAATAGGTGGAGTTACCAGCCACTTATTTGCATGTAGTTAAGTTCTTTTTCAGTATAAATAAGAGGAGAAGCAAAACAGAAAATGATGAAGGTGAGTAGCACCAAATTCGTTTCTCTGTTCTTCTTATGTTCGTGAGCATCCAGTGTGTGTGTTCTAGTTAGAGGAAGCGATGTGTGAGTTCTCGCCGGGTATGCCTGGCCAACAATTGGTATCAGAGCTAGGGTTGAAGTGCGAAGGTATGGTGTCTTGCGTGAGGCGAAGCGGCAAGCGGCAGCGTCCCCTAGCACCGCAAAGATGGTGCCTTGGGCGCGAAAGCATGAGCACATGCTGCATGGCTACTGTGTGTGGAGCGGTGTCGGCGAGGTGCAACGTGTGGAGATGCTTCTCGGTGATGGTTTGCCGAGCGGCAGCATGTCAACGCAGCTCCATGTGAGTAGTAGCAAAGGCTTGGAGCAGCACAGGCGGTGCAGCTTGGAGGCCAGTTGCACTAGGTGGTAGGCTTGGTGGCGCATTGGGCGCTGGCAGGTGCAAGGGCTAGCGACGACCAAGCAGCGCAATTTCGTCGGCAAGTCCATGTAGTTGAGTCCATGTATGTTGCATGTGTGTGTGAGTTCTTGTAAGTGTGTGTCCAAGTTCTGACATGTGTAAGTTCTGATCCAAGTCCCCGTCACCGACGAAGGACAATTGGAGCTAAGATCGAGGTTGGGATCGCCAGCAAGTTGTGTCCCTAGCTGCAAACAGGTAGCGGTGATGTAGTTGAGTCCATCGTCGCAAGAAGAGCCACATTGTTGTATGCCCAAGTCGTCAAGGTCAGAGTTGCCGGCAAGTCGTGTCACCGGCGGCAAGAGACGGCCGCGAAGGGAGGAATAGAAGGGAAATACGTCCCTCCAGTACCCTCTGTTCATGGGCAGCAACTATGTGGCGTGGTCAGCAAGAGAAAGGTAATGCTTCTTTGAGTTGCGTCGGAAGATCGGTTTTCAGATGTGAAGCTTGACAGGACAAGATTAAAGTGGTGATTATTGGAATTAATCTTGTCGTTGTCACGTTATTTCAGTTCATGCATAGCATTGAGTATGTGTTCATGCAGCTGTTACTAGTGTGCCCATGGTAGAAGTAATGTCATGCATGCAGCTGTTGCTAGTGTGTTAATAGGTGGAGTTACCAGCTACTTATTTGCATGTAGTTAAGTTCTTTTTCAGTATAAATAAGAGGAGAAGCAAAACAGAAAATGCTGAGGGTGAGTAGCACCAAATTCGTTTCTTTGTTCTTCTTGTGTTCGTGAGCATCCAGTGTGTGTGTTCTACCTAGAGGAAGCGATGTGTGAGTTCTCGCCGGGTGTGCCTGGGCCAACAAAAGGGATGCCCAAAGCCAAAAACCTTGATTTTTTTTGAAAGATAATTACAAAAATAAATAGTTATCCTAAAAAATGACAAAAATGTGTCCCTGTAGCCAGTTCAACTAGCGACAGAGACCCTATCACCCTCTTATCGCTGGTCTAGGTACCTGTCGTCGTGTGAAATGGCGACAGCTAGCGACAGGTATCTCAGACCCTAAACTGATTTGTTTACTTGTGATTTTCATAGATTTTAAATGGTACGAAATCTGTTAGACTCGCAATAACATTTTGTGATCGTCGTATGTTGTTCTAGTGCAGTGAATTTCTAAAGAATTTTGCGATGACGATTGAGGTATCAATGATTCGTAAGTAAGAAGGTAAGTGATATTGCGATGCGCCCGAGAATTCATACACTTACTCATGTACATGTACGTCATATTATTGCTACCTGTTGCCATTTCAACTGGCGACAGGGAAGACCCTATGCTGGTTGGCGTGTTTGTTATTTTCGTAGATTCATAGTAGTGGGACAAAGTTAAATGTCATGTACAATCCAAATTAGTATATAAATTATGAAGAACAAAGTTAAAATGAGAAATACAGCAAATGCGGGTGCAGGCATCGTCGTCGTAGGCGCAGACAAAGCCGTGGACGACGTCGGGACAACGAGCGATGTTTGCGTAGTAGCTATAGCTATGGCCAGCCATGTTCACGTACGCAGTAGCCACAAGAAGAAAATACATCGCAGTAGCCACAGGATGAAAATAGAGGTGGTACTAGTGAGATAAAGTTAAATGTCATGTGCAATCCAAATTGGTATATAAATTACGAAGAACAAAGTTAAAATGAGAAATACATTAAATGCAATATCTTGATAATTGATAGTTTCGAAAACCAAAAAATATGCACAAGTAGCAATTTTAAAAACAAAAATAACTAGATTTGTACAAATAATAGCAGATGTACTGGGAATGTACCAAGGATGCGTCGAGTGAAGCCGATGCCCTAGCCCCCTCACGCCACCATGGTGGATCCGCCACTGTGGATAGCCCGCCATATATAAAGAGCCAGAGGACATGGATTTGGTACGCAGACTCCTGGTCCGAAAAGGAAAGCAAGCCCGTACATCGGGCCAAGAGCCCAAATAAATTCAAAAGGTGGCAGGTTTTCAGGATCTCGCGCCATCGAACCCTCGGTTCCAGGGCGACATCCTTTTCTCCGCTCCAAAACAACCGGCGCGACACTAGGAAGAAAACCTGATGGGTAGATTCTCACGCGAAATCCTACCTCATCAGCCGTTGATTTTGTTAATGGCGTGAGGCTTCTGCCCCATGAGTTGTTGATTTCGTTGTTGAAAGAGGAATCCGATAGAAAATGATCTTACGTGAGATCGGCATGGGCACACCCCCGAAGACCAAAGTAAACCCGTGTCCTCCCGCGCGCCACTGCCAACACCAAAAGGTCCAAACCCCGCGTGCGGGCCAGAGTTACAGAGAACTCGCGCCAAAACTCCTGCGGTATGGCCCTACCGGCGGTGCAGCGGCTGCACTGCACGCCACGCGCGAGTCGTAGCTGCTAACTTGTAACACTCGCTGCTTATGATAGGAGTTTCTTTCATCCGCTGGGCGTTCGCGCGCGTGGTCGCACGGCCGCGCGGCGTACGTGGGACGGTGGGCCGGGCGTTCCGCGCGCGCTGGCGCAGGCACCAAGAGCAACTACGCACTTTTCGGAGCCCACGAATTCAGCTGAAGGAACAGGTGGGCACGTGGTCTCTCTTTTGCCATTTTGCGGCTGGTTATCTGGATCCAGGTGGCAGTTGGGATTTGGCAAAGAGGCCCAAATGCCGTGGTTGCGAAAGGAAAAGGAGAAGCCTAGGACGCGGGAATCTGCCGGCGCTCGGTGCCTCGGAGCATGACTGATGGTAAAAGCTACTGGAATGCTGGATGCTTGTCTTGCAACGAACCTTAGGTTGAGTGCTTGATGAACACGAATAACCTAAACATTGCCAAAAACTTTCTCACTATCGGTAGAGTTGTCGCTGTGAAAAATCGACCATCATACGGAGTGGCAAAGCTAGGAATTTTTCAAAGCCTAAACAAGCCCGTGAGGAGGTGTTGGTCGCCTTGTTAGACAGGATGCTATTTTTCGGTTGTGGTTACCGTGAAACTTCACCGACGCTACCATAATACGTCGTCAATAAGCCTAGGCAACTGCTCAGACTGAAGGGACGCTAGATCCATCTCTGATTGCCCAGACTAGAGGAGCGCTAGATCCGCCCCTAATCATACGACAAATCTGAGAAACAAACATCAAATCTACAGGAAAAGAAGAACCACACGCGCATTATCTGAAACAATTTTTTTCCTTTGAGAAACCATTGAAAATAACATTGTGTTGCGTGTAGGCTATCGCACATTCGCACTACAAAACCGGGCACTTCCTTGTCTTTCGACCATAAAAGCCCAACAGAGACAACTTGCCCCCACGCTAATCGCCTATTCCTTCCCTCCCATTTTGGGCACCTCGACCGTGCGCCCCCGCATTGCTGCTTCCTTCCGAATCCGTTAATCCGACCGCCATGGCCGCATTGACCCGCGCGTCCCTCCTCCGATCCGTCGTCGGACGGCTCGGATCCCCGCGCCTTCTCCGCGGCCGGCGAGGGCGCGGCGCCCCGCCGCGTCACGAGGGCGGCCGAGGCCGCGGCAGCGGCGGCCGCGGTGGCTGCCGGGTCAGGGCTGGGGATCTGGCTGCTGCCCCGACGTCGCAGGCGCTCGCGGACTCCGGCCAGGTGGCGGGCTCCGCCGCCGGCCAGGGAAATTTCTCCGTGGCGGAGGCGGCCTTTGGGGATGTCGGCGCGGCGGAGGAGCGCGAGGAGAGGCGCAAGTTCCTGTTCGGAGGTGAGCGCCCTTGTTTTGGTCCGTCGGTGGTGCTATATCCATACGTGTTATTTTG
This sequence comes from Phyllostachys edulis, assembly GCA_036346405.1. Lineage (NCBI taxonomy): Eukaryota > Viridiplantae > Streptophyta > Magnoliopsida > Poales > Poaceae > Phyllostachys > Phyllostachys edulis. Next base: position 72,542,525 of record CM070562.1, read on the forward strand.
GAAAAGGTTTCGTAATGTGATGAATTCGAGTGCCTCCATGCGGTCTAGTTTCTGTTTGGAAATTTCTGGGAGGGAGGAAGCATTTCTTGTTTGGATCAGCGACTCCACGCTAGCGCTGTTGGATCATGTAACGGGCGAACGTTTCTAGCCATTTGTTGTATCCATGCTCATGTTACCGATTCTTGCAAACGGCGCAATGATTTGTTCACGTACGGTTCTTTTCAATTCTTGCTATGTAGACTCGTATCGCAGAAGGGTATTCTTCAACTACGAGAGGAGGATTCGGACGCGCAGCCCTCCTGAGAAGGTAACGACGGCATGCTGCATTCAGTATAGCTTTGTGCTGGGTGGTTTGATAAATTGTTGCCATTCTAATTGCGGTGTTCTTTCTGCTAGATCTTTGAGTACTTCGCATCCGTCCGGAACCCGGAGGGCGAAGTGTACATGTTGCCTACCGACTTGATGAGGGCAGTTGTTCCCGTTTTCCCTCCATCCGAATCGAAAGTTGTCAGGGAAGGGAGACTCAGGGGGGAGCGCAATCCTGGCGAGCTACACTGTGCCCCTTCTGAATTTTTCATGCTATTCGATACAAACGGCGATGGGCTCATCTCCTTTGCCGAGTAAGTGGTTTGTGAATTTTGAGCCGAAATGCCTAACATGTTTGGCATTTGCTGTGGTATCTAATTTCGGTATCAGGTTCTTAGCATTTTGTCTGACAATTGTCATGAAATGTAACGTAATACTTAAGAAAGTTGCCGTACGGATATGTAATTGCTGTTTTAACATCCTCTCAACTAATCAGCATGCATGCTTAGAGATGATACATCTAGGTCAGTAGGTGTTTCTATGGTATTAGCATTTGCATGCTTTTCTGCATCATTATTACAAGTAGAAGCAACTCAATGCATTTGTTGAAACTGCTTCTGTTGCCCTGTACAGGTACATCTTTTTTGTGACATTGCTTAGCATTCCTGAATCGAGCTTCAGTGTAGCTTTCAAGATGTTTGACCTTGACCACAACGGGTAAGCTATCTTCCAGCTAATGGACCTAATTTTAATCGTACGCTATGCTCTTGAGATTGATATGCATCGGTTCTCTACCTATCTGTTAATTAAGAAGTGTCTTAACCATTTTCACTATCGCAAACATTCACTTACAAAATTTAGCTTGAAATATAGTTCATTAGTTTATATCATTATTTGGGTACTGATGTCAGATTGATTACGATGGTAGTCTGCATAGTCTTTGATAGCTAATGACGTGTGAGAAAAAAACTACTACCGCATTTCTTTTCTCTTGATTGGACTTGATTATGTTTGGTGTATAGAACTTCCAATATTAGCATTAGCAGACAATCACCTCCATGTTTTTGGCAGGGATTCTAAACAAGCACTTGATTTCTAGAAACCTCCAAAGCCCCTCCTGTCATGCTAGAAGAACATAGCACATGAGAACTAAAAAAATACTGCATTCAAATGCTAACCATACATCCCATGTGCAGGGCAAACCTATTATCCATTTTGAGTAAGAAATCCTGGTCATTTAATTTATGAGTTAATATTTCATGATTATGGTTTAATTTCCTTTTTCTCCACAACATAGACCATACCTTGAGTTCAAGAGTCTTGTGAATAAATTAATGGCATCTGGCACTAGTGGATAGTTAATCCAATGCAAGCCTGTACAGAACAAGTATCTCATTTAATAACTGTTATTGCGTTCTTGAGAGTTCATTGGGAACAAAATCTGATAGGTAAAAGAAAGATTTGACACCCCTAGTTGTTTGACTTTTGCATTTGTTTTTTTATTATTTTTAATTACATTATTTTCTGAAGCCGTTAAAGGTATGCTTTTCCCTTTTTGTATGGGCTTTACACAAGGATCCATTTCAATATTGTATTGTTTGTGCTTTATTGTTGTTTACATGTGGCAATTCGCGGGCAGTTAAATTTGCATTGCAGAAAAAGACCTGCCTTTATGAGCATGTTCAATCACCTCACTTGTTAGTTGATGGTAAAGAAGGGTATGAACAAAATTTGGCAAGATTTTTCTCTTTTATTTCTTTATTCTCATCTGCTATTTATTATTCTCAGGGAAATAGACAAAGAAGAGTTTAAGAAAGTAATGACATTGATGCGGTCCTATAATAGGCAAGGAGCTGCCCACAGAGATGGGCTACGTATTGGACTTAAGGTTGGTCAGTCAGTGGAAAATGGTGGACTGGTTGAGTACTTCTTTGGCAAGGATGGGAATGAACGATTGCACTATGATAAGTTCTCAATTTTTTTGAGGCAATTGCATGATGAGGTGACATTTCTTTTCATCCTTTGTTTCGGGTTGCTGAAGCAATTGATTAACATCTTGTTGTTGATGCAACATTCTAAATAATTTCGTGTTGTGGACCAAGCGGTCCATTTTGTGCGCATGTGCTCATGAATATTGTGCAGAGGCATCCAAACATCCATCTTATTAATTATTACGAACACTGTACAAGCCACAAAAACAGTTTCTAGGCTACGTTGTCGTCTCTAGGAAGAATATTGATAAACGTAAGTATTTTATATTCATAAATTTGCTGATTAATATGTATAGAGGTTATCCAATTTTATAAACTTATTTAAAAGTAGCAAAGTATAGACAAATTGGAGCAATTTATTTGTATTGGGGAAGGAAGACAAATTCCAAAAAGGAGAAACTGACACCACTGCATTGCACATCTTTAATGCAAACATAACTTGTGCTGAATTTCCTTGTTTTAATATTGTGTAATGAGTTGTCTTGGAAGAATAAAATTTTGTCAAGGTCAAAGTTTCAAAACCTCAACTATCCATCAATTTAATTTTGCATTAGTGTAATTAGTGATGTATTGTCATTTCACTCTACCTTTGAGGCAGCCTCTGGGGATTCCTGGAGAACCTAAAATAGACATAAAATTGAGATTAATGAACCTTGTTAGAGGATTGAGTGAAAAGATGAAAATTCTTCTCTCCATCAAAAGTGTTAGACAGCTGCATAGGCGCATGCATAGGCGCATGGGCCATTGGCCCATTATGGCTATTTATAGATTGATTGATGTTATATTAGGCAAGGAAATCCCACGGTGGTCATGATTCTATAAACCAGCCCAGGGTCCTCCTTGTCTATATATGTACCCTGCCTATTGGCCTCAATCAAGCAATTCTAGTGCCATACGATTGCTTTCATGGTATCAAAGCCTAGGTTTTCTCCTTCCACGCCTAGCCCACGCGCCTCTCATTTCTGCGACCACAAGCCTCATTGCCAAGACCCTTCCGCCCCATGCACAGCTCGCTCCACCCTCTCTGCGCCGATGCCGAGGCCGCCGAGGTCGAACGCACCAGCGCCATCATGCCGCCGGCGTGCCGTCTTCTGCGAGGTTGCCAGCGCCAGCTGCTAAGAAGCGCCGCCCAGGTGAAGCGGTTCTGCCGAACGCCATTCTCCAGCCGCGCCCAAAGCCGCTGAAAGCAGAGCGCGCATGCGGCCATGCTTGAGTCATGCCGCCGCCGCTTCGCAACGCCGCTCGCGCTGCCGCCAGAAGCGAAGCGGCCGAGGCCGCCATCCCACCGAAGACGACGCCGCCTCTCTACCGGCCGCGGTGGCGCGGTGGTTCTCCTCAGCCACTCCGGGACGCTCTCCTGACGCACGAGGCCCCGCCATCATCAACCTCCACGCCCAGGCCGTCGGCGTCCAGAACATCCACGCTCTCGTCCCCGCCGTCCTCGACATGGAGACCAACAACTACACCCGCTGGCGCCACCAGATGCTTCTGGTTCTTGGGAAATTCTCCCTCCGGCGCCATGTTCTTGCTGACGCCGCCGACCACACCTACCCTGACTGGGAGCGCATGGACTGCGTCGTCATGACGTGGCTCCTCGGCACAGTCTCTCCGATCTCGAGGAGATTGTTCGGGACGACCATGCCATCGCCATCGCTTCGCTCCGTCTGGCTGCGCCTCGAGCACCGGTTCTCGGCAATCGCGGCGTAGCGCGCTCTATCTCGACGCCGCCTTCCGCCACCGTCGAGCGATCTCTCATCACCGACTCTCGCCGCAAGTTCAAGTCCATGGTCGATGCCCTAGGCGACTTAGGCGAGGTCGTCATGATCGTCGCTTCGCCGCTCAACATCATCCGCGCCTCAACGAAGCGCCGCCTCCATCGGCATGCACCTTCGCGTGGCGCCGTTTCACCTTCTCGAAGCCCGACCGACTGCTGCTGAAGAACTCAACATGGCTCATCGCTCGGCGCTTTCCCGACCGCCCTCATTACCTCTGGCTGGCGGCGGCACTCACTGGTCAAGAACCCGGCAAAGCCCATCAGCACCCACCGCAAGCAGCCTTCAACGCCTCTCACGAAACGGCGGCAACTCCGGAACTCCCAAGAGGCGACAAAGCGCGGCATGCGCGCGGCGGCAAGGGCAAGGGCGGCGATCACGCCCGCGCTGGTCCAGCTCTCTGCTGCCAAACCGCGATCATCTGCGCGAGCTCTCCAGGCGATCCATGGCCCGGCTTCTACAAGCCTGGTCGGCTCCATCGAGATGTGGCACAGGAATCGTCCTCCCTCGCTCATTGGCTGCTTTCGTCGTCTCCTCGGCCGCAGTTCCTTCGTCGCCGACGCCTAAGGGTCAGGTGCTGCCCCGGCCATTACTACCCCACGGTGGCATGCCATCCTCGGGGCCAGCAGGTCCGCTTCCTTCTTCAACACCGTCGCCGACTCGCCAAAGAACACGACCGATCTTCGACACCGGCGCCACCTCACATATGACCTCCGACACCGGTACTCTTTCCCACACCTCTTCCCAGCGGTATCCTATTCCATCTTCCATTGTTGTCGGTAACGGTGCTTTACTTCCCGTCACCTCCACTGGCACAACTCATCTTCCCGGTTCATTATGTCTTAATAATGTCCTTGTTTCTCCGGGTCTTATTAAGAACCTAATTTCCGTCGTCGACCACTTCCGACAACAATTGTTCTGTTGAATTTGACCTGCTTGGTTGTTCTGTGAAGGATCGCATTCGGAGAGTGATCACCAGTGCAATAGCTCGGGCCATTGTACCTCTTCGTCCCTCTGTCGCGTCATCACTTCTGCCGCACACCTCGCCACCACCGCAAGGCGTCCACTCTATGGCATCGTCGTCTCGGTCATCTGGATTTGAGACTCATTCCAAACTTATGGCTTGTAATAAAGACATTAGAAATTCTATATGTCATGCTTGTCAGCTCGGGCGTCATGTTCGTCTTCCTTTTCCTGTGTCAGCATCACGTGCTTCACATAGTTTTGAACTCATACACTGTGATTTATGGACCTCGCCAGTCCCTAGTGTCTCGAGATTCAAATATTATTTGATCATCCTCGATGATTGCTCACACTATATGTGGGCGTTCCTTTCGCCTCAAGTCGACACCTTTTCGACTCTATCTAATTTCTTTGCTCTTGTTTCCACGGTTTGGCGCACCATCAAGTCTGTCCATGCGACAATGGGCGCGAATTTGACAACTCGGCAGACCAAGACCTTCTTCCTAACCCACGGCACTCACCTCCGAATGTCGTGCCCTTACACCTCTGCTCGAAATGGGAAGGCTGAACGCGCCATCCGCTCTCTCAACAATGTGGTTCGGTCCTCCTCTTCCAAGCCTTGTCTTCCACCTCGGTATTGGGTCGAGGCACTGAACACCGCCACCATTCTACTCAACATCTTACCAACCAAAACGCTGCGCTCCCGTACGCCTCATGAAGCCTTGCTAGGCTCTCCGCCCGCGTATGACCATCTGCGCGTCTTCGGTTGTCGTTGTTATCCCAACTTGTCCGCCACCGCTGCCCACAAACTTGCTCCGCGCTCCACTTTGTGTGTCTTCCTTGGCTACTCTGCTCATCATAAAGGCTACCGCTGTCTAGACACCAACTCCAACAAGATCATCATATCTCGCCATGTGATCTTTGACGAATCCTCCTTTCCTTTTGCCGAGCAGCCAGACACCCCATCCACCGCGGACTTCGAGTTTTTGGACACCTTTACTAATCCCGTTCCGGTGCCTATAGGCCCGACACGGTCTCTTTTACCTGCAGGATCACCATCACCGGCTTCTCACTGCTTTGCTCGGATTCTCGCCAAGACCGCCATGTGCGGTGGGTCTCAGCGAAGCGCCACTCAGACCGCCACGTGCGGCGGTGTCACCCGGCGCCCTTGCTCGCTTCCCTCGCTCGACGCCGCCAAGCACCCTCGACTACGCCCGCCTGACCACGTCGGCGGCCCGCGTCCCTGCGCCTCCCGCATGGCCGCTTGCCGCCGGCCATACAACACTTTCGGTGTCTGTGGCGCCCTCGCCCGTACTCCGGTGCCTCCACTGCATCTCCGGCGCCTCAACCGTCCTGCGTCCTTCCAAAGGGCGCGATTGCCATCCCGTGGTCAATACACACTCCATGACCACGAGTATAAACATGGCTTCCGGCAACTGCTGCGTACAACACTGCTTCTTGCTCTCTGTTCGAGGACATCTGGGCCGCTCTTGCCGACCAATCGGCCTTGTTGCCATGCTAGATGAGCATCTTGCCTTCTCGAAACAACACTTGGGATCTTGTTCTGCGCCCTCCTGGCGCGAATGTGGTGACTGCAAGTGGATCTTCAAGCACAAGTTTCAGGCTGATGGTTCACTGGAGCGCTACAAAGCTCGCTGGGTCCTCCGCGGCTTCACACAGCGCCCAGGAGTTGATTTTTCAGAAACCTTCAGCCCCGTCGTCAAACCAGCCTATCAGTCGAATCAGGCTCGCTGCCCTCTCCCATGAATCGCCTATTCGGCGACTTGATGTAAAGAATGCCTTCCTCCATGGCAACATTGATGAGACAGTTTACTGCGTGCAGCCCTCCGGGTTCGAGGATTCCTCTCATCCAGATTACGTCTGCCGTCTGAACCGTTCCCTCTACGGCCTCAAGCAGGCGCCTCGAGCATGGTACAGCCGTTTTGCAGCTTACTTGGTGTCTCTCGGGTTCGTGGAAACCAAGTCTGACACCTCGCTCTTCGTGTTCCGCCGTCTGAGCTCATCTACCTGCTGCTCTATGTGGATGACATCGTCCTCACAGCTTCGTCGACCACACTCCTCCATCGCACCATCACTGCTTTGCAGCAAGAGTTTTCGATGAAGGACTTGGGCGATCTCCATCACTTCCTCGGGATGCGAGTTCATTGGCGGTCGATGGCCTTTTTTCTCGCGCAGCCAAGATATATCGCGAGAGATTCTAGACCGCAGGCATGGTGAGTGTAAGCCTGCTCCACCCGGTGGACACTGTTCCAAGGTTTCAGCCAGATGGCACCCGTCGCTGGCGCCACAGATTCCGGAGTTTGGTGGTGCTCTTGATATCTCACCTTCACACGTCCGGACATCTCCTACGCCGTCCAGCAGGTCTGCCTTCACATGCACGATCCTCGGGAGCCTCACCTTGCCGCTTTGAAGCGTATCCTGCGGTATATTCGTGGCACTCTACACCTTGGGCTGCTTCTTCGACCTTCAGCACAGTTCGATCTGGTTGTCTACTCCGACGCTGACTGGGCCGGCTGTCCCGATACCCGCAAGTCCACCTCGGGCTATGCCGTGTTCCTCGGGGATAGCCTCGTCTCCTGGTCCTCCAAGCGCCAGAACACTGTCTCCAGGTCCAGCGCCGAAGCCGAGTACCGTGGTGTGGCTAATGCCGTGGCTGAGGCATCCTGGCTGCGCCAACTCTTATGTGAGCTCCACTCCCCACCCAGCAAGGCTACCTTGGTGTATTGCGACAACATCAGCGCCGTCTACATGTCATCCAACCCGGTTTAACACCAACGCACCAAACATATTGAGATTGATCTTCACTTTGTTCGGGAGCGTGTCGCCATTGGTGCTGTCCGCGTTCTTCACGTCCCGACATCATCCCAGTATGCCGACATCTTCACCAAGGGTCTACCTTCGACGGTTTTTCAGGAATTCCGGTCCAGTCTGAACGTCTGTGGCGACGCTCCGACTGCGGGGGGGTGTTAGACAGCTGCATAGGCGCATGCATAGGCGCATGGGCCATTGGCCCATTATGGCTATTTATAGATTGATTGATGTTATATTAGGCAAGGAGATCCCACGGTGGTCATGATTCTATAAACCAGCCCAGGGTCCTCCTTGCCTATATATGTACCCTGCCTATTGGCCTCAATCAAGCAATTCTAGTGCCATACGATTGCTTTCAAAAAGCCTTAATTAATTGATATGCAGAGCCTCTTTCCCCTCTTATTATCTCTGGTCTGGTCTGTCGTCACTAGTTATCTCATTCTCAACATTTTTATTCAATTGTCTGCAGATTGTTCGCTTGGAGTTCAGTCACTATGATATCAAATCGTCTAAGACAATATCTGTGAAGGACTTTGCATTATCCATGGTTGCTTCTGCTGACATGAATCACATAAACAAGCTACTGGACAGAGTTGATGATTTGGATGACAATCCTGATCTCAAAGAATTGTGCATCACCTTTGAGGTTTGGCAGTTTGCTATCCAGATATTCCTATTGTACTTCTTGGGTCCACCATGTTTTTTTAATCATTATTATTATTTGAAATTTTAGGAGTTCAAGGCTTTTGCTGATCTGCGGCGAAGATTGGAACCATTTGCAATGGCTATCTTCAGTTATGGCAAAGTAAATGGTTTGTTGACAAAGCAGGATCTAAAACGTGCAGCAACTCATGTATGGTCTTTCATAACTGTGCTTATATCCTTTTAAAATCAGATGTAGTTTGAATTAGCTAATTTCAATGGAAGTCTTTCTCTTGAGCTTTCTTACGAGAATCACTGGCTTGTTTCATTAATCATTATGTAGCACTCTGTGCTAGCTGGGCTGTTAGCTGATAGCTGACATGCTCTAGTTACCCACTTGGTTATTAGTTCTGTTTTCTGATTGAATTCCTAATTTTCCTTTATAGGTTTGTGGTGTGGGCTTGACTGATAAAGTGGTGGACGTCATTTTCCACGTGTTTGATGCAAACCGTGATGGGAACCTAAGCTCAGAGGAGTTCTTGAGGGCATTACAAAGACGAGAAAGTGATATTCGCCAGCCAGCTACTTCAGGTTTCTTGGGGGTATTCTCCTGCTGGCTGAACTGTACAAAGTGTTCTCTTCAACAGATGCTGCTCCAGTAGAATCTTTTGACACGCTCAAGATAGCTTTCTGTTGCCCTTGGTTACTCTGTCTCTAGTTGATGTACGTATGCTAAACTCACCCTATATGAAGTTAGTTGCTTCAGTTGCGTAATTTAGTTTGCATAAATCATTTGCATAAGAGTCAGATTATATACAAAATTAATGGCTCCTATCTCGATATGTACTATCTGTTTGTGATGTTTTTGGTCATGTGCAGGACCTGGAGAACAAAAACAAAAACCACTGAAGTTCTGCAGACACGATTTTGTTGTAAATATTGTCCTGCTGATCAAACTTGTTCTACTATGTAGCAGCTCTAAATAACACCTTTCGTTCTAGCTCAAGGGCTCAGTTGACAGATCTCTCCTTCACTGATGTAAAATGAACCTGTGACATGAAACATCGTTAACTGTGTGCCGTGTTTCGGTTATATCCTTATGTTTGTGTTCTGTGACTTCTGTTCCTTCTGTTCCTTGGATATTTGAGGTTGGTTGTTGATATACTTGTTAGCAAGCTAGTAGTATTTGTGTTGAAAGTTTACTCGCTAAAGATGGTGCTTGAGTGGTAATCTCAGTAAGACGATCCTGTGGACTGAGCAAGGAAGATGTGCTAGCGCGGAGTAGGCTACAAGCCGAGCGCAAAGTGTGACACAAGAGCGAGAGAATACAGGGACAAGAAAGACGGAGGATCAGGGGCGATCACCGATGTTGCGGTCAAGCGGGAGGATTCTCGTGGTTTGAATGGACTTGGGCACGATCCTATCATTGGGAGACAATCAAGTTAGTAATTCTTAACTTTTAGGAGCTTCAATGAGTAAACTGACTGTTTAGGGTTTGGGAATTTGCAACCACGTAAAACTTGCGAATGAATTTTTATCGAACTTTGAGATGCAGATGTGTTTTTAACAAACTCCCCCACTTGCATGTGAGTTTTTGTAAAAAAAATCTATTGAATAAAGGAAGTAATATCGAAAACTGGACATAATGAATTGATTAAAGAAACATTATAGCTTATTAGTTTATGAGCACCAAAGGGAAAAAGCCCTAGAAGCACTGGCACAGCTACACTGCAAGTACAGTAGAGCTTTAGAGATTACTTTCATGGTTATCTTGAAATACTAGAATCATTCCTACCATATACTCCTTTCAGTCACAAGAGAGTGATGTTTTTGACTTTTCAAAGTCAATAATATGCTCTTTTGAGCACTAAATTTCCTATTATATATTCGAAAAAGTTGTAAGAGTGCAATATTATAAAAGTATTTTTTATGGCAAATCCACTTATATCATTTTCATTTATCTTTAGTTAAAATTAATAGGATTTGATTGTACGTATTATAGTACGTCACTCTTTTGTGATCGGATGGAGTAACATCATGTGTCTTTGTTTATACAATCTAGCTACATACTGAAACTATTAGTGCTCAGTACCACGCGATTCAGGAGTAATCTGCTTGTTTAATATACAACCAGTTAGTTTGTACATGGAATCCACGTCACCAAAAAAGATTAAAAAAAGCGGAAACTAATAGTTATTGTTAGGGGCCGACTATTGCACAGGCAACTAAAAAAACGTTAACTTTCAGTCGATTTTGATAACCCTCCCATCCCCTCTGAGTTATGTGTTGTTTATGTGCCTTTTGTGATCCACATTGTCTCTGTGCTTATCGAGCCCACCAAAAAAAAAAAAAACTAAAAACATGTTAATGACCTGCTTCCAGGTGGCCTGCCCGTTAAGAGTTAGAATTGCAACCCGTTAAGTTTTTTTAAAAAAAATACTAGGCCCAATTTGTAAAGCCTAGATACAAAACAGGGTCACAAATTTTAAGCCCGGTTAAAAACAAAATAAAGGCCCAATACTTTGTCAGCCCATGAAGGAACCCAATCAACCGTGGATATATATAGTTTTTTTTTTCTTTCGAGGAACCATGGACATATTAAATGTGCGAATATTCATGAGATCACTCAATGCGTGTCTCTTACCCATCTCCCAATAAAAAGAAATGGGGAAGGAGAACACTAGAGAAAAAATATAATAGATTACATAGAAGAGATAGAGAAAGAATGGAAGAGAGATAATTTATGTAGCATACACACGTACGAAATCAAAAGATGAAAACAATTGTTTTTCTAAGAAGGCCAAAATATTTTTAACCATGTGAACCCTCAAAGAAAACAGAAACCAAATCAAAAGGGTAAAAAAATTATTCTAAGAAGTATATAAAATTACCAAACTAAGTGAACCACTACAGAAAGCAGAATCAAACCCAAAAAAACTGTGACCTAGATGAGCTAGTTACTACGTCATGTGATCCACATATCAAGCTAACACATACAAAGAATTAAACTACTGAAAAACACTAGTGCCAAGTTTAAAAGGGACATATTCAAAAAGGCTAAATGGAAATTGCACCGAATAATAACTAAAATTGCACATTGCATAGGACTTAAAGTTTAGTTAAAATAGAACACAACTTTTAATCTAACATGAGTTGTTCACAGGTTATCTAATTAGCATTTTTCATATATTAATTCCATAGTCACATTACTACGAACCAGGTGACAATAGGCGATAAACAGCAGTAATACTATGAACTAGGTGATCTAGTTACTACATGTGACGAAAATAACAATGAAACATAATCAGATTTTACAACCATTAGAAATGACCAGACCAAAGTTTTAAAGGGACAACTTTAAAAAATTGCTTTTATGATATTGCACTGCAAATGAACAAAAATTGCATATTGCTCGAACTGAAAGTGTAATTAAAATGTTATGCAACTTTTAATCTAATAAGTTTTGTTCATAGAACCACAACAGAGTACTTTGTTGCTTACAAACTATCCTTCCTAGGTTAACCAAAAAAGATTAAGCCAAAGCATAGCCTCAATTAATAAATTTTAAAAGACTGGTAGTTCAATCCTGACATATGACAAACTGATACTTGAACTGACAAAGTACTAAAACTGCACATTATATGGAACTGAAAGTTTAATTGAAATAGTATGCAACTTTATAAATGAAAATTATTTATACGAAAATTTCCTCTGTTTTCAATGTACTTTATAAAACGATGGCCACTGTTTTTCAATGAACAATGGAAACAAAAGTAACAAAATCCCATGGACTATAGGAACAAGCCGAGATCAACCATGCCAAAGAGAACCCAATAGTAGGATGGGCCCGTTAATCCGACACAGGTATAGAACGCATCTCAAAGAGATCGAACAACCACATAATTGACTGAAATTTAAGAAATTTTTAGGCAACTGTGATTCAGCAAAACTATTATTGTTATTACTTCTCATATATGATATGCATCATGTTTCAAATATTATGGTCACGATCATCAAATTCATTTTATTAGAAAAAATGTAAGAATGAAGGTAGAGTGTAGAGAGACAATGAACAAAGAACTAGTGATGGCCAAATGGGCGGCCCGGCCCAGCACGGGCACAAGCCAGCCCGGCCCATCTAGGCACAACTCATCTTGGCCTGCCTATTAGATGGGTCGTGCCATACTGGCCCACGTGCCGAGGAGGCGGCCCAGGCACAGCCTATCAGCCGTTCATGCCGTGTCAGGCTGGCATAAGCCCGTTTGACCCGCTGGGCCAAGGTTGGTCCATTTAGCTTGTTAGGCTCGAAAAAATTAGAAAAATCCAAAAAAAATCAGAAAAATATGTAGAATTTAGAAATAGATATGAAAATTGAAAAAAAAAATGAGACAATCATATTGAAAATGTAATAAATAGCTTTATTAATGTTCAACTGGCTGCCTCGTTAAAACCTTCGCCAAGTAAAAAACTCAAAATGAGAAAACCTTGGCAAAGAAAAAAGAGTATAGTCTATAACTCTACATGCATCCTTGTTCTACGTATCATTGTCTAAGTACAGATTTTCGAACACCTCTGACAACTCTGGATTTTCCACAGAGTGTTGTGTTCATGAATCAGCTTGTTCCCAGTCCTTCACAGATAGAAGTATCTCCACTATCTCACTTGTGAGACTTGTTCTTCTCTCCTCCAATATTCTTCCAAAAAGACTAAAAGTAGACTCGGAGGAAACTGTCGTGACAGGAACAGTTAACACATCACGTGCAAGTATAGATAGCATGGGATATATTAACTTATGGGCTTGCCACCATTGCAAATTTTCAAAGCCTTTTGAATTGAAATCCACCGTATCGCTATCCAGATAGATGGATAGTTCCTCACTCCTTGTGGGTCATGGCTGAGCAGGCGGCGGTGTAGAAGAAGAAGACTTGGACCTGGAGGAAGAGCCACTAAAGATCTCGCCCCACATATTTGTCTTGCTACTTGACGCGGGGGCTACTGGAGGTCGTTGCGAGCGGGCTCCCCGTAACTTATTTTCATACCTTTGATAAACCTCGTATAACCGAGAACGAACTTTTGCAAAATAGTTAGTATAGTCTAGCCCTGTAGCATCACTAAGAAGATCAAATACACTACCAAATGCATCAATTTTACCCCTAGGATCTAAAAGAAATGCAAATGAATATAGGTAAGGTATTTCTCTCCAATATTTAAGGTATTTAGATTTCATGGAAACAATAGCATCGTGTAAAATTAAGCCATTTTCATATATTTTCAATTGAATAGCAATCTGTAAAATACTATGCACAATGATAGAAGATATTGGATAGTACACAGCAGGCAAAGCAACAGTGACCTCATAAAAAATTTCTAAAAATGACAGTATCTTCCCAACAACGAACCAATGTTGCTCAGTAAATAGTATACTACCATCAGTGCTCTGATAGTACGTTTGAATAAAAACAAGAAAAAATGCTCTTGTATGGTAAAAGACTCTTAAACATAAGGTAAGTAGAGTTCTACTTTACTGGCATGTCCAAACCGAACATTCTTGGACGTACACCCATCGCCCTGCAAAATTCTTATATTGTGCTATTCTTACGTTAGAATTATTCAAGAAAGAAATCGCACCGCGAAAAGCTTTAATATACGGACTCAACCTCTTCAAACCAAACTTGACTATAAGGTTGATAATATGATAAGCGCATCGTTGATGTAGCAAGAAGGAATCGGCGTATGTACTCAACACCGGATTAAGAATATACATGGCCCTAGAGTTCGAAGCGGCATTGTCTAAAGTAATTAAGAATATTTTGTCTGTGAGACCAAAGTCTTCCACGACTTTAATAATACAGTCCGTAATATTCTCACTCGTGTGTGCTACCTCGATTAATTTCAAACCTATAATCATTTTCTCCATTACCCAATCGTCATTAACATAATGAGCAACTACACTAAGATAACCCTCCCTAGCCTGACCACTCTATATGTCTGAGGTCAGGGCCACTGAAAATATGCACGTACTAAATAGCTCCTTTATTTTATTACGGCGTCCATTGTAGTATTTTACTAGATCCCTGGTTGTTGTCTGTCTAGAAACAGAAGAAAATCTAGGATTATGCGTAGTCCTAATGTAATTTTAGAAAGAAGTATACTCCCTAAAGCCTAACGGTAAATCCTCAGAAGCAATTAAATAATAGAGAAATTGATGGGCTACCTCAGGATCGTAGTCCTAGCTACATACCGTACTGTCAGGATTGTATTGTAGCTGCGTCTGCCTCATCACCAATCCTTGCTTGGTTGGACATCTCGTAGCATGTGTAAACAAGTGCCCCGTTCCACTTGTAGACTTCGCAGGCATTTCATTGCGACAAATTTTGCAAATAGCATACGATACCTCATTTTCCTGTGCGTCTTACTTGGTTGTTCTGTCAAAATTCTCCCACACTCCCGATGTAGACAACCTCGACCTTTTTGAACTGGTTGGCGTGGAGCCTGATGCTGCCATAGAGCCTAATGAAGGAACTCCGCCTTGCTCCTTCGGTTGGCTTGAGGTAGCCGCAGCCACCTCTATAGATGCAATTTTCTCCGATGAAAGTCCGTAATCACTAAGAGCAAAGCTGTCGTAAGGATTGTCCGTAACGAAAACTGCAAAATCGAAACTAACACTATTATTACTTTCATCTTAGCGTAACAAGCACTAACAATAAAAGTATGCAAAAAAATAGTATTGTACATCTTTTGCTGACTTGTTACCAAAAATTGAATTTTCCAAAATTTGGCACAATTTTTTTTATTTTGCCAAATTAGCTCAACAAGAATTTGAATTTTCACAACAAAATTTCAAAGAGAGAATGAGGAATGGAGGGGTGCTAAACGAGGGGGGGTATGGTGGCTATTTATAAGAAAAAAATTTAGGATTTTTAAAAATTATTTTGCTAATTTTAAAGACTCAAATGGGCAAAAACGGTAAAAAAAAACAGGCAAAAACGCCCAACGATTTGAATTTAGTCGGGTCGTGCCGTGCCAGGCACGGCCCACGAGCACGCTGCCCGACCTGCCTTGCCTGCTACTCCATCGCCTTGGCTCACGCCCTCTTTTCCCCGCCTCGGTCCCCAGCTCCTCTGCAGATGCGAAGCGACATCTGGGCACTATCATGGCAATGACAAAGTCTGCTGCGGCGCGGTGCCCTCCACCTCTATGCCTCCGCCCTCCACGCCAGCGGCGCCCTCCACTCCGCGGCTCCGCCCCCTCTACCTCCCTTCCCAAGCTGGCCCACGGGCCCCGCCGCCTTCTCCTTCCTTCGCGTCGACGACGCCCCGATCTCCTCCTCCTTCCGCTCTGGCCTCCTCTTCCCTCCTCGCCTCCTCTCTTCCTGAGCCAACAGCGCCCTCCACTCTACCACCCTTCTCGAACCGGCCCGCGGCCGCCACCTTCTCCTTCCTCCGCGCCGGCGACGCCCCTCCCTCCTCCTCCCTCCTTGGCTCCTCCCTCCCTCGTCGTCACTGCCTCGCCGGCTTGGCGGCCTCCCTCGCCGTCGGTGGCCTCTCCACAATCAGGCCGTGCCGGGCTACACGGGTCGTGCTATGCTTGGCACGGCCCAGCACTGTTCGTGTCGTGCCGGGCCGGCCCACCGTGCTTGAGTGTCGGCCCAAGCACGCACGAGCCGTCAGGCTGGGGCAAGACGGTCCATGAACAAGTCTTGGTCGGGCTCTGATGTCATGCCTCGGACCGGCCCGGTAAACACGGTCCGTTTGACCAGCCCTACCAAGAACCCACCAATTTTCCAAAAATCTCGCGCTCAGGGTATTTTCCCTTCGAGTTGATTATTAAATAGGGATTAATTGATCATGCATCATGAAACTGAAGTTTGGTGATTATTTTTCTTTATCCATAAGTTGTAGTTCGAATTGTGGTTCTATTTTCTTCACTGGGCATTTTGATTGGATAGACGTAAATACGATTGGATTCAATACATGCATTGTCCAAGTTGAACCTGTTGTGCTGAACGATTATTTGACTGTGGGTTGTGGCGTTCGTCGCCGGCTCTAGGAACAGACCAATATACGCCATATCTGCTCAAGTTCAGGTTGCTGCCGGTATAGCGCGGCGAGAAAACAGAGGAGGCTGTGGTTTCAAAATAAGAAAGGAAAGGGAGGAAGCTACGTGCAGGGCATTTCTAATAATTTATTACTAAAGGAACCATTAGGGCTCGCATGTCCGATTAGATAATTCTCTTCGTACGGTCAGCCATATGCGTAGTGACGTTGGATAGATCAGTCAACATGCGTAGTGACGTTGGATAGATCAGTCAACCAAGCCAGCCTTCCCGTAACCAAAGCACCTCAATCCTCAAATAAAAAGGCACTCTATCATCCGGTGTCCGAAGAGAAGAGGAATGCAACTAGCTTAGCCTCTCAGCGCGCCATGTAGATCACTTTGAATGACGTGCTGCCCTCGTCATCACCTACCGGAGCAAGGAAGGGCTTTAAATCTAGGAGGTTCTGTTGCTCGACGGCTGCGGCTATATCGTGGGGGACGGCCGGGAGTAGCACGTAGCACGCGGACAAGGGATCGCAAACCGCGCGCTGCGTGAAGTCTGAGCAGGTGGATTAGTGAGGCTGGAACCGTCCGCTGCATTGATAGGACAATTGAAGGTCAGATCTAGCTGATGGCCTAAACGGGAGACGAACACACGAAAATACAATAGATCTCTATAATGTGAACACAAAAATATATATAAAAAAATTACGATGTTGCATGCAACATCTCCGGACAATGGTTGCAACATCCTAGGACAATGGTTGCAACATCTCCGGATAACGGTTGCAACATTCTAGGGCAATGGTTGTAACATCCCCGGATAACGGTTGCAACATCACAAATCAAAAACAAAGCATCTGAAAAAAAACGCGTTGGAAAAAATTGCAACATGCCGTAAAATCATGCAATTCGATCATGCAATAGCACTCTTAAAATCTACTGCCAACAAGATGATTCCTACAAAACACACATGACACATTTACATACACGCACCGCACGCATAGACCTAGCCTGCATCAGTACGGGAGCCTAACGTTCAGCCTCCTGAGCCAGATGGAGTGCAGCACCATGTGAATCATGTCGAACCGCCGCGCCGGCCGGTGGAGCACGAAGTGTCGCTGGGCCTGCAGCACCCTGGCGCGCAGCACCCTGTACCTCCGCTCGGATATCCCCCTCAGGATGGACTTCAGCTCCGGTATCCTCGCCGCCGGCACGGTCACCGACATCTTGCTCCAGTCCAGCACGTCGCTGAACGGCGGCGGGTACCCTTCCGAGATGATCACCGGCACGCAGCCGGAGAAGACGGATTCGACGACCCTCGGGCTCGCCACCTCGAAGCCGCTCGGGCAGAGGCAGAAGCGGGCCCTGGCCATGAGCGCGTGGTAGTCCTGCCCGGCGGGGAGGTACTCGTGGACGTGCATGTCCGGGTCCCGGCCGAGCCAGTGCTGCAGGAGTGCCCTGCGTATGTGGCCGTGCACGCCGCCGGCGAAGAAGGCGAGGGTGGTCCGGCGATCGGGCGGCAGGCCGAACGTCGGGCGGCGGAGGAGGCCGTCGGCGAGGTTCACCTCCGGCAGCGTTGCGTCCTTCCGGGGCCTGAAGCCCTCCGAGGTGTTGGCGTTGCACAGCACCCGGATCGCGTTGGCGTAGAGCTGCCGGTTCGCCCTGGAGACCAGCGGCGCCCAGTCATGGCACGACACGATGACGTGGTCGGCGCCGCGGGACCGGTTCCAGTACGGGTACCTCTCGGCGACGACGTCGACGTAGTCGGCGACCAGGCGGCGCAGCGGTGCGAGCTTGGCGGTGGCGTTGAGCCGGTAGACGTACTGGACGAGGTTGCAGACGCTGATGGGGAGCAGGAAGGCGTGGGCCTCGTCGGGGCGGCGCGCGGCGAAGCGGGTCCGGGGGTCCTCCATCTCGTACATGAACTGCCCCTCGATGGAGTAGATGTCCGCGCCCGGGCCGATGTGCGCCAGCGGCGGCTCGCCCTCCTTGTACGTCCATATCTTGAACTTCCTCTCCATCTCCAGGTAGCTCCTGATAAATCCATCGCAAATTAAACAAGTGAAGCGCTTAAAAATGAAGATATCTTCGATTTTTTTCGTTTTAGCTAGATATGAACCAGAGCCAGTTCGATCCCATCAAATGTTCAACTTCACCGTGGTGATGAGAACTGATCGATCGAGCGCGTAGCGCCGTTGCTTGTAATGGAACGTGCATGCGTACCTGTGGAAGGCCCGCGCGTTGCGGTAGATGGCGCCGCGCGGCAAAAAAACGTCGCCGACGTCATTGAAGCTCCGGCGGACGCTCTCGTCCGTCGGCGCCGCGCGAGCCGCCCGGCGGATGGCCACCCGAGACCGAGCCAGGCTTGCCTCGATCGCGCCTCCGATCACCTACACTCACCCCAAACGTACGTAATAAGATATCGTACTAGTGAACATTTAATCACCGAGGACTGAGCCTAGCTCACATGGCAGAGGGGAGCTTCAGCTCCTAGCCCGTCCGCGGGGTGTCTTACGTTGTTTCTTCTTAAGAACTATAGGCGGAGGGGAAAATGTCCCGGCGGAGGGCAAAAAAACATTTCATCACCGCGTGAGCGGAGTATCGGCACACGGTATACGCACGCATGTCAATTACCCTCTTGTTGATGGGTTGAGTACTCGCCGACAGCAGCGACGCTTTCTGGGGCTCGCGCGGGACGACGCGCCGTAGGAACTGCTCGCGGTGGCGTCCGTCTCGGCTGCTGATTCTGTCGCCGCCGGAGAGAGCGGAAGGTAGCGCGACGGCGGCGAGGAGGGCCAAGGCGACGAGCGGCACGGCGACGCGGCCGCTCTTCTCCATGGGATCCTAGGTAGGAATTCTCTCGTGAGCGCTCCTCGCCTTCTCGGTGCAAGTGATATTTCAGTCCACTCACTAACCGCTAGCGTTTTGCGTGTCTTGACTGTACTGTCAGTTGGGCACTTCAGCCCGATCAGCCGCAGAAAGCTACCGCGTCTGGCGCGGTGGAAACCGTAAAGGGTAGACTGAGCAGGTTCGTTGCAACGGCCGATGCCTCCTACGTTTTGAAAATGTGCATAGATCGAGATCTACTACTGCCTCGTGTCACTGTGGCCGTAGGAGGAGCTATATATATACCCGTGGTGACCGTTTTGTGTGAATCCATTCCAGCGCGTGTGAAGCCTTGTTACGCCGTGGTGGCCATTGCCGAAGATGGGCACGTTTGGGTTTTTTTTTTGAAAGGGCCACGCTCAAAATATACGACGATGATAAGTATAGTGAAGTAGTGAGTTTAACTGCAATTCAAACGTTTAATTTGCTCCAAAAGTTGCACGGTTTACTTTTGCTGGAGCTCTTAGCAAAGTTGCAGAGAGATCAATTTATATCATTTTGAACTTCAGCCTACATACTGTCAGCCTGGAGTTGACGACTGACGACGACTAAGGCAAGCAAAAAAACATCAAGAAAAAAAATGGTGTTCATGTTTCCTCCAGAGTCGGTGTTCTGTTCTCTTCGTGTGCCTTTGGTTTTTTAAAAGGAAGAAGTCCATTCTACCCCTCTCAAGTGTCGACATGCGGACACCTAACCCTCTGAACTAAAAAATCGGTCCTTTGACACCCCTAAGTAGTAAAACTGGACAACCTACCTCATCCGGCTGTTTTGTGCGGTGGTATTGCTGATGTGGCGTCCGGGTGGGCCGGTTTCGCCAGATCGGCTAGGTGAGCTGGCTTCTTGCACTTGGGCCCACCTGTAAGTGAGCCCCATAGCAATTATAGCATTTTCTCTCTCCTTTATCCATTCACTCGGCCGACACAGCTCTCGGCTCATTCTTTTTGCTTCTTCTTCCTTTTTCTCTTTTCCTCCGAAGCTCCCTCATGGCGCCTCCTCCCTCTGGCCGCCACCGCCGTTGCCAGGCCAGTGCCCGTCGGCTCGATCTCGGCTCAGGCACGCCGGCCAGCGGCGCCTGTCAGCTCGGGCGAAGGCCATCTCCTTCCGCCATGAGGCGCAGCTGCCTCGTCGCCTCCTCCAACGCCTGTCCGGACTGGCCCCCTCCCTCGACGGAGATCCCTCCGACACCGTCCGCCTCCCTCCACTCCCTCCCATCCCATGCCCACAGAACAACCAAAAGGGAATACAGGTAATCAAACAAGAATTTTTTTTCCCGGTGGGCTCACCTTCTCCTTGACGGCTTCCTCCTTGGCGAGCACTTGGCGAGCACCTGTTGCCGCCGGCGTGCAGTGGTAGGGTCAGAATCATCACTGCGTTCCGCACCAATCAATCCAGCAACCCTAAATCGGAACCCCCTGGAGAGCCTGCTCACACTATTGCAGCCACAAAAAGCATGCGAGTGAGGAATCAAGAACTGGAACCAGATGGGATTAGGGGGGATTGGACTAGGCAAGAACTAGGGAGGATTACGAAGACAACCCCGGATCTCCGGTAGGGCGGTCGCCGGGAGGTGCAGGTAAGACTTCAGATGGTGGGCGGGGAGAGCTCTCGGGCGAGAGGGGATGATGGCAGAGGCTTTTGTGGAGGTCGTGGCGCGCTGGTAGGGGAGATGGTTGTGGTCTCGTGGGAGAAGCGAGCGCGTGGACTGCTGGTGGAGAGAGGACGCGTTCTTGGAGAGGAAGTGTGGTCGTACCACTAACGCTGGAGCTGGTGAAGACCCTCATGTCCCTGCCTCACCAAAGCCGATGAACGTTGCGCCTGACGCCCATGTCCCCGCCTCACCGGAGCCGATGAACACCTCGGCCGTGCTGGCCAGCGCCGGGCCGGCCATGGCGAGGCCCCTATTGAGCTTCAACGCCAGCTTGCCCACTGACACGTACTCCTGCTTGTCCTTAGCCTTGAGCACCCGTATGATGCTCTGATGAGCCGGCTTCTTCTTCGGCCACCACCGGGTGGGCTCGACAGCCTTGGGGAACTTGTCCAATATGTCGAGGAGCAGCGGCAGCGGGTAGGCGGCAGCGAGCGCGTGATCACCTCCACGATAGCGTTGAGCTTCCCCTTCTCGACCGACGCCGCGCCATCATCCGTGGGATACTAGAGCGGGCACCCGTCCATCCAATCCAGCTTGAGGCTGTCCACCGGGCTCGGCGCCGTGTGTAGTGCAGAAGGCACACGCAAATGATGAGAGTGGCAGAGAGCATCATGGCGATGCTGAAGGTGATGTAGTACCAGTTGAAGAAGCTGGTGATGCCTTAGAGGCCGGAGGGGAGGCCAGCTCACCTAACAAGTCAGCGGCTGACCTAGCCAAACCGAATCAAATGGACACCACATGTGCAAAACCACCATACAAAACCGCCTCAGAGGGTAAGTTGTCCTGTTTTGCAACTTTACGATGTCAAATGTTCCATTTTTTAATACAAAGTGTTACTTGTCCGTATATCGATACTTGATGAGGTAGAATAGACTTCTTCCTTGATTATACAACCGTCGTATAAGTAGAATTACCGTAAAATCTTAATCATTTAAGTAGAATAATCTTAGTCATATACCGTAAAATCTTTAAAAATGGTGTTTATGAATGGCAGCTCTGCCCTTGTTTTAAAATAGGATGGTGTATATGAAAACGCCCCACTCGATGACACCCCGATTATCACGGAGATAAAAAGTGAGTTACACAAAGCATCCCTTGTGGCGAGGAAGCGCGATATTTACAATTTTGTTCCTTCCCGTCGCGCCTTGGAGGGTGCACGTACGGAACAAATAAGACACCACACTACTAGTAGTAGTACTCCCTCCGGACTTTTATATATGACGTTCCTATATACTAGTCCAAGTGTCCAGGACGTCATCTAAACAAAAACAGAGGAAGTAGTATTTTTCGGTACTTGGAAACGAAGGGCTTCCGTTAAACGGAAGTGACAACACCTATGTACACGCTAATATAACTTGTGTGCCTTCACTCCAGGTTCATGCAAGATATCTACAGGATAGCCTGCTTCTGCCGGATAATTATTTACAGGAGGTCATGTGCTGCCAAGCTACTCAGGCCGGACGCTTATCAGATTGGGAAGCGCCGTCACCTGGAGCTTCTTCATCTCGTTTGCTGTCACCCTGCAGGAATCGAGTGACAGTGAGCGCAGGTTCTGCAGCGTCTTCAGGTGGCGCAGACCGGCATTTGATACCCGAGAGTTGGAGAGATTCAGTGAGACTAAAGCAGTCAATCCTGTACACCGGATAACCATGAGATAAGAGCACAGGCAAGCAGAGACATGGAAAGTACAAACGAAACCATTTTAACAGAGAAATAATACCAGAAATCAGCTCCAGGGTTTTGTCTGTCAGGTTAACATTTTGAGAAAGATTGAGGAGCGTCAGAGCTTTCAGATCCTTGATATTCTTCACTCCAGCATCAGTAATTAGCCCACCGCAGACTTCAAGAGACTGAAGATTCTTAAAATCTGAAATAGCATAAACCATGTCAGGTGATGTGGCATGGTACAGAAAGTTACACCAACTTCAAATGATGCTTCTGCAAAATGGTCTTAGAATTGGATACTGCGACGCTTAAAGAATCGCATCTAGAAATTTGCCTACTTGACAAGGTCCAGAAGAAGCAAACTCTGTACAATGCAACTGGCTCTATATATCTAATATAACAGACTGACAAGTGCTGACAAAAAATGGCAAAGCTTATGTAACTGTGACGGCAACTGGCTCTATGTATCTAATATAATCCATTTTGTATTGACATTGATGTAGGATAAAATTGTTTCATGTAACTGATTCTCCAAATAAGGCTTGTGCGCAGTGAAACTAGATACTTTTAGAAAATTCTAAACTAGCTGAAAATCAAACCATCGACAGTGAGTAGTCTGTGGATAAAAAGATGCAAACAAACATAATTACCATAATCAATCCTACAGTTGAAATTGATTTGAAGTATGCCCTTACATCTGAAGCAGCTTGTGCCGTAGTCAGTTATCCGAGCTCCAAAAAGGTCAAGATGAGTCAACCCAGTGAGACCTGCATTACCTCCAGGGATCAAACTTAAACTAACATCAAGTGATAACAAAGCCAGGATTCGCAACAACACACAGCATAACTATGGAGAATTTACATATAACCTTACAAAATTACCAAATCAACTACACCTTGTATTACAAATATTAGCAACCACCGCCCTCACCAGATATGAAATACTGAGCTCAAAAGAGAACATTTAATAGCATTTCACCAGATGCCAGACGAGATCAAGAGATGAAACCACAACAGCATGCCAATTAAAAAAAAATCAAAACTGCCTGACTTTTACCCAAGAAATCAACAACAACTAGCAATTAGCACCACTATTGGTAATTACTATTTTACTGAAATCAGTACAGAAAAGGATTATGCATTACTAAAACTTTAGCATATGATACATACTTGTAAGTGCTGCTAAGCCAACATCAGTTATCTGGCGATTGTCAAGATTAACTGACTTCAGCGAATTCAACGCGGAGATCTTCTTCATACCAGTGTCTGTGACCAATGTAAACGAGAGATTGATGCTTTGCAAATTCCGAAGACCTGCAAAAATGGAATAGCTTTCTAATCAAGATGTCTTCCAATCTGGAGAATAACAAAAAAAACGACTGCACAGGACTTCTGATGCAGCACGTTCTGGTGATAATTTAGCATTAGAATTGGTTAAAGTGAAGAAACAATACAAAAGCATGTACTGTAACTAGAGCACATCTTGACAAGTTGCTTGATACAATATTTAAGAGCAGACATAACGAGAATATGATGGCAAACATCCAGTGAATGAGAACATCATATTATTAAGTAGCCATTGGCATGCTGCTTGATATAATACAGTAAGCAGATTACAAAAATGCATGATAAAATGATTACAAGATGCACATAAAACTCTTGACAAAAATCATGCTCTCTTGTCAGAGACACTTTCCATATAGCAACCTTGTATAATCCATTAGTAGGCTGGTGTTAATGAAGGAAATCCTTGCACTATTTCATCACATTTCAGATATAACTCGATAAGTGTTTTACAATACAAATGGCATTGCACTTTACTGCTAAATAAAATGAGAACTAAAAAGATTAATTTCAGAAGTCAAGACAAACCAGATAGATGCCGGAGTCCATTGCTTCCAACTTCAGTGTCAGAAAGCTCCAAGCTTTTCAACAGCACAAGGCCTATATAAGGGCATATCGTCATAAGCATAGAACAGAAAAATATAGCCATTATTACAGTAAAATAATGCTCTAAAACAGCTGCAAGTACAATAGAAAGAGTAGTCATTAACAGTACAAGCTAACATAACAGCTTAGTAGTTAAGAGTTTTTTGTAACAAAGTGCGGTCGACAACTGTATCCTTGATGATAATTCTGGACCAATGTAGAGGCAATCACAAGGGATAAGCACTTACAAATCTCTAACTTATTGGATACCATCTAATTATGAGATCAAACAACCTTGTTAAAACTGAAAAGGGAGAGAATTAACAGCATGGTACTAAAATAAATGCTGTAATAGTCTGAAGACTGGTGATAAAAATAACTCGCCTTTCAGATGTAATAGACCTTCGTCTCCAACCTTGCATGAATCCAAGTTCAAGGACTCCAAATTGATTAATTCTAGAAGGAACAAAAGAACATCAGTCAGTTTTACCCCCATAGAAGTTGTGTAACTTAAAATGATGTTCTAGTTTCAATGTAATCTCTACAAGCAGTGTAAGCACCAAAACAGGGGGATTGGCAGTCTATAACAACAAGCATGATGTTGGAACCTGCGACAACCCTTAACGCGAGAGAACAATCACAGCAAGCACACAAGAGACAAGGATTTGTTTACGATGTTCGGCAAAGCCTTCCTCGGGAGCCGAATCACGGTGGCTCCGTCCGTATGAGAAGTTTTTTTTTCACGATTAGGGTTATAAGAGATTGGCGGTATATATTTATACCCCGGTTACATGTTCGACTCGGACCCGTAGTCCGTAGTCCGTACCGCTTTCCGGACACAACCCCTTTCTTTCACCTTGTCATATATGAGGCATACACGACATGACATACACAAATGTACTGGTGAATCCCATCTTGTAATTTTTTCATCTTTTTTAAGTCAGCGATGTCCATTTTATTTAGAAACGTATAGAAAGCACACCAAACAGTATAAGGCCCCTTCTAAAGGAAAATACCTTCCAACACTTTCGTTATGCAGACCACCACCAATTTGCCGATTTCACCATCATATGATCTGTTAAGAGTATTGTATATTCTACATTTTTCTCTCTCTCTCTCTCTTGGCCCATGAGGCCCTTGTAGCCCATGAGGCCCATGTATCTTATCTATATATATCTCCTTCATTAATGAATAAGATGCATAGTTGTGAATAGCAAACCCTACCATTAATCTTCTATCATGGTATCAGAGCCTAACCCTAGGCTCAGTTTACCGCCGCCGCCGCCTGATTCTACTAGCAGACTTCGCTTGGGCCGGCGGGCCTGAGCAGCTATCTGCTTCACCTCCGCGCGGCCTTGGTCGTCCTCTGCTGCTCCGGAGAACGACGACGTCGCTTGCGTCGCCGCCTCGTCTTCACCGCCCGGAGGCCATCGCTGTCATTGCCGCCGCTTTGGTCTTGATTGGGCCGCCTCGGTCTAGATCCACGCCACCTTGGCCTCCATCACGAGATCGTCTTTGCCTCGGCCGGATCCGCCCCTTGGTCCGGATCCTTCGCTTCCATCGCCGCCTCGCCGGATCTGCAAGAATCGCCGCCTCCGCCTAGGCGGACTTCTCCAGAGCCTTCTCTGTTTTTCGGCGGTGGCTATTGCTTGGTGCTGTTGCTCCGTGGGTATCTCTCTGTTTTGAGTTTTGATATTGCTATTGTTGTCTGGTGTTGCACTGCTGCTAGGAGATAGTGCTATTGTCCTGCTACTGTTGCTCTGTTGCTACTGTGATTAGTATTGCTGTGTGGTATGGCTAGATCCGACTCAATGTTTGGGGGTAGTCTTGTGTTCACAGACATCAAGCTCGATGGGTTGAACTACCGAGCATGGGCATTCTCAGTCAAGACTACTCTCAGGGGTTATGGTTTGGCCTCTCATTTGACTGATGATCCTCCTGATTCGAAGACGGTTGATGTTGAGGTATTAAAGACTTGGCAGAAAGAGGATGATCGTGTTATGACCGGTATTGTGCTGAGTGTTGATGTTTCTCTGCGGATGAGTCTTGAGTATCATACTTCAGCCAAGCAGATGTGGACATACTTTGAGAAGAGATATGTTCAGTCCAGTGGTGCTCTTCGCTTCACATTGCTCAAGAACATTCATAGTCTTCAAAGCAGAAATGGATCACCAATGGAGGAGTATTACAGTGCTTTCACTCATATTACCGGTCCTCTAGAATCTATGACACCGAAGGCTGCTGTTGCCTGTCAGTCTTGTGCTACCAAAGATGAGTATGCTCAGCAGACGCTCATGTATCAGTTTGTGATGGGGCTTCGATCGGAGTTTGAGCCTGTTCATACTCAGTTGCTCAACTATCCCACTCCACCGACTTTGACTGCGGCGCTCTCTAGTTTGATTGCAGAGGAGACGCGTCTTCATTCCCTTATGCCTGCCTCAGGATCCTCACCACATGCCGCTCGAGTCTCTCACACGATGCGATCTACCAGAGCGACACCCACAGGAGTGTTGGTTTGTTCCCATTGCAAGAGGACTGGTCATCATGTTGACAAATGTTTCAAGTTACATCCAGATCAGCTTATTGCCTATCGTGCTAGATGACCATTTGACCGCCGTCGTGGAGCACCCATCGGGTCTTCCAGAGCACTCATCGAGCGATCCATCGCCGACACATCCACATCTATCGTGACTTCGGATCGCTGTTCGCTATGACATCGCTTGCACCTTCGCTTCTTCGCCGCTCATCCTTGGGTTCGGATTCGGTGCTTCGCTTCATGTCACATCCGACGACTCTCGGCTTGTTGCTCGTAGGCCGTGGATCGATGCTACCTATGTTCACACCGCCGATGGTACACCTTGCTCTATTACCCATCGTGGCATTCTCTCTACATCTTGCTTCTCTGTTCTCGATGTGTCTTTTGTTCCTCGCCTATCTATGAATCTTCTTTCGTTGGTCAACTAACCGATATGAACTGTTTCATTGGATTTGATGTTTCTTCTTGTTTCGCTCAGATCGCCGAGCGTAAGAGTGATTGGTTCTGCCATCGCCGTAGAGGCTCTCCCGCCTCTATGTCTTGGACACCTTACATCTTCCTTCCACCAAGACGTCAAGGCCTTGGTGTCTTCGCTATGTCTTCATCTCCGCCTCTGTTGGGTCTTCCTTCAAAGAAGTGGCATCATCGACTTGGTCATCTTTGTGGATCTCGCCACCACTTTAGTTCACCAGGTTCCTTAGGTCATGTTATCGTTGAGTCTAGTTTTCATTGTAATCGGTTGTAAGTTGGGAAAACAACTACAACTTCCATATCCCAAAGAGTACCTCTCGCCTTCCGATCCTTTTGATTTGGTGCATTCGGATGTACGGGTCCATCTCCTTTTGTTTCGAAGGGTGGTCATAGTTATTATGTCATATTTGTTGATGATCACTCTCGATATACTTGGATCTATTTTATGAAACATCGCTCTCGCTTGATTTCTATTTATCGCCTTTTGCTAAGATGGTTCATACACGCTTTTCTTCTTCTATTCGTGTTTTCCGTTCGACTGGAGGAGAGTATCTTTCCTCGCCTTTCTTCCGAGGGTACTCTTCCTCGACTCTCGTGTCCCAAAGGCTCATGCTCGAGAATGGTGTTCTTGCGCAAGCACCGTCACATCATCGAGACTGCTCGCACTCTTCTCATTTCCTCCTTTGTCCCCTCTCACTTCTGGGGGGAAGCGGTCTCTACAGCAGTCTATCTTATTAACCGTCAGCCCTCTTCTAAGCTTCAGGGCAAGTGTCCTGGTGAGGTCTTGTACAGAGCACCTGCTCACTATGCTCATCTTCGCGTTTTTGGTTGTGTCTGCTATGTTCTTCTAGCACCTCGTGAGCGCACCAAGCTGAGCCCTCAGTCAGTTGAGTGTGTTTTTCTGGGTTATAGTCCTGAGCATAAGGGTTATCGTTGCTATGATCCCTCAGCACGTCGCATTCGCATCTCTCGTGATGTGACTTTTGATGAGGGACGTCCTTTCTTTCATCATCCTTCTCCACATCCCACTTCTTCTTCCACAGATTCCACTTCCTTTTTGTGTCTACCTCCCATTCATTCTCCAGATACACCTTCTCTAGATACACCTTCTCCAGATACACTTTCTCCACCAGTTTCACCTTCTCGTTTACCTTCTCCACCAGCTCCACCAGTTTCTAACACTTTCACTCTTCCCTTCCACTATAGTCGCCGACAGAGAGTTCCTTCTGATCCTCAGTCCTCCTCTCCTCCACTTGATTCTCTCGTCCTCCTCTCCTCCGCTTGATCCTCCCACCAAGACCATCGACTCGACGATCGTTCTACTACATCACGATATGCCCCACGTGATCGTTCTTCTATTCGAGCACCGAGAGATGGGGTTTTTCTCGTCGGTCGCGAGAGTCGAGCCGAGTACCTATCAGAGGTCGTGTGTACCTGAGTGGCAGTTGGCTATGACAGAGGAGCTCACAGCATTAGAGTGCACAGGCACTTGGGATCTTGTTCCGCTACCGTCTGGAGCTGTTCCTATCACTTGCAAGTGGGTGTACAAAGTAAAGAACAAATCGATGGGTCAAGAGAGCGATACAAGGCTCGCCTTGTTGCAAGAGGTTTTCAAAGAGCTTATGGTCGAGATTATGATGAGACTTTTGCTCCCGTTGCTCATATGACCACAGTCCGCACTCCTATTGCAGTTGCAGCAATACGCACATGGATTATATCTCAGATGGATGTTAAGAATGCTTTTCTTCATGGTGATCTACATGAGGAGGTCTATATGCACCACCCCTGTGTTGAGGCTCCTACAGTTATGTTTGTCGCCTTTAGGCGTGCTCTATATGGTCTCAAGCGAGCTCCTCGTGCTTGGTTCGAGCGTTCGATTACGTGATTCGAGTCAGCCGGTTTTACTTGAGTGAGCATGACCGCCTTTGTTTGTTCACACTTCTCGGCGAGGTCGTATTTTGCTTCTTCCGTATGTAGATGATATGCCGATTACGGAGATGACATGGACCACGTGGCTTTTGTCAAGAAGAAATTGAGTGAACAATTTATGATGTCCGATTTGGGACCATTGAGCTATTTTCTAGGAATTGAGGTTCATTCGATGGTGATGGCTACTATCTCTCTCGGCATCGCTATGTTCGGATCCGCTTGCTCACTCGGGATGATCGATACTCGATCGCCGCCACACCCATGGAGCTTCACTTGCGCCGACCTACGAGCGGTGTACCGACAGATTCTTCTCGCTATCGTCACCGGTTGGGAGCCTTGTCTATCTCACAAGAACTGTGCCGACATTGCTCATGCTTTGTTCATGTGCTCACCAGTTTGTCGGTGCTCCCACCCGATTCACTATAGTCATGTTCTTCGTGTCTTCGAGATACTTGAGAGGAACTCTGCCCAGACGTCTCGTTTTATGCGATTCGAGTCGGCTCCACTCCACGCTTACTCGACTCTACTTGGGCGAGCGATCCTGCCGATCGCCGATCCACATCGCTATTGTATCTCTCTTGGTACTTCGCTTATTGCCCGAAGTCCAAGAAGCAGATTACGGTGTCACGCCTAGTGCCGAGGCGAGCTTGAGCACTTGCCGCTACAACATCGAGAACGTTTGGCCGATGGCTCTTGATCGATCTTGGTGTCCTTGTGACAATCCTACCCTCTCTTTTGTGACAATACAAGTGCCATTCAAATTGCCAATGATCCGGTCAAGCATGAACTGACAAAACATATTGGTGTTGATGCATCCTTCACGCGATCTCATTGTCAGCAGTTGACCATCACCCTCAAATATATTCCCTCAGAGCTCCAAGTTGCAGATTTCTTCACTAAAGCTCAGACTAGAGAACATCATCGACTTCATCTACTCAAACTCAGTGCATCAGATCCTCCTGATCCACATTATGAAGTGCTATCAGGCATCAACAAAAATGGCACTGAGGCTGTTTCTCCTTCCAAACACATTTACTTGAGCCCTTACAAGAAATGAGCACTATTGGATAATCTAACGAGGTGATACTGATGTGCAAAATCAAGCCGGGCGTGTGGCTTATGCAACTCTAGTACCTCCATTGTCTACGTAAATATCCAAAGCTTTAAAAAAAAGTAAATATAAGTTTTGAACAAAAACAGTCTTACCTTTCAGATGCATCAAACAAGCATCTGTGATCTGGTTAAACCCCAAGTTTAAAACCTTCAATTTTTTAAGACCTGCAAAGCGGCACAATTATAATGAATAAAACGACAGCTATGCGTGACATAAACTTGCACAAAAATGGTATAAAACAGCTAGCATAACAATGTATACTAAGTGGTTAACTAAGCAAAGCGTATTTACAAAACTTTCTCAACTTAACAATTCAGGTAGTCATCTGCTAAGCAGAAAAGCAGGGGATAACTTCCCTACTATTTGTGCGTCAGGAAAAAAAAAGCATTTTCAATAGTTTATGCGATCATTTACTAAAACTGCCAGTGCATAGTGGGAGGACAAGGCTTTAGTTACGCGTATTATCTTCAACAAAAATGTCTCATAAATGTCCTTCCAGCTTTGATGTAAGTGAGAGTCCTAGGTTCAGTTCAATGGCCCACATTCACCACTCACCTAATTTTCCTTGACATATATGCTTGCATATTGTGAAAACTGCATTACTCCAGACATAGTCAGCAATCAGCACTATATTTACCTTCGAAGTTTTCACAGCCTTCATCATATATGCCACACCGGTTCAAATTCAACAACACCAGTGATGCCAATCCTAGAGAAGCAAACGACCCATGAGATTCTGTCGTTATGATATCTTTGGATGAGACCAGATACTACTTAGGAGAAGCATTAAACACCAATGAGACAAGGATTAATGGAATCCAAGAGAAGACGAATGTCAGAACATACACGGCTGAAAATATACTAGTATTAATGACCCATATAAGTCAGTTATCAGTGCAAGAGCAGAAAATCAGGCCTTGGGTTTGGAAAACCGGGAACTGTCTGGTTTCTCGGAACCGGTCCCAGACTGTTTTTCCATAATAGGGCTGGTTCAGAGTAGACTGTTAACTTCACCGGCCACGATCTCCATTTTAGGAGGAATACACGCATTATTATTTGTTTAATATGATCCAAACATCATAATTTGAAAAGGTGAACAAAAAAATTGCAAAACAAAACTGGACCTTTTTTTTCCTTTTGTAAAACTGCCGGAAAACTAGAACGGCCCTAGTAATGGTCTTGGGCAGTTCCGATTCTCCAAACATTGGTCAGGCCTCATCTGAAAAGAGCTAAATACTAAAAAAAACATCGACCTCTGCACTATCAGGAGGCCTCATGTACAATGAGACAAAATCAGACATGCTTATGGTGCATCATAACTCTGCTTGCCACCTCTACAGCAGTGTTCCCCTAGGCGCTAGTCGAGTAGCAGACCAGCGCCTAGCGCTTAATCGCCGCCTAGGAGGGCCTAGGAGGGGCTAGGCGGCCGCCTAGGCGGGATAAATAGGCTAGGCGGTCTAGGCGGGAGGGCTGCGCCTAGCGCCTAGGCGATCTAGGCGGTCACCTAGGGGAACACTGCTCTACAGCTACAAAGGAAACAACAAATCACCCTTCAAGCAGCAGAGATTCAGACACCTTGTGAAAAGCTCTAGTCTAGATTTCTTCAGGCTCATACACATCTACTCTTTTCATCATATCCATTACTAAGCCTTGAAATAGAATAAACATTAACAATAACCTTCAATGAGCGAGAAGAAAAAAGAGGATTGTGCAATATCATGCAAACATATGGAAACAGTTTAACTTCTCACAAATAAGGAGTTGTCTGATTACTGTAAAGTGCGATCGGCATCTTGTTCTAAGAATTTTCCCAACATTTTTTTGGAACAAAATCTGCCCAATAATTGAACATTGTTTTATACAATTTTCTTAAGTCATGCTCGACTAGCTTCTTTGATTAGTCTCATAAAGCACGCCTCATGTGAGTATAGAATTTTAGTCTCATGCCAAACACTTTTTCTGGCACATATTTTGACAAAAGGATAAAAAAAACTACACCATAAACAAGTAACCCCCTTAACTTTCCATAAGGTTCAACTGAGGCAATGCAGAAGTCTGTGAGCATATGAACCAAGCAAGCACAAAAAAGGAGCCTTTCACAGAGGTGGAACACTATCAGGACTTGTAGTGGCATAAGGCACTATTAAGAAAAGTTGCAAGACCTGAGATAGCTTCCAAACAGGCAGCAGTCACTGGACAGCCCTCCAAGTTCAAGTGAGTTAGCTTGGACAAGCCTACAGAAAAGAAACGGTGAATAGAAAACCTGAGAAGCTTTAGATCTGCTCGGATATAAACAGTTCAATACAGATCATAAATAGACCCATAAAATACCAAAGAAAAAGGACAGATCTTTGAATCATTAAGGAAAAATCAACATTATAATTAGGAATGAGAAAACTTATAGTCCTGTTTACCTCTGAGATAAGAAACACCCAAATCTGTAATTCTACAACATGACAATTGCAGCTCTTTCAAATTTGTGAGATCTGCAAAAAGAAAGGTGTTTGTCAGCCTTGCAAGGAGGGAAGATCTGGTATAGATTCCTTTTTGTCTGTTCAAAATAACAATGGCTTAGTTTCTATTAAGATAAGGGGTCTAAGTGCACCATATGCTATATCAAAGCAGAAATCTCAAAGGAAACAAATAGATGTGCTGCTACCTGATAAATATTTTATATCTGAATCTGCAATGTAGTTACAATATCTCATATTCAGTGATTCCAGATTTCTCAGACCTGAACAAAGATAAATGCAGCTGATAAACCAAACTATCAACAACTCAAAAGGTAGTCAAAAGTTGAGACAAACCAAGATCAGCAGTTTGCATCACAGCGCATTATGACATTCCAAAAGGGGAAAAAAGACTCCAGAGGATCCAATTTAGAATTTTAGATACCTACAGAAGTAAGCATGTAAATGTGATACCTTTTATATGAACAAGGCCATCAAGAATCTTTAGGCATCGTTCAAGGTCAAGATTGATCAAATTAACTAAATTTGCAAATGCTCTCATTCCTTCAGCAGTAACACCATCACTTCTCTTGAAACTTAGAGATGTCAGGTTTGAAAGTCCTGCAGATTTAAAAGGAATGCATACGTAGTAGAATAGATAAGTTAAATGAATAAAAAGTTAGAAAACTATTTAAGGAAGAAACTTCACATTAGAAAGGCATGGGCTTGCATAAGCCACATATGCCCATAAGCCAGGGGAGGGTTAGGCTTATCAACATAATGAGTTTAACTTTATCTAACAATTGTTAGAATAGGAATTCCTTTGTATTTCCTTATATGCCTTTTGTATTTCCTTATAAATGTATGGCATATTCTCTTGTAATATCCCTTTGTACTACCTATATATATTACCCATTGGGCCTTATGAATATACACGATATTCATAACATGGTATCAGAGCTAAAGTTCAAAACCTAGCCTTCATAGTCTTAGTCGTAGTCTTTCCTCGTCGAGGCAGCAGCAGCAGCATCTTCATCTTTAAGCAACCCTCCTCGTCGCCAGATCCGGCAAGATCTGGGTCTCTCCGTCGTCGCCAGGACATCTCCCGGCCAGATCTAACGTCGATGGGCCGACTACCAACTAGATCCACATCGGCTCTGCCCGACGTCGCTTGGAGGTCGAGCTTGTCACCGCCGCCTCATCTTCATCGCCCAACGCCGCATTCTCTTCCACCAAATCCGTCCACCAGAGTAGAGGAAGACGAATCTGGCAGCTAGGGGGGAGGAAGACGCCCGGATTCAGAGGATGCTTAGCCACCGCCAAGCGCCGCCTAGGCTAGCTGAAGGGTGCGAGGAAGACAATATTGCCGCCGCCCCGATGCGAGCTTGTCATGCCCGAGGCGCGCCTCCTCCGCGTCGGCTCCCGGCCACCTCACCTCGCTCCGCCACCACTGGTGCTTCTCCGCCGCTGGATCCGCACCGCCACCCCAGATCGAGTCGCCACCGCCGCCCAGGGTACTCCGCCACCGGATAACCCGCGCTAGACCGTCGCCCGACGCTCCTCCGAGCCTCCCACGGCCCAGAGCTCGAGCTCAGCTTGGCCGCCCCGACCTCGTGCCGCCACCGACTCAGATCCGCCGCCTCCCCGAGCTCCTACTCGCGTGGGGAGTTGGTGGAGATTGAGAGGGGGGGTCGGTGGAGATTGAGAAAAAAGAGTGGGGGATAAAAAAAAAGGCTGGTGTTGCTAGTATCTACTGCTCCTTTGAGTCCTTTTTCCCTTGAAGTCCATCCAAGTCCATAACACTCTATCTTTGAGTTTCGTCTAAGTCGTGTGAGTCCACAAAGTCCTTGTCAGCCAGCCGATTGTTTCCTGGCTCACTCCTTCTCTTTCGCATGGTAGCAACCGCCGCTCTTCTCTCCAAGCCGTTGCAGATCGTAGAAGTCGTTATGATGTCTTGTTTCTCTCTCTCTGTCACCGCCCGATCTTCTAAGGTCAGCAGCTTTTTCAGATCAAGGCTTTTTGCAGACTTCTTGTGCATCAAGGTCGTTGTCGTCTCGGGCTTCGATCTACACCGACATGCATTCCTCTACGGCTTGATTGACAGCTCTCTCTATTCCTGTCGGTTTCATCATCTTCTTCGTCTGTTGCTGCGGTCAACTTTGCTCCCGCTTGCCTCTACTTTCTCAGCCTCTGCACGCTACGACAATATTATCAAGACTCTGACTTTGGATTTTTCCTATTTTAGTATCAACCCTTTTCCAAATGCAATGCTATTGCATACACCTTGCATTTGGAGGGGGGTGGGGTAGAATAGGAATTCATTTGTATTTCCTTATATGTCTTTTGTATTTCCTTATACATGTATGACATATTCTCTTGTAATATCCCTTTGTACTCCCTATACATATTATCCATTGGGCTTCATGAATATACACACAATATTCATAACAATTCCAAAACCAGCTCAATTGCAATGCATTAGGCTCGCAGCATTGGTAACAGCTATAAGCTCATGCTTAAACCCCTCCAAGATGACCCAAAGGCATTTAGATAATAGAAACTCAGTAAGCAGCGTGTTACTGACCTGACAAGGTTCCTAGGCCGTGTTCTGAGATTTGATCACAGTAATTACATGTCAAGCTTTGCATGTTTGAGCAATCTCTAAGAAGATTTAACCCACTATCAGTTACTTCAGAGCAAGAAATGTCAACGGATAACAATGACTGCCTTTGAGAAGCCACTACTTCCATCCAAGTATCCTTCACTCCAGCATACTCCCCCAAACCAATGTCCTGATTGTGAAATGTACGAAGTATCAGTTATCCCACAAACAGAAAACTCCACCTCATTATCATATAGACATAAGCTATAGCAAAGGTTTGACAATGTGCCTTGTCAATAGATAGCTCAGTATCGGATGACCTTCTCAATACAAAAGCTGGTTATCAATTATATGTGCTAAAGTAATCACTCAATTTCCAAAGAAGGAAAGAGCAGTTAAGGACCTTAATATTACATAAATCTTTAGCTTAATGGAACCGGTTCCATTTGTTACTTTCTTGCTAAAGACTACTAGCTTACTGTTTCCAACAATTCCAACCTTTTAAGTCTTGTATCTTATAAGGCCGGATTGTGTGCCACACTTGAAAGTGAAGTATAGACAACAGAAATCTTACCGGATTGTGTGCCACACTTGTAAGCAAAGTATAGACAACAGAATCTTACCTGCAGCGCACAATCCCGAAAAGTTTCAAGCGATGCCTCCATGAGACAGTTCGACTCCACCAGTTCATTGAAAATCTGCTGGCTGAGATCCCTCGGCAGCATAGCAAAACTAGAATACTTATTGATATCCTGCAGGTATTCCAGGCCGTCAAACAAAAAGGCAGCATTCCTTACCAAAGGAAAACACTTAAACACATGTAGCCGCAATACCACCTTGCAGACTTTGGCCACACAAAGCTCCATGAGCGACGGGCACTGTCCAGGGCCCTTTCCCTGGCCCTTGCGGGGGACATCAGAATTGCTGCGGGGCAGTGTAAGCAGCAGCCATTTCAAGCTGCTGGTCTTTGAGAACCTTGTGGATGTCTGGAAAGAATCGTCCTCATCCACCAATTGGCTTCTCTTCCTTGAGCAGACGCCACCCATGATCAGGGTGAAAGTATTGAACAAAACTAATCACTCCTGTGCGGACTCGAAAGAATCTTTGCGCATACAAAATTTTGGTTCTGGGTAACTGGCAGCTGTACTGTTCTTATGGCATCAACCATTTGCGGCGTAGCTAAGAGCCCGAGACAGCCTTAGTCATCTTCCACTCCATTCTGCAACATGAAGATATCATACAGTGTTAGCTTTTTACCAATTAGATTAACCAACAGAGTACTAAAAAATACAAAAGTTCACTGAAAAAAATTTGTGAACCGTGCACCCCACTATATCCTAAGTGACTGAAATTCTAATCCTAAATAGAATCGAAACGGAGATATATCATCAAAATCATAAAAGCGCCAGAAATTTTTGTACGATCCTATCAGAAGAAATCAGATGCTGCGGATCAAGCATCAGTCCTACAAGCACGCACTCAAACCACAGAATCCCAGGTCCCCAGCCAAGTAACACCACCAAAAAAAAATCGCAAAAAAAACAAACAAAATAACAGAACGATCGTGCTCCAATCCAAGGCCAAAAGAACTGAGAGCCGATAGAAACGACCTCACAAAGCCTCAACGATAAGACCGTCTCAGAATTTTTTTAAAAAAAAAAAAACAAGGATAGATATAGATTACCCCAAAAAGCAGATAAAAGTTAATCCAAGAATGGGGGAAATGAACAGTGGCCCGCCCAATCCCCCAGCAGCACCCAGAAAGTCCCACAGAAAAACCAAAACAACACCATCAGCGGGCACGGAATTCTCACCCACCCCACCGCAGAGCGGTATGGAAGCCAGCCACCAACCCACCCAAACCCCCCGGCCACGGCTAGGGTTTAGCTCCGCGGCTCAATCCCACAACCACTGCGAGCACGCGA
Organism: Phyllostachys edulis; assembly: GCA_036346405.1. Lineage (NCBI taxonomy): Eukaryota > Viridiplantae > Streptophyta > Magnoliopsida > Poales > Poaceae > Phyllostachys > Phyllostachys edulis. The sequence continues at coordinate 72,580,225 of CM070562.1, forward strand.
CCGCGAGAGATTAACCAGCGCAGCACTCATAAATATCTGACGAGTCCTCGCGGGGGTGGGGGCGGAGAGGAGAGAAGGGAAGGGAAGGGAGGAAATGGAAGTGGGGGAAACTGTTATAGCGAGAGCCGGAGAGGCGAGCGAGCTCCACGTGTCCCGCGGCGCGGCTGGGGTTCGGTGTGGCTGGCTGGTGGGCTGTGTGCGTGGGCCCGGGGTGTCAGTCGCGGGGGCGTGGGGAGCGGCGGGGGGTAGGGGAATGGGCCGGGTGGGGTGGGGTTGGGGAGGGGATAAGGCGAACGGGGCACGCAACGGGGTGGGGCCGGCCACACGATACACGCCGATTGTGCGGCCGTGTGTGTGGCACTTTTACCATTGGTCATCTCCTTTGGTGTACACGTGGACCCGGCGCTCACTATAGTGCAACTCAGTTATTACTGCTATTAATTTTTGAAGGAAAGCGCCCTAGCCGCCCTAGCCATGTCGCCCGCAAATTGGCGTCCGTCCTATCGCGCCAAACTAGGCTCCAAGCCGTCGGATTCGACGCGGTGCGCTTCCTTCGCTCTCGCTGGGTTGGCCTGCGTTCGTCCGATCGCGGCTCAGCGACATCGCCCGTCATTCGCTATGTCGCCATGAAGGCCCCATCGCTGAACGCCAGAAGCCTCGTGAGGCGTGGGAGAGCGAACGATGTCCGATGCGCATACATGCATGTGCCGACGACAAAGATGCTTCGCCTTACGCCACGCGTCAAGTGGGCCCCGCCTTCCACTACGCTGGCGCGCGCGTGCCAAGCGAGGCGCGGGTGAACTTCTAGTTGTTATGATGCTGCAGTGATTATTGCTATCGTAAATCATGATCATCATGGCTGCGGGCGTACAAGTTCACCCGTATAATTTCTTTTAAGAAACCGGATCTAGGACGACAGTCCTGGTCCATGATGGATTTCTCATCCATTCAGTAGTCTATATAAAGAAAGGGGATCACAACCATTGTACTACAGTTTTGCAGAGTAGCAATAAAAAGAAGTCAAAAGTCCCATCATATATCTGTGTTTAATCTACTATTATGTTTTTGTGTTCTTACATTGTTCTTACGATTCTACGCTTGTCTACGAGGTAATCACTCGGACTGGACTCGCCAGCGACGGTTACCCAACACGTTATCAGTACGACTACACTCTCTGGCCTGCACGGATTGAGAAGGTAACCGTCGAAGAACGACACTCGTAAGTCGAATCTTTTTTTTCTAGATTGCTTTCAATTCTGCAAATTTGGCTTTCTAAATTGTATCCTACGATGCAAATCCACTCTAATCTACCGCGAGCCGACTTGAAGTCACCGGCACAATGCCGATCGGTAGATTGCATGAAAAAGTGGATGTCGATTGTACCGTAGATTGGAAATTGCAAATCCGTTCTAACCTATCGCGAGCCGACTTGAAGTCGCCAGCCAAGCCGATCGGTGGTTGCATGAAAGAACAGACAACGATTGCATATTAGATCGAACATCTCATTGATGAACAGTAAAAAGAAAAATACATGGCCACAAAACCGCACTATGCACTGCCGGCCACCCGACGTGGTCAGAGCTTGCCATCACACACACATTGCATGCCGCCATGTCACCTCAAGACAGTTCTCGCCACAAGATGTTCTCTGCTCGCCCTCAAGACGGCCTTGTCGCTACGCCTTGATCTCCACAAGGCCGCACCGCTTAGCCCTCGCGATAGCACCGTATAGCCCGCCATGGTCGCCAGACGGATTGTCGACACCGCCGCAATCAAGACCATCCGCGCTAGAGGCACGCCATGAAGCACCGAGGCAGCCGCCGCCGCCATGGCCGCGTCGTCGTGCATGGCACACCGCTGCAAGCCGGCACCTCACGGGTCCACGCCCGCCCCAAGACAAGGCATGACCTTGAGCCGCGACCGACGGCCGCCGCCTTGTGTTCTTCTTTCCCACCGGTAACCCTCTCGCCGACGCAAGGCGCCACCAAGATCGCGGCCTCGACCGACCGCACCCTCGCATGGAGCTCTGCATTGGCGGCCAGAAGCCAAACCTCTCTTACTCGCATGGCGCTCCATACACTCAAGAAGTCGCCACCCAAAGGCCACACGTTTGAAACCACCGGCTTGGCTCCCGCCTCCGCGACTCACGCCACGTGACCTCTCGACCGTACGCCGCCTCACAAAGGGCGATGCCATCGCCGCCGAGCAGGCGTCGGCCGCCATTAAAATCGGGAGCTAGGGAAACCCTAGCTCCCACTTAAGATGCAAAGTGGTCGCTAAGCGAGGTTTTAGGCCAAGCCCGTTGAATAACTAGAAAAAGTGAATGGGTCGGCCCATTTTGGGAAAAAGAAAACCGAAAAAAAGGAAAAACGGGAGAGAGAAAGGAAATCCCGAATTCTTGCAAAAAGGCCCTCATGTTTTTTCTGAAATTACGCAAAAAATTTCTCAGAACTGAACTGTCGCGCTTTAAACCCTGGAAATTGCAAAATTCGTCTAAAATTCATTTTCCAGCAGAAAAAGGACCTCGGGAATTCAATTTTTGAATAATTTTGAACTTTTGGAGTATGTTTAACTTTTTTATTATTATTTCTATGCAATTTATATTTTATATTTACTGTTTTGATTATCTGTGATTGTTTATATTGCTTTAATCACTAGAAATAGCAGTAAATCATGAAAAATACAGGAACATTATGAGAATTTTTGCAACAATTTTATGCAAATTACTAGCAGTAATCTTATGAACTCTTTCCATGAATATGCAGCTGACTGGTATTACAAACTGGGAGTTTAAAGAGTTGGCCCGGTATGGTCAGAATTACTTGACTTAGGCATCAGATGTCGACATCGTACTTGGAGCCAAGAAGCTCTATGCTGTTATCGGACTTGGCACCTCGAAGGATGTTACTCCAACTGCTAAGGAAAATGACCAAGCACTTCATTTCCTCAAACACCGTCTCTGCCTAACGCTCAATAACGAGTATATGGACTGCACTGAAGAAGCGGTTCGAGAAGCTGAAGTACATCATTCTTCCTCGGGCAGAGCAGAAATAGAACCGACCATGTTTTGCTGATAATTAATTTGCAAGCATTAGCGAATCAACTGTCCGACCACTTTAGTGATTTGAAGAGCGTGACCAAGTCGCACGTGCCTGCATACAATGCACCGGAGAGGATTGAAATACCAAAGAAAATTAAAAGTATCTCTAATCCCGTCCACAGGCCTCAGAATAAAAGTACGAGAACTCCGGCCCCTCGAATCCCAAGTAACCGGGGACACCTGGCAAAAAAGAATAAGAAGGACTTGCCACAGCCGATCACTGAAGTTCCCCAGAACCAGAAGGGGGGCTAGTTGAGACCTGACACCTGTATGGAACTTTCAGTAAAAGGCATACCTGATTTGAATATTCCCACGGAGGGAGACATCAGTATGGATGTGTGTGCACACGTCGGAGCTGAAAAACTAAAGGGACTTGCCCCCACAATTGGAAGCAGCGGTGAGTGAGTAGAAGTATTAGAAGAATCGCCCCTGAAGAAATAGCTATAAATTATGTGATCACGGGAGAATCTATAAATAGGACAACAGGCAATGTCGATATTTATTTTGCAAAGAAAATTGCCACAATCATCGATCTTGATCTAGAGCCTGCATCGCTCGCTGAATGTAAGAAAAGATCAGATTGGAAAGATTGAAAGAAGGCAATAGAAGCATAATCATTATCTCCGAATAAAAGAGAGATGTTTGGGCCTGTAAGCCGCACGCCTCCCCATGTGCACTCCGTAGGGTATAAGTGGGTATTTGTTCGAAATCGAAATAAAAATAATGAAGTTGTAAGACATAAAGCAAGGCTTGTTGCACAGGGTTTCACTCAACGACCAGGAGTTGATTATGAAGAAACCTATTCTCTGATCATGGGCGAAACTACATTTAGATATTTAATCTCAATGGGAGTAAACTTGAATTTAGAAATAAAATTGATGGATGTGGTAACTGCATACCTTTATGGAAACTTAGATTCAGACATTTATATGAAGGTACCTGAAGGTATCCCTGTCCCGAACCAAGATAGAGCAAATAGAAATCTGTACAGTGTGCAACTCAGAAAGTCACTATACTAACTGAAGCAATCAAGCAGAATGTGGTATAATCACCAAAGCAACTTTCTCTGCAAGAAAGGCTACACGAATAATGAAGATTGTCCCTGTGTATTTATACGACGATCTCATGATAGATTTTGTATAATCTTGGTATATGTAGATGATCTGAATATCATCGGGACCCTGGAAGATATTAAGAAAGCAAGCACTTACCTAGAGTCGAAGTTCGAAATAAAAGATTTAGGTAAAAACAAATAATGCCTAGGCTTGCAACTTGAGCATGCCCTTGATGGGATTTTAGTATATCAGTCAACCTATACTCAGAAAAGTGTTAGAAAATTTGGTTTTGGAAAGGCATATCGTTCGAAAGTACCAATGGTCGGAAGGTCCTTGCAGTAAGACAATGATCCGTACAGACCTAGAGAAGAGGGGGAGGAAGTCCTGGGACCGGAATTATCATTCTTGAGTGTAGTAGGAGCACTCATGTATTTAGCAAACTGTACTAGATCGGACATTGCATTTGCCGTGAACCTATTAGCAAGGTATAGTGCAGAACCTTCCAAAAGGCATTGGCAAGGAATAAAGGACATTTTTCGATACCTCCAAGGAAGCAAACATCTTGGTTTGTTCTACAGAAAGAACCAATACCTAACTATGACTGGCTATGCAGATGTCGGGCACCTGTCGGAACCGCATACAGTCAAGTCGCAAACAAGCTATGTATTCCTATGTGGTGGAACTACAATTTCATAGAAATCATCTAAGCAAAGTCTTGTAACAACTTCGATGAACCACTCGAAAATCATAGCACTGTATGAAGCCTCGCGAGAATGTTTTGGCTTCAGCGGATGATTCACCATATCCAGCAGTCGTGTGAACTGAATACCGCACAAACTCCCACTATTATCTATGAAGATAATGCAGCTTGTGTTGTACAAGTGCAGATGAGTTATGTGAAGAGTCAACTCACAAAACATATCAACCCCAAGTTCTTCTATGCTCATGAATTGCAAAAGATGGACGAAATTAAAGTACTGCATACTAAGTGATATGAAAATCTAGCAGATTTATTCACTAAGTCACTTCTAGTATCTAGTTTTGAAACGTGTATACGTGGAATTAGAATGATGAGACTTAGAGAAGTATAGAACTCATGGGGGAGAATCTTCACGAACTCATTATTGAAACTTGATCATGAAGATCGAGCTCCCAAAGAATAAATCCTGGAGATTAAATGGAATTGGGTGGATTGTACTCTTTTTCTCTTGACGAGTTTTCCTGAAGTTTCTCGACTAAGGTTTTTAATGTGGCAATTCGTGTAGCACAACTGAAAGTGTTTCATGTACTCTTTCTCTAAATTTTTCCTACTAGGTTTTTATGGAGTTTTGATGAGACATGAACATGTCAGATGAGTGCCCAATGGGGACTGAGGCCGGTAGTCCTGGTCCACGATGGGTTCTTATCCATCCAGTAGCCTATATAAAGAAGTGGGGACCCCAACCATTATACTACAGTTTTACAGAAGAGCAATAAAAAAAAGTCAGAAGTCCTCTCATATCTCTGTGTTCAATCTACTATTCTGTTCTTGTGTTCTTGTGTTGTTCTTACGATTCTACGCTTGTCTATGAGGTAATCGCTCGGACTGGACTCGCCAATAATGGTTACTCAACAATTTTGAGTAAAAATTGGCTACATGACTCTGCGATTTAGTGGCATTTGCTTCGTGATATCATTTTTTTTTTGTCTTTTCTAAAACACATTGCACTTTATGTCTCTTTGTGATGAACATTCTATCTATTAAAATATAATATCCGGATGATTAGGGGAGAGAAATAATCTAAAATAACCTATGTGCCCTTATCATTATCCTTCTCCTTCCTTCCACCCCCACGCCCTGGTTGAGCAAGAGGCGAAGCAGCGAGAGGAGGTGGGGCTAGGGTGAAGGGCGATGACGAACTGTAGTGTCTTGAGTGTGCATGAGCATGAGGGCATCACGTGGAGTACATCAGTGCGTGGAGCTCTGCCAGAGGTGGATAGCAATGATGACACAATGAGGAGGTACAATGGCGTGGCGGACTCATGGCGACGATAGTGAGGAGGTCTTCTGACAACGGAGATACATGCATGAGGCAAAACATGGAGCAAGTAAGAAGGTGGTTGTGGCCGCTTGGGTAGAAACTAACCGACAACAATGAATTTTATGGTGGCAGTGTTGTGGAGAAGTCAAAGAAGACGACGAAATTCCAGCGGGATGTTGCATGATTCCCAAAATTTTATTCAGAGGAAATGATCAAGAGGACAGGGAACACGATATGACGCTGTTGGTTTCAATAGAGATTCACCAAGGCGATAGGAATGTGGCGGCATGTGGCGATAGGACCCGAGGAAGAAGGTGACAGCTGTCCTCAGGGCGTACACCATGCGTCGGCAACCATCCATCGCGCACGGCCTCTCAATGTTGACATTATAGGAGGTGTCCTCATCGTCAACGAGCTAGCCATCCTCCACTTGCCTCGGAGAAACCGTAGCCATAGAAACATCAGCCCCTACTGCCACGCCAGTGTTGGCATTGTCCGATGCCTCCTCCGGTTCTCCCTCGACGCTGAAGTAGTAGTCGATGATGTTGTCGGCATAGTCGGTCATCTAACTAAAGAAGTGGTGCATGTGGAGTGCGGCTTGCGCGCCGAAGACGGCTCGACGATCAGGGAGCTCGGTGAACAAGCGTAGGAGTCGATAGGGAGAGTTCCTTCTGTAACATCCCAATTTTCTGAGCCTTTTTGAAATTTTCAAAATAAAAAGAACCATTTGGTTTTGATGAGAGTTCTAAAGCTTAACTTGATATTTCAGAATTAAAGGTGTTTAAGATGACTAAATCAAACTTCAACTAATCCAAAGTTGGTTTCTTTCGAGTTCGTTGGAGTTCTTTGGTGTTGGTTTTCCCTTTCTCTGTTCGCTCCGTGTCCCCCTCGGCCCAGCTCTTTCTTCCTTAGCCTTCCCTTTTGTTTGGACCTCTCCCTCTATCTAGACCTCTCTTTTGGTTTAGACCTCCCTCGTTTGAATCTGAGGGTCCAGACCTCCCTTCGTTTGGATCTGAGGGTCTAGACCTCCCTTCCGTCCAGACCTCCCTTTTGGTCTAGACCTCCTTTTCGTTTGGACCTCCCTCTCGGTCCAGACCTCCCCCTCTTTTTGTCGTTTTGCCGCTACCTCCCCTTAGGCCGTGACCTCCTCCTCTTTTTGTCATTTCATTTTGCTGCGACCTCCCCCTCCTTTTGTCGTTTTGCCGCGACCTCCCCCCTTTTTGTCCTTTAGTCACGACATCCCCTTGGGTCACGACCTCCCCTTTTGTCCTTTAGTCGCGACCTCTCTTTGGGTCACGACCTCCCCTTGGGACGCGACCACGCTCTTGATCTCTTTGCAAAGACCACCCTCTTAGACTTTTTGCAAAGACCACCCTCCTGGGCCGCGACCTCCTCTTTGATCGTGACCTCCCCTTTGACTGCGACCTCTCCTTTGACCCCGCGACCTCCCTCTGTGGCCGCGACCTCCCCTTGGTCACGTGCACCCCTTGGCCACGTGTGCCATTTGGGTCACGACCTCCCCTTTGTTTTGACCACCCTTTTAAGTGTTGACTAGCCCCACTTGTCAGCCTTGCCCACCTTTTTCTCCTGCTCATCGCGGCGCTGCTCTCGCCGGAGACCTCGCCACTCTCACCATAGACCTCGCGCATTAAATGCCGTTGTATCGCATTAAATGATGTCGCCTCCGCAGTACCCGTTGTCCCCGGGCAGCTCTCTGCGCACGCCTGTCCCATGATCTGTCCTGTCGCCACCTACCCTTGATCTCATGTGCTTCAGAGTTTCTCAGCTGCTCTTCCCGTCCTCCTCGGCTATAAAAGCCTGAGCAGCCATCTTTTATCTCCTTTAGCCTTCCCCAATTTTTCGCACGTCTAGATTCCGGCTTCGCGGAAGAGTTCTTGGACCTGGCGACCTCTACCGAAGAATCCCAGCTCTTCATCAAAGGCAAGTCGTAGACCTTTGATCATATCGAACCCAATTTGCAAAATTACTTTGTTTATATCAACATGCATGGCTATTTGTATAAAAATGGTTTGGAAATTAACTAAACACCTTCTCGTCAGTATGACTCCTTGAATACTTGTGTCCGACATGTTGACATGTACCTTTGGACACCTTAGGTTGGGTATTCGTAGTTGGACATCTTATTGTGATAACCAACAAAGGTGCGTATATTGCTTAAACCTGCTGTTGTTATGCGACGTCTCTCGATCACATGATACAATGTTGTTAAACTTGACTTAATGATATATGGAATTGTGGCGTGGCCACTGTTGTTAAAAGATGTTGTGCCATGACTGTGAGGACCACTCTCGGATATACAGGGAGAATGCTCCCAGGGAGCACTTTGAGGTCCGGAAGGACCATAAATATATATTTTTTGCAACCGGTACTACCGCAAGGATGTCTGTTAGTACCGCGCGGCATACCCTGAGAGGAGGTCCGCCAGGACCTCCTAGGAGATCCAAAGACCTCCTGGAGGTTCGGCCTCTGTGTACTGAGCTAGTCCCAGGAGAACCGATGCTAGCTCACACAGAACACTTAGGTATAATCACAAGCACAAGGCCAAACAATAGATGAAGTAGACAAATTAAACCTTGCATTAAACAAGACCTTATGGTCAAAACTTGCTTACAGAAGTTTGCCAACTTGGACTTACAAAACCGACAAAAGGAGAACCTAAATAGCAGAAACACAAAACACTTCCAAGCCATCCGGCAAGCCCACAGGCTGTCGAGTGGAGGACGTCCTAGGCAGCCGGGTCGTTAAAGAACTCCTCCTCGAACAGGTCTGAGCATCCCTGCACTTGTTCAACTTCGACCACTGCTTTAACACAAGGCTTAAAGCCATGAGTACTCTGAATGTACTAAGCAAATCGCAGGGAACAATTATGCAAATAATATTCATACATGGGCTTAACAATGAGAGTTGTAGGGTTAGTTGCAAAAAGCAAAGTTTGACAGTAAATAACAAGTATAGATTGAAGAGCTCAATTTGAAACAATAATACATAAGTACATTTGTTTGAAAAGAGAGGGAGTGAGCACCAACTCACTTCCCAAGCCACTTGGGGGAGGTCTAGACGCACCCACGACTAGACCTCTCCCAAGACCACTCTGGAGTACCCACTCTAGAGCTCCCAAGACCACTTGGGGAGGTCTAGTCACACCCACGACCAGGACCTCTCCCAAGACCTCTCTGGAGCACCAACTCTAGAGTTCCCAAAGACCTCCCTAGGGCTCCAAGATCTCCTCTAAGCACCCACCGATGACATCACAAGCACTCGAAGCCACCCAGAATACTTGCAGACGTCCCAGCCAGCCATGGAACACAAATTTGAGAAGTCTACCCCTTGCACCATTTTCACTGGGCATGTCTATGACCAAGGACTTGGCTATTCGAATAGATTGATACTCTGCAGAGGTGTACAACTTTACCCACAATTCACGACCTCTCTAGCGGGGCGGGTTCCCGTCGGAACCCTTGCTCACTTCCGAAGGTGGCTTGATCTAGAGAGCGCGACAAGGCCTTTTACAAAGCTTTGATTTGGCTTGAGCGCCCACTAAGGTTTACGCTTCGGTTGGGCAAGCAACCCCACCGGATTCGTGCCCCTCTTGCGCCAAATAATCAAGACGCTCCACCACAATGTAACCAAGCCATCTCAATGCTAATTATTTGGCACAGACCACCCCCATAAAGTGATCTTGTAGTTGCACTAAAAGGCCCAAATCAACAGAACACAAAGTTAAGTCCTTAGTTGCTGCTCAGGCAAGGCTTCCACATCTCAGTGTGCGAAGAACACCCCCTTTACTGCACGATCACTTGCCCGAGCAAGAAAACATTTTGGGTTCACCTAGCCAAAGACCTCCCTGGTCCTGGCACACAAGATTTTAACAAAGTGGCCTCTGTAACATCCCAAATGTATAATTATGGTTAATCAAGTATAATTATATGTGTAGAAATTAAAACTTTTTCTCACATCTTGAAAAACCCTAAAATCTTATGTAATTCTTGTCCAAGAGTTGTGTAATCCAAAAACACAAAGCTCTTGTTGACCAAAAATCAAATTCCTTTTTCCAAATATCTTAAATCTTGTGCCAAACATTTGGAATATATTTTCCTTGGTCCCAAAACTGATATGGGACCCTCTCAAAAATATCATGAGTTATAACACTTGTTGATAATTTTGGAGGCAAAACAATCCTTTAAGCAACCTTCATGAATTTCCTGAGAAAAATGCATTGCATAATAACCTCTGGAAATTTTATGCAAGGTTGATCTCATTATCAACAAGCTCCAGCTAAAATTTCATTAAATTTGGAGTTCATTTGCTATCTCAAATAATTACTGCTAAGTTTCAAATGTAAAACTAAATTTTAAAGCCTACACTGTTCCTTGGGCTAGCCATATTCAAAGATGGTCCAGCCCAACCATGTCTGCACCTCACAGACCTCATCTCCACCTTGATCAGTCGCAGTTGGATTTACATCCAACACCACGACCTCCTCCATGATCAATACCGCAAGGACCTCCCCACCTCATGAGGTCAGAACTGTTGGATCAAAGATCCATGGTCATGACCTCCCTGTGTGTTAAACCTCAAAGACCTCCTCGATTTGTTAAACCATCGTGGCGAGGTCATCCCACTAACCAAGGTCGTGGCCGTTGGATCAAATCCAACACCACGACCTCCTCCTCAACATACTCGACAGGTCCTCCCACTGCGTGAGGTCACACCCTTGGATCCAAGATCCATGGCCCTCGACCTCCTCCTCTCAACCTAAACTAAACAAACCTCCCACCTAACCAAGGTCGTGGCCGTTGGATCGATCCAACACTCACGACCTCCCGTCTATCAAGCACTCACAACCTCCCCATCTTTTGTTGTGCACGTTAGATTAAAATCTACTACCACGACCTCCTTTTTGTCTCATGCGCACCAGACCTCCCCAACGCACGTGAGATCGTAGCCCTTAGATCTAAATCTAAAGGCCATGACCTCCCTTGTGCGTTGCGCAAGCTCAGACCTCCACCTCCTTTGATCGAACCCTTAGATCTAAATCTAACGGTCCTGACCTCCCTTGCCTGTTGCGCATCATATCAGACCTCCCCGGTCATTGTGTGCCCTTGGATCTAAATCCAGAGGCCATGACCTCCCTCATGTCCTTTTGATCGCGTGCGGTTAAGTCCTCACCGGAGGTCCGCTTGCTTGGATGGAGATCAACGCTTTGGACCTCTGTCCCTTTTCCTCACGTGCGTTTTGACATTAAAAATCGGAGGGCCACGACCTCCCCATCCTTGATCGTGTGGTGGGACCTCCTCCCAACCACTTAAAACATAACGGTTCAAAAATTGATCCGATGGTTAGGACCTCTCCCGTGTCTTATCCAACGGTCACCAAGACCTCCCTGTTCTTCTCCTTCCTCTGGCGCGCGCGTGCTCTCGGCGGTGGAGTTAATCGCGCCAGCCTCTGTGCACCTTCTTGACTCTTTGTCGACTCGCATTTAATGCAGTCGGCCTGACCCTACCCCTTTGTCAACTTTATGTCATGTCCACCCCATGGACCAACCCGTGGGCTAAGCTCACCATGGAGCTTAGCCCCACTCATAACCTTCACCTCGGGCTATAAGGGTCCACTCGAGCTCCCGTTGGCTTCCTTTGCACACTTGGAGCTGTCATACCGGTGTTTGGTGAGCTCCTAACTCACTTACCTCCTCTCTAGTGGTCGCCATTGTTGAAGTCCTTGGAACTCCTCGGTGACTCAAGGGTTCGGTGGCTCCTTCTTCAACCCTTGCTCGCTTTGTGCTCCCCAAACCTCTGGAATAACCCTAACTTATTTTGTTTGGGCATTTTTCAGAGGTGGACAAAGCCGAGCTTGAGCTGGTGCCGTGAGTCGCGAGCTTCATTGTCTTCCCCAACTCCGGTCATCACCTCCACGACCTCCCGGCACCTTAGGACCTCCGGTACCTCCTGTTAGTCCTTTAGTTCTTTGCACCCGCTGAATGCATGTTGCGGAGCTTAAGTTTTGGCACAGCTTGAATGTCGCGCGAGCTCCCTTTTTGCATTTTGTCGTTTGGCAGTATCTACCTTCGTTGTCCTCTCGGCTCACGGGCGTTCAAAACCGTCGCCGCCGTTGAGAGGAGGTCCTTTGGGTGCGCATGGTTATTGCGGACCAATCGGTACCATTGGATCTCGCCGGCGAGGTCTACATCGCCGCGATGACCACATCTTCTTCGGGTTTTGTCCGGACACAACGGCGGCGTCGTTGTCGTTTTAGGACAAAAATCCTCCATATTTAATGCGCTAATCATTGCTCCCATCATTGTAATCAATGGGCGTCTTAATCGCCTTAAATCCACCCTTTAATGCGTGCATTTAAGACCTCCGCGCGGACCTCCTTGATGTCCGGTAGCGCATTTATTTATGTCCAGCGCGTGCTTGCGAGTTAAAGCGCTGGTGCAGGGCGTCCGGACCTCCTCCGAGAGATCTGGAGCGTCCAAGACCTCCCTTGCGAAATCGTGGCCGTCCTGACCTCCTGGAGGTCTGTGGACGTTAGGACCTCCGTTTAGGACCTCTCCATAGCCATCTCGGCTGTTCATGACCTCCCGGGTAGATCTTGACCGTCAAGGTCCTCCTCGACGATCTGGACCATCAAGGACCTCCTTGGAACATCTGGACCGTCCAGACCTCCCCGTGAAGGTCCTCGACGATGTAGATTTTCCTCGGGGAGATCTTGATAGTTTGGACCTTCCTTTGGAAGATCTCAACCGCTTGAGGACCTCCCTTTAGATCGGGTCCGCTTCAGGACCTCCTTTCCATGTTGTGGTCCGTTGGATTTCGATCTCACGGCCACGACCTCCCCTCACCTCGCGCATGTGAGTTGCTAAGAGGTCCAGACCTCTGGACTTCACGTGCTTGGCGTGTGTGATGTTCTCTGGGAGGTCTTGAGCCGTTGGATCTGAGATCGTGGCTCACGTCCTCCCATACCCTTGTGAGTTTTAGAAATTCGGTGAGGTCTTAGTTAAACCTGAAATAAGGTATAGACTTTAGAATTTCATATCTTCTTCGTTTTGAATCCTTTTGAGGTCATTCAACTTGTGTTAGCTCTGTCTTGAACTTGACTTTAATCCAAAAATGATTGAAAGTTGAATTTAGCTCTAGAGCACAGTTTGCCATTAGGTTTAAAACTCACTTTAAATATACACTCAAAAACAATACTTAACTTGTAAAAGGTATAACTAATGCTCTATAGTTTATTTTTGGGTGAGACCAACTTTGTTGGTTTCCTCCATTAGTGGTCTCACTGTGAAAATTAGTTTTGAGCATGTTGTTTGTTAGGAAAATGAGGACTTGTGCATTATAATTTTGTTCAAGTTCTTGTTTTTGAAAAATTATAGAAAGTGCAATATAGCTCCAAATGAGGTGAACTCAATTGTGTTATTCATCTCATGAGGTGCTGGTTTTACAGTAAAAATTTCAGCTTCACTTCTATTCTAGAAAATTTTGTGATGAACAGTAACATATTTCTAATTAATAGGTCGCGAGAATTGATTTCATCATATCTTTTGCATTAAGAATCCAAATCAATTGGTTCTTGTTGCTAAATTCATGATAAATCATTGTCTTGCTGCTGTAAAATTTTCATAGCTTTGGAGAAGTTTCTCTGTTGCGTCTTTTTGGTTTTTCGTCGTTCTTATCGGTTCTTTCTCGCTTTTCCGTTAGGTTTCGACATTTGTGGTGATCCCGAGAGTGACCCTCTGCCACAACTTGGCCAGCAACAACAAGGCAAGCAGTTTGATCATTTCCATCATTGTCCCATTACTTTAAAGCTTAATATATCGTTTTACTTCTATGTATGCATGCTACTTTGTGTTAAATGTCGCTAGCAAGCCTATAGTTGCATAATCTGTAGGAATTGTTCATCCTCTACTACCATGAGCCTAGGTTATTTGCTGTGGTGGGAGCTCGTTGGATGAGCTCTTATCATTAGTAGTTTCGATTTAAATTGCTTAGACATGCTTAGTTATCGGTAGAAATGGGCGATCATCGACTTAGTCGATGGTCTTGATCACTCAAAGCGATTATTACTCTTATATGTCCAAAGACTTGTGCTTTGATTAATTGTAAAATCAAAAACTGAAAATAAAAGATTGATTTAGACTTGGGCATATTGGATGGATGGCGTGGTTTTGGATGTGGTGGTATGCACGGGTCCCTAAGGACCGAGTACTTGGGTCACTAAGCCAGCGATTTCACAGACTAACCACACGAGGGCATATGGAACCCTCTTGACTAAGTACTTTGGGCGGTGTTAATTGGGGTCGCTTGGTTGGTGTGTTTTAAAGATAAAATGTGTGTGTGATGTGGGAGGAGCATTAGCTTCCTGAAGGTTGTGTGATGTCTCCTTCTCCCGTGGGTTGTGCGACTTCGAATTAGCATTGTCCATTGAACTGTCTCGTAGGACTTAGCCGTGCAAGCATACCTATGGTAGTGTGCCTAAAGGAAAGGCGGTCGGCGTGTGGGTACAGTGGTACACCCCGCAGGATAAAACTATTCAATAGCCTCGTCCTAGGTTATGGACATGCTTGGTAAGGTCGTTCAAGACTAGACTACAACCTTTAATTAAAACTTGACATGGTTGGTATGAGCAGGGAGTTCATGCTATTGTTGTGGTGACTTGGGTTAGTCACTTCGAGATTGTTCTTGTTGTTGTTACTATGTTATTATCTCGTTGTTACTTCAACATTTAAAAATGCTTTGCCAAATTGCCTTCAATCTATTATGTTATTGCAAATAAATGTTGCTTTATGCTAAAATGAGTCCAAAGCCTCATCCACTTAAATAAAGCTTGCATGTAGTTATTTATAGTTACTGTTATCTCACACGTAAGTCTTGCGGAGTACTTTATGTACTCATCCGTAAAATGGTTGTGGCAATTTTGTGGCTTTTGTTGCGAGAGGAAGAAGGAGAGCTCCAAGAGCCTCTCTTTTGTGCTACGTGTTGCGTTTATTCGACGACTAGGTTGGCGGTCCCGAGATGCCTAGGGGTTAAGGCACACTTGATTGGCTTTGTGTTATAGCCATCTTTATGGCACTTTTGCTTCATTGTTATCTTTTGTAATTGTTGCTATTTGGCCTAAGGGCCTCTCTTTTGTAATAGCTTTTCCTTATTAATGTTAACTTCTGGTTTGTTGTTTATGTTCTATGTGTTGTATGGAATTGATACATTCTTTTGGTGTGAGGTATGTATACTGCATCCTGGGGAGTATACATCTCTCGAGACCGGGTTTATTTGGTTGATAATACTAGGGTCATTTGGATGACTAAGTATTATGAGCCTAATAAACGTCGGGGTCTCACAGCCTCGCACCACAATCAACACAACTACGCTATCCCACCATAGTTGCTCAACAGTGGTACCAACCACAGATTACATAGTTCCATTAGTTAAGTTATTAGAGAAGAAACATAACTCCCAAGACCCCCGGTTCTAAGAGCAAGACTAAGCATAAACATACAGTCCCATGTTGGCAATACCAAACAATACCAACTAAAATACCCAACCTAAGGCGTCCAAGAGGAACATGTCAACATGTCGAATACAATTGTCCAAAGAGGCATATTGTCAAGTAGGAAAATATCTACTGCCCAAACCATTTCTTATAAAAATAGCCATGCATGGTTAAGCAAAACAAAATACATTTGAAAAGCTAGGCTCAATATGATCAAAGGTCTGTAACTTGCCTTCGTTGAGCAGTGGTGAGCCTTCAAAAGGAACTGCAGGGTCCAAGAACTCCTCCTCACACTCGGGATCTACACGTTCGCCAA
This sequence comes from Phyllostachys edulis, assembly GCA_036346405.1. Classification (NCBI taxonomy): domain Eukaryota; kingdom Viridiplantae; phylum Streptophyta; class Magnoliopsida; order Poales; family Poaceae; genus Phyllostachys; species Phyllostachys edulis. Next base: position 72,596,224 of record CM070562.1, read on the forward strand.
AGAACCAAATAAGCAAACCAGCTCCAAGCAAAGAACTTAAAAGAAGACTTAAAAAGAGCTTAAACAAACTTAGACAAAAACCAAGAAGCAAGAGGTCCTGGCTGAGAGGGGAGGTCTAACCCGAAAGAGGGTGGTCCTTGCAAAGGGATCTGCATGAACCAACAGAGAGGCCTTCTTGGCGATGAAGAGGTGATGGATTAGCTTCAAAGAACTCCTTGGTGAGGTCTCGAGCAAGGAGAACACCAAACGGGAGCAAGGAGGTTGGAAATGAGCAAAAAGGTGACAAAGGGAGGCATGCCCAGGCTATTTATAGCCAGAGCTAGTGGAGAAACCACAAGGGGCTTGAGCAAAACGTGACACAGATCGGTGGTGGATAGGACAATGTTAGGTCAGGGTAGGTCATCAAAAGAATAAAACAAAGTACCCTAGATGTGACTGCATTTAATGTGATACAACAGTCATTAAATGCGCACAAAGTTTTGAGGCAGAAGAATTGGGAAAAGTGAGCAAGGCTGACAAGTGGGGCCAGTCAAACTCAAGAGAACAGATCAGTCAAAGGGTTGGTCTCAGCCGCAAGGGAGGTCTTTGCAAAAGACCAAGGGTCCTGACCTCTAAAGGGAGGTCCTAACGGTCGGATCAAATCGAGGGGAGGTCCTGACGGTCAGATCAAATCAAGGGGAGGTCCTAAGGACAGGAGGTCCAAAAGACACACAACGGAGAGGTCTTATGGACAAGAGGTCCAAAAGGCAAAGGGAGGTCCTTGCGGTCAGATCCACAAAGGAGAGGTCTGAACGGTTAAGATCTCCAAAGGGGAGGTCCTAACGGTCAGATCTAACAAAGGGGAGGTCTGAATGGTTAAGATCTCCAAAGGAGAGATCTTAACGGTCAGATCTAACAAAGGGGAGGTCTGAACGGTTAAGATCTCCAAAGGGAAGGTCCTAACGGTTAGATCTAACAAAGGGGAGGTCTTAATGGTTAAGATCTCCAAAGGGGAGATCCTAACGGTCAGATCTAACAAAGGGGAAGTCTGAACGGTTAAGATCTCCAAAGGGGAGATCCTAACAATCAGATCAAATCGAGGGGAGGTCTGAACGGTTAAGATCTCCATAGGGGAGGTCCTAACGGTTAGATCTAACAAAGGAGAGGTATGAATGGTTAAGATCTCCAAAGGGGAGGTCCTAACGGTCAGATCTAATAAAGGGGAGGCCTTGCGTGAGGGGAGGTCCTACGCGACCGTGAGATAAGGCGCGGTGGAGCAGGACCGTTAGATTTCAATCAGACGGGGCAAGGCACTTGGGCCGTTCGGATCGAGCGAACGCTCCAACAGATCGGGGCTGTACAATATAGATCGGATGGCTCTAAAGAAGTGGGACATTTGGACCATCCAAATGTCTCACCAAGATCAAACCGTCCAACGCAAATCGAACGGTACACAAGCGATAGAGGTCTGGATCAAGCGGAAGGCTCGAACGGACACGAGGGAGGTTCAAATAAACAAGGAGGAGGTCCTAGAGGACACAGGGAGGTCCTGAAGGACACGGGGATGTCCAAAGGACACAAAGATCACCCGAATTTGGATTTCAAGATCCATAGTCCTTTCAAACACAAACCCGAGTTGGTCTAAGACCCAAGAGGGGAGGTCCTAGACCTACAAAGGAGGTTTAAACACGAACCCGAGCAGAGAACCACTCGGGGTGGTTGTGACCCAAAGAGGGAGGCCAGAACCAAAGGTAGATTCGAATAGAGAGGGAGGTCTAAACCTTAAAGAGATTCAAACCAACAAAGGAAATCTAGATTAAAAGGGAAGGAAAGATCTAAGCTCAGAGGAGGTCCAAAGAATCTCCAAGGAGGTCCTATGAGCACAGAAGAGGTCCAGAAGACTTTGAAGAGGTCCTATGAACACAAAGGAGGTCTAGAAAGAGGGCTAAAACGAAGGGTACACAGAGCACACAAAGGAAAAAAAGCTAAAACCAGAGAGCACCGGAGAGCCTCAAAAGAACAAAGAACACAAACCAAAAGACTTAGTTGAGGTTTGGTTAGGTCAAGTTAAACTCCCAAATTTCCAAAATCCCAAGTTAAGCTTAAGCGGGCGAATAAACTGAATGATTCCTTTTTACCTTTGAAAACAGCAAGAACTCTTAGGAAAAACGGGACGTTACAATGACCAGGGTGGTCTTTTGGCCGAGTTGAACCCAAAATGTTTTCGCTCGGGCGAGTAATCGTGCAGTAAAGGGGGTGCGCGAAGCACGTGGGATGAGGAGGTCTCACCTGAGCAACAACTAAGGACTTAACCTTGTAAGGCATTGATCCGAGCCATACCGTGCAACCACATGTCCAGGGTGGGGTGGACCTGGCTAACTAATTAGAAGAAGTTTTGGTTTGGTTCTGTCATGGTGGCGTGATCTTCGAGTTCCGGATGAATCACACGGCGCCAGAGGGGGTCCAGCATGGCGAAACCTTAGTGGGCAGAACCGAGCCAAAACGGAGCTTTGTAAAGGCCTTGTCATGTGCTCTAGACTGCTTACCAAAGGTAGTGAGCAGTGGTATCGATGGATGCCAAACCAACAAGAGAATTCGTGTCTTGCGGGTAAAATTGTACAACCTCTGTAGGGTGTAGATCTATTCAAATAGCCGCGTCCTCGGTTATGGACATGACTGGTGATTTCACACAAGGGGTAGAATTTTCTAAAAATGTTGGTCTTGGTTGGTTCCGAGTGGTCTGGGCCGTGACTAGGTTGGTCACGGGAGGTCTGGGTAGTGACCAGGGTAGTCACGAGTTGTTTCAAAAGAAAACTTGTTTACTTATGTACTAATCTTTTAACTTGTGCTTTGCAATCTACTTACTGTATTTCTAATCAATATTGCTTTCTGCAAAGTAACCATAAAGACCTCCTTGTCAAGCCTTGCATGATATTAATTGCATACTATTCCCTGCGACTTGCTGAGTACATTCAAAGTACTCATGGCTTGTGCCCTCTGGTTAATCAGCAGCTGAAGACCTCCCAGGGACCTCCGACCTCTTCATAGAGGAGGTCTTTGAAGACCAAGCGTGCTAGAACGTCCTCTACTCGATTGCCTGTGCGCATGTCGGACGGTCTCCACGTGTATTTTGCTTTCCGCTGTGTTGCAGCCCTACGGGGCACCTTTGTAAAAACCTTGATCATAAGGTCTTTTGTTGTTAATAATATTAATTTGTCTGTTTCATCTATCGTTTGTGGTATGGTTGTGATGACATCGTTGTTGAACCTATGCGGACCAGCTACTGATCTTGGGATTGGTCCAGTGTGCACAGGAGGTCCCGGGGGTGGTCTGCCTCGGGGACGCGGCACCTTCTCTCTATTTCTTCTCTCTCAGCCAGATCTGGTTGGTGGGCTCCACCAACGGACAGGGGCAAAACATAATTTTCACCTATCTTATCTCTCTCCTCTCAATTGTATATTATATTTTAATGACCATAGTGTCCTACGGCAAAAAGGCAAAAAATTATAGTGTCCTAGAGAAAGGCACAAAAAAAAGGTTCATAAGAATTTGTGTCCACCTTTGAACTTTGTGTCCGAGTATTTCTTGAAGGAGAGGGTGGTGCAGGCGTGGACTGGCGAGCTTAGGGGCTTCAGGGTTGTGGGTAACCGCCACCTTGGATATTGCAAATAGGATCTGGATTCCGGATATTGACATGTTCGAAGGGGAACAAGGGTCGCTCGGCAGAGTCGTCAGATACGAATGATATGGACGGCACAAGCTAGGCGTTGGGTACACGCTGCGAACCTTCGGCGGGAGGGCCCTGACCAGACGATGCAAGGCACCACCGGGAGTAGGTAAACCTTTGCTATGGAAGGATGTCAGCACTTCTTCCGGTGTGAAAGTGGGACCGAAATGGCAAATCAGTGCACATTGTCATTTGTACTTTGTATTGTTTATGTAGCTGTTCTGGTACTACCCAATTTTCATTTGATGTACGTAATGCCGTAAGACATGTATCGTATGTTGCACGTAATGTTTATTTAAGTGTTGTACTGTTGTACTCTTTTGATTTTGTTTGTTTGCAAGTTAAATTTACTCATTCGTTACACTCGATGTTTTATTTCCGCGTATTTGCTAACTTAAAGTTGTTTTGCAGGTATGGATCACGGATCCGACTGGAGTTTTGGCCTCCTTGACGAGCGCATCGACCGAGTACATCGTGCGTCGCGTCGTGTCCCTCATCCTACGGGCCGCCGACGCGATCAGTTGGGGTGATCCGCGCGCGACACCTCGGGTGGCTTGGAGGCTAGACCCACGCCGACGAGCGAGTTAGTATCGTCCACACTATCTTCTTCGAATCTGTACTTTCAGATCGACCTTTTGTTCCTTCGCGAGTTGGCTGCTGGTCTACTACCTATCGCCGGATAGTGCGAGCCACGGGGCGAGGACGAGCCGGCAGACCATGCGGTCGGCGGCGACGGAGCGTCCATCTTTGGCCAGATCCCACGACGCTTCCGTTCGATCGCTCCCTGGCCGCAGCTCTTGTAGGCCGGTGGCGACGAGACTCACACTTTCCATCTCCCATTCGGGAGATGGCCCCTACCCCGCGTCTCCTCGCTTCTTGGCCTCCCTATCGCGGGAGGTGCCGCCTTCCGCAGAGCCTCCGGATAATCGGGCGCGAGACCTTCGCGGGTTTCAGGAGTCCTCCCACTGTGTTGGCGGCGGGTACTCGTCATTCGGAGGCACAGAGGCACGGGCCGCCCTTGCGGTGGTTGTCGCAGATTCGGGTATGTGTTCCACACCGCACTCGTTAGTACTGTCGCTGTCCTTTCCGTAAAGGGACTTACTATTTTTTCCGTTGTGCGTGTCGGCGGATGGACCTCACGCGGACCAAAGCGGCGGTGTCACGCCACCGAGGCGTACTTGTTGTGGCTGTTTGGTTGGGTCTTTGTTCACCGCGATCCACGGCGACACCGCCGACGCGAGGCTCATCAGCGTCGCTTAGGGCCATCGCCGACGGGAGGGCCCCCAGATCGATTGGGGTTCGTGTACTTGCGCCACCTATCGCGGCTTGTGCGTCGTGTCTCAGTCCGCATCGAACTCCATCCTCGCGGTGTCCTCTCCCTCTGCAGCTTGTGGTCGTTTGGCGCTTTAGCCTCGGGCGGCCCTGTTGACGACAACAAGACCGTGCGGGGCCGAGATGTACAACGTAGACGAGGTGGACCGACCGACGATGGGCTCTCTCTCGTGCGGCGGCGACGGCACAAAGACTAAAGCAAGCCATGACTTCTCCGCAAAGTAAGACGTGACAACACTATGCCTCCTCGGCTTTTCGAAATTAAAAACAAGACTCTCTACTCGCATGAAATTAACGACATCATGCCAACCATGGAGCTTATAAAGAGGGTTGAACCAAACCAAACTCTCCACACCACTACATAACACATACCCGACTATGGACTCTTGGCAAACTTCTACGCGAGGTTGTTGAAGAAGCAAAAGTGGCTCAAGCAGAAGAGGGAACAGCTACAATACCCAGATAAATCAATGAAATATGCTCCAGTACCACCACGTTTTCCGATCCCGCAGTGTGTGTGTGGCGAACCGGCAGAGATCATTCAGTCCACACACCCAGACACCGCTGCACGGGCGTACTACACATGCGGGCATCACCTCGTAAGTGTTTCTTTCGCGCGTATCGATTTTCCTCTCCCAACGTTCAATTTCATAAATTTTTAACTTCATCCCCACGTAATGGCAGCCCGAGATGCGCTGCCACTTCTTCCAGTGGATCGACGGCCCGGAGATGTACGACAGGGCATTCATCCAGCAGTACATCTTTGAACTACTCGGTGCGGGCCGAGAACTTCGTGCGGTGGAAACCCTACGTACCGGACCCTGTTGAGGAGGCACCGAAGGAGCCCAGTACTCGCCCGGGCGTAATCCATATCGATGACGTCAGTTATGAAGAGTTTACATCCTTATTACGTAAGGTTTCCCCGTACGGTGCACTTACATCCGTCATACAATCGCAGGACATGCACAACTTCCACATACCGGCCGGCGTGCACAATCCGCGACAAAGGCAAGGGAAAGGCTCATGCGGTTGACCCCGGCCGCCACAGCGTATCCGGTCGCCCGGGCGTCATCCGTATGGACGACGTGAGTTACAAAGAATTAACATCATTCTTACGATTTTCACTATACGGTGCCCTTACATCACGGAATTGCGGGACATGGGCGACTTGACATACCACCCGACGTGGGCGATCCGCGACAAGGGTAAGGAAAGGCTCATGCGGTGTGAGCCCGGCCACACAACAGTATCCGATCGCCCGGGCGTAATGCGTATTGACGATGTGAGTTATGAAGAATGTAAATCCTCCTTACAATTTTAAATATACGGTGTACTTACATGAAGGAATCGCAGGATATGGACGACTTCGATATACCAGCCCGACGTGGACACTCCCGCGACAAGGGGAAGGGGAAGGCCAGCGAGGAGTTCAACGCCGAGCTGCCAAGGAAGGGAAAATGGCCCCGGTCCACGCAGTAGCTCAGGTCATTACGTAGTAGTCCCACGTCCTACCCCCATGTTTTTTACTATCCCCTAAAGGCATGTATACTTACATAGTCCGGATGCTTGTGTTACAATGTACCGTAGTACTACCGAGCATGACTAAAGCAATTAGCCGAACCATCATGCCATGTGACTACGTGTAACGTGCTTCCGTCTGTGATCGTAATGTAGTTCTGGTTCCGGAGACCCATCAAAGCAAGACTATATTGCAAGTATGCCTCTTCTACTGCAATCCCAGAAAGAACCATTCGCACCGACATTGAATCCTCCATGTTTTAGGCCATCGTCATAATCACAATGAGCGTCCTCAACCCCTTCACTCATATTCTGTATAAGCTTCATAAAGTACGACATCGACTACGTGCCTACATACGCATATACGTTCAGACGACTTCATCGTGATATCACTTACCTTTGTACTTACATATCATTACTGTCTCAATCGTCCTCACAAAATTCAACAGAAATTTACCGCACTACAACAATATACAACGATCACAAAATGTTATTGCGAGTCTGACAAATTTCGTACCCATGATATTCTACGAAAATAACAAACAGAGCAACCAACATCGTGACAACACTATTATTTTCAAAATAAATAACATGGATTTGCTAAATTTAATTAACCTACAAAATGTTATTCATTAACTCAATTAAACAATAATTAAAAAGGCAAAAAGGAGCTCACAATAGCCATAGGGTTGGGCGGCGGTTCTGTCGCCATAGGGTTGGGCGACTAGCTCTCGCCGCCCGGCTATTAAGCGATCGAAGACCGATCGCCCAACCTTATGGCGACAGGAACCAGTCGCTTAACCCTACGGCGACAGGACTGAAATCGTCCAACCATTGGGCGACAGACGTATATTTTTGTAAAAACAAATATCGCTGGAATATTTTTGATATTTCAAATAAAAAATAGATTATTTAAAAAAAAAATTCTAGTAACGAGCTGCTACTACAAATTCTACAGCAGCATCCTATCAAGTCCTATGTCCGACAGCGTGGTGCCGCCCTGCCGGCTTCCAGTTGGTTACTACTGTCTGCCACAAGTGCCAATGCACACGGCAGGTCATGCACTATTTCCAACAGGGAAAGGAACGGGTACTCGTAGGCCGTAGCATACTATACATTCATGCCTCGTTTGTTTTTGACTTTTTGACGTATTCATCGACACGTCAGCTTTCTAGATTGAGCCTCGCCGAGTATCCAAACTTATCTCGTTGAGCTTGTAGCTTCCTTCGGCCTCTACCGTTAGAATTAAGGATAATGCCACTACTGTGCAGGCGTACGGTTAGGAGAACAAAAAATCGGCCGAATCAATCGTCCGTATGACTTGTTCATGTAACTAGCTTAGACGTGGCTAGTTTTTATCTACACAACCACATCACCAATTATGTCTCTTGCTTCCGGTTTCTTCTTCAAAAGTTTATCTATTCTCTGCCGCTCTCTTTTTCTATCTCTTTCACCATGGACGTAGTTGGCAGGAGCTCACGTGCTCTTCCTTATTTCTCTTCCTCTCTCCTCTCGCCACTCGCAGTCATGGTTGGAGCTCTGCGTGGATAGCCTTATCTTTTCGAGAAAGCTATCGCTTGTGCTCATGAGTGCCACCTAGACTAGCCACGCTCCATCGTAGACAAGCATAGACTCCATAAGCGTTGTGGCCATAGTTGAAGAAGAAGAAAAAGTCATCGCCCTACATATATGTGAGATGTTGCAATAGGTTATTTGAGTTGCTGCAATAAGAATTGTAAGATGTTTTATCTATTTATTTTGATTGTTACAACAAAATTTTGAAATGTAGGGTTAAGGACTTCAGGATTGTTAGGGATGGATGTTTCCATGTTTAAATGCTGCAATGTTGTTTTTGATTTGTTACACAACTTTGTTGCATCCCTCTCCACCATTTGATTGTTGCATCATTGTTTCAAAAATGTTGCAACAATTATTTTCGGATGTTTCCACTGTTATTTTCAAATGTTGCAAATCGCTTTTTGTTACGGCCCCTCCACTATTTGATTGTTGCATCATTGTTCTAAAAATACTGCAACAATTATTTTCGAATGTTTCCATTGTTATTTTCAAATGTTGTAATGTTATGACATCAAGGTCATTGTGACGAATTTGGAGGAGAAATTTCGAATCTCATGGACAAGTGTGAAGAACTTGCTCGACGAACGAGATCAGGCCGAGGAGAGTTTTTGGCGGATTTTGTTGTATCGGAGGTGCACGATGTTGCATTGGATTCATTTTCGCTTGTTTCGGGAGTAAGAAAAAAACGTGTTGAGATCTGACGGCTGAACCCCATGGCACCGGATCGAACGATAACGTGTAGCGTACGACGCTAGCGCTCGAATCATACGTCTGAACGCTAATCATGTTTTAGAATTAACTACTACTGTTTGCCCCAGAAGTTTGGAAAAATGATCCGATGAGAACATGCAAAACTTATTTGTCAAGTTAAAGCGCGCTCGACCATGATCATGGTATTCGGTGCTTTTCAAGCGAATCTTCTTCTATTGATGAAATTTGGCAGAGCTCGAAAAAACCGCGAACATGTTAGTATGTTTTGTTTTATTATGAGAAAAGCAAAGCAGCATGTACATGTACCATCTGCACTATCCAAGTAGCTTTAGGAGTGGTGCGAGTTCAACATTAGCGGCAGTTAAAGTGTAATCTCGGCCCACCATGCATACATATGTACCCAAAAAATCAACCCACGCACCGTCTCTCTCTTACCCCCTCTCTTCTCTCTTCCTTTTTTTTTTCTCCGAAGGAATCGCTCCCCGATTTATTGAAATAATATTTTAGAATGCCATGATGATTAATTATATCATATCACCCTACATATAAACCCACATATTCTTTGTAGACTATATTCACCTTGACAATATTAAGTTATATAAGATATTAACAAATATTCGACATTATCACACAATGTGTTTCCTCAAATACTAGAAAAAAATTGGCTATCTACCAATGGTTTTGGTGGAGAGTTGAGATCAAGAGGATGGACAACCTAATATGTTTGACAAAAGTGAGTTGAAAGTGAGACCAAGCAAATGGACAACCACATGTTAGTGTTGGTCCATTTCCTCACTGGAGACAGGTAATGACAAGAACCTTGTGCCAAATAACACACAGATCTCGCTCAACCACATGTTTGATATATCCAACTTGGCTTAGTACACTGCTCTTCTCATTGAATATCTACAGGATGTCAACTACTCTTGTTTGATAGAGCAGCCGTGGAATGGGGGTGAGTCAAGAGTGGGCCGGTTAGAGCACTCGCTAAACTACACAACGGTATAGACCAGTCAGCATCGAACCACGCACTCCACCATTGACCAGTGGTTTCCCGATGGTTGTATTGACCTTGAACCTACCGGATAGAGGCTAAAAAGGTTGAGCAGTGGGTATGCCTTGTTATCTCAACTCAGTCGTACGCTATCGTGTTGTGTGTATGTTGTATGACAATATGAGTTTGAGGTATCTTGTGGGTAAAGTTGGACAGCTCTATAGAGTATAATTAATGGTATTTGAATACGTTGTGCTTCTGGTTAATGAAGTTATGTTCATGAGTGATTCCAATATATGAGGCATAAGTAGAGATTTTGAGATGTTAAGATGGCAATTACAATTATTGAGTAAACCCATGTGTTATATTAGTATGATTTTACTATTTTAAAGATAAACTGCTTTAAACTCAAAATGCATCCACATATACCTAATAAGGTAAACCCTCAACAATCAATTGAATTCCTGGCATGTAGTTAAATAACTTTTTCATATGGCTTGCTGAGTACATTGTGTACTCAATCTTGCTAAATTTTCATCAGAAGGTATATCAGAAAATTGAAGGACACCTTGGAGAACGTGTTAGGGTTGTGATCGCACTCAAGCTTTCCTGTGGAAACCTTTGGTTTTTCTGAATGTAAGTCAAAGCTTTGGGCTTAAGATGTCCATTTTATTGCTGCAAAATAGCCATTAGGCCATAATTTAATTAAATTAATGCTTTCAACTGTTCATAAGTAGGTTTGATTCTATTTTGGTTCGCAACCGAAATCCTGGGCGGTTGCACAAATCGGGTACACCCTATATGAAAATGGGGTCGTTTCACATCCGCCTTCGCCCGTCACCGTCCACACCCCACTGTTCATTTGCCGGAGGCGAGGAAGATGACGAGGCCAACCGAATCCAACTGTCCCCATGCAAATACAGTCGTACCCCTCCCCCGCCTCCTCGGCCGCCGACTACGGCTCTCGGCTCCATGACACCTGCTCCACGGCTCCATTCTCACTCCTTCCCCACCTCTGGTGTCGGATCCAGATTTGCATCCAGACCCTCTGTGTATTCCCACATCCATAGCATGAGTAGTTGAAGCAAGTGAATGATTTGAAATTCGAGTTATTTCACCGAATAACACTCGTATATATTGAGCTCGTAATGGTACCTCACAATTCAAAAGTCTCTTTACTGTTGAAGAATGAGCGTGTTTCGAAAGGTTGTGTGTTTTTGGTCTTCTTCATCCATATTAATTTGGTTGTAACCCGCGTACCCGTCCATGAAAGAGAATATTTCCTAGGACGAGGTGTGTCATATAAAGAAAGAAGTCCACATGGTAGTTGAACTCTTCCGACAAATCCTCCATTATTGGTTTCAGCTTCTTGCAAAGAAACGGTGTTCAATAAAAAACGGAAGACTTCGACTAGGGAGACGAAGAATGGAATTGAAGAGGCCATCAAAATCTAAGATAACAGAATGGAACACCAACCAACAAGTGGTGGATTTGGATGGAATCTCCCAGAAGAAGAGCAGTTTTTGATATTTATGCAAGTTTTAAATTGAGCCAAATTTGGGTTGTTACAACGGCTCCAAGCTGTTTGTCGCTAGCTCCACGTCAACGTGGACGGCTACCTGGCCTCTGGTGGACAAGGGGTGGGCGACAGACGACGACGGGGCGACTCCATGGTGGCTAGGGCCACGGCGGAGGATTTGACAGCCTTCTCCGTCGCGGGGAAGTGTCGCCGTCCTTTTTCACGTCCTCATCGTGGCACGCCGTCATGTTTCCCCTTGCTAGTCGCCGGCATCCGCCCGCGCTCTGTCGCTGAGTTGATGGAACGACGTGGGGTGGTTAGCTCCTAAATTAGGCCGTTCCCAGTGCTCCACCCTGGCTAGTATTTTAAGCCTGCCATGTAGACAAAAAAAATGATGTGGCATAATAGTTAATGAAGATAGAGGGTACTCTAGTATCTAATCTGGATACCAGTTCGGTCTCGAAATCCAACGCATAAAATTTATTGTGATCGATCCCGTGCATTAGGAAGATCATGCATGTATTGCTTTAGTACAAACCACAAATATGCCACAATGCTCAAATACTAGTAAAGATCATGCATGTAATTAAATGAAACAGTCTAAGATACTACACTATAAGAAACCATGTATTGAGAAAATAGTATCTTAACACTCTTCATACACTAAAGAAACTGCACAAAGATACTACCCAATGAAGCAGCCTAACCAAATTTGATTGGACATATTATATTCTCTCTCCTACTCTCCACAGATGGTATACAATAACCAAGCACGAATCTCAAAATGTATTGTGTGGCACAGATAGTATGTGTACATCTCATACATGTGGTAAAACCACACTGTTTTTCGTGCCCTGTTGTCGCGAGCCTTAAGAGGATCCTTCCTCCAGGCGACGGAGGCCCAAGGCGCACTGTATCAGGGGGTCCGGCACTCCTAGTTGACACAGTCCGCTGTACACCGGAGGACCCACGCCTGGCGGCCGCAGAGGATCCTGGCCGCTGTTAAGGTGGGGCCGACATACTGTTGACACGTCAGGCAGTACACTATTGTACGAACACACAAAAGCAAGCCGCAACAGTGACGCTCCTTGTGCTGAAAACGCCGCCGGACTTGGCCCTCTCAACAACTCGCTGCCAAATGGGACACCAAAACACCGGTTTTCAGAAGAGTAGCTGACGATGATGAGCTCCCTGATCTCATTTAGACTTTGCAGATAAGTGAGCCTAGTATGATGTAAGCATTGCCTCCATGCTTCTCCCGAAAGGAACGATGCAATGCTCGTCTCGGCAAAGCGTTAGACATCGATTTGCTAGTCCATATTGATCCAAAGTGGAGCAATAGCCTTTTGATTTGGTTGCTGTTTAGCCAAGCATCACCATCAGTTTCAAGTCACAACCAACCCCTTTTCAGCTATCACATACGCTTTTTTTTTTTAACTTTGGAGAGTTCCGTGCACTACATTTTGCGTGCAACGGTGCAAGGTATACTATATGGTCGGTGACTAACGAAGTACAGATGTGATGTTAAAACATAATCTATCTAGAGACTAGATGCTGGAGGGGCAGCGACTTTTTCGCGGGTTTTTCCGATTCGGCGGAAGGTATATTTAGTTGGACGGCAGTGCACGCCGCTGCCAAGGAATGGCCGAATAGTAGCTAGGATGGATGGAGCGAAGTGAGAACGATGGATGACGCTGTCTGGGCCTGCGTGCCGAGCCCAAGTCCTCTCGCGATCCATCCTCTTGAGTCTTGACGAAACGTGTGCGTAGCGAATTCTATATCCTGATCCCTCCAACCGTGTCGCTCGAGCGCAATGGCACGTAAACGCAAGCGCTCTAGTTTAACCGATTTATTCTTTGCCACGTACGTACTACTGTGTTCTCGAGAGAGCCCACGTACTAGCACTTGTAAGAGGACACGACACATTAATTTTTTTAAATAACATTATTTTAATTACTAATTACAAAATTAAATAGTCAATTTTTTTTCGACAAAAATAGCATCCCATCGTTATTTCATCTGACGATAAGAAGGTGAACAGTACTCTATTGGCAAATAAAATGCCAACAAGAGCCAGCTATAAAAACCCCGATTTTCTCCTCACCCTCTTGTCGTCAGATAAAATGGCGACAGGGACTAGTTATAAAAACCCCGATTCCCCCCACCCCATCTCATTCCAGCCGAGAGAAATAGAGGAGAAAAGAGAAGAGGGAGGAAAAAGGAGAGGAGGAGAGGAGAAAAACTGTGTGACGAAGTTGTGCTTGTTTGTAGCGGAGGAGAGAGAAGGATAAGCAGATACTGTCACCTACTTCGCAGGTAAATATTTTTAAACTTTGTAATTTAATTCAAAACCCTGGTAAGTTAGCAAATAAAACTAGTGACGTGGAATTAATTTCTTTACATCATTTTTGTTGTACTGGAGCCTGTGGTAGTTTAGATCATTTTTATATGGGAAATAATTTTGAAATACTGAAAATAGCAAAGTGGCACTAAAAATTAATAAAAAAAATCCAGAGTAGCTAAATAGGGTGTGTAGATCCTGATTAAAATGTTCAGAGCTTCAATTCTATTCTCATTTTTGTACGGTAAATATTTTGTAAATGTCGAGATACCTTTTAAACTGCGAAAATAGCAAGATGTCTCTAAAAATTCTGTAAAAAATCCAAAGTAGCTAAATAGGGTGTATAGAGCCTGATTAAAATATTTACAGCTTCAATTATGCTCTCATTTTTTCACGGTAAATATTTTGTATATGCCAAGAATACCTTTTAAACTGCGAAAATAGCAAGATGGTTCTAAAAATTCTGTAAAAATTCCAGAGTAGCTAAACAGGGTGTGTATAGCTTGATTAAAATATTCCTAGCTTCAGTTATGTTCTCATTTTTGCATGATAAATATTTTATATATGCCGAGATAATCTTTTAAATATGTCACATCTTAAATTTTAGGTGGCCCTAGGAGACGTTGCGCAGTGCCATACGAGCTGCTTGACCAGGCCATTGCCATGACTCACCGTAGTTGTCTCAGTACCATCCTCCTGTAGGAGGGCGAGCGACCCATTGAGCTTAGTGCGTTGCGGCCGCGTATGCCCATGAGGACATGGAGGGTGGACCCGCGTTGCGGCCACGTATGCCCACGAGGACATGTTGGGTTCCGCGGTATGTATAGTTCTGACCTTCGTGTAGTAAAATTTGGTCTGACTTGTATGGGTGGACTCACATATGTTCTTAATCCTTTTGACACAGGTTGAGAGTGACAAACCTCCTTCTACTAGCTAGGATGGTGGAGGCAACGTGGGAGAACGAGGAGGACATCGTCGCCAGGGTGTCTACATCGAGGCAGTTTCTGTACGATCGGTGCCTCCTAACGGCATTGGTTGTCGATGGAGGCCAGAGATGACGCCGATGGTTCAGGACGTGGGCTACAGACTGGGTTTCCCCATGGCAGCGTACGACGTCTCAGACACATGGTGCATGGAGATCCTCGTGAGGTTCCAGGGGTTGCTGTTGGCCAACGCCGGCTATAGGGAGTTCTCCAGTATGCATGGGCCGACGCTGAAGTGGATCAACTAGTTCGACGTAAGTATTTTTAACTCTTGTGTTTCTGCTTTAATTCCTTTGTTCAACTTAGTGATGTGTCCCTGTCTTCTTTCAGCCGGCTACCCTAGAATTGGACGCACCCGAGTACGTAGTGAGGAGGTACTTTGAGGTATACTTGCTGCGGCTCTTCGGGTGGGTCATATTCTGTGACATCCCAAATTTCTGAAGTTAAAAATCCTTTTGAGTAGTTTAGGCCTTTGGAAAATTCACCGAAGTTTTATTTGAATTTTAATCAAGCTTAATATGGAACACCATTGGCCCCGCCCGTCAGCCGCAGCAACGCCATTGCCACGCGAACTCGCCCGAGCCACCCTTGTGAAGTGATACGGGTAGGCTACGATAACTACAATTAAAAAATTCTACCACGTAAACCAGGAAGGCAAGCAAGAAGATGATCACAGATCATTACCACCAGACGCGCAGAGCAGCGGAAGAAGAGTTGGAGTAGTCTGGCCCAACATAGAGCGCGTCGATGTAGTGGTCGTAGTCAATCGGCCAGCGTCCTCGCGAGTCGATCGTCTCCTCCAGCAACCTCTCAGTTCCTTATGAAGATCGCGGATCGTCCTCGAGCACAACAGCAACCGCAGTAGCGCCTCTACGGTATTCACATGTCCAGGGAAGGAATAACCGTACGCCGGTGTGCTAGCACCAAGTCGCACGGCAGAGCTCTCAAGAAGATGGCGGCTAGGGTTTCGGTGGAGCAACTCACGTCTATCACCTTCCCCGATAGCCTCAAGCATCTCCTTATATAGTGCCCATGACGGATCCTATACGAACATGTTTTGTTCCAACCTGTTAAGTAGGTGACCCGTTAGGTTTATGTGCAGTCAGTTGTGACTCAGAAACCTTTTTCGATCACGAGTCGTTAGCGGTTCCTAGTAGAACATAACGATTCCCGAATACACACAAATTATATCGGACGAATCTTAATGCAATACGATCCACGACCAGGTCCTCATCACTTATGACCAGGTCATATCTCTATATGACCAATTCGTATTTGGTCACAACCAGTTCGTAACTCCTTACGACCAGGTTTCGACCACTCTGTGATTACGTTCGACCGATCTCGACCACCAGTATCTCCATACGACCGGTCAGAATGGCGATCGAACTAAGCGACCTACTCGTGTATTCTCCCTTTGCCACACGATATCTGGTTGAACTCCAGGTGAGATATTATGTCATCCATGTATTGTTCAATACTTTCTCGATCGAGTGTCGGATAACCTTATGCGGTCGAACTCTTCGACCACCAATGGTATGGTCATGCACTTTCTTTATCCGACCACTTCGAGGGGCCCGGAGATATCTCTCCTGTTATGTTAGGAGGGGCAAATTCTATATCTAACCAGTCACATCCCTCCGTATGTTTCATACCATACCCGAAAGCTACCTTTATAACTACTCAGTTACGAGTAGCGTTTGGCAACTCCTAAGAGTACTATTACACATGTAGGGAACCATGCTGATCTCAGGTCTAAGGATTATACATCATTATTACTTGAGACCAACTAATGATACATAGAATCATAACAATCTCAATAGTGTCTCAAGGTGGGTTTATACAACCCCATGTTCTCTAACATGTGTTCACATTATCGATTCGATATCCCTATGTTCATGACCGGTGAAACATGGTCATCAATCAATACATGTGCTGGTAGTAGAGTCACTGCTGTTTCGACCAGTGACATCCGGCTAGAGATACATTTAGAAGGACATCATGTAAGTTAAAGAGTTTCACCAACAAGTCACATACTTGTTAATCTTCATAACCAATGATTCATTCAAGGAATAGAATAACATTTATTCAATAACTCATAAAACATAGACGTGATACAATCATCTCTATGATTACCTCTAGGGCATATCACCAATACCTCGCTAACCTGTGGGCCCCACCGAGACACTGTTCATCGTCTCCGAATCGGTTGAGATTTGGACTCCACCGCCACGTGGACCTCCTTCGACATGCACACTCCGGACACTCCTAGGCCGCCGCATATAAAAGGAGGGGTAACCCTCGCTCTCCGCAACCCAACCCTAGCCGCCTTAGCGCCGGAGCAAAACCCTAGCCGCCGAAAAAGCTCAGAGAAGCAAAGCCGCCGCCACAACTCCGACAAGCCATTGCTTCGCTGCCAGAGCCACTCGAGCTTCGTTGTTTTCACCCTCGGCATCGCAAGGAGCTGAGCTACATTTCGGACGCCTTCATCTCGCAGAAGCATCGCTGGAACACCAATCCCGAGAGCCCGAGCTCTCATCGCCGCTTCAACCTGGCCGTCAGTCACCACAGTCGCCGCCTTGCACTAGTGAGCACATCTTCATGATCCTCGTCGCATTCTCTACCCAATGCACGCCTTCACCGCCGACGAGAAGCCACCATTCGCTGGAACCTTTGGAACCCGAGCCCTCACCATCGTTTAGTCAGTGTGGCTATCCACGCAGCGCCGTGTCAGCCGCCACGTTAGCCTTTGCGCCTACGTGTCGCCTGGTGTCATCCTCGTCATCGCTGCGTCAGCGCGTGTGTGTCAGATCCAAACCCTAAAACAAATCCAAACTTTGATAGATCTGTTCCACTATGAGCCATCCCTATGCCATGTGGGTCCCACCTATTAGGAGCACTGTTCCGTAGACCTATAAGCCATAGACCCATGAACCAGGTTCGTGGAGGTCTATAGACCCTAGGCCCACATGTCAGCCTCTATTATTTTTCCTGGTTTTTTCTTTCAATTTTGAAATCAGGGCTGACATCATAAATAGGGATTTCCAGTAGAAAAGCAATTTAGGAAAATCCAGAAATTCAGTTTTGTTATTTTCTTTAGGGTTTAGATCTTCCAAAAGCTTGTTCTTCCTCATACGAACTCCGATTGAGCTCATTCAAATTTCTAAATTCATCTAAATTCAAGCTCTATTTTTTTGAGATTTTTATTATTTTTTGGAGTTTGGTTTCTCTCAATTTTATATTTATTTTGTTTATTTGCGTCGTTTGTGAGTAGACGTTGATACTTCGGGGAATTTTGAGGAAGGAGAAGTTGATCAAGACCAATACCAATACCAAGATCTATTTCAAGGCACCTTTGACCATGTTGAACCCAGTTTTCCAAAGTTACTTTGGTTCAAATTATTGCATTTACTTTAAGTATTTATTTAAACGCTTTGGGATTAGTTACTCATCCAAAGTGTTTATATCCACCTTGCCTATTGTAATGTCATGATCTTTGTCACCCTAGCTTGGTTAATTATTTAGTTGGTATTATTATAGCACCAGCGTGGGTTGGTTAGATACGAGTAGTTTGCTTAGCTATGCAACAAGTCATCTATATCATTTGAGTTGTAAATATAAATTTGACTAAGTGGTTATGGAACTTTGTGTAAAACTGTGTGTTGTGTGATATTACTCATTGATGGCATGTGTTGTACTTAACCAACAACATGGGAAAAGATTTAGACCTTTTAGTAAGCTATGGAGTCTTGACATTGATTACTCAGGGAGGTAGTTTAAGCTGTGTGCCAGGGTGGAAGTGTGTTTCTGTACTCTGTGTGACGATTCACATTTATGAGCGGTTCGCCATCTTCAGGTCCAACGATGTGCGACGGGCTAACTTTCTGTGTGAGGGTTGGTGCTGACAGTAAAACACATCGGAAATATCAATTGTTGATATGAAATCGCGGAAAGGTTTTGTTATGATTAGTGCTAGCTACATTGATTATATCGTGTGGGTAAAGTGTACTACCTCTCCAGAGTGTTAAACAATCTATTCTAATAACCGTGTCTGCGATCATGGACATGCTCGGGGATTTCACACGAGGGGTAGATTTTCATAAAAACAATTGGAAAGGGATAGCTGTGTGATTTAACTCATATGGTTGTGTGAAAGAATTTGATTAAGCTTTGTGTCCTTTGTGAAAAAAATGTTAAACTATTATTGTTTATTTGTTTTGAATTACGCTTGTAACCTATTAATTGTATTCAATCGCAAATGTTGCTTTCTTACAAAATAACCACAGAAGCCATGTACTTTGTAATAAGCCATCATCTATAATTGCATTCTGTGGTACAACTTGTTGAGTACTCAGAGTACTCATTCTTGCTGCAATGGTTCAGCTGAAGTGGAGGAATCGTCACTGCCTTCGAGGAGAAGTTCTATGAGGTTGCTGATCGTTAGGTCTTAATCTCGGTCGGTTGTCTGTGGCGAGTCGATGGGTTTCCACTGGAATTGCTTTTGTTCCGCTGCTGCTTATTTAATTACTGTCAACCCTACGCGGCTTAATAAGTGTAAACTCGATCATATGGTCAAAACTGCTATTTGCTATTCAAGTTAATCATTTATTCTATTATTCGCCTTGTGTGGATCGATATCCATCTATGTTGTGTGCACTAGCGTGATTTTAGACTAGTGCGTTATACACAGAGGGTCTAGAATTGTATTTTTGGGTCTTGACATGTTCCTAGAGTCCCACGGCGACTGCGTGGACAAGCACATGATCCGCTACGCATGGGAGCTGGCGGACGTGGAGGTGGACACGATCCCGTTGTATGCCTAGGGCTTGACGGTGCTATGTGCGACGTACCACAGCTTGTGCAGCATGTGCCACTGGGTTTGGGACAACTCCATCATATCCGGATGCCTACTGCTCATTTAGTTGTGGTCCTTCGAGCGTTTCCAGATCGGACGAATGTTGTTGCACCTGAGAGCCTACACTGATGCGATGTACGCCGCCGATGACCCTGTGGACCGGTCGACAATGGGTATGGTGTGGTGTCGCCGACATGTAAGTTTTTTTGAACCTTTAGTCCTTTTCGTAATGTAATTTAATTGCACGTGCTAAGTTTTTATTGTTCTATTCCACAAGTCACCTTCACTCCGATCACTACGTATGCGTCCTACCCAAACTACATTGCGATATTCAATCAATTGACGAATGCCCGCGTTATCTAGACGTTGTACACTGCCAATAGGGTGTCAGCGAGCGTACCTGAGGCTTGTCCATCCAGTGCACGCGAGACTGGTAGTACTGGTACGCGCAGAAGTCCTTGGTGCACGACATCTTCGTGGAGGAGAACCATGTGCACCGGGTGATGTGCCAGTTCGGTCTATGATAGGAGTTCCCAATGCCCTGGGGGCCGCGGCCCGTGGGTTCCACCAAACGTTCATGAGTAAGTTCACGTTTTATGTCTATCGTAGTCTTTCCCTTACTGACTTACGAATTTGTCATTTTGTCTTCCAAAGGTACACCAGGAAGGGTGTACCTTTGGAAGACAAAACGATAAATCAGTTATCCGGTTTATTCAGAACTATTCGGAATTAAAATAGGATACAACCGAAGAACTATCCGACGACTATCCGAGTTTTTTCGGCTCCGTGAGTCGCAAAGACACGCACAGATCGTCCCAGCGGCCGCGCCCATGGTCCGCCCAAAACCCAAATCGCTCATCGACAGTCTCACTCTCACCGCATAGCTCCGAGCTCCCAAATCGCAACCCTACCTCACCCGCTCACCGCACCGTCGCCGCCGCCGCCCCTCCCCTCCTGCGGTCCCTCCTCTCCTCCTCACTTCCTCAGCTGGTCACCGCGCCCTCCCCCTCCGCGGCTTCGCCTCCCACCTCCCTCGCTCCCGCCTCCCTCCTCCCTCGCCACCGCCGCCTCCTTCCTCCCTCGCCGCTGCCTCCCTCCTCCCTCCCTCACCTCCCTCCTCATCTCTGCCTCCCCCCACCCCCACCCGCGCCCTCCGCCCTGCAGCCGCCATCCTCCGTCAGCCAGAGCCGCCGCCTCCAAATCCCGTCTTGCGTTAAACGACTTGACGGATTCCCAATATCTGAGAACAACCCCGTGGCAAGCTTGCGTCGCGTCTCAAGGGCGGTTCGATTATGGAGGCGATTTGGTCGACCGGTAGTGGGAGAGTCGTGCTTCATGGCAGTGAGCCGTGGAAGCGATGTTGTGTTGGTGAACTGGCTGGTACATCTCTTGGGAGCCAGAAGTATGGCGCTCGGTGCTCGCCTCCTCCTTGGTCTCGTGCTGCTCGCCATCCTCCTCCAGCTCTACCGCCTCAGGAAGCCAGTGTGTTCTCTATTTGTTTTCCCCCAAATCAATTTTGCACTGCCTTGAATTTGATACATCTTAAGCGTATGAGCTAGAGCTCGCGTGTTGTTTAATCTACGGAAGCTGCATTGACTCTTGCAACCAATTCAGAGCCAAAATGTACAATAACCTTCCTTATTGGTTAGATGTATCCAAGTGCTAAGACCTTGATCTATAGCATATCTGTGGTATACTACAATTTGCAAATTAGATGAGTTTTGTAGTGAAAACAAAGGGATGCTAACTGTGTAATGGACTTTTAATCACGGCTTCTCCGAGTTATAGCTTTGTGATTTAAGAAACATTGCCATTTTTTAGCTCTGTAACTTCCTGAGGTTGTAACACCCTTATCTCTTCTCACCTCTGGACAGTGGAGGAGTTGTCGATATACAACGGAACGGGTGAGGGGTTGCCCATACTACTTAGGATTTTGGGGTATTCACACTTCTCTCTCGTATATCTTTATTTCTCTTGCATATTTTTACTATTGTAGAAGCTAGGATCTTTCAAGTGGCAAGCCATGTTCAAAGTCCCCCCCTGTTGTTCACACATTATGATACCTTAGTTTGTTGTTTCAATAGAAAAGAAGTTCAATCTGTTTGGTTGTGAATGCGAATTCAAATATACCTACACATTGTTTAAGTTTTATGCATGGTGGATTCACTTAATTCCATTATCTTGTCTTGGTCATTCAACTGCTTGGCCATTACCTTCCTTTTGTTTGGTAATGCAGCTCAGTGTTTGATGTCACAAAAGGAAGGTCAAATTATGGTCCTAGAGGAGGTTATCATCACTTTGCTGGCAGGTTACCATCTTATACTTGTAATTCTATTGTTGTAAACTGTATGTATAAGATTGTAGTTGTTTGTGTTGCACTTCTACAGCACTAGTGTATTTCCATGTTAAGTTATTGTTATTGAGTCTGGACGTAAATAATGTATGCACAATCTCTTGCTAGAAACTTGAGGAGGTTCTACTTCTGTGAGGTTAATAGATTCCAAAATGTCATAACAGGCCTGAAAGCACTATTTGAATTGTTTGTGTCATACAATTCATTTTCACTAGGAATATGAAATAAGCTATTCAACTTTTGGCCCACTTTAAATTTTTGACAAACTTCAAAGAGCATATTTTATTTTCCTTGAATTTTTTCACATGCTGATATTAAAACAACATTTCCATAACAGAGATGCATCATGAGCATTTGTTTTTGGAAATTTTACAGGTAAGGTTGTACATATGATTGCTATTTAGTTACATTTAGTAAATCAGTTAGGTAAACATGAATTGATGTTAGCTGTATTGAGCTAAATTTCGGGACCTCCTTGATCTTCATCTAATTTATGATATGATTGCTACTCATATTGCTTGTTGCATTTTAGAATGTTGATTTATATGTTTACATAATTTCACCATTTCAAACGCCAAGTTGGTGTTGTATTATCGTATTATAGTTGTCTGCAGAGAATGACCTATGCTGCTGGACTTCATTAATCATTGTTGCTCTTGATGTTTGTAATGGTGATAATGCTTGACTCATTTCTTCTCAAATATGGTTCATTTGGATCTTACAATGCCCTTTTTCACATTTTACATAATATGGTTATTTTTTTTGCTCAAACATTATCTCTTTCCATATCTAAACTCTGTTCTTTATCCGCTATCCGTGCTATTCCAAAACATTTTTAACTTGAAAGAAATGCCTGTTTCAAGCACTGTATAGAACTAGGAAGATAAGAAATACCATATCTTACTCTTGAGTCTTGACATATTTACTTACAAGTTGGTTATCAAACTGCTTTTTCTTGACATGTTTGGTGGACTTGCTCTTCAGTAGGTGCACACAAAAAATTGAAGGGCCCTTTTCCATTCATGTTCTTATAATCTTATCATTGAGGACATTCTACTTTTGTTAATGGGGGAGTTCTTTTGTTGGTCATATATTTCCCTCCCTTCGATTGGTTAGGAGCTATTGAACAGTTTGACAAGGCAAATGGTGACAAAGAGGGATTTTCCACAATATGCAACAGTTTGACAAAGCTTTCTTCTGTAGAATATTGTCTGACAAGCCTTGCTGCTATTTTCCTAATTTTTACCTTAAAAGTTTTGTTTTACTAGTTGTAATACATGTTGATTACTATGCAGAATTGTAGATACACAAATAAAAGAATTAAATGATGTTAGTTCTCCATCCTCCTCGTGTGCCAAATTACAGGCCATACTTTAATATCCACACACATTACAACTGGTCATATTCAATGTTTGATCTCCTGTGTGATTGTAAGCTAGTGGTTTTGTTGGGCTACCTAGTTTTTGAAAGTATTTAAAAGGCCAGTTTGATTCTTTTCTTGGGATGAATCTTGGGCAATGTACTCTTTTGTCCTAAATCCTAATTGAAGGACAGTAGGGGAGAACCCTACAGCACAACACACACACACACACACACAAACACACACACACAAACAAATTTACAACCCTTGCCAAGGGGAAAACAAAACAGAAGAGGAAAGGTACTTACACTACTACAGGAAGCCTCATCACAGACGGTTCGGAACCATCATCACAGACGGTTTCCGAACCGTCTATATTTGTTGGTCTGTGATATGAGTAGGTTATCACGAGCGGTTCAAAACCGTCAGTGATCGCACTATCCTGAGCGGTTTTTGTTGAAACCGTCAGTGAAGGCTATTATCACGAGCGGTTTTCATCAAAACCGCTCGATCGAGAATATCACAAACGGTTTTCATTAAAACCGTCAGGAAACTATTATCCGAGCGGTTCTTGTTCGTAACCGTCTATGATAAGTTTTCACGAGCGGTTCTTGTTTAGAACCGTCTGTGATAGCCTTTTTCTGCGGCAAAAAAACCGAAAACTACTAAAACTTGGAGGCCGTTTAGAGGCCCTAAACGACCTTTTTGGGGTTTTCACTTTTTGAGACCTCGCGAAGATAATATGATCTTGACTTATGGATTTTCGGATTGAGCGTTTCGTTAGCTTTCCAACAAGCCAAAGAACGTCGCAATCGGAGTTCGTATGCAAAAGTTATGATGATTTTACCGAGCGGTCGCGATCTACCATCCATATTTTTGCCCAAACCAAACAACTCAACATGAACTACACACATCACAAAGTAGCATCACCCACATCACAAGAGCATCAACTCAAGAATCCACATCACAAAGCAAAGGGGAGTAGAGAGTGAGGTCGTGGGAGGCCGGGCGACAAAGTGGAGGAGGCCAAGGCGATCGGTCGTGGAAGGCCGGTGGACGACGAGGTCGGGCGAGGTGGAGGAGGCCGGGGTGATGGTTCGGATGAGGTCGGTGACGATGAGGCCGGACGAGTTGGAGGAGGCATGGTGACAAGCTCGGCGGAGGCCAAGAGCGACAAGCTCGGCGGAGGCCGGGCGCAAGGTGTGAGGAGGAGAAATGGCAAAGGAGGAGAAATGGCAGAGGAGGAGATGGAGGAGGAGAGACCGTAGAGGAGGAGATGGAGGTTATATAAAGCGAGTTTGGCGACCGCCCATTATGTTCAAATTTTCGTTTCGCCTAACAATCGAGATCGGTTCTTGTTAAGAACCGTCAGTGATAGCACCTATCCTGACGGTTTTTAATAGAACCGTCAGGACACTGAGGCCTCCAGGCGGCGAGTCGGCGGAGGCGGCGCGGTCTTGGCGAGAGGAAGCGAGGATATCACAAACGGTTCTTAATTAGAACCGCTCAGTGATAACTAATTATCCTGAGCGGTTCTTATTGAGAACCGTCAGGTATTTATCACTGAGCGGTTCTTATTGAGAACCGTATGTGATTGGTGATTATCACTGAGCGGTTCTAAATAAGAACCGTCTGTGATAGGCCTCAGAGCGGCGATCTTGGGGCGGCGTCGGCCATGAGTTGAACAGACCCAACACAGACGGTTCCAAAGGAACCGTCTGTGATGGGGCGTCTACTATAGCCTGTTTTGTAGTAGTGTTATGTACAAGACAAGTAAAAATATCACCCTGAAACCAGTAATGATCGTTGCCATGAAACCAATAGTCCAATAGTTATGACAAACCCTTATTAATTTCGGCCACACAACATTTTCTTGTCTTTAGTTTCTGTGCTATGGTACTTTGATGGTCTTTGTCTCATATATTGTTTACATGGACAGAGATGGATAGGCTAGTGTATGGGATCATGGATATGATTGATGTGAGAACGCTGCATGAACTTTTGAAGGGTGGTGATAAAAGCTCGATATCTGATGAGATGAGGGCATCGATGAAATTGGATATGGTAACCCTCCTCCTCCTCCCTCTCTCTCTCTCTCTCTCTCATCCTAAACAAAATGGGTTTGGCATCAACGTGCTTAAATGATGTGTTGATCAGAGGTTGCGCTTAATCAAGTCACTAATACTTAGTTAAATATAATCTATTTGATATGGGCTATAGGTAAATACAACGTGCTTTTTATAGGGCTTAATCAAGTCACTAATACTTAGTTAAATATAATCTCTTTGTGAACTTGTGACTTGCTAGTTAGTAGTTACACATGTTTACTTAGCCCCTGTCATGTACTTGCTACTTGCTAGTTAGTAGTTAGTAGTTACTACTACTTGCTTAAATAGCCTATGTTATTGTGTGATATATTTAAATTTGTTTGTTAAACTACTAATCTAGTTGCATTTTGGACATGTAGTATTGTTGATTGATCTTTATTTGTGCGATATATATGGTTTATGTTTTCGCGCAATATCCGAATAAGTATTCGTGACCGAGACAATCCGTATTCGGCTCGGCATGTATTCGCTCTGTATTCGTGACCGAGACTAGCCGCATTCGTATTCGTATCTGGCACTGTCCGTGTCCGATTCTGATTCCGAATCCGAGAAAAAATATGGAAAATGATACGGGATGAGCGATATCCGTCCGTATCCACTCCGCTTGCACCCCTAGGGTTGAGCAGTGGCACCACGCCTTGGCGGACGTGCACCGGGAGACTGCTCCCTATGACTTGGGACGTACGAGGAGTACATAGAGTGGCACTCCATTTGGACGAGGGTTCATTGCGTTAGGGTCGTGGACAACCCACCACGCCACGACGCCACGATGATTGACACGTACACCACCCAGCAGGACTCCACATTCCATCGCGCGATACGTATTGAACGGTCCATACTTCTTATTTCCTACGCATGTTTTTGGTTTCTAACTTGGTAATTCTGTGTACATAACGATCTCTTATGGGAGATGGTGACCTTCGTGCGTACTCGGACGCTCAACGCAGGAGATCAGAGAGCTCATGAACCGGTTCCTGGAGAGGACGAGGCGAGCCATCCAGCTTACGTCGTGTCGTAGGCTAAGGGACGTGGTGGACCCACCTTTGCGTGGACAGGGGGTGAGTCACGGTGCGTCACACCCCATGGCTCCTCACCCGAACGTGACGGGCGGGTCCTCGTGGCACCGTGCCGGGAGTACCCCAACGCCAGCCCAGTTCGCAGGTACACCTGAAACACTTACATCTAGTTGTTAATTTTGAACTCCACTGGTTACTAACGACATTTTCTTCTGGCAGGTCCTCAGTACCATCAGTACTAGGGGCAAGACTACGCTGATCCGTCCACTGCGATGTAGCAATCAGGTATGTCTATGTTCTTTACACGCATAATGTACTATTTCAACATTTCCTTCTTGTTTACATGCATAACATGTTATTCCACAGGTCGTAGACCCCTACCGGATAAGGTGCTGGGGTTGCAGGAGAGAGTAGACTCCAGGGACTACGAGTTCGCCAGGGAGTTGGCGTTACAGCGAGCGCGTGGTGGGCCTTCACACAGCGAGAGCAGCCAGCTCTCCGTTGGGGCTTCACAGCTGCACGATGCGTCTAGAGCGAGCTTGCCGACATAGCACCCTCTCGGGACACCCGATCTCGCGACAACCCTTTAGGCTACTTGCGTCGATAGTGTACCTCGGCCACCGGAGCCTTTGACATACTCGTACCAGTGTCTACAGCTGCCCCGGGTGAGGCCAGGGGCCACACGTGGGGTACGCCTCAAGAGAGCCCGCGAGTAGATGTATCAGTTTTGTTATATAAATATTAATTTATGTATGACTTACATTATGCTAGTCTCGTGTTTCGATACTATTTGTTCTTCTTGTGTGTACAGGTAACCGTGTGAGCGAGTCCGCATTGCGACACCCTACACCACCCTAGTTCTAGCCTGTTCGTACGTGAAATGACTACACACTGTTCGCAAAGTACGTCACATATTTTTTATGTCGCGTCACCGAATTGGACTATTTTTGATATTGCGCCGCGGAAGGAGGCTATTTATAATATTGCGTCGCCGAACAGGGTTATTTTTTATATTGTGCCATCGAAGGGGCTATTTTTTATATTGCGCCACCTAAAACGCATTCCAAACACATTTGGTCACATCGAAACTAATAAATTTTTCTCTACCTCATATTTACTTATCTTTTCAAAAATTATCAGTGGCGCGGACAATTATAGATATACGAAAATTATAAATTTAATTTAATTTCTAAAAAGAGATCATGTCGCCAACTGTTGCCATTTGAATTGGCAACAAGCTCCTGTCGTCATTTCAATTGGCGACAGGTCCCTGTTCACTGTATGCAGTGGCGACAGGACACCTGTTGCCATTTCATCTGACAACAGGAGCTTGTCGCCATTTAAAATGACGACATGATACCATTTTTGCAAGAAAAAAAGACTATTTATTTTTGTTATTATTAATTAAAATAATATTATTTTAAAAAATTCCTAGACACATCATATGCGCGTTGTGCGTTATGGCCTTATGGGCCAGGCCAATATACAGAATTACTTACCGATCCATCCATCAGCGGCAGGAGAATAAATCTCTTTTAGGCCGGAATCTCCTACATATTGTCTCAAACCCAGCCCATGAAAAGGAGCAAACCAGCGTATGGGCCTCTCGGATGTCGGCCCGGCCTACACGCGCCATCGGCGTTCTAGCGCGAAACGAAACGCCCCCCTTCCAGATCGGACGACCACAGTTGGACCTGGGAGCCTACATTGACGTGATGACGCCGCCGATGACCCTGTGGACCAGCCGACCATGTGTATGGTGTGGTGTCGCCGACATGTAAGTTTTTTGAACCTTTAGTCCTTTTCGTAATTTAATTTAATTGCATGTGCTAAGTTTTTACTATTCTATTCCATAGGTCACCTTCACTTCGATCACTACGTACGCGTCCTACCCAGACTATGTTGTGATATTCGATCAATTGATGAATGACTGCATCATCTGGACGTCATACACTACCAACAGGGTGTCAGCGAGCGCACCCGTGGCTTGTCCATCCAGTGCACGTGAGACTGATAGTACTGGTACACGCGGAAGTCCTTGGTGCATGATGTCTTCGTGGAGGAGTACCACGTGCATCGGGTGATGTGCCAGTTCAGTCTATGATACGAGTTCCCAATGCCCTGGGGGCCGCCGGTTCCGCCGAATGTTTATGGGTAAGTTCACATTTTATGTCTATCATAGCCTTTCCCTTACGGACTTACGAATTTATCATTTTGTATTCCATAGGTACACTAGGAAGGGAGTAGCTGGTATGACTTCTTGGACTAATAAGATGGCCTACTGGGTTGAGCAGCGGCACCACGCCTTGGTGGATGTGCACCGGGAGACTACTTCCTATGATATCGGGACATACGAGGAGTACATAGAGTGGCACTCCACTCGGACGAGGGTTCGTTGTGTTAGGGTCGTGGACAACCCACCATGCCGCGACACCGCGGCGATCGACACGTACCCTACCCAGCAGGACTTCGTATTCCATTGCATGATACGTATTGAACGGTCCATACTTATTTCCTACGCATGTTTTCAGTTTCTAACTTGCTAATTCTGTGTACATTACGATCTCTTATGGGAGATGAATGAGATGGTGACCTTCGTGCGTACTCAGACGCTCAATGCAGGAGTTCAGAGAGCTCATGAACCGGTTCTTGGAGAGGACGAGGCGAGCCATCCTGCTTACGTCATGTCGTAGGCCAAGGGACGTGGTGGACCTACCTGAAACACTTACATCTATTTGTTAATTTTGAACTCCACTAGTTACTAACGACATTTTCTTCTGGCAGATCCTCAGTACCATCCGTACCAGGGGCAGGACTATGCCGAGCCGTCTGCTGCGATGTAGCAATCAGGTGTGTCTATGTTGTTTACACGCATAACGTACTATTTCAATATTTTCTTCTTGTTTATATGCATAACGTGTTGTTTCACAGGTCGTAGACCCCTATCGGATAAGGAGCTGGGGTTGTAGGAGGGAGTAGACTCCGGGGACTACGAGTTCGCCGGGGAGTTGGTGTTACGGCGAGTGCACGGTAGGCCTTCACACAGCGAGAGCAGCTAGCTCTCCGTTGTGGCTTCACAGCTGTACGATGCGCCTGGAGCGAGCCAATCGACGTAGCACCCTCTCGGGACACCCCCTCTTGCAACACCCCCTTAGGCTACTCGCGTCGGTAGTGTACCTCGGTCATCGGAGCCTTTGACATACTCGTACCAGCGTCTGCAGCTGCCCCGGGTGAGGCCAGGGGCCACACGTGGGGTACGCCTCAAGAGGGCCCACGAGTAGATGTATGAGTCTTGTTATATAAATATTAATTTATGTACGACTTACATTATGCTAGTCTCGTGTTTCAATACTATTTGCTCTTATTATGTGTACAAGTAACCGTGTGAGTGAGTCCACATTGTGACACCCTACACCACCCTAGCTCCAGCCTTTTCGTACGTGAAATGACCACACACTGTTCGCAAAGTACGTCGCATATTTTTTATGTTGCGTCGTCGAATAGGACTATTTTTGATATTGCACCCCGGAAGGAGGCTATTTATAATATTGCGTCACCGAAAAAGGTTATTTTTTATATTGTGCCACCGAAGGGGACTATTTTTTATATTGCGCCACCTAAAACGCATTCCAAATACATTTGGTTACATCGAAACTCATAAATTTTTCTCTACCTCATATTTACTTATCTTTTCGAAAATTATCAGTGGCGCGGACAATTATAGATATACAAAAATTATAAATTTAATTTAATTTCGAAAAAGAGATCATGTCGTCAACTGTCGCCATTTGAATTGGCAATAAGCTCTTGTCGTCATTTCAATTGGCGACAGGTCCCTATTCACACTGTATGCAGTGGCGACATGACACCTGTTGCCATTTCATCTGGCAACAGGAGCTTGTCGCCATTTAAAATGGTGACATGATGCCATTTTTGCAAGAAAAAACACTATTTAATTTTGTAATTGTTAATTAAAATAATATATTTTTTAAAAAATTTCTAGGCACATCATACGCGCGTTGTGCGTTATGGCCTTATGGGCCAGGGCAACATACAGAATTACTTACAGATCCATCCATCAACGGCAGGAGAATAAATCTCTTTTGGGCCGAAATCTCCTACATCCTGTCTCAAACCCAGCCCATAAAAAGGAGCAAACCGTATAGGCCTATCGGATTCGGCCCGGCCTACACGCGCAACCGGCGTTCTAGCGCGAAACGAAACGCGCCCCCCCCCCCCCCCTTCTCTTTTTCCTGAAAAGCCGCATCCGCTAGGGTTTCTCTCGTCCGCCGGCTTCGCTGGTGAGGTAATCCCAACCCGCCTCCTCTTCCTCTACTCTTCTTCTCGTGAACAGCTCGATTCGTTGCTGGCTCCATGGATGAATCGGTAGCTCTGTGGTGGATTCTATCTCTCTCTCTCTCTCTCTCTCTCTCTCTCTCAGTACCAGAGCCCATTTTGGCGTCGACCTCATGCTAATGGTCGGTCGGTCGGTTGGTTCAGTTGGGGTTTAGATTGGCCTTTTTGTTTTTGAAGTAGGCTGGTTCGTAGGTGAATTTAGGTTGCTCTATCTACTTGTATGTAATGTCGGGTAGATCTTGAGTTATTATTCATACATCGGGTGAGCACGGATGTGTAGAATCGATGTTTAGGTCCTTGTACCAGATCTAGTCTAAGACTCAAAAGTTATGAACAATGGAGGTTGCACTATTTGTAGCTCATAGAGTAAGCATGTATTAATCTCGACCAATGTTTCTGTGTTTTGGTGATCTTTGTTGTTTTAGTTCTCTCTTTCTGTGGTCTGGTGTTATCTGAGTTCTGATTAGACCAGCTCCGATCTCTTAATTGTCCATATAGTAATTTAGTGTTTCACTTTGTTAATTGGTTTTGATATTTTTCTAAATTTCCCTTTTGTTTGCCCTCTTTCATGCAGTTCGTAGGCTGTCCTTTTGAGTAGCTTCAATGGCACCTAAAGGTATGCACATTCTTTTGGTCCTTTTGTCCTCTGAACTAAGTGCTATTTATAGAGTAAATTTCAGAAAAGCCCAGGTTCTCGGGCATTAGTAACAGAAAACTCTATATTTTGAGAATTTTTTTCATAAAACCCTAGGTTTTTAGGAACATAAAACCCCACGTTTTGAGTTTTTTTTAGAAAACCTCAGGTTTCAGAAAACCCCATGACGTGGGGTTTTGTGTTACTAATGCCTCAAAATCTCAAATCTGGGGTTTTGCGAAAAAAATATCAAAACGTGGGGTTTTGTGTTACTAATACCTCAAAACCTAGGGTTTTCTGAAAAAAATCTCAAAACATGAGGTTTTGTGTTACTCATGCCTCAAAACCTTGGGTTTTCTGAAATTTACTCCTATTTTTATATGTTGCACGATTTCTGATTACAATATTGTACCTCGAATATGTTCTATTCACTGTTATTAACTAGACTCCGGTATCAACATGAATTTGTGGATCGTGTAAATTAGCTCATTATTATCTTGCATTCTTCTGGTGCTATTATCGTGTCACTGAATGAAAGCTAGTACACTTAACTGTTGTATGATGCAGCTATGTGCTGGGAAGCCTGGGGTTCTTTTTCTAAAAATTTAAAAAGTACACAACTTCAACTTATGGTTTAGTTTGTTTTTATCGCTTGCATATTGGATAACATTTGTACTATGAGATGCCTGTGCTATGTTGCTCTGAACTAACAAACATCTTTTCTTCTGTAATTTAAATTGATTAGCTCCCCCCAAGAAGGCTGATGGCAAGACTCAAGCCTTGAAGGTTGCCAAGGCAGTTAAGTCTGGGACGACTAAGAGGAAGGCTACGAAGATCCGCACGTCTGTGACGTTTCACCGGCCAAAGACTCTCAAGAAGGCCAGGGACCCCAAGTACCCAAGAATCAGCGCACCTGGGAGGAACAAGCTTGATCAGTACCAAATCCTCAAGTATCCCCTTACAACTGAATCTGCGATGAAGAAGATTGAAGATAACAACACCCTTGTCTTCATCGTCGACCTCAAGGCTGACAAGAAGATGATCAAGTCAGCTGTCAAGAAGATGTATGACATCCAGGCAAAGAAAGTTAACACTCTGATCAGGTCATTATCTCACTTAATAGTACTATTGTTTTGTTCATGGATGAATATGTTGCATCTTGTTTGGTGAATTGAACATTGGCCTGTTCTGCAGGCCTGATGGAAAGAAGAAAGCCTATGTGAAGCTCACGCCGGACTACGACGCTCTTGATGTGGCCAACAAAATTGGAATCATCTAAGTTTGGGGTGGTTTTGTGTCAGCATGTTGCAGTTCCAGGGTTTTTGGGCTACTTAATGTTGAACAGAACCTCATAACTAGTGAGAAAACATCTGAGTAACTTTAGAGCTGTGTTAAGCGGAAGAAACATCTTGAGTATCTGGTAGCTCTTGAGCTTTGAGCGAATATCATCTCTGTCTGTGCACCTCTCCTGAATCAATGCATTTTAGAGCGAATATCATCTGTCTGTGCACCTCTCCTGAATCAATGCATTTTAGTTATCTCAGTTTCTGTGCATTTGAAGTTTGCTGTTGCATGGTTAGATCTGCTTGCAGTATGAGGCTATTCTTCTGCATCTATTTTCCCCCCTAACTGCACTGATAGCCAGATCCTTACTCGGGACTGATGTAACCGAACTCGAGAAATCCCTCAATGAAGGAATTAGGGCTCATTTTGTTATGCACGGTAGCGACAACAATGCAAGGAAGCAAACACTAGCTCTATGCACCCATCACAGTTCATGTTCTTTCTTACATTGTTATTGTTACTTAACAGTATTAAGACTGATACATACAAGTAAATATAACTAAGCATGTAGATTGTTTTTGTTCTTTTATCATCAGACAGCGAATACTGATCCGCTGAATCAATCATCACAGATGCGTCAATACTGTAGAGGACGAGCAAGCAGAGATCTCTAAATAAGATTTCTCATTAAGTTACATAGAATTAAACATGTGGATGCTTCAGCCTTTTCCTATGAAAATATGAGCGTACTGTCTTGCAAGTAAACATCGCATGTATGCTGTTCCATTGAATTAAGTCATTCTACTGGAATGTTCAACGTGTGAACTGAAAGTCTGAGACAACTCCCAGAATTTTCCAAAAAACGAGATGCAACAAGTTTTATCAGCAAACTCCAACAAACCGAAACTTCTCCAGATTTCCCCCAAAATGAGAGTTCGGCAAACTAGCACCATCAGCTTCCTAATTCATTACAAACTCTTACAACACCTTTATTTGTTAGTTGTAAGAAACCTGAAAAGTAAATAAGAAACATTAGGGACGTTTGAATAATCATATGAAGAGAATGGGAGACAAGGAAAAACGACAGTTTTTTTTCCCGAGTTTAGCATAAACACAAAGTAAACAAAAACTCTTCCAGCTCAAAAAAAAGTAAACAAAACTCTGCTGTAGTCCATCTATGCCCCTTCACGGAATTTAAATAAAAAGTGAGTTATCATTTGTATAACATGCTTATTTTCTATCCATGTCTTGTTTGCAGCAGAAAATTACACCATGATCACTTGTTATGAAAATAGCTAGCATGGATTTCAGGCTTGATCAGTTGGTGACAATATTTCAGGACAAAGGAAAGATAGTGGTCATCATGATGACAGGGCTAGGCATCCTTCAGACTCTTATACAGCGGTCGTCATAATGACAAGGGTAGGCATCCTTCAGCCTCTTATACAAGATGTCTTATATGCTCGAATTGTAGTTTTGCACTTAATCATGCCTGCTAGGTCAGAAAACAGTAACACACCTGGACGAAAGGTCCATGCTAAAACACCAAAGCAATAATTTTCAGCAGCATTGCAAGTTGCTACCACAAGACTGTATGAGTGGAAGAACACGTTCAGGTAGCATGCTTTAACAAAAATAAACATTCTACGTAGTGATCTGCCATGCTCTGGGATTTTCAGTATATGTCTAACGAATGACAACGCCTGGAATCACTGTGAAATGTAATTATGCAACTAGTTTCGAGTCTCAAAAAAATTGACCAGTTTCACTAAAACACCAACTAGAACTCAACCAAGGACAAGCTGGTATTAACGATAACGATAAACTACTACCCAGAAAAAGAAGCGTTAGATAAGAGAAGGTACCCACAGATACATTAGCTGGTAACTTGGTACACTTCATCTCTTCTCGTCTCTGTCTGAACGAACTAGAACGTCTGCCAAAGTCTTATTTTTGGCACGGCCCTTCCTTCCTGAAAGAGGATCCTTTGATCAATGTACATGAACTTGAACAGCAGTCACAATACTAACACAGTACTACTTATAAGTTATAGCAGTACAGATTTCTGTACGTTGCACATAAGAACTGAGCTGGCGAGCAAAACTGATACATAGAACAGGTTATCAAGAATTCAGCACAGCGTACCCATAACTTGACGCTAATGAGAGGAATGAATTTATTTTGAAACAATAGATACTTGAGTAGTCAGTCAAATAAAGAAGTGTAGAGGAATGATTAAATGGATACAACATCCTTAACGATATATTCTATGACCGAATTGAAGAAAGATGGAAACAACATGTAGAACATAGTTCAAATTTGAAATTCACAAACGGCAGATAACCTTAGTCAGGTTTTAGACTGGAACATTCTAACTTGCAACAGTCTCCAAAGGAGGCTGCTGCTAGTTTGGAGCAGAAGAAATTTCACTGATTCAGTTGTTTAGGTCAGAGCCACTGGCAAAGGATCTGTCAGATTTCTCCCTTGAAAACTCCCACACATTTAGTAAATCAGAGAGTGATATCATGAAGTTCATTTTAACGAACAGTTCTCAGTTAAAAAATCAGCAACTTCACAACTGAGAATACGCACCAACGCTGACCATGATAGGATCATTCTAAGCTACCTGCGTAGCATGACAGCAAGCAAAATCTTGCAGACATTTTCTGCTGAAGCTAAATCACTCATACTACACCGTAAATGTTCCAAGAAACTTTTATAACCAAGCATTCACCCATCTTGAATGCTTGATTAGAACGCCCAAAGGTTCAAATGCTCTTGTGGACAAATTTCTGAGCTGCTCAACAAAAACAACTGATCTGATGCAATAATGCACAAGGTCCAAGCACACATGATTCAAGCAACATATGTGCGGAATCTAACAAACATATATCATATATGCTACTAAATTACTCCTGCGTCAAACATGCAATATATCATAGCATTGAATCCTAAGAATCATGTGACTTTTTTTTTGACGTGAGAAGGTAGAGAAAAAACTCTACCTTATGCCCATTATATTTCAATGGAAGTCAAACAAGAGTTACAAAAAGAGAGAAGGTAAAAACAAAACAAAAAACAAAAAGAGAAGAAGGAAAAGGAGAAGGAAAAAGAAGAAGAAAACAAAGAAGAAGAAAAAGAAAGTGGTAACGAAAAGTTACAACAAGAGTTGGCTCCACTGACGAACTCCATCTTGAAATTTGGGTTTCATTCGGTGTAACCAAAGATTGATCAAACTATGGATCTAGTGGCACAGCAACGTCGTGACTTGAATACGTGATCACCTATTCACCTGCAGATGGGATCGAGCTTGACACGAGCCACGGTGGGAGCACACATGGCAGAAGGAAACTTGATGCGCACTTGCTTGGACGAACTTCACCTAACAAACAAAACGCCAACACCTCCTTCCTGCGCATGTCCACGGCAAGATTTGTTGGAACAAACCCAAAGAAGCACTCACGCTCGGCTTGGCAGAAAGCAGACTCACGCTCGTACGTTCGGCAGAACTCTTGGCAAAAAAGTTCTCGCTGGAATCTCACAATGCAAGAAAGAGCACACCAGAAGCAACACACGTATACAAGAAGTGAATTGGTGCTGCATTGCGCAACGTTTTCTTTATTGCTTTTGACTCTTTCTGGCTTACATTGTTCATGGCACTAGGCTGGCCTTTATACCCACGCACAACTCCGTGGATATTAAGGACTCGGACTCCATCTAAGAAACGAAACCGGAAATACTTCCTAACGGAAACATCAAGCAAAACCGAAAAAACTAAACAAAGATTACTTCTAACATTCCCCTTAATCTTTGTGCACTTACTTATTAAGTGTACTTAGTTGCCAGTTGGACTCGACTTCAACTTGGCTCACACAATCGCCCGGAGATGGTAGCACAACTCGAACACGTATTGGACTCTTACTCATTGAGGCAGTCGGTCTCAACTACGACTTGCCCAGCTCGTACTCAACCCAGGATGGCGAACACATCTCCTCAACATCCCGGACTCGACTCAAGATGGCGAACACAACTTCTCAACGTCCTAAACTCAACTCTTCGGACTCGATTAAGAACGACAAACACAACTTCTCAATGTCCCGGACTCATCTCAACATCAGAGCAGTGTTGGTTCATCATCGCTAAGAGCTTCAGCAAGAAACGCTTTCTCCTTCCTCGGCTTACAGCATTATGAAGCAAAGTGTCCAAAATCCTGACAATTATAGCATCTCACCTTTGTCTTGTCGAATTTTCGATTCATGCAGCCTCGGCCACAACCACCGTTAGAGCTGCCAAAGGAGCCCTCGCCTTTGCCTTTTGATGATCGGGCCTCCCACTCGGCGTGGGTTAACAGCAGGTGCTCATTTTCGCTGCTGCCAGATCCTTGTATCCATTCCTCGTGCGCCTTCAAGTGGCCGATCACCTCCTCAACCGTCATCACCTTGAGGTCGCCAAACTGCTCAATGGCAGAGACGATTTGCAAAATGTGGATTTTTTTGGGAATAACGTGTGTATGGAATAACGTGTGTATCCCGTAGGATCTCACATCCTTTATTTATAGTCTCAAAGTAGAGTTCGACCCTCATACAATTCGTTATTTAACTCTAATATGAACTCTTCTATACTCCCCCTCAAGATGGGCCGAAGATATTAATCACGCCCATCTTGTTACATATTGTAGCACCATTACTAGGACCTAATCCTTTAGTAAAACAGTCAGCCAACTGTTCACCAGATTTGACATACTCCAACTTCAATACTCTGCCATCAAGCTTTTCCTTGATGAAAAACCTATTAATCTCAACATGCTTGGTACGATCATGTTGAACTGGGTTGTTAGCAATGTTGATTGCAGATTTATTATCACAATGCAAAATCAAGAGATTATTCCTCCATACCCGAAGCTCGGACAATAAACCCTTCATCCATACCATTTCACTCACACTCAATGCCATTGCTTTGTACTCTGCCTCTGCAGTAGATCGAGCCATAACCTCCTGCTTCTTGCTTCTCCATGACACAAGGTTACCTCCCACAAAGATGCAATATCTAGAGGTAGACCTCCTGTCATCCACACTGCTCGCCCAATCAGCATCGCAATACCCTTTCACATTCAGATGTTGATTCTTTCTGAACCAAAGGCCTTTCCCAGGGCTACTCTTCAAATATCGTAGGATTCGATAGACAACATCCATGAGTCATATTCTGGGATCATGCATATATCAACTAACCACACTCACTGCATATGAAATATCAGGTCCTGTATGGCACAAATAGATGAGACGCCCAACAAGACTTTGATAAGCTTCCTTGTCAACTGGCTCTCCCGACTCAGCACATAGCTTATGATTCCTATCAATAGGTGAAGTAATAGGGCAACACCCAAGCATACCTATTTCTGCCAGCAGATCAAGGACATACTTCCTCTGGGAGAGAACTATACCATTCGAAGAACATGCAATTTCAATCCCAAGAAAGTATTGAAGAGGTCCAAGATCCTTCACCTCAAATGTCTCTCCTAGTTTTTTTCTTTGAGGACTTAATTTCATCAGTATCATCTCCAGTAATCACAATATCATCAACATAGACTGCCAATATGGTGATATGTGATCTTCTATGCCTATAAAACACAGTATGATCTCCATTGCACTGAGAATAGTCCATACTATAGACTGCACGCCTAAATCTATCAAACCACACCCTTAGAGACTATTTCAGACCGTATAAAGACTTCTTGAGTTTACACACCTTCCTCTCAGTCAGTCTGTTCTCAAAGCCCGGAGGAATCTCCATGTATACCTCCCCTTGTAAATCACCATGTAGAAAAGCATTATTTACATCCAACTGATGTAGGGGCCATCCGAAGTTAGTTGCATAGAAGATCAACGTTCTTACCGTGCTCATCTTCGCCACTGGTGCAAAAGTCTCATCATAGTCTATCCTATATGTTTGACTATAACCTTTTGCAACTAATCGTGCCTTGTATCTCTCTATCTTGCCTTCAGGAGTTTGCTTAATTGTAAACACCCATTTGCATCCTACTGCCCTTTTTCCTGCTGGAAGTGGAACAAGATCCTATGTCTTATTCTTCTGAAGTGCACTAAGTTCCTCCTTCATGGCATCCTTCCACTTAGGATCCTACTTAGCAGCTCGCCAATCCTTTGGAACATGCACTGTCTGAAGAGATGCAATGAATGTTTTGTATGCAGGTGAGATATGGGAATATGAGATGAAATTTGCAATGTCATGCTCAAAGCCATACCAGATCGGGGCTTTCTGCATTAGCTCTAGTTTCCTTCACAGTGCAAGTGGTAACTCTAGATTAGAGTGATTAGAATGAACATTACCACTGCCCCAAGGGAGGCAAGAAACTTGATGGAGAGAGACCTGAGGAGGATTTGGGATGGATCAGCCGGCAAGGCCATTGCTCAGCCGTGGGCTGTTCGATTCGATTCTCGGTTGTTCTACTAGCTCAGTTGATGGCTCGGTATTGTTGTTTGTCTCCCTGCTTCTCCCCCTGTTTTCCAAAGCGTCTTCGCTGATAAACCTTCAATTCTTTTGGGGCTATCACATCTCTCGTTGCATATTCCGTTAGGTTTGGGCACGGAATTGTCCCCATAATGATTCTTCTCGTTGACTATCACTCTCCTTGTTCTCTCCCTCTCGACTGTCACCCTCAGTGATAGGAGAGAACTCCAAAAATCGATCAAGAGTACCTCCACTCGTGTAGTAAGGCTCAAACTCCCAGAATGTCACATCCATACTCCAACATCTATAGCCCTTCTGACTTGATAAATAGCCTATAATGATACATTTCAATGCCTGTGGATTCAGCTTGCCAACCGCTGGTCGGTGATCTCGTACAAAACACACACAACCAAACACCTTGGGAGGTACCTCGAACTCCCACTGACCCAAAAGAAGTTCAGCTGGAGACCTCATCCCAAGTATCCGAGACGGTATGCGATTGATTAGATACACTACCGTCATTACTGCCTCGCTCCATAATCCCTTTGGCACATTCATCTGAAACATGAGTGAACGTGCTACCTCCAACAAATGTCGATTCTTCCTTTCAGCCACTCCATTCTGAGGTGGGGTTCCTAGACAAGTAGTTTGATGAAGTATCCTCTCTTCTGAGAGATACGCTGCAACCTCCTTATTAACATGCTCAATTCCATTATCTGATCGAAGAATCCGAACCTTTGCGTCAAATTGAGTAGCAACCA
Source organism: Phyllostachys edulis (assembly GCA_036346405.1). Lineage (NCBI taxonomy): Eukaryota > Viridiplantae > Streptophyta > Magnoliopsida > Poales > Poaceae > Phyllostachys > Phyllostachys edulis. The sequence goes on from CM070562.1 coordinate 72,636,098, forward strand.
TCCTATGGAAGTCCTGAAAACATCGAAGGACCTCGCTCTTGTGTTTCATCATATAAATCCAAGTCATACGAGTATAGCAGTCAATAAATATAACAAACCACTTAAAACCACTCACGAAATGGCGAGCACGACCCCAAACATCCGAATGTATTAATATAAAAGGTTCATAACTCCGAAGACCAATGCTACTATATGTAGACCGTGTATGCTTTCCAAACTCACAAGCATCATACACAAGTTTACTCTTGTCTACCTTTTTAAACAAATCAGGGTATAACTGACTTAAACTCTCAAATGATAGATGTCCTAAGAGACGATGATGTAATAAAACTTCTCCCTCGATTCCTCCTATAGCCACAGCCAATGCTGCATCAACCTGATCAATGTACCACAGCCCGTTACGTCTTATTCCAGTCCCAATCCTCTTCCCAGTTCTCTTCTCCTGGAACAAACATGAATCTTCATCAAATGTGACAGTGCATTTGAATTGGTCAATGATAGAACTGACTGAAAGAAGATTGACTAGAAAGGAGGGAACATGCAAAACAGATGATAAAGCAATGGATGGTGTGCATTCTACAGATCCTACACCCTGAATAAGCTGGGAGGTTCCATCAGCTGTTTGGACAATTTCAGAATTAGTATATGGGGTGTAAGATGCGAAAGCACTAAGTGAACCCGTGACATGCTTGGATGCCCCTGAATCTATGATCCAATCAATCTGAGAGTGCTTATATGTGGATGCAAGTGCATGTGCCTGAGTACCTTCGCCCACGTGGGCATAGTTTGCAAAGTTACCAAAGGAGGTAGAATTATGAGAAGTCTCCAATGCCTTTCCCTGCTGCCACTTCTCCCACTACATAGCCTGCTTGCCTGTCAGAGTGACAGACGTGATCTCCTCTGTCAGGACGGCCACATTAGCCCTGGGACCCACTCGGCCTCTTCCTCGACCTCCACTCCCATGACCACCATGATCTCCACCTCGGCCTCCATGACCACCACGACCTCCATACTGTGGAGAAGGACAAATACGGCTTAGATATCATCTCACCCCACAGTTGTAGCACTCCCTATCATCTGGTATGGCGTATGCTGATCTGACTGGGTTGTTGTCCCCCATTACTCGTAGTCGAACCTCCTCCTGAACCATAGCCGAAATAGCCTCCTCCATGGTAGGCAAGTTTGCCAAGTGAAACACGGCAGCTCTTCTACTCTCAAACTTTGGGTTCAGTCCCTTTAGAAAGTATGCAACCCATCTGCATTGCAGCCATACCCTGCCAGGCTTAATATCACCGGCACATATTAACTGCAGTGGATCGTAGTGATCTAAATCTGCCCATAGTTGCTGCAATTCACTAGCATACTCTTGGACGGTCTTCTCCTCCTGTTTTAGGGCCTCTACCTTGCCCTGTACTTTCACCATCATCATCACATTTCCCGCTCCGGAGTACATGTTGCTTAGCGTCTTCCACATCGCTGGTGCACTTTGCATCATCTCTACCATCCGGGCGATGAATGGAGACATCGAAGTTAGCAACCAAGCTACCACCACAAAGTTGGTGGTGTTCCACATCCTCCAATCCATGCTCGCCTTATCTGCAGGCTCAACACAAGTCTCCCGCAAGTAGTGCTCCACCCCCTTCGTCCTCAGAATTAGCTGAGCTCTTCTAGACCAACTCAGGTAATTATTACTTCCTTCCAATTTTACATCATTCGGTATCAGCTCCAGCTTTAAGTCAGATGACCTTGCACCAACCCTTGGACCTATCATACCTGTCGCAAAGAGATCATGTAACATGCTCCTCATGTCACCTTGAGTTACTAGCAGGGAAGTAGTCTCAACAACTGCTTTCCTTTTTTCTTCTACCGCCCTCATTGCGGCTTCTTCCTCCTCCTTCCTCGCAACCTCAATTTCCTTAGGGGTCATCTTCTCCAACAACCAGAGTAATGCCAATTACTGCTAAGATATGCCGCGCATATCTCCCATGATCACGACAATTCTTCATGCATCAACGTTCTGCCGAACCTCGATGACTGCCTTCACGGTTACCAAAATCATATAGATCTGTAGCATAAATTTTTTTACCTTTTTTTTAACAGAAACAAAACCTTTTTTTCCTTCCTCTACTGACACTCCTTTTTCTTCTTCTGCCGAGATCTGCCGCTTCTTCGTCCCGAGCCCACAGCCAACCCGAGCGCCTCCCGCTTCTTCTCCTCGAGCGCAGCTTCTTCTCCCCAAGCGTAGCCTTGTCGAATCTCCTCTCTTCTCCTCTACCGCGGCTCAAGTGGCGGCTCGGCGGCAGCGGCGGCCTAGCGGCGACGCGGGCTGCGTGCTCCCGGCGATGAGTGGCGGCCAGCGTGCTCGTCTTGCGGCCAGCGTGGTGCCCGCAATGCTTCGGCGGCGACGGCTAGTATTTGCCGGCGGGACGGCTTCGAGTTGAACGGCAGCGACGGCGGATTGGTTGAGGTGAGTACGGGCACGGTTAGGGTTAGGGTTGGGTGGTAGGGGATGGCTCTGATACCATGTGGATTTTTTTGGGAATAACGTGTGTATCCCGTAGGATCTCACACCCTTTATTTATAGTCTCAAAGTAGAGTTTGACCCTCATACAATTCGTTATTTAACTCTAATACAAACTCTTCAACACAAAAACTTTCCGGAGACTGCTCGAAGGAACTTTCTCACAACATAGCTCTCTTCCATCTTGTCCCCCAAAACTCGGATCTGATTGACAATAGTCGTCAACCTCATGGCGAAGTCGTCGATCGACTCCATCTCTTTCATACGCATCCCCTCGAACTCGCTCTTGAGGGTCTGTACTTGCGCTTCCTTGACACGATCGGCACCAAGATGCACCGTCTTCAACACCTTCCACACAGCTTTGGCCGTCTCCTTTTTGGCCAGTAGAAATAGCGTTTCCTCTTAGATGTCTCCATAGATAGCCGCCAATGCCATCTGATCCTTGCGCACATCGACATTGTCGTCCTCGATCACTTTCCACAATCCTTGAGCGCGCATGTACACATTCATCTTGATTGCCCATACTGCATAATTGCTCTTCGTGAGCATCGGATAATACAGTAAGACAACAGAACTCTCCTTTGTCATCGCACCCGACGTTGCCTCGCCACCGGTGACACTACTTCCCGGAGAATGCGACATAATCTTGGACACAGATCATGAACTCAGGCTCTGATACCAATTGTTGGAACAAACCCGAAGAAGCACTCACGCTTGGCTTGGCAGAATGCATACTCACGCTCATTCGGCAGAACTCTTCGCAAAAAGTTCTCACTGGAATCTCACAATGCAAGAAAGAACAACTAGAAGCAACACACGTATACAAGAAGTGAATTGGTGTTGCACTGCGCAACGTTTTCTTTATTGCTTTGACCCTTTCTGGCTTACATTGTTCATAGCACTAGGCTGGCCCTTTATACCCACACACAACTCTGTGGATATCAAGGACTCGGACTCCATCTAAGAAATGAAACCGGAAATACTTCCTAACAGAAACATCAAGCAAAACCCAAAAAAAACTAAACAAAGATTACTTCCAATAAGATTAACCTCTCTGTCGATAGATCATAGAGATGCACAACACTGGCTCCTCCCGCCACACCTTGGGTACCCCTCACTACTACCTCTACCGAAATTTGGGGGATAGGAGGAAGAGCACCGGATGTTCTCCATGGAAGAAGATGATGCCAGAGCTAGAGGTTCAAGACAAGCGAATTTGGGCTGAAATCATCCATTCTCGGTAGCAAGGCAGGCCCACATTCCATCAGCCCAACTCCCTAATCCCACTTCAGTATCAATTAGTCGAGTCAAACCAAGTCCAAGACGTCAAGAATGACTCGGGCTCGACTCACCTGTCACCTCTATTCATATTCCCCAATTCTAGTCACAAGAACGCAAGCAACGAGTGCGGCATGCTAAACCTAGGCCACTAAGCGGCAGTGGCGTGCGTGGCGTGGCTCGGCAGAAAGGCAGGTCACATGCCACAGGGTAGGGTGCGGGGCGAGCCACGACGAGGCAGGCTAAACATAGGCAGCGTCGGGCGCTGGTGCGCGTGGCGCTATGAGGTAGGGTGCAGGCGCGGCTCGGCATCAAGGCAGGGACGCAGGGCAGGGTGCGGGGCAAGCTGCAGCGAGGCAAGGGAGGGTGAGCTCTCGACGAGGCAGGGGAGGGCGAGCTGCAGCGAGGGTGTGTTGTCTTGGTCTTGAGGTAGGCTGCTTGGTCTTGCCGTGTGTGCATGGTGGGTCAGTGTAGTCTTGGCCGACAATGACACCGAGAGCAACTGAGGCTGCTGAGCTGGGGCCCTTAGTAGTAGGTTATTAATTCTCTCTCTCTCTCTCTCTCTCTCTCTCTCTCTCTGAGCCGGAGCCCTAAGTAGCAGGTTATTAACTATCTCTCTCCTCGGTCCTAAGTCGTTAACTTGTGATTTCTGGATGCAAAAGATCAGAAGACTGAAGATAGAAGTATTTATGAACTCTTATTCATCATGTATCTTTCTAGATTTGTAAAAGATAGAAAAGAAACAAATGCACTTTGAATAGTTATTTCTCAACTAATCCAAGTACAAGTATCCCTCATACAGATGAGAGCGCAATTCAACAAAAGAATCCTTGTCTTGATTTTAATGTGGATGGAATTATTGCTGATTACATTGATTTTAGGGGTAAATCTGCACGTCGAAAGCAGAAGGTGACTTAAATCTGCACGTCGAAAGCAGGTGACTCACCTTCATTATCACAAAGTTGACATTTGCAATGCTGCTCTTGATGCCATTATGACAGATGGATTATCGTTTCAATGAAATTTCTTTAAAGATATTGGTATGCATGTCTTGTCTTGATCCTAGAGACCTATTCTCTAAGTTTGATGTGGATAAGTTCATTCAACTAGTTGAGATTTATGGTGATGACTTCACCGTAGCTGATCGTTTGTAGTTAAAAAATAGCTTCTCAGTATTAGAGTGTAGAATTTCATGGATATCATGATCTTGCAAAGGTCGCTTAAAAGATGGTTGAAACCGAAAAAGATAGAACTTTCACATTGGTCTATCGACTTATTGAGCTGATATTGATCCTTACAGTGGCAATGGCGTCAGTTGAGAGAATCTTCTCGGCAATGAATATTAGCAAGACAGAGTTGCGCAATAAGGTAGCAGATGAATATCTCAATGACTTTATGGTGTGCTACACTGAGCAGAGATATTTAGGAGCATTGGTGATAGTAGAATCATAAGATGCTTTCAAGACATGAAATCTCGTAGAATGAATACCTCACACTCAAAGCTAGCATCTTAGTGGTATGTTTCGTTTTATTTTCAATATTTATAACTATTAACAATTTACCGTTGTATCACTAATTCTGATTATTTTGATCTACAGACTACTAATCGTTACTCTTATATTTATGGACATTCGGGACACACAATCTAGTAGCGAGGTACTATCTTCACAATAATTTGCAATTTTCTTCTAGTTATGTATAAGTTTGGATTGAACAAGACAATTTGAATTATGTTTAACTCATGTTAGCTTCAACCGTAACACCCCTCTATTTTCATCATCTCTCTATTTTCATCCTGCCTGCCTCCAAGAGCAGGAAGGCCGCTTCCTGGCGGCCGAAGGTTGCCTGTTGCTTCGGCCATTAGCGTCTGCCGGCTTTGTACAATTACTCGGAAAATTTGGGAACCTAGAGCCAGCTACAAGTCCGTCAACTTCCTATCGTCAAGAACTAGTCTGCAGCTACTACTTTTTCTATTTTTTTCTCTTGATTCTGTATTTTTCAACATTTTAGTATTCGGATAAGCGATCCAATTGCCAAACCAAATAATAAATAATAAACCACAATAGAAGGAATGAGAGCATGTAAAAAAATGAGACACATGATTGGAACACACTCATGTTGCACATTTCCAAAGGTACAAAGAAAAATCCCAATGCTTTAGAAATAACCAAGCAATTGGTGATAATCAACCATTTCCATAGCTTTCCACTTGCACCTGATAGTTCCATAGGATCGCTCGATTATTACAATTTATTTCATACGGAGCCCCTTTACGCTCGTGAGATATCAAGCCGGCAGCACTACCAGTTCGAATACAAGAGAAAAGCCGAACGGAATGGCAAGAACAAAAAGGCTAACATGTTGGATTGCTCAGCAGCTGATAATTGCGACCAGGCTAATGTGATCTGTAGAATCAATGCACAAAATGGACATCTTCCGCTTGCAATTGCATCTTCAGAATTAGGTTGGGTTGAACCAGGTACCCACCGCACCGTTCATGTGCCCATTTCCATGGGTTCCTACACCATTAGGTGCTATGGAGGATGTGGGGATCAATGAAGATGGCAGGCCAACTGCCATTGAAGGAGGTGAGGGGTATAAGCCAGGGACATGCTGGAGAGAGGGGGCACTCAAGAGATGGCTGCTACCTTTCCTTTGCAGCATTGCATGGATCTGTCTTAAACTCTGCTCGTGAATGTTTGCAAGTGTCTCAAGCTCGTCCAATGACAAAGCTTCCACACCGACACCATACAGTGGAGCATGCCGAGCCATCTCTTCTTGGAGTGAGGTTTCTAGGGTGCGAATATATTGCTGCAACAAAAAGATACAATAGTAAATACAATGTGTAGTTAAGTTTTATGCAAAGTTCTAGAAGAAGAAAGAAATGATCAGGACAAATAAGGTGTAACTTGGTCATCATTAAGAATACCATAGGTTAATCCCAACGATACTAAGTTTTCAGTGCAACATCATAAAAGCTGAATGCTGACGTACATCTCAGGTGGTAATGATGTAGGTATTTGGTTCAATGCCTAACTTTGCCATGCTTAACCTTGGCACGCCACACTTTCTTAGTTAAGTGTTTGGCTCGTTGTCGTAATTTTTTCCCCATATAATGGTCCCAAGAATTTTATAACCATCATAACCAAGGATTCAAAAGCCGGTACCGGACCAAATCCCGCCGGGTGGCCGGGAAAAAAACCCGGCCGGTAACCAGATTTCCCAGAAAAAAACCGGTTGAATTTCACTTGAAAACCGGCCGAATTTCGAAAATTGAAATTTGAATTTGCAAAACCCAAAAAAAAACGGCCGGGATTTTCCTTCCCTAACCGGCTGGGTTTTTTTCCCTGATCATAACCATAGATCAAACTTTTCCTGTTTTCCAATATGAAGTGGAAATGAAATAGTTAAAAGCACTCTAAAGTCTAAATTGGTGGAATTTTTTTTTTGAACCTTCCAATTTTATCTAAGGTTTAACTTAAGATGAATTGGAATGAAACAGCAAGACGGTTACTTCCTAAGAATGGTTTTACAAGTTGCTTATTCTACTCTTGTTTACTTTGTTTTCACGCCAAAAAAAAATTCATATGGAAATCATCTCGATTGTATGAGAAGTTTTTCACTACAAGAGCACCATGTTGAGGACATCTTTGGTAGCTTCAGCTCACAAATATACGCCATCTCTTTACAAAAACATTGGAAAATAATAAAATAGTCATGTAGTTCGAGTATAGACCAACCGGTTATTTTTGTAACATAAAAATTAGCAAGGTGGAAAACCTGGCAAACTTGAAGTTTTGACTCCATTCCATCAATGTAAGCTTCACAACGAGCAATTTGCTCTTCTTTTTCTTTCTTGTCTCCCTCGGTTTGTCCAACTGTTTGTGTCAGCCTTCTCACTTCATCCTCAAGTGATTTTCGAATCTCTTGACGAGTCAGTGTTTCAGCAGCATAACGTTTTAATTCATCATCAAACCTTTTCCTTGAAGCTTCAGCATTCTTCAGTCTCTCTGCCAATGTATTCTTCTCCTTTGTTACTTTCTGCAGCATACAAAAACATTAACTGTGAGTAAATTGTAAAGCATCAATATTGCATGTCACTGGAATTTCCAATGATAACAAATAGTTAACAGAAAAACAAGCCAGGATAGCTTGCTTGACATAATCTTCAGATTCAGAGACATGCCCTTGTAATATATCAACATATCTACTGGTGCTGTACTGGAAGTTGTCTTATCGCATCCTTACAATATCATGTACTACTTTCAACAATTTATGAAATATGCATGGTAAATTGTGAAACACTTGTGAAAATCAAAAGTATGGGTGTTAACTTGTAGCAACTTCGGAGTGCAGGTGGTAAGTTCCCAAAGTAAAGGTGTGAGTCTACAGTTTTTTAAAAGAGTATGCGGATCTGGTACACTATCTTATTTAACCTCAGAAGGCATAAAATTCATGCATCCAAAATGGAAAGTTACTGTCTAGGTGTATAAGCTACTTTAGAATAGCACGATGGCAGATATCTATAATATCTAAGTACAGAACATGAAAGATGGAATTCCGGAAAGGATAAGATCAATTACCATATGTTCAAAGAATTAGCATCATAATCAAGGTATCAACTGGTCTAAAGAAACCCCAAAAGTGTTTATCTTACTAGATATAAATACATTTCAACATACATGTATTGTATGGTGTTTTACAGTAACTCTTACCTTTAGTTCTTCACGTTTCCGTGCTTTGAACTGCGATAGTTGTGTCTCTGCTTCATGAACACGATCATAAAGATTCTTCTTATCGGCAGAGAGCTTTACAATTTGTTCATCCTTTTCTGATCGCACCCATTCCAACTGATTCTCAATCTCCAGCATCTGCTCAGAAAGTTCCTTCTTCTCCCGAGTAAAACGATCCATCTCAGCTTTTAGTTCGGACTGCAATGAGAAAATAAATAAATGTTAAGCTAAGAAACAAACAAGAAACGTAGGGTCAGCAGCTGAATCACAAAAAAGAAATACCCTCAGATGTCCAGTAGTTGCCTCCGACTCAGTTAGCCGTTGGGTTAATGCAGCTTTTTCTTTGGTGAATTTTGTTTGTTCCATGTCCATGTCCTCTCGCAAACGAATATTCTCATCTTCAGTAGCACATATTTGGTGCCAAAGATTTGCACGGTCAGCCTGAGCAACTTCAGCAACCTCACGAATCATGCTCAAAACAGGTCTAGCAATTCCAGACTCCTCCTTAACAAGAAATACCAAGACATCCAAATCTATGTCAACTGCTCGGCAGTTATCTGAAGTATTTGTTGCTCGTTCGACAAGGCCCTTCAGAATTCTATATCTATAATGATCCTCAGCATAGATCTTAAACATGATAGCATAAAGCATCCGCACAAAGTCTTGCACCCTCGTTTCTGTAGATAGAGATAATACCTCACCAAGTGCAAGGACTGAAGTGAAATCATCTTCTTGGACAGGTAAAGGTTCAAACTGCCCATCTAACAAAACTTGTTTGTTCTGTGAATCATTCACAACAGCCCCAGTCTTTGAACTTATCCTGTGAGAATGCCGTCTTTCCAACACCATGGCTACTAATTGCAGCCCAAAGGCCCCTCGCAACAAAGCCTTCTCAAAAGCCTGTGCAACTTCAACAAACAATCCGGGTATTGATAACATTTCTATCAGTACAAAAACATCTGATAGATGGTTTCTTCCATGCACAGCCTGCTCTTGCCAAGAATGCATCCCTTCAGCTGAAAGCTCATCTATACTACAAGTACTACAAGACGATGAGAGACAACTGTTATCAGGCTCACAGTCAGAATCGATATCCTTTAATAAAGCTTCAGCTACATCTGGCCAGCTATGCACCGTTTTAGACAAAAAATCAAGCACGCAAGGTGGAACTTCAGTGCCCAGACCTTTTAATCTCCATCGGACAGCTCTGGCCTTTGGAAACAAAAAAAAACACTTACTAATATGTTTTTTTAGAAGATTATAAAAAAAGAAAAAGAAAAGTAACAACAGATTCATGGATTGTAAACATACAGCTTGAGCAATATGCTGGCACTGTGATGCAGCCTTGAGAACATATGTAATCGCTGCTACAAGAGGCTCGTCATTTGAATCAGCCAACAATTCGAGTGCATGAAAAGATGCTCGTTTCCAAACATCACTCTCAAATTCTAACTCAGACAGGGCACCAAAAACCTGCCATGAAAAATAAAGGAATCATATTGGGTATCACTTATTCTGCACATTTACTGGCCTACTATATCAGCTAACCAGGTATGACAGCTATCTCCATAAATACAAAGACATTGAAGTCTCGGTACAGTGGCACAAATTCAGACAATCCAGTCACTCATTCAAACAAAAAAGTGCAGATGTTTTTTTTTTTCACACAATGAAATTAGGGGGGGGGGGGGGATATCAATAGTTTTAAGGGGGCGGCCTTACCGGTAACCTCAATGAAGGCTCTGCATCTGGCTTTTGAAGATGATCTAACAGTGCACAAGCAGCAAGTGAGTGTTCTGAACCATCAACCAATTTTGGTACAAGGGCAACCAAATCTGGCTGAAGCTTCTTTGGAGCTTTCTCTAGAACAAGTGCAATTTTCTGGACAGACTTAGGCCGCCTTCTTGGTTCAGGGCATCCATCTGGGACAGCGCTGTCCAGTGCCCTCAATGAATTAACAATTAGTTCTAACAGTTCCTCTGATTGTTCTAGCCATTTTGTCTGGAAAAATAATCGGTGGGTTAACTTATCAATAAAAGGAAATATGAGAATGAGGATGAACATTATAGGAAACCTTAGGTCATACCCCGGAAGCCTGATCAGAACCTTCATCCGCTGGCAAATCAGCACCAGATGTCTCTGGAGGAAAACAGGACTGTTCTAGAATCTTGGCAGGAATCTCATTTGTACTCAAATCTGTGTTTTGTGCTGCAAGATTATGCCTAATATCATCACTGTCAGGTTCCACCCTTTCATACTCATCACTGCATGCACATTCTGTTAGTTCGCCTTCCACATTGAGCTCCGGAGGAGAGCTAGCCCCATTTGAATCAGGAGCAGTTTTGGAACTTGCCGAGGAGCCATATGTTGATCTTTCTGAAGGTTGGCAGCACTCAACCATTATATCTATAAGCAAATCTATGATAGCCTGCTTCAAGACGCTAACCCCCATCAACAAACTTATGAGACTCGTGGAGCTTGAATCACACTTCGAAGCATCTTTCTTTCCACCACCCTTGGTGGATACTTTGGTAGGAAGAAGCATGCGCTTCACTTTTGCTGGGTTATCCAGATAAACACGCAGGCCAGTAAGAAATCCAGCAATTGCACTAGCGTCCGTCAGAATTTTCTCTCTTAAAGTAACCTGCGGTTGAGTATAGTTGTCTCCGTATGTAAGAGAAAATCCAGCTCTTGAAAGGAGGTTTCGGAACATATCTTCCTCATCGCCACTCATATCTTCACTGTCTTCATACTCAATAAGTTCATCAGCATCTGTTGACAATTCATCCTGGTCATCATCTGAAGCCAAAACCTGCCAGACAAGTTAATTGTGTGACTACTATATGCAAGAGCAATTCCTACCATATGAGAGAATCTGAATATCAGTTGAAAAAATATGACATGAAGCAAAACAGGCCTTGTTATCAAAGTATAATATAGGGAAGGACTAGAAGAGCATGTGAACAACTGCAACTCACGGATAAATGCTATGCTATCACCCATAACTTCCTTTAAAGGTAAAAATAAAATAAAAGTCATGAATTCAACATTGACTAATAATTCCCCAGAAATCGGCATCTTCTGAATAAAACCTCGAAAATGGTAATATAATATCCTATTGCTTGAGTAAACTATTGGATAAACGCAGGCACCAAAGCAATAGTTAACCAGGCATGATATATACAGAGTTACAGACCATAGTTAGGGCAGCAGAAAAGTCCCTTGTGAACTAATTAGAAGTGACCCACATCACCAAATATGAGTAGATCTTGCAATTTTTTTATTCTTTTAATTTATGCGCTAGACTTTATATATAATATACCATATGTCAAGCTGCACAACTACATTCAATATGAGCCTATGGGTCTTACAGCTACAGTTTGTTAATAGTTTGCATGCCATGCCACATGAAGGCAGTTTGGATGTATTTGATATGACTATGAGCCTTAGAAATAGTATTATCAAAATGCCCTCCATCCCTGCACATCAAGCACACATAGACAAGTCACATGAAAAAATAGTAAACCTAACCGCACCTCAAGATCAGAGAAGTCAAACCATGGACAGCAGTCTATGATTTCACAAACAAAAACAACAGTGTCCCGGACAAGAAAGCCAGCGTCAGTATCCAGCATGTCTGAAACCTTCATAAACTGGAGAACCGAATTGTTCCATGTTTTTGTGCAGATTGAAGATTCCTTACACACAGTTTTTGCTGAATTCTTCTGGTTAATTATAGCCATCTTATAATGTACCCAAAAGTTATTATCAGGATCAACCCCAGATGACTGATCACTCTCCAGGTATATGCAGATCGTATCAAACGACTCATATACACCTGCAAGTTGTGGTAAGGTAAGCATGAAATACCCAAAAACAAAAGAAAATATATGGTACAAGGCACGAAGAGTACACAAACTCCCTTTACCTATCCGCAGCTCACAACCACCAGCCTGAAAATATTTACTGAAAATTTTTCTTGTCTCCATAATCTCTTTAAAGGACAAGAAATTTTCCACCTTCCATGTGAATGATGGACGTTTTGGTAAAGTATCAATCTGACATCCAGAACTTGAACTGCATATTTCAGAATCTTCATCACTAAGCTCTTGCATGGTTGCAGTTTCCTTCAGAATGAGAACCTCTGCAGAGAACACAACACTGTCCTGTACAAGAAAACCAGCATCCTGATCGAAGAGACTAGTTAATGTCACAAATTCACGCCAACCCCAATCCTTTGCTGACTTAGAGTAACGATTTTGAGACTCCTTCATGATTGATTTCTCCTCCACTTTCTGATTGATGACAGACAATCGATGGCTCACAAAGCAGCTCCATTCACTGGTTGTATTTCGAGGGTCTGTCACTTCCAAAAACACTGAAAGGTGGCATGGCGGTTGAGACTGCCCTGATTGCAGCAACATTAAGAGAACCAACTGATGGAGTCAGTACAGATATTCTGAAAGTGCCCAGTTACATAAAATTAACAAGTAACCATACTCAATGGCTAATTGAAAGGAAACTGACAATGATTTGATTGCAATGAAACCATAAGTTCACAAGGACTAAATAAGTAGGGGATTGAAAATGTGGCAGATACATTAAAAAACAATAATTTAATTCTGAGTACAAATTTATACCCAGCAACTCAATCAACCATAACTACATACTTTATTATCTACAAAAGCGATTTGAACATTGATGGCAGTAACCTCAGGAATTGCAAGTTGCAACTGCATTGCTCAGTCCAGATTCCACTCAAAAAGTCAAATACAAGGTTATTTTAATACTTCAGTTCAACATACTCGTGATTCTTTCAGGATCAGCTCAGAGCATAAATCAACATAAGGTGAATGAGCGCTTCATAAGCACGGATCATGGATAGTCAAGATGAGAAACAAACATGATATACTGTTTTGGAAGAGGTAACAGCTACTTAAGAAAACATGTATCCCTGTTATTTACAAACCTGGGTATTGAGGACAGTTCAGATGAGATAAAATGGTTATAGACCACATCTAAGAGGGGAGAATTGACACAATCTATGTAAGCAACGAAATTCATTTGTAGTATTTAATTCATAGGCAAAGATTTAATTTCTAAAAAGGATCGATGAAACCCACACTGCTGAATTTATTGACTGATACAGTAGCTAGTAGCTACATTGTTTCTAAATTAAAACTACATGTATGAATTTTCTGGTAAAATTCCCATTTATTTCAAATGTGTAATTGCAAAACTGGATATGGGCAAAAGTTTTATTCATTTATGTGGATTTCATCTTATTTCCATTTCCAAATTCTAATTTATACCAAGGGCCAGTTACCCTTGATTCATAACGTTTCAAACAGTTAAAAAGCCTTAGCACATTTAGCTATGTGGCAGTTCTGATAAAACCATTCAGGCATATACATGCCCGGGTTGGTTACCAATTTTTACTCTCTATAAGCAGTATGTCAGCAAAATTCATAAAGTTAATGTTGGAACTACCAGATGAATGATGAATCTCGAGAAGGCATTTTTCCTAATGCTTACCCCGTGGATACACAATTAGACGGCAGTCCCGATTCCCAACCTGAAACCGCCTGCTCTTGATGCACAAACCCGAGATCTTCCGCTTCTTGAGCAGCTCCTTCAACCTTGTGAAGTTTTCGATCCTCCACACAAACTTTCCAAAGTGTCCATCCGACTTTCTAGCCCCAGCTCGTCCACCGCCAGCACCACTCATGCCCAGCACCATCGGTAAGCTACGAGTGAATGAATTTGACTCCTTGATCACATGCACTGAGGCGCTAAACACTACAGTCCCGTCAACTAGGTACCCCCCATCAGCAGCCAAAACCTCATCCATTCTTATGTAATCCCCCCACCCAAGGCTGGCATTGTCCGCCCCAAACCGCCCATACGAGTCCCTGTGGATGTGGCTCCCCCCAGGCCTCTGACTAAGGATCGAAACACGGAAAAGACACCAGCACCCACGGTCACCATCCGGCACGCCACTCCCCACACCACTCAACGCCAATGCTGATGCTGATGACCCTGAGGTTGCCTGCGCCACAGGCTCCTTGCTCTCCAGGCACACCGACAAATGGTCTGCACCAGAGACATTACTCTGGTAGACACTAATCCGGAGCCCGCATTCACTCCCGCCAGCGGCGGCAGCGGCAGGGAAGAATGCAGGGCTCACGATCTTCTGCGTGCGGATCATCTCCCGGAAGAGGCCGAAGTTGAGCACCTTCCAGGTGAAGCGGCCGTCCGCATCGGCGAAGGAGGCGGCCTCCGAGAGCACCGACACGTCGGCGGCAATGACAAGGGAGTCGTGGGGCGGGAAGAGGAGGGCGGCGGAGGAGGAGGGCGCAAAGTCGCACCAGCCGTGCGAGCGTTTCTTGGAGGAGAAGCGGTGCCAGGAATCACGCGTCAGGGACTTGGAGGGATGGGAGGGGTGGACGACGGAGAGGCGGTAGCTGAGGAAGCAGTCCCATTTGGAGGAGGAGGTGGTGGTGGTAGAGGACGACGACGACGATGGGGTTTTGGGGTCGAGGACCTGGAGGTAGAGGGAGAGGTAGCCGGGCAGTGCCTGGGAGTCGCCGCGCGGATAGAGGAGGAGGCGGCAGTCGAAGCCGCCGACCTCGAAGTAGCGGCTGTAGAAGGTGCGGGCGCGGGTGCGGGGGAAGTCCGGGAGGGTCCAGCGGCAGGAGGCTGAGGCGTCGCCGCGGCGCTCGACGGAGAACGTGGCCGAGGCGGAGGCGGACTCGGAGAGTGATGAGGAGGGGTCGTCGGTGGCCGCCGCCGCGGCGGCGGCGGCGGGAGGGGAGGGAGTGGTGGGCTTCATGGATTGGGGATTTTTTGGGATGTTTTTCTCTCCTTTTTTTCTGGGGGGGGATGATGGTTTTGGTTTCTTTGGTCTCTGGGGAGCGAAGGGCAAAAGGCTTGGGGAAGGTGAGGAGGGTATTGCTATCGCTGTGCTGTCCTCCCACCCCCATTCCTTTTCTTCTTTTTTTTTGTATCTTTTTAATCGGTAATGCTACATATGGAATGTCTTATGTCTCGTTTGCTCGGAGTTACTGTTCACGCGTTTTTTTCTCAAAGTAGATGTGCGTATACGATTGAAGCAACGGCCAACACTTAGCTGTAAGTTTGAAAACATTAGAGTTTGTAAACAAAATCACATATACAAAATCTTGATAGTCTGATTATATTTAGAGTTTTGTTGAAAATGTATATAATCACTGTCTAGTCTTAGACCTAAGAGCAGAGTTGGCAGCAAGGCTTGGGCTAGCCTGGTTCCGGACCTCCCTTAAGTTTTATACGTTTTTAGGGTAACATACAGGGAATCCATAGGATTTGCCGCTCCATTAGATCAAGATTTGCCAAAAAGTGATGTAACAAATTCTCAATTTTTCCAAATTTCCATATGTAATTGTTGAATTTTGGTTGCAATGGTTAGGTTTTATGTCTTTAATCGAATGTCTTTAGTGCTTTGGCTTGACTCTTCGTAGATAGCAAAGTCTACCTATCGAAATACTATATTGCATATAATTATTTCTAGTAAGAACTACTTATAATTCTGGTAAAAAAAAAAGAACTATTTATAATTTTATTTTATTCAGGGGAAATATCTGTCAGCAGCTGATAATCCCTCTCGACATAGTTTTTGGTTTCACCCTTGAGTAAAGCATAAGTCGGTCATCAATCTTTAGCAACTATAAATACCATCATTTGGACTAAAGTAAACGAAACACTCGACATTTTTAGCGACTATACACATTTACATAAATGAAGAACATAAAACAACCTGTAAACAATTAATGTTCAAGTTAACTTCTGTGTTACATTTTTAGACACAGTTACGATATTTTTCCATATTTACATCACAAAAGGAGACTTGTCTATTCTATTATGGTCACACGGCATGTGTGAACCTTCAACATGTGCATGTGGTGTACCATCCATATTTTGTTGCCAGACGTCACGCCCTAGTTTTCTAAGGCAATTAAGCCATAAAATCCAAATTAAGTGAAGAGTAAATTTGAGTACAGTTGTCCATGTTTTAGGGGACTTAGGGTGCGTTTGGTTGGTGAGATGTGGTTGAATGGGATGTGATGGTACAGGTAGGATGGGATCATTTTGGATGGGATAGTACAGGTAGTGTATTTGGTTGGTTGTATGAGATGGTACAAAATTTTGTTTGGTTAGTTGTATGAAATGATACACGAATTGAGTTTACAAATTGATTTGAATTTAAATTCAATTTGCAAATTTATCAATATCTGCTAGCCTCCTCACTACAATGCCTTCTTTTTATTATTTTTTTCATGTCCGGGAGCTTCGTTGCGCGAGCATGAGAGCCAGCGCAAAACGTTGAACCGCGTGATTCAACCTTTTTTGTCAAATAGAATGGTACAGAATAAAAGTGGAATATTTCCTCACATGGAACCATCTCATTCCGTAACGTTTGGTACCATTCATCCAAGCAAACACGGGGATAAGCTCATATCCTGAACGAAACCATCCCGTTCAGCCTCATACCACGAACCAAACGCACCCTTAGTCGTTGGTGACGCGCAACTGGAACTAGGCGGCCCTTGAAGTGTTTGGCCATGGGTACGCTACGATAGTTACAAACAAAAATTTCTACCACGCAAACTAGGAAGCTAAGCAAGTAGATGATCACAGATCGTTACTACCAGACGCGCAGAGCAACGGAAGAAGGGTTGGAGCAGACTGGTCCAATGTAGAGCACGTCAATGTAGTGGTCGTAGTCGATCGTCCAGCGTCCTCGCGAGTCGATCGTCTCCTCCAGCAACCTCTGCAGTTCCTTGTGAAGATCGCGGATCGTCCTCGAGCGCAACAGTCGCAGTAGCGCCTCTACGGTATCCACACGTCCAGGGAAGGAACAACCATGCGCAGGTGTGCTAGCACCAAGTTGCATAGCAGAGCTCTCAGGAATATGGCGGCTAGGGTTTCAGTGGTGTAAAAACTTCTATCCCAAACAGCCTCATGTATCTCCTTATATAGTGCTCGTGACGGATCCTATCCGAACACATTTGACGAATCGTATCCGTACTGATTTGTTCTAACCCGTTAAATGTGTGACCCTGTAGGTTCATGCGTAATCGGTTGTGACTCGGAAACCCTTTTCGATCACGAGTTGTAGCGGCTCCTAGCAGAACATAGCGATTCCCGAATACACATAAATTATATCGGACGAACCTTGATGCAATATGATGTACGACCAGGTCCTCGTCACTTACGACCAGGTCTTATCTCTATACGACCAGTTCGTATTTGGTCACGACCAGTTCGTAACTTCTTACGACCAGGTTACGACGGTTACGACCACTCTGTGATTACGTTCGACCAGTCTACGACCAACTCATACCTCCATACGACCAGTCTGTAACTGTTCGAACTAAGTGATCTACTCATGTATACTCCATTTGCCTCACGATGTCTGGTTGAATTTCAGGTGAGATGTTGTGTCATCCATGAACTGTTCAATACTTTCTCGATCGAGTGTTGGATAACTTCACGTGGCCGAACACTTCGACCACTAGTGGCATGGTCATGCACTTTCTTTATCCGACCACAACGAGGGCGAGAGACATCTCTCTGTTATGTTAGGAGGGCAAATCTCATATCCAGGCCAGTCACATTCCTCTACATGTTTCATAGCATACCCGAAAGCTACCTTTATAACTACCCGATTCATTGTAGCGTTTGGCAACCCCTAAGAGTGTCATTACATATGTAGGAAACCATCTTGATCTCGTGTCTAAGGATTATACATCATCATTGCTTGAGACCAACTAACGACACATAGAATCATAACAATCTCAATAGTGTCTCAAGGTGGGGCTAATCCAACATCATATTCTCTAACATGTGTCCATATTATTGGTTTGATATCTCCATATCCATGACCTGTGAAACATAGTCATCAACCAATACATATGCTAGTCTATTCATATGTGTCCTCATATGTTTCCGACCAGGGATCGTATAAGAATAATTATTGCAGAAATATAGAGTTTCACAATCAAGTCACATACTTGATAATAAATATTAACAATATTATTCTAGGAACAAGATAACATATTATCCAATATTATGAACATAATGAAATATAATCATCTCTATGATTACCTCTAGGGCATATTTCCAATAGTCTCCTACTTGCACCAGAGTCAATCATTTAGGTATCTAATATCGATAGCTCTTGTGTGTGCCTCAAGCTTTGGCTGTGTGAGAGGCTTTGTCAATGGATCAGTAACATTCAAATCTGTATGAACTTTTCATATCTTAACATCTCCTCTATCCACCAATTCGAGAATAAGATGATAACGCCTGAGTATATGCTTGGACTTCTGATGGGATCTAGGCTCCTTAGCCTGCGCAATGGCTCCATTGTTGTCACAATAGAGATCCATTGGGCTCGAGGCACTCGGAACCACACCCAACTCAGCAATAATATTTCTTATCCAAACACCTTCTTTTGCAGCTTCAGAAGCCGCAATGTACTTGGCCTCCGTCGTGGAATCAGCAACCGTCTCTTGCTTGGAACTTTTCCAGCTCACTGCTCCTCCATTCAAAATGAATACAAAACCAGATTGCGAATGATAATCATCTTTGTCGGTTTGAAAGCTTGCATCGGTGTAACCATTTACAACTAGCTCTTCATCACCGCCATAAACTATGAACACATCCTTAGTCCTTCTTAAGTACTTAAGAATGTTTTTCTAACCGCCCAAAGGACTTTCACCGGATCGACTTGGTATCTGCTTTCGTAACAATCGAGAGCATATGATACATCTGTCGTGTACATATCATGGCGTACATGATAGATGCAATGGCCGAAGCATATGGAATATCACTCATTTTGTCTCGCTCATCAGTGGTCGTAGGACACTGATTCTTGCTAAGATTAATGCCATGTGTCATGGGCAAGAATCCTCTCTTGGAATTTTGCATGTTGAACCGATTCAACACTTTGTCTATGTACATATCCTGACTTAATCTAATTAGCCTCTTAGATCTATCTCTATAGATCCTTATTCCCAAGATATATGTTGCATCTCCTAAATCTTTCATTGAGAAACTATTTCTTAATGAAGTTTTAATAGATTCAAGCATTGGAATGTCATTTCCGACTAGTAGTATGTCATCTACATACAAGATTAGAATAACAAGCACGCTCCCACTAACCTTCATGTAAACACAAGGTTCTTCTTTGTTCTTGACAAAACCAAACCTTTTGATCTCCTCATTAAAACGTATATTCCAACTCCAAGATACTTGCTTCAACCTATAAATGGACTTTTGAAGTTTGCATACTTTACTAGCATTCTTTGGATCGACAAAACCTTCAGGTTGTGTCATGTACACATCCTCATCCAGGTTTCCATTAAGGAAAGTTGTTTAGACATCCATTTGCCATATCTCGTAGTCGAAATATGCAGCAATAGCTAGAATGATCCGAATAGATTTAAGCATCGCTACTAGCGAGAAAGTCTCATCGTAGTCAACTCCTTGAACTTGTCAAAACCCTTTTGCGACTAGTCGAGCCTTATGAATGTGAACATTTCCATCCATATCAATCTTTTTCTTATAGATCCATTTTCACTCAATGGTTTTAACACCATCAAGTGGATCGACCAGGTTCCAAACCTGATTTTCTCTCATGGAGTCTATCTCGGATTTCATGGCTCCAAGCCATTTCTCACGACTCCTCTTGAATTGGAGTCGTCCTCGACTCAAGCTCATCTTGTTCTCCCAAATATGGCTTCAAATCTGCAATGTTAAATGTGGGACTCGCCCCAAAATCTGCAGGCAGATCAAGCTTATATGCATTATCATTTATCTTTTCAAGAACTTTAAAAGAACCATCAGCTCTAGGCATTAATTTAGACTTCCTCAAATAAGGGAACCGGTCTTTTTTCTAATGTAACCAAACAAGATCACCAGGTTCAAATGTTAATTCTTTTCTACCCTAACTACCAACAAGTCTATATTTCTCATTCATATATGCACTATGTTCTTTTTAGTTGTTTCATGTAGCTTAAGAATAAATTCAGCACATTTCTTAGCATCAAAATTAACTTTTTTAGAAAATGGTAAAGGCAACAGATCAATAGGAGCACGAGGGTTAAAGCCATATACCACCTGAAAAAGGCTTATCTTTGTAGTAGAATGTAGCAAACGATTGAAAGAAAACTCAACATGAGGTAGACATTCTTCCCACATCTTTAAGTTCTTCTTCAAAACAACCCTCAATATTGTTGACAACGTGCGGTTCACAACTTCAGTTTGTCCATCAGTTTGGGGATGACATGTAGTAGAGAATAGCAGTTTTGTCTCCCAATTTCCTCCATAATGTCCGCAAAAAATGACTCAAGAATTTGGCATCATGATCTGAAACAATAGTATTTGACATACCATGTAGGTGAACGACTTTCCTGAAAAATAAATATGTCATCGCTCTTATGACAAGGAAAAAATGTGTTATCTTAGAAAATCTATCCACAACAACAAAGATACTATCCCCCCTCTTTGTCTTAGGTAGTCCTAGAACAAAGTCCATAGAAATATCTCCCCAAGGTATGATAGGAACAGAAAGAGGCATATATAAACCATGTGGATTAAGACGGGACTTAGCTTTGTTGCATGTAGTGTAGCGAGACACATAGCGATCAACGTCGTGTCTCAATTGAGGCCAAAAGAAATGATCGATCAAAACATCTTATGTCTTCTTGACACCAAAATATCCGATGAGTGCTCCTCCATGTGCCTCCTGTAACAACAAAAGACGAACGGGGCTAACTAGAATACATAGCTTGTTAGCATGAAACAAAAATCCATCATTCACAACAAATTTATTCCAGCTTTCGCCTTCTTTAAAATTCTGAAATATATCTTTGAAATCAACATCATGCATATATTGCTCTTTAATTGTCTCTAAACCAAAGATCCTGAAATCATATTGAGATAACATGGTATAACGATGAGATAAAGCATCAGCAATAACATTATCCTTTCCTTTCTTGTGCTTAATGACATATGGAAACGATTCAATGAACTCAACCCATTTAGCATGTCTACGGTTCAGATTTGATTGACTACGAATGTGCTTTAACGATTCATGATCAGAATGTATAATAAATTCTTTATACCATAAATAATATTGCCATGTCTCTAATGTCCGAACAAAAACATATAATTCCTTATCATAGGTAGAATAATTCGGACTAGGACCACTTAATTTCTCGCTGAAATACGCAACATGTTTACCTTCTTGAATAAGCACACCTCCAAGTCTAATTCCACTAGCATCACATTCAAGCTCAAAAGTCTTAATAAATCTGGAAGTTGGAGAAGTGGTGCATGTATAAGCTTATTTTTCAAAATCTGAAACGATTGTTCTAGTGTAGGGCCCCACATAAATGGAATACCTTTCTTCATAAGCTCATTCATTGGTACGGCAATGGTGCTGAAATCTTTGACAAAGCGTTGATAAAATCCAGCAAGTCTGGGAAAACTCCGCACTTGTGTGACCGTGTTAGGAGTTGACCAATTCTACATAGCTTCGATCTTGGCTTGATCAACCTCAATACCTTGTGGAGTAACACAATAGCCAAGAAACTATACTCGATCGGTGCAGAAGGTGCACTTCTCAAGGTTACCAAACAAACGTGCATTACGTAAAGCATTAAAAACAGCACTCAAGTGTTCAAGATGTTCCTCTAATGTTTTGCTATAGATCAATATGTCATCAAAATATACCACCACAAATTTTCCTATAAAAGCATGCAAAACTTCATTCATTAGTCTCATGAAAGTGCTAGGTGCATTAGTTAACCCAAAAGGCATCACTAACCACTCATATAATCCAAACTTAGTCTTGAATGCTGTTTTCCATTCATCGCCTAACTTCATGCGAATTTGGTGATATCCACTACGCAAATCAACTTTAGAAAACATAGTAGAGCCACTTAATTCATCAAGCATATCATCTAGCCTAGGAATAAGATAACGATATCGAATAGTAATATTATTGATAGCTTTACAATCAACACATATACGCCATGATCCATTTTTCTTAGGTACTAAAATAACAGGGACAACACAAGGACTAAGGCTTTCACGTACATACCCTTTGTCAAGCAAGTCTTGCACTTGACACTGAATTTCCCTAGTCTCTTCGGAATTGGTCCTATAGGGCGCACGGTTGGGAAGCGAGGCTTCTGGAATTAAATCAATTTGATGCTCAATCCCCCTAATTGGAGGCAGCCTTGGGGGTATTTCACTTGGAAACACATAAGCAAACTCCTGCAAAAGGTTAGCAATAGCAGGAGGCATATCCTCAAAAGAAAACAATGCTTCTTTGCACAATAAAGCATAGCAATCATATTTGCTATCTTCCATCTCGCAAATATAAGATTTAGTAGCAAGTAAAACATAACCTTTCAATTTAATTTCATATTTCCTAGCACTAGGTTCTTTCTTCTTCTAGTGCACAAGTTCTTTAGCTACAATCTGATTTTCGCTTTTGCTACTCTCCTTTTCTCTATTAGCTCTCTCTACTTCATCCTTTAAAATAGCTTCAGGAAACATGAGCAGTAAAGTGATTTTATTTTCTTTAAACATGAAAGTATACTGATTAGTTCTACCATGATGCACTGTATCTCTATCATATTTCTAATGTCTACCTAACAGCAAAGAACATGCTTGTATAGTTACTACATCGCAATAAGCATAATCATGATAAGAACCAATAGAAAAATATACTCTCACAATACGGGTTACCTTCAGCTTACCACAACTGTTGAACAATTGAATGTAACATGGACGCGGGTGTTGTTGTGTGGTCAATGCAAGCTTCTCAACCATGTCCATGCTCGCCAAATTGTTGCAACTTCCTCCATCAATGATCACATGATATGAACGCTCTTTGATGACAAGCTTTGTTTGGAACAGATTGTGGTGTGGATTCTGCTCAGCACACTCCATTTGTGCACTAAGTACACGCATCACTATAAGGCTTAAATACTTATCTAAAATTTCAGCACCATATTGTTCCTCTTCTCGCTCGGATTCTTGGTCATCACCTGCAGGGTCAGTTGCAAGCATAGTATATTCTTCCTCAATGTCACTAGCTAAAGTATACTCACCATTATCCTTTATCAAGAGAGCTCGCTTGCTAGGGTAATCCCACATCATGTGTCCATAGCCCTTGCAGTGATGATATTGTATTTCTCGTGCTCTTCCTGTTGAAGCAACCGAAGATGAACTTTGTGCGGGGGATTGTACCACGCTCTTGTTCGTTTCCGGTGCACATGACGATGTAGTGGAAGTAGATGGACGCCGACTGTTGGAGGAGGTTGTAGGTGCAGGTGTTCGGCTGGAGGGATTAAACGGTGCTCTTGATTTCCCTTGCGTTGTGCGACCTGCAAAAGAACCTGCAAAGTTTCCTTTGTTCTTGGATTAACGTCCATGTACCTCTCTTTCAGCTTTACAAGCAAGATGAAACAAGCGAGTGATAGAATTATATTCTTTATAATCAAGTATGTCCTGAATTTCATGGTTTAAAACCTCCTAAAAATCTAGCCATCTTAGCATCTTCAGTTTCT
Organism: Phyllostachys edulis; assembly: GCA_036346405.1. Classification (NCBI taxonomy): domain Eukaryota; kingdom Viridiplantae; phylum Streptophyta; class Magnoliopsida; order Poales; family Poaceae; genus Phyllostachys; species Phyllostachys edulis. The sequence goes on from CM070562.1 coordinate 72,660,256, forward strand.
TCTAAACCGCAACGCAACAAACCAGTTTGCAATTCTTGATAATAATTCTCTACAGAACTACTACCTTGTCTTAAGCGTTACAATTTATTAAGCAAATTACGAGAATAATATGAAGGTAGAAATCTATGTCTCATTGCTCTCTTCAAAGCATTCTATGTTCTAGGTGTGTTCTGATTAATACGGCGATATTCACTCCACCAAATAGAGGCAAAATCAACAAACTCACTAGTAGCAGCTCTAACTTTCTTATCTTTAGGGAATTCATGACAAGCAAATTTTTGTTCTATGGTTAACTCCCATGTAAGATAAGCATTATGATCATATTTTCCAGCAAGGAAAGGCATAGTGAATTTAATTTTACTAAATACATCATTATGGTCACGTACCTCACGTTGATTTCTTCCCACACCTTGACGATTGTGACGTAGCTGACGATGGTTACGATCATTGTGAACATTGAATCCATCTGTTTCTGTATCAGCAGTGTGGTTGTTCACGTCTTCTTCTTCCACCTCATCTGCCTAAGAGCGAGCAGCAGGAGGTGTGCGGCGAGCAGGAGGAGGGTCCTCCACCCTTATGTAGGATCAAGGATAACCGACTAGAGGGGGTGAATAGGAGGTTTTTAAACTTTTTGACAATTTAACAATTTTAGCCATTTAACAACTTAGTCTAAGCAAGATATAATTCTAGCTAAGCAATTTAACACAAGAATTAAGCTAGAAATGTAAATGCGAAAATAGTAAAGACTAGAGATAACCACAATTGAGACAAGGAAGTTTTTCCCGTGGTATCGAAGACTTACCGGTCTTCACTAATCCACGTTGAGGAAGCTTGATCAACTCAAGCCGGCTCCACGAATTAAGCCTTCTCTCGATCACTAGTGGTAGCTCTTCTCTGCTTCGGATAGGCGAGCTCCAATCTTCACAAATGCCCGGATCTTCTCACAATCTCTTTTGAGAAGATCACCGAACCAATCTGCAAGCCGTCTAGGAGACGGCAATCTCCAAGAGTAATACAGCAAGAAATCTTCACTTGAAAGTGCTCTAATGTCACAATGATCAAACCCAACTAAATGCTCTTGGAAAAACCTCAACTACCTTTGCAAAAGGAATTGAATGCTCTCAACGAGTTGGAAACAAGGCAAAGGGCTCAAGTGTGTTAAATGAGGTTCATCAAAGCCTTCTAGCTGCAGTGGGTGAGGTATTTATAGCCTCCAACCACTGCATTAGCCGTTGGGGCACGAAATCCCCAAAAACTCAGAAAGCCCAGTCAGACCGCAGGCATAAGTGCGGTCAGTCCGGCCTGCGGCAACGGTCGACTGTTCCTCTCTAAAACGCATTAAATGCATTAAGAAAATAGCCGTTACAAAGGGGTCCGGTCAGACCGCAGTGCAATGCACGGTTAGTCCGGCCTTCAACACCAAAAACAGGAGAATACTTGCTTCTGTAAAAAGCTGACTGGGCCAAAAATCCGGGACCCCGGTCAGTCCGGGACATAACCTGCGGTCAGTCCAGCCTGAAGAAATTGCGAAGCAATTCTCAAACATAACCTCTCTGGAAAATGCTGACCGCGTCCATGACCCGTGATCCCGGTCAGTCCGGCCTTTAGCCGTCGGTTAGTCCGGCCTAGAGGATTTCCAGCGAAACCAAAAAACAGCAACCTTCTGGAAAAAGCTGACCGTCTTTTTGGTCCGGGACACCAGTTAGTCCGGACAAATAACGTCGGTCAGTCCGGCCTCAAGGATTTTCAGCAAATTCAAATCAAGGCCAAATCAATTCAAATTAATTCCAAGATTAAACCAAGTATGATTTGAGCATTTGTGGTATCATTCATTTTCAAGGTACTAGATTCTTGAACCCTCTTTATAGTACGGCTATCTAACCTATAACCCGGTCTTCCAACCAATTCACCTAAGACCGATAAAATAAAAAGAGTCCTAAACTATTTTACCTTGTCTTTGAGCCAAAAGATCTTCATGTAGTCCATTTGCATGCAACTCCAAGTCATCAAAACCACCAATGGGACTTAACCTTGTAAATACTCAACAAACACGTTAATCCCATATACAGATATTATCATTAATTACCAAAACCATTTTTAGGGATCTAGATGCTTTCAATCTCCCCCTTTTTGGTAATTGATGACAACACAATTAAAGTGAAAGAGATTGATTTGAATATATGACTTGTTGTGAAACGAGTATATATTCTTTTGATGACTTAACAACAAAATAATTCTTGCAATGAGTTCAAAGGAATGTAGAGAATTATTTTCTTGTTAAAGCCAAAATAAAGAATGCTCCCCCTAAACATGTGCATATAAAAGGTAGAGAATTTTTGCAAGCACATGTAGAGATTTTTAGATAATTTTGGCGGAGTTTATTTTACATGATGGAACTTGAGGAAATGCAACAATATATGAACATGATAAACAAGCATTTCAAGAGAGTAACATAAGCTTAAGGTTATCAACAAGTTCATCAAGATAAAAACCATAACAGTGTTTTAAACCGATTACAAGCACATAAGTACATAAACATTCAACCATACTCATAAACGGTAGAACATTAAGAGTACATAGAAGAGGTTCAATAAGCTTACATAGATAACAAAAGAGAGCAATAAGCTTATCCTTTAACTATTACACACAAAAGTCCAACAAGCATTCAACAACCATAATAGATATCTAATATTAGAGTATATAGGACTTCTCCCCCTTTGGCATCAAATACCAAAAGCTACGAAGTAGGGGGAGGAGGAGCATCAGTCGACGTGGAAGGGGCTGCAGGAGGAGAATCAATGCACCGACGCCGAGAATAAGTGACAGTCTGCTCGATCGACGAGATGCAGGTGGTCATCTCAAAGAATGTTGGTGCGAATCTCAAAACCCAACCATCATCGATCCAAGCGGCCAAGCACAACCGAGTTGGATTGTTCCACTACCGCTGGCGAGAGTCCAAAGACCGAGTGGTACAATCTAAGGCATCCATGCGATGATCCAGAACCTCTAAGCGACGATCCACTGCATCGAAGCGAGACACTATCGTGTTGATGCCAGTGTGCAGAACCTCCAACAACAGAGGATCAAGTCCACCTCCGCTGCCGAGGCGGCCGAGGAGATCTTGGAGCATCAACAACGGGGTGAAGATGCCTGTTCCTCAAGTCTCTCCGGTGGTCGCCTTCTGGCTTGTACTGCTTGTGAGGAAAGGGAGTGGCACCATTGAAGTCAGTTGTTTTGATAATGAGCTTTATGATGTAAGGTGCATAATACATTCTCTTTCCCAAGTCACCTTGGCAAGTTTGCAACTCAGTCAAGATTAGATGCATAATGTCAAACTTCTTTCCTTGCATCACATAATCTATGACATTCCAGGCATGACCTCGAATAGCGTCATTGTTGCCGCTCCTGGGCAAGATAGTGGCCCTGATAATCCTGTTAATGACACTAGGAAGAGGTCTTAGACCAGCAACCTTACCAGGGACAGCTCCAACATAAGTAGGTTCATAGAACTGTGTCTGTTCTGGAGTCTGTAAAGCGGGCTCAAGGTGAATTTTGACATATTCACGTGCTGGCAGATTGAGGGCCTCCTCAAAATGACGCTTGGTGGCCGTGTAGCGCACCGAGCCTGTCATCCATGTCACAGTGGCCAAATTTGATGGAATATGAACTGTAGCATAAAACTAACAGATTACCTCCTCATTGAAGTTACACTCGATGCTAACAATTCCATCCAAGCCAGCATTTCGAAAGCATGAATATAAACTTGCATACCGAGTTTGCTGGTTGAGATAAGACCAATTAATGTATTTCTGAATAGCAAACTGCTTGTGAAGCACCACATGATTATAGCAATCTTCTTGAAACAAGGAGTGAAACCACTCATCTGTGGCTGTCCTGGGCTGCCTATATGGAGATTGCTTCCTTAGCTTTTTAAAATCATCATTTCTGATAGACCGAAGATCAACACGTGGTTCAGGAGGAAACTCCTGCTCAGCATCATCCTCTTCAAGCATGTGGTCGCTGGCACTTAGCACAGAGGACAATGACGGCGAAGACTCCACTCCATCATTGTCGGAGTGCTCAACAGGAGGACGACGAGTGGCCCTCTGTGAAGGACGAGACGAAGATGCTTCGGGGTCGCTGACTGTCTTGGTCCTAGCCATGAGATCTGGAGAGGAAATCAAGACCAGCAAGGAGTGAGATGAATGGAATGATGAATCAAAACAGAAGATTTTCTGTCAGGGCCAGCCAAACCGTAGGTAGTTGGCCGGTTAGTCCGCAGGTAGCTCGGACTAACCGCACGCAACAAGTCGGTCAGTCTAGCCTTGACCGAAAAACCTAGGTTTTGGCATATCAAACGGAATCTACACAATGCGGGACAAAAGCCGACATTCAAACGAGGAATACAACAATGTGGGCATACACCAGGATGATTATCGACCTAGGGACAGATCTAGAGAAGAATCATGAAAGATTAATCGATTTGGGGAGAGAAAGAGGACAACCTTGCGGTGGCGACAGAGATGAAGTCGATTGGCGTTGGTGAGGAGGAAAACCAGCGGCGGAGAGGATGCACACCGGGGGCGGCGACGAGGGTGTGTTCCGAGGGCGGCGACGAGGGTGCGAGAAAAATGGGAACTGTCGGGTGAGTGGGGAAGAAAATGGCGAACCGACGAGTAGGTGGGAGAAATAAAGGAAGGGAAACCGACGCGCATTAACTGCTGGGTGCGGTTAGTCCGCACGAGAAGGTCCATCGATCTGGGAACTGCAAGGTTGGACAGAGATTATACTGCGGAGTTGACCGCGACTGGATATTTTTGAGGTGATCAGCAGATAATATGTGTTGTCCTTGCTCCATAGAGTTAGCACACATCATAAAACCGTCTTGGAGCAATTTCAACGAGATTAGATCAACAAAAGAGTTTTGAACATCGATTTTTAGGAAAATAGAGCAATTTTTGAAGGAAACAATTTTGAATCAATTAAAGGAAGCAAACAACGAAATTTGTTACTTGTGAAGATATGTATGAGTATGAAATACTATTTTGAGGCAATATATAAGTGAAAACATTGCCTAAATAGCAATACTCATTTTATGCTAGAATTGACACATGTGAATTTTTCGGGTTTTGGGCTATTTTTGAGCGAGATTGAAACACAAATAACTTTGATTTGGTTGAGAGTTTGGAAAACTTGTGAATACGAAAAAGGTCAAGAATAACCTTATTTAGGTTTTTCCTTTTGGGAGCACTATCAAATTCCTTATGAAATAAATTTTGGATGAAAATCTGTTTTTGGTCGAAAACAAGATACAAAAGAAACTAGTTTTGGGCAAAAACTTGACTTTTCATTTAAAATAGATAATTTTGAGAACTTGACAACCAAAAACCTTTGAAATACAATATATTATAGGAATAGCTTAATTTTCAAGAGGTTTGATTGATAAAATCCAAAGTTTGACTTTTTTGACCAAAAGGGTTGATTTTTGAAAACACATTCTAGCATGTTTGCTGATATGTGCACAATTAGAGATGTGGTATATATAGTGATTGTATAACACTCCCCCCTAAATGTGTTTCCCATATTAGCTCTTGAAACAAGAGAATCATGAGAGAAAATCAAATTCAACTAAGATTTCAAAACATAATGTAATCAAATGACATTAGAAAAATCTTTGACATTTAATTCATTCCTCAATTTGCAAAAGCGACCTTTATCTAATGGTTTGGTGAAAATATCCACTAATTGGTCCTCGGTTTTTATGTGGCTAATTTCAATATCTCTCTTGCTCACATGATCTCTCAAGAAATGACGGCGAATATCTATATGCTTGGTTCTTGAGTGTTGAACAAGGTTGTTAGCAATTTTCACCGCACTATCATTGTCACACAAAAGAGGCATTTTATCAAATTTGATTCCATAATCCATCAATGTTTGCCTCATCCATAGCAATTGAGCACAACAACTTCCGCGGAAACATATTCGACTTCGGCGGTGGATAATGCTACGGAGTTTTGTTTCTTGGATGACCATGATACTAAAGATCTTCCTAAGAATTGACAACTACCCGTGGTGCTCTTTCTATCCACTTTACAACCTGCATAATCGAAATTCGAATATCCAATTAAATCAAATTTAGCACCTTTGGGGAACCATAGGCCAACATTAGAGGAATGCTTTAAATATCTAAGAATTCTTTTAACGGCCATAAGATGACATTCTTTAGGAGAAGCTTGAAAACAAGCATACATACAAACACTAAACATGATATCGGGCCTAGATGCGGTAAGATAAAGCAAGCTACCAATCATAGATCTATAAAGTTTTATGTCTACCGGTTTACCTCCCTCATTTAGATCAAGATGACCATTTGTAGCCATGGGAGTCTTGATGGGCTTTGCATCTTCCATGCCAAATCTTTTAAGTAAATCCTTCACATACTTGGTTTGACTTATGAAAGTCCCATCCTTGAGTTACTTGATTTGAAGTCCAAGAAAATAGCTTAATTCTCCAATCATTGACATTTCAAATTCCCTAGACATCATATCACCAAATTCTTCGCAAAAATCTTGATTAGTAGACCCAAAAATGATATCATCAACATAAATTTGACAAACAAAGAAATCATCATTTAAAACTTTAGTAAATAAAGTTGAATCAATTTTCCTGATTTTGAATCCTTTTGAGATTAGAAAATCTCTAAGGCGTTCATACCATGCTCTAGGAGCTTGTTTAAGACCATAGAGCGCCTTGGAGAGTTTATAGACATGATTTGGATTTTTTGGATCTTCAAAACCAGGAGGTTGTTCAATAAAGATAAGCTCGGATATTTTACCATTTAGGAATGCACTTTTAACATCTATTTGAAATAATTTAATATCATAGCATGATGCAAAAGCAAGTAATATTCGAATTGACTCAAGCCTAGCTACGGGAGCAAAGGTTTCACCAAAATCCAAACCTTCGACTTGTGAATAACCTTGAGCGACCAATCTTGCTTTGTTTCAAATAACCAAACCATTCTCATCTTGCTTTGTTTCAAATAACCAAACCATTCTCATCTTGCTTGTTCCTAAAGACCCATTTTGTACCAATAACATTGTGTTCTTTGGGTCGATCCACCAATGTCCAAACTTCATTCCGGGTGAAGTTATTGAGTTCTTCATGCATCGCATTCACCTAATCCGGATCGTCAAGTGCTTCTTCTACATGCTTTGGCTCAATAGAAGAGACAAAAGAGTAATGTTCACAAAAAGAAGCAACACGAGAGCGGTTTGGACACCCTTACTCACGTCACCCAATATTTGGTCTATTGGATGATCCTTTGCTATTGCATTGTGGATTCTTGGTGGTAGGTTGGATGGTTGATCATCTTCCTTGTTATCTTCTTCATTAATTTGTATTTGACTTGTGGAAGATGTGGGTGGTTCAACTTGAGTGGAAGATGATGGATTGTCTTCGGGCTTGATGTCGCCTATTTGCATATGTTCCATTGCTTTTCTTAAGGCTTCATCACCTACATCATCCAAATTTTCATGCTCTTCTTGAGAGCCGTTAGTTTCATCAAATTGCACATCGTGTCTTTCTTCAACTAAACCGGAGTTTTTGTTAAAGACACGATAAGCTTTGCTATTTGAAGAATAACCAAGCAAGAAACCAACATCACAGTGACTATCAAATTTTGAAAGATGAACACCCTTCTTTAAAATATAACACTTGCAACCAAAAACTCAAAAATAAGAGATGTTCGATTTTCTTCCTACAAGAAGCTCATAGGAAGTCTTTTTCAAAAGCTGATGCAAATAAAGACGATTTATGGCATGACAAGCGGTGTTAATAGCTTCCGCCCAAAAATACTCGGAAGTATTATATTCATCAAGCATTGTCCTAGCCATTTCAATTAATGTATGATTTTTCCTTTCTACTACTCCATTTTGCTCCGGAGTGTAGGTTGTGGAAAGTTCGTGCTTTATTCTTAGTTCATCACAAAAGTCTTCAACTTTAGTATTCTTGAAATCAGAACCATTGTCACTACGGATTTTCTTTATTTTGAAATCAAATTCATTTTGGGCCCTTTTTGCAAATCTTTTGAAAATGCCGGAGGTTTCACTTTTATCATCTAGGAAGAATACCCATGTGTATCTAGAGTAATCATCCACAATGACTAAACAATAGCTATTACCTCCGATACTCTTATAGGTTGTTGGCCCAAACAAATCATATGTAAGAGTTCCAATGGTCTAGAAGTTGACATGATACTTTTGGAAGGATGAGAATTAGCGACTTGTTTACCGGCTTGACAAGCACTACAAAGTCTAATTTTCTCAAACTTCACATCTTTCAAGCCAACAACTAAATCATGTTTGAAAAGCTTTTTGAGTTGAGTCATCACAACATGAGCTAGTCTTCTATGCCAAAGCCAACCCAAAGAGGTTTTTGCCAATAAACAAGTTTTTAAACATGATTCACTTGAACTAAAATCAACTAAGTAAAGATTTCCAAATCTAAAGCCTTTGAAAGCTAAAGAGCTATCTTTTGCATTAGAGATGGTTACACCTTCACTAGAGAATGAGCAAATTAGTCCAAGATCACATATTTGAGCAACGGATAGCAAGTTAAAGTTTAATGATTCTACTAATGAAACATTAGAAATGGAAAGGTCATTTGAGATAGCAATTTGCATTTAAGATTTGCTTGAATATTCTTGGATAAGCAAGTCATGAGCTTCCTTTAGCCCTTCATAAGAATCTTTTAGAGAAATATGCTCCCTATTTAAGATCTTATATTTTAACTTTTCTTTTCCAAGATATTCACTTAATTCATCAAGCATATCCATTAATTCATCATAAGTTGGTTCATCACTATTAATGGATTTTACCTTATCTCCTTTTGCCATAAGGCAAGTAGGAGTGGAGAATAGCAACAGAGCTTCCTTGATGGCGATGCCGACTAGTCCCTTCTTCTTGGGGGACTCTTCCTCATCGGAATTGGAGTCACTTGACTCATCATTTGAATCCCACTCTCTAATGTGGGCTTCATGCTTGCCATCTTTGTGAAGCTTTTTGAAGAGCTTCTTCTTGCCATTGTACTCATTCTTCTTGAATGGCTTGCCCTTGTCATCCTTCTTTTCGGGGCAACAGGAAGCAATGTGCCCCTTCTCTTCACAATTATAGCACCGAATGTCGCTATAACGCTTCTTGTCACTTGAGGATTGCCCCTTCTTGTACTTGTCGAAGTTATAGCTTCTATTGGGGCGTCTCTTCATGACCCTCTTCATTCTTCTCACAAGGAGTGCATACTCCTCGTCGGAGTCATCTTCTTCATCCTCATCATCACTTGATTCCACTTTGGCTTTGAAAGCGGTAATCTTCTTCTTTGAGGAGGATGTCTCCAAGAGCTCATCCTTGTCTTTCTTGAATAACTCATTTGTGATGAGGTTGCCCAAGAGCCCCGTTGGTGTCATCCTTGGCAACTCGAGTGAGTTGATAAATAGCGTCACCAACGTTTCATACTTGTCCGGGAGAGCCCTAAGCATCTTGCGCACAATATCAACATCAAGAAGGTTAGTTCCAAGGCCTTTGAGCTCATTCGCAATGTTGTTGAGTCTTGAATACGTCTCATTGATGTTTTCATGAGGCAACATTACGAATGTCTCATACTTAATCCGAAGCCTATGCAATTTGGCTTCTTTGACCGTGGATGTACCCTCGTGGATTTCCGAGAGGGTGGTCCAAATATTATGAGCGGTTTCCAAATTACTCACTCTATTGAACTCATCCGCGTTCAAAGCGCCAAAGAGAGCATTCATAGCTTGGGCATCTAAATGAGCATTACACGTCTCTTGGTCCGTGAGAATTAGTGGATTAAGAGGTATGACATAACCCTCATTTACGATTTTCCAAATGCTTGGACTCATGTCCTTTAAATAAATTGGCATTCTAATTTTCCAATAAGCATAATTAGAACCATGAAATAAAGAAGTCTTTCCTATAGCAATTCCCTCACTAGCCATCCTTTTCTCTCTTAGACGGTTAAGTCTAAATCAATAAAAGTCCAAGCTCTGATATCACTTGTAGGATCAAGGATAACCGACTAGGGGGGGTGAATAGGAGGTTTTTAAACTTTTTGACAATTTAACAATTTTAGCCAATTAACAACTTAGTCTAAGCAAGATATAATTCTAGCTAAGCAATTTAACACAAGAATTAAGCTAGAAATGTAAATGCGAAAATTGTAAAGACTAGAGATAACCACAATTGAGACAAGGAAGTTTTTCCCGTGGTATCGAAGACTTGCCGGTCTTCACTAATCCACGTTGAGGAAGCTTGATCAACTCAAACCGGCTCCACGAATTAAGCCTTCCCTCGATCACTAGTGGTAGCTCGTCTCCTCTCCGGATAGGCGAGCTTCAACCTTCACAAATGCCCGAGTCTTCTCACAATCTCCTTTGAGAAGATCACCAAACCAATCTCCAAGCCATCTAGAAGACGACAATCTCCAAGAGTAATAGAGCAAGAAATCTTCACTCGAAAGTGCTCTAATGCCACAATGATCAAACCCAACTAAATACTCTTGGAAAAACCTCAACTACCTTCGCAAAAAGAATTGAATGCTCTCAATGAGTTGGAAACAAGGCAAAGGGCTCAAGTGTGTTAAATGAGGTTCATCAAAGCCTTCTAGCTGCAGTGGGTGAGGTATTTATAGCCTCCAAACCAACGCACTAGCCGTTAGACACGAAATCCTAAAACTTCAGAAGCCGGTCACGATCGCAAGCATAAGTGCGGTCGGTCCGACCATTGACAACGATCATTGTTCCTCTCTGAAATGCATTAAATGCACTGAGAAAATAGCCGTTACAAAGGGGTTCGGTCAGACCGCAGTGCAATGCACGGTTAGTCCGGCCTTCAACACCAAAAACAGGAGAATACTTGCTTCTGTAAAAAGCTGACCGTGCCAAAAATCCGGGACCCCGGTCAGTCCGGGACATAACATGTGGTCAGTCCGGCCTGAAGAAATTGTGAAGCAATTCTCAAACATAACCTCTCTGGAAAATGCTGACCGCGTCCATGACCTGTGATCCCGGTCAGTCCGGCCTTTAGCCGTCGGTTAGTCCGGCCCAGAGGATTTCCAGCGAAACCAAAAAACAACAACCTTCTAGAAAAAGTTGACCGTCTTTTTGGTCCGGGACACCTGTTAGTCCGGACAAATAACGTCGGTCAGTCCGGCCTCAAGGATTTTCAGCAAATTCAAATCAAGGCCAAATCAATTCAAATTAATTCCAAGATTAAACCAAGTATGATTTGAGCATTTGTGGCATCATTCATTTTCAAGGTACTAGATTCTTGAACCCTCTTTATAGTACGGTCTTCCAACCAATTCATCTAAGACCGGTAAAATAAAAAGAGTCCTAAACTATTGTACCTTGTCTTTGAGCCAAAAGATCTTCATGTAGTCCATTTGCATGCAACTGCAAGTCATCAAAACCACCAATGGCACTTAACCTTATAAATACTCAATAAATACGTTAATCCCATATACAGATATTATCATTAATTACCAAAACTATTTTTAGGGGCCTAGATGCTTTCACCTTGGCTCATCACAGGCCATGGTTTTAGCAAGTGGTTGACGTTCGAGGTGCTCAACGCGTGTGCGGAGCGCCGCGAGGTTGTCGTTGATCTGGTCCAAGGCATTGTGAACGCTCTCTCCGAGCAAGTGCTCAAAGCGCCGCATGATCCCTCTCGTGCAAGATGTGAGAGGACCTTCACCCTCATGCTCTAGAGAGTGGTCGTTGTTGTTCCCACCATGTGTAGATCCGCGTGACCCTGCCATTGTTAGTAGAAAACAAAGAACAAATCACAGTGTATATGTCCCTATCAACTACTAGGTTCTGGAGGTTCAAAAGTCGCTCACACTCAAGTTTATACCGAGTTCTTACTAAGCAAAAACAGGTGGTGACCGACAACTAGTGTCGGTGTCAAACGCTCTCCGAAGATTGACAGGGCGATTGCAAGCAAAAGGTATCTGTGCAACGGTAGAAGGTGGAGCTAGGATAGGCTTAAATATGGTAGTAAGGATTAGCAACAATCAAATCAGCAAATGCAAGTTGAAAAATTGTTCAAAGTACTAGCCAATGTTGCTGATCATTGCCTAATCAAAGCCTATGAAGAGAAGTGTATGAACGCACACGCAAAAATCAATGTGACTTGACGTAAGCAAAGGAAAATTCTCACACCAGGTGCTAGGAGAGACGCTAGTCAACTAGTCAAACTTCTGTCTAGGGCACAAGATTGTTCACACGACCTAGAGCACAAAAAAAAGTATAACATGCAATGTAAAAAGCCCTCTAGTTTAAGTAGTAAACAACAGCTAGTCTCAAAAGATGAAATAGCAAAGTTTTATTTGGCTTATATATACTCGATTGAAAGGTTTCGATCAGATCTACAACTTTGCAGTTGAGACGAACCCTAAATTCCAAAGGGAAGACCGAAAGAAATGGCAAAAACAAAAACCAAAAACTTGCGATGCGAATTCGGGGCCGAAGATGGCCGATTTTGGGGCCCTTGGAGGGTGACTATGTAACACCCTGGCTTTGCAAAAGCCAAGATGTAACCTATAATTACTATCTCTAACCAACACTACAATTTTTCTTTATGAAATCAACGTCGAATGCCAGCTAGACTTCACCCAAACATTTCTAATAACATGACTAACTGAAATTTCAGCAAAGATTAAATACCACATCCACAATTATGACAATTCAATTAGGATCAACAGCAACGTGAATAAGCTTCAAATAGATAGGTCATCAACTAGCATGGATAAAATCTATAGGGAACTATTGGAAGCATAAGATAATCAATTATTACAATAAAGGTTTATAAATGGATTATGATAATAGAAATAATGTATAGGTGATGTGATGTGCAATAGAGGATAATTAATCCGTGAACTATTCCCAACCGATGCATGTCATCCTCAACGATCACCTAAAACAAAAAATGGCAAGAGTGAATCCAAAACTTAGCAAATACAAATAAACACATCTGAAACTTTAAAGCATTGACAGATCATTATCATCATCTCAAGTAAATATGTAAATATCATGAATGTAATGTGAATCATGCACATGTATCCACTTCTGCATATACCGGTATAGCTGAGTGTAACACCCGTCGGTGTTTACTCGCCCGCATTCTCAAATGCAGGGATCTAGTGCCCATCCTTTTTCTTAGGGAGATCTCATTCCCCATATCTCAAATATGGGGATCTCTTTGAAATGAAATGAAATGAAATGAATGACTTCCATATTTTCCAATATGCATCATCAATTAACGACAACATATAAATAACTAGAAATATTCATACTTCACATCAATACAATAATAACAGTCATTTAGCCAGTTTGCACCACCAAACATCCATTTTACTCTAACATGTACTTGTCTCAACCGTGTGATGGGTGATGACGGGTAGAGGGCTCTAACCCCAGTTTCACACCACCACCTCACATTCATAAAACATACTAAGAATACCATCCAAAAGCACACCATATTGCCATAAAACTAAATAGACAAATCCGCTCCTAATTGCAACCCAAAAACGATATCGTTCCTTCCCGAACACCATTCTGTCCAAAACGGAACAATCACCTTAGAAGAATCATAAATTTTCATCTATAGTTCAAAAGATCATGAACTCAGACTTTCTAGAATCTATACACATGTACCCACAATTTCTCAGTGGATCGAAAGTTCAGATTATTTCATCTAAACCCTTGTTTTTAACTCCGAAGACAGATCTGTCATCTTCGGTAATATCGACTTAGAAATTCCATAACTTTTAATTGGTTCATCCAAAAACAGTGATCTAAGACATTCTGGAATCCATAGGGAATTGGCTGCCATAATAAATTTAATATAATTTTTCTATTCCGCAACAAACTTTGCTATCTTAACATTTTTCTCTGACTGTTCCCAACAGAAAGTCAGAACTGAATTGCATAATTCAAAATTCCATAACTCTTATTATACTTGTCCAAAAAATGTGAACTTGGACTTTCTGGAATCATTACAAAGTCATCTATCTATTCCCTACAAATCAAAAGTCCAAATTCATCCATTTTTCAATTTTAATTTATATAACCATGCATGCTACTCGAAACCAAGGAACTGAACAGACAGTCAGATTGTAAAAATCATAACTAATTATCTACCCATCCAATTATCATGCACAAATACTATGTGGAAATCAATTTGAATTCTCTACTTAATTCTAGGAGGCGACATCCTTAGATTTCGTACTGAAATTATCCGAATCTACAGTGCAATACGAACAACAGAATACTCGATCTGCTACGCAAATCCTCCCAACTAGCAAATTAATGTGCTAAACAAAACAAGGGAGATCTGTTCGTTACCCTTGAAACCACGTCGATGAACACTGAAATAGCTGTGGGAACCCTTTCCTTCTTCCTTCTTTCTCTTCCTCCGTCCTCTTCTTTCCTTCCTTCTCTTGTTGCTTCTAGCGCCTTGCTGGCCTCTCTTCCCCTCTCCTTGCCATGGCAGAAGATGGCAGCCGAATTGACTACCACGGTAGGACTCGGCAGGGTTGGTTGTAGGTTCTCAGCAGAGGAAGTGCTGCCACAGCAGGCGACGGCAACCAAAAACGCTGTGAAACAGGCGGTGGCAACGAAAAATGCTGCCACGACAGGTGGCAGCAGGAGGAGGATGGCAGGGACAAGGAGGGTGGCCGCTAGGGTTTGCCCTTGCGCCCCTTAAGGCCGGCCCTCCTCTCCCCAATTGGGCTACAAAACATGGGCCGGAAGGCCCAATTCTAATTTTCCTCTCTAAAATTCTGAAATTGCACTATTAAATTCTATTTCTAATTTATTTTAACTCATTTAATCCTCCAAAAGTAAACGGGATATTACATTCTACCCCCCTTAAACAAAATTCGACCCCGAATTCTACTCGTCATTCTACTCGAAGGAACAAGCACAACTGAAAAAAAATACAATAGTTAACACGTACCTGACGTGAACAACTTTGGATACTGCCTGCACATGCGAGACTCTAACTCCCACGTTGCCTCCCTCTTGGACTGACGCGGCCATGGCACCTTGATGGATACCAACATCTTACACCTCAACACTCGTCTCGACCTTTTCAGGTACACTCAAAGGACAGGACCCGAAGGTAAGGTCTTACTCGTTGGTCAACGGCTCTAACAAAACCTCACACTCCAGGTCTCTCAAGTACTCCCTCAAAACCGGGTCATACAAGACATTATGTGCCCCGCGCCTGGACCCGTGATAGTCCTAGTGATACGCTATCCTCCAAAATCCCCGTAACTTTCAAAAACAAACCGATGTACCTTAGGCCAACTTTCCCTTTGGTACCAAACCACACAACCTGCACAAGACACCTACAACTCTTGTTTTCTTCTCTCAATCAATCACTTCACCTTTGCAAGAAGCACCCCCTTTAACAAGGGACACACAATCAACTCGTATTAAACCAATCCTCTTACAAAAAGAACTCAACTGAAAAACGAAGGATTCTCATCGTAACCACGTATTACCAACTCCCCTTCATAAGAGTCAAATCCAAAATTGAAGTTTTATCATGAAAACCTTTTCCACCTTCCAAGTAGGCAGTTTGCAAAAAAAAAAGACGTAAGCCAAAAGTGAAATCATTTGAATGCCCAAAACAATCATTTCCTTTCTTTTTCTTAACCGGAAAGAACCACGATACACCAACATAAAACTGACCCAATTTGCAAATGGCATCCATCCTGAACACAAACTCAAACAAGAACCAAGAGATTATTTCACTACTCAAGAAAACATTCTTTTCTTAATCTTTCTTTTTAGAATAAACTTTCTCTCAAACCATGGGATTTCAAATCATCACACTAACTCCTTCTTGACTGTTCAGTAAAAAAAACTCCTTCTTGACCGGGCAAACTCAAAGCGATTCCCAACCCGAAAGCAACAATCACACTCATCTAGAGGGGCTATACTAATCCACAAAAAGATACTATAGTCCATTCCTCTACCAAAGGAATTACTTTGACAAATAATTTCCAACGCACCTCAATATCACCAACAATCACATCATCTCAATCATTTAAGGATAATCAACTTGAAATTCATAGTAAATACACTCATTTACTACACCCAAAGGATGCTATCAATGCCCATCACACTATTCGGAATTCACTTTTATTCTACTACTTCTACACATAATGATTGGGAAACCAGGGTTCTAGCTTAAAACACAAGCCTAGCTAGTTTCAACATCCCACAATAAAATTCTGGTATACTTGATGGGAAATTCTTTGATTCGATAACTAAAATTTCCACAATCCAAATAATATCCTCAATCATTAATATCAACATTCCTCACTAATCAAGTAACCGCCCAAAGCGATTAACTTCACCAATCTTGGACCCTCACTAAACCACACCGTTCAATTATACTTATACGACCACAATATACACATTCGCAATACCTTACCTAATTGACCAAGATTCAAACTTTTGATAATTCCAATATATTCCACCAATATGAACAAAGATTCTTGGATTACAATTCACTATAGGTTCTACTAGTTGCAACAATACAATCAGTTAACTCCAAAGACCAACATTCTATTTAAATCGAATCCTCTCCAAGGATTATTCCAAGAAATCAACTTATCACTCAATGCATTTCAAACAAATTGACAACTAGAGTATCACAAAAATCATTTACTTGACCACCACCAACCAGTTGCTACTATACATTCTATAAGGTTTTGTAAAACAAAATCTATTATTCCTTTCTCAAAAGAAGAGGCAAATAAAAATAATTATTTCAGCACTCCAAAAAAACGTTTACCATTCACAGTAAATACAAGACCAAGAGAAATAGTCAATTGGCAACAAACTCGGAAAGCATAAGGGGAGTCCACAGTTGAAGGCATAAGTCCCACCAGAAGAGAATATCAAACCTCAAATGAGAATAAAGCTTTGGTTTTGAAAATCAGGAAACTCTTATGGGGCAAAAGCAGAAAGTTTAGGCACACTTCAACTAAACCGCAAGTTACAAAACTTGACTTCAATCTCAAATATTTCTACTTCACACTTTCCTTTAACAATGAAAGTTATTTTCGTCGGTTACTACATCACTTTGATAGCTCAAATAAGAAAAGCTCTTTAAGACCAAATCACATGAATCACTTAAGAATCAATAAAGTTTTCCAACACGTCACTTGCTCAAATTGATTCTAGTTACGACATAAATCATGGAGTCAAAAAGATCGTGAACGCAAATATCAAAACCTTTAATTTAAATAGTATCACGAAAGTTATCAAATCTTTTTATTTATAGAACATTCAACATTATCATCCCAACCACATACTAAAAATCATACTAACAACAAAATATACACTATTTTAACAAGATCATACTAGTACATGACAGTCTCACATGCTGTAACATCCCAAATTTCCGGAGTTTTTTTAAAAAATTTGAAAACTTTTAAAAGTAACCATTTGGTTTTATTAATTCGCCAAAGCTTAAATTGTAATTTAGAATTTTAAAAGAAGTTAATTTGAATTAATTAAAACTTCAACTAATTCAAGTTGTTTTAGTTGAGTTTTATTGGATTTTAAAGTTGGTTTTTCCTCTTGCCTTATGTTAAAAAAATAGTTATTTGCAAAAATTAAAAGCAATAGTTAAGCTAAAAATATTTTTATTAAGTTCTAAATAATTCAAGGGACTTGTGTGAATTTTCCTAGAATTTTTGGACGTCTTAAGCTATTTCGTAAAAATATTTTTGCTTTTATGGTATTTTCTAAAATAAAAAATCCTAGGAAAATCCCCCTTCTCTGTTGGGCCGAATTTCTTCGGCCCATTCTCCCTCCCCCCTCCGTCCTCCGTCGACCTCACCCCCGGCATCGCCAAGACGAGGGCCACCCCGTGCGCACCTCCCCGTCCTCGGAGCCCCACCGGAACCCCGCCGTCGCTGTCGAGCCGCCGCCTCACCACCGCTCTTCGTCTTCGCCGACCTCTCCGTCTTGCCGCGCCATCCACAGCAGATCAAGATCACCACGGCGTCTTCGCGAGGTGCCCTCGCCGTCATCGGGCGCTGTTGTTCACGGTGACCCTTGGTCCCCGTCTTGCCGCCGCTTCGATCTTGAGGTGGCGCCGCCACCGTGGCGCCAATCGGCCCACGCCACTTCTTCTTGAGTTGGTACTTGATCAATACGACGTGGCTTTTCTAATCTTTCCCCGTTGAAAAACAATTCGACCGGAAATTAAATCCCAGGGCTGACGTCAGCTGACGCGATAAATTGATTTTCTTTTAGAAAATTAATTCTAAAAATCAGGAAAATCCTTTTTTTTTATTTCATGCAATTCCCTATCTTCCTTTGGCCATAACTTCCTCATTCGAACTCCGATTTGAGTGATTCAAATTTCTAAATTCATCTAAATTCCTTGTCTTCCTACTAGTATTTATTTAGTATTTATTTGAATTTTATTTTGAGTTGTTTTATTTATTTAGCTTTGTTCAAGACGTATAGATTCCGACGCGTTTGGAAGATTTATGAACTTCGATGACCGAAGCACCTCTACTCTTCAACGTAGGCAAGTCGTAGACCTTTGATCATATTGAACCCATCTTTATAAAAGTATATTGTTTGATATAAACATGCATTGCTAATTTTATAATAAATGGTTTCAGGATTAGTTAATTACCTAATTGCCATTATGCCTCCTTGATAACTTGTGAACGACATATGTCCTTGAATGACATAAATCCTTGGACACCCTAGGACGATTAATTATTAGTTGGACATTATTGTACTACCAACATGGGTATCGTGTTTGCTTAGACATGCTTTGGTAGACGTCGGTTTCGCCATAAATCATTCAATATTAAGTTTACCCCCAGCGCACCGGTTTGTGGCTTGTGTAGTAGCGGCCAGTGTTGCTGATTAAAATGAAGTATGGTCCTGTGTGAGACCATGACATTTGTTGTCACCTTAACTAAAATTTGTGGTGCTAGGACTGGGGTGGTCCTCTGGCTAGGTTGAACCCAACAAAGATGAATTTGACTAAAGGAATTATGGAACCGTGGCAAAGCCACTTTTGATAAAAAGATGTTGTGTTTTGGCAAGGTTGAACGAAAATGATTTATGCTGGACGAGTGGGTGGTGGTAAAAGCCTAAAAGGTGGGTGCCGTAACGCACACTTGGAATGTGGAAACATCTCGTCTAAGCAACCAACTAAGGACTTAACCTTGAACCATTGAATTGAGCCTTAACCGTACAACCACATGTCTAGACTGGGATAGACCTGGCCAACTAATTAGCTATGCTTTGATTCGGTTCTATTTTGGTTGGGAATGGCGCAAGAGGGGGCCCGTAACGGTAACCCCTTAGCGAACAGAACCGAGTCAAAACAGAACTTTGTAAAGGCCTTGTCACGTGCTCTAGATTGCTTACCTACGGTAGTGAGCAGTGGTATCGACGGATGCCAAACCAACTAGAGAAGCCGTGTCTTGTGGGTAAAGATGTACAACCTCTGCAGAGTGTAAAACTATTCGAATAGCCGTGTCTCCGGTTATGGGCATGCCTGGTGATTTCACGCAAGGGGTAGACTTTTGTCGAAAATGTTGGAATGGGTTGTTCGAATCTGGTTTTGGTTGTGGTTGTTGGTTGGGTAGTGAACAGGGTGTTCACTAGTTGTTTCAAAGAAACTTGATTACTTATGTATTAATCTTTTAAATTGTGCCTTGCAATCTACCTACTGTATTTAAAAGTCTAATATTGCTTTTCTGCAAAATAGCCATAAAGCTAGTCTTGTCAAGCCTTGCATGAATACTATTTGCATACATTTCTCTGCGACTTGCTGAGTACATTCAAAGTACTCATGACTTTGCGCCCTCTGTTTAAATCAGCAGAGGAGGGTGAACCAGTGAACTCAGAGCTCTATGGAGAAGAATACTTTGAAGACTATGCGAATTAGGTCGCGTCCTTCACTCGATTGCCTGTGGGCATATTGGGTGACCTCCACCGGATGTTTGGTTTCCGCTGCAAGCTCTCTTTTGCTGCTAAGCCCTGCGTGGCAAACTTTGTAAGACTTGACCATAAGGTCCTTTTGCTATTAAATATTAATTTGTCTGCTTCATCTTTAGTTTGGTGTTCGGTTTTGATTACACCAATGTTGCAGCTGTGTGCACTTGCTACTGATCCAGGGAATAGTGTAGTTATACACAGAGGGTCCTAGATTCAGAGGTCTGTGGTCCGTACAAAGGTGGTATCAGAGTTGTGTCGACTGTAGGACATAACCTTAGTTAGCATGGTCGTTTAGTCAAGACTTCAAAATTTTATTTTATAAATCAAGCCAACAATTAACCTGAATAGTATTCTCCTCTCATCTTACTCTATTCCTCCTCATCCTATGCTAATCTCCCCTTATTCCGTTCTCAAGGTCTGACTTCTTATCTTTTCTGAACTTTGTTTCTGAATGTAAAGTGACCCTCTTATCTCGATAATCTCTATAGAATCGAGCTTTGCTTGAAGTCGCCCACCCACATAAGATAGATTAGTAGTGCAGTTACCCCTTTTAATTTCAGTATCGTTTAGTCCGATAGATAGGATCTGTGGCTTGAGTTTTGTTGCCTCTTATAGCTTTCCGGCTATTGTTCGTTGGGTTAAACCGACTTTCCCCAATTAGGTTGTCCCGTCTTTCTCCCTTTTCTTGATCGTCTTTGTGCTCTTCCCTATTTCCTATTATGCTTTCTTCCTCTCATCTATTAAACCTGAGAAGATCTGTGCAGATGGTTCAGACCCACAACTCGGCAAGTCAGGATGAACCAGTGGTCCCCGTTACGCCACCAACCCCAGCCGCAACAATAGATCAGGGTTTGGGTTAGTTTATGGCAACACAGACTCAGTTAATGAATGTCGTAATGCAGAATATGAATCAGATGACGAACCAACAGAATCAGACCGCTGCAGCCTTAGTCAACATGATGTACCAGCACAACCAGACTGTCGTTACTTTTATGACAATGATGAACCAGAACCATCAGGTCGCTGCCATGCTACCGCCACCACCAGCGTTACAACCATCAAAGTTTGTAAGGTTCATGAGGGCACATCCACCTACTTTTTCCAACCCCTCTACACCACTAGATGCCGAAGATTGGCTACGCTCTATTGTGGAGAAACTCACCATTGCTCAATGTGATGATCGTGAAAAAGTTCTTTATGCCACACATCAGCTAGAAGGCACCGCAGCAGCATGGTGGGAAAACTACTGTGCAGGACATGAGGACCCCCAAGATATTACCTGGGCTGAGTTTTTAGTAGTTTTTTGTCGCTCTTACGTCCCAGATAGCGTAATAAAGGTAAAGAGAAATAAATTGCCAAGGATCCAGCCACAGAAGTATCCCATCTCCAGGACATGAGTCACGTTCTTCCTGAAAGTCACCATCTTGAGAAGTACGTTATCTGTTACAGATGTGGTGGACAAGGGCACTTCGCCTGCGGATGCCCTCAAAAGGGAAAGCCAAAACAAGTTAATCATTGTGCTAACTGCAATAGCACGGGGCACTATCTCTCCAAGTGTCCCAAGAGGGATATGATCCAATATAAAGTCTGTAACTATTGCGGCAAGGAAGGGCACTTCGTCAAACAATGCTCCTTTCATAAACAAGCGTTCTTGGCACCACAAGCAACCTCAGCATTGCAAATTAGATCAGAAGAACCTTAGACTCCAAGCCAAGCCATCCGGACTCCACCCCCTTCTGCAAGAGGGCAAGTGAATCAAGTCACCGTTGAGCCCATTCAACACGTCGTTCCTGGTAAGTTCTAAGTCAGTGCAGCTTCAGTTCCAGTTTTGTTTTGCTCAAGAGGAGAAGTTGCTTGGAAGGGTGAGCAAAGTCTGAATCCCCAAACCTATTCTCTAGTCAGCCCGAATCTCGGGGTTGAGATTCCCTTTAAGGGGTGTAGGTTTGTAACATCCCAAATTTCCAGAGTTTTTTAAAAAAATTTGAACACTTTTAAAAGTAACCATTTGGTTTTAATAATTCGCCAAAGCTTAAATTGTAATTTTGAATTTTAAAAGAAGTTAATTTGAATTAATTAAAACTTCAACTAATTCAAGTTGGTTTAGTTGAGTTTTGTTGGATTTTAAAGTTGGTTTTTCCTCTTGCCTTATGTTAAAAAATAATTATTTGCAAAAATTAAAAGCAATAGTTAAGCTGAAAATATTTTTATTAAGTTCTAAATAATTCAAGGGACTTCTGTGAATTTTCCTAGAATTTTTGGACGTCTTAAGCTATTTTCTAAAAATGTTTTTGCTTTTCTGGTATTTTCGAAAATAAAAAATCCTAGGAAAATCCCCCTTCTCTGTTGGGCCGAATTTCTTCAGCCCATTCTCCTCCCACATGTGACCCGCTTTGGCCAATTTCATGTACAAGGCTAGCTCTCCCTCGGACCCGTCCGATCGAATCGAATCACGCCATCGCTCGCGCCTTCCCCGTTCTCCCTCCTCTCTCTCGCTGACCAGTGGGGCCGCCTTGTTAGCCACACGCCCCAGCGTCGTCTCCTCACTGGCGTCAAGACCATGCCTGTGTCACCTTTGCCGATTTCCCACCACACCAAGCCGCTCCCTCGCCTAGCCCTACCTCATCCCTCAGTTCTTGCCGCCCTCATGCCAGCCATCCTCAGGCTCGGCCCAAGGCCGCCTGTCCCCTGCTCCCAGCCGTGCTTTCATCCATCATGAATCTCGTCGAAGGCGCCCGCTCCTTGCCTTGACCTAGCCCTACCCGTCCCCATCCCGTTCTTCGCCACAGCCTCCGCCACACCTGCGCCCCACTTTCCCTCTTCCCAAGCGTCAAGCGGACCCCCTCGCCGCCATTAAAGCCGGTGCGACACCTCTCCTCCTCCTCCTCCTCCGGCCCTCCCCGAGGCCTATTTAAGAGAGCACCGGCCGCGCCTCTTCCTCCTCTCCCTTTCCCCTCTTCTCCCCCTCTCTTCCTCACCCTAGCCCGGCCGCATTTGAAGCTTTTCACCGCCGCCGCCGAGCTTCACTCCGCCGCACCCGCCGCCGTCGTCAAGCCCCTCCGGCCTCCGTCGACCTCACCCCCGGCATCGCCAAGACGAGGGCCACCCCGTGCGCACCTTCCTGTCCCCGAGCCCCACCGAACCCTACTGTCGCCGCCGAGCCGCCGCCTCCGCCGCTCTTTGCCTTCGCCGCCGACCTCTCCGTCTTGCCGCGTCTCGCCATCACATGCGCAGATCAAGATCGCCACGGCTTCCTCTTCAGCGTGGGTGCCCTCGCCGGTCACGGGGTTGCTTGTCACGGCGACCCTTGGTCCCCGTCTTGCCGCCGCTTCGATCTTTGAGGTGGTCTTTGCCAAATGTATACGCCACCGTGGCACTTAGTCACGTGACCACGTCGACCTCTTCTTGAGGTGGTCGCCCGATCGGCACGACGTGGCTTTTCTATTCTTTTCCCGTTGAAAAAAATTTCGGCCGAAAATTAAATCCCCAGGGCTGACGTCAGCTGACGCGATAAATTGATTTTCCTTTAGAAAATTAATTCCAAAAATCAGGAAAATCCCTTTTTCTTGATTTCATGCAATTCTCTATCTTCCTTTGGCCATAACTTCCTCATTCGAACTCCGATTCGAGTGATTCAAATTTCTAAATTCATCTAAATTCCTTGTCTTCCTACTAGTATTTATTTAGTATTTATTTGAATTTTATTTGGAGTTGTTTTATTTATTTAGCTTTGTTCGCACGTATAGATTCCTAAGCTTGAAAGATTTCGCAGACTGATTTAATCGGCTAGCACCTCTACTCTTTAGCGAAGGCAAGTCATAGACCTTTGATCATATTGAACCTATATTTATAAAAGTATATTGTTTGATATAAACCTGCATTGCTAATTTTATAATAAATGGTTTCGGGATTAGTTAATTACCTAATTGCCATTATGCCTCTTTGATAACTTGTGAACGACATATATCCTTGAATGACATAAATCCTTGGACACCCTAGGACGATTAATTATTAGTTGGACATTATTGTACTACCAACATGGGTATCGTGTTTGCTTAGACATGCTTTGGTAGACGTCGGTTTCGCCATGAATCATTCAATATTAAGTTTACCCCAATAGACTTGGTTTGTGGCTTGTGTAGTAGCGGCCAGTGTTGCTGATTAAAATGAAGTATGGTCCTATGTGAGACCACGACATTTGTTGTCACCTTAACTAAAATTTGTGGTGCGGGATCGGGGTGGTCCTTTGGTCAAGGTTGAACCCAAAGAAAGATGAATTTGACTAAAGGAATTATGGAACCGTGGCAAAGCCACTTTTGATAAAAGATGTTGTGTTTTGGCAAGGTTGAACGAAAATGATTTATGCTTGGACAAGTGGGTGGTGGTAAAAGGTGGGTGCCGTAACGCACACTTGGAATGTGGAAACGTCTCGTCTAAGCAACCAACTAAGGACTTAACCTTGAACCATTGAACTGGGCCTTAACCGTACAACCACATGGCTAGACTGGGATAGACCTGGCCAACTAATTAGCTATGCTTTGATTCGGTTCTGTTTTGGTTGGGAATGGCACAAGAGGGGGCTCGTAACGGTAACCCCTTAGCGAACAGAACCGAGTCAAAACAGAACTTTGTAAAGGCCTTGTCACGTGCTCTAGACTGCTTACCTACGGTAGTGAGCAGTGGTATCGACGGATGCGAAACCAACTAGAGAAGTCGTGTCTTGTGGGTAAAGCTGTACAACCTCTGCAGAGTGTAAAACTATTCGAATAGCCGTGTCCCCGGCTATGGACATGCCTGATGATTTCACGCAAGGGGTAGACTTTTGTTGAAAATGTTGGAATGGGTTGTTCGAATCTGGTTTTGGTTGTGGTTGTTGGTTGGGTAGTGAACAAGGTGTTCACTAGTTGTTTGCAAACACAACAACAGTTATGAGAATAGATTCAACATTCTACCTTATGTTCAGAAATTAGAATGAAATATCTTTAACTTTAATAATATAAGATACATAAGACAGGGTGTGAGACCTTGCGGCCTTGTCACTGTTTTTGCTGATGAATAATTGATTTGAATATTTGTCTTTTGGGTTGCTTGGAATTTGCGGTTGTGGAAGTTTCGGTTGTTCCTTTTCGGGTGGTTGGTTTAATGTCTTCCAAGACCTCCCCAGAGGTCTTCACGACCACCCTAGAGCTTTTCCACGATCATCACAGGAGATCTTCGAGGTCCTCCTCGGGAGGACTCGTGTGGACTCATTCGGGCCGTTCAGGACCTCCCCCATCATCAATCTGGTCCGTCCAGGACCTCCCCCAGCAGAACCAACGTGCATCAATCACAACCGTCCAGAAGAACTAACGCGCATCAATCGCGTCCGTCCAGGGCCTCTCCAGGAGAACTAACGCACATCAATCGCAACCATCCAGGAGAACTAACGCGCATCAATCGTGTCCGTCCAGGACTTCTTCAGGAGAATCAACGAGCATCAATCATAACCATTCAGGACCTTCCCAGGATCAATCTGGACCATTCAGGACCTTCCCAGGATCAATCTGGACCATTCAGGACCTCCCTAGGAGCATCGACATGGATCTATCTGGACCGCTCAGTACCTCCCCATGAGCATCGACGTGGATCTATCTGGACCGCTCAGGACCTCCCCATGAGCATCAACGTGGCTCAATCCGGAGTTGGGTCACGGGGTAGGCTACGATAGCTACAAACAAAAATTTCTACCACACGAATCAGGATGCCAAGCAAGTAGATGATCATAGATCGTTACCACCAGACGCGCAGAGCAGCGGAAGAAGGGTTGGAGCAGCCAGGTCCAACGAAGAGTGCGTCGATGAAGCGGTCGTAGTCGATCGTCCAACGTCCAGCGAGTTGATGCAGTGGCCGTAGTCGATCGTCCAATGTCCTCACGAGCCGATCGTCTCCTCCAAAGAACGCCTCCTTCCTTGTGAAAATCGCGATCGCCCTCAAGCGCAACAATCGTAGTAGCGCCTACTCGATATCCACACGCCCAGGAAGGAACAACCGAACGCGGTGTGCCAAAGACCAAGTCGCACGATGGAGCTCTCAAGGAGATGGCGGCTAGGGTTTCGTGGTGTTTCACGATTCTTTCCAATGACCTCATGCACCTCCTTATATAGTGCTCGTGGCGGATCCTATCCCACATCGCCATAAATCAGATTCGTATTGGTTTGTTCCAACCTGCTAAGTGTGTGACCCTATAGGTTCATGTGTAGTTCGGTTGTGACTGAAACCCTTTCCGACCACGAGTCGAAGCGGCTCCTAGCGTAACATATCGATTCCTAATACACACAAATTATATCGGACGAACCTTAATGCAATATGATCTACGACTGTGTCTTCATCACTTACGACCGTGTCCTATCTCAGATACTCATCAGTTTGTATGTGGTCACGACCAACTCGTAACTCCTTACGACTTGGTTTTGACCACTCTGTGATTAGGTTCGACCGGTCGACTTGCTTGTATCTCCATACGACCCCATTCTCGCTCGACTGAGCGACCTACTCGTGTATACTCCCTTTGCCTCACGATGTCCGGTTGAACTCCGTGAGATGTTGTGTCATCCATGGATCTGCTCAATACTTTCTCGATCGAGTATCGATAACTTTACGTGGTCGAACTCTTCGACTACTAGTGGTATGGCCATGCACTTTCTTTATCCGATCACAACGAGGGCCCAGAGACATCTCTCCGTTATGTTAGGAGGGCAATCCCATATCCCACCAAATCACATTCCTCTCCATGTTTTAGAGCATACCCAAAGCTACCTTTATAACTACCCGATTACGGTGTAGCGTTTGGCAACCCCTAAGAGTGCTCTTACACATGTAGGAAACCATGCTTGATCTCGTGTCTAAGGATTATACATCATCATTGCTTGAGACCAACTAATGACACATAGATTCATAATAATCTCAATAGTGCCTCAAGGTGGGTCTTATCCAACATCATGTTCTCTAACATGTGTCCATATTATTGGTTTGATATCTCCATATCTATGACTCGTGAAACATAGTCATCAACCAATACATATGCTAGTCTATTCATATGTGTCCTCATATGTTTACGACCAGGGATCGTGTAAGAATAATTATCGCAGAAATATAGAGTTTCACAACCAAGTCACATACTTGATAATAAATATTAACAATATTATTCTAGGAACAAGATAACACATTATCCAATGTCATGAACATAATGAAATATAATCATCTCTATGATTGCCTCTAGGGCATATTTCCAACATCCGGACCACCCAAGACCTCCCCCTGAAGCTATCTGGACCACCCAAGACCTCTCCCTGAAGCTATCTGGACCGTCCAGGACCTCCCTCTGTGAAGAGGTCTTTCGAGTACTATTCATCATGAGTGCTGTAACGAGGAGGTCTTCGCACGTACTGTTCATCAAGTACTGTATCGAGGAGGTCTTCAGAGTTACTGTTTCGAGGAGGTCTTCCAGGTACTGTAGCAGGGAGGTCTTCCGAGATACTGTAGCACGAAGGTCTTCCGAGGTACTGTAGCAAGGAGGTGGTCTTTGCACAAGGACATCCCAGAGATTTACATAGACGACCCTGGAGATTTACAAAGACGACCCAAGAGGTCTTTGAGGAGGTCTTCCAGGACCTCCCAAGAGGTTTTTCAGGAGGTCTTTTAGGACCTCCCAGGACGTCTTCACAGGACCTCCCAGAAGGTCTTTCAGGATGTTTTCTAGGACCATTCACGAGGTCTTTCAGGACCTCTTAAGAGGTCTTTTACGAGGTCTTGCAGGACCACCCGGAGGTCTTCACAGGACCACCCGGAGGTCTCAACAAGAACACCCTATTCATTCCAAATACTGCATGCTAAGTGCTACGATGCTGTGAGTGGTCGTAGACTTGGTGGAAGTAGTCGTAGACGTCGTGGACGTCTTGGAGGTGGTCGTAAACTACTGGAATTGATCGTAGACATCTTGGACATCTTGGAGGTGGTCGTAGACCTACTGGAAGTGATCGCAGATTTTGTTGAGGTGGTCGTAGACTTCAAGGTTAATCTGGTTAGTGTTTATTGATGGTTGAAAGTGTGATATGCGTGTGTGTGAACTAATATTGGTCAAGTTGGAGAACGTGTGCCAGAAACATGTTCTTTGGTCTTTGCTTGTGCAGGTTGAGCGTGAAGACGATCATGGTCGATGACAAGGAGAACCCGGACTAGGATGGGGAAATTTGAGGTCTAGGAGGTCGAGGATGTCACGAGGTGGTCGGGCTTGCGCTAGAGCACGTTGCAGGATCAAGGATAACCGACTAGAGGGGGGTGAATAGGAGATTTTTAAACTTTTTAACAATTTAGCAATTTAAGCCAATTAATAACTTAGTCTAAACAAGTTACACTTCTAGCTAGGCACTTTAATCACAATAATCAAGCTAGAAATATAAATGTGGAAATGTAAAGACTAGGAGTAACCACAATGAGACAACGATGTTTTTCCGTGGTATCGAAGACTTGCTGGTCTTCACTAGTCCACGTTGAGGAAGCTTGACGACTCAAGCCGGCTCCACGAATTAAGCCTTCCCTCGATCACTATGGTCATTCTTCCTCCGCTCCAGAGATGGTGAACACCAAACCACTCACAAACTTGCACCGGGCCTCTTCATAATCTTTTTGAAGAGATCACCGTGCTCCACCGCCAAGGCCGTCTAGGAGTTCGGCAAAACTCCAAGAGTAACAAACCAAGACCTTCGCTTGACGGCGCTCAAGTGCAATAGGATCAATCTAGAATGAATTGATGCACTTGAATGAACTCAACTACCAACCAATGAATGCACAAGAGAATTTTGGGTGTTGAGTGAATGCACTTGGCTCTCAAGGCTCTAAGGATGTTAAATGTTCACTAGCAACCTGTCCAAAGGCAGTTGGGGGGGGGAGGGGGTATTTATAGCCCCCATCAACAATTATGACCGTTGGGGACCAAATCCCAACTTTCACCAGATTCGCACAACCGCGTTAAGAGCCCTTGAACCACACTTGTGTCGAAATCAGAACGCTAGAACGGCGGCATTAATTACTCGACATAGCCGTTGAATTTGCCATCCAAGATAACCGCACGCCAGCTTGAATCGCATTGAGCGCGGTACAACCGATCGTAGGGTTTCAATCTGCTTGACGACAAGCTCTCTGGAAAAAAATGAACCGACATATAAAAATCGGTACAACCGCAACGCGGTTCAACCGCTTCCCAAATGCGGTTCAACCGAAAATCACAGAGAGCTCCAGGTCGAAATTACATCTGTTCTGGTTTTCTTGAACCGCCATATAAAAATCCATTCAAATTAAAATCCAGCATACCGATTCTCGCCATGGTTCAACCGAAAACCAAAGAGAGGTTCTGAGCCAAAATGCACTGGTTCTGTTTTTATTCAACTGCCAACTAATTTTCGGAACGACCGCAATGCGGTTGCACCGCTCCAAGAGCCGATCGTACCGCATTAGTGCTCAGTTGGCTTCAGCCTACAAAATTCGGTACTACCGCCAAGTAAAACTCGGTCATACCGCACAGAGCGGTACAACCGCGGTGATAACTGCGGTACTACCAATTTTAGACGAAAGTGCTCAAGGCTTTCAAATTAAAAGAGAATTCAAATGCATACATGATCCTAAATTGATCCATATGGCACAAAAACATGCTATCAAGCTACTAGCCTAGATCCCTCTTAATAGTATGGCATTTAACCTATAATCTGGTCTTCCAACCAAATCTCCTAAGACTGGTAAAACATAAAAGGATCCTAGACTACTTGTACCTTGTCTTCAAGCCATGTAGATCTTCACGTTATCCTTTGGCATGCATCTTTACGTCATTAATTTCACCAATGGGACTTAACCTTGTAAATATTCAATAAACATGTTAATTCCATATTCACATATTATCATTAATTACCAAAATATTTTTAAGGGCCTAGATGCTTTCACACGTGGAGATCAAAGGTGGTTGGATAATGCACAGAGAAGCTTCGGGAGGGTCTAGTCCTGAAGGCTTACAACGTGTGAGGAGATATGGAAAGTGTACAATATCTGGAAGGTTTAGAGATATTGAAAAACCCGTGTTTGGAAGGGTTTCGGGTCCCCTGATTATCGGAAGAGATAGGTTGTCGTGTCCGTGTCGGTAAGGATACAAGTTAGTCTCTGCCTATAAAAGGAGGCAGAGGGGAAGTGTTTTCCTGGGGCTTTTACGGGGGCTTTGACACAGAGTTTTTGTAGTAGAGCTTGAGAGGGCTTTTGGTTGAGAGCTTTTGAGGGGTGCTTGAAGAGCACTTTGTAGACAGAATGAGATTGAGAAATAAGAGATCTATTTAAGAAGTTCTTGTTCCTTTTGTCTACATGGTTCTCTGAGCTTTGTCGGGGTTCTCGAAGAGGTCCTCGAGGAGGTCCTAAAGAGGTCCTCGAAGAGATTCTCAAGGAGGTCGTGAGAAGGCTAGCGCTCGGGAAAAAGGTTGAATTTGTGAGCGATAAATCGGTACAATCATTCACCCCCCTCGGATTGTGCTATACGATCCTACATAGGGTTTTACAAGTCAATACATCAACCTTCATCCATTTCTTAATACATATATCATCAGTTTAGCATGGCAAAATTAAGTGAATCTAGCATTTGTACATGTTCAGCAAGTATCTAAATAGAAGACAGATTCAAGGTTAATATTTACTAAGGCAATCCGACACCTCCTTACTTAACCATCCCGAACGGTTAGATTAACTACTTAAGACCAAATATTCCAATTTATCCAACAAGTTGGAAACTTAACCAATCGTAATGATCAAATCAGTTCAATACTGTCTCGCACTCCTTAATAACTCCATGAGTTCCAAACATGTATAGACAAATTCCTAATCACAATTCTTCAAAAACTACTACAAGCCAACATCAAATTAATCAACTACACTTCCAACGATATTAGTTGAAATTAATTATGCACCACGCTAATGTCCCAACTTGATCATTCATACCTTATCAATTAATTTATATGATTACAACCTCCCACTTAAACATAACAAGACACCACAAAAGAGTTTTAACACACTCTTTCAAAAAAAAAAGAGGCATTAAACTTCATTACTCGAAATAATCCAAAAGAAATGCATAGAGCCAAAGCTTTTACATGTTAATGAACTTGCAACAAAAAACTTTCAATATCCAAAATATCAAACGAATATATGAGTTATGTTTTCCAATAAGAAAGATGGAACAAACTCAAAAATATCAATATCGACAATCAACAATGCTCACGAGTAGCAAAAGCAACTCAACAGTCGGAAAAACAATAATTGTTTCAAAGAACCATTAGAGACTTATTGAAACCCATCAACTGTAATGAACCACTAACCCAAGAGAAATTCATCAACCACAAATGAACAAGAATAACCAATCCAAACTCAAGGAAGGCAACAACATTTCTCATAGGAACTCATCGTCAATGTTTGTAACGTAGATATCCAAGGTAACCATTTCACTATCCCCGTACCACGAACGGTGTTATAACCTGCCCATGCCCAGGGTCACAACCATGACTTCTACCTCTCATCATCGGCTGACATCACACATACCAGTCTTAGAAACAAATTGACGAGGATTAAAATCTCTATGTATTACTTTAATACATAATAAAAGACCATATGTCTTTGTGGTCATAACCCCTAAGGCTAACGACCTCCAAGGTCGTAAGGATTTCAGAGGTTAGATAATGGGTATCCTGGTCAGATGAGGTCATGTACGTAGTCCCCGACCGGGTGACTGCTCGTAGAAGCAATGAACTGGCATCTGGATTTAACTCCAAGCATATTCCTTACCGTGTGATGAATGGAACACATGTCATATTTGCTCCATACCATGCGACGTTTCATGGTCCTAAGACACTGACAACAACCACCATACAGTTGAATGCCTCACAGACGCTCAACCGCCGAATGGTTGATACTTTACCAACCGCTGCCCCACTCCGACCAGTCGCGACACTTCCAACAGACGTCTCTTCAAGAAGTAACTGTCACCACTTTGTCGACTACTTAAAGGAGACTGCAAATGGTAGAAAGAAAGAAGATTCAATCGCATTCCATCATATTGAAGCATTATCATCAGCATTAGATTCATGTTTCAAGTCTGATTCAATAGCAAAGCAAGCACTACGCTCAGTGTAATTAGGATTAGTTCACTGCCTTGTCGAAGGCACCCCCTGTAATATCCAGTTTATAGTAATAAAGAGTAGTCTCATTCTCTCCCAAGAACTCTTTGCCATTTTTCTCTGTTTATTTCGTAAGATCGGTAACTCGATCATCGAAACAAATCATAAGCATACCAGATCATCCTATAACATAAATCATCAATAAAACATAACGGAAGCGTAAATGCAATGCTTGACCCATCCCATCCTACTGTGCCCCAGTGTGTCAAGTTTAAAGGTTAATTAAGAATTAGCAAATTTTACTAGTCATAAAACAAATTTTAGTAAATTAAGTTTACCTAAGTTGTTAACTTATTCACCACGGACCTAAAGCCTGCTCTGATACCAACTGTAACACCCTGGCTTTGCAAAAGCCAAGATGTAACCTACAATTACTATCTCTAACCAGCTCTACATTTTTTCTTTATTAAATCAACAATGAATGACAGCTAGACTTCGCCCAAACATTTCTAATAACATGACTAACATAAATTTCAGCAAAGATTAAATACCACATCCACAATTATGACAATTCAATTAGGATCAACAGCAACGTGAATAAGCTTCAAATAGATAGGTCATCAACTAGCATGAATAAAATCTGTAGGGAACTATTGGAAGCACAAGATAATCAATTATTACAATAAAGGTTTATAAATGGATTATGATAACTAAAATAATGTATAGATGTGATGTGCAATAGAGGATAATTAATCCGTGAACTATTCCCAACCGATGCATGCCGTCCTCAACGATCACCTTAAACAATAAATGGCAAGAGTGAGTCCAAGACTCATCAAGTACAAATAAACACATCAGAAACTTTAAAGCACTGACAGCTCATTCTCATCATCTCAAGTACATATGTAAATATCACGAATGCAATGCGAATCATGCACATGTCTCCACTTCTGTATATACCGATATAGCTGAGTGTAACACCCATCGGTATTCACTCGCCCGCATTCTCAAATGCGGGGATCTAGTGCCCGTCCTTTTTCATATGGGGATCTCATTGTCCATATCTCAAACATGGGGATCTCTTTGAAATGAAATGACAAACCAAAACGCCGCTAGACAATGATAATAGCAAACTTCTCACGACGACAGCAAATGAAGGAGGAGGATGGCGAGGACAAAGTTGGCGCTTCGGCAGATGAAGGCGTACTGGCGATAAAGACAACAACCAAAAATGTTGCAAGACAAAGGCGATGGCGGAGGCGCGAGGAGGAGGAGGGTGGCAGGGACAGGGAGGGTGGCGGTTAGGGTTTGCCGCCCTCCCTTGCACCCCTTAAGGCCGGCCCTCCCTCTCCCTAATTTGGCTATAGAACACAGGCCAGAAGCCCCAATTCTAGTTTCCCTCACTATAAATCTGAAATTGCACTATTAAATTCTATTTCTAATTTCTTTTAATTCATTTAATCCT
The DNA here is from genome assembly GCA_036346405.1 of Phyllostachys edulis. Classification (NCBI taxonomy): domain Eukaryota; kingdom Viridiplantae; phylum Streptophyta; class Magnoliopsida; order Poales; family Poaceae; genus Phyllostachys; species Phyllostachys edulis. The sequence goes on from CM070562.1 coordinate 72,693,965, forward strand.
CCAAAAGTAAATAGGATATTACAGAATAGCGCAAGATGGTTAGTTTTTTGGATGCGCCTTATCATTAGCTTTCCAATGAGCACAAGAACGTCGAAAACAGATACCGTATACAAAAGTTATGCCCGTTTTACTGAAGGTGTCTCGGAAATGGAATCCTACTCGGACTCGAAACCGTCTCGGGTTCAAATTGAAACTGCTATATCTTTTAATCCCGTGGGCCAAACTTGCTGAAATTTTTTGTGGAATCTTGTGGCTATATGTAGAAGGACTCCACCAATTTTCTCTAGTTTTGGCATAAGATTTTTTTCTTTCTATCGCGGCTTTTTTTCTATACGGCGATCTCTTTCTCCTTCTATTATTTTGCTGGCCCTAGGGTTTTCCGCAAGTTGCAAATAATAGCAAAGTGTAGATGTTGGACTTGGACACAAACTCTCCCAAAAAGATTTCAGAACAGATCGTAGCAATTCCTCTTAGTTTTCGGATTGACAACAGCAACTGACTTGGATTGTTGAACGTGTGTGTGTGTGTCTGTTTGGTGCGGATTAGAGGAGTTCTAACCCACGGAGTTTCTGTTTTAGATGTAAAAACTAAGAACCCTAAAAGAACGATCAAGTGACGCGAAGGAAACACGAGATGCAATGGACAACAACTATGCAATTGAAACTAACGGATTGAACTAGAATTCAGCAAGTTGACACGACGATGCAACCAAGAATTCAATGATGTAAATTACTGATAAGAAAATTGCAAACACAGATTGGTTTAGACGAATCAACTAACCCTAATTTTTTTTGAATTTCGTTGCTTTTGTGGACTGTAGGAAAAGGATTCTCATCGATCAACTTGAGCTCTGATACCACCTGATGTGATAATCGGTGTCCTAATCTTTCGATGAGAAGGATAACTCAATTTGGTGGAGATGACTCTCACATGATTCAGCTAGCAATCGTACATGACCAATATGCTGGCAATCGCTGAACCAACTCCGTGATTGTTATCGACCTTGCTAGAAGCACGTTCGACCTGACCACGGAGGTCTATTCTTGCGTGCAATCGAAGAACAAGCAAGAACATGATAGATAGGCAATCTGAAATTATGAATAGGAATTAAGATTTGTATTGAAAATTGGGGTTCCGAAGAACATTGTCGATATTGTACTCGTCGAACAAGAGGACAATGTATGAAGTAGCAGAGCTAAACTTCAATCTAACAAAACCCAAATCCTAAAGTGTCGCACACATGAGAATATACGAGGGTGATAGCCAGGGGTGGCGGCCAGGGGGGTGGACACACGCTCCTAGGGTTACAAGGCCCATGGGACTAAGTGGAGGTGGCGTAGCACCCGTTTGACTCGCTCTCAAAATCAGCGTTGGATTTTTTTAAGGATTACGATGCGCACAAAAGGAATTTGGAGGTGGGTCCAAATCCGTTGGAAAGATCTCATCGCAAGCTTTCCATCAAGTACTCGTGCACCTCGAACGGACTCCGTATGTGAAAGTTATGCATGTTTTAATTCATTGTTGTTAGGCTGACTCTGAATTGATCTGGAATTAAAATTGGTTCGGCCTGGACTTGTTGTAGTAGTAGTGCTACTCCCCTTGCATTGGTTCCTTAGTAGAATAATATCACAAGACTTAGGTAGCAATCCATCCTCAATAGGACAATTATGAATTTCTAGAAACGAAGTTACCTGATAATTTAGTTGATGAGCGCGTGCTCTGGTAATTGGTCCTTGCACATCAAGTTGAGGAGTAGCAACAGTAGGTATGGTTGTATCAGTGGAAGGGATGTCCTCATCAAATAAGTTCCTGACATCCTAGAGAAGGTGCATACCGAATTTCATGTGATTTGGAGCTTTGGTTTGAGAGTTAGCTCAATTTTAGATTTTTGATCTGGTTTTAGTGCAGCAGAGCTTCACAAACAAAAAGATTCTAATTCTCTTAAGTTATTTCAAGATTTTTGATTAGGATAGGTTCTTAAGGTCATGATCTATCATTGTTTCAAGTTTCAAGTCTTTAGGATCTTTGGATCAAAAGTTTCATGGATTTTTGGATTTGAAATAATGTTGTTTTGCACTGTTCACGATCTGGAATTTCTGTATCACGTTGGTTTTTAGAATTTTTGGTTCTTGATCTTCATAGCTTCTGGAATGAAGAATTGGTGAATACTTGGGGAAAAATTTGAAGTCACCATTCACCCCCCCTCTGTTGCCATATCGCTCCTACAAGTGGTATCAGAGCCCGGTTAGCTCTTCTCATAGATCTTAACTGGTCTTAGGAGCCATAACATGAGACAAGTATTCTACCAAGCCACCCGTGTTCGATGGAGTCGATTTTTCTTATTGGAACATGCCTACATCGAGGCTCAAGGGCACTCAATTTGGTTTCAGGTCAAGAATCCTTATGTAGTACCGACCAATGATGATGCGATCACACCCGATGTGAAGGCAAACAACAAGGCCCGAAATTTTTTGATTCAAGGGCTCAGTCGATCTGAGTTTGAGCATGTCGCTCACTTGGGGTCTGCTCATGAGATCTGGAAGACCCTCGCTGACTACCATGAGGGCTCTACCGCGATCAAGGAAGTGAGATAGAACCTACTTAAAAAGAGTACTCAAAGATCGAGCAAAGGCCCGGTGAATCTTTGGATGAATTGTGGGGAAGGTTTTCTAAAATCATTCATGACTTATATGTTGTTGGCCTTGTGTTTTCTGAGTCTGAGAATGCATGCTAGCTCTTGAGTGCACTTGATGTGAGAGTTTGGGGGGATGAAGATCACTTCTATCAAGGACAACACTGTCATGAGTGAGCTTACCATGGATAATCTCTACTCAAGGTTGAAGACGCATGAGATTGACTTCATTTCGCGTTTCCCCAAGACAGAGTTGATGGCTCTAGTGGTTGACCCTTCTCATAGTAGCTCTTCTGATTATTTGGATTTTGGCTATTTGGATTTTCATTGTCTGCCTTGCACTCCTTGAGCGATGATCAGCTAGAGAGGCTACCTAAGGGTGACTTAGCCTACCTATCCACAAAATTCACGAGAGCCTACAACAAAGTGAGGAACAAGAGGAAAGGTGGCCCTGGTACTTGCTTTAAGTGTGGTGAGCCAAACCACATTCGAGCTAAGTGCCCTAAGCTGAAGGGCAAGGAGAAGAAGGACTTCCGAAGGTGTCCTCAAGCTCGAGACGCGAAGGCCAAGAAGCCCAATTACCGAAAGTCCGTCAACCGGGTCCTTGCCGCTCTTGAGAACGTCGATATGAGCAATGTGGACTCAGAGACGAAGGACGACGAGGATGACTACCATGGCAAGAATAAGGTCTAGGACTTCACCAGCATGTGCTTCATGGCCAAGGATAGCTACGACGTCGAATCCTCCTCCGACGAGCCCTACAGCGATCCCAACGAGGTATGCCCCTCCCCCAAAGAGATGAAATGTGCTTTGGTTGCTACCGAACGAAATATAAAAAAGCAATCTAAAATGATTACGAGATAGGATATCATGATTGACAACTTGAACCTAAAAGTGGTTAGGTTCAAATCCATTAATCCTGCTGATATTGTGATTCTTGCTCTTGCTTGCATGATGAATTGGCAAATCTGAAATCTACTCATTCCTTTGTTGTAAATCAACTTAAAGATGCCCTAGATGAACTAAAATCTATCAAATCTAGTCATAATCATGTTTGCCTGGATGCTATCGCTTTAGATGTGACTCCTGTAGATGTTATTCCATCATCTTGCTCAAGTTGTACTTTGCTTGAATTGAAATTGGATAGTACTACTAAGGAATTGCTGAAATTTAATCCTAGTTATACTTGCTCTCATTGTGAGGGTAGTAAGATTAAAATAAAGGAAATGATTGAAATGGTTCTTCATTTTAAGACTGCTTCTTGTGAAAACTGTTTTAAACTCACAATTGAGAATGATGCTCTTAACACGTCTCTAGAGGAGAAATCTAAAATTAAAAAAATCCATGGCCATGACTGCATCTAAGAAAGTAATTGATTCCATTTCTTGTGTATTTTTGTGCTGAAATTGGGGCAGATTTAGATGGGATGCATGAGGCTTTTAGAGTCAAGTATGAGGTGCAGTTGGTTAAGGTTAGAAATTCACCTTGTGTGTCTTATGAGGCATTAAAGCTTGAGGTAGCTGTCCATAAAAAGAGATATATTAGGGCAACCAAGACAAGTGAGTGTGCCACATGTGAGAACCTAGCCAAAGAAAATGACTAACTCAAAAAGGCCCTTGAGTGATTTTTTTAGTGGGAAGAAGAACCTCAACATGATCCTTGATAATCTAAGGCGAGTGCGAATAAGAGTGGCCTAGAATTTAATTCCCTAGAGTATTCCAAGAACCACCCACCTAAGGTTGTGAGAGTTGTTGAGAGTGGCAAGTTTGAGGTAGAATCCCCTGAGCCATCTAAGTCAGTCTTTAGATTGCTGGTTTTGTCCAAACCCCTTCTAGCAAGTCAGGTGCTTCTATTTCAGCAGGTCAGACCCCTCAAAAGGTCAAGTACCATTGCATCTTCTGCAAGAAGGATGGCCATATAGTTGAGTTTTGCTTCCGTAGAGCCAAGGGTGAGAGGAAGAAGAGAGTGTGCGCCTTGAGGTCCATTAGAGGAGTCTCTTCACCTGCGACTGCCTGTCTTTCCTACCAGACATAGGCCTAGGTTTGTAGATGATTTCTTTGACTCCTTTGATGGCTCTAGGTAGCGTGTTGGGTTAGGATATTGTGAGGATAGACCATGGGTAGCATCTAGATAGGGAGAGTGCTGGCCTTTTGGTAGGTCGATTCGGAGAGGTCTAAGTGTTTCATGTGTGCATTCTCATGATTATCTTTCTAACCATTTTATTGCTGCTTCTACTGTTGTTCCTAGGCATCGTGTGGCTCAGTACTGGATTTCCAAGTCTTTTATCACTAACCCTAGTATTAAGGCACAGATGTTTCCAGCTTGTTAACTCCGGGTGTTCTCGACACATGACCAAAGATTCTAGATGGTTCTCCCTCACACGCGTTGTAACATTCCAAAATTTGGCTTTTCAAAAATCTTTTGAGTAGTTTAGGTCCCTGGAAAATTTCACCAATTTTATTTGAATTAATAAAGCTTAATCGAGAATTTCCTAAATAAAAAATATTTAATTTGATTAATCTCAATATCAACTATTATCAAAATTATTTTATTTGGGTTTTATGTGCTTGGATATATTTTTTAGATTTTTCTAGAATTTTTCTGGATGCATTTGCTATTTCCTAATTGCTATTTGGTTTTCAGTATCTTTTAAAAAGAAAAACCAATTTAAAATCTCAGAGTAATTCTTGGGTTGAAACCCTTCCTTAAGCCCATTCCTATCCCTAACCTTCGGCCCGTCCGATCCGCTTCCAGCCACTTTCATTTTTCTTAGACGGGCCCACCTTCGTTTCCTTCAGCATCGAAGCCCAACTGTAGCTTTGCCTTCCTCATTCGTTTCACTGCCGAGCCGGCCCAGGTCTGCCTCCCATTTTCTTTCATGCGCAAGGCCCAGCTTGGCCCGCTCCCTTCCCTTTCCTTTTCCATGCGCCAGCCCGAGTAAGCTCCTCACTTTTCCTTTTGTTCCACTGCCGCATGGGGCCCTGTCTTTGCCAACTCATCATCGTGTTCTCCAAGGAGTCCTCCATCCCGTTTGCTGAGTCCAAGCACTTCATGCCTTGTTGTCGTGCCCTTTTTAAACTCCTTCCTCTGGCACTATATAAAGAGAAGCACCGCGTCAATTGGTTCGCTCGGAATTCCTCCCCTTAAGCCCTAAATCAATTTTCTTGATTTTGGTTTCATTGCGCCGCAATCTATCAAAAGCCGAGTCGGCCACCGCAAGCTTCTTCGCCGGACTTCTTCATCAATAGTTCATCTCCGGCCGTGATTTCACCGTAGTTGGGTTCGCATTAGCGTGAGCTACATGGTGCACCCATCATCTCCTTTGAAGAATCATCACCGCGCCATTTTCGTGTTCATCATCAAATCCGACCACCACCTCCATTACCGATCTGCTATTTTGGTGAGCTCCTCCGCCCCCTTTGCGCGTCATCTCATGCCTTTCATCACCCTCAGTCAATTCCACACATCCTCTTGGGTTCCTTGCCGTCGAGATGCCGTCGTCGGTCAACTTCTTGTTCATCGGTCAACTTCGTCTTGCCACCAGTGTGGTCAATCTCCGGTCGTACTGAGCTTACCCCCGTGATCCTCTTGATGTCACCATCCCGGTGCTCACCTTAGATCCGGGAGGACGCCACTCTTTCGCTAAATTCGGCTGGGGCCGTGGAGCTCGTCGTCACCGCCGTTGAGCCACCGGTCATCTTCTCTGTCCATGTGACTATGACGACCCACCCCGTGATGTACCGCAAGAGGTCCGGGAGGACTATTTTTTTTTTTTGCGCTGCGAAGTCACCACGGAAGGATGTGGTAGCACCGCATGGAGCTTTACCGAGGAGGTGCGGGACCTCCCAGAGGTCTTAAGGACCTCTGGAGGTCTTGGTCGCCACTAACCTCCCAGAGGTCTTGAGGACCTCCCGGAGGTCGTGGCCGCCACCGCTTTCAGTAGCACCTCCAGCACATCACCAAGAGAGGTCCGGGACCTCCCAAGCTAAAGTCCGTGGGACCTCCCGGTGGTCCCGCCTGCATCTGAGCTAGTCCCGGGACAATCGAGCTAGCTCGCACAAGAACACAAGCCAATACCACAACCACGAGGTCAAACAAAGAAGAAGCGGATAAATTAAACTTTATATAATAGGACCTTATGGTCAAGCTTGTTAACAAGAGGTCTCGCCACCGAGGGCTTACAAAACCAACGAGGACTTACAATGGCGACAAGGAGCTCTAGGGCTCAAACACCAAAACACGCAGGCCATCCAACAAGCACCACAGTGTCGGGTGGAGGGCGTCCTAGGCATCTTAGTCGTCGAAGAATTCCTCCTCGAAGAGGTCTGCCCGCCTACGCACTTGGTCATCCTCATAATCTGCTTTGACACGGGGCTTAAGCCATGAGTACTTGGAATGTACTCGACAAGTCACAGAGAGCAAAGATGCAATAATATTCATGCAAGGACTTACCAATGGAGAGTCAGATGGTTAGTTTATGCAAAGCCAAATTTGACAATAATAGCAATAATAGATTGAAAGGCACAAGGTAAAACCATAATACATAATACTTTTGATGTTTTAATAAAAGGTGGTGTGAGCACCAACTCACGGCCACAACCAAAAATTGGGGAGGTCTGATCACACCAAGGCAGTGTCCTCACCCAAAACCCACCTGAACACCCATTCCAGAGGTCCTAACCAACCCTGGACCACTACAAGAGCCAACCTTGACCCCTCTGGGCCGGCCAAGGTCTCTTGAGGCAAAGCCAAAGCATCTCGCATGGAAGTGTCGATGGCACAAGCTTTTGAAACATCTACCCCTTGCACCATTTCACCGAGCATGTCCATGACCAAGGACTTGGCTATTCAATAGATCTTTTACTCTGCAGAGGTGTACAACTTTACCCACAATCCACGATCTCTCTAGCGGGATGGGTTCCGGTCACCCTTGCTCACTTCCTAAGGTGAGCGGTCTAGAGAGCGGCAAGGCCTTTACAAAGCTTTGAACCGACTAGGGTGCCCGCTAAGGTTTCGCAATCCCTCGAAAGGGTCTAGAAATCCACGGGGTTATGGGGTGCCCCTCTTGCGCCAATGAATCACACACTCAACCAAAACAGCCCCAAGCCATCTCATTGCTAATTATTCAGCCTGACCATTCCCATAAAATGATCTTGTGGTTGCACTAATTGGCCCGATTAAACAGATACAAAGTGAAGTCCTTAATTGTGCTAAGGCAAGACTTCCACAAACCGGTGTGCACAAAGACCCACTACTCACTCCCTGCCTTCTTGCCTTAGCAAAACAATTGTATTAGCCCATGCCGAAGACCACCCACCACGGCACACAAATTTTATCCAAGTGGTCTCACACCACGGTAAACATGCAGCTTAGGCATCCCGCCATAGTTGCTCAACAATGGCACCAACCACACATTTCATAACTTATTAGTCAAGATTATTGGAGATGAAGCATGATACGCTCAAACCACATTTTCTAAGCGAGGCTATATAAGACCTCACGGCCCCCATGTTGGCAAATAACGAGAGAACGCCAACTAAATTATCCACCCTAAGGCTCACAAGGTGAATCATGACAACATGATGGAGACAAGGTATAAAGGAGGCATAACGACAAGTAGGTAAGTAACTATAGCCCAAACCATTTTCTTATAAACATAGCCATGCATGATAATTTAAACCGAAATACATTTGCAAAGCTTGGTTCAAGATGATCAAAAGGAGGTCTCGGGCTTGCCTTGGTCAAGCGGTGGAGAGCCTTCTGCAAAGAAGAGTCGGGTCCAAGATCTCCTCGAACTCGTGATCTACACGTTACGCAAGAGAACCAAATAAGCAAAACCACACTAAGCCGAGAGAACAACAAAAGAACCAAAAAGGAACTCAAACCAACTCAGCCAAAAGGAAACCAAGAGGCTTAACACCGCCTCAAAGAGCTCTGAGGAGGGTCTTGCAAGGAAGAACCGAGCAGAGGAGGCAGGAAGGAAGAAATGAGCAAACGCGATTACAAGGCACGCCTCCCGGGCTATATATAGCCGGAGTTGGTGGTGTGCACCACAAGGAAACCTAGGGACGTGTTGTGTCGGGACTACTTAGGCGGGCTTGCCCAAAAAGAATTGAAATAAAGTACCTCGGATGGGAATTGCATTTAATGTGACCCGACACCTATTAAATGCGCATGAGTTCTGAGGCAAGAGCAATAATTGCAAGGTGGAGAGGGGTGGTAAGTGGGGCCACCAAAAGGGTGTCTGATTGGTCAAGGGTATGGTCCCACCGCAAGGGTCACCCCGCCAAAGGCCACCGCGAGGTCTGGGCAAGAGGTCCAAGACACTCAAAGGGAGGTCTGGACAGGGAGGTCCAAGGACTCAAGAAGAGGTCTGGTCAAGAGGTCCTCAAAGCTCACAACGAGGAGGCCACGACACTCGAACCCGCACAAGGGAGGTCTAAGGGTCAAGATTTCAAGGGAGGACCTCAGCGGTCCGAGATCAAAGGGTGCGAGGGAGGTCCCGACAGTAGATCTCCAAAAAGGGAGATCTCGGTCAAGATCTCAAAGGGAGGACCTCAACGGTCCGGATCAAAGGGCGCGGGAGGTCGACCAGCAGAATATCTGATTTAGGAGGTGGTCCTTACAAAAGACCAAAGAAGGACCGGAGGTGATCTTTGCAAAACAACCAGAGGAGGTCACGGAAACAAAGGCAAAGCATCATCAAAGCGGAACCGCTCGATTGGAATCCAAGCGGTCGAGAAGGAAAGGAACGTTCGGACCAAGCGAGCAGACCAACGAGACTAGGCCATCTAATTAAAATCGGACGGCAAGGAGGAAAGGGGCGTTCGGACCAAGCTAACGTGCCCTTAGGATCGGGCCATCCAACCCACATCGGATGGTCCTAAGGTTAAGAAGGCAAGGCCTCAAGCGATACAGCCACGAGAGTCAAAGATGGGTCCAAGCGCTAAGGAGACCAGCAAGGACCGGGGAGGTGATCTTTGCAAAACAACCAGGAGGAGGTCCTGGAAACAAAGGCAAACGCGCATCAACAAGGGAAGGTCTCGAGCGGCGATCTCAACAAGGGAGGTCTGAGCGGCTAGATCTCAACATGGGAGGTCTGAGCGGCGGATCTCAACAAGGGAGGTCTGAGCGGCTAGATCTCAACAAGGGGGTCTGAGCGGCTAGATCTCAACAAGGGAGGTCAGTGGCTAGATCTCAACAAGGGAGGTCTGAGCGGCTAGATCTCAACAAGGGAGGTCTGAGCGCTAGATCTCAACAAAGGGAGGTCTGAGCGGCTAGATCTCAACAAGGGAGGTCTGGCGGCTAGATCTCAACAAGGGAGGTCTGAGCGGCTAGATCTCAACAAGGGGAGGTTTGGCGGCTAGATCTCAACAAGGGAGGTCTGAGGCTAGATCTCAACAAGGGAGGTCCAAAAGAAGCAAAGCCAAGCGTGGCTTGAAGAGACCAAAGAGGTTAGAAACACCAACCCGAGCCGGGTTCTTAACAAGAAAACCGAAACACGGAGGGGTCCGAAGAGGGGAAAGATGAGAGAGAGAGAGGGAGGTCTGAGTCTCAAAGAGATTCAAGCCAACAAAGGAAGTTAAAAGAGAAGACAAAACCCGGGGCACACAGGGAGGCTCGGGGACACAAAGAACCCAAGAGCAAAGAAGACACAACAGAGAGCTACAACCTGGCAAGGAACACCAACTAAGAGCTTAGTTAAGGTTTGATTAATTCCAATTGAACTCTCCAGATTCAAAAATCTCAGGTTAAGCTTTGGATTCTCAATAAAGCCAAATGGTTACTTTTATTTTGAAAACTTGGCAAGGACTTTAAAAGAAAACGGGACGTTACAGTGACCACATCGCCATTAATCTCATAGCCACCTCAGCATCTTGGCCTACGTGGTAGTCCAATCATCAGCCACATGGAGTCCAAGTGGCGGACTAAAAATCTCACCCGAGCCAAGATCTATAAACTCAGTTCATCGTGCACCAAGGCAATGACCAGTGGGTCCCACATGATAAATTCAATTCTTTTAATTCTTTCTCAGCCAAAAATCTTTGCTGACATCAGTTGACATCATAATTCCCTTTTCCTTTGGAAAGATAATTCAGTAAATTCATGAAATTATGATTTTCATGATTTCATGTGATCTCAAACTTCCAAAGCCCATATCTTTTGCATCCGAACTCCGATCGAGTCTATTCAAATTCCTAAATTCGTCTAAATTCAAGATATATTTATCTAAGATTTCTATTTAATTTTTGGAGTTTGTTTTATCTCTGTTATTTATTTATTTACTTAGTTTACTTGCTTTATTTGCGAGTAGACGTTGATTCTTCGGGAAGTTTTGCGCAAGGAAGAGTGCACTAAGATCAAGATCAATTCCAGGATTTATAGCAAGGCAAGTTATACCTTTGATCATATTGAACCCAGTTTTCAAAATACTTTGATTCAAATTATTGCATTTACTTTAAGTAGTTATTTAAATGTTTTTGGGTGTAGTTATTAATCCTAATTGTTATATCCACCTTGTCTATTGTTATGTCATAATCTTTTGTCACCCTAGAGTGGTTTATTATTTAGTTGGTATTATCATAGCACCAACGTGGGTTGGTTAGATACGAGTAGATTGCTTAGCCATGCCACGAGTCATCATTTCATGTGAGTTGCAAATATGAATTCGACTAAGTGATTATGGAAAATTGTGATGAAACTGTGTGTACTGTGTGCTATTACTCGTTGATGGTATATGCACTTAACCAACTGGGTGGTAAAGGATTTAGACTGAGGCAAGTGGTGGACATTAAGTGATATGGTGGAGCTGTGTGCATGGGAATAATAATCTGTGTGATATAGTTAGAAATTAGAAGTCTTGCCTTGGTCAATTAAGGACTTAACTTTGTGCGCCATTGAACTGGGCCTTTCGTATAACCACATGCCTGATGGGATAGGCCTAACTTAGTAAGTTATGGATTCTTGACATTGATTACTCAGGTAGTAGGTTAGGCTGTATGCATGGGTGGAGGTGTGAGTTACCAGGTAGTCGCATCGCGGGACGGTTCGCCGCTTCCCTGTCCAACAACGTGTGTCGGACTGGCTTCCTGTGTGGGGTAGTCTGGCGGTAAAGCACATCGAGAGTATCAATGCTTGAGATGAAGTTTCTGAAAGGTTTTGTTATGATTGCTCAATCGCATACTTCTGTATGGCAAGTCATGGCAGACATGATGAGTTAATTGTATCTTGTGGGTAAAGTGTACAACCTCTGTAGAGTATTAAATCAATCTATTCGAATAGCCGCGTCCGCGGTCATGGACATGCTCAAGGATTTCACATGAGGGGTAGATTTTCATAAAACAATTGGGAAGGGACAGCTGTGTGATTTAAGTCATATGGCTGTGTGAAAAAAATTGATTAGGCTATGTGTCTTTGTGAAAACAACTGATAAATTAGTATTGTCTATTTGTTTTGAATTATGCTTTCAATCTATTATTCATATTTAATTGCAAATGTTGTATTTCTGCAAAAGAACCACATAAGGCATCATCTATACATTGCATTCTGTGGTATGACTTGTGAGTACGGTTGTGTACTCATGCTTGCTATAATCAATCAGCAGAAGTGGAGGAATCGTCGATCAACAAGGTCTACTTCAAGAATCGTGGAGAACTAGGTCGCGCTACCTCAGCCGATTGCCTGTGGGCATATGGATGGGCTTTATTGAAGATTATTCTGTTACGTTCCACTGCAGCTTCATTGAGCTATTTGCCTTCTGAGGCATTAATTGTAAGCTTTGACCTTAAGGTCGTTAGTTTGATATTTATTGTTATTTGCCTTTTTACTAGTCATCTTTGTATATGGAAATGATATTTCGCTGGTGTTGCCACTGTGTGCACTAGCGTGATCCAGGACTAGTACAGTATACACAAAGGGTCCATAATTGTATTTTTGGGTCCCGACACGTGCATCCGGCAACGAGTTGATCACGTTTGGGGATACTTCTACCTGGATCGTGACAGCCAAGGGCAGTCTTGACGAGGATTGTTGACTAGTCAAATTATTTGGATATACCTTTACTCAAAAGTAATCTGAATCCTCTATTGGGCCTAAATTAGCTTGCTAGGCCCAAGATTAATTACGTAGTCAGAAGGTGGGCCCACAAACCTTCCCTTCAGACCATTCCAAGACTTCTCCCCTCGAGATTTTTTTGGACCACTCCAGGACCTCTCTCCTGGAAAGACCTCTTCGGACCATCCTAGGACCTCTCCCCAATGGAGAAGGTCCTCAAAGGCGGTTACCCACATGTGGTTAATTACAACCCACATGGAGAAGATATTGGCTGTTATATCCGGAAACACAGCGGTCATCATGAAGGGACGCGACCATTGTCATGAAGAGGTGCTACTGCCATCAACTGCCGACGCTTGTAGAACTATAAGAACCCGGCCTATGTGCCTTTGTAACACAGATTCAGATCCAAGCCCTAATCCACGTGTATTCACAGTCATTTTCCATGTAATCAGAGCATACTCTTTGCAATATACATCACCATTATGAGTCCTTTAGCGAATAGATGGCAATCTCCATTTTTTTCTTTATATTCTTGTTTGTCCGTTTTGTGACGAGAGTCCCAGACATCGACAAGTCCGACGTGCGAGGAAGGAGGACGTGTGCCTTGTTGACTCCGGGTGTTCTCGACACATGACCAGAGATACTAGATGGTTCTCCTCTCTCACACGTGCATCCGGTAATGAGTTGATCACGTTTGGGGATGCTTCTACCTGGACTGTGACAACCAAGGGCACAGTGCGCATCAACAACAACTCTGTGCTTAGGGACGTCGCTTTGGTAAGTAAGCTGAGGTATAATTTGTTATCTGTCCCCCAACTTCTTAATGAGGGTATAGAAGTGGTTCAAGAGTGGTGAGTGTAGAGTTATAGACTCCTAGGGTGAGTATATCATTGAGATCTCTAAGTTTGAGAGGATCTTTAGTGCTGATTTCAGTACCTCTTCTACCTCTAGCCCTAGGTGTCTTGTGGCTTCTAATTCTCTTGACTTAGTGTTGTGGTATCGTAGGCTTGGACACATAGGCTTCAACTATTTGACTAGAGTTAGCAGTAAGAACCTGATTAGAGGTTTGCCTAGGCTTAAGAGTGTTAGAGATCTAGTGTGCACACCCTGCAGACATGGTAAGATGGTATCTGCTTCTCATCCACCTCTTACTTTAGTGATGACTGATGTGCATGGACAGCTTTTGCACTTAGACACAGTTGGCTCTTCTAGAGTCCAGTCTGCAGGAGGGAAGTGGTATGTGCTTGTTATTGTGGATGACTACTCTAGGTATTCTTGGGTGTATTTTCTGGTTTCTAAGGATGAGGCCTTTGGCTGCTTTAGATAGTTGGTCCTTAGACTAGAAGTTGATCTTCCAGGAGCCTTGAGAGCCATTAAGAGTGACAATGGCACAGAATTCAAGAACTCATTCTTTGCCACTTTCTGCACTGAGAGAGGGTTAGAGCACCAGTTTTCCTCACCTAGAGTTCCCTAGTAGAATGGAGTTGTAGAAAGAAAGAATAGAACCCTTATAGAGATGGCTAGGACTATGCTAAATGAGTATAGCACACCTAGGAGATTTTAGGCTGAGGCGATCTTTACTGCTTGCTATGTGTCCAATAGGGTTTTCTTGAAACTAGTCATAGGCAAGACTTCATTTGAGCTTAGATTTGGTCATAGGCCTAGAGTCTCTCATTTCAAGATATTTGGTTGCAAGTGCTTCATTCTTAAATATGACAACTTGGATAAATTTGAATCTAGATGTTATGATGGCATTTTTCTTGGATATCTTGCTCATTCTCGTGGCTATCGTGTATTTAATTTGGATTCTAACAAAAATGTTTAGACTTGTGAAGTAACTTTTGATGAGGCTAGTCTTGGTACTAGACCCGACGGTGCAGGTACACAGGTTCACGGTGATCGAGAGAGTATCTTCGTCGACAACAACTCTGACATAGAGGATAAGGACCCAATCCATCCTCTAGTCACTCCTGAGTTAGTTGGAGAGCCTGATTCTACTTCTCTAGCTTCAGCAGAGCAGCCTCCTTCCACCTTCATCGGCGCTTCAAGTGGCTCTGCTCCTACCTCCACAGCCCATGAGGTAGAGGCCACGTCTGCACCAGGACCTCCTCTTCATATTCAGCAACGACACCCTCCAGAGTAGACGACTGGGGATCTCTATGAGCAAGTTACTCGCTCCAGATTTATCTCTCCAGATTCTCATGTACATTCTGCTTTTGTTGCGTCTTTTGAACCCCGAGATGTCACTCATGCTTTATCTGATTCCTCTTGGGTCAATGCCATGCATGAAGAACTTGAAAGTTTTGAAAGAAACCAAGTCTGGACCTTAGTTGAACCTCCACATAATCACAATGTAATTGGAACAAAATTGGTTTTCAAGAATAAGCAAAGTGAGGATGGATTGGTAGTTCACAGCAAAGCTAGGCTTGTAGCTCAAGGTTATTCCTAGGTAGAGGGCTTAGACTTTGAATAGACCTTTGCTCCTGTAGCTACATTAGAAGTCATTTGCATATTGCTAGCATTCGTGGCGTCTAAGGGCTTTAAGCTTTTTCAAATGGATGTCAATAGTGCTTTCCTTAATAGTTCAGTAGAAGAAGATGTCTATGTCAAGCAACCCCCTGGTTTTGAATATCACAGATTCCCAAACCATGTGTGTAAGCTCTCCAAGCCCCTAGAGCTTGGTATGATAAGCTTAAGAGTTTCTTGCTTAAGAATGGTTTCAAAATAGGAATGGTAGATAAGACCTTATTCACTCTCAGGCATGGCAGTGACTTCTTACTTGTTCAGATTTATGTGGATGACATCGTATTCGGTGATTCTTCTCATGCTTTGGTGTCCATATTTTTAGATTCTATGAGTAAGGAATTCGAAATGAGTATGATGGGTGAGCTGACTTTCTTCCTTGGTCTTCAAGTCAAGCAACCGAAAGAAGGGACCTTCATTTATCAAAGCAAGTACACAAAGGACCTTCTTTGTCACTTCAACATGGGAAGCAGCAAGCCTATGTCTACTCCCATTGCCACTTCTACCGTGCCGGATCCTGATGAGGATGGAAAGCATGTGGACCAGAAGGAGTACCACAGCATGATCAACTCACTCTTCTACCTCACGGCATCGAGACTGGACATACAGTTTGTTGTGTGTCTGTGCGCTCGATTTCAGGCTTCCCCTCATGCCTCATATCGTTAAGCAATGCGTCGCATCTTCAGGTACCTTCAGGAAGAGTACTTTTTGCACTTATCACTTCTTAGGCACATCTCTTATCTCTTGGTCATCTAGAAAGCAGTTCTCTGTTGCACAGTCCACTGCCGAGGCAGAGTATGTAGCTGCAGCTAGTAGTTGCTCTTAGGTTTTCTGGATCTTGTCTACTCTGCAGGACTATGGGTTGTCCTTAGATAGTGTTCCTCTTTTCTATGACAACACTAGTGCCATAGACATTGCCAAAAACCCAGTGCAACACTCTAGGACCAAGCACATTGACATTAGATATCATTTCCTTAGAGATCATGTAGGGAAGGGTGGTGTTGTGCTTCACTTTGTAGAGTCCGAGCAGCAGGTTGCGGATATTTTTACTAAGGCTCTTGATTCTTCTCGTTTTGCCTATTTGCGGGGAGAGTTGGGGGTTATTAGTCCTTCTGGCCTATTTTGAGGGGGAGCTTGATCTTTTGAATCCATTGTACTATATTGCATTTTAAAATCAGCAACTTGCATTGTAATATATGTACATGGAGCTTTGACTATTATCCTTGTGTGACATGATATCTTGCTTTACATCTTGCCATGTCTTGTGCTAGTTTGCCAGATTTATTATGTCCTTCTATGTGTAGCTTAGCTTTTGCCATGCTAACTCTATTAAATGTGAGAAACTTGAATTAAATCATGACTTGTTGGATCTTGTGACTAGTTTTGTTCTAGTGGTCCTCTTATGATTCATGCCATGTCAAATAGGCTAAGTTGAGTATTGAACCTAAATTGAGCTTTAGATTGAGCTATGTTAGTTCCTTATTGAAGCATGAGTTAGTATTAGCCTTTTGTTCTTGAACTAAGTCAAGAAAATAAAAAATGATCTCTTCTGTGTGGATTTTTTTTTTGATCTCACCAATTCTTTCTCATAAGACAGCTTGGCATTGCACTAGGCATGAACTCAGGGGGAGTTTTGTATGACCTAGATCACTCTCTTAACCGTATTGCTTGGGATGGTCGTAGCACGGCTTGAGATCTAGCACATGGCTAAGAAAACAAAAAATATGAAAAATAGTTGAAGCTTAGGAGGCAGTTGTGGATGGCTCCTAGTCCAGGACTTGCTTTGTTAAGATAAAACCAAAAATAAATTTTAGCAAGTGCTAAATGTGCTAAATATGCTTAATTCCAAGTGCTTGAACAAAATTATTCAACATTGAACTTGTAGCACTCTAAATTGACTCAATTGTAGCTTCTTGGTTCCATTTAGTTTATTGACATAGCTTAGCTCATTTTTTGGATACCTTTGGCTAAATTATGATCTTGAGCAACTTGACATGCTAAACATCCATTTAATTTCATATTATTGCTCATTTAGCTTGAGCTTTGCTATATATGATTTGCCATGATCTAAAATAGCTACTTCACATAATATGGCTTGGTGTAATACTTGTAGAGTCACTTTGGATAATTTTCACGGCTCCTTACACTCAAAATAAATAAATTGCAGCCACTCTATTTCATTCATGCTCTATCTTCTTCCATGCGTCTTGATGACTCCATTGTCAAAGGGGGAGAAAGATTGGTAAAAATGTTGTTCTAGAGCATGATTTGGAGTTTTTGTGCAAAATCTTGCTAAAATTGGAGCTTTAATGTTTTGTTGTGATTCTCTTGATCTTTTGATTTTTTTTCTCACCATGACTAAGGTCAAATAGAACAATTGTTCTTTCATATGAACCTAGAGTGAGATTTCCCGATTCATTTGGTGAACTTGAAGTGTTTTTGTGAAATTCCTGCTATTTTCAGTAGCTTCAATTCACCTCTACCTCAATTGGTCACTTTCAGCTCTTTGCATTCCTCTTTTGACTATTTGGAGCTCAATTTGCAAATTTTCCTCTCTATTGTCTAAGACCACCTCCAAATTGCATTTTCCAGGAATTGTCAATGGGTTCATCAAAGGGGAGATTGAAGGACCATGTGAGAGGGTCCTGGATTATGTTGTGATGAACCATTGCAATTTGGGAAGGTTGGAAAATTGATTTGCAAATTTGTTGGACTTCTGGAGTTGTTTGCAGGCCGTCCGATCAGATCGACTTGGCGGAGGTGCTTCTGCCGGGTTTTGTTTTTTGAGAGATTGAGTCACGGGATGAGTTTGGGTGACTTAGGTCAGGATTTATACGTTGCATGAGACATGTTACTGCTAACGTGTGTTAAGTTGTGAAGAACTTGTGTCCGAAAACGATTTCCTTATCTTTGGATGTGCAAGGTCGCTTGGAGTCAACCACAGTCAACGGCAAGGATCGAAGCTACGCTCATGGAGGAGCCGAGGCCCAGAATGATCGAGGATGCCGGGTGAGGCGGTGAGCTCAAGCATGGCACGAGAAAGGTGGAAAATGTTGAAGGGAAGTTCGAACGGCGGGATTGCACTATGTGGCTTGGTTGGTCCAAGTGAGGTGTTTTCCGGTGGAACCAGAATGGGAGAGACTTGCCGACACATGGAAAGCCAATGGTGTATCTACACGTGGCAAGCATGGTGATTGCTTGCAATGGATGAAGAAGACTAGGTCAAGCAAGGGTATTTTGGTAGTTCGACTCAAAATACCGAAAACTACTTCGAAAGAAAACCGCGGCGCTTGAGCAGCGCTATGTAACATCCCCAAGTTAATTAATGGTATTTAGTATGCATCTCATTATCATGCATAGTGTTTTTAGAAATATTTGCATCATTTATTGCATTTGGAAAATCTCAAAACAAAATTAAACCTACACTTCAAAATTTAACTCCAAAATAAAACAAGAACAAAAACTTTTGATTATCATCTGAAACAATTTATTCAAATACTATAATATTTATCATAAATAAATATAAATTTTCTCAAATTTTGGAACTCAATTGGACCCTCAGAAAATTCAAAGTCAAATCAAAGACATATTCTAAATTTGAATTTAAATTATACAAATTACATTATGAACAGTAGGTTTTCACATTTTATTTGGGAAATAGGTATTCCCAGGAACCGCTCTGATTAATTTCAGAATTGTTAGGAATTTATTTCTATTTTTAGAGCCTTGGTCAAATCTGTTGAGTTTTGGTCAAATCTGAATTAAAACTTCGGGCTCAGCACTATTCATATGGCTCGAGCCTTACACTGTTGCACCGACCCGGACTCGAGCGCCACTTGGTTGGACTGGACCAGCTAGCCCGATCCATTTTTTCATTCTACCGCTGACCTGCGGGCCCCACTCGCAGGTCATCTTCTCTAGAGCGCTGCCGAGCTCAGAAGCCACACGCCACGCAGCCGCCGCGCCCTGCTAGCTCCGTCCACGGCGTTTCCCCACCGCCTTCTGCGACCTATCCACGAGCTCCGCCTCCTCACGTCGCTGTCGTCCTTGTCGTTATCAAGCTCTTAAACCCCCTGTTGCTCCCTCTCTGCCTCATTTTCCTCTCCACCGAGAAAGAGAAAGAGGAGAGAACCCCCACTGTCGCTCCCCTCAGGCCAAGGACCCCTCCTTCGTGCTCCTTGCCCGTAGCCGTCTACACTTTCATCGGGCCGGAGTCTCGCCGTCCACTAAGCCGGCGGGAACGCGGGCGTCACCTTCCCCTACGGCGGGCGCGACCACCGTGCGCTGTTGTGCCCCTACGCGCCAGGAGTGAGCTTAGCAGGCACGACCTTGTCATTCCCATTTGCTGCCTTGTACTGAGCTTTCCGGTGCGCTTATTTGGGCTTTTGTTCAGGATCGTAGGAGGGCAACGTGTTCTTCCCCGACCCCGGCCATACACCGCCACCGTGTTTTCACCAGCTCTGCCCTGCCATCGTGAAGCTTCTCCACTGAGTCCGATAGCTCGGTGAGCTTCCATGCTTTCCCCCAAAACTCATTGTTTCACACCTTCCAATAACTCACATCCTTTTCGTTTCACCGGCGTGGTAGGACCATAGGAGACCCACCGCTGCGCTCCATGGTCATTGGAGCAAGACCAAGACCTTGACCCGTGCGTCTGCCTCTGCCAGATCGCAACACCCAGAGCTCAAACCCAGCGCCTCGAGTTGAACCAACCAGCACAAGACTGCGACGACGACGCCCGAGCTGCCTCCTCCGCTCAACTCCGCCGCCGGCCCGCCACCTTGCCCCTCCACCGGCGACGACACCTCCGACGGGTAGCTCCAAGCCTCAGCTTCCCATTTCAGCTTACTCCGGCCTAGCCGGTCTTGTAGCTACCTCATTGCTAGCTAGATGAGGCGACGGCAAACTCTGCGAGTGTTTTGGTGTCGGAAAAACCGACCGATACTGTAGCATCGTAGTTGATTAGGTTAATCTTGGTGGGCTTAGGTAAATCAATGATTAGGTTTAATTAACACGGAATAAAATGAATGCTGTCTCATTTACACGTGGGCCCTCATGAATAGGAAACAGGAGGTTTTTAACTCGGTTTAGGCTAAGTGTATGACCAGTGGGCTCGAAAACCTTAAGTGAATAGTCAGCCCTGTGAACCGTTGCACTTCAGTAGACCCCACCTGTCATAGGCTTTAGCTAGGGAAGACTTCGGTGCAAAAAGTATAACACGCTTAAGAAAATCCGGAACGATTTAAATTGTACACTGAAAATACTTTTTAACTTCCAAATTGCTTAACTAATTCATTTTAACTCTAAAATGAGTGAAACCAGTTTTGTTAATCTTCATTTTAAGTAAACTTTATTTTAAAATAGGTTTCAACCTTGTAACTGTCTCAGAAAATATAGTTATTGGAGATTGATCCAAAACCCATTTATTTATACACTAGAAAATGTCTTTAACTTGAAAAATTCATAACTAGTTCATCTTAACTCCATAATGGATGAAACCAGTTTTGATAATTTTAATTTTAAGTGAAATTTATTTTAAAATAGGTTTCAAACTTGTCTCTATAGCAGAGAATATATTTTTGTAAAAATGATCCTTAACTCTATTATTTTTACAATAGAAAAAGGTGATAACTTTGAAAATATATAACTATTTCATAAAAACTCCAAATGAGGTAAAATCAACTATTTTGGTCTTATAATATTATTCTCTATTTATCTATGTAATAATTTGCCTCACCACTACTCTACAAATTTTGGCCAAATAATTAAATTACATGAATTAAGACATATTGAAACGAAATTCAAACCATCATAACTCTCACATACCAAATCCAATTGGAATAATTCTTTCACCTAAATTCCTATAAAATCATAATCTATCTACTGTATAAATTTCATGCATTTTTTAGTACTTTGATTTTTCGGCTTATTTCGTGTTAATTGCAATATCGTTCTTTCGATAGATATCTCGACGATACAAACGTATTCATGAGTGTAAACTGAGATTGAACAAGTGGTACAGCAAAGGTGCGAGCACCCTCCTCTTGAACATATTGCTCCTACTGATTTTAAAATGTTTTTGTATGGTTTTAATATCTCAATTGCATGCTATTTTGAAAGGTATGTTCATGGGTAGAAGTAGTTAATTTCCTACTTGCTGCATTGGCCCTCCTTTGAATGTTGATTACTCTTTTTCCTTGAATGATTAAGGCTATATGTTATATGGGCTTGTTGCTAATTTGTAGAACGATGCTTAGTCGTGCTAGTAGTTGTAGTCGATAACGGTTGATGGAGCTAGTCCATCGGCCGATGGATCGAATTGAATCTTAATGAAAATTGAGGATTATATGGATTTGGTTATGTTGAATTTGAGGAAAATGTCCAGATCTTCGTATCTGATTATTATGAACTTGTTGATGGGTTGTTGTTGTGTGTTGGGCTTTGACGGGTGATAGGGTGATGAAGGGGTGGTCCCGGATTCGCGTAGCCCGTCTAGGTATTTGAGGACCGGTCTATGGTGTAATGAACCAAGTCTTACGTACAACCACACGTCGGGATAATGGTGAAGGCTTGGCTTAATAATTTATTGTGGGTTAGCTATCAAAACACAATTAGATTGGCAATTGTGGTTATTTGGTTTTAATGACTCTCTTATCAATCTAGTGGGGGCATGTTATATTTTTATTTTCTTGCCCTTAAGGGTCTCTTGTTTGTAAGGGACTTACTTATGCAACGAGGTTCCCCTGTGGTTCAGGCGATCGTTCAGTCTAGCCATGGGACTGTCCTCGGGTGGTTTGATAGTTCGGACATGACATTGTAACGGCATCGTTATGCTACCTCAGTCACACTCCAAAGGAAGAGTGCATTGGCCGACATTACGAGGTATGCATATCGTGTGGGGAAAGCTGTACACCTCTGCAGAGTCAAATAAATCTATTCGAATAGCCGTGTCCCCGGTTATGGACATCACTTGTGGGAAAGCATACACAATTAGCTTATGGGAAATTAAGTTTGGGTTATGGTTAAAAATATTATGTCTTTATGTTAGTTTGTTCAGATCTGAAATGTTATCTCGAACGGGATGTTCGCTTGTTAATTTGTTATGGAATGAATTGTGTCACGAATGGTATATTCGTGTGTTGATTATTTTTGGAGATTATACTGTTGTTGATCATTACTTACTGGTATACAATGTTTTCTAAATGTTTTAAAATGGCAATTTGAATCTATATTGTTTATCTAATTGCAAAACTTGCTTTATGCTAAAAATTGACTAGTATAGTAGCCTTCCTTTGATACTTACATGCATCCTTATTTTTCTTGAAAAGTCTCGTGAGTACAACTTTGTACTTAAAAATTGTCCATTCGTTCAGGTGAGAAGTCATTCAAATTGGGTAAAGTACTTCAAACGCTACGACTTTAATCCTAGTTGGTTGCTTGTGGGATTGTGGGCATGCCAACTTGGTTATTCCCTTTTTATTTTAAGTTTGTCTTCCGCTGCGATTTATCATTTGATAATTACTTTTGGCCGATTGGCCCTCTTATGCAAACTTGTACATTATGTTTCTATTCAATGATGTTGTATTTACGTTTCTTTTATTCTCGTATATTGTGTATGGATGTGAATACAATGTTGTGTTTGGATATGTGCATGTTAGTCATTGATTCTTGGGAGCTAACATGACACCTATCCAGGTACTCGGAATCGTTTTCGTTTCATGTTAAGTATTGTGCTCTTTCAGCGTAATTACTTAGCTTGAAACGGATCCGATCTTGAGGTCCCCACAGTATATAGGCCATCTAAGTCATAGAGAAGTTGGTATGATCAAGTCGGTTCAAGGCTAAGGACTTAACAGATTCGGGCTTATGCGCTTTGAAAAGCGTGCACAAGAGTAGAGTATGAGTTAAAATATATGTGTGGGGGTTATCGGGTTTCCCCCATTGTGCTAAGTGGATAGTATCCACTAAGGGTTAGATGTGGCTGGTTAGCCCATCTATTTAAGAGATTGGGATGGAGACTTGTAGTGATCGATCCAACCATCCTCTCTTGAGACTAAGTGTTCATGAGTTCCAGGGTTAGGGTTTGAGAGAAGTTGAGTGTTGTGGTGTGCTCTCTTATCCTCTAAGTGGAGTGGCTATAAAACCTTCATCCTCAAGTAGCAATACATCAATCTTTGTTCATCTCAATGAATCTCTCTTGTGTTAATTGCTTTGCTCTTGATTTGGTTGGTTTTTCCTCCTATCCCTCCCCTTCTTGATCTTGTTGTGCCAAGGACGTGTAAGAGATGGAGATAACCCCTGAAAATGAATCCCCACCCATCTTAGCACTTTCATGGCAAGTTCATGAAGAAATCTGGTTTTTGCTCTTTTTGGTATCTCCGAGTGATTTCTTGATCCAACTGTTTTTGCCTCGATTTCTTTGGTGTTCTTACTTGCTATGATATGTCGGAACACATCTAGAGCCATCTTGGCCATCATCCACCCACAAATAAGTCATATTCACCGTATTTGGTTTTTGCCCGGTTTTGGTGCAACCTTCTTTCGAACGGAAAAAGGTCAGAACTTTAGCAACGATTTTCTTGATCGTTGATTGGAATAGGTTCTTAACATCCTAGAGAAGGTGCATACCAAATTTCAAGTGATTTGGAGCTTTGGTTTTAGAGTTAGCTCAATTTTAGTTTTTGACCCGGTTTTATTGCAGCAGAGCTTCATGAACCAAAAGATTATAATTCTCTTAAGTTCTTTCAAGATTTTTGGTTGGGATAGGTTCTTAATGTCATGATCTAGCATTGGTTCAAGTTTCAAGTCTTTAGGATCTACGAATCAAAAGTTTCATGGATTTTTGGATTTGAAATAATGCTATTGTGCACGGTTCATGATATGATATTATTGTAGCACAACGATTTTCAGTTCCTTGGGTTCTTGCTCTTCGTAGCTTCTTGAGTGAAGAATTGGTGAATATTTGAGGGAAAATTTTAAGGTACCATTCAACCCTCCCCTGCTTCCATACCGGTCCTACAAAAGTGCTTCAAGATTTGCGAAAAACATTACTCCCTCTGTTCCAAAATATAAGGCATATAATTTTTTCAGTTTTGTTTCAAAATATAAGGCGTGCATGCGACTTTAATGACATTTTCTCTCATTTGCCCTCATTTATCTTCCCTCTCTCTTCAACATTTATGAGTAAACACCCTTCCACACTATTCTCTCTTATTCCCAAGACATTAACACTAGGAACACCATGGTCATTTCCCTCTACCATCTTCTTAGTTTTACAACTTTCTTAATCTCCATGGATGATCAAAATACGCCTTATATTTTGGAACAGAGGGAGTACAACGATTGGAATATGAGATGATGATTTGAATTTTGAAAGTTTGCATCAATCTCGAGACACATTTTCGGGTTATAATAGTGCATGGACATCCATATACACACCTGGAAAAAACATTCTCATATATTTTTTTTTGGAGAACTGTATGATGCATAGACAATTTGTTTTTTTTTTTAAAAAAAAGGAAAAGAAGCATGCTACATGTTTCTTCCCGTTCCACTTGTGAATTCTGAACGAGCCCAAAAGCACCAGGCCCGTCTTGTTGGTTCTGCACTCTTGGTCTCCACCATGCCCAGAGAGTGGAACCTCTCGCGCCGGACATCGCCGGCGGCCAGCTCCGATGACCCCTCACGTCGTAGATCCCCGCAACCGGTGAGCGCATCGTTCCTACCCCTGCTTCGATCCGAGCTCCTACTGGATGGTAAGAGTCTGATAGTTTCAAGAGCATCGGAAACTCCACGAGATCTTTAGAGGGAGGTGCATGGAATTGGAAACGAGAGGCTTTTACATTTTGTTTTAGATGCGTTTTTGCTTGTTGAATTGTTCTAGGATTGCATAGTTGTGAATCCTCATCGTTTCTAGAGTTACCAAGAAATTCATGTTCTTTTTTTAGCAGAAAAATTGTGCTAGTTTAGATGTTAGGGGAGTTTTATCGTCAATCACTCAATCTCAATCCCCTTCCCAAATCTTGCCAAAGCTTTTGCTTTTGATCCATATATGCTTGTAGACTTGTAAACTTGTTGAATCAAATGCTTAGTGGGTAGATTGAACTGCGTCCTTTTAAGCCCTGTGATTTTCTTACCTACCTGCTATGTTGTCTGCGATATTACCTATGTGCTATGTTCTGATATTTACCTTCCTGCTACTCTACCTGTTATGACACACTTCAATTGTTTGATCATTCGTGGTTCTTAGTGTGTTCATGTATAATGCTAATCATAGTGAGGTAGCTTGCATCACTCATGTCTCACGCTTATGGAATTTTCAAATTTTGTACGATTAATTTTCCCTAGCTATATAGTTATAACTTTTGGTTTTGCAACATTTTCAAACCGCTTTGAGAGATATAAAATGCAATCTTTCTGGCAGAAATAGCGAGCACGGCGTGCTTCGTGATTGTTAGTAAGAATGAAGTCCCAATCTACGAGGCTGAAGTTGGATCTGCTCCAAAAGTATGGTTCTTTCAATACATTCCCTCTAGTAATTTATGTCATGCTCCACCTGATTACATTCGTGGTATTTTATCTGTGTCAATGTATTACAGTGAGGCTTTGTTGTTGTCTGTAACACACTCCAAGCGTCAGTGTGGTGCTTAAAAGCTTACATGTGTCATGTGTGGTTTTGTTCCTCTATGCGTTACTGTTGATGGAATGCATGTTATTTCGAATTTAGAAGCAGAGAACGTACACATATATGTGTACACTGTATGTCAATGGTATGCTACTGTTATACTAGTTTTTGCTGACTTATTTTGCCTCTTATTATATGGAATCTTAGCTGTTGATTCAATTTTGAGCAAGAGTAACTTGTTCTAATGAACTTAAACATCATATGTATCAGTAGAATTAATTCTTAGGCAAACCATATGTTGGAAACATGGAATTTCTATCAGTCATTTTTTCTTAAAGAGGCATGGCTATGGTGAGAAACTGGGGATGCATGGACCAGTTCTTGTATATGCTGTCTGAGGCATGCCTACATTGCATTTACATTTCCTTGCAGTGTGTCCTATTATAATTTGTGTAGGAAACTTGCTTTTTCAATATGTCCCTTCAATTTACAAGTTTACTTCCTCTCGCAGAAAGAAGATCAAGCTTATCAGCATCAGTTCATTTTACGTGCTGCATTAGATGTTGTGTTGTTCAGGACCTTGCATGGCATACAAGTGCAATGTGAATGGTTTTTGGCCTGTCATTTCCCTGTTGGGTGCAGCCAAGGATATATTGTAGTTTATCTTCTATTTCTTGTTGTTTTTGGCTTCACATAACCCATTCACCATTTTCTGCTTTTTTTCAGGTTTCTGAAGTCAGTAGATAGATTCAATGATCTGGTGGTGTCTGTTTATGTAGCTGCTGGTCATATCCTTTAAATACTAACGTATGGTATCTTTACTAGAGACCTTGTGAATCAATCTTGGGAGAACAACAAACTAGAATTCAAGAAGTTAGATAGTGATGTCTCTATCTGCACTGTTTTGATAAGAATTGTCATTCTTTCCTGTCTGCGAATGACTTAGAGTCTGTGCTACAACAGGGAAATTTTGTTTCTCATGCTTGTCTTTATTTCCTGTGAGGCTCATAACTCGTAACCATGATTGGCCATGCTATCTTTCCTTCAATTCTTCCATCATGGAAGTTGATTGTTTTCTTAACGGTAAGTTTGGCACATACTAGATTTATGCTGCTTCATGATTTGCGGAGCGAGGATGGAATAAAAAGCTTCTTTCGGGAGGTTCACGAACTTTACATCAAGGTAAACAACTATTAGCCAGTTATTTACAGTGAGAAAACTACATTAATTTATTTAGATTGCTAGATGCTAAAGTAAGTCCACATTCAAATGCTAACTCTAAAAAGATGTGGTATATTCCTTATGTTTTCTATCCATATCTTATCTATTTTGCAGTTGGATAAATTTCTCCAATAGTTTCTTCTATCTTATGTTTATTTATTTATAACATTTTTCTTCCATCAAAGGGATGGAACTAACTGGTCCTCTACTTGATATGGGCTCCTAACTGTTTGTGTTGACTACTCGATTCTTTATCCCATAGCTCGCAAAAGGAGATGCGGGCTGTATATATCGTGAAATTTGCCTGCTATGTCGTTTGATAATTTGCTCATGCAATCCAGCATTCTTCTTGCTTGTGCTATAATGGAGTTCTCTTTGCGTATGCTTTGCTGTGCAGATATTCCTCAATCCACTCTGTTTACCTGGTTCTCGCATCGCATCCTCTCATTTTGATACCAAGGTCAGGGTTCTTGCAAGGAAATAGCTGTAGGTACAGCACACACTCAGGTGGACAACTCTGTAAGCTCCACAGCCCCAGATGTTGTAATGTGTCGGACTCGGATTCCGAGAATCCAAATCCCCTATGGAAAACACTGTGCTATTCTCTGGATCAGTAGATAGCACTCACAGG
This sequence comes from Phyllostachys edulis, assembly GCA_036346405.1. Taxonomy (NCBI): domain Eukaryota; kingdom Viridiplantae; phylum Streptophyta; class Magnoliopsida; order Poales; family Poaceae; genus Phyllostachys; species Phyllostachys edulis. The sequence goes on from CM070562.1 coordinate 72,721,652, forward strand.
CACATTGCTGAATCAATCATACATGGCGTGAACTAAAACAAAGATAATACAAATATCAGAGTGACATAGACCACGTCGGATCGAGTTTTACAGGGAGGGCCGAACAGGCCAAATGAATTACATTACATGAAAGCAATGTAGACTATAGCGGAAGCAAAAGGGGTAGAGCTCATCTCTTCCACAGGCAAGCGATTGGGGCAACCTGTGTACGACGGATATTAACTAAGGGGTTGGATGTAACATTCCAATTTTCTGAGCCTTTTTTAAAATTTTCAAAAAAAAAAGAATTATTTGATTTTGTTGAAGTCCTAAAGCTTAACTTGGTATTTTGGAATTTAAAAGCGTTTAAATAACTAAAACAAACTTCAACTAATCCAAGAGTTTGGTTTGTTTTGAGTTTGTTGGAGTTCTCTGGAGTTCTTTGGTGTTGAAATCCCTTTTCTCTGTTCGTTCCGTTTTCTCCTTGGCCCAGCCCTCCTCCCTTTGGGTTTAGATATCCCTTGTGGTTTAGACCTCCCTTTGGGTTTAGACCCGCCTCTCGGTTTAGACCTTCCTCTCGGTTTAGACCTCCCTTGTGGTTTAGACCTTCCATTTCGTTTGGACCTCTTCTTAGGTTCAGACCTATCCTTTCGTTTGGACCTCCCCTTAGGTCCAGACATCCTTTTCGTTTGGACCTCCCCTTGGGCCCAGACCTTCCCTTCGGTCCAAACCTTCCCTTTCGTTTGGACCTCCCCCTTTGACCGCTACCTCCATCTGTGGCCGCGACCCCCCCTGACCGCGACCTCCCGCTTTGGCCGCGACCTCTCTCTGTGGCCGTGACCTCCCCCTTTGACCGCGACCTCCCACTTTGACCGCGACCTCCCTCTGTGGCCGCGACCTCCCCCCTTTGGCCGCTGCGACCTCCCTCTTTGACCGCGACCACCCCTTGGGTCACGACCTCCTCATTGGTCACGACCCCCTCTTGGGCTGCGACCTCCCTTTTGACTAGCCCCACCTGTCAGCTCTGTTCACTTTCTTTTTCCTCCCGTTGCATCACTGCCGACGCAAAGGTCCTTGAGCATTAAATGTTGGTGTGTCGCATTAAATGCCGTCTTTTCTACAGTACCCATTTTCCCCCTTTTGTTTCCTCCCAGACCTACTCACATCTCCTCCTTCACCTACCCTTGAACTCACGTGAGCCTCTGAGTCTCTCAGTGACTCTCCCAGGCTATAAAAGCCTGAGCAGTCCTCTTTCATCTCCTTTAGCCTCACTCAACTCTCTTGCTCTCAGCCAGCTTCACCTTGCTTGAAGTTTCGTCATCGTCCGCTGGAGCATGCGCCGTCGCATCCTCCTCAGGACCTCCTCCTTGGAACCTCCTCAGGACCTCCCTCGACCTCAATTGGACCTCCTCCCGAAAGCCCGTTCCTATTTCATCTATTTCAGTGCCTTTTCTTTTGGTTCTAGTTTGGTAGTTTTGGCTTTTGTTTGAATTCGTTATATTTATTTGGTTCTTTTCGCAAGTGTAAATTCCAGCGTCTCTGAGGATTTCTTGGACCCGGCGACCTTTACCAAAGCATCTCAGCTCTTCAGCGAAGGCAAGTCGTAGACCTTTGATCATATCGAACCCAGTTTGCAAAATTACTTTGTTTTATACCAACATGCATGGCTATTTGTAAAAAAAAATGGTTTTGGGAAAATAGTTACATACCTACTCGACAGTATGACTCGTTGAATAATTGTACTCGACATGTTGACATATACCCTTTGGACACCATAGGTTAGGTAATCTTAGTTAGACATCTTTGAGATACCAACATGGGTGCGTATATTGCTTAGCCCTACTCTTAGTTGTGACGTCTCTCGATCACATGATTCAATGATGATAAACTTGACCAAATGACATGGAATTATGGTGCGATACCACTGATGTGCAACTGTGGTGCGAGATCACAGTTGTGTTATTTGTGGTGTGATGCCGCTGTTAATAAAATTTGTTGTATCATGACCAGGGTGGTCATTTGGCCGAGTTGAACCCAAAAATGATTTTTGCTCGGGCGAGTGGTCGGTGGCAAAGGCGGAATGCGCGAGGCGCTGAGGTGCGCGAGGCACATGAGAATGCGGAAAGCCTCGCCTGAGTAACAACTAAGGACTTAACCTTGTAAGCCATTGATTCGGGTCATACCGTGTAACCACATGTCCAGAATAGGGTGGACCTGGCCAACTAATTATCGATGTTTTGATTTGGTTATGTTGTGGTTGTTGAATTGACGCAAGAGGGGGCTAGGAATGGCGAAACCTTAGCGGGCAGAACTGAGTAAAAAACAGAGCTGTGTAAAGGCCTTATCACATGCTCTAGACTGCTTACCAAAGGTAGTGAGCAGGGGCATCGACGGGTGCCCGATCAACTAGAGAAGTCGTGTCTTGTGGGTAAAGTTGTACGACCTCTGCAGAGTGTAAATCTATTCGAATAGCCATATCCCCGGTTATGGACATGCCTGGTGATTTCACACAAGGGGTAGACTTTCTCAAAACTTGTTGGTCTTGGTTAGTTCTGAGTGGTCTGGGCAGTGACCAGGGTGGTCACAAGTGGTCCAGAAAGTGATCAGGGTGATCACGAGTCATTTCAAAAGAACCTTGATTACTAATGTAATAATCTTTCAATTTGTGCTTTGCAATCTACTTACTATATTTCCATTCAATATAGCTTTTTGCAAAGTGCTTTGCAATCTACTTACTGTATTTCCATTCAATATGGCTTTCTGCAAAGTAACCATAAAGACCTCCTTGTCAAGCCTTGTATGAATACTATTTGCATACTTTTCCCTACGGCTTGCTGAGTACATTCAAAGTACTCATGGCTTTATGCCCTCTGGTTAATCAGCAGCTGAAGACTACCTAGAGACCTCTGACCTCTTCGAAGAGGAGGTCTTCGAAGACCAGGCGAGCTAGGGGACGTCCACCACTCGATTGCCTGTGGGCATGTCAGGCGGTTTCCACATGTGTTTTGTGTTCCGCTGTGTTGTAGCCCTGTGCGGCAGACCTTTGTAACAACCTTGACCATAAGGTCTTTTGTTGTTATTATTGTTAATTTGTCTGCTTCATCTTTAATTTGTTATATGGCTGTGATCTCATCGTGTCGGAACCGTGCGGTCCAGAATGCACAGTGGGCCCCGGGGGTTGCTTACCCGGGGTGTGACATTGGATAATATCGGTTGTACGCAAGTACCGAACAAGTCCACTTAGATTAAGGCAAGACCTAGACTACAAAATCTAGACTACTCTTCATCGTTTCCTTGTCCGTCGACTTCTGGGCCTTCAAAGTATGCGTAGTCTCCTTGGTCCACATTATCTGAAGGGTTTGGGGAAGAGCGAGAATGAGCGCAACTTCCGTACTCGTGAGCCAATACACACAATGCAATAATATATATGCAAGGCTAAACAAGGATGGTTCGGGTTCTTTTATTTGCTAAAGCAACATTTTCAATTATCATAATTACAAATTCCTATCACTTAGCATTTTAACCAAAATACATTTTATTAAAGAGAGTAATGTGCAATAATTGTAACAGCAGAGGCTATCTCCACCTTATGCTTAATTTGATTAGAGCTGTCTCCATTTATTACCACCACTGAGCTCGAAGGCTCAGGAAAAATATAATCTCAGGGTTAGGTGAGGCTACATCATTTTTCATACCACTCACAAGGTTTTTGAAATAGAACAAACTTTAGCAAATCCCTATGTCCGCCTTTGACCGTAGGCACGGCTGTTTAAACAGTTTAGACTCTGCAGAGATTGTACACTGTACCCACAAGAGATAATCATACTCGTTACCCCCCACATGATTCCATAGTCATGTAGTTGAGCGATTGTCACAGTAACCTTTCAAATTACCTCGCCCCTTCCGTCATTTCACCCATATGGGGTTGCGCCCATACGTTGTACGGGATGTTTACCTCCGCGACAGGAGTAGTTGGACTACACCTCGGCGACAGGCAACTTCACCTTGTATCGGTGTCCCATTCAAGCCAGGCGTAGCCAGCGCTTGCATGTTCCTATTATCCGTCCAGCGAGATGACATCCAAGGTTTAATAAATTTACTAAGCCAAGTTGTAGCTTGCAGACTTGTGGTTGTACTTGTTTTACATGGGATGTCATGACAAGATTAGGTCCTTAATTCATCCGAGCAGTTCATACCGCATACCAATCACTCTCGTGCTCCGTTAGCACCCACTACCATTCCATCTGTCCAGATGTGGTAATAGCAAGTTATTAGGGTTTTGAGGAGTAAAACCAAATTATCTCATTCACTTCAGTCATGGCCCTCCAATGACTACCCAAAACTATTTCATGTTTGAAGAGATGATGATTGGGATATTTAATACCCCGGTACTTAAGCAAGTCTAGCATGTCGCTTGAGTACAAACTATACTAGTATTTACCACATAGTTACTAGGGTGGCATGAAATAATAGATTCAATTATCAATGGATGGTATAATAATTAATTAATCATCAAATGGGTATTTAACTACCTTAAGCTTTAACATACATTTGATTAAAGAATTAAAGCAAGCAATTTTGGTAATTTAAATAAATATAATTTACATAAAATGTAGGCTTAAAATGATCAAAGTATCGACTCGCCTTGGTTGTAGGCAAGAGAGTCTTGATATTCCTGTGCATAATTCGAATCCTATTCGGACGAACGTACCGGAAAAAGGCACAAACGAGCAAAGAGAGCAAATAAATACACAGGAATAAACAAATGAACTCCAAATTAAACAAGACTTATGCCATTAGCAAGATCTTGAATTTACAAAATTTTAGAAACAAATTTCATATTTTTTGGAGTTACGACGAGGGAGAACGGAGCTTCTGAAGTTTGAATTGGAATTAAATCGGAAAATTGAAAAGGGAGGAGAGAGAATTGGCCTACTGACATGTGGGGGCCTAGTGAACAGTGTCGGGTTCACATGTACAGTGCGTGGACCGGAGGCCAACACGTACTGTACATGGTCCACGGGTCTATTGGTCCACGGGAACCGTAACGCGGTGGGGCCCACTTGTCGGTCACAGAGAGGGGTTAGGGTTTAAACCAAACCGACCGTTACTGTGCTGCAGGCCCGCGTGGCAGTGAGTCCAAAGGGGTGTTAGGCCGACAGTTGAAAGGGGCAAACGATTGCTTTAGGTTTCAATTAAAGCTGCTAATCGCCGCTTAGCCCTAATCCCAACCGGGATTTGGTCATTATGGGGCTACAGGCCCTGTCCGAACGGGCCAGCACAGGGAGCTTCATGGGCGCTGGCCGCCAGAGCTTGCCGCCGGCGAGGGCGGGCACGGCGGCGGCGATCAAGTACTGAAACAGGGAGGCCTCGGCGAGGGAAAGCCGATGGTGTCGGTGCGGCGGCGCCGTGGAGTTGAGCGGCGGCGGCGGCACGACTGCGGCAGAGGAAGAACTCCGGTGGTGCCCTGAGCCGCGGGAGGTTAGCACGGGGAAGGGCTCGGGGAGGCGAACCTACCGGGTCAACAATGGGGGCCGGAGGGGGATGGTGGCCGGAGAATGGTGGTGATGAAGCGGGCGGCCGGAGTTGGAGGAGGAGGCTAAATCCGGCGGCGGCGGTGGACAATGTCCAAGGGGACTTGGGGGGGGGGGGAATGGTCGGGGGCGTGAGGTGACAGGGGTGGCGGCGCGGTGGTGGTGCCGGAGGAGTTGGTCGACGGCGGAGGCGGCCACGGAGAAAAGGGCGGCGGTTTTTGTAACTTACGGATGAGAAGTGAGGCGACGGAGAACAAGGGCACAAGGGCTTTTATAGTTGCACATGAGGAGCCGTTGGACTCTAGTGGCGTGGCCAGGGCGCCAGCGTAGTCCCGAGGGCATATAGCGTGGGCGACTCTGCGACGGAGGCGACAAGGCGAGAGCCGGTGGGAAGGGGAGATGATGACGAGGCGGCGACTTGGGGAGCGAGGCTGGCGAGGGCCATCTGGCTAGGCAGCGTCTTGGCCGGAAGATCTTGAGCGCGCACACTTCGGACCGAAGCTCGAGTGGCATGGCGTCCACAGACTAGACAAGGTGAGGAGGAGGTCGCCGAAGTCGCAGGCGGTCAAGGGAGTGGGTGCAGCGCAGAGAGCAGGCGGGCACGAGGCGGCGCAGAGGGCAGGCGTGGGCGCTCGTGGTGGCAGGCGCACGGGCGTGACGCGAGAGAGAAGAAAAGGACTCGTGCGTCTCCGACTGGGAAGAAGATAGGGAGGGAGCCGGGCCAGGCTGCGCCAAAGGAAGGAAAAAGGCCAGGGGCGCTGGGCCGGGGACGCTGGGCCAGGAGGCCAAGAAAGAAAAAGGGCCGGCCCAAGAAGAAAATAGGAAAGGCCAAATTGAGAAAAGGCCCAAAATCCGAAAAGATGAATTCAAACTGAATTTTGAATTCAGAAAGTTGATGAAAGGTTTGAAACACAAACCCGAGCTTAGAGGAAGCTAAAGGATTTTGAGAAAATACTATAGTTTGAAATAGAGTTTGAAAATCTAAGAATCGAAATAAATACTATTCACCGTTTGAAAACAGGAATGTTGCATAATGACACTTTTGTTTTCTGCTTTAGTTCTTCCCACCCTTCCCAGATCCTGAAATGGGCTGCTATCATGTACCAAAAATGCTGCTCAAACCATATCTTTGTTTGTTTACTTCTGATATCTTTCCCTTAGCTTATTGTATTGTACACCGCAAATTTACTGAGGTATCTTATCTCCCTATCGAAATTTCAGCTTTCTGTTCACCTCCTTATTTGTGACCTGCACTGTTGCAAAGATAGTGCTCTTCTCACTCCTGTGAACCTTGCCCTGTACGTTGCGCATCAGTACTGTACCATGATATATCTGTAGTTATGCAGTATTCATCACGAGCTGCATGAAGTATGAGCCATGTAGCAGCAAAAATATCACCGGACACTGCGACTACAGATATCATGGTACTGTTACTTTCTACAATGGATCTGGCCCTGTTGCTTCCTACGAATGGATCTGGTACTGTTGCTTTCTATGAATGGATCTTTTCACGGCAGATAAGAATCGATTTATAATTGGAATTCGTTTATAATTACGTGGATGGAATGTAGGCCATTTTATGACAAGTCACACCATCATCCAGCTGTTCTCATAAACTAAACTCTTGTGTTTTTCCTAGCTCACTACTCATCAATCATCGGCGCTCGACAGCTGAGGCGTGCAGCAGTAGCAGTAATGCGTTATCGAGCTGTCCTTGCAAGCCGATTTTTCTGAATCTGTAGGTAGCTAGTGCGTCAAATCAGAAGCAAATCCGGGAGGAGATTTCCGGGGAGATTTGCTGAAGCACACACATCACGTTCCAGATCCGGCAGAATTCGACGGGTCTGCAGCGAGTATCATTCTGCATCAATCCCCACCTCACACGCCACTATTAGTTAACTCCTCTGCCAATAAAACCTAGGAGCAAGCAAAAGGTTCAGATTCAGTTCAGCCAGTGGTGGCCTTATCGCCATCCTGAGATGTAAACGTGACCTTTTGCACTGCTAGAATCAGGCCTGAATCCGATGTGATTACGGTTCAGGATGGGGAGCTAGGGGAAGAAAAGGGGCTAAAAAAGGAGCACAGCTCTGCTGATTTACGATCAGATGACGGATGACAAAACATGGGGTCACAAAGGCGTCGATTACAATCACAGTGCGATCACGAAGCTTGGGACGTTATGGGCATTCTCACCTTTTACTGTTCCGGGATCGTTATCTCGCCCGATAAGTACGGGCACTATCTCGCCAATGGAAGGATTAGATTAGCAGGTCACATCAGAGATTTAATAACAGCAAGGACTAGATTAGCACAGACGATTTCTTTAAGCAATTTTGAGGGTCCGTTTGTAACACGTGATACCTTTTTATATTGAAAAAAAAGAGGTTTTCCTTAATAGGCGTCTGGAAAATAAAGAACATATAAAGAATGACTTCATATCCTGCAAATCTCACGAGAGCATAAACAATTCGGGGAAGTATATACAGTGCTAACGTCGGAGTTCACGCGTTGTGTTAGCACTTAGATAACTACTCTATCTAGTCACAAAAGAATCGTTTTAGAGTATGTGAAGTCAAACTTTGGTCATCGATATCTTTTTTAATATTTAGACTGGGCAAGTAAAAATAATATGCATAGATTTGTCTCAAAAAGAACTTTCACAATATTACAATTTTATTGTGTTCTATAAATCTATTTCAATATATTTCATTGGTCAAAATTGCATTTTGAGAACAGTATGATGTCGAAAACGGCATTCTTTTGTGACCGGAAGGAGTAGACGAGACGAGGGTTAGCACTGGATTCTTCCCCGAACATTAGCTCATACCTAATGAAACGAAACAATTATCCTTTTCTATAATTGCAATTAACAACTAACTAGTAGGTTAGCACAGTTAGATATCAGTGGTAATTACAGCTTAGCTAGTCCAACAATTTCTATGACTATGAGAAAGGGTAAACCGAATCACTCTGGATACAACCGCCATGGATGCGATCACATAGAAGCTAAACTCATGGGGGAATACACATTGAAATTAGCTTATAAACTACAATTCATTGGTTCAACAACAACCGACTACAAAAAGTTAATCTGGAGAACTTCGGCACCCCCAAAATGCAAGCAGTTCTTGTGGGTCACCATCCAAAACAGACTATGGATATCTGACAGACTGCAAGCACGGGGTTAGCCAAATTAAGGCACATGCCCACTTTGCAGACAAGCCACCGAAACGGTCTTGCATCTCCTGTCGGAGTGTAGGTACTCCCAACGAGTTTGGAGCTTCACGGTAGAATGCTGGGTTGTGCTCTGCTCAAGCCGTCACATTGGAACCCGAGCCACAACATCGGAGACTGGTGGTAAAAAAACTTATAAATTGGGTCATCTGCCAGCAAGGGTGATGGCCACGGTGGTCACTCTAATCACCTATGAGATCTGAAAGGAACACAATACCAGAACTTTCAACAGGAGGTACTCCTCGCCTATAGAGCTGTTTGCAAAGATCAGGGAAGAAGGAAGAGCTTAGACCCTCGCGGGGGGAAATGCTTGGAGCATATAATGCATGTGTAATTAAACTTTAGACCTTCGGGTCTGTTGTCTTTGTGTCCTGTTTCTGCTTTATTAATATAATAGGCAGTCTTTGTACCTGTTTCTTCGATTCTTCAAAAAAAAAAAAAACTTTCCTTGGGCACTTGGTGTGTTGGTCCCTGCTCCAACATTTGCTACTAGCGACTGAAACCGGGAGGGCGGCAGTCGTTTTGGCTGCGTTGGTAGAACTAATGATGCTGGCTTTTGACGGCCGGCCGAGATAGGGCGACGCAGTAGGATAACAAATCTTAGCGTCTTCCACATCAGGATCGCTGGATCAGACTTCTCGTCAAGATGACCCTGGAACATTATTAGCTTGACAGCAACATTGTAGATGCAGAGTAGCAGTACTAGAATGGTAAAAGGGAAGAAAAAACGTAAGGCCTTGAGCCATTCGTTACAGGAAAGTAACTGCGTGATGGCGAACGGCAGAATTTTTGTGGAAGAAACTTGGGGATTATTTTACGGATGAGGAAATTGACGCCGATGAGATCGGCAGATATCGCTCTTTTGACAATATGGCAGCGCTTTGATGGTGAAAACCTTGTCCGTTTCACCGTCTGTTTAAGTATGTACACGTCCAGCTCTCCGGAGAAGAATGTTAGGTACGTGGGAAAGGACGGAAGTACTTGCATAATTGTATTGGCGTAAGCACTTGGCAATCTTGAACACAGTACTGCGTAAGGTTATCAATATCGAGATCCCTGCCAGGATTGTTTTGGATCCTAGGATTGTATTATTATGATCGTGATAGGATTGTACCTCGAAAATGGCTCATTTTTCCTTCACCAATCGTGTGACATTTTTGTTCACTCGTGAAAACGGATGCACAGAACAAGATAGGAAGCATAGTAAGAACACATTTTTCTCGCAGTACTACGAGAGGATCCGCTTTGTAAACAAAGAAAAAGAGAGGGTCCGAAGAAAAGGAAGAGGTGACTGTTTTTGGGGTGAAGGTTCGGTATACACTGTTCAGTAAAGAAAAGGGCCGTATGAAAAGTTCCCCCCTTTTGTGTTGAAAGGCTGGCCAAGCTAGAGTTGTAGATTCTTGAGCACCTTCCATCTCCAGAGGGAGCTAGCTTTGCAAGAATTATTCTCCTGATTGATCTATGATGATTGGGAAATATTTAGTGTCATCATTCATCACAATTTGCTGTACTAGCTAGAATCTAAATTGTGGGTCCTAGTACGACTGTACGAGTATCATGAGAAATATCACTCCTACCACCTAGGCAAAGCTTTATCTACGAGTTCCTCAGAAAGATACATTCACTATGAAAAAGTTGGAAATGGCGTCTACGTTGGATCAGAGGCAGCACATCAAACACTCCCATGTCTTTAGCAAGCCATCCCAAAACATGACCAACACAAAGGAGAATTTGCATATTTGTCACCGGGGTTTCCGAATCTATAGCAGTTCTATGCACATACCATACAATTACAACGAAGAATACAAGATAGACTGAAGAACCATCTCATCCTTTTTGTCCATGTCATTGCTTCCGTGGCCCATTCTACCGAATGCAGTAGACAGCAACCCGAACAATACTGAAGCGTCACGCGCCTTTTGCACGCAGCGTCAGAGTCGTTGCGTTGCATGGCGAGCTTAGCGTTTTTTTTTTTTTGCCTTTTCCCGCACGGTTATGATGCTCATCGAAAGGAAATTCCTCCTCCTTTCCGATTCCAACCCCTGAAACAGCGGCGATGCGGCGGACCTGGAAGACTTGGATCGCGGGCGAGCCTACCGGCCGGCTAGCCGTTTTTGCCTCTTTTGGCACCTAGAGAGGGAAGAAAAGCGCGGCCCGCGCGCGATCTTCAGAAATATCATGGCTTCATTATCACGGGGGCGAACGTATGCGGACGTCGTCGCCTTTTGCTGCTCTGCCCGAATCCGGCGCACTCGATTGAGCCGTTGAAAGGCGTTTTTTTGTGGAGATCGATCGCGAGTGACGCTCTAGGCCTTCACCTCATGCGCCATGCAGCCTAGATAGAGGTGTGTACGATTAGATTGGCTGGGAATGGGATCCTTGATCCGCTTTGAGTCTAAAGGCACACTCATGTCCATCGCATTATTGTAAATTCCAAAAAGAAAAAAAAACCGCAATTCGTCTTCTTTTTTATTTATGTACTGGTTGCTTGCAGAGACGAAGAACGGAGTGGTATGCGTGTCCTCAACTAAAAGACAGAGGATACTAATCGATGTGATTATGTAGTGGGAATGTGGGATCTGGTCGTATCTTGATAGTCCAAGCAATAGCAAGCAAGCAAGCGCGCATGCATAGACCATCCAATCATAGATAAAAAACGTTCAAGACGAAGATGACCAATGCAATCGAAACATCTTGCAACATTATCTCCTCGGTTCTCGAATAAAAGTCGTGTTGGAACGTGTGTGCAGTCAGAATTTTAAAACATTGACCACTAATATAAGCAAAATTATACAGATTTGTCGCATATGAAAATAGTATTAGTTGATTCATCATCAAAAGTTCTACCATATCATTATTTTTTTAGAGTAAATTGCACTTTGCACTAGGTAAGTTTACATGAGTTTCACTTTGCACCACCCTAACCAAAATAATGTTTCACTTCGCACTAGCTTCAGCGCAACACCAGATTCGACGCCGACTTTGGTGGCGCCGGCGTCGGTAGCCGCAGCATCACTCTGCTAGCTGCATTAACATTTAATCTTGTGATCTCTTCGATCTCACGTAAAATGGTACGGCCATGCACGGGCATCAGCTGTGCCGAGAAGCTGTCGCTGGAGGCGTGCACGCATGCAGCGCAGAGCGCTGCCGCTGTAGGTAGGGGTGAAAACGAATCAGATAGTTTCCGATCGATTCGGACGGAAACGATTCGGATTATCTCGGATAATTTTCGCATCAGAAACGAATTCGGATTTTTTTTTGTCGAAAATGAAAACGAATACGGTAGGCATGCAATCTGATGGATACAGATACAAATACGGATTATCCGGATATCCGGATTTCAGCCCAAAAGAGGATTTCAGCCCAAAAGAGAAAAGGAGATTTTAATTGATTTCCAAATTTCAGAAAATGCAATAAATCAAATAGCCTTTTAGAAAAAGCAAATAGAGTTAAAAAATTCTAGAAAAAATCACAGAAATTTCTTGAATTATTTTGAACTTAATAAAGTTAATTACAACTTAAATTTAGTTTTTTGCACATAAATTATTTTAAATTTCTGAAAAATAGGAAAAATCTTTTTAAAATCCATAAAATTCAAGAAATTAATTAAAATTTCCTTTTTCACTTTAAATTCAATAAAATCACAGAAAACTCAATAGATTTTATTTCTGACATTAAAAACTAGGAAATTAAATAATTGACTTTATTTTATTATTTTTTCTTTTTAACCAAGAAAACTCTTTTAAATCTCGAAAATCCAATAAAATAATAACTTTATTAATTTTATTTTTAGTAACATACTTTGGAATGTTACAGTCATTTGCGTATAGATTAACCATCCAGCCTGATCAATGTTAGTGTGAACCAAGTTACACACACACACACATCTGTGTGTGTGCGCGTGTGTGTGTGATGAACTAAGTGTGAATACGTGATGACTTTTGACTTTGTGAGTTACGACTTATGAGCTAAATATGGTAAACTAAGTGTTATGTTTGTGACGAACTAGTTAATGCAGCTTGCTAGTGCCAATATTATGTGTGGTTACTGAAAATATGAACAATTTATGAATGTTTGCATCAAATAAATTAGTTATATGTTTTCATTAATTTCTGGCATATAATTTAAGGGGTTTTTATGTTCCGAAAAATATCTACGACTGTATTCGTTTCGATTCGTATTCGCTTTGTATTCGTATTTGATATTATTCGTATCCTTATCTGGGATATTCGTATTCGTATCCGGATCCGGGAAAAAAAACATGAAAACAAATATAACAGAGCTATTATCCATCCATATCCGATCCGTTTTCACCCCTATCTGTAGGTGGTGGTGCAGGTGCTCTTCTTCGAGCAGCTCTGCCTTTGCATGTCCATTGTCGGGTGGTTCTTCCTTCTTCATGTCCAAAAACGTGGCGGCTGGCAACGCGCACCCGGGCAACAGTGTCGTCATCCCCAAGGGCGCTGCCACCATCGGCCAGGCCAAAGCTGACGCCGACGTGCCTGAGGGGAAGGGCCGAAGGGGTGCGAGGCCATCACCGACGTGAAAGAGCGGCTAGGAGCAAGCCCAAGTGCCTTGGCTAGTCCAAAGTGAAACGTTATTTCAATTAAGATGGTGCAAAGTGAAAGTATTAGCTAAATCTAGTGCAAAGTGAAACTCGTGTAAACTTATTTGGTGCAAAGTATAATTTATTCTATATTTTGGATTCAAACGCATGCATGATGTGGATCGTCTCCTTATGTTAGAGTGAGAACGAGCAGATGTTTCTCTCATCAGCCGGATGTACTTGCGGCCATCCATGTGTCACCGGTTGACAACAAGCAAGAAGCAACACGGGATTAGTACCATTCTTGCAGCTGCTGAAACGGCCAGACACTACTCATCCGGTTGTACTTGCGGCCGTCCTTGTGTCACCGGTTGACAACAAGTGAGAAGCAACACGGGATTTGTGTCACCAGTTGATCGACAACTTCTTGTGTCACCTGTTGACAACAAGCGAGAAGCAACATGGGATTTGTGTTACCAGTTGACAACAAGCGAGAAGCAACCTGGGATTTGTGTTACCAGTTGGCAACTTGCGGCCGTTTTAACCTAAAGTAGTGATCAATCAAGATCCCAGAGCGACGACGTGAGGCAACGAGGCATATGCAGTAGTTGCAGCAGTAGTACCGATACAACGCGAGGCAATGAGGCGAACTTTTTTAATTAATTAACCTTTTTTAATTTTTTATTTTAAAGTTAACCCTTGGCGTTCTTTATTTCCAATTCTGACCCCTTTGGTCATACCACCATCCGTAGCGTGACAAAACAACGCTGTCACGCGGTAGAATAAGTTCACTAAATAGTACTTTTTGTCACGTCATTGGTTATGGCGTGACCAAACAATACTGTCACGCCACAGATGGTGGCGTGACAAAAGATACGGGCGGCATGACAGTGTTTTTTTGTCACGCCACGGGTGGTGGCGTGACCAAAGGGATCAGAATCGGAAATAAAGTGCGTCAGGGGTTAACTTTAAAATAAAAATTAAAAAAAGGTTAATTAATAAAAAAAAGTTCCAACGAGGCATATTTCAATTAGGATGGTGCAAAGCGAATGTATTAGCTAAATCTGGTGCAAAGTGAAACTCGTGTAAACTTGTTTGGTGCAAAGTATAATTTATTCTATATTTTATTAATTAATTTTTATTAACATGTAGTGATCCCACGTGTGTGTGTTCAAGACCATTTCCATGGCCAAACCAAGGGAGCAGTATCTTCGTACGTATCAACCAGTGGAAAGTCGAAACCAAAAAATCGGGTGGACTGTAGACTGCCATTTACTATTCCCATATCAATAGATTAGCACTGATTCTCAAGCTTTCCCTTCTTTTGAGAATATTAATGACATGCATGGTTTCTCTAAGGAAAACTCCTCTCCATTCATATTTATAAGCATCTATAATAGTTTGTTTCTTAGCTTGTTATTGAGAGAAGGGAGAGTATTCAATCTAATAAAAAGAAATAAGTCTTTCAATAAATTATTTCTTGAGCTTGTATCTAAGACTTTAATTGCTACCTATAAAACAAGTTTTTAGGTAACAAGCAAGTCACCAATAGCTATTTTGTTGTTTCTTATGTCTTAGTATCAACAACTTGTTTGTTTCTTCGTCTAGAAACAAGCTCACATTCTCTCCTCACCCTCTCTTCTCTACATCACCTAAATGTTGATGTGTATATCCTTCAGTAACAAGTAACATAGACTATTAGGCTGCTCCCAATGCTCCACCCTGGCTGGTATCTTAAGCCTGCTATGTAGGCAAAATGATGATGTGACACCATAGTTAATGAAGATAGATGGTACTCTAGTATCTAATCTGGATACCGGTTTGGTCTCGAAATCCAACGCATAAAATTTATTGTGATCGAACCCGTGCATTGGGAAGATCATGCATGTATTGCTTTAGTACATGCCACAAATAGGCCACAATGCTCAAATACTAGTAAAGATCATGCATGTAATTAAATGAAACAGCCTAAGATACTACACCATAAGAAATCATGTATTGAGAAAATAGTATCCTAATATTCCTTATACACTAAAGAAACTGCACTAAGATACTGCCCATTGGGAGCAGCCTGAGAGCTAAAGCGAGCCGCATTGGAGCAGAGTGCTTTTCTTATGTTGTGTTGACACCTTGGCAATCGTCCAACACGTGTCAAAGAATGGTGGGTCCAACTGTTATTTTACTCTTGTTTTTGCCAATGGCCCGTCATTGTTGGCAGCATATCTGACGCACAAGACCACATTTGTAGACATATGCACAAACTCAGCCGTGACCGTTGGATCCAATCCGAGCGGCCATGATCGCAGGTGGGAGCTCCCCCGTCCCACTCGTAGCTTTTTGCATTTTGCCCCCTCACACACTCCCAGCCATTACAAGAAAATTCCCTGCACAGCTCCCCTAGTCCCCTCCCCTCCCCTCCCAACCCGTCACCTTCCCCTCCCAATCCACAAATCGACGGAGGTCTCGCCGCGACGGAGGTCTCACCGCGCCTTCACCTCCGACGGCCAAGGCGCGGCTCGAGGAGGAGCTCCGCCACCTCATGGTCCGCCACGCCGTGCCGCCGACCCCACGGGCCTCTTCTGGATCCGCCGACTCTAGCTCGGGTCCATGGAGGACCTCGACACCTCCTCCGAGTTCGACGCCGCCACGCCGCATAGCTTCGATGTCGTCTTGTCGAGATCGCGCTGGCGGCCCTGTGGAACCCGTTCGACGACCAGTGTTCGACCAGACGCCCGAGGTCGTTGACGACCTGCAGCAATCGCCGACGGATGGCACGCGCGGAATGCAGCGAGCGAGCTCACCGACGTATTGCGGCATCCGGCGCGACCTACTCGACGAGTACCTCTCAGTGCTCGGCGTCGAGCACCTCAAAGATCGACAAGGTGCGTGGCGTGGAGTGGAAGCGGCTCAACGACAAGATGAAGAAGTGGGTGCAAGGGGTCAAGACGGTCGTCGTGTCTTTGCTGCCGGTGAGCACCGCCTCTATGACCAGTGCTCATTGTGTCCGACGAGCTCGTGGAGGAGTGCTTCATTGAATTCACCAAAGGATGTATTATGCGATTCTTAACTTTGGGGAATTCACCGGGATATTGGGGATGGAGGAGGAGCACAGAGGAGCTTCGCGACGGGGGTGCAAAGTGGCGGCGGGTGGGAGGAAGCCATGGATTGGGGATTGGGGATCAGGGAATGGACTGCAGAGCAATGGCGAGGTGCCGCTGCCCCAGGAGATGTTGCTGCAATGGCGAGGTGCCGCAGCTTCTTGCCATTGACGAGGCTGCTGCTTGGAGATGTGGTCTCGGCAGGAGAGAAAGGAGGCCCGACCGGTCGATCACCGGCGCGGATGTGATCCTTGCCGGGTTCACCGCGGCGGTCATGGCTGACTACATCAGGGTCACTAGGAAGGGCAACGACAGGGCAGTAGGGCTTGGCGAGAAGGCCTAGAATGGTTATAAACTTGTAATGGGTAGTAGCACATCTTTTTTTTTCTTTGGAGTTCAGAGAGACTTGTAAAGAAGATGAGATGACATGAGACGAGAGGATGAAACATAGTAGTGTAGATGCCATGTTCAGTTTCAGGTTTGTCATTTCACTCTGTAGTTCTCTACCGTACATGTGTGATGTGTCAGATGAGAGGATGAGATGTGTGCCCGTGTCTTTTTGTGTTGATTGATTTGAGCGGTTTCTGGAAGCAAGAAGATTGGCAAGTTCCCCTGTATTAGTCAAGGATGTATTACTACTGTGTTACTACTGTGTTGTAGAAATTCTAGCTTTAATTTCAGAAATGTTGAACTTCATATTTCAGGAGTCATGGTCATGTATGAACTAAGATTTTTTTTGTATGGATGTGAATGGAAGCAAGGGCCTCAATATTATATTTGTATGGATGTGAAAATTCTGTTGTTGAATGTAGTATTTTGGAGTCATGGACATGAACTCAGATTTTAACATGTGAATGCCCAGATTTTGTGATGTAAGTGTGTGTATATTTATAACTGTTGATTAGTAGTATATGGTTGTTGTTGTTGCAACCTTTCGTATGTCCTGTAGTGACAAGCACTTCATTGATCCTAGTTGTTGTCTTGAGCCCTAGTTGGGTGATGTGATCATATTATCTTTGATAATACACTTTGCATAACAAACATGTATTATCTCTTGCGTCCTTGAGAAACTGGACCGAATTAACCAGTGGGGTTTGGGCTCATTTGACGAGTCAAGTTTTAAAATGGCAGAAAGTCCTAGGCCGAAAACTTGTCTGGCAGCATTTTGCATGATGTTCTCTGCATGTACTGGGAATTAAACTATATAGTTGATTTTCTAGGATTGATGAAGTCAATAACAGAGGGAAAAGCAGAAAAGGTGCGGCAGATTGAGCACCAAAAAATCTGAGTTGTCTTCCAACTTTCTTCCATCACATAAGTGTCCATTAGTGCTTGTGTGAGTTGTAAACAATCTCTGGGCCAACATGCATGTTCAATCAATAGTATCAGGTCACACACAGTTTGCTTCCTTGCTTCCTTGCTATGTTCCAGAACCAAAGAAATGGGGCCACTTTGGAAGTTCTCCCACTTGAGAACCCATGCTGCTGGGACTTGGGAATTTCATTTAATTGGAAAGGATTTGGAATCTTTTGTAATGTACAATGGTATTCTTCAATGCTGGGAACCATTACATAGAAACAACATAGCCAACTTTGTAATGTACAATGGTATTCTTCAATGCCGAATCGACTTCAATTTTCTAGCTTTAACCCTTTGCGATGATGGCTCCAAGCTAGTAATATCAAGTTCACCGCAGCTATCCAAAGGATTTTTACCGACGTAAAAATTAGATGCTTGAAAAAAAATAGGCAGGACTAGTTGGTAACTAGTCAATATATATTAACATTGCCTGACATTGATGGTGCTCTCTCAGGAATTATGTTGCCATTTATGAATCAAGTGGGTTCACTCATACATTGAGTACATAGCTTCAAGGGATCCAAGTCATTGATACCAACAGAATATTAAGGTCACAACAGAATATTACATTGAGTGGTCACAATAGAATAGCTTCAAGGGATCCAAGTCATACATTCACTTTTTCTCTTAACCTCTGAACATGACATCGCAACCTTGAATGGTTGCATTATTTTTCTCTATAGTGCCTTCGGTGTGTAACCAAACGTCAAATGCTTTATTGCTTCATGTATCATGTATAGTTTTCAACAGTTGGTACAATGTTACACAGGTAGTACATAAGCACTCAAACATTCATGTCACACACTGAAACCATTATGTCGGGATGAGACAGGAATGTTGATCCTTGCCGCCAAGCAAGCTGCAAAGGCTGGAATTTGTGTATGATTAGTGTGAGGCTTTGGCATAGACTGTGTGCTCATATTTGCCGCTCCACCTGCACATTATTGACGTCGAAAGCTCGCTTTGGCATAGACTGTGTGATGATCTTCTCATACCCTTTAGGACTGGAGCTATCCATTGGTTTCCGTCGATGCTCGCTTCCAATTCCTACAACCAAGAAAGCACTGCTTTATGACAGAGGCGGGCAGAAAATTTGATTGCCTAATTATAGGACAATGTGACACACAAACTTTAATCTTAGAAGCATGAATTTCAAAGCTTCTGCTAGGCACGAGAACCAAAGCATGATGAGCAAATAATAGCGTTCTCCCAGAGCTGATTGGCTTAGAGCACTATAATTTTGGGTGCTAGATGAATACTGCGAATATCCTTTTATTGATCAAAAGTTCGGTGTGAGATGAAGAATAAGATGTGAAACTGTCACAATAGGTGACACATAATTCGGAAAATTAATGAGAAGGCAAAGATTTCACATCGTAGAAAAGTGAGATGATAAGATGTAAGTGTTGAAGACTTACAAATGCTTTTAAAATCTCCTCAACAGTCTCAGCAGAGAAGCATTTGTTGATAGCATGTGGCAGGGGCGGCGTTGGGGCAAGGGCTGCGCGCAAGGGCAAGATCGGGCCGTCTTGGAAGGGGGTTGCGATAGCAAGGCGGCGGCGGCGGCAAGGCGCTAGGGGGAACCAAGGAGGCGCGAAGAAGGCTTGTGCACCTAATATGCCGGCGAGACACGCCGCCTGGCGCCGGTGGAGGGAGGTCTTGCGGAAACCGCTGGGACGGGCGCGCGCAAAGGGGGCAAGGTGGAGAGGGCAGCAGCGGGGGCGCCATGAGACTCAGCGGGAGGCGGCTCGGGAGGGAGGCGGCGCAAGACACTGCGTCCTCCAAACCCTAACCTGGCCTTCGGGTGAGGGAGGGGGAGACAGCGAGGGAGAGGACTCGCGCAGGCTGCTGGTGACGAAGGAAGAAAGAAGATGAAGGCAAAGTGGCGGGGGTGTTCTCGCAAAACCGCCACAAGTGAGAGGTGGGATAAACCGTTGCCGTCGATTTCGGAAGGAAGGGCTCATATTAGGTTTGTGCATATGTCCATAGAATACCCTATGTGCAGGAGATATGTCCCCGTCATTGTTGGGAAGAGGAAATCACCGTCGGAGTCGCCATTGCTGCCATTGCCACTTTCAAAAACTGCCTCCATCGCCTTGGTAGTCTAGTCTCTGGAGGAACTTTTTTTTTTATTTAACCTTTTTTTAATTTTTATTTTAAAGTTAACCCCCCGACGCACTTTATTTCCAATTCTGACCCCTTTGGTCACGCCACCACCCGTGGCGTGACAAAACAATGCTGTCACGCCACAGGATAAGTCCCTAAAATAGCACTTTTGGTCACACCACTGGTCTTGGCGTGACAAAAAGTGCTATTTTGGGGACTTATCCCGTGGCGTGATAAGAGCTTGCCCCTAGATACGGGCTGACGTGACAGCGTTGTTTTGTCACGTCACCACCCGTGGTGTGATCAAAGGAGTCAGAATTGAAAATAAAATATGTCGAGGGTTAACTTTAAAATAAAATAAAATAAGGGTTAATTAATAAAAAAAAATTCTCTCCGAAGTGACCACCACCTTGGTGTGGGTGGGCGTGGGATATCAGTTTTGCGAAAAAAAAAGGTGAGGGGCTGAGAGCGCCATTGGAGTAGGATCTAGGGATGTTCTTGATGGGGTGGCATTATATTCCAAATTCCAATCACCCGTGATAGTCAGAAGATACTCTAACTCTCGTCCAAAATACTTAAGTGTAATAAGTGTTGTTTGCATTAGAGAAATAAAACAAAAGCTAGAGGAGCTGTCATGTTTTCCACGAAACTTTCGCGATTCCACACATTCCCCGCGTACAGGCTATGCATTGAAGACCGTACCAATTACCAAATGGATTGGTTCCCGATGGTGGAGAGCCGGGAGTGAACCCTGCAGACTTAGCCGAAGGTGTGGGGCAAAAAAACACTCCCTAACTTGAAAAAAAATTGTACATAGTATTCATATTTAACACACCCCACGGTAAAAAATTCTTTTTGACGATGAACAAATCTTCGAGCGATGCGCAGAACATGCTGGTCCGGTTTCCCCTTTTCCATATCCATGCTAAGACCCTGGCCCTTTGGTAAAAGTGGCACGGGCGTTTTTCTCATTGTTAGCATGTGCGCAGAAGATTTTTCACGGTGATATCGATTGCACTGTGTGACGGTGCAAACGTAAAAAGGTGGATTCAAATGCAAGCATGATGTGTTTGCGATCGTCTCCTTAGGACATGTACAATGCTATAGATAGCTACTGTTTATAATAACTATCTATGTCACTTTTGACAAAGACTAAAGACAATTTCATACAATGGTATAGGCAATTTCTTTGTCTTTTTTAGTTGTTTTTATAGAACACACAATCTTTTAACGCTTTTCTTGTTTCGCTTTATAATCATTACGTGATTGTAGATAACATCTTTCTCTCTCTTCATTCTCTTTCATCCATATCAGTAAGAATCCTATATAGCAATAGTTATAGACGGCTGACATAAAATTATTATACATGCTCTTATGTTAGAGTGAGAACGTCTACGGAAGCCTCGATCCCGGCCGTTAATTCTCTAACCGGTGCCGTGCAGTCGTCGTCGTCCTGCTGCAATCTCCATAGGGCACTACAGCCACAGCGGGTCCCCCCCCCCCACCCCCACCCCTCTTTTTTATTAATCTTTCCATTGATACTGTAGCTGCTGCCTTTTACATAGGGTAGTAGTACTCCTATTATTCGTTCAGCATTGCCCGCTCGCGATAATTATACAGTATAGTAGGTGACAAGTGATACATGGATTCGACTACTGTTTTTGCTACTACGTACGTACTCCGGTATGATTCTAATCCGGATGGCCCCTACAAACTATTCATAATTTCACGCTCTACGCGCTAAGAAGTGAGAAGCCCTCTGGCTATCATGATTCAACGAATCTTTGGTACACCGGTGGTACATATTGGAGTGGTACTGCAATCAGCTCCATGTTCGTGTCCTGCGCTTACGCGTGGCAACCGCGGTCCGCGCAAACGGAACCGTGGCAGAACCATAGTTAATTCCGGCTCCGTGCTCTGTCCAAATCAAATCCCAAATCACATGGGGAGGACGATCGAGCAGATGTTTCTCTCATCAGCCGGTTGTACTTGCGGCCGTCCACGTGTCACTGGTTGACAATAAGCAAGAAGCAACACAGGATTAGTACCGTACTTGCGGCCGCTGAAACGGTCAGGCACTGCTCATCCGGTCGTAGTTGCGGACATCCTTGTGTCACCGTTGACAACAAGCGAGAAGCAACACGGGATTTGTATCACCAGTTGACAACTTGCGGTCGTCCTTGTGTCGCCGGTTGACAATAAGCGAGAAGCAAAACGGGATTTGTGTCACCGGTTGACAACTTGCGGCTGTCTTAACCTAACGTAGTGATCAATCAAGATCCAAGAGCGACGACGCGAGGCAACAAGGCATATGAAGTAGCGGTAGTACTGGCACCACACGCGGCACGGTATGCCGAATACCTGGACAAAATAAAGGTGACATAACTGGTGCCGTACCGCGCTGCCACTGTCCACTGTTGATCCTGCCGATGCACGCGCCAGGGCAGCAACATCGAATCCCCACCCCGTCCGAGCCCCGGCTCCCTTGCGTTGTGACTTGTGATCGCGAGTTACGACGGGGTGAGGTGCGAAGAAACGAATGGGAAAAGCGGGGGGGGGGGGGGGAAAGGGGGGAAGATGGGTGTGTCTGTGTGCGCAGAAGGGAAATTCGCTCAGATGGCGCCAAACCACCAGTGCGATGCCACCTAAGCGAGTGGAAGGGAAATCCGTCCAGATGCCGCCACTGCGGTGCCACCTATGCGAGTGGAAGGGAAATCCACCCAGGTGGCGCCACTGCAGTGCCAACAGCCAAGTGGAGTAACTCCTTCCTCTCCCACCGTTTTCTTTCTCTTTCCTTGCTGAAAAGGCCAGGCATTGCTCATCAATAGAAGCAAAAGCGTCTTGCATTCTTTGCTAGGAGATGGACGCACCACACACACAATTTTTTTTGCCCTAAATGGCACTGTTCACGCAGCATGTATTAGCAAAACTGATTGTTCGCACGTCGTATTACCAAAAATGATACCACGGATGAGCCGGTGGCCAACACTTGTCCAAAACCATGCCTCTGGTGCTCGGAGTCGACCTACACCGTTCATCTGGCACCTAGAGCTCCCTCGTCCCGCCACGTGGCTGGCGCTATTCTCCTGGCGCACGAACTAGGCTTGTGCGTCCGCCCAGAGCACTGGCTCCTTGTCCGTTGTTCCGTGGCCCGGACGAACCATTGTCCGTTGTTTTGTGGCCCAAACGAGCCGCCATCTGTCGCGCGCTTGGCTATTTTGTTCGGCCTCCCGTGGCCTGGACAACCCAGGTGTCACGCACCCTACTGCCTTGTCTACTTGCCTGTGCATTGGACGCGCACTATAGCACGTGCCTTGTCTGGTTGGCCCTGGCACTGTAGCGCGTGGCACGGCTCTACTCCTCTTGCGCCCAGGCCAGCTCCCGGCCCGCACGGACACTCCACCACGTCGGCAGTCGCCCCTCCTCCCACACCCAGAGTGTTGTCCTGTCTTGTCTTTGTCATTATCACGTCCATCCATTGCATGCATTTATTTGCATGCAAGCCGCGTGCGGGAGGGAATCCGATTCCCCCGTCGCTTCGCGGTCGGCCGTGGGATGCGTCCGACAGCTATAAATTCGGAGTGGAGTGCGACCGTTCGCTCACTCTTTCATTCACTTGCTCTCTCGTTCTCGCTCGCTCTTTCCTTCGCAGTCTCGATCGAATTTGTTTTCGCGGATAATTAAGGCTTAGTTAGAGCCTTCATTAGCCGTCATATTGGTAGGTTTTTTTTTCTCGTACGTATTTTCTTTATTAGCTGTGTAGTTGGTTAATTAGTCGTGGTTATTTAGACGTAATCAATTTAGTCATTATCATTTATGCGTAATTAAATATGTGCTAGTTAATTAGTTGCAATTAATTAGGTCGTAATTAATTAGCGATAGTTAAATTAATCTTATGTATTTATTTGTGGCATAGTTAATTAGTTACACATTATTTAGTGGCACTATTAAGTCATAATTATTTATTTATAATTAATCTGTGGTAATTAATTAGTCATAATTAATTAGTGATATTTAATTGATCGTAAATAATTTAGTCATAAATGTTGTAGTTGTCGTTATTAAGCCGCAATTATTTACTCATAATTCATTTGTGGTAACTAGTTATTCCTAATCTACTGACAACCAATTTAGTCGTACTCAATTGGTTGTAATTATTTTGTCACGATTAAGTAAGTATTAATTAATTGGCCCTACTTAATTAGTCGTAATTAATTTGGTCACAGTTAATTAGTGTATATTAATTTGTTGTCTGTCTTTATTTAGTCGTAATATTTAATTTGTAGTAATTCATCGTCCTTATTAATTTATTCACTAATACGACGTGTCTTTCATCTCTTGCTAGCCATGCCTCTACCGGAGCTACTAGAAACCTTCTATGATAAGCATCACCGGTGCAAGCTGTGGATCACGGGGGACACGGATGGCCCTATCCCTTTGTGATTCGGTTCGAGAAGCATTACTGGGAGCTCGACGCTCGTTACGTCCCAATCCTTCGGGACACGGGCTTTTTGCCCTTTGCGAGGCTGCTTTCGGTCGGACGCTTCTTCACCCTGGACGGAAGTGTTATGTCGGCACTTGTCGACAGGTGGAGACCCGACATTCACACCTTCCACTTTCGGTGGGGAGAGATGACAGTCACTCTCTAGGATGTCTCATTCTTCACCGGTCGCCCGATCAGGGGTGAGCCACTTGTTCCAGGACGTCCGCCGGAGGACTGGAAGGTCTGGTTGGGGCATCGGTTTGGCATGCCTATCATGGACAGCACCCATGGTGTCCCTCGAGCCTGGTTGAGGAATTTCAACCAATGCTCGTTGGATGCACCTGACGATGTTGTTAGGACACACTTCGTCGCTTACCTTCTCCATCTCTTCGGTTGGGCCCTGTTTTCCACCACACAGGACGATTGGGTGTACCCCAGTTTTGTTTGCATTACCGAGTCTTTGGCTGACGCGAAGGCTAGGGCGATGTCTCGGTATAGCTAGGGATCAGCCGTCCTTTGCGCCACATACAGGGGGTTGTGTAACGCTTCGCAGCCTAACACCGGTGTAAAACCGGTCTCTGTCATCTGCTACGTGCTTCTACAGCTGTGGAGTTGGAAGCACTTCCCTGTTGGGTAGCCCTCCTTTGGGAGAGCAGTGCACCCGTACCTCGAGTTGCAGCGGATCGCAAGCGCTTCCAAGACCGCTATCTGTAGCCCAAAGCACACCGTACCGGGGCTTCTGAGCACTTTGAAGTATATCTTCACATAGTTGAAGAATGTAATCAAGAACATGAGCTGCGGTCGTTCGAGAGATGACGTCCTACACGTCGCGCACCGAGTGGCCCACCCGTGCTCACTTGCTAGGTCGGCACAGCCTAGTTGGACCGGCGGGCGTCCTAGCGCTCCCAGTCGGTCATCTGCGCTGCAAATCAGCGTGGAGGTAAGTTATGTACAAATTTATGTCCTGTTTTTTATTATGCCTTAGGTTGTGCTAACATGATGTCGTCCTACAGCCGCACATTCGTCAGGATGCATCTATTCTTCTGTCTGAACCCCGTTCTCAGACTAGCGCACACCCTTGGTCATCCACACTGCACATCCGAGAGGTACAAGATGTTTAGTTTGTGTCCCGAATTTTTATTTGGCCTAACATCATTTCATCTTGCAGCCTTCAGTTGAGCACGGGGGTGATGACCATCCGTCAACCGATAAGGAGACGCCCATCCTAGCTACGCCAGGAGCAAGATATCTGGTCGAGGTTTGGACCGTGGCACCTGTGGCACCCATCCTCGTCAGATGCGTTGGCTAGTACGGAGTACCGTACGAAGGATAGAGCTCCTCTAGGGTCGTTGGCACTTCGCACTGTCAAGGCCAGAGCTCCTCCGCACGACCGGACTTGCAGACAACGCATCTTGGGGCGGACGATCTGGGCGTGGTTTTCTTGATTCCTTCATTACTGACATGATTGCCGGTGGTAACCAGTTTGGCATGACTTAGTTGGACGACATTGACGTTGGACAGACTCGGCTGGGCCAGATTCAGCTTACTCGTGCACCTCCACCCACTCAACGGTATCCGTATCCCCTCCGAACCGATACGCGCTCTCCGGACCGGTTAACGTATCCCACGGGATATGCTCGACACAAATCCAAGACGCGCAAGCAGACACAGACGCAACGAGCAGAGAGTGGCTCAGACGAGTGAGCTATATTGTATCCCATGTGTAATTGCACTGCATAGATGTATTTGTATGCATATTTTGTATGCTTATTTTGTATGTTATGCGCGTATTGTGGGAGTTGGTCTGTTTGTAGATTCACATGAAATAAGAAAATCTCGGAGTGTCGACATTTCAAGTGGAGTTGCGATCTAAAATTTGATAAATAAAATTGATGACATTTCGAAATGCACATTGTGATTTGTGAATTACATGCTGCGCGTGGTTTGGATACGCGCATTACAAAGGATAACATGCATGACTGAACAAACCGGAAAACACCTAAATTACACGCGTGACTTTTTTGAATCGGGAAAAAGGAGGATCGAAACTAGTCTTCGTGGCACAATAGCCCCTTCCCCTTGTCTCGGGACTACCCACGGTGGCGTCGAGTGCCGAAGTCATTGTTGTCCTGCAATTCCACGATGTAAGTAGACCGTACAACCAAATACATAACCGGGATGCAAATTGCACATAACTCACCTCTTCGATGTGGAGTGCACCCGAGCGACTGGAAATGCTACGACAACCGCCGGTCTCAGCAGTAGGAGTCTTCCCTTGTCTCAGGACTGCCCACGTTAGTGGCGTGTGTTGAAGTCCTCCAGGTTATGCGAGACGGGTTGAACAATTGCATGATGGTAAAAGAACGAAAGGCCAAATACATAATCAGGATGCAAATTATACATAATTAACCCCTTTGATATGTAGTGCGCCCCAACGACGGTGTAGGATCAAGGATGACCGACTAGAGGGGGTGAATAGGAGGTTTTTAAAACTATTCGACTAATTAACAATTTTAAATAAGATTGTCTTAACAAAGCTTCCTACCACAAATGTAATGAAAGAACTACTAAGCTTTTTAAGACAATTAAGAACTTATGTCAAAACTAGATACAATTCTAGCTAGGCAATTCTACACAAGTAAATAGCTAGAAATGTAAATGCGAAAGTAGTAAAAATAAGAATAAACCATAATGGAAACAATGAAGTTTTCCCGTGGTATCGAAGATTTTTTGGTCTTCACTAGTCCACGTTGAGGAAACTTGAACGAATCAAGCCGGCTCCACGAATTAAGTCTCAACCCTCGATCACTAAAGTTGCTCTTCCTTCGCTCCGGAGTTGGTGAGCACAACACCCATTACAATCTTGCTGGGACTCTTGACAATCTCCTTGAAGAGCTTACCGCGTAATTTCCTCCTCCAAGCCGTCTAGGTGTTGGCAAGCACCAAGAGTAATAGATCACGAGTTTTGCTTGAGGAACTACAAGTGCCTAAATGATCAACTAATGAATCAATGCACTTCAATGCTCTCAACTACCTCAAGAATAAGCAATCAATGAAAATGAGTAGTTGAAGGGTGTATATGAGCTTAAGAGAGTTCAATGCAAGAGAATACTACTCAATGATCTCAAGGGTTACTGCTAGAAGGCAAGTGGGGGGATATTGATACCCCTTACCAACAAATCTAGCTGTTACAACCACTTTCCTGAAAAAAATCAGGATTTGTGGTAGTACCGCCGTTGAAACCCGGTACTACCGATTTTTGCTCAACGGTCGGAACGGTGGTATTTAATGCTTTGAACTAGCTGTTACAAAATAAAGTTGTGGTACTACCGTCAACTAGAAATCGGTACTACCTCAGCGCGGTAATACCGCTCGGCTAGAACAGGACTACCATTTTCCGGAGCTCAAGAAATCTCAGAAAATCACTTTCTCTGGAAAAAGACGTACCACCATTAAAATATCGGTACTATCGCACTCTGGTAGTACCGCTCAGATCAAGCGATCATACCAATTCTCAAGGGAGATCAAAACTCCCAAAAATACACTCTCTGTTACTTACATACCGCCATGTAAATATCTGTACTACTAACCTGCGGTAGTACCGTAGTTAAAATACGGTCGTTTCGATTTTCAGAGAGGATAAAAAACACTTAAAAATATGCTATTTGGAAAATATGTATTGCCATGTAAATATCGGTACCACCGACCTATGGTAGTACCGAATATCACTTGCGGTCATACCGATTTTCAAAACAGTTTTCCAGAAGCTTAAATCAAAGAAATGCATCAACCCTAGTTGATCATTATGGCACAAAAATAGTCCCTCGTGCTACTAGTCATAATCCATCTTTATAGTATGGCGTTTATCCTAAAACCCAGTCTTTTCTCCAAATACCGAGACTGGTAAAAGCTATAAAAAGGGTCCTTAGGCTATGCAATACCTTTGTCTTAATCCATGTTGATTTTTCATCAGATTCGCATTGCCAATAGCCTTGTCATCAATAAATCAATGGGACTTAACCTTTAACGTATCTTAGCACACATGTTAGTCCCTTAACATAATGTTGACATTAATTACCAAAAACAAATCTGAGGGCCTATATACTTTTAGACGGGAGAAGCTACGACGCCTGCTGATCTCAAGAGTAGGAGCCTTCCCTGTGTCCGTTGCGCGCTGTGCCCGGTCATACTCAGCTTCCTATTTGGAGGTCCTCCACCACCACCCGACTGTCTTGGGATCCTCTGGTGCCTTTTCAGTATGGTCCGGTAAGTAAGGTTTTCATCGTTGGAAGGTCTTGGCTCACAACGCGTAGTTCAACATGTACTTCTGCTCAATGAACGCCCTATCGTACATCTCTGGTCCATCTATCCAATGGAAGAAGTTGCAACGCATCTTGGGATGCCATTACATGCGGATGAAGTTAGAAATTCGTGGAATTCAACATAGGGTGTGAAAAATCAATGTGTGCGAAAGAGTCTCTTACGAGGACATTTTCGCACGTGTAGTACACCCGGGCGGCGGTGGCTGGGTGTGTGGACTGAATTATCTTCGTTGGCTGTTCGCACACACACTGCGGATGTGGAAACTTTGGCGGTACCAGCACATCTTTCATAGAAAATTCTGGGTAGGGTTTAGCCCTCTTCGCTAGCCACTTGCACTTTTGCAATATCTTTGTATAAAAGTTCGTCGACGAGTCCAACATATTCTAGTCCGACCTAATGTTTTGCTGCTGCGCACAAAACAAGGGTGAGTCAGTTTGGAACAAATATAACGTGGAGATACGTGCATGTTAAGAAAGAATGACGTAAAGATATGCGCCAATACGATCAAACTACCCATTTACTTAACATGACGGACCCCATGCAGGAGGACAATATAATAAATTATGACACTAAATAATGACTAAACGAGCTCGGTTTGTTGAGGCAATCCTTTATGGAGTGCCTAAGGGTCTTGCATATCCTGCACTTCATTGTGCGGCTCAAGCCCCCATGCTGGCTGTTATCCATGTCGTTCCGGAAGCACCGTGTCTGCCGTTATCCCTTTCCAGTTGGCTTCAAGGCCTTTGTTCGGGCCCCCATTGCACCCTGTCCAGCCATAGATCCCTATAGTTCATGTCCAATCCATATGAGTGAAACTTTGCACTCCATGTATCGAAAAGATGCTTCAGGTCGTAGTAGTCGGAGATATACGATGTAGACATCTGCCTCATTTGCACACATGCCTTGTACACATGGGAGCATGGCTTGTGCATGAGCTTCAGCTTTTTGTAGGTGCACGTAGTCACATCACCTAGGGTGCATGCATATTTTCTTTCCCCCCTAGCATGACTAGTGATATATTTTTACCATGGCCTGATCTCGTACTTTATACGGAGGCCATCAATCACCTGGATGTCGTGCATTCGGGCCTTATGCATCTTCTAGTCTATATACCTCTGTATGTTCTCGAACCACTGCTTCTCTTCTTCTAGCTATCGCCTTGCTACAGTGGATCTACTTATGAAGTAACCGATCGTGCGAGTCCATGTCTCCTCAACGATTGCGGTGATTGGGAGGCACCACACACCTTTGAGCACGTTGTTGTACATCTCGGATATGTTGGTCGTCGTAATTCCATACCTCGCACCGTCTTTGTTATATAGTATGGACCATTTCTCCAACTCAGGAGCGTGGAGATTAATCCACTGCGTGAAACTTATGGTGTTCCTTGCTTGCCCCTTCACGGTCTGGTGTCCCTCCTGTGCCTCCAAAGGGGACTATCTTCTATGCCTCGTAGTCCGATGTTCAAGATTTGTCTAGATGGACTCAAACTTCCGTCTCTAGTTATGCACGCACAACGCCTTGAACGTCTTCATTAGTTCCTGACTGCGGAATTGCGTGAAGAAGTTCGATGCAAGATGCCTCATGCACCGCCGGGTTTCAATGTCGTTCCACTGGTGAGGGGGTTTCATCCCATTCTTCATGGTGTTCAGAGCAGACAACAACTCAACATTGCGGTCTGTGATAATGCATATGTTGGGTTGGTCTCCCACAACCGTCCGCTTCACATTCGTCAGGAACCACAATCAACTAGATGTGTTCTCATTCTCTACAATGGCAAAAGCAACCGAGAGAAGCTGGTCATTCGCGTCGGCTGCCACCACAGTGAGAATAGTACCTTTTACCTCCCCGTGAGGAAAATACCATCCATCGTGAGTACAAGACGACAGAACTTGAAACCCTCTATAGCCTGGGCAAAAGCCCAGAAAATCTGGTCCAGTATGAAGCAGTTGGGGCCTCTATCAGCATCCTCACTTTCAAGCTTGTCTATGTACGTGCCAGGGTTTGCTTCGGCAATCTGGTAAAGCATTCTCGGCATAATGTTGTATGTTTATGTCCCTTACATGGACTCAATAACCTTCTGCTTGGCTCGTCGGACTTTGCTATAGCTATCTGGATAACCAACCAGATTGGCTACTTCTGACAGTAGCACCTTAGGGGAGATGGACATGTCCTTCGCAACTAGGTGGCTGATGAGACTTGCCACATATGCGAAAGTCATATTCCGATACTACCGCAGCGGCTCGCTAAGCTCGCAAGTATGGTCGGTCACCACCTTGACCGTGAAGACCGAGATGAAGAACTTTGCTCGGTGAGTGCTAACCTTGCCAGGGAAGTCTTCCACTACGCAATTCACTGTGTAATATCCTTGGTTAGACCGGTGCACCCGGTACACACGGCTGATGGACAAGGCGTGCCGTGCTATAGCTTGTTGCACGACCGCCTTGCTAGGGAAGTGTTGTCCAACTAAGAGAGTGTTAGCATCAAACCCCCACTGGGACTCTTTTTCTTGCGACAGTACGAGCGATCGTACTGCAATATCATCAAAGTCTGTATGCCACATATGGCACCTCTGAAGACACAATTCCGCTGGTAAGCCCAGCACCCTGGGGTGTGTCTTCCTCGCTACCATCTGAGCTTGGGTCGGTGTCCTCATCCTACTCCAATCTGAGAGACTAGTCTAGTAGATACTTATGGCAGTCAATGCGGGCCGACCACCACAGTCCCGCCCCTCATTTTGCATAAAATTATGCACAACTCTTCTCTTGTGGACTTCCTCCAAAACAGCACATTCCGTGCCACCGTATTCAAGCTTCACATGCAGTTGCCTGCTTCCTAAAATTCACGTACACCATCGGCTTCCCGTATGTCGCCGCCTCGGGCTGGGAAGCAATTGACATGTACAAGTCCCATGCTACACTTCCGTTCACCTTGACTAGCTCCCATATGCCCTACCCTCCCCACTCGTGCAGGTGATCACCTCGATGACAGGTTTCTTCATCATTGGCTCCGCATTGAACTCCCTTCGGATGTAGCTCCTAAGCTCGTGAATATTCATCGTATCGAGCCCGTCCGCCCGGACTACCTCGTACTGGCATCTCGATAGGTCCAACCCATCGGGGCCAGCCCGTACGAGACCGTTGCCATAAAACACTACCAAGTCTTGCATGTTTCAAATTACCTAAAGCTACAACAACCCGATTTATGGTGCGCAATATAACAAACATGGTATGTAATTAGCACTAATTAATTAACTGTGCGCGACTATTTACACGAGATTATTTCTTCAATTACCACTAATTAAATAGGACTAAAGAAAAAAAATAATTACGAGTAATTTATTTACCACTAATTACGCATAACACAGATAATTACGACATATTTATACAAGTAAGCAATTAAATGCGAGTAAGTGAGTACGAATAATGAATTAATTAGCAACAATTTGAATACTTATCAATAAGTTACTTACAAGTAATTCATTACATCTAAGTAATTCCCACTGAACTCATTACGATTAATTAGTTACCACTAATTAACTACGTGTCACTAATTATTTGTAATTAATTACATTTATTTAATTAGCACTAATTAACAACGAGTCATTACTTACCAACAAATTATTTATGGTAACAGAAATTCGACCACTTATTTTGCACTAATGTAATTAGCACTAACATACTACACGAAATTTAATTACGACTAATTAATTAATACTTCATTTGCACTAAGTAATTATGACTAATTAATTCAGACTAGTTAATTATAGGTATTTAATTATAACTGCTTAATTACCACTTACAAGCTACGTGTCAATTACCAATAACTAACTACGACTAATAAATCACCACTAATTAACTACGACTGCAATAATTACAACTAAACCATACGAAACAATTTTACCTTGTCTTGATGTCGACCTCACGATACTTACACGGACGTAACCACTGCTCTAAACAAAAATTAATTCACAGAGTAATCTGAACAAAGTTTTAGTTCAATTCTCTTTGTTCTCAGTGACGGGCGCGAGAACGAGAATGAATTCCAGAATAAGAGTCAGAGTGAGAGCGGTCGTGGCACCGGTTTTTATAGGCGTGCGAAGGCATTTTGCGCAGACGGGCCATGCATGCGGACGGAGGCAACGACGTGATGGATGGGACGGGGAAGATGGGGGCTTGTTTTCGGCGCCAAAAGCAACCGAAAGGGACGGCCACGCCGAAATTAACCGGAAGGGATGGCCACGTGGACGGACGGAAGACGTCTGAGCCACCAAACCACGACATAGGTGCTGTCCGGGCCACCGAAGCACGGACAAGGGACTCTCCGATCCACCAAACCACTGGCGAGAGGTTGTCCGAGCGGCCAAACCACGTACGAGGGAACATGTGATAGTCGGGCTAGGGGTGCACGAATGAGCTGGTCATTGGGTGCAGGACGCGCGACAGAGGACGACGTGGCGAGCGGAAAGAAATCCGGTCTACCAGGGAATGATAGAGGTGCCAGAAATAACATTACACCGGAGGAAGACTATTTTTGCTAAAAGCGATGTCAACAGTTCCGTATACCCCAAAAAAAAACTCAACACGCACATTGTCACGTACAAGTAGGCCGTCGAGTGTGACAGATAGTTGGAGGGCTATACGGCTAGAGTCCTACACAGGCTTTGTGTGACGTGCCGTGCCATTTATAAACAGAGCCCCGAGGTCCGCAGCTGGTTTCCAAGGATAATAAACGCACAGGCCCCTTTTCCCTGCTATATATACACGGCACACCCGTCCACCAAGTAACATTAACTCCTTAGTTGAGCTCGACACTCAAGTGCAGAGAAGGCAGGGAGTGAGTGTGAAAGAGGAATGGGTGAGGAGGCCAATTGCAAGACCGTGATGGAGGCCGGCAAGGTCAAGGAGAACGGCCGCGTCGCGGCGGAGGCCAAGGCCGAGGCCGAGGCCGTGGCCGAGGCGCCGGCGGAGTCCGACCCCCGGCTGCAGGGCATCTCCGACGCCATCCGCGTCGTCCCCCACTTCCCCAAGCCAGGTCCGTTGATTCTCCTCTCACCCCCTCTTGATCCAACTATCTGCCACTCAAACATGCAGGCGTGAACATTCTTGGTGCGTGTGCAGACATCATGTTCAACGACATCACGACTCTGCTGCTGCGGCCTAGGGTGTTCAAGGACGCCGTGGACATCTTCGTCGAGCGCTACCGCGGCACGGGCATCTCCGCCGTCGCCGGTAACAGCTACTCACCCACCCGTCTCCTCTCTCCCCTCCCCTCCCCTCCCCACTCCGCTCCGCGCGCGCGTGCAGCTGCAGAGGCGGCAGAGCTGAGCTGTGGGCAGTGTTCTGAGATTCCGTAATATCTTTGGGGGAGATCTCCCCTGGTCCTTTTGCTCCCCATGCTTGTCGTCGCCCGCCTCGCGCCCGGGTCTACTTACCAACGCCTTTTCCGCATCGCTCTAGCTGCTCCCCCGTCGCCTTTTCTCGGGAGGATAATATCATATCGCGGCGACAATAATACTCTCACGCCACTGCCGCTGCCGGCTCAGCTTTGCCACTCCCGCTCCACTTAGCCGTGGACGTCTCGGTCGCGCTCCGGGCCCCTCCCGGGATATCCACCCGGTGCGCGCAAAGGCCCCAGAGCCACGGATAACGAAAATGCGCCGCGCTACGCGTACCACCACGCCGTTTCTTCTACGGAATCGTTGTGAGCGGAGCGGCCCCACCGGCAGGCGGAATTCGTTGAGCCAGCGATGTTCTGTGACCATTTCGTAGTAGGAATTGCTTTGCTTGGTACGTTGAGCGTTTCCGGTCGTGAATCCAGGGCTGCCTGCCTACATGGCTGCCGCATTTACGAGGTAAAGTTGGCATTTAATATGTGTGTGCATGTGGGGAGTTATGGACCTTATGCTAAGCTAGTAGTAGTATGCCATGGCCATCGTGAGGACTTTTGCTACGGTGTTGTTTAGAGAGGAGTGTGTGTACGCTCGAACCGGTTTCGCTGCGTGCGTGCCAGAATGTTTGGCACAGCCCGCATTTTTCCTTGGCTCTGGCCCATGACGTGTCGCGTTTTTCCAAGCTTTTCCACGGTGCCCTGCACCCGTGGGCCGTGGCCGGAATCTGCCGCATTCATTAGCGTATCGGGGGCGCATGTAGAAGCCCTGCCACCGGCAGATCTCGCGGCGAGCCAACCGAAATGCATCGGCGTTGGGAGGGCGGGAGCAGGGGGCGCCTGATCGGACGGCCGCAGCCGTGGCTGCTTGGGATCGGACGGTGGTGGTACACCTATAATTGATTTTTTTTCTTTTCCTTCTGGTGTCTCTCTGCCTCTGATGTCATGCATGTGCCCGATCCGCTGTCGTTTTCACTGGAAAGTAGTGCTTCTGAGATTTTGCTTTGTTGTTTGTTGGATACTCTGTCTGGTTCTGCGATTCTTGTTCCTCGTTTCCCTTCTATTTCCCAGCCCCTTTTTTAATATCTTATTATTGACTAAATGAACTTATGCGCCATTCTCTTTTTTATAAGTTTTTTTTCGACAAATTCTATGCTAGTTTGTTGTGTAAGACTCTGAACTAGTTTGGTTGTGATGGATAAGTTGATACTATTCGGTTCTTGGTGAGAGTCATAGTGCAGCACTGTTCTGACTTGTTCGTTGTGATTCTTCTTCACATTCCACCAGGGATTGAGGCTAGAGGATTTATATTTGGCTCGGCGGTTGCACTAGCCATCGGTGCGAAGTTCATACCGTTGCGTAAGCCTAAGAAACTCCCAGGTGAGGTTCCCTTGAAGAAGTTTGGTTGGGGATCGATTTGCTTGCTCTGAAACCTGTTGCTATTGATATGTCTAGTTTGTGGTGACAACGTACTTCAGTAAATTTTTATTTTCCGCGAGGAACTAAAATTGGTTATCTGACAGTAAAAGTACTGCTCTAGTCCATAATCTCTGACACCAAAGTTGTTGCACTAGTCAATCCCTTTATGCAGCCCATGATGAAATCCGAAGAAATTTGTAGGACTGTTAGTACGATCTCTCTTTGCACTTTTCATCACATGTTCTATTGCACTGATGGATACTGGTGGCATCGTTTAGCCAAAGTACGATTCTGTTTGGCTTGCTCGTCAAATAAAGTTTGTTTGCAGTAATCGACATGCGCTAACATTCGCTTTTACAAACATGAAAGGTGAGGTGATTTCTGAGACCTATGTTCTCGAGTACGGGACTGATTGTTTGGAGATGCATGTTGGGGCTATCGAACCCGGTGAGCGTGTACTGATCATTGATGATTTGGTTGCAACTGGTGGGACACTTTGTGCAGCTATAAGGCTTCTTGGTACGTACTACCTTTTATAACTAAGATTTTGCATTCAAATGCAATCCTTGACCAGTACTTGCATGATTACAAAGTTAATATGATATGCAGTTAGTAGATAATGGAGCCAGGTAAGGACTCGAGAAGGAAAAAAAAACTTGATTTTAATTTCTTTTCTGATGGATGCCGTCTTTATTTATTTCTGTGTTGTTTGTGCAACTTCAGAGGTTGTTTCCATTTGCACATTCACAATGAACTATTCACTGACCAGTGTAACAGTTGAAGCTTTCGATTGTGCCTTGCGATCCCGTGACATATTGCAGCAAGCACTAGTGCATGGCAGTTGCCAGTTGCTTCAATATCAGATTATCCAGTATTGCTTGTCTTGAAACTGTGCCACACCCCGAACATGTTTCTTCTCACTGTAACCCAAATCTAAGATAGCAATAGTTACTGTTTCTTCTCACTCTAACCCTAATCTATGACAGCAATAGTTAATAGCAATAGTGTCAGAAATGACTACAATAGTCCTGGAAAGGAATAGCCGATAGGTTTGGCTTTTAGGTGCTAATGGCAGGCATCTGTACCACTTAGTGATAACCAGTACAGGGGCATGGTGTTTTTCTTGCTTGTAGGTGAACAAATGTCCTTAATGAGACATGCTTTATACCTTCATAATTAAGACGTACAACATCTTGTTTGAAGATCTTTTTGGAGAGAATCTTGTTTGAAGATATGTCCTATACGGAATTTATTTGGAGACAGGATTTGATTTTGACACTACCTGTTTTGAGCACTCCTATCGCAGAGAATCAAGTACTCCCACCTTGTGACTATCTTTTCAGCTATACCTTTCGTTGTCTGCAAATACTGTGCTATCATGTCATTAAACATGCATCTTTTTTTTAATATTTTACACAACCGGTTCTCGAACACAACCCTGCCCCTTTGGATTCTTTTCTCAGTGAATTTTATCTTGTGCTAAGAACAATACACTTGCCGCATATTTCTCTTACTGAACAATTTGCTTTCCAGAACGTGCTGGAGCTGATGTGGTTGAGTGCGCATGTCTCATTGGACTCCCTAAATTTAAGGTATTCTTGTTGTTACGTGACTCGCAGACCAAACTGTCGATTGACAAGCGTATTTTTTTCTGCTCCTTAGTTCTTACAGTACGTTGTATTTGTTTACTGCTCTGAAGCTTGAATCACATTTTCACTAGATTTGACCAGTTCCATAGCATAGTTGTTGGCATGTACACCTGTACTAGCTTGCTCAGATAATGTCTGCTTTGTAATGTAACCTGTTGATGCTATATAGCTTCAGACTGTGGAGCCAATGTTTTCGTTTCACAAAGCAGCCATGAACTACTTGCCTTATTATATAAGTACGACAAACATAACCATGTCTACTCTGTTCCCCGCAACTGAGATACTCATATCAGTACCAGTTGGGCGTCCATAGGCTCGAACAAAATCACTTGAGAATTGGGTATCTCTTTTCTTTTCTTCAAAAGCAAGAGTGAACAGTGCGAAACAACTGGGACTGTGTTGTTTGTGTTATCCTAAAGGATGAGTTAAGGAATAAGGACTAACATTACACTAATTTCATCTGGTCATATGTTCTGTGCTACCCTGAATAAAAACTAGGATGAGGTAAGGAATAAGGACTAGCACTGCACTAATCTCATCTGGCCATGGTACTTAGTGTACTTGTATTAGCTTGGGAGCACACCTGGATTCGTGTTACAGCACAACTGATGGGCATTGCTTGCATCTTACCAAAGTCAGGATAGAGATCCTGTACGTTTCAGAACCAAAAGTCTTGAGGACATTTGAAACAAGCAGCGGACAACCATTTTATAATGCTCGTTGTCAATCTTGAACTAGTCACTAGTCACTAGGAGAACATGCCATTATTATTGCTTGAAATCGGTTACTGAGACAGCAACTTCCATGCAGGATTCCTACAAGCTCAACGGAAAGCCAGTCTATGTACTGGTGGAGTCCCGCGAATATGAAAAGTAAGAAATTAGTGATCAGGTGAGCATCATTGGCTTACTGCCTCATTGCTTGAAATTTCCCAGCATGTTGTGTAGTAGTATTACTCAGCTGTGTGTGTGACATTCTAAGAGGTTAGTGTGTATCCACATCTACCTTGCTAGAGGCCTAGAGAATTGTTGCCTGATCTTCCACTTCTTGCGTGCAAGTTCTCTGTGAATCCATGTTCTTACAAACCCTGAAGTTGAACTCAAGTTATACGTGTTGTAGATATGGAATATTCATTTCTTTACTCATTTGGTTCCCATCTTGTTTTCTCAGGAATGCACATGGCTTCATTCCTTACTACTGCAAGTGAAGGGTGGGCGGATATCGACAAGTCTGCGGTACATTATTAAGGCTAGCTGCTACGAATTAGAGAGAGAGAGAGAGAGGAGACTAGAGAGTGGTAAATCGATGTAGTCTAGTAGGCTGAGTAGTTTTTCAGAGTACTGAGGAGCTTGTAGTTCTATCGGGAACATGGTTATTATCTGAAAACAAGAGTTCAGGTGTTCCATTGTTGATTAAGTTCTGTGGTTTAATTTATGGGCATGGGTAAAAGGAGAAATTCGGCAGCTTTACATATGCTTAATGCCTTGGAATATATTGATATACCCTTAGTATGGGGCATATGCTGAATTAACTCATCACTAGTATCTGAAGGTTAGTGACAGAAATCACAGAGAACAACACATTGCTTCCTCTTCTGTTGGAGGCTAGTGAGAGAGATCAACCAGAGTACCAGACTACGAACAAGATAACGAAGACTGCAAAGCTTCGCTAACGATCGAGTTGAGACCTGCGAGCTGTATCCGTCCATGTTTCCTCCTCAGCCTTTTCGCTGGTCCAACTCGTAAAGCCGTGCAGCGATGCAGGTCCTCCTCGCTGGGCACGCTGTGCAGAGATCCCGTGCGCATCCCACATAAATGTCGAGGCTCGTGCATGTCATCTCACTCACACATGCCATCCTCCATGCATGCGCTGCGCGCCTGCGCCTGCGCCTGCGGTGCTCTGCTCCGCTGTTCTTTCAGCGTCGTCCCAAGGCGACGTGTTGTCTTGTCACATAGATCGAATCGGCCGGCAGGCGCCGCAGGCGATGATGCCGGTCCGGCAGGCCGGGCGGGGCAGAGGCTACAGGAATCCTCCAGCCTACGGCCGCTCGTACCGTTTCAGACGGCATCATACACTCTCGTACGTGTGTTTTCGTATGGTTGCCGGCTTCGGCAGACGCTGGGCTAGGCCTGGAGCGGTGGTGGTGGCGGCCGCTGTTGCACGACGACTTGTCCAGCGTGAAAACTGGGCCACGCACGAGCTACCAGTTGTTATCGTGGGGAGTGGCAGTGTTGCACGTTGCTGCAATAGCGTGTGGTGTGTGCCTTTTGCAGTAGCCGGATTGGAAGGTGACACCTGGGAATGGGGAACTGCTCTGGGTGACTGCAGCGCTTGTCGTGTAGCGCGAGGATAGCTAAAGCTCGTACCGTAGCTCGGGTGGCGCCATCGTTTATAAAAGAAAGAAAGAAAAAAACCCTCCGGTGGTGCCACGATTATGATGGATTGGGACCGTCGGATTATAGATCGGACGATCGGGAAGTGATCTGCATATGACACTAGACTAGAGCTGGCCCCGCCGATTTGTGGTTACGAATCGTGGTGATGGAGGTCGTTGATTCGAAGCTTTGACGAGAAAAATGATTATTGAGGATGTTCATCAATCAACTACTGCCTTTAGTCGGGTAAATGTCAGCTCAAAACCCAAATTGAGCATAAACTTTGTGGAAACCGTACGTAAAAGTAGGAATGACATTGGGTGACTCCCCCTAAAGAGCAACATCTCTATTACCAAATTGCCCCTAAAGTTGATTGTTATTTACCCACCAAATGTCACTGGATATAACCCCATCGGCTCGCCCGTCACCCCTTGCCCTTAATTCTCAAACAGATGTGCATCACCCTCTCTCTCCCCCCGTGCTTGTAACACCTTACCCTTCAGTATCACATTGTCACTTTGCATTGAGTTTCACTAGTATATAATATTTGTTGTCTCCAATCGTAGCACTTCCGGATTGACCATTTTGGACAAAGCGGCGATGAAAGCCCAAGCGAGGGGCTACACATGCGTGCTCGCCCTGTGGGTGGGCTGAGCTATTAGCGAATTTTGGGTCGTAGGGTGTTGCATATGGTGTTAGAGAATCAACCCTCGCTGCACAAGCCACGTGTACGTGTGGCCCTGTAGCGGCACACAACACTGAGGGGTATTTCTGGGCATTTCACGCTGTCGAGGGCGATAGCCCATTAAGGGGGCGAGGGGAATGTAACAACCTGCCCTTTAGTACTATATTGCTAGTTTGCATTGAGTTCCACTAGCATATAATACATGTTGTACCAAATCGTGGTACTTTCGGGTTAACCCTGTTGGGCGAAGCGATAACGAAAACCCAAGTAAGGTGCTACGCATGTGTGGGTCTGCCTCATTATGGGCTAGGCTATAAGCGATTTTTTTGGCCAGGGTGTTACAATGCTGCTCTCCAAACCCTAGCCGTCGCCGCTTCGAATCTCCTCGCCGCCGACCGGGAGCAGCTCGCCATTGGCCCAGAGTACATCGTCATAGGTCCCTCAAACCCTTGATGCTGGTCCTGCAGTGTCATCGCAGCTGGTCCTGCTTCCCTCGCCGTTGGATTCGCCTTCACCGCTTCGTTCCTTGGAGCTGTGAAGGTATGAGCTCGCCGCCGCCCTTCCCATTGTCCTCCCTCCTTCTGGTACAAAATGTGTAGGAAAATGAGTTGGATTCAATCCTAGTTTTTGGAGCCAAACTTTGTCGGGACCCCGAGTAGCAACCCCGGGACCCTCTGTACACCCTGGACCAGTCCCAAGATCAGTAGCTGGTCCACACAGTTTCCACAACGATATCATCACAACCATACAACAAACTATAGAAGAAGCAGATAAATTAACAATAATAACAGTAAAAGACCTTATGGTCAAGTTTTTACAAGGTTGCCACGCAAGGCTCACAACAAAAGAGCTTGTAGCGGAAAAGCAAAAGAACACGTGAAGGCCATTCGACATGCCCATAGGCAATTGAGTGGAGGACGTCTCCTAGCACGAGAGGTCTTCGAAGTCCTACTCTTCCCAGAGCTCGGAGCTCCCTGGGTGGTCTTCAGCTGCTGATTAACCAGAGGGCACAAGCCATGAGTACTTTGAATGTATTCAGCAAGCCGTAGGGAAATGTATGCAAATAGTATTTATGTCAGGCTTAACAAGGATAGCAGTTATGGTTACTTTGCAGAAAGCAATATTAAATGAAAATACAGTAAGTAGGTTGCAAAGCACAAGTTAAAAGATTAATACATAAGTAATCAAGTTTCTTTGAAAACAACTCGTGAACACCCTGTTCACTTCCCAGACCACTCGTGACCACCCTGGTCACTGCCCAGACCACTCGGAACCAACCAAGACCAATAAGTTTTGAGAAAGTCTACCTCCTTCGTGAAATCACCAGGTATGTCCATAACCGGGGACACGGTTATTCGAATAGATTTACACTCTGCAGAGGTTGTACAGCTTTACCTATAAGACACGACCTCTCTAGTTTGTTTGGCACCCGTCGATGCCCCTGCTCACTACCTTGGGTAAGCAGGCTATAGCACGTGACAAGGCCTTTACAAGGTTCTGCTTTGACTCGGTTTCGCTCGCTAAGGTTTCGCCTTCCTGACCCCCCTCTTGCGCCAAGTGTGCGTGTCCATCCCATGTCTTACACACTTCCACCAAAACGGAACCAAATCAAGCATTGCCAATTAGTTGGCCAGGTCCACCCCACAATGGACTTGTGGTTGTACGGTATGGCTCGGATCAATTGCTTACAAGGTCAAGTCCTTAGGGACTACTCAGGCGATACAACCACATCCCAATGTGCTTCCTGCACCCCCTTTACTGCATGATCACTCGTCCAAGTATAAAACATTTTGGGTTCAACCCTGCCAGATGACCACCCTAGTCATGGCACAACAAATTTTATTAGCAGCCACACAGGCCGGGGCAACACATGCCACAATTCCATAATATCTTAGTCAAGTTTAACATCATTGATATAGGTGAC
Source organism: Phyllostachys edulis (assembly GCA_036346405.1). Taxonomy (NCBI): domain Eukaryota; kingdom Viridiplantae; phylum Streptophyta; class Magnoliopsida; order Poales; family Poaceae; genus Phyllostachys; species Phyllostachys edulis. The sequence continues at coordinate 72,763,754 of CM070562.1, forward strand.
CGAGAGACATCGCATAACTAAAGCAGGTCTAAGCAATATACGCACCCTTGTTGGTTATCACAATAAGAATGTCCAACTAAGATTACCCACCTATGGTGTCCAAAGGTACATGTTAACATGTCGAACACAAGTATTCAAGGATTCATACTATCGAGTAGGTGTTTAGCTATTTCCCAAACTATTTTTATACAATTAGCCATGCATGTTGGTATAAAACAATATAATTTTGCAAATTGGGAACAACATAATCAAAGGTCTACGACTTACCTTCGATGAAGAGCTGAGGTTCTTCGGTAAAGGTGTCGGGTCCAGGAACTCTTCAAAGAAACCGGAATCTATACGTATGCAAAAAGAGCCAAATAAATACAACGAATTCAAATAAAAACAAAAAACTACCAAACTAGAACCAAAAGAAAAGCACAAGAATAGAAGAACTAGAAACGGGCTCTCGGGAGGAGGTCCAACTGAGAGGGTGGAGGTCCTGAGGAGGAGGAGGTAAAGGGAGGAGGTCTTGAGGTCCTACGAAGGATACGACTACTCACGTGATCATAAAAGGGACACAACTACGCAACGTGGTTGTGAGTGTGTGGATATCATGGGGATATGTGCACGATCTTAGAATGATGTTACAATTGGCAATGTCGTTAACGGTTTGTCAAAACACGCGTTTTCGTCAAAGTTTAATATGCTGTGAGGGCTTGTGCGGTCAGACCGGTATTGGGCGCGCGGTTAGACCGGCAAGCAGTCAGACCAGCCTATAAATGGCGGTCAGACCAACCATTCAATGGTGGTCTGATCGATTTCTTGCTGATCATCAGCCAATCGGTGGCGATGAGTGTTGGGTTAGGTCAAGTTCATGGGTTTCATGGCATATGTGTTGCATGATGCATATTTTGACTAACGTGGGTTAAGTTGTAAAGAACTTGTTCCCGGAATCGATTTCTTTGTCTATTATCGTGCAGGTTGCTTGGAGGTCAATGACGGTCAACGGCGAGGATGATCAGGACTAAGCTTGGAGAGCTGAGGTCCAGAACGATCGGGGATGCCGGGTGAGGTCAATTGAGTCAAGGATGGCGCAAAAGGGTCAAAGGTGACCGAACGGGCAGTTCGGTGCGACGGGTTGGATCAAGCGGCACGGGGGTCGGTGCAAGTGCCATGGTGGTTTCGGTGGGAGCCGGATGGGAGAGACTTGCCGACATGATGAGAGCCATTGGATCAACCTACATGTGGCGAAGCATGGAAGTGCTTCACGAAGATGGGACTCGGTCTTTGCAAAAAGATCGAGAAGGGATATTTTGGTAATTTTACCAAATACCGCCTTGGTGACCTTTTGCTAACCCGCGGCACAAGACGGTGCATGATGAAGCGGATTAGGTCAAGAGGAGATGAAGATGTCGCTTTAAAATACGTGCGTGTGTGACCCGTTTGTGTGTGAGCCTTAACGGGAGCCCATTAGGGTTAATGCTTCTAGAAGGTCTAAGCCTCCACTATAAATAGAGGAGGGAGGTGGCTGCACCCCCTTCAACCCTTTCATTATTGAAAACCCTAGTTTTGCTTTTGTGCTTAGGGAGAAGATAGTTGAAGGTTAGGGTTCTAGAGAGTTGAATTTGATTTCGTGCTCATGTATTGAGTCTTTGTCTTCCATTGATGGAGTGGCTGTAAACGAATACTATATCAAATCAATCCAAGGAAAGATTGCTCAAAGATGTGTCTATTTGCTTTCCTTCTCTCTATTTGATGATTTTGAGTCCTTCTTTGATCCACGAGTTTTTGTTTAGTTTCTTGCCTTGATCTAACTTGCTGTAACATGTGGAAACTCATCTAGGATCATCTTGATCATCAATCACCCACGAGCAAGTCTTTAGATCATATTTCGTTTTTGACTCAGTTTTGGAGCATCCTTCGTTCAAACTGAAAAAGATAGGAACTTTGGCATGGATCTTCACGATCCTTGATTGGAATAGGTTCCTAATATCTTAGAGAATATGTGTTTCAAGTTTCGCGGAGTTTTGCCTTATGGATCCAAAGTTATACCAATTTTGGATTTCGTTTTCGTGCTGATCTTTAGTACAATCGGTAGTATCTTTCGTTTGCCTGCGGTAGTACCGCTTTCGACATCATCTAGTATCATAGACAAAGGTAGTACCGCTGGTTACACTGAGGTACTACCGATTTTGGTGCCTTTGTGATTTTGGCTGTTTCTTTTGGGGGTTTGAATTGGATTCAGTTCTAGTCTTCCGCTAAGCTTATCTATTGATCTCTATAGCTCTCATAGCTATTGGAGTCAAGATCTTATTGAATCCAATCAAAGTGAAAAAGAGATAACACTCCTATTTACCCCCTCTCTAGTCGCCGTTTCGGTCCAACAGAGTGAGATACAACTACGCAACGTGGTTGTGAGAGAGCAAAAAGAAGGACAGGGCTCGGAGAAACTCACCCGGATAGAGAGAGAGAGAGAGAGAGAGAGAGAGAGAGGCAGGCTGGAGAAGACTGGAGGAGGACGGCGAACGGCGCAGGCGCTCCGGTGAACTCTTCGGCGGTGAGGTGGTCGAAGGCGGCGCAGCTCCGGCGGCTCCTTGGCGATGAGTAGGCAACAGCGCGACTCCAGCGAACTTTTTGGCGAAACTCCAAGCGCTGAGAAGCTCGGTGAGAGCAAGAGAGTAGAGGTGAGGGGGAAAAGGAGATGAAGGAGAGCTGCTCAGGCTTTTATAGCCGGGGACGGGAAGAGCAGCTAAGAGACTCTGAAGCACACGAGTCCAAGGGTAGGTGAAGGAGGAGATGACAGCAGGTCTGGGAGGAGACAAAAGGGGGAAACAGATACTGCAGAAAAGACAACATTTAATGCGACACAATAACATTTAATGCTCAAGGACCTTTGCGTCAGCAGTGACACAACGGGAGGAAGAAGAAGGTGAATAGAACTGATAGGTGGGGCCACCCAAAACACGGAAGGGTGGTCCAACCAAAGGGGAGGTCGTGACTCAAGGGGTGGTCTTAACAAGTCTCCAGGACCACCCAAGAGGTCTCCCAAGACCACCCAGGAGGTCTCGGGCTGAGAGGTCTGGACAGAGGGGGAAGTCCAAACGAGAGAGAGGTCCAAACGGGAGGGAGGTCTGGACTGAGGGGGAGATCCAAACGAGAGGGAGGTCTGAACCAAAAGGGAGGTCTAAACTGAGAGTGAGGTCTAAACCAAAAGGGAGGTCTAAACCAAGAGAGAGGTCCAACGAGAGGGAGGTCTAAACCAAAAGGGAGGTCTAAACTGAGAGGGAGGTCCAAACGAAAGGGAGGTCTAAACCAAAAGGGAGGTAGGAGTGAATAGAGGAAGGGGATTCAACACTAGAGAACTCCAGCAACTCCAGAGAAACCGAACTTTGGATTAGTTGAAGTTGGATTAATTCATATTAAATCACTGCAAGTTTCCAAAATCTCCAAGTTAAGCTTGAACAATTCAAAAAAACCAAATGGTTCTTATTATTTTCGAAAACTCAAATAGGCCTAGAAAATTGGGATGTTACAAACTTCTACCAAACGCTTCTCTCGGTCAACTCCAAATTCTCACAGGAGTGGATCCTTGAAGGAGCAGGAGCTGGAAGCTGAAAAATGAGGAGCAGAACAGTACCAAACATACCATAGATATAGGGGGCGGTGGTCTATAGCCATGTAAAATTCAAAATAAAACTCAATCACATTTGGGAGATATGTCATATCTCCCAAATGTGATTGAGTTTTATTTTGAAATTTACATGGCTATATAACACCACCTCCCATGTATCTACAAGTTTTTTTGATAATTTTTGAAAACTTTTACATATAGTTTCCATGAAGTTTACACTCAATTTAGGACATTTGCTCTAGTCAGAAATATATGTGAGTTTTGAATTTTCAGTCTCTAAGGCACAATTTTGACTACTAATTTTGTCAAAAATATATGTTGGTAAAACCTACAACCATCTCTAATGTTATGAAAGCGTTATTTACAATGAACCCACTGATCGTTTTCCTGCTGCCAACATCGATGCTTAAATACATTACCAATAGATACTTAAATATGTTAATGGTTCGCCGCATAAAAGAAATATGCAAATTCGCTTGGTAGCATTTAGAGCGTCTATTCAACATGGTTCACTGAATGCAAGCTATTCTCTTTCTCGGTGAAATTCAAAATAGGGTGCAAGGACCAAAGGAGAATCGCTGACACTACTATAGAAAATGTCTTCACATACGGTTCAAAAACGTCATCACAGATGGTTTCATAAGCCGTCTGAGTTTATGGGTCAGTAATGACATGAGGTCATCACGAGCGGTTTTTGAACAAATGCGTCTCAGGAAGCTATCACTGAGCGGTTACAACAAGAATAAATGCAGTGATAGTTTTTTCTATTGCAAAAAAAACCCAGATTTTGAGCCAAAACAATCAATTGCTGGACAGTAGTGTCGGACCCAAATTTAGAATTTGGAATCCACTGTGTCGAACTGTGCTATTCCCTGGATCAGTAGATAGCACACACAGATACATTCTTGGACCATTCCCATAACCATGTAAGCTCAAGCAGACCTACGGTCAAGTCCATAGTTACAACCATACTTGGTCGAAAAAGGAAATCTGGGGAGGTCTTGAAGAGGTCCTGAAGGTCCCAGAGAGGTCCTGAAGGTCCCAGAGAGGTCCTGAAGAAGTCCTAAGGAGGTCTTGTAGTTGTCCCGCGGAGATCCTAGGGAGGTCTTGAAGAGGTCCTGAAGAAATCCTGTAGTGGTCTCCTGGAGATCCTGGAGTGGTCCTGAAGAGGTCGAGGGAGGTCCTGAAGGGAGGCCCCAAGGAGGTTCGGGAGGGAGGTCCTGAGAAGGCTCTGAAGGGAGGTCCCAAGTAGGTCCTGGAGGGAGGTCATGAGGAGGTCCTGAGGAGTGGTCCTGGAGAGGTTCCAAGGGGGTCCTGGGGAGTAGACCTGTTCATGGGCGGCTCAGCCCGAGCCCGACGCCGTCCGGCCAAGCTTGGGATCTAAAACCGGTCCGTAGAAGCTTGTTCCGGCACCAAATCCCAAAGAAAATCAATTTAAAAAGGGAAATCTATTTATTTAATGCTGAAAATGAATTAAATATTAGTTTTTTATTCCAAGAAATGATTAAAATAATACTTTTAATCGAAAAAGGTTTTCTGGGCCTCAAGACCTCTCGATTTTTGGTCTAGGGCTTTCAAGCCCGGCCCGGCCCGGCATTTGAACAGGTCTACTGGGGAGTGGTCCTAGGGAGGTTCCTAGGAGGTCCTGAGGAGTGGTCCTGGAGAAGTTCCGAGGAGGTCCTAAGGAGTGGTCCTGGAGAGGTTCTGAGGAGTGGTCCTAGAGAGGTTCCGAGGAGGTCCTGAGGAGTGGTCCTAGGGAGGTTCCGAGGAGGTCCAGCAGATCACACCTAGACGTAGGTAGTATAACTACACTCAGTGTAGACCGTGTTCAGGGTGAATAGTGCTGGTAGGGACAGTGCTCATATGAACAATTGAGCAATACAAGCCCGCAACATAACATGTGTATTTATACATATCAGGCCGTGCGACCAATTGTTTTACAAAAGAGCCACGAAACAGAAATCTTACAAGAGTCAGAGTACAGAAACAAAGATAAGTGCGGAAGCAAAATAAGTCGTAGTGGTTCCATTCACTCTGCCCACAGGCAAGCGATTGGGGGTCCTAGCCTAAGCTTCATCATCTTCACTATCTTCTGGTGCAACCTCTGAGTGGTAGTGGTAGTAGTAGGGGTCTTGATCGCATGAGTCTGAAAGATTATATTGGACGAGCCTGAGTACACAACCGTACTCGCGAGCCAACACACAATGTAGTCGTATAGATGCAGGGCTAGTCAAGGGAAGTTTTAGAGTTCTTTTATTTGCACAAAGCCAAGTTTGAACTAGATAAGTATTAGAAAATCTTGAGACTTGGCATTTTTAACAATCTATTTTCATAAATGAATTTTCATTTGTAAAGTACTAGTGGAGGTCCCACCTCCTATACCATTGAGTGGCTCCATCCACCCAATGCTTGGGCTATCCCAGATTTACCATCGGGTCCCCACTGACTTTCTCAAATCCCTGGGGTCCCACCCCATCCTTCCTTTTCATCACAAATGGTTTTGTAAAAAGGAAAGCTATATCGAGCAAGTTCTCAGCACCGCTCTTGACCGTGAGCACGGCTATCTAGAAGTTTTCTTACTCTGTAGAGTTCGCACACTTTACCCACAAGAGGTAATCGTCTTGATATAAACACACGTTTCCTTAGACATGTGAATCAAGGGGAGATTACCACAAGGCCTTTACAATGCTCAACCTCGACGTAACTCCACCCGCTAAAGTTTCCTCCACCCGGAGCCACTTTCCCAAGTGGCCCCCTCTTGCGCCGTGTGGTTTTCCTGTGGCCTCTACCCTTACCCACGCCACACACCCACCAGTGGCGAAGCCATGCCGAGGCAAACAAATTAGTTGGCTAGGTCATACCCATTATAGACTTGTGGTTGCACTGTTTTTGCATGAGAGGTCATTCCAAGATTCGGTCCTTAATTGACTCGGATGGTACATCTACATACCAACATTCTCTTGTGCCCCCGTGTAACATCCTGGTTTTTAGTGCCTTTTTGAAGATTTTCAAAATAGAAAGAACCATTTGGTTTTGATGAGAGTTCTAAAGCTTAACTTGAGATTTTAGAATTAAAGTGTTTAAAATGACTAAATCAAACTTCAACTAAGTCAAAAGTTTGGTTTGTTTTGAGTTCGTTGGAGTTCTCTGGTGTTGATTTTCCCCTTTCTCTGTTCGCTCCGTGTTCCCCTCGGCCTAGCCCTTTCTTCTTTGGACCTCCCTTTGTTTGGATCCGAGGGTCCAGACCTCCCTTTCGTTTGGATCTTTCCCTTTGGTCACGACCACCCCTTGGTCACGTGACGTCCCTTGGGTCACGACCACCCCTTGGTCACGTGACATCCCTTGGGTCACGACCACCCCTTCGTCACGTGACATCCCATGGGTCACGACCACCCCTTGGTCATGTGACATCCCTTGGCTCACGACCACCCTTTGGATCACGATCACCCTTTGGGTCACGATCTCCCCTTGGTCACATGACATCCCTTAGGTCACGACATCCCCTTGGTTTGACCACCCTCCCGGGTTTTGACTGAGCCCCACCTATCAGTCCTGCTCACCTTCTTCTTCCTCCCGTTGTGTCACTACTGACGCAATAGTCCTTGCAGATTAAATCTCATTGTGTCGCATTAAATCTTTGTCGCTTGAAGATACTGTTTCCCTCTTGTCCTCTCTGCACTGCCCCATCTCCTCCTTTACCTACCTTTGACCTCGTGCGCCTCCAAGTCTTTCGGTGACTCTCTCTCCATCTTCCCTTGGCTATAAAAGCCTAAGCAGCCCTCTTTCATCACCTTTTCCTCACCTAGCTTTCTTGCTCTCGCCCTGTGTCTCTGTGCTTGGAGTTTCGTCACCAAGGAGTCCGCTGGAGCCGTGCCGTCTTCGCCTCCTCGTCGCCAAGGAATTCGCTGGAGCGCCTGTGCCGTCGTCGATCGGCGTCGTTCTCTCTCTCTCCTCCTTTTTTCTCTATCGGCCTTGGTGAGTTTCTCCGTGCCCTGCTCTCATCCCTTGTTCCTATGACTACGTTGCGTAGTCGTATTCCTTTCTACGATCACACAGCATGGTCGTATCCTGTTGTATTTCCTCGTACGACCGCATTGAGTAGTCGTACCCTTCTTTGGACCTCTTACCAACCCGTCGGACCTCCTCCGACCAGGTCGTTGGACTTCCTCAGGACCTTTTCCTTTGACCTCCTCAGGACCTCCCTTGACCTCCCGACCAGTTGGTCCTCCTCCCAACTAGTCAAGCCTCCTCCCGAGAGCCTGCTTTTAATTCAGTTCTTTGCTGTTGGTTTTAGTTTGTTTTGTTTGGTGTTCATTTGGATTTTATTTGGTCCTTATTTGATATGCTTTGTTCTCATGTGTAGATTTCAACGACTCTGGAGAGCCCGAGTACTTCGAAGAGGAAGACCCTCAAGCGGTCGAGTAAGGCAAGTTACACCCTTGATCATATTCATCCCAGTATTACAAGTTATTTAAGTTCTGTTTCGAATTGTTACTGCATGCTTATTTGAATTTAAGTAATTTAAATCCCTGTTTTAACTTCATAGTTATTTTTGATTCCTTTGTACGACCAAACTTGATTATTGATTCAATCATCCCTTGTTACCTTAGTAAAGAGCTAGTTGGTACATTAGTATAAAATAGTATGTTGCAAACTCTATGCTTAGCCAAGTTTAGACCAAAAATCTTGATTTGGGGAGTTTCTACCAAAAGACCAATGTTGTCAAAATGTTTTAACCATGACATTGGGTTGTCGTGGAAGTTTTGAAAAGCAAAGCAAAAGGAAAATTGGTTTAGACTTGGGCGAACTGGTTGTTTGGATGGGTGCATGTTCATGCATGGAATCGATCCATTTCTATGGTCGATGCCCAGGGTTCTGTGGAAGTCGCCCAGGTCAGTTAAGGACCGATCTTCGAGTGTATTTTGCTATGCCTCACCGTGCAACCACATGTCCTGAATGGGCAAGACCTGGCTGACTAATTTACAATGTTCCACCGTGGTTGTTCCGTCCGGTTGTGTGGGTGTCTTGACGACCTACTTTTATTTATTCCCACTTGGCGCAAGAGGGGGCTACGAACTCTACGGGTTTCTATCCGCAGGGGGCGAAACCTTAGCGAGGGGGGACTGTGGTGGAATGGCACATTGTAAAGGCCTTGTCACGAGCTCTAGATCGCTTACCTTCAGTAGTGGGCGGTGGTATCGACGGATGCCAAACAAACTAGAGAAATCGTGTCTTGTGGGTAAAGCTGTACACCTCTGCAGAGTGTAAAACTATTCGAATAGCCGTATCCATGGTCATGGACAAGCTAGCAAAGCTGCTCCAAGTTAGATTTCGGGTTTGTTTTCAAAAGACCTCTTTCTAAACTGGTTTTGGATGTCTATCCAAATGGGTTTTGGGCAGGGAGCCTTGTGGTAGGAGGGTATCCTCCACCACTTGTTGGTGAATGTTATCCAACTATAAAACTGAGTTTTAGAAAATGAATTTTTATTATTGTATATCTGCTTCGAAACTTAGTACAAGTATTTGGAAAGAAACATGGCTTTATGCAAAGACAACCCTGTAAGACCTCCTTTGAGATATCCTTGTATGCATGCATTCCAATCTGTTACTTGACGGGTGTGACTTGCGAGCACGGTTGTTGTGCTCATTCTTGCTTGATTCATATTGAGCAGGAGAGGACGTCTATGAGGACCCTGAAGACCAGGACGTCTAGGCTGCGACCTCCAGACGATTGCCTGTGATAAATCGTGTGGTCTACCTTGCTGTCTTTTTTGCTTCCGCTGTAATTTTACTTGTCGGCTGTATGCCCCCTTTTGTAATCAACTCCGTTGCTATTTTAATGAAGTTGCGTTGATGGATGTTACCACTTTTGTTCACTGTGTGAGCTAACTGTTGGTCCTTGGGACTAGCTCGGTTGTGGATAAAGGGTTCGGGATCTCCCGAGTCCGACCGTGTGGTCGTGCCTTTGGGTGATCCTGGGTCCGGTCGTGACTTTGGGACCTCCCTAAGGTCCGGGCCGTCACAGGACCTCCCTTCGGGGTGCTCCTGAGACTAGCCACGACCTCCCTAAGGTCTAGGTCGTGACACCCCAACACCAGCCACTCTTTCCAGCCACCCGAGTCGAAAATAGTTTTCAAGTTTTCTTTGTTTTGAAATATTCTTTAGTCCAGCATACCAGCCAGGCTCCCAGCCTCGACTGCCCCAAATCACTTTCAAAAAGTTTTTAATGAATGTGGTCGGGCAGTTTAATGCCCGCATGACATTGTATCTAAGCAAGACTAAGCATGACATTTAGATACATACTTATTAGCTAGTATGTAATCCATTAAGTCTAGGGTGACAAAGGATAATGTCTAAGTTCAAGGATGGGAAGTTTATACACAATTATTGTCAAGGCATTAACTATGAGCTAGACCAATATAGTTGGACAAAACATAGCCATGCAATTTCATAATTTAAAGAAACATAATCTGCAAAAGGTAGGTGCAATATGATCAATGTGTTGACTCGCCTTGGTCGAGGTTCTGCTGATCTTGTCCTGGATCAATCGGAGAATTTTCGATTGCTTCGGCTTCTATATACGCAATAATAACCAGAAGTCAAATAACCCCGAGAAACTCAATTTAACATCAACAATCAAATGAACTCCAATAAATCCAAATGTATTCAATGAAAGGAAACACTTGGAAAGGAAACACCCATATCTGGCGACAATTTGGAGAATCTCAGACCAAGGGTCTTAGACTAGGTTGGCCGAAGGTATAGTTGAGTATGGTCATAACATGGTGGTTGAACTGTGTGCTCAAAGCACCGTGCTCGAACTGTGTGGTCGAACCACAGTGGTCGAATGAGTGATTGAAACTCAGTAGTAGAACTGAGTGGTCAAAACACAGTTGTCGAACTGTGTGGTCGAATGGGTGATCGGATCTCAGTGGTTGTACTGAGTGGTCGAAACACAGTGGTCGTACCATAGTGGTCGAACTGTGTGGAAGTGCTACGACCAGGGGGAGGGGTCGTGGAGGTGCTACGACCTGGGGAGGTCGTGGAGGTCTTGCGACCAGGGGAGGTCGCGAAAGTGCTTTTAACTATGCGTAGCCGAATGAGAGAAGTCTTCGACTACACAACAGTAGTCGAAAAAAAGCAAAGGTTCAACTGCTTTAACGCGGTCGAACGAGCTAGTGAAAGAGCCAGAGAAAGAACCAGAGAAACATTGGAGGAGCATCTGAGCCACTAGGAACGTACCGGTACTGAGCTGGGGAAACGAGCTGGCCGGAGCTGATGTAACGTCCCGTTTTCTTTTAAGTCCTTGCCAAGTTTTCAAAATAAAAGTAACCATTTGGCTTTATTGAGAATCCAAAGCTTAACCTGAGATTTTTGAATCTGGAGAGTTCAATTGGAATTAATCAAACCTTAACTAAGTTGTTGTTGGTGTTCCTTGTCGGTTGTGGCTCTCTGTGGTGTCTTTGCCGCCTCGGGTTGTGGTTCTCCAAGCCTTCAGGTGCCCCGGTTCGCCTCTTCTCTCTCTTAACTTCCCTTGTGGGTTTGAATCTCTTTGAGATCCGCACCTCTCTCACCTCCCCTTTTGTGTTTAGACCTTTGAGGTCTAAACCTCCCTGTTGTGTTTGGACCTCCCTTAGGTTCAGACCTCCCTGTTGTGTTTGGACCTCCCTTAGGTTCAGACCTCCCTGTTGTGTTTGGACCTCCCTTAGGTTCAGACATCCCTGTTGTGTTTGGACCTCCCTTAGGTTCAGACCTCCCTGTTGTGTTTGGACCTCCCTTAGGTTCAGACCTCCCTGTTGTGTTTGGACCTCCTTTAGGTTCAGACCTCCCTGTTGTGTTTGGACCTCCCTTAGGTTCAGACCTCCCTGTTGTGTTTGGATCTCCCACAGGTTCAAACAGACCTCCCTTGTTGAGATCTAGCCGCCAGACCTCCCTTGTTGAGATCTAGCCGCTCACCTCCCCTTGTTGAGATCTAGCCGCTCAGACCTCCCTTGTTGAGATCTAGCCGCTCAGACCTCCCCTTGTTAGATCTAGCCTCAGACCTCCCTTGTTGAGATCTAGCCTCCGACCTCCCCTTGTTGAGATCTAGCCGCTCGAGACCTCCCTTGTTGAGATCTAGCCGCTCAGACCTCCCCTTGTTGAGATCTAGCCGCTCAGACCTCCCTTGTGAGATCTAGCCGCTCAGACCTCCCTTGTTGAGATCTAGCCGCTCGAGACCTCCCTTGTTGAGATCTAGCCGCTCAGACCTCCCCTTGTTGAGATCTAGTCGCTCAGACCTTCCCTTGTTGAGATCTAGCCGCTTAGACCTCCCCTTGTTAGGATCTGGCCTTTAGGACCTCCTCTCTGGAGATCTTAGCCGTCCAAGTTCTCCTTTAGTGGGATCCAAAGGTTCCGACCTCCTTAGGTCCAAGACCTCCTCCTCGGTCCTTGCCGGTCTTTTGTAAAGACCACCCTCCTAACCTTGAATATTCTGCTCGTCAGACCTCCTGCGCCCTTTGATCTCGACCGCTGAGGTCCTCCCTTGAGATCTTGACCGTTAGATCTCCCTTTGGAGATCTACTGTCAGACCTCCTCGCTCTTTGATCTCGGACCGCTGAGGTCCTCCCTTTGAGATCTTGACCGTTAGATCTCCCTTTGGAGATCTACTCGTTAGGACCTCCTCGCCCTTTGATCTGGACCGCTGAGGTCCCCTTGAGATCTTGGACCGTTAGATCTCCCTTTGAGATCTACTCGTCAGACCTCCTCAGGCCCTTTGATCTGGACCGTTGAGGTCCTCCCTTGAAATCTTGACCCTTAGACCTCCCTTGTGCAGTCCGAGTGTAAGGGCCTCCTCGTTGAGCTTTGAGGACCTCTTGTCCAGACCTCTTCTTGAGTTCTTGGACCTCCTGTCCAGGACCTCCCCTTGAGTGTCTTGGACCTCTTGCCCAGACCTCATGGTAGTCTTTGGCGGGAATGACCCTTTTTCGGTGGGGCCACCTCTTTGACCAAGCAGGCACCCTTTTGACCGGCCCCACTTGCCCCCTCTTCACCTTGTAATTATTGCTTTGCCTCGGAACTCTGCATGCGCATTTAATAGGTGTCGGGTCACATTAAATGCAGTCACATCTGAGGTACTTTATTTCAATTCTTTTGGGCAAGCCCTGCCGATTGCCTACACGTCATTGAACCTTTTTCTTGGTGCACTCCACCAACTCCGGCTATATATAGCCTGGGAGGGCAGGCCTTTGTAATCTTTTGCTCATTTCTTCATTCCCTGGCTCCTCTGCTCGGTTCTTCCTTGCGCGAGACCCTCCCCAGGAGCTCTTTGAGGCGGTGTTAAGCCTCTTGGTTTCCTTTTGGCTGAGTTGGTTTGAGTTCCTTTTTGGTTCTTTTGTTGTTCTCTGGCTTAGTGTGGTCTTGCTTATTTGATTCTCTTGCGAACGTGTAGATCACGAGTTCGAGGAAATCTTGGACCCAGCTCTTGCTGCAGAAGGCTCTCCACTGCTTGACCAAGGCAAGCCACAGACCTCCTTTTGATCATCTTGAACCAAGTTTTGCAAATGTATTTCGGTTTAAATTATCTTGCATGGCTATGTTTATAAGAAAATGGTTTGGGCTATAGTTACTTACCTACTTGCTGTTATGCCTCCTTTATACCTTGTCTCCATCATGTTGTCATGTTCACCTTGTGAGCCTTAGGGTGGATAATTTTGGTTGGTATTCCTTGTTATTGCCAACTTTGGGACCGTATGTTGTATGCTTAGCCTTGCTTTAGAAACCGTGGGTCTGTGAATCATGCCTCATCAGTTAATAATCTTGACTAACTGAAATATGGAACCTGTGGTTGGTGCCATTGTTAAGCAACTATGGCAGGATGCCTAAGTTGTGTTGATTGTGGTGCGAGATCACATTAATTATTGTTGTGCCAGGACTGGGTGGTCTTTTGGCATGGGCTAATACAAATTGTTTTGTTAAGGCAAGAAGGCAGGGAGTGAGTAGTGGGTGCTGTGCACACTGGTTTGTGGAAGTCTTGCCTTAGCACAATTAAGGACTTCACTTTGTGTCTGTTGAACTGGGCCAATTAGTGCAACCACAAGATCATTTTATGGGAATGGTCTGGGCTGAATAATTAGCAATGAGATGGCTTGGGGCTGTTTTGGTTGGCGTGTGATTCGTTGGCGCAAGAGGGGCACCCCATAACCCCGTGGATTTCTAGACCACCGGAGGATTATAAACCTTAGCGGGCAGCCCTAGTCGATTCGAAGCTTTGTAAAGGCCTTGCGCTCTCTAGATCCGCTTTCACCTTAGGAAGTGAGCAAGGGTGATCGGAACCCATCCCGCTAGAGATCGTGGATTGTGGGTAAGTTGTACACCTCTGCGAAGTCGCGAGTAAAAGATCTATTCGAATAGCCACGCCCTTGGTCATGGACATGCTCAAGGAAATGGTGCAAGGGTAGGTGTTTCAAAAGCTTGTGCCATCGGACACTTCAGCGAGATGCTTTGGCTTTGCCTCGAAGAGACCTTGGCCGCTCCAGAGAGGGTCAAGGTTGGCTCGGGTAGTGGTCCAGGGGTTGGTTCTTGACCTCTGGAATGGGTGTTCTGAGTGGGTTTTGGGTGAGGACACGCCACCGTGTGATCAGACCTCCCCAATTTTTGGTTGTGGCCGTGAGTTGGTGCTCACTCCACCTTTTTTTTAAAACATCAAAAGTATTATGTATTATGGTTTTACCTTCTTTGCTTTTCAATCTATTATTGCTATTATTGTCAAACTTGGCTTTATGAAACTAACCATACAGACTCTCCATTGGTAAGTCCTTGCATGAATATTATTGCATCTTTGCTCTCTATGACTTGTCGAGTACATTCCAAGTACTCATGGCTTAAGCCCCGTGTCAAAGCAGATTTTGAGGATGACCAAGTGCGAGGCGGTCTGAGACCTCTTCGAGGAGGAGTTCTTCGACGACTAAGATGCCTAGGACGTCCTCCACCCGACACTGTGGTGCTTGTTGGATGGCTTCTGCGTGTTTTGGTGTTTGAGCCCTAGAGCTCCTTGTCGCCATTGTAAGTCCTCGTTGGTTTTGTAAGCCCTCGATGGCGCACCTCTTGTTAACAAGCTTGACCATAAGGTCCTATTATATAAAGTTTAATTTGCTGCTTCATCTTTGTTTGACCTCGTGGTTGTGGTATTGGCTTGTGTTCTTGTGCGAGCTAGCTCTCGATTGTCCCGGGACTAGCTCGGATGCAGGCGGGACCACCAGGAGGTCCCACGGGACTTAGCTCGGGAGGTCTGCCGACCTCTCTTTGTGATGTGCCCGGAGGTGCTACTGAAAGCGGTGGCGGCCACGACCTCCAGGAGGTCCTCAAGACCTCCTGAGAGGTCAGTGGCGGACCAAGACCTCCAGGAGGTCCGCAAGACCTCCCTCGGGCAGCACCGAGCGGTACTACCGCTCCTCCATGCGGTAGTACCGCAACATCCAAAAAAAAGGGGTCCTCCCGGACCTCTTGCGGTACATCACGGGGTGGGTCGTCACAGCTGAGCTGACGACGGAGAACCGCGACAGCGAGAGGAACTCCGTGCTACAGTAGTGGCTTGAGGAAGGAGAGTGGTCTTCAATCTTCAGGGTAGCTCTATGGAAGCCGGTAGATGGCCCTTAAGAGATGTCTTGAAGTATTCTGGTCGGAGGGGAGGAAGTACGAGGCCAAAGGTGACCCCGATGGCGTCGACGGCGAAGGCGATGATGTGACGGTGCTCGACCGAAGCGAGCGCTTGAGCCTGACTGGAGATCGAGTTCACTTGGGGGGAGGAAGGAAGTAAGGCTAGCACTCGAATGGCAAAGAAAGGCAACAAGGGTTCGGAGCAACTATATATAGGCGCTTTGGCACAACTCGACAAGGGGGAGTGGTTGGTGCTGTTGACGGAGTGGGCAGCATCGTGCAGCTGAGTGACGATTTGAGCGATGGCTTTTAATGGCTGATGGACAGAATTTTATACTTGCTAAAATTATGAGCTTTGCTTGAAGGGATTCTCACACGATGACAGATAAGAATCTGACATCTGTTAGATAATTCTAATTGGACTTGTGCTAGCAAAAGAGAAAGTTCACTCAAACAACTCTTCAAAATGCGATCAAGAAGAATAACACTAGCTATCACATAAAAAGTTTTAAAAATCCCATATTTTTGCATTTATGGATTTTTGGGCTGTTACAAGTAGTTTTCATATGCAACCTCTAGCAAGACAACTAAAATCTAATTAAAATTCTGATCGCAAACACATTATAGGAAAGGGAAACCAAAATGTTTCACAACGTCCCCTCCAAATGGGGAAAAAGAATAAAGTTACAAAGTTAAACTAGCTAGAAACTATCTGTGCCTCCAAGCTCCTAAAGAACTCATCGACTTTCTTGGATTGGTTCAGCACTGCATCTCTCTGTACCTCACCAGCATATCACAAGCTGTTCTTGCATGTCGTCCGAGTTAGATTGGGTGCCACGGTAGGGTTTGGGCAACCAATCCTATGCCGCGTCCCTGCCAAGCCCTGCCGCGGCAAGCCGTCGCCCTGCCAAATCCTATCGCAGCAGAGGATTGAGTGCTGCGGTAAGGTTTGGGCAGCCAATTCTCTGCCGCGCCCCTGTCGTGGCACCCCATCCTTTGCCGCGTCCCTGCCAAGCCCTGCTGCGGCAAACTGTAGCCTTGGCAAGCTCTGCCGCAGCAAGCTGTCGCCCTGCCAAACCCTACCGCGGCAGAGGATTGGGTGCCATGGTAGGGTTTGGGCAACCAATCCTATGCCGCGTCCCTGCCAAGTCCTGCCGCGGCAAGCCGTCGCCCTGCCAAATCCTACCGCGACAGAGGATTGAGTGCTGTGGTAGGGTTTGGGCAGCCAATCCTCTGCCGCGCCCCTGTTGTGGCACCCCATCCTCTGCCGCATCCTCGCCAAGCCTGCTGCGAAATCAGAGCCTCTGCCAAGCCTGCGCGATAAGCCGCCGCCTGCCAAACCCTACATGGCCGAGGATTGGGTGCCATGGTAGGGTTTGGGCAACCAATCCTATGCTGCGTTCCTGCCAAGCCCTGCCGCGGCAAGCCGTTGCCCTGCCAAATCCTATCGCGGTAGAGGATTGGGTGCCACGGTAGGGTTTGGGCAGACAATCCTCTGCCGCGCCCCTGTCGTGACACCCCATCCTCTGTCGTGCCCCTATCGTGGCACCCCTTCCTCTGCCGCGTCCCTGCCAAGCCCTACCGCGGCAAGCCGTAGCCCTGCCAAACCCTACTGTGGCATAGGATTGGGTGCCACGGTAGGGTTTGGGCAACCAATCCTATGCCGCGTCCCTGCCAAGCCTTGTTGCGGCAAGCCATCGCCCTGTCAGACCCTACCGTAGTAGAGAATTAGGTGCCACGATAGGGGCGCGACAGAGGATTGATATTTCAAGGCATGGTAGAATCAGAGAGTTAGTGATTTCTAGCCATGGTAAAATCAGAAATACTTATCACAGACGGTTTTTAATACAAACCGTTTGTGATGATGACGGTAAGTCACAGACGATTCGTGTTGAAAACCGTCTGTGAAGTATCACAGACGATTCTGAACAAGAATCGTCAGACGGTTCTTGTTCAGAACTGTTTAGAACCATCTATGATACTACTAAACAGTCTGTGAAGTATTACAGACGATTCTGAACAAGAACTGTTTTCGATATTACTAAATATCGCAGACGATTCTTGTTCAGAGCCGTTTGTGATACTTCACATACGGTTTTCAACATGAACCGTCTGTAATTTTACTTCTTCACAGATGGTTTTTAGCGCCACTAGTAGCACAGACAGCCACTAAACTAAAATCGTCTGTGATTGTATTTAATATAGATGGTTTTGGTAAATCGTCTATAATAAGACATGCAGTATTAGTATTTTTGTAATAGCGTGAGTTTGGGCCCAACGTTGCAAACGTCACACGCACAACGGCGAATATTTGTGCAGCAAGTACTACGAACCGATTACTCCCATTAGCGCAGGGTGCATCTAGACCAAGAACAACAACATCCAATAATCGGTACAAAGTTGTACAGTCCGGATGCAATCCATTGCACCCAGAAGATTCGGCACTAAAAATGCAGAAGTGCTTTAATTAAAATATGCTTGAAACAGAAGTGCTTTAATACTCTCCTTAAAATGCACCAATCGCAGATAGCTATGTACTATATCACACCATCACAAGCTCCTTTAGAAGGATCGCTTCTAAGATTTGCTTATCTAAGTAACACTTAATGCCTAAGCAAAGATAGAAGAAGCACACGACACCACCGCATCATGCGTGGTATACATATCCATCGCTTCTAAGATTTGCTTATTCAAGTAACACTTAAAACGCCCCAATCAAATAGAGATATAAGTTCACGATCATCATCACATCTCATGCTGTAGATACCATATCCTCGAGATTTGCTTATTTAAGTGACACTAAAAATACACTGCTCCTAATCTAGACACGACGCAAAGCACAGTTTCAATTCATCGAACCAGACCAATCTACAGAGTTGACAAGTAGTAACACCCAAATTACTCTTTTAACACACACAGGACAACAGCCTACCAAACCAACGCCACATAACGGCATCGTATCCGGCTAGTAGATCTCACCCCCCTGAGGATTCGACTCTTAAATCAAATCGAGCGCGAGTGGCCTGTGGTGACATCGCACTCTCGAGAGATAAGCGTCCACTGAACCTTGCTGCGCCCTGTTGGGTTGGGCTCGATCTCGACGTGATCGACGTGAACAAGAGCGCAAAGAGGGCAACTTGTTAAAGCGCACCCCACTTAAAAAAAGGCGGCCGCCGCGCTGGCCAAGCCTGGCAGGCGGGCGCGGTCGGGCAGAAGTTTCCGCACCCACGCGCAGGCGCGGCAGCGGCACCGCGCGGACCGAATCGCCGAGACGGAGGCCAAAACGCCCGTCCGATCGGGCTAAAAACACAACTCGTTCCAACACGCAGAGCAGCAGCGCAACTGGCCGTTTTTATTCCGTTCCGCGCATCGGGCACGGGGAAGGGGACAGAAATAACCTCCTCCTCCTCGTCCTACTCGGCGTCTTCGCGGGCGGAGATCCGGGAGGGAGATGGCGAAGGGCGGAGGGGGTGGGCTGCTGCCGGTGTCGGGGGAGATGGGGAAGGGCGGCGGCGGAGGGGGAGGGGCGGGCGACGAGGCCGCGCTGGTCAAGGGCTCCGCCATGACCCGCCGCGGGGCGGTGGCCGCGCTCTCTTACATGTCCTGCTCCGGTACGTATGCTGATCCGTGCCTCCTTCCTCGTATGGTTTCTTTGGTTCCCGGATGCGGTTGTGGTGCGGCGTAAAATTGGCGTGTTGCGGGTGTATCACGGCGGGGGGTGGGTCGCTTGTTGCGTGGGGTGCGAGTTTGGGGATTGATGGCACGCGCGGTCGGGTCTGGTGATTTGGTGCTAATCGTCGCTAACTCGTTGCTTCCGTTATTCAACTACTTGGGGTTGGGGAAAAGGCAGGCTGGTGAGTTGTGTCTAGCAGCTCAGCCGAGCTTTAGCAAGGAATCATTTTAGTACTAGTTCGGTTGCTACAGGTTATACGCAAAGTACATGCTGCATAGAAGTTGTGAGGGGTTCCTCTCCGTTGATAGGCTGCTTTTGGAGTCTACCAGATGGGATGTATCTTGGAAATCAATTGCTTAGAGAGCCGAGAGGAGCTGCTAAATGGTCAGTGTTGTACAAACATCTTTCTGCGTCCAGAGTCTGGACTGATGTGCCATCAGTAAGAGCTGGTTATTACATATGGTATTTGAGTACTATAAGGGCCATCTGTCTCAAAAAGTGCCACACAATTAAGTAAAATCAAACCTTTGGTTTTGAGAAAAAAGGTCATAGTGGCGGATCAGTCAAATATAATCCTAATGTAAGATGACCTTACTTGGAGGTAAATAATAGAATTAACTGTGCTGAGTTCTCTCGTGGATTGGATCAAAATTTATTGTTCTCGTGGCATGGATATGGGGATCTCTGACATGGGCACCCTTGTAAATAACATGTTCATTAGAACCTTGCGGGGATAGAATTGAGAACGGAATGAGCCATTTAATGAAGTTAATATAAAATAACTAGGTGGCATCTATATGGAGTGGAAATCAGATTGAGAACCTATCATGATAAGTAATGGTCAATCTGATATCCTATTTAGTTTGTTTTGTACTGAGGAATATAATGAGAATTTGAATACCCTTTTTGGATGGTGGAACAATTGAATAAGAATAGCTATTCAATACAAGATATACATCATCTAACTAACTGACTAACTCGGGGGCCTCAAATCTGCCCCAATTTTAGTGGTGGCATGGCAGGATAGAACAAAGGCAGGTGGCCCCGCACGGGCGCAGCGCAACGGCCGTTTTATTCCATTCCGCGCATCACAACAAAGGGGACGGAAATGTTCTCCTCCTTGGTGTCTTTGTGGGCGGTCAGGCGGGGCAAGGCGGATTGGGGAGGTGATCTGAGCAGAGATGGGGAGGGGCAGAGGGGGGTTGCCACCAGTGTCAGCGGAGATGGGGAAGGGCAGTGGAGGAGGGGGCGATGAGACCGCTCTATTCAATAGGTCCACCATGACCCGCCGCGGTGCCTTTGTCGCGCTCTCCTACATGGTCATTGCCGGTACGCCGACCCACGCCTCTCGGCTTGTTTGGGATGATTGGCATGTTCTGGTCACCATGGGGCGGGGTGTTCGTTGCATGGTGCGAATTTGGGGATAGCATTCTGTTGGGTCTTGCAATTTGGCACTAATTGCAGGTTATTTTCATTAGGTGTTATGTCTATTACTCAACTATTTGGGGGGTTGGGACTTGGGATGAGAGCTGGTCTGTTGACTTGTATCTATCTACTCAGCAGAGCTTTAGTAAGAAATCATTTTGGTAGTACCTACCAGGAATTGAGGGGTTTTGCACTGAAGAATAGAATGGGAATTTGAATACCTTGTTTGAATGATGGGACAATTGAATGAGAATAACTATCCAATACAAGAGATACATCATCTAACTAACTAACTAACTTGTGGGCCTGAAATCTGTCCCAATTGTTGTAGTGGCATGGCAGGACTGAACAAATTCGGGTGGGCCCACTGAGAAAAGAAAACAAGAGGAAAACAGAAACTGACAAATCCCTTGCGCATTTAGATATAATTGAGCAGATGGATACATGATTCATTGCAAAATGATAACTGAGATTTGGATAGCAAATCCCTGGATGATATTAATACTGTGAAATGGTTTCTAATTGTTTTTAGCTTCAGAAGCACGACAAACCGGTTTCCACACTGAAACACTTCCTGATGTCATTTTGTTTCTTTTCTTTATTTTGTAGAACTCCGGCATTGCCTTACTAATGTTGGTGACATTTCAATGTGCAGTTTTGCTGGTGATGTTTAACAAGGCAGCTCTATCTTCATATAATTTCCCTTGTGCAAACGTCATTACACTCCTTCAGGTACTTTATTCTGTTTGGAAGTATTCTGGGAAAGTCTGTGGTGTTACTGTTAATGCCCTCCCCTCTTCTCATTCTTGTTCAAATGGCTATTTCACCGAATAACTGTAAATTAACTCTACAGAGCACATAAATGCTTTATGCACGTGTTCTGTCTCATCCATGGTGTACACTAATGCTTAGCAACTACACCTTATTGTTATACAAAACAAGAAGATATTCCAACTTCTTTGTACTGTACAAGTCTGTGTTAGACTGTCAGTGACTTGCTTGTGGTCTTGGAAAGTAATGGTAGATTTCCAAAAGCAATGTATTCCAGCTTTGATTTACCTAGTTGAAGAAATTTTCGATTCTTACTTGAGGATCTGTGAACAATCAATAAAGGACTTGGTATGGAAGTACAGCCTCCAAAAATTACTGCAATTATATAGTTGTTGGTGTAGCATGTCTTATGTAAAACCTTTCTTTACCTATAGATCGCTGTTGACTGATTCTTGTTCCATATCTGTATTGTATGGTTTGTTTTCTCCTGTCTTTCCTTGCTGACACCTAATGAAATGCAGATGGTGAGCTCAACGTGCCTTCTTTATGTTCTGAGACGGTTAAAGATCATTTCCTTTACAAACAGTGAGCCGTCAGTACCTTCTGATTCACTATTCTTAGTGCCGTTCAGGATATTGTTGCGCACTACACCTCTTTCTTTGGCTTATTTACTCTATATGGTATGCTGATTCCCTCACATATAATACGGACAGCTGAATCATAAATTGACATATTTATTACTATTTGCTTTGAATTCTGAGTGATGTTTACCTTCCATGATGTCTTGGTAAAAGCTAGCTTCAATGGAATCTGTACGCGGAGTAAATGTTCCTATGTATACAACTCTAAGGCGCACAACAGTAGCATTTACAATGACAATGGAGTATTTCTTGGCAAAGCAGAAGCACACCCCACCTATAATTGGCAGGTAAATGTCTAGACATGTTATTTTCCTTTGCTTTTGTATTGTTTCAATATTGTTAATCTATGGCACATTGTCAGAATTGAAAATACATGTGCTAGCTAGCTATGTAAGCCTCTTTTTGTCCCATACACTTTGTCCCAGCCAGCGTCAAACATGTATTCAATACATTACTTCCATTTTTTTTTGAAAGTCTCTCATATTTTTAGTTCGTCAATAGTAGATACTGTCTGTCTGTTTCTCTTATGGTTACTGTGCCCTGCTTCTGTAGCTCGAAATAAGGTACCTATACTGTTGTAGCTTGAAATATGGTGATGCTTGTATTTTGTCATGCTGAACATTTTTCAGAACATTGTTCTGCGATATTCCACTTTCTGGTTGTTAACCAACGGTTTATCAGTGTGGCTTTGATTGTATTTGGAGCATTTGTTGCTGGGGCTCGAGACTTGTCGTTTGATGCTCGTGGGTACGCCATTGTCTTCGTCGCCAATATTACTACAGCTGTTTATCTTGCTACTATAAACCGTATCGGTAATGCATCTTCCTTTTTGCCACTTATAATCCCAATCCAACTTGTGTAATTTTCTAGTCAACAGTTTTGTTTTGTTTTTCTAGGAAAATCTAGTGGTCTGAATAGCTTTGGCCTGATGTGGTGCAATGGTATTATCTTGATTGCCTGTACTGAACTTAGATTCAACTTCACACATCTTAAAACTTACATCCTGTTCATCTGGATTTCAGGGCTTGTTTGTGGACCTTCAGTGCTGTTGCTGACATGTATTCAGGGTGACCTCAAGCGAACTATGGAATTTCCCTACCTTTATTCCCCTGGGTTTCAGGTACAAATGTCACAAATTCTGAAATTCATGCTAATCACAGAACTAATGTGTGTTACTCTTCTTCTGTCTTTAATTATTTGAGGCATCTAAGATTGCAGGACTTGTGGATGCACATCACAAATTTCCGAAAAACACACACGATCATGTTTGGTTTACTGACTTCACTAGAGGTGCTTGTATCACTGTCAGTTTGAGCACCGCTAGCCAGTTAGTCCTTGGGCTTGAGCTGTGATTGGCACACTAGCTTGCGAGGCATCAGTTTGTTCCTTCCCGCTGTCTCCGTGATCTTATCTAATTGGATATTGACTTAATCCCAGAAATGAGCTTGGATTGCACATGTGCCTCTGACATCCGAGCACTATCTTAGATATTGACACACTTTTGAGCCAGTGACACACTAACACTAGCTTAGGTGCTGTGACTGCTAAGTTAACATAATACCACCTTCTAAGCCTCTAATCTTATTTACTATTTTACCGCCAAATGTTTATGAGATTGTAGCAGGGTTGTGCTTATTGCTCAACATTTTAAAAGCTTGTGTGTGTGCTGATAAATCTTAACCCTGACTTTTCTTTGCAGTATGATTAGTTTATTACAATTAACATCTTGAGGACACTTCTAGTTACTCTTGAAACCAGGACAAAAATTCATTAACAATTGATACATATACATGATATATAGCTGCTGCCATATATGGTCTTGAGATTGCTGTTATGTGTTAATATTGTGATTCTAATTTGATACTCAGAACAGCTAGACAAAAATTAGAAACCTGCTAAGTAGCTAGTAGTGTCAAGTTATTCATCACATTTAGCAAATGTGAAGCCTGCTACTTCCTCTAGTTTTTTCTTGGGAAAGCTGTGTGTATCATTATGACATAATTCCATTTGTAGGTGGTGCTGCTATTTTCATGCATGCTAGCATTTCTACTAAACTATACCATCTTTTGGAACACAATCCTAAATTCTGCACTCACACAATCAATGTGTGGTAATTTGAAGGTATGGCCTACATCCAGTTCTTCCACTCTTACTCAACATGCAAAGCATTTTCTAGTGTTCTTCATATTTGCTATTTCTGTAGGATTTCTTCACTGTTGGAATTGGCTGGGTGCTATTTGGTGGGCTTCCATTTGATCTGGTGAGTTTTAAGTTCGTTTCTTGCCCACCATTAACTTTTTTATTCTCTCCCTGAATAATAATCCCCAAATTCTCTTATCGCAGCTTAATGTTATCGGACAAGGACTTGGCTTTCTTGGCTCAGGCTTATATGCCTACTGCAAGATCAAAGGAAAGTAGATAGTGATGTCTAATGGGGTGAAAGGGAAGTAGATATTGAGGTTTTTAATTTGGAGGGGCCAGTGTGTTTTAACTGAAGTAACGTTGTTCATGCTGTTTGCTCCTGCATATGGGAGAGAAATTTTGTAGGTTTCCTTGTATGTATTTATAAACTTCAGTCCTCCTGGGTAGAACATGAATGAACAACCATTGTTTGACCAAGGAAATAGAATAGAACAAGATTTGAGTATTGCTGTCACATCGTTGAGTTTCTTTACTGTAATAGGAGAGGAGATTTTTCAATATTTATACAGTGAATGCCACATGAAACAGGACGCTGCACTGGTGCCTGGTGGATAGCCGGAAAAGTGGGTTCGCGATCTAATTGAGACAACAGGCGGCGGGCGGCTTCTGGCCCTTTTCTGCCTTCGTCGTTCCAGCTGCGGCTGCCGGCGTTGCTCCCAGTGCCCGCGTCGCTGAGATAGCTGTCGCCAAGGAGGCTTACAGAGAGAAACGCTGAGCATGTATGCCGCCACGAGGTCCAAGCCAAACCGGGCCTTTTTCGTCTCGAAATGGAGCGGCTGGTGACGGTCACTGATCGGGGACTGGGTGTTTTGGTCTCGATACGCTGCCTCATTAACTGAGAAAGTGAGAAAGATAACCAGATAGGCCAAGGACGCAAGGTACATATAGCAGGAGCGAGAGTTCTTCTGCTGCGAACTCGTACTTACTGCGTAGTGTAACATCCTAGTTTTCAGAGTTTTTTTTTAAAAAAATTCGAAAATAAAAATAATCATTTGATTTTTGTTGAAGTTGCTAGAGCTTAATTTGAAATTTTAGAAAGAAAAAACAATTTAATATGAATTAATCAAACTTTAAGTAATTCAAGTTTGGTTTAATTGGGTTTTTTAGTATTTAAAGTCAAAAACCTAATTGAAATTCCCTTTTCTCTGTTTGGGCCGAACCCTTTCAGTTTCGACCATTCTCTCGGTTTCGAGCACCTCTCAGTATCGAGCACCTCTCAGTTTCGACCAGCCCCACCTGTCAGCCTCACCCCTGGCCATATTCTTCGTCATGCCCATACCGCTGAGGGCACGCCCGCATCATGGCTGTCGCAAAAGTCCTCGTCTCCGATACGTTTTCCTCCCTATCTTCCCTTCCCGACGTGCGCATTAAATGCCGTCACTTCCGCCTCGCCCGTTGCCCTCCTTTTTCTCCGCCTCACCTGCCCCCACCCCCTCCCTTGCCTGCTCTGCTCCAAGCCCATGCCATCCGGAGCTCCGCCCATGCCCTAAGCTTCTTTGCTACTCCTCCTTCCCCGTTAAATAGCGCCCCTGGACCCCCTAGTTTCCCTCTTGTTTCCCCCTCAACTCTCCCTCTCTCTCTCATCCTTGTTTCGCCGCGCATCGAGTTTCACCGCCGCCTGCCAGAGCTCATGCCACCGCCTCTAGCGCACTGTAATCAAGCTTCTCGGTAACGTGGTCTTATTTTTGGCTTCCCAAGGTTGTGGCCTACTCGGTGTGCACCTCCTCGCCCGCCCGCCTGCGTCAACACCTGTGTGGCAACCAGTGCAGCCCCCTCCTCTTCTACCCGCGTCAATTCGTGCCCCAGAGCTCCTTGAAACAATCCCCCAACTCGATTTCAGTTTTGTTTCACAGGAGCCGCCACATTTTCCTCTTCTTCTTTCGACCAGGAAGTCATGCTCCTTTCGACCAGTCGAACCACTTTCGACCAGGTAGTCATGCTCCTTCCGACCAGTCGAACCTTTTTCGACCAGGTAGTAGTCATGCTCCTTCTGACCAGTCGAACCTCTTTCGACCAGGTAGTCATGCTCCTTCCAACCAGTCGAACCTTTTTCGACCAGGCAGTCATGCTCCTTCTGACCACCTGTAGTCGAACCTCCTTTTGACCAGGTAGTTGAACCTCCTTCCGACCACTTGAAGTCGAACCTCTTTCCGACCATGTATTTTCAAACTTTCGAGAGCACATTCTCCTTCATTCGAGCTCCGATTCGAGTGATTCAAGTTTCTAAATTCATCTAAATTCAGTACCTTTCTTTTGGGTTCTAGTTTGGTAGTTTCTAGATTTTATTTGGTATTGTTTTATTTATTTGGCTCTTTTCGTACGTATAGATTCTGGTATTTCCGAAGAGCTCTTGGACCCAATGACCGAAGCAACTGAAACCTTCAACGAAAGCAAGTCGTAGACCTTTGATCATGTCGTACCCAATTTATAAAAATATATTGTTTGATATAAACATGCATGGCTAGTTGTATAAAAATGATTTTGGGAATAGTAAAATACCCACTTGATAGTATGACTTCTTGAATAATTGTGAATGATATGTTGACATGTACCCTGGGACACCATAGGTTGGGTAATCTTAGCTGGACATTACTGTAATACCAACATGGGTGCGTATTATGCTTAGTCATGCTTTAGTTATGCGATAGTCTCTCGATCACATGATTCAATGATGATAAATTTGACTTAATGATATATGGAATTATAGCGTGACCACTGTTATTAAAAGTTGTTGTGCCATGGCAAGGATTGCCATTTGGACGGGTTGAACCAAAAATGATTTTATACTCAGGCGATTGATCGTCCAGTAAAGGGAGAGAATTTTGGGATGCAGTTGTCTCACCTGAGTAGTCACTAAGGACTTAACTTTGTGCGCCATTGATCTGGGCCATACCGTACCACCACATATCTAGACTGAGATAGATCTGACCAACTAATTAGCAATGTTTTGACTTGGTTTTGTTTTGGTGGATGAATTGGCGCAAGAGGGGGGTCTAGAATGACGAAACCTTAGCAAGCAAAATCGGGTCAAAACAGAACTTTGTAATGGCCTTGACGCGTACTTTAAACTGCTTACCTAAGGTAGTGAACGGTGGTATTGACAGATGCTAAACAAACTAGAGAAGTTGTGTCATGTGGGTAAAGTTGTACAACCTCTGCAGAGTGTAAAACTATTCGAATAGCCGTGACCCCGGTTATGGACAATGCCTGGTGATTTCACACGAGCGATAGATTTTCTCAAAAACGCTAGAATGGTTTGGTTGGGAAGTGAACGAGTTGTTCACCGGTTGTTGGTTGGAAAGTGAACAGGGTGTTCACTAGTCGTTTCAAAGAACTTGATTACTTATGTATTAATCTTTTAAATTGTGCTTTACAATCTACTTATTGTATTTACTGTCGATACCACTTTCTACAAAATAGCCATAAATCTATCCTTGTTCAAGCCTTGCATGAATACTATTCGCATATATTTTTCTACGACTTGCTGAGTACTTTAAAGTACTCACGGCTTTGCGCCACTTGTTGATCAGTCGCCGAAGAAGAACCAGGCAGCACCGAGTTCTACGAGGAAGATTACTTTGAAGACTATGTGAACTAGGCCGCGTCCTCCACTCGATTGCCTATGGGCATGTCGGATGGCTACCACGAGCTGTTTGTTTTCCGCTTCAAGTTACTCTGTTGTCTTTAGCTGTCGGGACCCCGGGTATGCAAACCTAGGACCCTCTGTGTATTCTGAACTAGTCCCATGATCAGTAGCTAGCTCACACAGTTGCAACATTGGTGTAATCATATCCACACAACCAAACTATAGATGAAGCAGACAAATTAATAATATTAAGCAAAAGGGACCTTATGGTCAAGTCTTACAACGGTTGCCACGCAGGGCTAAAGAGAATAGAGTAAACTGGCAGCGGAGAACAAAACATCTGGTGGAGGTCACCCAATATGCCCACTGGCAATCGAGTGAGGGACGCGACCTAATTCGCATAGTCTTCAAAGAAGTCTTCTTCATAAAACTCTGAGTTCACCGGTTCACCCTCCTCTGCTGATTTAAACAGAGGGCGCAAGGCCATGAGTACTTTGAATGTACTCAGCAAGTCATAGAGAAATGTATGCAAGTAATATTTATGGAAGGCTTGACAAGGATAGCTTTATGGCTATTTTATGAAAGCGATGTTTGACATTAAATACAATAAGTAGATTGCAAAGCACAATTTAAAAGATTAATACATAAACAAGCAATTTTCTTTGAAACAACTAGTGAACACCCTGTTCACTTTCCAACCATCGACCATCAACAAGATTGGACCAAACCATTCCATCATTTTCGACAAAAGTTCTACCCTTGCGTGAAATCACCGGGCATGTCCATAACAGGGACACGGCTATTCAATAGTTTTACACTCTGCAGAGGTTGTACAACTTGACCCACAAGACACTAATTTCTCTAGTTTGTTCTAAGCATATATCTATGCCACCACTCACTACCTTAGGTAAGCGCCTAGAGCACGTGATAAGGCTTTTACAAAGTTCTATTTTGACTCGATTACATTAGCTAAGGTTTAGCCTCCATCTAGCCCCTCTTGCGCCGTTCCCAACCAAAGCGAAACCGAACCAAGACATTGCTAATTAGTCACCAGTTCTATCCCAATCTAGACATGTGGTTGTACGGTTGAGGCCCAGATCAATGGTTCAAGGTTAAGTCCTTAGTTGGTTACTCAGACGAGACGGTTCCACATTCCAAGTGTGCGTTACGGCACCCACCTTTTTCCACCACCCACTCGTCCGAGCATAAATCATTTTCGTTCAACCTGGCCAAATGACCACCCTAGTCATGGCACAGCATCTTTTAACAAAAGTGGCTCCGCCACGGTTCCATAATTTCCTTTAGTCAAATTCATCATGTTGGGTTCAACCCAGCTAGAGGACCACCCTAGTCCTGGCACCACAAATTTTAGTAAGGTGACAACGAATGTCGTGGTCTCACATAGGACCACACTTCATTTTAATTAGCAACACTGGCCGCGACTACACAAGCCACGAACCGGTGTGCCGGGGGTAAACTCATATTGAATGATTCAAGGCGAGACCGACGTCTACCAAAGCATGGCTAAGCAAACACGATACCCATGTTGGTATTACAATAATGTCCAACTAGTAATTAACCATCCTAAGGTGTCCAAGGAGTTATGTCCTTCAAGGATACATGTCGATTGCAATTTATCAAGGAGGCATACGGCAATTAGGTAATTAACTAAACTCGAAACCATTTATTATAAAATTAGCCATGCATGTTTATATCAAACAATATACTTTTATAAAGATGTGTTCAACATGATCAAAGGTCTATGACTTGCCTTCGTTGAAGAGTAGCGGTGCTTGATTAAATCGAATTCTGCGAAATCTTCCAAACAGCCGAACCTATCTGTAGCGAACAAAGCTAAATAAATAAACAACTCCAAATAAAATCCAAATACATACCAAATACATACTAATAGGAAGGCAATGATTTTAGATGAATTTAGAAATTTGAATCACTCGAATCGGAGTTCGAATGAGAAAGTTATGGCCAAAGGAAGATAGGAAAATACATAAAATCAAGAAAAAGGAATTTCCTGATTTCTGGAATTATTTTCCTAAAAAATAATCGATTTATTGCGCAAGCTGACGTCAACGGAGGGTTTTTCGGCCGAAAATAAAAAGAAAAAGAATTCTGACAAGCGGGGCCCACTTGTCATAGAGAGGGTGCATGGTGGACCGGGTTCACACTGCTTCCCGAAGGGTGTTAGGGGTTGGACTGCCACGTGGGCTTGCCACGCGTGCCACAGGGCGACATGGCGCCGATCGGGCTCAAGGTGGCGCCACGCCACGCCGCGAGGGAACGCTGCCGGGCGCATCGTCGCCGCTACGCTTCTACAAGCAACGAGCGGAGGGCGCCAAGCGAGCGAGGAGAGAAGGGGTTGGTCGCGACAGATCTCGCGGGCCTTGGGGAGACCGGGCGGCGAGCGAAGAAGGCGGCGGCGGCGGCTCGACAGGGCAGCACGGGACTCGGAGACGGGAAGCGCGCCGCAGGGTGCGCCTCGGCGATGCCGAGGTGGTGATGACGGCGGCGGAGGGTGCTTGACGGCGGTGGCGGGTGTTGCGGAAAGCACCACGAGCGGCGGCGAAGAAACTCCGATTGCGGCCGAGCTAGGGCGAGGAAGAGAGGGAGAGGAGGGGGGAAAGAGAGAGGAGGGCGAGGCGATCCTGGTGCGCGCTTAAATAGGCGAGGGGTGCCGAGGAGGAGGACGGCATGGCGGTCGAGTCGGCCATTAATGGCGGCTTGACCAGCATGGGGAGGAGGTATGGCGCGGTGCAGGCGTGGCGGCGGCAAAGGTCGGCGGAGGCGGGAGGTGACGCCATGGCAGAGACGGACGAGCGGAGTGGGTGAGGCATGGCATGGCGGAATGGGATTCATGGCAAGCATGGGCGCCAACGCTCGGTCCTGAGGTAGGAGAAGGCCGGGAAGAAGGGCAGACAGTAGGACAGATTCGCCCAAGAAGTTAAGGGATTTTCCTAGGGTTTTCCTTTTTAGAAAATACCAGAAAAGCAAAAGCAATTTTAGAAAATAGTTTAATCCGTCCAAAAATTCTAGGAAAATTCACAGAAATCCCTTGAATTATTTAGGACTTAGTAAAAATATTTTAAGCTTAACTATTGCTTTTAGTTTTCAGCAATTAATTATTTTTAACATAAGGCCAAAGGAAAAACCAAATTAAAATCCAACAAAACTCAACTAGACCAACTTCAATTAGTTCAAGTTTTAATTAAGTCAATTTAAACTGCCTTTGAAATTCTAAATTACAATTTAAGCTTTGGCAAATTAATAAAACCAAATGGTTCCTTTTTAAGGTTTTTCAAAATTTTCAAAAAGGCCAGAAAATAGGGATGTTACATTAGCCCTGTGTGGAAAATTTCTGTAAAACTTGACCATAAGGTCCTTTTGCTGCTAAGTAATATTATTTGTCTACTTCTTAGCTGTTTTGTTGTATGGATACGATTTTATCTATGTCGTAACTATGTGGACTAGCTACTGATCATGAGACTAATTCAGAATACATAGAGGGTCCCGGAGTTGTATATCTGGGTCCCGACAAGAGGTGGTATCAGAGTCATATCGACTGTAGGACGCAACCTTAGTTACCATGGCCGTTGTAGTCAAAGATTTCAAAAATTTATGTTATAAACCAAACCAACTAATTAACATGAGTAGTTATTCTTCTCTCATCTTATTCTATTCTTTTCTCATCTTATTCTAATCTTTTCTCATATCATTCTTAGGATATTACATCTTATCTTTTCTCATATCATTAGCAGGATATTACATTAATTTGTAGTGTTAATTTGGTCGTAATTTTTAATTTACAGTATTTTATGGTCATTATCAACCTTCTTTCTAATATTCCATTTATTCTATCTGTTGCAAGCCATGTCTCTATCGTCGCTTCTGGAACACTTCTACGATGAGGACCACCGATGCAAGCTGTGGATCACCGGTGACGCGGATGGCCCTCTGCCCTTGTGGCTTCGACCGGGGAGGGATTACTGGGAGTTGGACGATCGCTACATCTCAATCCTCCCGACACGTGCTTGTTGCCCATTCTTGGTGGTCTCTGTTGGGCCCGGTTCACCTAGACGCCCGATCTCTGTCAAGACTTGTCGACAGGTGGAGGCCCGAGACGCACACCTTCCACTTTTGGTGGGGTGAGATGACGGTCACTCTGTAGGACGTCTCGTTCTTGACTGGCCCCCGATCCGAGGTGAGGCACTTGTTCCAGGTCGTCCACCGACATACTAGAAGGCCAAGCTGGAGCATTGATTCAGCCTACCTATCTCGGAGCGTGCATGTGGCGTCCCTCGGACTTGGCTGAGACACTTCAGTCAATGCCCACAAGATGCATCCGACGAACTCGTTAGGACGCACCTCGTTACTTACCTTCTTCGGCTCTTTGTGTGGGTCCTGTTTTCTACCACACAGGGCGATTGGTTCTACCCCAGCATCGTCCGCGTCGCTGAGTCTTTGATTGATGCAGAGGCTGGGTCGATGCCTCAATATAGCTGGGGATCAGCCATCCTTTGCGCCACATACCGGGGGTTATGTGACGCTTCGCGATGTGGCACCGGTGCTACCCCCAACTTGACAGTCTTCTACGTGCTCCTGCAGCTGTGGAGTTGGGAGCACTTCCTTGTTGGGCGGCCAGTCTTCGAGAGAGTGGTGCACCCGTACGCCGAGTTGGACAACCCGATAGATGGGCCCACTATGGGCTTACAGTGGACTGCTGCCCGTTTACGCTAGGCCAAGGGCAGACCGACGAGGTGCTACTCGTTGTTCCACAATGAGTTCGAGTCGTTGCACGACAACGACATCATCTGGGCTCCATGGACTCCAGATTTCGTGCAGATGGTAGCACCACACAGGCTGTTTGTGCAATGCACCCAGGACATCAAGTTATGGGTGACGACCTGCCATCTGGTGTTCACACATATGGTGGAGCCTTATGCGTCGTAGCGCGTAATGCGACAGTTTGGTTTGTACCAGGTCGTGCCCCCTCCGGACGGCAAGGTCATGCAGCGAGCCGTACACTTGTGAGTCAAACTTCATCCGAGTAATGTTTACACTTCATACGTCTTCTTTTATAACATCAATCCTTCCGGAAATGCACACAATCGAGGGTGGGTCGGCATACTCAGGAATGGCAAACAGTCCAGCACGAGTGGATTATGGCATGGGCGGAGACGGCTGTAACATTCCAATTTTTAGAGCCTTTTTGAAGTTTTAAAAATAAAAGGATTTATTTGTGATTTATTGGATTAATTTAAAGCTTAATTTGAAATTTCAGAAAATGAAAAATATTTTAAATGATTAAAATAAACTTCAATTAAATTCAAAATTATTTTATTCAATCTATTCAGATTCCATGGATTTTTGTGAAATTTTCTTGAATTTTCTAAAATTTATTTTATTTTTGGATTTGTCCAGATTTTCTTTTCTTTCTTTCTCTCTCTCCTACTTCATCTTCTTCCTCTAGCGTTTCTTTCTTTCTGTTCTCTGCTTGTTTTTCTTCTTGAGCGCCTCCATTGCCACCGATCTCACTGCCCAACGCCACCAGTCGCCGGCGCCACCCCTCACCGCGCTGCCCTCGGTCTTGGCCACTGCCACCCCTACCCGCGCCCAGCTGAGCCCTACAGCCACCATGGCCGGTCTCCGCTCCCATCCCTATTCTTCGCACATGATGCATCAAATTCAATTCCGTCAGAGCTGTTACGACCCCGTCATCATCACTCATAATCCCTAGCCATCAATTGCACGATTCATCTCTCAATTGCATTCAATTTCACCGTTTCCCGTCTACCATCATTGCAAACCTGAAACTATCCCTTTTTCCCACGGTGTTCCCCATCGATTCAAGCACCACCTTCGCATTATAAAAGGAGCACTGCGTGTTCCTATCTCCCCTCTTCGATTCGCCCCAAACCTCTCGGCCTAACTCTCCACCGTTTGCCCGGAACGCGCGACGCCACCCGTTGTCTCCCCGAAGTCCAACGATGACATCTTCGCGTTGATCTCTCTCTTTGGTGATCCTCTGACCAAACCAACCGAGTCACGTCCAATCCCCCACCACCTGAATTTCATTTTTCCTGTTGCCGGAGTATGTCACCACCACGAGCTCCTCGTCGTCGACAATGGCCGCCGTGGGCGCATCTCCTCGGCCACTCCTGAGCCGAACCGTCTTCACCATCGCATTCCCCTCGCCAAGGCACACCCTGTGCTCACCTCCCCTCGCCGGTGTCGTCGCCAGAGCGTCGGCGCCCCCCGTGTGCCGTCGCTACCCGTGCGCCTCCATATTTCATCCTCTTGTAGCGTAGAGCATTTATATAAATTTTGCGATAGAGCCTCATCTCTTGTTAGCCATGCATTTATATAAATTTTGCGATACACTAAGTCTTGCTAAGTACGCAATGTACTCAATCTTTATTAAATTGTTGCTTAGAGGATGAGGATGAGTAGATTCTAGACGATGCCTCTGTGAGGACCCCGATTTATTAAGCTTGTAATACTTAGTCAACCATTGCCCCTAGCATCACGAACATAATAATCCGTGTCTTCGAGATATGTATACTTCCCAGAACGCAGTATACACACCCCTTTACAAAATCATGCATCAATTCCATTCAAACACGTAGAATAGAACAAGCAACAAACCAGAAGTTAATATAAATAAAGGATAGTTATTACAAAAGAGAGGCCGACCGGCCAAATAACAACAAGTCTACCAAGATACACAGCGGAAGAAAAAGTGCCATAAAGATGGCCATAACAAAAGCCAACCAGTGTGCCTTTACCCACAAGGCAACTGACCGGACCGCCAAGCTAGTCGCTTTCCCAACCCATGCACATCTCGCAAAAGTAGAGCCCTTTGGACCCTACCTCCTCTGCAACAAAGTTATTAAGCAAAGCAAATGAGTACAAAAATGTACTCGCAAGACTGACGTGTAATATAACAGAACTATAGTTTAACTACATGCAAGCTTTATTTAAGTGGATGAGGCTTTGGACTTATTTTAGCATAAAGCAAGTTTTTTATTTGCAATATTTAAATAGATTCCAAAGCAATGTTGCAATTCGTTTTTCATTTGCCAGAAACAACGAGACAAGTAACAATTGATAGATGACAACAACAAATCCTAGAAGTGACTAACCCATTAGCCACTACAATAGCATGAACATCCATTCATACCAACCCATCAAGTTTTAATTTAAATGTTGTAGTCTAGTTCTTGCACGACCTTACCAAGCATGTCCATAACCTAGGACGAGGCTATTCGAATAGATTTAACCCTGCAGGGGTGTACCAATGTACCCACACGTCAGATCGCCTTTTCGCCACATGATTTAGCACACTTCCTTTGGTATGTCGGCACGGCTAAGTCCTACGAGACATTTCCAATGGATGATGCTAATTAAGAGCCGCAACCCACGGGGATAAGGACACACTAGGCAGCCTAACCGGTCTGCTAATGCTCCCCTCCCACACCACACATACACATTTAAAACACACCCACCAACCAGCTAATAATTAGCACATCCCAAAGTACTTAGTCAAGAGAGGTCCCATATCCCCCTCGTGTGGTTAGCACGCAAGAGCGCTTGGCTTAGTGACACAAGTAACTCGGTCCTTGGGGACTTAGGCACCATTCCGTTCACACCCAAAAAGTCACACCAACATCCATTGTGCCCAAGTCAATAACAGTTTTGTTTTCATTTTTGTTTTATTTGTTCACAAAGTAACAAAACACAAGATGGACAAAATGGAATAAAAATTTTAGTGTGATCAAGGTTATCGACATAATGTCGACAACCGCCCATTTCTACCGTTATCTAAGCATTGCTAAGCATTATCAACGCAAACTACTAAGCGATAAGAGTCCATCCATCGAACTCTAAATCGCAGCAAGATAATCCTAGGCTTAGTAGTAGAGAATGAATATTTACCTACAGAATATGCATCTATAGGATTACTAGCGACACTTTAACACAAAGTAGCATGCATACATATAAGTGAAACAAAGTATTAAGCTTTAAAGTAATGGGACAATAAATGGATATGATCAAAATACTTGCCTTGTTGGTTTTGCTCAATATATTGCTGAGGATCACTCACGGGTTCAACCCACTCGTCGGCACCTAACGAAAAAGCGAAAGGAATCGATAAGAACGACGAAAACCACAAAGACAGCACAGCAAACGAACTCCAAAAGCTCCGAAATTTCTACAGAAGCAAGAGGATGATTTTTAGGGAATTTAGCAACAAGAACCAATTGATTTGGATTCTCAATGCAAAAGATATGAGCAAAACAATTCTGCTCAGCCCTAAAAATACAAACTGCCACTATTCACTAATTTAATTATGAGGTAACATTTTCTAGAAGGGTGGTGCAGCTGAGATTTTTACTGTAAAACCAGCACCTCATGAGATGAATAACACAATTGAGTTCACCTCATTTGGAGCTATTATGCATTTTCTATAATTTTTCAAAAACAAGAACTTGAACAAAATTAAAATGCACAAGAATGCTTTCTGAAAATAGTGACATGCCTAAATCCTATTCCAACATTTAGAGCATTCTCAGAGGAAGCCAACAAAGTTGGATTCACTCAAAAATAATCTCTGATCACCACTTATGCATTTTGCAAGTTAAACACTATTTTTAGTGCAACATTTAAAACTAGTTTTAAAACCTAATGGCAAATCTATGCTCTGGAGCTGAACTCAACTTACAATCATTTTTAGATTAAAGTCCAGTCCAAGACAGAGCTGACACAATTTGAATCACCCTATTTGGATTTAAATTGAATTAGTTATGCAATTTTAAAGTTCATACCTTTTTACGCTTTGCAAATAAAGAGTTCACTTTGGAATTTCTAAAACCATAAAGGCATGGGAGGGCGTGAGCCACGGATCTCAGATCTAACGGCTCAAGACCTCCCAGAGAACAACGCCGCACGCGCTCGCGAGGTCCAGAGGTCATGGACCTCCCGAACGCCGCAGCGTGAGATGAGGAGGTCGTGGTCGTTGATGGCACATCCAACGGCCACAACAGGAGGAGGTCCTCAGCAGCTGCGATCAACACAGGGAGGACATAAGCGGCTCGATCACGCGGGGAGGTCATAACGGCGAGATGACCTCGAGGAGGTCAATCGCGGAGGTCTTAGCGTCCACAGACCTCCGGGAGGTGCGGGCGGCCACGATTCGCAAGGGAGGTCTTGGGCGTGCAGATTTCCTCGGAGGAGGTGCAGGGCGTCTGACCAGCGCCCTGCGCTACAAGCCAGCGCTTCGGACCACGAAGTTAATCTTGCGCAGGACACAAGGAGGTCATGCGAGGTCTTTAATGCGCGCAAAGGGGACAGGGTTAAGGGTATTAATGGCGAAGCCAATGATTAAAGAGACTTATCAATGATGAGGGCATTAAAGAGAAGATCTTTGTCCGAACTTGACACGGCACTGCTGTTTATGTTCGACAAAAATCCCGAGCTCAAAGATGTGGTCATCGCCGGCGATACAGACCTCGCCGGCGACCACCAAGGACACCATCGTGTGCGCAATAGTGTTGCGCACACCATGGGCTCACTCTCGACGGCGGCGACGGCCTTGAACGCCAGCGAGCCGGAGAGGACAAAAGTGACAATCACGGCCAAACGACATTTTGGAAAAGTAAAGCTCCGCAACATCCATTCAAGCGTGTGCCCAAGCTCTAGGGACTATCGAGGAGGTTACAGGAGGTCCCGAGGAGGCGAGGAGGTCGAGGAAGGTGATGACGAGTTGGAGAAGATGGGGTTGCTCCACGGCCAAAGCTTCACTCCAACTCCCGTGAGGCCTCCTCTGAAAATGTCAACCTAAACAAGGTTAGGGTTAACACCGGAAGGCAAGGGGAGCACAAAGCGAGAACAAGGTTGATGAGGAGCCATTTGGAACAATGGTGCCACCGAGGAGCTCCAAGGTCTACAACAATGGCGGCCAAGAGGGAGGTTAGTGAGGTAGGAGCTCGACCAAAATCTTGGCATGGCAAGCTCAAGTGTGTAAAAGAAGCCAAAGGGGAGCACGAGGGGCCTTATACCAATGGCACAGAGGTCTGCACCATGGGTTAAGCTCATGGTGAGCTTAGCCCATGGAGAGGTCCATGGGAGGTCTGGACTTGGACACGATGGATGGGACAGAGTAGGTTAGGGCAGGCGTGGCCTAGAGGCGGAAAGGTGACACGCATTTAATGCTTGCGAGGCGGAGCCGTTGGAGGTGACAAGGCTCGACTTTGCCCATTGCCATGGCTCGCACGCAGCAAGGTGGAAGAAAACGGGACCTCACATCCACCGTTGGATTAAGTGGATGGGAGGTCTGGCCCTCGGATTTTATGTTTGAACCGTTACACTTTAAGTGGTGGGAGGAGGTCCCACCACACGATCTGAGCAGGAGGTCGTGGCCCTCGATTTCCATAATCTTGCGAATCGCACGAGGAAAAAGGGACAGAGGTCCAAGGCGTTGGATCTCAATCCAGCAGTCGGACCTCTGGGAAGACTTACCGCACACCACCAAAGAAAATGAGGGGAGGTCATGGCCTTAGGATTTAAATCCAGGGCACACAACCAAAAAGGGAGGTTCGAGGCGTTGCTGCGGCGAGGAGATCGAGACCTTTGGATCTTGATCCAACGGTCGATCAATAGAGGAGGTCTGAGCCTTGCGTGGCGCAAGGAGGTCCTAGCCCTCGATTTAGATCTAAGGGCTCATAAGAGATGGTCGAACGGCCATCGATTAGCGACGCAAGATCTAAATCAACGACCAAGAAAGGGTGGTCGAATGGCCCATTGATCTCGCTTGAGCCGAGATCCAAAGGCGAAAAAAGGGCACAGAGGTCCAAGGCGTTGGATCTCAATCCAGCAGTCTTGCCGACCTCATCAAGGTGGAAAAGGAGGTCGGTGAGGTCTTGGCTGGCTATGGAGGAGGTCGATGGGGTTGGGCTAGAAGCGGATTTGAATCTGGCTCGGCCAAGGAGCGATCTTGAGGTTTTAAGTTTAATTTTTAACAATGAGACTTTGCGGTGAGGGAGGTCATGGCCATGGATCTTTGATCCAAGGGCTATGACCTCATCAAATGGGAAGGACATGGGCGATTGATATCGAAGGAGGTCATGGTCATTGGATTTGATCAACGGCTATGACCTCAAGTGAATGAGGAGGACCTCATGGTGATGGCTTAGGAGGAGGTCGTGGGTGTTGGATCTGAATCCAGCGGCTCGACCTCATCAAGGTGGAAAAGGAGGTCGGTGAGGTCTTGTTGCTATGGAGGAGGTCGATGGGGTTGGGCTAGACCAGATTTGAATCTGGCTCGGCCAAGGAGCAGTCTTGAGGTTTTAAGTTTAATTTTTAACAAATGAGACTTTGCGAGAATTATTAGAGATAGCAAATGAACTCCAAATTTCATGAAATTTTAACTGGAGCTTGCTGATGGTAAGATTAACCTCACATAAATTTTCTAGAGGTTGTTATGCAATGAATTTTTCTCAGGAAATTCATTAAGGTTGTTCAAAGGATTGTTTTACCCCCAAAATTTATCAAACAAGTTTTACAACTTGTGATATTTTTCAGAGGGGTCCCACATCAACTTTAGGACCAAGGAAAATTATTTTCCAAATGTTTGGCACAAGAGTGGTGACAACTGGAAAAAGGAACTTGACTTTTGGTCAACAAGGACTTTGTGTTTTTGGATTACACAACTCTTGGACAATAATTACATGTGAGAAAAAGTTTTAATTTCTACACATTTAATTACATTTGAAACAAACCCTGATTACACATTTGGGATGTTACAAAATCTCCCCCCCTTACAGAAATCTCGTCCCGAGATTTTGGCTTACTCGGAAAAGAAGGAAGGGTAGTCCGTACGCAGACGATCTTCCCTTTCCCAAGTAGCTTCATCCTCGGAATGGTTTGACCACTGAACTTTAAGGAACTTGATGGAACGATTCCTAGTTCTTCGTTCAGCCTCTTCGAGTATGCGAATAGGGTGCTCGCGATAGGTCAGATCTGGTTGGACATCGAGAGTTTCCAACGGAGCTTCCTCAGTTGGAACACGGAGGCACTTCTTCAACTGGGACACATGGAACACATCATGTACCCCCTCAAGTGCAGCAGGCAACTCCAACCTGTAGGCAACAGCTCCTTTCTTCTCGATAATGCGGTAGGGACCCACATATCGAGGAGCTAACTTGCCCTTGACGCCGAAACGTTGATGGCCCTTCAAAGGAGAGACTTTGAGATACACAAAGTCATTAGGTGCAAAAGTCAACTCACGACGTCGGCGATCCGCATAGCTCTTTTGCCTGGATTGAGCTGTGCGAAGACGTTCACGAATAAGCTGAACTTGACTCTCGGCCTCATTGATCGAGTCCGGACCAAAGAAAGGTCTCTCACCGGTCTCAGACCAATACAACGGGGTTCTGCACTTTCTCCCGTATAAGGCCTCGAATGGTGCCATGCCGAGACTAGCCTGAAAACTGTTGTTGTAAGAAAACTCGGCGAATGGCAAGCATTTCTCCCCATGCTTCCCATTGGAAAGAACACAAGCACGAAGCATGTCTTCCACAACTTGGTTGACCCTCTCGGTCTGACCATCAGTTTGGGGATGGTATGCTGAGCTGAAAGCAAGACGAGTTCCCATAGCCTCTTGCAAGCTATGCCAAAAATGAGACGTGAAAAGGGATCCACGATCCGACACAATCGTCTTCGGCACACCGTGCAAACTCACGATGTGGGCAATGTAGAGTTCCGCCAAAAGACCTACCCGAAGGTCAGTCTTGACGGGAAGGAAATGTGCCACCTTAGTCAATCGATCAATGACGACCCAAATGGCATCATTCTTCTTTGGGGACGTGGGTAGACCGGTGATGAAATCCATTCGATCGAATCCACTTCCATTCGAGAACGGTAAATCTTTGAAGCAAACCGGTTGATCGCGATGTTAAGCCTTCACACGACAACATACGTCGCGACTTCGACGCGAACCGCAATCTCCTCTTCATTCGGGTCCACCAAAATCTCGTCGGAGATCTGATACATCTTTGTGGCCGGGATGAATGGACAAAAGGCGAATCATGGGCTTCATGGAGGATCAAATTCCGCAACTCCATGTCCTTTGGAACCACAAAGGCGTTGTCGAACCTCACAACACCATGCTCATCCTCGAGAAGCACTTGGTTGTTCCGTTCTTTACATTTTCCTTGATTTTGTTCACTCCGAGGTCCGATTCTTTGGCGGCCTTGACACGATCCACCAAGGTTGGTTGCACAACCAAGGTAGCGAGGAACCATGCTCAACCAAACCCAAGTTGAGACGCAAAAACTCCTCAATAAGGGTGGGTGAAGCTACTTGGCGACAAAGCATTACAATGCGCTTTACGACTAAGCGCGCCGGCAGCGACATTAGCCTTGCCCGATGGTAGTGAATACCCACATCATAGTCTTTGATCAATTCCAACCATCTCCTTTGCACGAGGTTCAGATCTGGTGGGTGAACAAATACTTCAAGCTTTTGTGATCCGAATACACTTCTAGCGATTACCTATAAGGTAATGTCGCCAAATCTTAAGCGCATGAATCACAGCAGACTAACTCCAAGTCATGGGTAGGATAGTTGAGTTCATGAGGTCTCAATTGCCTTGATGCATAGGCCACTACCTTGCCTTCTGCATAAGGACACTGGCGAGGCCTCGATGGAAGCATCGCAAAAGATATCGAAGCTTCGATGGATATCGGGAAGAACGAGCGGGAGCGGTGGTCAAACGCTTTTTGAGCACTTGGAAACTTTCCTCACACTCGATGGACCACACGAACTTCTTGTCCTTCTTGAGCAACTCCGTCATCGGCCAGCGATCTTGGAGAAGTTCTCGATAAGCGGCGATAATATCC
Source organism: Phyllostachys edulis (assembly GCA_036346405.1). NCBI lineage: Eukaryota > Viridiplantae > Streptophyta > Magnoliopsida > Poales > Poaceae > Phyllostachys > Phyllostachys edulis. Next base: position 72,805,209 of record CM070562.1, read on the forward strand.
CGCTAAACCGAGAAAACTCCGCACATCGGTTCGAACGAGGCGACTCGAGGATAGCACATCACGACCTTGCTAGGATCAGCGGCTCGCCTCTGCTGAAAGCACATGGCCTAAAAAGCCACTTCCTTCAACGAAATCGCGACTTCTTCAACCGCATCTGGTGGTGCTCACGCGAGCTTGCCCAACACAAGCTTAAGATGCTCGGCGTGTTCCTCATCGTTCTTGGAATAGATAAGAATATCATCGATGAAGACCACGACAAACTTATCCAAATACTCCATAAACACGAATTCATGAGGTTCATGAACAAAGGCAGAGCGTTGGTCAAGCGAGCGACATGACGGTATACTCATACAAGCCATAACGGGTAGAAAGCCGTCTTGGGAATATCCTCGGTCGAATCTGAACTTGATGATATCCCACTCTCAAATCAATCTTGGAGAAAACACGGGCTCCGGATAAGCGATCAAAGAGATCATCAATGCGGGGCAAAGGATACTTGTTCTTCACGTCACTTCATTAAGCGAGCGGTAATCGGCGACTTTATCATAAAGTACCGCCCTTCTTCTTAACAAAGATAGCCGGACAACCCCACGGAGATGAGCTAGGGCGAATGAAACCCTTCTCTTGAAGCTCATTAAGTTGCTTCTTCAACTCCACCAACTCATTCGGTGGCATCCGATAAGGCCTCTTGAAATCGGGCGATGCAGGAACCAACTCGATGACGAACTCGAGATCACGAACGGGTGGCATCCCTGAAAGATCCTCGGGAAAGACATCCACGAAGTCACATACCGTTGGGACTTCACGAATATCCGGAGCTGGCTTCGCCTCAAGTGTGAAGAGATGAGGGCCTGACAGCTTCGGCGAGAAATGAACCTGTTCGCCGGATGGACTTGTAAGATAGATGAGCTTTCGGGTGCAATCAATTTGCCCCATGTGCTGGGACAACCAATCCATGCCAAGAATCACATCTAAGCTCGCTACATTGAGGAGAATAAGATTCGCCACAAATCTTACTCCCTCAATCTCGATAGGAACATCCCTGCACTCCAACTCAGCTCTCATCTCCGAACCGGGAGAGCGAATGAGCAACGGGACCAACAGAGGAGCAAAAAGAAGGTCACTAACAGCAGCAAAAGACTGAGATACAAAAGAATGAGATGCTCCTGAATCAAACAAAACAGTAGCAGGATAAGAGTTTACAAGAAGCATACCCAACACGACATCAGGTGCCTCCTGTGCATCCTCAGCTGAGATGGCGTTGACGCGACCGCCGCCCACGCCTTGGGCTACGGGGACAATCTTCTGATCCTGAGAATATCCACCACCTTGCCCGTCCTCCATTAGGGCGAGGGGCTCCGATCTTCTTAGGGCATTGGTTCGCATAATGCCCCTTCGGTTGCGGGAGAAGCAAGTGACCCGGCGGCCGGGTTGCGAGGCCACCTGGCTGGCTCGCAGTGCGTGATTGGGGCACGCGACTGCGAAGGACGAGGCGCAGTCTTGGCAACCTCGAAGTCTTGAAACTGAGCACGGACCCCGAGAGTACCCTGAGTGAGGACGGGAAGAACTGGTCCTGGACGACTTGTAGGACTCCCACTTGCGCTTGCGGGAATCCACAAGCTCCCTAGCGTAATGCTTTCGTGACGATGGCCTTGTCGACCAAGGTCCGGAAATCGAGAAGTCGGCGATGGATAGCTTGTCCTTAAGCTCCTCGGACAAGCCACCCCGAACTTTGCTTGCTTGGCCATATCGGTGGCCACATCCTCGGGAGCATAACGAGCCAGTGGTTGAACTTCGTACACATACCCTGGCCGAGCTCGCCCGCTGAGGCGAAAACTCTGCTTCTTGATGTTCATCAAGCCGCAGGATATGAGATCGACGGAAGGCAGTACGAAACTCCTCCCAAGTGACAGTGTGGTCTGCGGGCTGTATGGCGAGAAAGCTGTCCCACCATGATAAAGCTGCACCCTCCAGCTGGTGCGATGCAAACAGTGCCTTCTCATGCTCCTGGCACTGCGCAATGCTAAGCTTCCGCTCAACGGATGAAGCCGATCGTGCGCATCGGCGGGTCCTCGGACTGGAAAGGTGGGAGGCCGAGATACGAAAAACTCAATGAGGCCCCCACGAGATCGATGGGCATTCCTTGCGGATCTGAAGCACCGGTAAGAAATGAGGTGTTGCTTGTGATGACATCCAAAAGCACTCTCTGTCATCCGCACGGTTGCGCTCTATCTGAAGAAGAACCTCGGCCATGGTCGGAGGAGGAGGAAGCTCCTCATCCGGACCAGCTTCCTGGCCTTGGCCGCTACGAGTACGACCCGCCATCCTGTTAAGAGGGGAAAGAGGTTAGCAACCCAAAAACCCAACAACTAGAAGCTAACGAAAGTGGGGCTAACGACTAGGGAAATGGAATATCACCCTAAACGAAAACAAAAACAGCAAGTAAGTGGACTTTAAAAGCTCCTAAAAGACTCCAAAAACAGCAAGGAAACTTAAGGAAATACGCTCAACTTCTCTATGCAATTATCCCGTATTGAATGAACGAGTAATTGGTTGAGAAGACAAAATTTCAGCAAGCTACTTTAGCTCTAATTTTACTCAAAAGCAAGGTTAAACCAGAGAATTAAGTGTTAGATACTTAGCTAACTAATATCACATCCTACCCTTTTATTCCCACAAGTTTTAGTTGAATTAACCTCTCATTTTCTACCTTAATCACAGCATTGAGCTTGCTGCCCTAAAATGCTTGCTTGCTGTCCAAAATTTCCAGATTTGAATTCCATCACCAAATACTTCCATTCTTCACCAAAAGACAGCCAAGACTTCAAATTTAGAACTCTCATAAGTTCCCCAAAACCCAAATTAAGCGATAACAACTAATTTTGAGGGGAGAAGGGGAAAACATCTTTTAAAACTCAAACTAGAACAAGATGAGATAGAAAGCTAAGATAGGTAAGGAGTAAAATCTGAGAATTACTTAAGCTTTCAAAACTCATTTGATACTTTGAAAATAAGTTTTCCAAAATATCCTAAAGATGACCAAGCTTGGGTTACTACGGTCAGGATGGCTCTGATACCAACTTTTGTGAGGACCCCGATTTATTAAGCTTGTAATACTTAGTCAACCATTGACCCTAGCATCACGAACATAATAATCCGTGTCTTCGAGATATGTATACTTCCCAACTAAATTATCCACCCTAAGGCTCACAAGGTAAACATGACAACATGATGGAGACAAGGTATAAAGGAGGCATAACAGCAAGTAGGCAAGTAACTACAGCCCAAACCATTTTCTTATAAACATAGCCATGCATGATAAAGTAAAACGAAATACATTTGCAAAACTTGGTTCAAGATGATCAAAAGGAGGTCTGTGGCTTGCCTTGGTCAAGCGAAGGAGAGCCTTCTGCAAAGAAGAGTGGGTCCAAGATCTCCTCGAACTCGTGATCTACGTTCACAAGAAGAACCAAATAAGCAAAACCACACTAAGCGAGAGAACAACAAAAGAACCAAAAGGAACTCAAACCAACTCGGCAAAAAAAACCAAGAGGCTTAACACGACCTCAAAGAGATCTGGGAAAGGTCTTGCACAAGGAAGAAGCGAAGCAGATGAGGCGAGGAAGGAAGAAATGAGCAAAAAGATTACAAAGGCACGCCTCCCAAAGCTATATATAGCCGGAGTTGGTAGTGTGCACCACAAGGAAAAACTTCGGTGAGGTGTAGGCAATCGGGACAACTACGGCAAGGCTTGCCCTAAAAGAATTGAAATAAAGTACCTCGGATATGAGTGCATTTAATGTGACCCGACACCTATTAAATGCACACAGTAGTTCTGAGGCAAGAGCAATAATTACAAGGTGAAGAGGGGTGGCAAGTGGGGCCGATCAAAGGGTGCACCACAAGTCAAAGAGGTGGCCCCACCGCAGGTCATTCCCGCCAAAGACCCTTGTGAGGTCTGGGCAAGAGGTCCAAGACACTAAGAGGGGAGGTCTGGGACAGGAGGTCCAAGGACTCAAGAGGAGGTCTGACAAGTAGATTTCCAAAAGGAGATCTAGCGGTCAAGATCTCAAGGGAGGACCTCAACGGTCCAGATCAAAGGTGCGAGGAGGTCTGACGAGTAGATCTCCAAAAGGGAGATCTAGCGGTCAAGATCTCAAGGGAGGACCTCAACGGTCCAGATCAAAGGGCGAGGAGGTCTGACGACGAAAAAATTCAAGGTTAGGAGGTGGTTTTTAAAAAAGACCAGCAAGGACCGGGGAGGTGGTCTTTACAAAACAACCAGGAGGAGGTCCTGGGAAACAAAAGCAAATGCGCAGCAAAGCAAAGCCGTTCGATTAAAATCGGGCGGCCCAAAAAGGATAGGAACGTTCGGACCAAACTAACGTGCCCTTAGGATCGGGCCATCCAAACCACATCGGATGGTCCTAAGGTTAAGAAGGCAAGGCCTCAGCGTCTGACCACGAGAGTCAAAGATGGGTCCAAGCGCTAAGGAGGTCTTGGACCTAAGGAGGTCGGAACCTTTGGATCCAACTAAGGGAGGACACAGACGGCTAAGATCTCCCGAGGAGGTCCTAATGGCGAGATCCTAACAAGGGAGGTCCGGCGGCTAGATCTCAACAAGGGAGGTCCGGCGGCTAGATCTCAACAAGGGAGGTCTGAGCGGCTAGATCTTAACAAGGGGAGGTCTGGCTAGATCTCAACAAGGGAGGTCTGGCGGCTAGATCTCAACAAGGGAGGTCGGCTAGATCTCAACAAGGGAGGTCTCGAGCGGCTAGATCTCAACAAGGGAGGTCTTAAAGGACGCTAAGGAGGTCCGAAGGACACGAGAAAAGTCCGAGGACAGAGGAGGTCTATTTGAATGCCAGGGGAGGTCCAAATAGCCACGAGGAGGTCTAGGAGGCCCCAAAGAGCCTTTGGGAGGTCGGAGAAACTCTAGGCGCCCAAGAGAACTCGAGGTTCCAGAGAGCGTGGAGAGGTCCACTGGAGGTCCAAAAGAAGCAAAGCCAAGCGTGGCATGGGTTTAAAGAAAACATTTTGGTGGAGCAAGATGAAAAGGCAAATTGCTCAGTATGTTGCTGAATGTGATATTTGCCAAAGGGTTAAAGCCGAGCACTTGAAACCTGCTGGTACCCTTCAGCCTTGACCTATTCCACAATGGAAATGGGAAGAAGTCGGTATGGATTTTGTTACCGGACTTCCAAAATCTCTGAATGGATTTGATGCCATTTGGGTGATAATTGATCGTCTAACGAAAGTGGCTCATTTTGTCCCTGTCAAAACCACTTTTAATGGCAAGCAATTGGCAGAGCTCTATATTGCTAGAATTGTTTGTCTCCACGGCGTTCCTAAAGTTATTGTTTCAAACTGTGGATCTCAATTCACTTCCCATTTTTGGAATTGTCTTCATCAAGCAATGGGAACAGAATTATCCTTGAAAGATCTTATCATCCTCGCACCGATGGTCAAACTGAAAGGGTGAATCAAATAATGGAGGATCTTCTTAGAGCCTGTGTTTTAGCATATGGCAAGAATTGGGAGAAATCTTTGCCGTATGTGGAGTTTTCCTACAACAATAGCTACCAAGCAAGTATTCAAATGTCACCTTTTGAAGCCTTGTATGGAAGACTTGTAGGACTCCATTGAATTGGTCGAATCGGTGAAAGACCATTCTTTGGCCCAGACTTGGTTTTGGAAGTCAAGAGCAAGTTAAATCGATTCGAGACCGTTTGAAAACCTTGATCTCGTCGGAAGAGCTATGCCGATCATCGGCGTCGTGAGCTAAGTTTTGAGATAGATGACTTTGTCTATCTTAAAGTGTCGCCGATGAAAGGTACTCATCGTTTTCAAGTGAAGGGAAAGCTAGCACCTCGTTATATCGGACCTTTCCGAATCATTGCAAAACGAGGGGCCGTGGCATATCAGTTGGAACTTCCTGACACTCTGTCGGCAGTCCATGATACCTTTCATGTTTCTCAATTAAAGAAGTGCCTTCGTGTTCCTAACGAGGCTGCTACTTATGAAAATCTTGATTTGCAACCAGATCTTTCGTATCAAGAACAACCAGTGCGTATCCTCGACCAAATGGAACGTAGGACAAGAAATCGCACTGTCAAGTTCTTAAAAATTCAGTGGGCTAATCATTCCGAGGATGAAGCTACATGGGAGCGCGAAGATCTGATGAGGATCGAGCACCCCCACCTTTTTGCTGTTTAATGTTTGCCTTTGAATCAAGAAAGGCAAGGTTAAATAAAGCAATGTAACATAAGTTGTAATGACAGCACTATGTTGTTATGTGATAAATTTCTTTTCTATCTTTGAAAGAAATAAAGACAACTGATGTTATGTTTCTAAAGAACATCCTTTCAACTTCATCTTTGTCCAACTTCTGAATTATAGGAAATCTCGGGACGAGATTTTCTTAAGGAGGTAGGTTTGTAACGACCTCGACCTAATATCTGATAATAAAGCAATGTTCATGTCATTCTTGTTCATTTAGGCAATTTAGGCAACTTGTTACAAACCTTTTTCCCAAATTTCTTTTACCAATTTCAACTTGGTCAAAATTTCCAAAATACCATCCCATGTTGATACTAAGGATGGGAAATATTTTATTTGAAAATCGATGAATTATTATGACCAAAAATAATTTTTGTTGAATTTTTAGAAATTATTTTGATTTTCGAAAAATAATTGTCCTTAAATAAACCTTAGTTGGTCTAAATGAATTATTTATGTATTTATAAAGAAGAAATTGTGGTTTCAAAATTTATTTGGGGAATATATCATCCCAAGAGCCATTCTCGCAAAATTTTAAGATTTTACAAATTTATTTGCTATATTTAAAGGCTTTGGTCAAACCTTTTAAAATTTAAATAGGTGCTGGTCAAACCTCCGGCCTAACCCTCGGTCTAATCTTTATGCGACCCGCCCTAACCCCCGTCCAACCGAAATGACTTGGTTCAACCAGCGCCCCTTGAGTCCGGCTCGCACACGTTCCACTTTCAGCAGCGTCCAAACTTTAGCCCATCTCACTTCCTTCATTTCCGCTGAGCGGGCGGATTAGTTGGGCCTTCCAGACCGCGCCTTCCGGACCGCTCCATCCCCCTTCCATTATTGACCGTTGGATCCTCAACGTGCGGATCTGATTTCATGTGCTGTTCGGACCACCTCACACACACAGCGAATTCCACCGTTGGATCTCAATTCGACGGCATCGCATCCTTTCTCTATCTCTGAAACCCTCCTCACTTCCGGCCACCGTTGGATCTGCAATGGACCGTCCTGATCCATTGGGCCGTTCGGACCGCTACAGTCCCCTATCCAATCTCAACCATCAAATCTAAATCGGAGGGCTCCTGTTAGCTGGGCACTTTGACCACCCGCCAACCCCTTGATCTCGGTAGTAAAGTTAGATCCCACGATGCGGGTGGATCACGTTAAAACCCCGGGCGTGTATCTTTTCGTGGGCCACCGTTGGATTTGAATCCAACGTCCTTCCTTGAGTGGGCCGATCGGACCACTTTTCGCGCCCACTGAATCTTAGCCTTTAACGCGTGATCGGACGACTCCTGTGACTTGGGCCGTTCGGACCACTTCAGAACCTCGCGATCGTGGCCGTCCGCTGAAGATCGTGTGGCCCACGTCTCCTGATACCGTTTCAACCTGTTTTTAACCCCCGCATCACCACCGCTCATTTCTAATCGAACGGTGGTCAGGCGTTGAGGCGGTTGCATCTTGTTGCATGGCGTGTTGCCTCTGGGACCCGATTGTCGTGGCGATTTTGCTCCCTGCGTGCGGTGCACCAGTGCAACGTTTCTCGCCGGAGAGGAGGTGGTGTACAGTAATTTAGGGGATATTTTCTCTTCATATCTATCCATTAGTGCCACCTCATGAGTTCTAGAGAGCTCTCGGTTAATCTGGGCACCTCCACACTATATAAACCCTAGCTCTTGTAGCTCTGCCATTGTTGACCCAGGGAGGAGCTCATTACCCTTATCTCCTTCACAGTGAAGCTCCTTGCTCTTCCACCTTTGTTCAACTACAAGCATACCTACCTCTCATACTAAGGTGGTTTTGGGTATTTCTTGTAGGTTTGGACTTAGGACTTTTGCTCCCTGTCAACTTGAGCTGTGAAGATTCATCTTGGAAAACCTCACCTGGGTGAGTTAAGTTCCATCTTTTCTTAGCAAGAATATGACTAATGATCTTTAGAGACTTAGTTCTACCATTCTTGTTTTGGTCAGAATCAAAGAAAGGACTTGGATCTTTTCTATTGACCAGAACTGATCCTTTATCCTCTAACCCTAGCTGGTAAGTATACCTTGGCTTCTGTCACTTTAAGCTTCCTAAGAACCTCAGTAGCTCACAAGAATCACTCATCTATTCATGTGATGCTCCTATCTTGATTTAGCTAAAAACTTGTATTTTAATTTTTCGGTTTTCATATCGTTTCAAGAACTTTAGATTTCTCATACCAAGATGTTAGTTGTTTAGGTCCTAATAGAAACCCTAGCAACATCATAACCTTTCTTTAAAGTTTTTAAAGTCCTAGTTCTTTCATTAATATAAATCTCTTCTCATCGATTTTGCTTGGCTAAAACAGACAAATGGTGTAGTTTCCATTTCTTTCTTATACTAGTCGGTTAAGGGTTAGTGATTAGGAGTATGGTATTAAGTACTTCCTAGATAATTGTAACTTCCATTAAAATTCTTGTCTGGTGTTGTTCTCCGTGCCAACCAAAACTGGTAGTTAAAGTATTACTGTTTTGGGTTATTGGTCCAAACCGACAACACCAACTAATTCAGTCCAACATCTTACATTACTAATGATAGATAATAAATGGGTGTATAGTTCCACGCTGCCCAAAATGGTAAGGTTCCCTTACTATTTATTGTTGTCCAAACCGACAACAATTATAGCAAGAAGTCAAATCCTTAAAACTGCTCTTTATAGATATTAAATGCCCAGTTAGATTACAGCACTAAGCTTTATACACTTAACTAACATGCAGTATCTCATTTGTATGAAGTTAAGCTAAATAATTAAATTAATTACAGTTGTCCTGTTCGGTTCAACAACTCGACATCAGTAGCTATAAGCTAAAACTTAAACTGAATAATAAATGCCAATGGATAGTATGTATGGGTTATTAACTTAATAAATTAGATATAGCTTAAGCATACTATTACTCCTACATTAAGACCTTGACCATACATTCTTTTATGCATCTTGTTCTCTGTTTTTCCTGTGTTCATTGGAATTCTTTTATTCTCTTTTAGATATTGGTTCTTCTGAAATTGTTGAGCCTTTTATTGAGTCACAAGAACTTGAGCAAGAGGTTATTTACTACTATCAAGGCAAGCTTCCTCTCTGCACCATGTTGATCCTAATCTTTTGAACTGTAGATTTACAAAATACAGATATACTGTTGCATGCAACTTTCTAAAAATTTATTTATGCCCTGTTCCTAGTTAGTTATGACCTAAACTTGTGGCTTATCTTGAATTTAATCATACACTTGACTTAAGGTAGTATGTGATATGATAATAGTTGATTTTCAATTTGGCTTAGCCCTGCAGTCCATAGAACGGTAGTGTTTGACAAGCTTAACTTGTCAAACCTGGGAACAACAAATAATTTGTATTTGTCTTTGATCCTTGTTCAGTTTATTTGATTTGGAAATGCTTCTAAATTCTGTTATCAATTAATTCAAATCTGGACAAGTGGATGCTAGTGATGGTGCCTTTGTGCACGAGATTTGGGAAATGTGGATGTCTTGTCTGGATTGATTAAGGACTGAACTCTGACAATTTAATTCAAGTCCCAATGTACTTCCACACGCAGTGTATGGGCGCTGTTTGGTTAAGTAAAGGGTTAATATTATTGAGTTGGATACTGGAGAGTAAGGACATGTGTATTGATTTCATATGGCATAGATGCTTAAGTCTTCGGGCCGTGTCGTATGCCATGTGGAACTTATATTGATATCAGATGTTCTTAGAAGGGTAAGGGCGTAGATGTGTTACATCGCATGTACGTTCCTTCAGGGCCCCGACTGCGGTGTAATATGTGTGGCTAACACGAGTTTGCATTTAATTGACTGGGTCGGCATTCCCTGTACAACATGTGAGCCTCGGTTGAATATATGCTATCAGTCGTTATTTAAGCGGGATCAGTCTCACATGGGTCATCCAACTCAATAATGTCAACTTGTTGAAAAATACCAAATCTTAGTTTACCCGGCCGACACACCAAAGGCAGTGTGTTATTATTCCGGAGGCTTACGGGCTAACTAAGTCATGTGGGTAAAGATGTACACCCTGCAAGGATATAAAACTATTCGAATAGCCGTGTCCACGGTTACGGACGACACTTGAATTAATGTCATCTGTATAGATTTTGCTCTAAGTTTGGTTTTGGGAATTGGTTCGGCATGATGGTTGTCATGCACATTTAATTGTGAGCTGTTATTTACTTTTGTTACTGTTTATGCTTATAATTGCACTCACTCATTGTTTTAGTCCAAATCAATTTATCAAAATTGCTTTATCAAAACATAGCAACTGTAGGTTAAGATGTATCGCTTTATGCAAAATGGAACCATTTAAGCCTTCTGTTGTCAGCCTTATGCATATACAACTTTCTATTCCTTTGTATAGGTTCTAACAAACACTTTCTTTTATTAGTTTGTGTAAGACTTGCTGAGTACCTTTCGTACTCAGGGTTTATGACCTCTTGTTGCAGGTGAAGATGATTTTCTTTATGAAATGCCCGTTAGCGCCGATCTGGGTGACGCTAACGAGTGATGCTAGTTCTAGCCTCCACGCAATAGCCTGCGGGATGATGGGGCCATTGGTGGTTTTGCTTTTATGTTTTCGTTTCCGCTGTCGTTCTTTTTGTTAATGACCCAAGGTCATCTGTTCCTGTTGCTAATTCGGGTACTGTAGCAGACCTGACACTGTAGCAACCGAATTATGATGTAATTACTGATGTATATTATGTGAATGTATGACTTGTATGTGATTGATGCAATGTTGATTAAGGATATATGCGCAATAGTCACTAATCCTGGGAACTATTGCATGGCATATATCCGAGAACCTAAATGTTGGATTGTTACTTATTATGATTATGCTTCTAGTATAATTTTTATTAAGGACATTACACTGTTCCTTGATTAAGAATTATGCTACCAGTATAATTTTTAATTCGGTACATTCCAATAATTTGACATACGAACGAAAACTGAAACCAAATTAGTAAATACTATTTACGCCCGAAAACGGGACGTTACAAACCTACCCACCTTAAACGGAATGTCGACCCCGATATTTGAGCTGCTCCGAGAATAGGGACAGGAAATCCTGCTTTAGTTGATCTTGGCACTCCCAGGTGGCTTCTTTTGCTGAGTGATGGCTGCATTGAACTTTGCAAAGGCGGAAGACTTGGCATCTTGTTCGCTTTTCGATGACGTCGAGGATCTTGATTGCAGGCTTGTGGTTGTACTTGTTTTACACAAGATGTCGTCAGAAGATTAAGTCCTTAATTCATTCGAACGGTTCTTACCACAAACCAATTTCTCTCGTGCTCTGTCAGCACCCACCATTCATTCCATCCGCCAAGATGTGGTAATAGCAAGTTATTAGGGGTTTTGAGGAGTAAAACCAAATTATCTCATTTATTTCAGTCATGGACCACCAATGACTGCCCAAAATTATTTCATGATTGAAGAGATGATGATTGGGGTATTTAATACCCTGGTACTTAAGCAAGACTAGCATGTCGCTTAAGTACAACCTGCAGCTAGTATTTACCACATAGTTACTAGGGTGACATGGAATAATGGATTCAATTATCAAGAGATGGCATATTGATTAATCATCAAGTGGGTATTTAACTACCTTAATCTTCAACATACATTTGATTAAAGAGTTAAAGCATGCAATTTTGGTAATTTAAAGGAATATAATTTGCATAAAATGTAGGATCAATATGATCAAAGCATTGACTCTGTCGAACCCGGGATAGAAGGATCCCAGATTCTCTGTGCTTACAACACTAGTCTAGGAACAGCTAGTGTACACAGTTTAACAAATATGGTAACAAGTACACATCACACACTTTATTAATAATATCAGAGTATTTATTACAAAAGGGCACTTGGCCTAAAGAAAATTACAGCGGAAAGCAAAAGATAGTAGTAGGCCAAACGATCGCCACGAGCAATCGCTCTGGCGCAACCTAGCCGTCCAAGTCCTCCTCGTCCACGAAGTACTCTTCCTCTGAGATTATTCGCAATAAGCAAGGATGAGCACAACTTCCGTGCTCGCAAGTTACACCCAATAACAGAATATAATGCATGCAAGGATTACAAAGGAAGGCTTATAGGGTTGATTTTGTATAAAGCCATGTTTCTTTCAAATATTTATACTAAGTTCCAAAGCGGTTGTTTTGTACTAAAATTCATTTTATAAATTCTCAAGTTTTATAGTTGGATAACCTCCATACAAAGATGTGGAGAAGGATACCCTCCAAGCTGGTTTTGCTCAAGGTTTAGAAGAAACAGGCTTGAAAGCTTTCCAAAAGAAGTAGGAATTTGCCCAGTGAAATTATTTGTTGACAAATACACTACCTGCAGCTCTGAAGCATTGCCTAGGGAAGTTGGGATGTGACCTTCAAACTTGTTAGCAGCCAAACTTGGACCTTGGAGATTAGGGAGGGCATCACCAAAGTTCGGTGGCAATACGTTGCCTAGCATATTAAACTACAAACTTAGCATAATGAGAAGAGACAGGTTTTGGGCCTATGGGATTTCACCTGATAACATATTGTCACCTAGAAGAAGATATGGCAGATTTGGCAATTGCCAAAGCCCATCATGAATTCCTCCTTCGAATTGATTGGATGTAAGCTTGACAACGTTTAGTTGGGTGAGGTTTCCAACGGTTGCCGGGATGAAGCCAGTGAGATTATTACTGGCAAGGTTCAAATATTCTAGATTGGTAAGGGAGTCTATTTTAGGAGGAATTGCACCGTGCAGCAGTGAAAATGATTTCGGCGAAATTTCACCGAAAACCGCCGATTTTCGGCCTTATCGGTGAGCTCGGTGAAAACATGCCGCCAAAAAATTCGGCCTCATTTGAAATGCGGCCCGCCCAACCAATCGAAAGCTCCTCATTCCATCCCTCTCTCGCTCTGCCCTAACCTGGCGATTTCGACGGCGCTTTCTTCTTGCCCGTCGCGAGGAGGCTCCCCGCAAGGACGTCTTGCCGAGGCCACCGCTTCGCTCTCGCGCCGACGAGGCCGGCTCTGCAAGGACGCGCACCGAGGCCGCCGCGCTTCGCGCTCACGCCGACGAGGCCGGCTCGCAGGACGCAGCGCCGAGGCCGCCGTGCTTTCCCAAGGCTTCGGCGAGGCCGGCGTCGTGCTTCTTTCGCGACGAGGTCTACCTCCAAGGCTCCGCAAGGATGCTGCTGAGGCGCCAAGGCCGCTTTCGGCGAGGGGCGATTTCGGCGGCGCTTCTTCGCCACCGGTGCTTGCTAGTTGCTACTTGCTAGTAGGTGAGATTAACAGTGCTTGCTAGTTGCTTGTAGGTGAGATTATGTTTCTTTTATTCGATAATTTGCTTCTTGTTGACAAGAACGCGTTAAGTCAAATTTCGGCAATTTGGATAAATTTCGCGAAAAAATGTGAAAATTCAAACTGGTTTTGAACATTTCGTGAAAAAATCCGAAATTCGGTTCTGCGGCATAACGGTCTATCGGTGACCTCCGATAATTTTTTTCTTCCGGTAGAGTTTTTTACAAAACCAATTTTACATCCCAAAAACGAGGGCTGGTCATTTTTTACAAAACCAATTTTACATACACCCACCGGCTGCTTCCCCCAGAAGTAGGGGTCAAGGAGCAGATGCCCGTGATGGCCGCCGCCTCGAGCCGCCCTCGTTCTGACGCCAGACGCCATGTTGTGCGCGATGTTGGCGCCGGCGAGAACAATGGGAGAGGTTTCCCCCCGCAGCCTACAGCCCGGCCCGGCATTGGCGTTCTTAGCCACCCGTTGAGTGCTCGCCACGAGTCTCGTATGTCGCCGTGGCGGGTGCTCCGGTGCGGCGGTACTCCACGGACACCGCCACGATGCGCGCCTTGGCGACGAGCGAGTTGAGGTAGTCGTGGTACTTGGGCGTGAACGCCGACTCGATGACGAACGCGTCGCCGTGGTAGAACACGAGGACTGGGAGCGCGCCAAGATCCTTCTTCTTCCCACCGACCGCTAGGGGCACGTACATCCGAGCCACGAGGCCAGTCCCGTGGTTGATGACGATGTCCTTGGACGTCACCCCAGTGGCCTCGTCGACGCCAGCGGGGACCCGGTCGGTGCCATCCATTCGGTGGACGCGGCCGCTCTTGTAGAGGATGAGGAACGGCGAGAAGTCGAACGACACGATGTTGTCCGGGCTCACGGAGCCGTTCCCCGGGGGTGAGTCGGTAGCGGGGCAGCCAAGGCCTGTGGTGGCGCAAACAGAAGACACATAGCAAAGATAGCAGCGAGGAGGAGGCGAGGTAATCAGAAGGGGAAAGTAAGAGAGAGGTGAGTTTGTATCAGAAGGGGAAAGTAAGAGAGATGTGAGTTTGTAGCAGCAGGGTGTACAGATGAGTCGATACCATCCTGTGTGTTAATCTACATTAAAATACATTTTTAAGTTTATCTTTAGCCAAACACAAAATTGGTGAAAGCTTGTTTTAATTTTTCAGATCCAAACAAAGTAATCCATAAATTCATCCTAACAGAATAACAACTTAAAACCAGTTTTGCTAAAAATTCTCCTAAAACTAGTTTTCTTAAAACCCATTTCTTATTCCGGAGATCCAAACAACCACTAGGATTGCCAAGATTACTGTGTCCCTTTAAAATTTTACCTAGCATAAATAGATCATAACTGATTTAAAGCATTGGATAAAAGAAATGTATGACTCATATTGAATCGAGGATACCATAAAAGAGCCCTTTTGGTACATCAATGCATTTTTTAGCTGAGGTCCTTTTATTTGCCACTGGAAATAGACTGAGCCATTGTGGATATTCAACATGAGAGGACCAACACATGCATAGCATGAAGATGAACAAAAGAGTAAAAAGAAGTAGACATTGGAGGATCAGGCAACCATGAAGCAAGGTTTGGAAATCTGTTTCCGGACCGATACCCTTTTGGGAGCGGTTATAGCGAATTCGTAGATTAGAAATTAATGCGACAATAATAAGAATATGTAAAAAAAAAAGAAATTCTCTCATTGATTGAGAGAAGAGAATGGTATGCACCTTTTATTTTGATAGGACCAAAAAATAATAGTGCAGATTAATTATAAATAGATATACAGTCGTTGCAATTGTCTAACATTATAGTTTTATTTACAATTTTCAATCATAAGCATTAGAGTTATATATCAAATAAAATGTATTGCAAGGTCTAGCCACACAATTGTACGGACAGTTCCGGTAGTTATATTAAGGCTAGATGTTTTTCTCTCTTTTTTGAGAATTTTTAGCATATTTATCTCTTTTAAGGCTCAATGTTTTTTTAAGAATTTCTAGCATATTTATCTCTTTTTAATAACATCCAACGATTGAGTGCCGGATTTTTTTTTGTGGGAATTTCTATTATATTTTTTCTTAGTAGTTGTAAAGCATCTGTCATCAACTTTTAATTTATAATAGATTAATAGCTAGTGCAGATTTGTCCCTAGTCATTAATAACTATATAATTATGCTTTAAGATTCCCAATTTTTTCTTTAAGAGAAGTACCGAAGCAAAACCCACCATATTGATCACCAATTTAAGAGCCATCTTCTGTAATGGAAGCACCTCTCTTTAGGTGCTTCCCTTGTTACTATCCATTAATTGAAGGTACCTTATTTATCTTACAAAACCAGTACCTTATGGAAGGTACCTTCTGTAATTGAAGGTATGTATAAGCACTTAATAAACTCTGGTGCCCCTTCAAACAGCGATGCTACAAAACCAGTACCTTATTTATCTTACATGGCGTTTTTCTTTTGCTAAACACCCATCCAACCATTTTCAGGCTTGGAGATGGTCAGCATTGCTTTGAGGTACCGTGACATTCATTCATATAGTGATAAACTACCATCTTCAATTAATAGAGATCCACAATATATGGTATAATTCATTTTCAGGCTACTCCACATCGCATGTTTTTTGTAATAATTTAAAAAATTGAACACATATATATATATTCCATATATAGCACAAGGCCACTCTAGCGAGCATACTTCTCACTTCTTAGCACTCCATCCAAGATATGACGTCTTGATCGCATGCATTTTGCTTGCTATTTGTTTCATGTTCATTCGTTCGCTTGGTAATGGGCTCGTGCAAGAAAGCGCGACTTCTAGCAGCGACACCACGTCTTGGAAAACCGCATGTTCTGAAACCGTGTTTCCTTGAGCCAAGTCTTTGCATTCCTCAATAAGATGAGCATCAATTACATGATATATTTGATGTGGAACGTTGCTGTTCACAAAGGTGACGATGTCGAGTCCGTCCTTGAACATTGGATCTGTTGGTCTTCTGCCTGTCATAATCTCCAGCAGCACTATTCCAAAACTATAAACATCCCCAGAAGTTGATGCATGACCACCTCCCCCATACTCTGAAGACGGATGTACGTACAAAAAATAGTTATGAAGTTAATACCCATGTGTTGTCTTAGACAAAATGAAGGTTACAGAAAGTAATAGTTACTTGTACAAGTATACCTGGAGCAATATATCCTATAGTCCCCTTCACACCGATTGAGCCAGTTGACGCCGACCAAGAATCAGCATAAAACCTTGCAATGCCAAAGTCTCCCAAAAGAGCAGTCATATCATCATCGAGGAGTATATTGCTAGGCTTCAAATCACAGTGGATAGTGGGCCTTCCGCAGTCGTGGTGTAAATAGTCCAACGCATCAGCTATGTTAACTGCTATGCTTATTCTTTGGGTTAAGCCTAGATGTTTTGGAGATTTCGTGTCGCCTTTGTGATGTAGCCATCTGTCCAGACTCCCATTAGGCATGAACTTATAAACCAAAGCATTGAAAACATTGCCTTCTCTGTCTACTGTCGAGCATGCAGTTATGATGCGAAGAAGATTTCGATGTTGAATGCTTCTTAATGCTTCAAATTCTGACATGAAGCTTCTCTCCGCGCCTCGCATCTCAAGATCAAAAACCTTCACGGCCACATCTGTGTTAGATTCCTTTAACTTTCCTCTATAAATTGACTTTCCTCTGTAAACTGACCCATAGCTCCCCCTCCCAATCAGGTTAGATGCTGAGAAGTTTCTTGTGGCTTGAGCTAAGTCTTTATAAGAAACTTTCGGAAAATTCTCACCAATAAGAGGCAAGGGTACACGTGTTCTTCTTGACGTCTTCTTCAAAAGGAGTAAAAAGTAGATCCACAATACGAGTGACATGAAACCAAATATTGGAATCAATATTTTAATCAAATTGGGCCGTCTTTCTATTCTAGAAACAGCTGGGCATGAGGGCATATGGAGATTCATCGCTCCTCCACAGAGTCCCCTGTTGCCAACGAGTGAAACAGCCGTAGCATTTTCAAATACTCCATTTCTTGGTATTTCTCCCTGAAGATCATTGTATGAAAGGTCCAGCATAGTTAGCACTGGTAGATCATTCAGAGCTCTAGGGATGGTGCCCGACAGGTTGTTATGGGAAAGATTTATCCGGATCAAGCCCTTTATTTTGCCTAAAGTAACTGGAATGTTTCCTGTAAGAAAATTTTGGTCCATTTGAATGGTTACTAAGTTTTGACATTGGCCCAAAGCATCAGGAATCTCCCCAGTGAGCTTGTTTGATGAAAGATGTAGTCCGATGAGTTGTTCAAGATTACCAAACTCTACAGGTATGCTACCTTGAAGGTTATTGTAGCTAAGATTCAACACTGAGAGTTGAGAAAGATGTCCGATGCTGGGTGGCACGAGGCCTTCGAATTTATTATTTTGTAGAGTGAGCCATGTCAACTGACTAAGATTTCCAATGGAGGGCGGAATTGGCCCGATGAATTTGTTATCTCGGAGCGATAGACCTTGTAGGTTTTTCAGCTTTCCAACCCATTCTCCAATTTCACCACTAAAGCTATTTCCACCGAGCACTAGTTTGTTTAAGTTAGAAAAGTTCCCTATACTTGTGGGGACTATCCCTGATAGGTTGTTTCCGCCCAATAGTAAATATTTAAGAGTGATGGATATATCACTAATTGATAGATCCCTGCAGGTTATTTTCAGAGAGTAAGAGTTTATTTAAAGATCTACAGTTTCTTAACTCATATAAGAATTCCCAGCCTTGGTTGTCCCTTGCTTCAAGCTGGTTTTGCTCAAGGTTTAGAGAAGACAACCTTGAAAGCTTTCCAAAAGAAGTAGGAATTTGCCCAGTGAAATTATTTGTTGACAAATCTACTACCTGCAGCTCTGAAGCATTGCCTAGGGAAGTTGGAATGTGACCTTCAAACTTGTTAGAATACAAAGATAGACCTTGGAGCTTAGGGAGGGCATCGCCAAAGTTCGGTGGCAATACGTTACCTAGCATATTCATCTCCAAACTTAGTATATTGAGAAGAGACAGGTTTAGGGCCTTTGGGATTTCACCTGATAGCATATTGTTACCTAGAAGCAGAAATGACAGATTTGGCAATTGCCAAAGCCCATCGGGAATTCTTCCTTCCAATTGATTGTATTGAAGGTCGACAACGTTTAATTGGGTGAGGTTTCGAACGGTTGCCGGGATGATGCCAGTGAGCTTATTACTGGAAAGGTCCAGAATTTCTAGATCGGTAAGGGAGTCTATTTTGGAGGAATTGCACCGTGCAGCAGGTTACCAGATAGGTATATGTTCCTTAGGTTGGAACAATTTGTGAGTGCGTCAGGAATAGTCCCCTCTAGTGAGTTCATACTCGTGTTAAGGGTGTCCAGTTGCTTTAGGTGGTTAAGGAGAGGAACTGGCCAGAGAAGCGATTTGAGGACAGGTCAAGGAAACTAAGAAACGTGAGGTTTGCAAGAGAGGAGGTGATTTCGCCTGCCAAGCTTTGGCCTGTGAAATATGAAGTATCGCAGACATCATTACAAACTTCATGGATAAGAGTAGACATGATTTATAACGATCTGAACATGATGATTGATGCATTGAGCAGGATGTCCAAAAGGGTTGATGCATTGAGCAGGATGTCCAAAAGCAATGGTTCGTGGATACCAATGTCTACCCTATGGAAATCAACAAGATGAAAGCAGAGTCATGGTTGATTTCAACATCAGCTAGCATTCACTCATTTATATCCCAGCGATCCCGCACTCCATCAACATCAGTTTCCAAATATTGGTTACTACTTACTACATACTACCTCCATCGGTGACATGCCAGGTCCACTTATCTGTGGAATAGGTTTAACCACCTGGGACCTGACAGCCCGGTGGATGATTTTACATAAGGAGACAAACAAGAATTTAGACACCTGCTTGCTGTTAGTTAGATGATACCATCATGAGTACCACGTTAGCAAAGAAACAAATCAATTAATATAGACGGCATTGTCAGATGGTGTAAGACTGTTGCTTCATTGGCAATTTAGCATATCACCCACATAGATTACTTGCAGGCAGTGCACAGGTTCAACACTAAGAGTTGAGAAAGATGTCCGATGCTGGGTGGCACGAGGCCTTCGAATTTATTTTCTTGTAGAAAGAGCAATGTCAACTGACTAAGATTTCCAATGGAGGGCGGAATTGGCCCGATGAATTTGTTCCCTCGGAGCGATAGACCTTGTAGGTTTTTCAGCTTTCCAACCCATTCTCCAATTTCACCACTAAAGCTATTTCTACCGAGCCCTAGTTTGATTAAGTTAGAAAAGTTCCTGTACTTGGGAGGACTATCCTGATAGGTTGTTTCCGCCCAATAGTAAATATTTAAGAGTGATGGATATATCACTAATTGATAGATCCCTGCAGGTTATTTTCAGAGAGTAAGAGTTTATTTAAAGATCTACAGTTTCTTAACTCATATAAGAATTCCCAGCCTTGGTTGTCCCTTGCTTCAAGCTGGTTTTGCTCAAGGTTTAGAACAGAGAGCCTTGAAAGCTTCCCAAAAGAAGTAGGAATTTGCCCAGTGAAATTATTTGTTGACAAATCTACTACCAGCAGCTCTGAAGCATTGCCTAGGGAAGTTGGGATGTGACCTTCAAACATGTTAGAATACAAAGATATAGCTTGGAGATTAGGGAGGGCATCGCCAAAGTTTGGTGGCAATACGTTGCCTAGCATATTCAACTCCAAACTTAGCATATTGAGAAGAGACAGGTTTAGGGCCTGTGGGATTTCACCTGATAGCATATTGTCACCTAGAAGAAGATATGACAGATTTGGCAATTGCCAAAGCCCATCGGGAATTCTTCCTTCGAATTGATTGTGTTTAAGCCTGACAAAGTTTAATTGGGTGAGGTTTCGAACGGTTGCCGGGATGATGCCAGTGAGCTTATTACTGGAAAGGTCCAGAATTTCTAGATCGGTAAGGGAGTCTATTTTAGGAGGAATTGCACCGTGCAGCAGGTTACCAGATAGGTCTATCTTCCTTAGGTTGGAACAATTTGTGAGTGCGTCAGGAATAGTCCCCTCTAGTGAGTTCATACTCGTGTTAAGGGTGTCCAGTTGCTTTAGGTGGTTAAGGAGAGGAAACTGGCCAAAGAAGCTATTTGAGGACAGGTCAAGGAAACTAAGAAACGTGAGGTTTGCAAGAGAGGAGGTGATTTCGCCTGCCAAGCTTTGGTCTGTGAGATTAAGCCCCGAGACGCGCCACGGCCGTGTTGGTGTGCATGTGAGGCCCCTCCACCTGCAGTAGTGAACACTGGTATTCCACGAGCTCAAGACTCCTCTTGGATCATCAGTGATGCCCTTCTTGAAATCGAGCAGCGAGTGCAGATCTATGTTGTTCTCACGAACTGTTGAGCACTGAATGTTACCAACTCCATAACACAGCAGCAATAATACTAACAATATAAACATGGTGAGTTCCGCGGGTTGCTTGCCACACACGAGGCACTTGTCACCTGCAAAATATAAAGCATAAACATGGTGGCACATGTTTATATGAGGGGTGAGGGGTGCTCATAGAGAACACACGCCACAAACCGGCTCATCTAAAGTAAGAGGCGCACAAAAGGATTATATACTAATTTATTCCTTAGTACTAGATTCTTGTAGGGTAAGGATCCGATGGTCCTAAAAGGTCCGGGGGATTGTGAAAGAGTGATAATCCCTTATACTCTTTTGAGATCATGCTTAACGAATTGGTGGTCGGCTTCGCCAATTATTTCTCTCTAGTCGTGATTATTTCGGCGCTGTTAGTATGGTTCTCTATGGGATTCATCTACTTCGTTCTTGATACTGTATACGCTCATGCCGTATCTCACAAAAAATTTAATCCGATCCGAAGGATACTGTGCATAAGGAGAGGTATCAGGGTGTAACAAGTGGTATCAGAGCAAATGCCAGATTAATATGATTTGTGAGAAGGTCGGCAAAGCGTCAGATGACACAAAATCAAGATCGCTGTTGACATGGAATCAAATAGAGAAATTTGATTGCAGAGGAAATTTCAGTGTGTGATAATGTGTGGTAAATAATGTCCTTGTCCAACAGGGGTTAATTGATGCTCTTGAAGGGAACAAATCGGAAAAAACGCCTAACGTAGACTGGAAGGTGATGGAGCGGAAAGCTGTTAGTACAATCCGTCTATATATCTTTGATGAGGTAAAGTACTCGGTGATCAAGCAGAGATTTGCCGAAGAAATTATGGAGTGACTTAGAAGGATTGTATATGACGAAGTCGCTGACGAACTGATTGGTGTTGAAGCGACAACTGTATAGGTTGCGTATAGAGGAAGGCACACGGTCCGTTGACCACCTCAATGTCTTCAACAAGCTTGTCATACAACTGACTAGTGTGGATGATAAAATTGAGGAGAACGATAAGGTCGTCATATTGGTGTCATCTCTACCACCATCATAGGAGCAATTGGTGATAATTATTTTCGTCGCGAAAAACACTTTCAACTTCAATGAGTCAGTTGCATATCTATTGGAGGCGAAGTCCTTGAAGAAGTCATTGGACTCTTCATCCTCAGGTGATCAAACATTGGTTGCCGTAGGTGTTGCAGACAACAGCAAAAGTCATAGGAAGAACAAGGCCAGGAGCAAGGGCAAACATGTATGCTATCTATATGATGAAGAAGGTCATATGATAAAGGACAGTCCAAACTTGAAGCAAATGAGAGGTGAATGCCTAGTGGCAATAGCAAAGGATGATTTGGACATACTATTTGTCAGCTAATCAGGTACTTCTCATAGATGGATATTAGATTCAGCTTGTTGCTTCTATATATGTTCAGCGATGGAGATGTTTGATGAATGATCTCTACGTCCAGCGGATAGAACTGTTCACTTAGCGAATTGCAAGGAATATACAATTACTGAAGTGGGAACGATTACATTGGAGATGTATGATGGAGTACATCGCACACTGATGAGAGTTTGGTATGTTCCCGACTTAAAGAAGAATATAATATATGTGAGGTCGCTTAAACTCAAATGTTATGAGGTATCACTTCAAGGTGGATTCATGTGAATTACTTGCAAAGCCACGTAATCATAAAAAGTATGTGGAGCAATGGAGGATACTGATTAATGGGTAATCATAAGGAAAGAGCAACCAATATGAGGTTTGGTAAAAATCCTGGTCAGGAGAAGGAAACAGTGTCCTCGATTGTACGTATTCAGATCTTATCTGCAATTACGTGCGGAACTACAAAGATGGTTGCAAACTCTAGCGGTCGCAGAGGCGTTGCAAACTCTAGCGGTCGCAGAGGCGAATGTGCAAGCTGTTAGGAGAAGGAAGATGTGGTAGGACCACCATGCGGTACCAACAAACAGGAGGATCTTGGAGGTGGTACAAACATATGGCGGCGAGGGCTGTATGAACAGGAGGTGTGATTAATCAAACTACACAACAAAAGAGCTCTCAGGTGGAGGGTCCAGGCAGGCTAGCCCGAACACCAATATGCATATTGTGGTGATGTGCATGATCCCCTCTGGTGAGGTCACTCCCAAAGGTGGGAGGAAAAACATAAAAAGGGTGAATCCAACTTAGAGCGAATTCTTGGAAGAGCACGGTGACTTCAAAGGATAAGAGTCAAGATGAAAATTATTGAGTATGATGACTCATATTCTAACCTACTAAGACTTAGAGATGTGTGCTACAAGGATTTCTATATGCATCATAATAGGATTAGGATTCCGACTACTCTTTGGAGGAGAATTAGGGGTACTATATAAAACCATGAGGGGTGCTCATAGAAAACACAATCCACAAGTCAACTCATCTAAAGCAAGAGGCGCACGGGAGAATTAAATGATAGGTTATTCTTTAGCACTAGATTCTAGCTTGCATAGGGCAAGGATCCGAGAGTCCCAAAAGGTTTGAGAGGATTGTGAGAGAGCAACAATCCCTTGTACTCTTTTGAGGTCGTGCTTAACGAATTTGTGGCCGGTTTCGCTAAATCTTTCTGTCCTATCGTGATTGTTTCGGCGCCGTTATTATGATTCTCCCTACGAGATTCATCTACTTCGTTCTTGATACCGTGCACGCTTGTACCGTATCTCATAAATTATGATGTGATGCGAGCTGTTGAGCATAAGGAGGGGTAACAACACAATATGTATTCCATATTCACTAGCGGAACTACGTTGCGCCTTGCTCTAACCAGCTACGAACAAGCTTACAATTCAAATCGAATTCGCTCACATTCCATGTGAATGCATGTGTGCTTATCCATGAGTAGTAGTCAGTTATTTAAATCAGATAGGCTAAACTTTGTCAAATGTTCACACCACTCACAAGCCTAACAGCAAGTAACAAGACAAATGGTAAGTACACTAAAGAGGAGTAGAGAATAGGGCACCTCTGCTCGGCCGGAGCGCAGAAAACGGCAGCCTTTTCTGCTTGGTTTTGCCGGGTGGTGCGTGAACTGTGATTTTGAGCTGGATGCTCGGCTGGCTCAGGACCCAGGGGGTTTAAAAAACACCTTTACAGCATCCTCACATCCACACACTTGCATTGCATCTGCCATTATCTCAGCTTGACCGCCGTTGCAGCGAAGACCTTGAGTGCGTCAAACATTCCGATAACTGCCACTTTTCACCTCGTCACCCACCGCAAGTCCGCAACCGTCGCTGTCTGAGCTGGACAAGATTGGACAAGCCGGAACCGGACAGAGATCTTTCTGCTCTGATGTGCGACTCGTTTTCTAAATGCGGTTTGGTTCTTTGTGATGATCGCGCTTCCAGAATGTATTGTGTGGACATGGTTCGTTTCTTGGACAGAGTAGCGGGTCAAGTTAACTTTTACTTATTGGATGTGGACAGGTATACTAATGTACAATGCCGTGCTTGCCACCATTGTGCCAATAGGCGAATATCATTCGAATTGGAGACAACCACCAATTCGTATTTAATTTTGTACTAGTAAATTACTGTACATTAATTTGTAGTGTTAATTTGGTCGTAATTTTTAATTTACAGTATTTTATGGTCATTATCAAGCTTCTTTCTAATATTCCGTCTATTTCATCTATTGCAAGCCATGTTTCTATCGCTGCTTCTAGAACACTTCTACGATGAGGACCATCGATGCAAGCTATGGATCGCCGGTGACGCGGATGGCCCTCCGCCCCTGTGGCTTCGGCCGGAGAGGGATTACTGGGAGTTGGACGATCGCTACGTCTCGATCCTCCGGGACACGGACTTGTTGCCTATTGCGAGGCTGGTCTCCGTCGGACACCGGTTCACCTTAGATGTCGGTCTGCTGTCGGCACTTATCGACAGGTGGAGGTCCGAGACGCACACCTTCCACTTTCGGTGGGGTGAGATGACGGTCACTCAGCAGGACGTCTCGTTCTTGACCAGTCTTCCGATCCGGGATGAGGCACTTGTTCCAGGCTGTCGGCCGGCGGACTAGAAGGCCAAGCTTGAGCATCGGTTCGGCCTACCTGTCTCAGAGCGTGCACGTGGCATCCTCCGGACTTGGCTGAGGCACTTCAGTCAATGCCCGCAGGATGCACCTAACGAGCTCGTTAGGACACACCTCGTTGCTTACCTTTTTCAGCTCTTTGATTGGGTCATGTTTTCTACCACACAGGGCGATTGGTTCTACCCCAACTTCGTCTGTGTTGCCGAGTTTTTGGTTGACGCGGAGGCTGGGCCAATGCCTCAGTATAGCTGGGGATAAGCCGTCCTTTGGGCCACACACCAAGGGTTGTGTGACGCTTCGCGGCGCGGCACCGGTGCTACCCCCATCCTGACCGTCTGCTACATGCTCATGCAGCTGTGGAGTTGGGAGCACTTCCCTGTTGGGCGGCCAGTCTTCGAGAGAGCGGTGCACTCGTACGCCGAGTTGGAGAACCCGATAGACGGGCCTACTATGGGCTTACAATGGACTGCTACTCGTTTACGCTGGGCCAAGGGCAGACCGACGAGGTGCTACTCGTTGTTCCACAACGAGTTCGAGTCGTTGCACGGCAACAACTTCATTTGGGCTCCATGGACTCCAGATTTCGTGCAGACGCTAGCACCACATGGGCTATCCGTGTAATGCACTTAGGACGTCGAGTTATGGGCGACGACCTGCCATCTGGTGTTCACACATATAGTGAAGCCTTACGCGCTGCAGCGCGTAATGCGACAGTTTGGTTTATACCAGGCCGTGCCCCCTCTGGACAGCAGGGTCATGCAGCGAGCCGCACACCTGTGAGTCAAATTTTATCCGAGTAATATTTACACTTCATACGTCTTCTTTTCTAACATCAATCCTTCCGGAAAATGTAGGTAATCGAGGGCGAGTCGGCATACACATGACTGGCAAACAGTCCAGCAAGAGTGGATTACGGCATGGGTGGAGACGACTATAACGTCCCAATTTTCAGAGCCTTTTTGAAGTTTTAAAAATAAAAGGAATCATTTGTGATTTATTGGATTAATTTAAAGCTTAATTTGAAATTTCAGAAAATAAAAAATATTTTAAATGATTAAAATAAACTTCAATTAAATTCAAAAATTATTTTGTTCAATCTATTTAGGCTCCAAGTATTTTTGTGGAATTTTCTTGAATTTTTTGAACTTTATTTTATTTTCGGATTTGTCCAGATTTTCTTTTCTTTTTCCTTGTCTTTCTTTTTCTCTCTCCTACTTCATCTTCTTCGTCTGGCGTTTCTTTCTTTCTATTCTCTGCTTGTTTTTCTTCCCGGCGCCTCCATGGCCACCGACCTCGCCTTGCCCAATACCACCGGCCACCCACGCCACCTCACTCACAGGTCGCCTGGCCCCAGCCACCGCCTTTACCGCGCCAAATTTCTGCCCATTGAGCCACCCGAGCCCACAGCCACCATGGCCAGTCTCCGCTCCCACCCCCTATTCTTCGCACATGACGCATCAAATTCAATTCAATCAGAGGCGTTACGACCCCATCATCACTCATAATACCCAGCCATCAATTGGACGATTCATCTCTCAATTGCATTCAATTTCACCGTTTCCCGTATACCTTCATTGCAAACCCAAAACTATCCTATTTTCCCATGGCGTTCCCCATCGATCCGAGCACCACCTTCGCATTATAAAAGGAGCACCGCATGTTCCTATCTTCCCTCTTCGATTCGCCCTAAACCTCTTGGCCGAACTCTCCACCGTTTGCCCGGAACGCACGACGCCACCCGTTGTCTTCCCGAAGTCCGATAACGACATCTTCGCCTTGATCTCTCTCTCTGCTGATCCTCCGACCAAACCAACCACGTCACGTCGTGTTCCCGGTATCACTCTTCCAATCCCCCACCTCAATTTTATTTTTCCCATTGCTGGAGTATGTCACCACCATGAGCTCCTCGTCGCCGACAATGGCCGCCGTGGGCGCACCTCCTCGACCACTCCCGAGCCGAACCATATTCACCATCGCATTCCCCTCACCGAGGCACACCATCGCATTCCCCTCACCGAGGCACACCTCGTGCTCACCTCCCCTCGCCGGTGCCGTTGCCAGAGCATCGCCACCCCCATGTGCTGTCGCTGTCCATGTGCCTCCATATTTCATCCTCTTGTAGCATAGAGCATTTATATAGATTTTGCGGTAGAGCCTCATCTCTTGTTAGCCATGCAATTATATAAATTTTGCGATACACTAAGTCTTGCTAAGTACGCAATGTACTCAATCTTTCTTAAATTGTTGCTCAGAGGATAAGGATGAGCATATTTAGGACGACGCCTCCTTCGCTCCCAGTACCGGGGGTATGGGGATAGGTATTTCTAGGGTTTCATCCTTTTCGGTTTTCTAAGGGTTTGGATGGGCATACCGATGGACTTTTGTATCTAAATTACTATGTTTTCTGTTGCTACTTCTGATACTTGATCTTTTATTTGGTCAATCGGCCTTTGTATTGCAAACTATGTAATCACTTAAGTTTATGTACCTTATTTGTTCCATGTTGTATGTAAATGTGTATGAATATGTATGCCAATATTGTGGATGTGTGTACTAGCCACTGATCATGGGACTAGTACCGTACACACATGAGGATTTCGGGTATTCAACGCCCGGGGTCCGACATCGACGGAACCGATGGAAGAGTATTCAACGCCAAGCGTGACAATGGAGACACAACGTCGTGCAGGGCGGAGCTCGACCGGGTGCAACTCCAGAGCCGAGAACATGGTGCAGGCCGAGCTCGGCAACAACGGGTCGACATGATAGAGTAATATGATTTTTTTTATAAAAAAAAACTGTAGAAGCACACATGAATTAAATTAGTGTATGTTAATGAATTTGTCACAGTCCTGTTTTGCTTCCATCAACGTATGTTCCAATAGTCTTTCCATCCCACCATGGTTCTGAAATTTTGACATAGTCATAACTAATTGGGCCTAAGGAATTTGTTTTGCTTCCATCAACTAATGTTCCACTTGAAGTAATGCTAAGTTTATGAAAAGACAGTGTAGCTTTTAATCTATTTCCACACTTACCATGAGTGATATAAACTTATGTAGTTATGTTCCACCAACTTATGTTCCACTGGAAGCAGGGGTGGACCCAGGGAGAGTGGGGGGCAGCTGGGCTGGCGCACCCCCTACCGTCGACCGGCTCGTGGGTACCCCTAGCACTGCCAGACCGGCCATGTTGCATGGCATCAAGCTTTGATCGGTGAATCTGGATTCTAGAGGTAGAAGAGGAAGACTAGGAGATTTGGGTTGCATGGGCCGCACCAAAACCAAATCATGTGTTGGTAGTTGGTTATTTCCATGTTGGGCGCCTGGTAGTTGGCAAGTGGGAAGCACAGACTAGTGGGAAGCACGGCAAGGAGCAGGGATGTCATGCGTGCGTGCGGCAAGCGGACGCAGCAAGGAGGCAGCCAGACACTCAGGTAGGCAACATCGGTGGGTAAACCGGCAGGGGCGCAGGCAGTGCGCTGCATCACACTTGATAGGCAAGCGGCAGGCCGGCAATGCGGCAGGCTACCGCTGACTGGCAACTTGGCATTCCGTAAGCCGCGAGCAGGTGAGCAAGTCCCATTAGCATAGCATCCCCTATATTTTGGTCATGGGTCTACCGCTTACTGGAAGCGTTATTTACTTTTCGTTTTTTTTCCATTTTCAGAAACGATAATCTCTATGCCCTAAACTTCTAATTTCAGGTCCCAGAGCTCCAAATTACA
Source organism: Phyllostachys edulis (assembly GCA_036346405.1). Classification (NCBI taxonomy): domain Eukaryota; kingdom Viridiplantae; phylum Streptophyta; class Magnoliopsida; order Poales; family Poaceae; genus Phyllostachys; species Phyllostachys edulis. Next base: position 72,834,028 of record CM070562.1, read on the forward strand.
AAAACCTCCAAATGCTTGGACATGTTCAGGCGCTGCTGCTGCTCGCAGGAAAAACTGCAGCAGCAGTGACTTGTATTTTAGCTATTTAGTGAACCTGATGTTATCCCATAAGATGATAAAATCATTTGTGAATTGCATTAGTCCGTTAAGTTGTTTTCTTGTCGTAAGTCCCTCAATTTGAAATGGATGAGCGATTTCTTTCAGTAATTTTTCTGTTTGGTTTTGCTGCTTGAGTAGAATGCTGCCTCAAGGACCTGTGCAATGCTTGAATAAAAGTGTTATTTAAATTTCTGAGGGTCTGGAAGTGATTTTTTAAATGTAGCAATGATCTGACTTGTATTGTATTTGCGTGAATGAACTCGTACTTGATGCTTGATGTATAACAATTGGGCATAAAAAGTGAGTAGTGTTTGTACTAATATTTTGTGTGGAAAATAAGTGCAACTGTTAATTGACTAGTGGTGGTGTAATAGTTGTGTATATCCCTAGTTGGTATAGAGACCAAAAGTTGTGCGTCCGTTATCTAAAAAAATCTGTTAATGACTAGTGCTATTCACTCGAAAACTGCAGCAGCAGTGACTTGCTTTAAAAACACAGACAAACTGAGATGCTAGTATCAGCTGGACCATATGATTCTCTGATAGCAGGATGTTTCCAGTTACTTTGTGAACCACTGATTGGTCGGTTGGTTGCAACCTGTCCCTGAATTTCTCCAGAAATTTCCATAGTACTTCACACATGACAGTACAATGGCACACATGTACATAACACAAAGACCTCCAGTATGTAGTATCTTTCACCATAAACCACCTGTGCGAATTGTAGACGTCAGACACAACGGCCAGCATGACATGTATTCATACTTCCAGGAACGAAGTCGGTCACAAGTTTTGCATCTGATATAGATATGGATTCAGGAACTGGCTGATCATAGACATGTTCAAATCAGGGGCAAACTAAGCATCAAAAGGCAGCAGCAACCTAGAGCACATTGTAAACTCTCGCTCGACATGCTGCCGGGGGTGGTCCAGATGGTCGCTGCAGTTCGTCGACGGAACGGCGGACAGATCTAGCCTCCCCATCCACTCCTCGCTGGCTTCAGTGTGATGGCTCTCTTGACCGTGGAAGCGTCCACACAGAGCATCTGTTTCTACTCCTCGTTGCTGAAGTCTGCCATGGTTTTCAACTTCTTCTCCAATGGGTTCCACACAACTGATGGCCAAGATAAAGGGCATGAAATCCTTCGTTAAGTTACAACAATATTTATCTTTCGTGATGTTGCAGAGAAATAAGGAGATCATCTCATCAAATATCAGGCTGTCAGCTAATACCACTCAATCTCAAAACTTTGACTTGGGTTCTATAGACCATGCTGGAGCTTTAACTTTCAAGTCGGGCTTCTTAGGATGCGTTTGGTTGATGGGATGATGTTGAATGGGATGGGATGGTACAGGTAGGATGGGATCGTCCTGGATGAGATGATACAAGTATGGTGTTTGGTTGGTGGGATAGGATGATACATGATTTTGTTTGGTTGGTAGGATAGGATGGTTCTGGTTGATTCAAGATGGTGTTTGGTTTGATGAATAAGGTTGTATTTGGATTGCTTATGTGGGGCCCACATGATATTTTTTGCACTAAAATATGCCAAGAGTGGTATTATTTTGTTGATTAAATGACAAGGAACACAACGGTTCAATCGGATCGCAAATCGGATACTCGGTTTAGGAAATATAGTCATTTGAAGCTCGTAAATCAAACTATTTTTTCCGTGCGCGCCTTGGAATTCGAGTGAACAGTGTGGTTCGCGTTTTTTAACGGATGATACAAAGATAAACAGAGAATATTCTCTTTTCTTGAACCATCTCATCCCGAATGGTTTGGTTCCATTCAACCAACCAAACACCTGAACGAGCTCATTTCCCGTACCAGATGATTCAGGACCAAATGATTCGAGGAACCAAACGCACCCTTAGCCTCCTCGTCATTCTCCTCTTCTTCCAAAATCTCCTTGAAAAATGCCTCTGGATTTGCTTTCATCTAGTCCAGCAGTGCGATAAAGAGCTTAACACAATCTGAAATAGATGCAAACAAACACTTACTAGTATTTAGCAGCATATGGTAGAATGTGATTTGGATGTGCAGATAATTGGATCTTAAGACAAGGGATTCAAGCTTTGTGAAATACTACAGCAACAGGCAGAGCATAAAGTGTTGTATTCTGATCCGAATTTTTAATATGGAAGGATCTGGTTTAGTTGCCATATTAGCGGATTAGTTTTCTACTCGAACTCTAAGTCCTTTTACCCCTTTATATACCTCTTGTAAGCCGCACGGGAGAGAGACGTCTCATTGTAATCTTCTGCGTTTTGTAATCGCTCCTCATATAGTGATCATCGCCGGTTGGTGTCTGTACTTTTTTCCTGCAAGGGTTTTTCACGTAAAATTTATGCCTCTTTTTATCCTTATTTTTTTAATAAGTGGTATCAGAGCACAGGAAAGATTAGAACTTGAAAGGCACGAAGAAAAAAATCAGATCGGTTCTGCCGTTGCCGCCGTCTCGCGAGCGCGGCACATCTTCGTCGCGCGTTATCCGCTGCATCTTCATCAACCGAAGCCGCTGCGTCCGCCGACTCCGCCCGTCCACCTGCTCGGCGCTCATCCCCAGGCGCGCAGCATCGCGTCCCCAAGCGCGCAGCATCGCAGTAGCGGCGCATCGTCCTCGCCTTTTTTTTTTCCAAAGGCGTCGTCCTCATCGTCTACGGTCCAAGCCCGAGTCAGACTCCCCGCCATCACGCGCGTGAAAGGAGCAGCAGCGACCTGCGCCTGGATCAGAGCAGCACACAGGTCCTAAGAAATATTATTTTAATCAATCACCAATTAAGTTTCCTGTTGCGTTTTCTTGTTGTTCTTCTCGTGGAATCAAGCAAGGAAAAGAAAAAGTGGCACAAAGCCCGAGAAGAAGTGCTCCTGCCAGTTTGATTTTTTAAGTGCGAGGATCTTTGAGTCGTGTACCTAGTTTGTGTATAACAGAGGTTGTGATTTTTTTTGTTAGATTTACACAGATCAATACTAGCAATTTTCAGGTTTTATTCCTCATGGCGATTTTGAAGTATGATCTTACACTCCTAGATCGAGACACAAGATTCTCGCTATGGCAAGTCAAGATGAAGGCTGTATTGGTACAGATGGATTTGGATGATGCACTGGAAGGGTTTGAGAAACAACCTATCACATGGACTGCAGATGAGAAGCGTAAAGACCGTAATGCTTTATCTCAGATTTACCTTCATCTATCAAATAATATTTTGCAGAAAATTTTGAAGGAGAAGACAGCTGCTGCATTATGGCTGAAGCTAGAACAACTTTGCATGACAAAGGATCTCACCAGCAAGATACATCTCAAGCAGAAGTTGTACTCTCACAAATTGCAAGAAGAAGGATCCGTGCTTGATCATCTTTCGTTGTTTAAGGAGATCGTTTCCGACCTTGAGTCGATGGAGGTAAAATATGATGATGAGGATTTGGGTCTCATTCTTTTGTGTTCACTACCTAGTTCTTTTTCAAATTTTAGAGATACCATATTATATAGTAGAGATACTCTCACTCTTCATGAAGTTTATGAAGCTTTGCATGCTAAGGAGAAGATGAAACATATGGTACCTTCTGAAAATTCAAGTCCAAAAGGAGAAGGCTTGTTTGTTCGTGGTAGGCAAAAGGAGAAGAACTCAAACAATGAATCTCAAGGCAAAAGTTCGAACGGCTACAAGAACCGGTCGAAATCGAGAGGCAATTACAAGTCGTGCAAATATTGCAAGAAAGGTGGGCACGACATCTCTGAATGCTGGAAGCTGCAAAATAAAGAAAAGAGAATTGGCAATTATAAGCCAAAAGGTAAATCAGATGATGAAGGTAATGCCTCCCTTGCTGTTGATGATAGTTCTGATGGAGGAGTTCTTGTTGCCTTTGCTGGATGTGCTAAGACCAATGATGAATGAATTCTTGATTCTGCCTGTACCTTTCATATGTGTCCTAATAGGGACTGGTTTGCCACCTATGAACCTGTTGAAGGTGGTACTGTGTTGATGGGTGATAACTCATCTTGTAAGGTTGCAGGATTTGGTTCAATTCAGATCAAGATGTTTGATGGCATTGTCAGAACTTTGATAGATGTGAGGCACATTCCAGATTTGAAAAGAAACTTTATCTCTTTGAGTACTCTTGATGGTAAAGGGTACAAGTATTCTAGTGAAGGTGGAGTTTTGAAGGTATCAAAAGGCTCTCTTGTTGTGATGAAAGCTGATATTAAATCTGCCAATCGTACCATCTGCGAGGTACTACAATATCAGGTAATGTTGCTGTAATTTCAAGTTCATTATCTGATTCTGATGCTACTAATCTTTGGCATATGCGCCTTGGGCATATGAGTGAAATTGGTTTGGCAGAATTGAGCAAGAGAGGACATCTTGATGGACATAGCACCGAAGTGAAATTTTAGTGAGCATTGTGTGTTTGGCAAACACAAGAGGATGAGGTTCAATACCTCGCTTCATACCATCAAGGTATTTTGGATTATGTGCATTCGATTTATGGGGCCATCTCGGAAGACATTTCTAGGAGGTGCTCGTTATATGTTAACCATTATTGATGATTACTCTAGAAGAGTGTGGCCTTATTTCTTGAAGCATAAATCAAAAGCATTTTCAAAGAATTAAAGAGTGGAAGACTATGGTTGAAAGGCAAACCGAAAAGAAGGTAAAGAAACTTCAGACCGATAATGTGATGTAATTACTCGATGAATTTGAATCATATTGCAAGATCAAGGCATTGTTAGGCACTACACCGCTCTGGTACTCCTCAACAAAACGGTGTAGCCGAGCGTATGAACAGACCATCATTTCCAAGGCCTGCATATTGTCAAATGCACGAGTTTGCATAGACGTTTTGGGCTAAAGCCGCTTCCTTCGCTTGCTACCTTATTAATCGGTCACCCTCTCTTGCAATTGAAAAGAAGACTCTAATTGAGGTATGGTCCTGTTCTCAAAGAAATTATTCAGAATTGAGAGTTTTTGGTTGTATTGCTTATGCTCATATTGATAATGAAAAATTAGAGCCTAGAGCTGTTAAGTGCATCTTTCTTGGTTATAAATCTGGTGTTAAAGGATATAAGTTGTGGAATCCTGAAACAAGGAAGGTTGTGATTAGCAAAAACGTTGTCTTTAATGAATCTGCTATGCTTCATGATAAACTGCCCACTAATGTTCCTGTTGAGAGTGAGCAGAATTCAAGTGTTCAGGTAGACTATTTTGTTGGTTCAAATGACACATCAGATAAGGAAAATATTGTTGTTCATGATGCACCTATTGTTGATGATACTCCTATTATTAAGCAGCCACCACAACGGTCTATTGCAGTTGATAGGCCTAGGAGGGAGATTAATCCACCCAAGAGGTTGATTGAAGAAGCTAATATTGTTACTTATGCTTTGAGTGTGGCAGAAGAAATTGAAGGTAATTCAGAACCTTCATCATACTCTGAGGCTATTAACTCCACTGATTGTAATAAGTGAATAACTGCCATGCATGATGAAATGGAGTCACTTGAAAAGAATGGCACTTGGGAATTAGTGAAATTGCCAAAGGAGAAGAAGCATGTTCGTTACAAGTGGATTTTCAGAAGAAAGGAGGGTATTTCTCCTACTGAACCAGCAAGGTATAAAGCAAGATTGGTTGCTAAAGGTTATAGTCAGATTCCAGGCATTGATTTTAATGATGTCTTTTCTCCAGTTGTGAAACATAGTTCTATTCGCACTTTACTTAGTATTGTTACCATGCGTGATTATGAACTTGAGCAATTAGATGTTAAAACTGCATTCTTACATGGAGAGTTGGAAGAAGACATTTATATGGACCAACCTGAGGGTTTTGTTACTCCTGGAAAAGAACACCTTGTTTGTAGATTAAAGAAATATCTTTTTGGTTTGAAGCAATCTCCTAGGCAATGGAACAAGAGATTTGACTCCTTTATGCTCTCTCATGACTTTAAGCGGTCTGATTATGATAGCTGTGTTTATTTAAAGACTGTTAATGGTTCAGCTATTTATTTACTTCTCTATGTTGATGATATGTTGATTGTCGCAAAAGATAAGTCGAAATAGCAAAACCGAAAGCACAATTGAGTAATGAATTTGAGATGAAGGACTTAGGTGCAGCAAAGAAAATTCTTGGCATGGAGATTATTAGAGAGAGAAAATATGGCAAGTTATACCTTAGTCAAAAAGGTTATATTGAGAAGGTCCTTCGTCGTTTTAATATGCATGATGCAAAACCAGTGAGTACTCCATTAGCTTCGCATTTCAGATTATCTTCAGCCTTATGTCTTGAGTCAAATTATGATATTGAGTACATGTCTAGAGTTCCATATTCCAGTGCAGTTGGTTCTCTTATGTATGCCATGGTTTGTTCTCGTCCTGATTTATCTCATGCATTGAGTGTTGTTAGTAGATACATGGCTAATCCTGGAAAAGAGCATTGGAAAGCAGTTCAGTGGATTTTCAGATATTTGCGTGGCACTTCTAATGCTTGTTTACGCTTTGGGAATTCTAGAGATGAACTTGTTGGTTATGTTGACTCGATTATATTGGTGATTTGGACAAAAGGAGGTCTCTAACAAAGTTATGTTTTCATCATTGGTGGTTGTCTTTGTTAGTTGGAAGGCAAGTTTGCAAGCTCTCGTTGCCTTATCAACTCTTGAAGCGTAATATATGGCTATTTCAAGCTTGTAAAGAAGCTATTTGGTTGAGAGGTTTGTACACTGAGCTTTGTGGAGATAATTCTTGCACTACTATATTTTGTGATAGTCAAAGTGCTATATGCCTTACAAATGATCAGATGTTCCATGAGAGAACAAAGCACATTGATGTGAGATATCACTTTATTCGATGTGTTATTGCTAAAGGTGATGTCAAGGTGTGCAAGATAAGTACTCATGATAATCCAGCTGATATGATGATAAAGCCAGTTCCTGTTACTAAGTTTGAGCTTTGCTCAAGCTTAGTTGGTATTACAGTTTAGTCCTAAAGACTAGTTGGTGCACGGTGATTTTTATCTTATTGGGGAATCATTTGGTGATTGATGATTCTTTATTTTGCTACAAGAGGAAATTCGTCTCAAGGTGGAGATTGTTGTATTCTGATCCGAATTTCTAATATGGAAGGATCCGGTTTAGTTGCCATATTAGCGGATTAGTTTCCTACTCGGACTCTAAGTCCTTTTACCCCTTTATATACCTCTTGTAAGCCGTACGGGAGAGGGACGCCTCATTGTAATCCCTTGCGTTTTGTAATCGCTCCTCATATAGTGATCATCACCGGTTGGCGTCTGTGGTTTTTTCCGCAAGGGTTTTTCACGTAAAATTCGTCTCTTTTTGTCCCTATTTTTCTAACATAAAGATCCATACATCTGAAAAAAGAACCAAAAGAAATTGTGTCCAATCAAGTTAGAGCACGTGCATTTTTAAACTCTTTCAACTGTGAACGACAGACAAATCCATAAACCTGAATGGGTGGGTACCTTTGATTAAATCAAGTTACCTTACAATTGCCTTACATTAACGTTGTTATCTAACCAATTGACAACGACCGCAGTACTTTTATTATCATTTAGGTTATAAAAAGAATTGGCCCTAGGACAGTGGATTTTTTTTCTTGTGTTCCATCAGATCAACTAACAACTTGCTGCACTTTTTAGTTTATACACAACACATTTCCTACTGCACATTGTAGCAGACAGCACATTGGGCTGTATCAGTTGGAAACTAAACCAAATATACATATAAACATTGGAAAATAAGAAAGAAAAACATGTCTGGCAACAAATTAATAAAAAGGACAAACTACCCATTATCAAGGCTGTACGTGAGAAATGCATCAATTAACCAAACTTTTGATAAATATTACTGGGCCGGTGGCTCCAATCTCTCCAGCCCAATACGATGGTGTACCCAACCTTAAGCCCACAAGGATTGCCAAGATTATTGTGTCCCTTTAAATTTTTACCTAGCATAAATAGATCATAACTAATCTAAAGCGTTGGATAAAAAGAAATGTATGACTCATATTGAATCGAGGATACCGTAAAAGAGCCCTTTTGGTACATCAATGCATTTATTAGCTGAGGTGCTTTTATTTGCCACCGGAAATAGACCGAGCCATTGTGGATAGTCAACACGAGAGAACCAACACATGCATAGCATGAAGATGAACAAAAGAGTAAAAAGAAGTAGACCATGGAGGATCAGGCAACCACGAAGCAAGGTTTGGAAACATGTTTTCGGACCGATATCCTTTTGGGAGCGGTTATAGCGAATGCGTAGACTAGAAATTAATGTGACAATACTAAGAATATGTAAAAAAAAAATAGAAATTCTCTCATTGATTGAGAGAAGAGAATGGTATGCACCTTTTATTTTGCTAGGACCAAAAAATAACAGTGCAGATTAATTATAAATAGATACACAGTCGTTGCAATTGTCTAACGTTATAGTTTTATTTACAATTTTCAATCATAAGCATTAGAGTTATATATCAAATAAAATGTATTGCAAGATCTAGCCAACAATTGTACGGACGGTTCTGCTAGTTATATTTAAGGCTAGATGTTTTTCTCTCTTTTTTTTGAGATTTTTTTTGCATATTTATCTGTTTTAAGGCTCAATGTTTTTTTTAAGAATTTCTAGCGTAATTATCTCTTTTTAATAACATCCAACGATTGAGGGCCGGATTTTTTTTGTGAGAATTTCTATTATATTTTTTCTTAGTAGTTGTAAAGCATCTGTCATCAACTTTTAATTTATAATAGATTAATAGCTAGTGCATATTTGTCCCTAGTCATTAATAACTATATAATTATGCTTTAAGATTCCCAATTTTTTTAAGAGAACTACCGAAGCAAAACCCACCATATTCATCACCAATTTAAGAGCCATCTTCTGTAATGGAAGCACCTCTCTGTAGGTGCTTCCATATTGTTACTATCCATTAATTGAAGGTAGCTACATGTATAAACACTTAATAAACTCTGGTGCCCCTTCAAACAGCGATGCTACGAAACCAGTACCTTATTTATTGTTGGACCCGGATTTTCTAATCCCGAATCCTCTGTGAAAACACTGTGCTATTCCCTGAATCAGTAGATAGCACTCACAGATACATCACTGAATCAATTCATACATGGCGTAGATTAAACCATACCATTCATTTATTAACACATCAAAGCTTTACATAGACTGCATCGGGTCAGATTTTACAATAAGGGCCGAACAGGCCAAAGATTACATTACAAAAGTTGCGGAAGTGACAACGGAAGCAAAAGGGGTGGGAGCACATCTCTCCACAGGCAAGTGACTGGGGAAACCCGTGTGCGTCTGATATTACCCGAAAACTCAGATAATATAGGATGCACACAAGCACCGACGGAGTCAACTGGACTACGGCGAGATCTAGACTAAAAGAACTAATCTACTCTTCATCATCTCCTGGGCCTCCAACTTCTGGATCCTCGTAGTATGCGTAATCTTCAGGATTTCCTGCTTCTGAGGGTTTTGGGGGAAAGAGCGAGAATAAGCACAACTTTCGTACTTGCGAGCCAACACACAAGATGCAATAATAATACATGTAATGCTTAACAATGATGGCTCGGGTTCTTTTATTTGCTAAAGCGATGTTTTCAATTATCATAATTACAAATTCCTATCACTTAGCATTTTAACCAAATTGCATTTTATTAAAGAGAGTAATTGTGCAATAATTATTTTAGTAGAGATTCCCTCCGTCGGAACCTATACCGTATGCTTCTTTTGATTGGAGCTACCTCTACTCACAATCACTACTGAGTTCAACACTCAGGAAAAATCCAATCTCAGGGCTAGATGAGCCCACCACATTTTTCATTCCACCTTACAAAGGTTTTAAATAGAACTAACTCAAGTAAAGTTCCCATGCCCGCCTTTGACCGTAGGCGTGGCTGTTTAAACAGTTTAGACTTTGCAGAGGTTGTACACTGTACCCACAAGAGATAGTCATACTCGTTACCCCACATGATTCCGTAGTCATGTAGTTGAGCGACCGTCACAGTAACTTTTCAAATTATCTCGTCCCTTCCATCATCTCACCCATATGGGGTTATGCCCATACGTTGTGCGGGATGTTCACCACAACGACTAGCGCAGCTGGTCCCAACCACAACGACTAGCGCAGCTGGTAACTTCACCTTATTTTGGTGTCCCATTCAAGCTGGATCGTGTCCACACTTGCACATTCTCACCGCCTCTCCAGTGAGATGAATTTCAGGGTTCAATAAATTTACTAAGCCAAGTTGCAATTTGCAAACTTGTGGATGTACTTGTTTTACACGGGAGGTCATGACAAGATTAAGTCCTTAGGGTTATTTGGACGGTTTATATCATATACCATTATTCCTTGGGCTGCATTAGCACCCACCAACATATCATTCATCAAACCATCCGCCCAGATAGTAACAGCAATTAGGGTTTTTGAGGAGTAAAATTCATCACTCAACAATCTCAGTCATTTTCCTACAATGACTACCCAAAACCACTTTTATTTTTTAAAAGATGATGATTGGGATATTTAATGTCCCGGTACTTAAGCAAGACTAGCATGTCGCTTAAGTACAACCTATAACTAGTATTTACCATATAGTTACTAGGGTGACAAGGATCCATGGATTCAATTACCAAAGGATGGTGTTATAATTAATTAATCATCAAAAGGGTATTTAACTACCTTAAGCTTTAACATACATTTGATTAAAGAATTAAAGCATGCAATTTTGGTATTTTAAAATAATATAATTTGCATAAAATGTAGGCCCAAAATGATCAAAGTATTGACTCGCCTGGGTCAATTTACCGCGACCTTGATCTTACTCAAGCCTTCTCAGTCAATGGTCTTGAATTCTTGGTCCGCATCTTTATCCGAATCTTGATCCCGCTTGAGTCGTTGTTTCTTCGGGACTCCAACTTCTAATTACACGATAATCGATCGAAAACCAAATAAATCCAAAGAACTTCAAAACACCAATTAAATTCAAAAGAGCTTATTTAAGATTTGCGATGGTCGAGAAGTGGAGGGAAAATTTAGCGAATGGGGGATGTTTGACAAAGTCAAACGATTATTTGAGCGAAAGAGGAAATGGCGGAGAAACTCTACTGGGAAGGAAAACAAGGAAGGATCAAAGTCGAAGGAACATGTGTGGGGATATTCACTTCGGATTCGAAAGATGGCAAGATATTGCCGATCGAGAAAAGGACATAGCTTGATCTTAGATTCAAAAGGCTTCTTTTACTTATTGGATATTTATTAAGGAAGTCCCATGAGTTGGGTTAGACTTATGATAGATATGAGTATAAAAGAACGCTGAGCATTATTTGAAGGGCGTTAAACATTAGAGATTAGGGTGTGATTTCAACATGCGAAGACTATAATTTTAATTGTCGAGTTAAACTTGGAGTCCATATTTTATCGGAGTTCCCTTTTTAAGGTTGTGCCTGGAACTGTCGATTCATTAATTATTCTTAATTACCACCGGCGATTTAGATCAAGAGATAAAGGTAGGATGACTGATATTGGGCAAGATTATAACTTTGGCAAGATTTCAAATTAAATTACATTTTAAATTAGATGGTAAAGCCATATTAGTTGATTATTTCACTTTTCACTTATTTGTCACTTATACAAGAATGTATATATCCATGCATAAGTTATATTTGAGATAAAGATGAAGGACTTAAGATTTCAAAGATTCTTGTTCCTTAATTATTAAATTTCCATTTTAAAGGTCTCCATGATTTTTGGGGTGTAGAGACGATACTAGATCTTTTTGCCGGACTTATCTTTACATCGATTATTTTTAACTAAACCAAATACACATACAAACATTGGAAAATAAGAAGAAGAAAACATGTTTGGCAACAAATTAATAAAAAGGACAAACTACCCATTATCAAGGCTGTACGTGAGAAATGGCATCAATTAACCAAACTTTTGATAAATATTATCGGGTAGGTGGCTCCAAATTTCTCTCCAAAGAAATTTCAATACGATCGTGTACCCAACCTTAAGCCCACTAGGATTGCCAAGATTACTGTGTCCCTTTAAAATTTTACCTAGCATAAATAGATCATAACTAATCTAAAACATTGGATAAAAGAAATGTATGACTCATATTGAATCGAGGATACCGTAAAAGAGCCCTTTTGGTACATCAATGCATTTATTAGCTGAGGTGCTTTTATTTGCCACTAGAAATAGACCGAGCCATTGTGGATAGTCAACATGAGAGAACCAACACATGCATAGCATGAAGATGAACAAAAGGGTAAAAAGAAGTAGACCATGGAGGATCAGGCAACCACGAAGCAAGGTTTGGAAATCTGTTTCCGGACCGATACCTTTTGGGAGCGGTTATAGCGAATTTGTAGACTAGAAATTAATGCGACAATACTAAGAATATGTAAAAAAAATTAGAAATTCTCTCATTGATTGAGAGAAGAGGATGGTATGCACCTTTTATTTTGCTAGGACCAAAAAATAACAATGCAGATTAATTATAAATAGATATACAGTCGTTGCAATTGTCTAACATTATAGTTTTATTTACAATTTTCATAGTAAGACTTAGAGTTATATATCATATAAAATGTATTGCAAGATCTAGCCACACAATTTAAGGCTAGATGAATTACCGCTAATTACCGATTAGTGTTGCTTAGCTTAAGTTAATTGCTCGGGTTCTCACACTTAGACAAAATGAAGGTTACAAAAAGTAATAGTAACTTGTACAAGTATACCTGGAGCAATATATCCTATAGTCCCCTTCACACCGATTGAACTAATTAAGCTAGTTGACACCAACCAAGAATCAACATAAAACCTTGCAATGCCAAAGTCTCCCAAAAGAGCAGTCATATCATCATCGAGGAGTATATTGCTAGGCTTCAAATCACAGTGGATAGTGGGCCTTCCGCGGTCGTGGTGTAAATAGTCCAACGCACCAGCTATGTTAACTGCTATGCTTATTCTTTGGGTTAAGTGTAACATCCCGTTTTCAACTATGCCTACGCAAAGAGGGTGTGGAATGCTATAGCATCTTGGTCACATCATAATAGCATTTTACCAATACAAGGGGACACCCACAAATCGGTCTTGCATTGGTGGGTGGAAACTTCGGAAAAGGAAGTAGTGTCGAGCAAAAAGAGCCAAAGCTCTTTAATCACGCTCACCTTCTAGCAAATTTGGAAAGAAAGGAACAGGAGAATTTTTCAAGCTCAAAGGAATGAGGCAATCGGGCTGGTAGAGATAATCAAAGAAGAAGCCATGGCATGGATTTTAAGCGGGGCAAGCAGTCTGGCGACATACCTTCCCTCGAGCGACGCGGCGTTTACATAACCCTTGGATCAGTAGGCAGGTGCCGAGACAATGCTCTATTTGAAGTGAAGGTACTATCTCCGGAAAGTGTCGAAAAGCATGGACAAGGACATCTCCCAAGGCTTCCACTCAGCGAGGGGCGAAGGGAACAAGGAGAGTTTGGTTAAAGGGGTTTTATGGGGTCTTTCGGCTTGTTTGGTCTTTTGTCTTTTTTTTTGGGGGGGGGCTTTGTTTTATTTTGTTCTGCATTCGTTTTGAGTTCTTTTTGCTTTCTTTCCAGTATTTTTTGTGCCTTTTATAATTATTGAACATTGGTTTTCTATCCGCCTTTAATCCAGTGTTGCCAGTTCTCTTGCCATGCCTTAAAAAATGGTGAATAGTAACTACAATTTGGCTCTTGATTTTCAAACCTTAATTCAAATTATCCTTTATTCTCAAAATCCCCTAGCTTCTAGCTAAGTTCAAAATTGAGTTTCGAACCTCCTTGCAATTCCTGAATTCAAATTTTGAATTTGAATTCATCTTTTCGATTTTGGGCCCTTTCTCATTTTGCCTCTCCCCTTTTTGCTTGGGCCCAGCCTCTATTTGCCTTTGGGCCTCGGCCCATTCTTTTTGGCCAACCCATTTCCTCCTCCTGGCCTGCTTGGCCCAAGCCGCCTCCCTGCTCCTTCTTCCCTATCCGGCCTGGCTTCCTCCCCCTGCCTTCTTCTACCTTCACTCGGCCGGGTCAGTGCTAGCCACGAGCGCCCGCCTACACCCCTGCCACCCTCGTGCGCCCCTGTCCTCGCTGCACCTTAGGACCACGCGAGCACCGCGTCACCCAGGCTGCCGAAGTCGTCGCCGCTCCCACGCCGCTTTGCGCGCGTTGCGTAGCGCACACGCGCGTCTACACCTGCTGCAGCGCCCCATCGCATCACCGAGTTGTTCCCACCTGCTCTGCCCTCTTGGTCGTCGCCGTGATGCCAACGTTGCCTCGCCTCCCTACGCATGAACTGTGGCCGCGCCAGAGCCGCATCAGCAAGCTCTTCCCCCACGCGCGCCTGCCCATCTCACTCACCCGCTTGTCACCGCGCCATGCGCATCAGCGCCCGGTGTCCCGTCGCCCACCTGCCCTTGACCTCCGGCGCCCAGCTCCCTCCCAAGTCCTCACTGCCCCACGCTGCCCTCGTCAGCAAGGCATGCCACCTCGGGACACCGCGCGATCTCCTTCGTGCCCAACGACTCCTTCCCTCTTCTCCTTGGCTATAAGAGCTCAGGGCCTTTCCTCCCCACCAGCACCCTTGCCCCTTCCCCCCTCTTTCTCGTGCGCAAAGCCGAGCCGGAGCCGAGCTCTGTTCTGCCACACCCCTCATCACAAAGCGCCGCTCCGGTGAGCCTCGCCCCCGGGAGACCTTGTCACCGCGCGCCCCAAGGCCCGAGCAAGCCATCCCCTACCTCCCCTCTCCTTCCCCGCCACCATGGCCCCTTCTCCTCCCTCCCCGATTGCCGCTGCCCCACCACCACGGCCACCCCCGGGCCTCCCTGACCCCACCGCCAACCTCCCTACCTCTAGGCGCCATCCATGCACGAGCTAATTTCGTTCTCAGCATCTCCCACACACAGACAAACCTGCAGCGCCATCACGCCTCTTTTATGCCATTACCGCCGCCGCCAGTGTTTAACGCCGTGCCGCCGCCATGGCCTCCTTGCCCCCCACAGGGTTCCGTTTCGCCCAGTCACCGACTGCCCCATCGCCCACCACGCCGGCGCCGCTCCCAAGCCGCCCGCACCTCCCTCTGCTCCCCTCTCTCTTTGACCGAAGAAAATCAATTGGGGAATGAGTTGTTTCGCTCTGGATCTATGACCATGTGGCCCCCTTATGTCATTGACTCTTGTCCCTCTCTCTCTCTCTCTCTCTCTCTCTCTCTCTCTGATAAGTGGGCCTGACCGTGGCTGGTTCACGCGAGCCCCACGCGTGGACTCGGTCCACGGCTGTTCCCGTGCACCTGTGAGACTGCGCCATGGGCCCCTCCTGTTAGCCTTGTCTCTCTCCCCCTTTTTCCTGTTATTTCTTTTAGGGTTTAATTTCGATCCGGACTTGAAAGTCCTGCTTCTCCTCGCCAGAACTCCAAAAATTTTGAAATTTATTTCTAAAATTTTGTAAATTCAAGATCTTACTAATGGCACTGGTCTTATTTCATTTGGAGTTCATTTATTATTCCCTTAGTATTTATTTTCTCTCTTTGCTTGTTTGTGCCTTTTTTCGGTACGTTTGCCCGATTAGTGTTCAAAGAAGCGGGAGATCTCCAACTTGATCAAGCACAAGATTGTTAAGACTCTCTTACCTTTAATTCAGATGTTTATTTAAATTACCAAAATTGCATGCTTTAATTCTTTAATCAAATGTATGTTAAAGCTTAAGGTTGTTAAATACTCATTTGATGATTAATTAATTATAGTATCATCCCTTGACAATTGAATCCATTATTCCATGTCACCCTAGTAACTATGTGGTAATTACTAGTCATAGGTTATACTTAAACGACATGCTAGTCTTGCTTAAGTACCGGGACATTAAATGCCCCAACCATCATCTTTTAAACATGAAAGTGGTTTTGGACAGTCATTGTGGGTAAATGACTGAGATGGTTGAGTTAATGTATTTTGCTCCTCGAAAAGCCTAATAACTTATTTTTACTATCTGGGTGGACGGTATGATGGTGGATGCTAATGTATCCCAAGGAATGTTGATATGTGGAATGAACCGTCCAGATAACCCCTAAGGACTTAATCTTGTCATGACCTCCCGTGTAAAACAGTACAACCACAAATCTGCAAAGTGCAACTTAGCTTAGTAAATTTATTGGACCCTGAAAATCATCTCATTGGTGGCCGAGTAAGGTAGTGCAAGTACTAGATATGATCCAGCTTGAATGGGACACCAAGGAAGGGTGAAGTTGCCAGCTACGCTAGTCGTACTGGTGAACATCCTGCACAACGTATGGGACCCACCGCAAATAGGGGCAGCCCATATGGGTGAGACGACGGAAGGAGGCGAGGTTATTTGAAAGGTTACTGTGATGGTTGCTCAACTACATGACTAAGGAATCATGCGGGGTAACGAGTATGATTGTCTCTTATGAGTACAGTGTACAACCTTTGCAGAGTCTAAACTGTTTAAACAGCCGCGCCTACGGTCAAAGGCGGACATGGGAACTTACTAGAGTTAGTTCTTTTTCAAAAACCTTGGTGGTGGGATGAAAAATGTGGTGGGCTCACCTAGCCCTGATATTGTATTTTTCCTGGGTTTCCGAACTCAGTGATGTTAGTAAGTGGGGATAGTCCCAATCAAAAGAAGCATAAGATAGAGTTTCCGACAGAGGGAGCCTCTACTGATATAAATATTGCACAATTACTCTCTTTAATAAAATATCATTTGGTTAAAATGCTAAGTGATAGGAATTTGTAATTATGATAATTAAAAATGTTGCTTTAGCAAATAAAAGAACCCGAGCCATCCTTATTAAGCCTTGCATGTATTATTATTGCATCTTGTGTGTTGATTCGCGAGCACGGAAGTTGTGTTCATTCTCACTCTTTCCCCTAAAACCCTCAGAAGTAGGAAATCCTGGAGATTACGACTACTACGAGGATCCAAAAGTTGGAGGCTCAGGAGATGATGAGGAGTAGTTTAGTTCTTTTAGTCTAGATCTCGCCTCAGTCCAGCTGACTCCGTTGGTGCTTACGTGCATCCAATATTATCCAAGTCCTTGGTTAATATCGGACGCACATGGGTTCCCCGGTCGTTTGCTTGTGGAGAGATGTGCTCTCACCCTTTTGCTTCCGTTGTCATTTCTGCTACTTTTGTAATGTAATTAGTTTGGCCAGTTCGGCCCTTATTGTAAAACTTGACCCGGTGTGGTCTATATAAACTCTGATGTGTTAAATTAATGAATGGTATGATTTTATGTCATGTATGAAATGATTCAAAGAATAATACGTGAGTGCTATCTCTCGATCCAAATGAATAGCACAAGATTTGCATGATGATTTGGATTTATAAATCCGGGTCCAACATTAAGCCTAGATGTTTTGGAGATTTTATGTCGCCTTTGTGATGTAGCCATCTGTCCAGACTCCCATTTGGCATGAACTCATAAACCAAAGCTTTGAAAACATTGCCTTCTCTGTCTATCATTGAGCATGCAGTTATGATGCGAAGAAGATTTCGATGTTGAATGCTTGTTAATGCTTCACATTCTGACATGAAGCTTCTCTCCGCGCCTCGCATCTCAAGATCAAAAACCTTCACGGCCACATCTGTTTTAGATTCCTTTAACTTTCCTCTGTAAACTGACCCATAGCTCCCCCTCCCAATCAGGTTAGATGCTGAGAAGTTTCTTGTGGCTTGAGCCAAGTCTTTATAAGAAACTTTCGGAAAATTCTCACCAATAAGAGGCAAGGGTACATGTGTTCTTCTTGACGTCTTCTTCAAAAGGAGTAAAACGTAGACCAACAATACGAGTGACATGAAACCAAATATTGGAATCAATATTTTAATCAAATTGGACCGTCTTTCTATTCTCTGAGAAACAGCTGGGCATGAGGGCATATGGAGATTCATCGCTCCTCCGCAGAGCCCCCTATTGCCATCGAGTGAAACAGCCGTAGCATTTTCAAATACTCCATTTCTTGGTATTTCTCCCTGAAGATCATTGTATGAAAGGTCCAGCATAGTAAGCAGTGGTAGATCATTCAGAGCTCAAGGGATGGTGCCCGACAGGTGGTTATCGGAAAGATCTATCCCGGTCAAGCCCTTTATTTTGCCT
Source organism: Phyllostachys edulis (assembly GCA_036346405.1). NCBI lineage: Eukaryota > Viridiplantae > Streptophyta > Magnoliopsida > Poales > Poaceae > Phyllostachys > Phyllostachys edulis. Next base: position 72,852,283 of record CM070562.1, read on the forward strand.
AAAGTAACTGGAATGTTTCCTGTAAGAAAATTTTGGTCCATTTGAACGGTTACTAAGTTTTGACATTGGCCCAAAGCATCAGGAATCTCCCCAGTGAGCTTGTTTGATGAAAGATGGAGAAGAGACAACCTTGAAAGCTTTCCAAAAGAAGTAGGAATTTGCCCCGTGAAATTATTTGTTGACAAATCTACTTCCCGCAGCTCTGAAGCATTGCCTAGGGAAGTTGGGATGTGACCTTCAAACTTGTTAGAATGCAAACCTAGAAATTGGAGATTAGGGAGGGCATCGCCAAAGTTCGGTGGCAATACGTTGCCTAGCATATTCAACTCCAAACTTAGCACAATGAGAAGAGACAGGTTTAGGGCCTGTGGGATTTCACCTGATAGCATATTGTCACCTAGAAGAAGATATGACAGATTTGGCAATTGCCAAAGCCCATCGGGAATTCTTCCTTCGAATTGATTGTGTTTAAGCCCATCGGGAATCATCCACAGGTTTAGGACCCTGTGGATGATTTTACATAAGGAGACAAACAAGAATTTAGACACCTGCTTGCTGTTAGTTAGATGATACCATCATGAGTACCACGTTAGCAAAGAAACAAATCAATTAATATAGACGGCATTGTCAGATGGTGTAAGACTGTTGCTTCATTGGCAATTCAGCATATCACCCACATAGATTACTTGCAGGCAGTGCACAGGTTCAACACTAAGAGTTGAGAAAGATGTCCGATGCTGGGTGGCACGAGGCCTTCGAATTTATTTTCTTGTAGAAAGAGCAATGTCAACTGACTAAGATTTCCAATGGAGGGCGGAATTGGCCCGATGAATTTGTTCCCTCGGAGCGATAGACCTTGTAGGTTTTTCAGCTTTCCAACCCATTCTCCAATTTCACCACTAAAGCTATTTCTACCGAGCCCTAGTTTGATTAAGTTAGAAAAGTTCCCTGTACTTGGGAGGACTATCCCTGATAGGTTGTTTCCGCCCAATAGTAAATATTTAAGAGTGATGGATATATCACTAATTGATAGATCCCTGCAGGTTATTTTCAGAGAGTAAGAGTTTATTTAAAGATCTACAGTTTCTTAACTCATATAAGAATTCCCAGCCTTGGTTGTCCCTTGCTTCAAGCTGGTTTTGCTCAAGGTTTAGAACAGAGAGCCTTGAAAGCTTCCCAAAAGAAGTAGGAATTTGCCCAGTGAAATTATTTGTTGACAAATCTACTACCAGCAGCTCTGAAGCATTGCCTAGGGAAGTTGGGATGTGACCTTCAAACATGTTAGAATACAAAGATATAGCTTGGAGATTAGGGAGGGCATCGCCAAAGTTTGGTGGCAATACGTTGCCTAGCATATTCAACTCCAAACTTAGCATATTGAGAAGAGACAGGTTTAGGGCCTGTGGGATTTCACCTGATAGCATATTGTCACCTAGAAGAAGATATGACAGATTTGGCAATTGCCAAAGCCCATCGGGAATTCTTCCTTCGAATTGATTGTGTTTAAGCCTGACAAAGTTTAATTGGGTGAGGTTTCGAACGGTTGCCGGGATGATGCCAGTGAGCTTATTACTGGAAAGGTCCAGAATTTCTAGATCGGTAAGGGAGTCTATTTTAGGAGGAATTGCACCGTGCAGCAGGTTACCAGATAGGTCTATCTTCCTTAGGTTGGAACAATTTGTGAGTGCGTCAGAATAGTCCCTCTAGTGAGTTCATACTCGTGTTAAGGGTGTCCAGTTGCTTTAGGTGGTTAAGGAGAGGAAACTGGCCAAAGAAGCTATTTGAGGACAGGTCAAGGAAACTAAGAAACGTGAGGTTTGCAAGAGAGGAGGTGATTTCGCCTGCCAAGCTTTGGTCTGTGAGATTAAGCCCCGAGACGCGCCACGGCCGTGTTGGTGTGCATGTGAGGCCCCTCCACCTGCAGTAGTGAACACTGGTATTCCACGAGCTCAAGACTCCTCTTGGATCATCAGTGATGCCCTTCTTGAAATCGAGCAGCGAGTGCAGATCTATGTTGTTCTCACGAACTGTTGAGCACTGAATGTTACCAACTCCATAACACAGCAGCAATAATACTAACAATATAAACATGGTGAGTTCCGCGGGTTGCTTGCCACACACGAGGCACTTGTCACCTGCAAAATATAAAGCATAAACATGGTGGCACATGTTGAGGAATCCTAACCTACTAAGACTTAAAGTGGTGTGCTACAAGGAATCCTATATAAATCCTAATAGGATTAGAATTCCAATTTCTCTTTAGAAGAGAACTAGTGAGCACTATATAAAGTTACGAGTGGTGCTTATGGAGAACACACACCACAAACCGACTCATTTAAAGCAAGAGGCGCACGAGAGGATTATATGCTAATTTATTCTTTAGCACTAGATTCTTGTGGGGTAAGGATCCGATGGTACTAAAAAGTTCAGGAGAATTGTGAAAGAGTAACAATCTCTTGTACTCTTTTGAGATCATACTTAACAAATTTGCGGTCGGCTTTGCTAAATATTTCTCTCTAGTCGTGATTGTTTCGGTGCTATTATTATGGTTCTCTATATGAGATTCATCTACTTCATTCTTGATATCGTGCACGCTCATGTCGTATCTCACAAATTTTGATCTGATCCGAGGATACTATGTATAAGGAGAGGTATCAGAGTGTAACAAGTGGTATTAGAACCAATGCCAGATTAATATGATTTGTGAGAAGATCAGCAAAGCGTTAGGTGGCACAAAATCAAGATCAATGTTGACGTGGAATCAAATAGAGAAATTTGATGGCAGAGGAAATTTCAGTGTGTGGCAATGTGTAGTAACTGATTTCCTTGTCCAACAAGGGTTAATTGATACTCTTGAAGGGGACAAACCAGAAAAGACGCCTCGTGAAGACTAGAAGGTGATGGAACGAAAGATTGTCAGTACAATCCGTGTATGTATGTCTGATGAGGTAAAGTACTCGCTGATCAAGCAGAGATTTACTGAAGAAATTATGGAGTGACTTAGAAGAATTGTATACGACGAAGTCGCTGACAAACCGATGGGTGTTGAAGCGACAACTGTATAGGTTGCGCATAGAGGAAGGCACACAGTTCGTTAACCACCTCATTGTCTTCAACAAGCTTATCACACAGCTGACTAGTGTGGATGAGAAAATTGAGGAGGACGACAAGGTCGTCATATTGGTGTCATCTCTACCACCATCATGGGAGCAATTGGTGATGACTATTCTCGTCGAGAAAAACACCTTCAACTTCAATGAGGCAGTTGCATATCTATTGGAGGTAGAGTCCTTCAAGAAGTCATCGGATTCTTCATCCTCGCGTGATCAAACATTGGCTGTCGTAGGTGTTGCAGGCAAAAGCAAAAGTCATAGGAAGAACAAGGGCAGAAGCAAGGGCACACATGTATGCTATCTATGTGATAAGGAAGTTCATATGATAAAGGACAGTCTAACCTTAAAGCAAATAAGAGGTGAATGCCTAGTGGCAGTAGCAAAGGATGATTCGGACATACTATTCGTCAGTTAATCAGGTACTTCTCATGGATAGATATTATATTCAGGTTGTTGCTTCCATATATGTTCAGCGATGGAGATGTTTGACGAAGGATCTCTACACCCAGCGGATGGAACTGTTCACTTAGCAAATTGCAAGGAATATACAATTACTGAGGAGGGAACAATTACATTGGAGATGTATAATGGAGCACATCGCACACTGATGAGAGTTCGATATGTTCCCGACTTGAAGAAGAATCTAATATACGTGAGGTTGCTTGAATTCAAATGTTGTGAGGTATCACTTCGAGGTGGAGTCATGCGAATAACTTGCAAAGCCACGTAATCATAAAAAGTATGTGGAGCAATAGAGGATACCAATTAATAGGTAATCATAAGGGAAGAGCACCCAATAGGATGTTTGGTAAAAAAAAATCCTGGTCAGGAGAAGGAAACAGTGCCGTCAACGGTACATACTCAGATCTCATCTACCGTTACATGCAGAACTTCAAAGATGGTTGCAAACTCTAGCGGTTGCAGAGGCGAATGTGCGAGTTGTTGGGAGAAGGAAGATGTGGTAGTACCAACCATGTAGTACGAACAAACATGAGGATCTTGGAGGCGGTACAAACATATGGCATGGAGGGTTGTAGGAGCAGGAGGTGTGATTAATCAAACTACACAACAAAAGAGCTCTCAGGTAGAAGGTCCAAGCAGGCTAGCCCGAACACCAATACGCATATTGCGGTGATGTGCATGATCCCCTCTGGTGAGGGCACTCCCAAAGGCGGGAGGAAAAACAAAAAAAATGGTGGATCCAACTTGGTTTGAATTCTTGGAAGAGCACGGTAACTTCAAAAGATAAGAGTCAAGGTGAAAATTATTAAGTATGGTGACTCATATCCTAACCTACTAAGACTTAAAGATGTATGCTACGAAGATTTCTATATGCATCATAATAGGATTAGGATTCCGACCATTTTTTTGGAAGAGAATTAGGGGCACTGTGTAAAGCCATGAGGGTGCTCATAGAGAACACAATCCACAAGCCAACTCATCCAAAACAAGAGACACATGAGAGAATTAGATGTTAGGTTATTCTTTAGCACTAGATTCTTGCATATGGCAAAGATCTGAAAGTCCCAAAAGTTTCAAGAGGATTGTGAGAGAGCAACAATCTCTTGTACTCTTTTGAGGTCGTGCTTAACGAATTTGCCGCCAGCTTTACCAAATCTCTCTTTCGTCGTGATTGTTTTGGCGCCGTTATTACGGTTCTCCCTACGAGATTCATCTACTTCGTTCTTGATACCGGGCACGCTCGTGCCGTATCTCATAAATTCTAATCCGATCCGTGAGCTGTTGCGCCTAAGGAGGGGTATCAAGTGTAACAGCACATTATGTACTTCATACTCACTAGCGGAACTACGTTGCACCTTGCTCTAACCAGCTACGAACAAGCTTACAATTCAAATCGAATTCGTTCACATTCCGTGCGAATGCATGTGTGCTCATCCATGAGTAGTAGTCAGTTATTTAAATCAGATAGGCTAAACTTCGTCAAATGTTCACACCACTCACAAGCCTAGCAGCAAGTAACAAGACAAATGATAAGTACACTAAAGTGGAGTAGAGAATAGAGTACCTCTGCTCGGCCGGAGCGCAGAAAACGGCAGCATTTTCTGCTTGGTTTTGCCGGGGTGGTGCGTGAACTGTGATTTTGAGCTGGATGCTCGGCTGGCTCAGGACCCAGGGGGTTTAAAAACACCTTTACAGCATCCACACACTTGCATCTGCCTTATCTCAGCTTGACCGCGTTGCAGCGAAGACCTTGAGTCCGTCAAACATTCCAGTAACTGCCACTTTTCACCTCGTCACCCATCGCAGCCGTCGCTGTTTGAGCTGGACAAGATTGTTGCTATTGCGAGCGTAACCGTTGCTATTTTAGACAAAAACTCCTAATTGATTTGACCTATGAGATTAATACAAGATGTACTCAGAAGAGTTATAGAGGAACGTAGTCCTTGGGGTAGTTCATGAAATTAAAAATTTCAAGTTCAAACTCCACTGATGCCAGGAGAAAAAAATTACAGTGAATTTAGTTTTTGCATAACGCTTGTTATTGTTTTGTTTACTCTCCTTTTCTACTTATCCCATAACAATCAAGTTTGAGCTTGAATTTTATAAGGCGCTATAACACTTCAAGAATTGTCTCTTTCTGCCTCCTTGGTTCTTCTCTAGAATTGTCGCATAGCAAATAGTCGTCGTAGAATAAATATCAGCGAAACACTTTCATATTTGACCATCAACTAATAAAACAATATCTAGGTTGGCCAAAAAAATCATTGGGACCATTAGATTCGTCGTGATTATATTTTTTATAATGTAGAATTCCTACGATTGCTAGCTAACATCATTTTATGACAGGAAACAGCTATCAAAGTGATAGTTTAGGAACTGTGTTAATGTCCAAAATGACATATATCGATGATTTGATATCGATATTATGAAATAAATGCTAGGGATACAGTACTCGAGATTATGCAAGAGGAGACATGGTTTTTTTAGACAAGTTCGGGTCTTCTCCGAAGAGAATAAAACTGTAACACCCCGACCCGTCACCTGGGCCTAGGATGTTACCACTGCACATTATTCATTACAAACTTTGTGTAGCTAGCTAATATAACAACTAGACATAATACAGCAAAAATGAAATATCTAGGAAGTGCGATAACTCGATTCAGAGTTCCAAGTTAGATCATAACTGGCAAAGGTACTCAATTTTTTAGCGCAAAATTGTTGAATTAGGTACCAAACTATGCTATGCCTCTGTCTCCCATCCATAGGGTAATGAGGCAGTCGAAAGGGCAAACGGCCAAATCATGTAGGGAATCAAAACTTGAGTTTTCGATCAGCTTGTAAAGCGCTCGGGGGCTTAGGTAAAAGAATTACCCTCGGTATTATGGGCAATTCGCACGACCGCTACTCAGGCTATAGACGAAACACCCTTTTTTCCTAGTTCTTGGTGCTAAAGTTATGCTTCTACTAGAACTAAAGATTAGATCTACAAGGGTCGAAAAGTTCAACGACCTTAACCAAGAACAATTTTGAGCTGATGATATCAACTACTCAAAGAAAAGAGAAACTAAGCCCTAATTTGTTCTACAATCTACCAATAAACCATACGTAAGTACTACGATCATAAGGTCCAACCTCGCAGCCTTGTTGTAGGTGACTCGGTTCTGAAAAAAATTCAAACATAGTCTAATCGAAATAAACTTTCCCCCAAATGGGAAGGTCCTTACACAGTAATCGAAGTCACATGATCAGATGGTAGAGTTCTCTCTAATTCATAGAACATCGATTAGTTACGAAAATTATATGTGTAAATTCTCATACTCCCAATAAAGTTTACGTTTTCTTCATTCTTTATTGTTTAAACAGCTGCCTAACGAGCAAAGTTTTCATAATTCTTTCGATCACTTTACAACACTTGGTTCTCCCTATACTGGTCGGAGAACGATGATATCACGTAGTCGAAGTCTCTCCTTTATGCACGTGGTCCTACCCACTAGAAGGAGTTCCTGACTGTGGGTTAGTTTATCCCAGAGTCGGTTTATTTTTGCCGCTGTAGCTATGCAAATAGTAAAAAACAGATAATAAGCAACACTTTCAACTAATATTTTACACCAGTACTAGTCATAGATAGGAATTTCTACCTGTCAAGAGGTTATCAAGCTTTCCCCTTCCTTTTCATGGGAAACGGCATCCTTTGTGCACTACTCCTCCCATGCCTTGATGATCTTGTCTTTTTCTTTTGTGATGCTGTTGAGCTCCTCGATCACAAAGCTCTTTGATTGGAGCTTGGATTGAAGCTTGCCCGCATCGACTTCTTTTCTAAAAAAAAATAAGTCAAAAAATAAGAAAAATAAAGAAAGTTGTCAAACCAGACAAATATAAGAGAGACTTACTTTTGATAACATTCTACAACTTACAAGCTGCATAATTTGCCTCCTGGAGGTTCCTGAGCAGGTCCTCTTTTTTCGCCCTTAACTTTTATGACTCGGCTTTCTCATAGTCAAGTGCACTAACTAAAGGCTTAGCATCACTTTTTAACCTACAAAGGTTAAAAACATTTAGAGCAAATAAAAGATGGTTGAAGTTTACTCGTAAGGGTAACTTACTGGCGAGGATATAGCAATCCTCATTTTACTATTTATCTATAATTCTTATTACAGATGGCAATATCTTTATGTTATCCACAAGTACACCCCTTACTATTTATAAGGGCGAAGCTTAATCAAGTGGTCGTAAGTTCTACTATGACCACCCCCTAGTCGTAAGCCTCTTCTACGACTAGTCTCTAGTCGTAAGATTTTCTACGACTAGCCTTAGGTTGTGAGCCTTATCTATGAGCACCTTGTGGTCATAAATTTCTCCATAACCTAGTCAACTACAACCACCCTATAACTGATGGAGCCTATAGACATGTGGGCTTAGTCAAAGTCTTATGCGTCATGTTTAACACATTGGGTATTTAATATACGATGTTATTCTCTATGAATAACCGCATGAATCACCTCTGTCTCTGAGAATAACTGCCTGACAACGTGGGGTACCACATCCCTAACGACAACCTCCATCAAGCCGTTCATCATTTGGAGCGTTGAGGCGCCTCTTCACCTAGAGGAACTGTCACCTCTTCATACGCTATATAAAGACCGAAGTCAGAAGACAGAAAGGGGACAAGCGCAATCAGGAGCACAAGACATCAAGCCTTAGTCTTCCTCTTGATTGTAATCAGCACATTCAATATAGCCACACAGGAGTATGGTTATTATTATCCCCGGAGAAGGCCCGAACCTGTATGAAATCCTTGTGTCATTCTTTGCATGGTTTTAGTCTAGGAGACCCCCCGAATCAAACAATCATACGTAAGATCGGTATTAGATCACCGACAGTTGGCGTCGACCGTGGGTATCTTCTGATGATTCCTTGTCAACCATTTCTCTTTTTCTGATGCTTCCATGGCAGGAGAGTGGAACGAGGAGAACTGGTTCAACCTGGCCAACTATGCAGAACTCGACATGGATGCCTACTACGACTACAAGCAGAGTATTCTTTCATCCGATGGTAATGCCGCCTCCAGAGATCTTTCACCAGATCCAAGAGACCATACCACGGAGGGTGTTGAGGAGGGATCCTTATCCCTCACAACAGTACGTCCAAATTGATTATTTGGTATTGAGTACTTACATCGATCACCGATCGAGCGTAGACTGAGTACACTATCTCTGGGTCTTCGAACTTCTGGAGTAACTCGACCTTGTCCCACCATACTTGTTGAAGACCCTCGTCGTCGAAAACAAGCCCTCGGATTGGTATATCCTTGGGATGTGGAGCTCGGTCGCGCGTTCTCCATGCTAAAGTCCTGACTACTAGCACACCAATTTTTTTTTGGAAAAAAGAGATCGTACTCTTCTTCACTCTTCTTCGTCTTCATCGAATGAAGAGGAACTTGTACCTTGCGAGTTGAAGGGTTGTAACATCCCAAATTTGGAGTCTTTCTGAAGCCTTTAAAAATAAAAATAACCATTTGAATTTTATTATTTAAGTTCAAGCTTAATTTCAATTTTCATAAAATCAAAATCATTTAATGTGAATAATCTAAACTTTAATTAAATTATCCCTCCCTGTTTCTCTCTTTCTTTCTCTGCCATGTGGGTCCTACATGTTAGCTCTTTCTCTCTCTACTCTCTCTCCCCCAGCCCGACCCCATTGTCACACACACACACACTCTCTCTCTCTCTCACTTACAAATGGACCCACTCTCCCAAGAATATTCTTTTTTCTCTCTTTCCTTCTCCAGTAAATCTTCCAAGTTCCTAAATTTCTCTAAAATTGATCTCTTTCTTTTAGAGTTGGTTTTGTTGTTTTCGGATTTTATTTGATTTTCTTTTGTATTTATTTGTGTTTTGTCTGCTGTTTTCTCTCTCGTTTAGATGATCTGTTTCATGGAGCAGGAGCAGGAGTAAGTTTTGAAGATCCAAGTATGGTAACTGAGTAAAGCCAAGGCAAGTCAAAATTCATTGATCATATTGAACCTATGTTTTCAAAAGTATCTTGTTTTTTTATTAAATTGCATGCTAGCTTTATACCAACTGCTTTTGGGAATAGTTAATCACCTATTTGTCATTATACCTCCATTGATTATTTGAGTACCAAGAATCATTTGTGAATGAGGTGAATGAGTTCACTTGGTGAATATGATGTTCGCTTGGTAGATGAGTTGTTCATTTGGTGGTTTGGTCGAGAAGTGAATGGGGTGTCTACTGGTTGTTTCAAAGAAATTATTTACTCTATTTACTTATTGTCTTTTAAATTACAATTTACAATCTATTTATTGTATTTACCGTCAATACTCACTTTCTGCAAAAGAACCATACAACTATTCATTTGTTCAAACCTTGCATGAATATTAATTGCATATTGTTCCCTATGACTTTTTGAGTATTTTATGTACTAATGGCTTTAAACTTTGCTTACCAGTTGAAGAAAGTCAAGCTGCCCAAGAGTTCTACGAAGAGTTGTTGGAAGCTTTGTGAATTAGGATACGTTCTCCACTTGATTGCTGGTAGGCATGTTGATTGGTTTTTTCAAGTTTTTGTTCCGCCGTAAGAGTTTATTTGTATCTTAAGCCCTGCATGGCAAGTTAAATAAACATTGACCATGATCCAGTTATTATTACTATTTATTATTTTGCTATCTTTTAATTAAATCGATAAATGGATAGTATTTCATTGATGTTTCACTGTGTGAGCTAGCTATTGATTTGAGACTAATTCAGAATACACAGAGGGTTTCGGATGTGTAAATCCGGATCCCGACAGTAGCTTCCACAACGACAGGTTTCTCTTTAGAAACCTCAGAAAGAGTTAGAAAATCAAGTTGTAAAATGAAGAACTAAGTACTATTAATTAATTTTGAATTTTAAGTACCTTGGTTTCCTGGATACAATCCTAAAACCAGAAGACATTTTGCCTAAAGCAAGCTTGGTCTTCTTCTTCACCTCCTCCTCTTCAACGGATCTCATTAGCTTCAAGATGTCAACACATAGCCTGTAACACCCCGTCTCAACACTGAGCCCAAAATGCCACTAAACTACACTATCAATTTCAACATCAATTAACCTATAATTGCAGCAAGCATATCAACGATAAAACTCGTCCACAGGTCACAATTACACAATCATAATGATATGATAGTCATAGATAATTTAGTCCTAGGAACATAGCAAGGTAATAAACCAAGATTAACGCAAACCAATCGATTAAGTCTATTGAATGAATAATCAACTCTAACTTATCATCTAAGGTTATTCAATATCATCATGTCCCAGATATAAATCATCATGCTATAATGAAGGTTTCTCATGTCCAATGAATCAAATAATTGGGTGTAGGTTGTGATACCAATTGCGCTAGCTATTCCTGAGTGAAACGTCATCAATAGTCACCGAAAAACAACAATAGAGGAAGAATGAGTCCAAGACTCAGCAAATACATAATAAAGCCATAATCAAGGTTATCATTGTCATTTATCTATTTAATATTATTCTTATACTCAAATAAACAAGTCATATTCTATATAGGTAAATTTGCACAATTTAATAATTTACTCATATATGCGTATGCACCATCACGCTAATGCTCATACGCATCGCATCAGCTGATACTGGTGTAGCGGGGTGTTCACTCGTCAATGACACACTCTATCCTTCACTCCCATGAAGTCTCCACCTAAGTAGGATTTTATCTAGAGCAATCCGAACTAGTTATGTATCCTTCTCATCGACCTCACCGGAATAGTTACATGACTTTCTCACCGACCTAGCTCATGCAGCTTCTGTCATGATGAATGTAAATGATGCAACATCTTTAATTATTCATCAACATAATTCATCTCATTAACTCAAATATCATAATCTCATTGACCTAATGTCATATATATATATATATATATATATATATATATATATATATATATATATATATATATATATATATATATATATATAGAATAAGCATAAGCATAAGCATAATAAATAGTATGATAAATAATATCAATGACAATAGCGAATCAACCGTTGTTCACCACTCTACCATGTACTTACCTCTTAGCTCTTCGAAGCCGGATGATAAAATTGTGGCACGACGCATAAGGTCACAGTTCCTGAACAAACAAATAATAGCACACACTCAAAAACATCATCAAAATCACATCATCACAACATCAACCCGTCACACTAATCGACCTCGTATGTTTACGCCAAACCGACCAAATTAACCCAAATCTATCGGACGCACTACCCGATGTCCCAGTAGTAAAACGACCTTATCTTACTTATTTAAACTCCAAATTCATCCATCCAAGACTTTCTGAAATCCTCACGAAACCACCTACATTTTTCTAGTTATGACAAAACTCTGATTCTACCGTTTTCTACCTTGTTTCTTTACCCGAAGACCGTTCCAGATTCTGTCGGAACAGTCTGATTCCCAATTTTATATCTTTAATTCTACAACTTGAACATATATGAATAATAGCAGTTTTGGAAACTAAACAAGATTTTCTACATTATTCAAGTTGACACCAATATTTAATTTTACCAATTTCTACACGAAATCGATCCAACTACACGAAGTCTGCCAACTACGTCCAAAATCTGGACAGAAGCCTTCCAGAGGTCATATCTTTTTGCTCGCTGCTATGATTTTAACGATCCAGGCCTTCCTAGAAAGCTAACGCGATAATCTACATTTTCTCTAATTACACCGAACTCTAATTCGGAGTCTAAATATCCATAATCATTCCCGCAACGTTCTATCCTAAATTTAACGAATCTGGATAGAACAGAAATCCATCTTCCCATTGTCCAGACAATCTACCGAAAGAATGACTAAATTTAGGAGCATCTAGTGGTTTTCAGATCAGTACCCTCGAAGAACACGTAGCCGATCATGAAATCCCGTGAAATCTTTCTCCTCCTCCCTTCTTTTCTTCCCTTCTTCCTTCCTCTTGCTGATCTTCCTCTTTCTGGCTAGCAGCAGCGGAGAAGAGGTGGTGCTACAGTAGCAGCAGTACTACAGTAACCACGTGCTACAGTGCGAACTTCTATGGTTTGGTTGTCCTATTCTTAAACCAGCTTCCCATTTGAGCAAAACACCATAGGCCGAAAGCGTACAGTCTATGTTCTCCAACTTAATCAAAAACACCCCTCTAAATCTCTAATTTTTCTCTAATCCAATTATCCTCTCTTAAAGCGAAACGAGATATTACATAGCCAGCAATATAGAACGAAACAGAAAATATTTGTACGATCCTCAAATTCATGTCGCTAACAGGGTTCTAGTTTAAAACAGTGAATAGGAAGATATCCAAGGTCAAGTGCTGTAATCAGAAATTACACAACATATCAAAAGAATGAGGCTGAGGCAGTAACAAAAGATCAAAAGAAATTGCATACCTTTAGGCGCCATTGAAGCTTCTCGAAAGCCTAATAACTGCATGGAAGGGGGGAAAAGGCAAAAGATATTTAGAAAATAACACAGGAACAGAATAAAACACTAACGACTCAAGGGAAAAGGGGATAAAACACTATATTACCATTTGTACATAGCATTGGGCTCGAACTAGTGCATCTTTTCAACTGGACTACTATTGCAGCAAACTATTCAGATACAAGGCCCTAAGCCCCTAAACATCAATTCTGGTTCATTCTTGGATGCTCATCCAAGGTATCAAGAACCTACTCGAGACCTACACCCAAATTGGCCGTCTTCACAGCAACAGCTATCACAAAACTTTGCTTCATGTTTACAAGATCAGTAGTTGAGTACTATATTTCAGTGAAATATGAATTGATTAGTGCTTCCTTCGTTTCCACAGGATGAGCAGGCCGCCAAAACTGACTTGACGGAAGAAAAGGCTCAGACAAGTAGTACTACATCCCAGGATGCTGGATATCCAGCTGTTCCGAATAAGGATCTCAACAGAAGGATAGCTTTATTGTTCAGTCTTGCAGCCGTGGGCCTCTTTGCATCTCAGAGGCTCGACCTTGGGGGGCCTTCTCTCAAAGATCTAGCAGCCAATGCGATACCTTATGAAGAGGTCAGTGCTTCTCGCCTTCTCAACCTTTGCCTCCCCATGAGCTTTATGCTCAAATCATTACTGAAAAGAAAAACTAATCGATGCAGAATCTCTAAGTGCTAAAAGTAACAAAATTAAGAAGTTACACTACAATGTTATGTACTTGTGACGAACTAATTGAACGCTGCAGATATTTGTTACTTAATTTATGGATTGGTATTTACATCTAGTCCCTGTCATAGTGTTTCTAACATTCGATACATTTAATTTAACATTCAATCACTTAGGACAACTTATCGTTTTGTCTTTCACTGACCAATGTTTTCTTTCAATACCTGAAATATATTATGGATTTCAACGAGTTGCAAGATGCTAGCTTTTCTCGGGGAAGATGTCACAAAACAGTGAATTTGTTTATGAGCAATCAATAGATTTAGTTCTGCTGCATGCAAAAGCTTGCTCCTGTGTGATCTGGCCATTGGTAAACAAGTATTCATAGATTTTGTGCGCTACGTTGAATTATTTTCATGACAAATAACCATATTATGCTGGAGCCTCAATTTTTCTTCTTCTGATTGTACTGATGGTATCTGTCGGACCCGGATTTCCAAGAATCCAAATCCTCTGTGAAATCACTGTGCTATTCCCTGGATCAGTAGCTAGCACTTCACAGTACACATTGCTGAATCATTCATATAAGCGTGAACTGAAATATTAAATATTACAACCAACTAAGTGACATAGACCACGTCGGGTCGAGTTTTACAAAAGGAGCCGAGCAGACCAAATTGATTACATCACATAAGAGCAACGTAAACTACAGCGGAAGCAAAAGGCGAGGTGGGGCTCATCTCACACAGGCAAGTGACTGGGGTATCCAGTGTACGACGGATATTAACCAAGAGTTGGATAATATCAGTTGTACGTGAGTACCAACGAGTCTGCTTAGACTGGGCGAGACTTAAACTACAGAACTAGACTACTCCTCGTCATAGCCTTGTCCATCATCTCCTAGGCCGTTGTAGAAAGCGTAGTCTCCTTCGTCTTCATGATCTGGAGGGTTGGGGGAGAAGCGAGAATGAGCACTACGACCGTGCTCGCGAGCCAACACACAATGCAATTTATACATGCAAGGCTTAGCAAGGAGGGCTTAGGTTCCTTTATTTGCGAAAGCAAGCTTTTCAAATATCTTACTTACAAAGTCCTATCTCTTAGCATTTTAACAAATTGCATTTTAAAAGAGAGTATGTGCAATAATTATTTTAGTAGAGGTTCCATCCGGCGGAAACTCTACCAATGCATCCTTTTAATTGGAGTTGCCTCCAATAACCACACCCACTGAGCTCGACGGCTCAGGAAAAATCCAACACAGGGCTAGGTGAGCCCTTCCACCATTTTCATACCACCAACAAAGTTTTGAAATAGAACTAACTCAAGCTATGATTCCCATGTCCGCCTTTGACCGTAGGCACGGCTGTTTAAATAGTTTTAGACTCTGCAGAGGTGCACACTTTACCCACAAGAGATAGTCATACCCGTTACCCCACATGATTCCGTAGTCATGCAGTTGGGCGACCGTCACAGTAACTTTTCTAGATATCTCGCCCCTTCCGTCAATCCACCCATACGGGGTTACGCCCATATGTTGTGCGGGATATTCACCACAACGACTAGCGCAGCTGGCCCCAGCCACAACGACTAGCGCAGCTGGTAACTTCACCTTTTTTTGTGTCCCTTCCAAGCCGGAGTATCTCCGCACTTGTACGTTCTTCGATCCCCTCTAGTGAGATGACTTTCAGGGTTCAATAACTTTACTAAGCCAAATTGCACTTTGCAGACTTGTGGTTGTACTTGTTTAACACGGGAGGTCGTGACAAGATTAAGTCCTTAGGGTTATCTGGGCGGTTCATTCCACAAACCAACCAACCATGTGCTCCCCGAGCACCCACCACCTCACCATCCGCCCAGATAGAACTAGCAATTGGGGTTTTGAAGAGTAAACCAAATTATTTCCACACCTTTTTAGCCAATGGACCACCAATGACTACCCAAATCCTTTTATGTTTGAGGAAATGATGATTGGG
The DNA here is from genome assembly GCA_036346405.1 of Phyllostachys edulis. Classification (NCBI taxonomy): domain Eukaryota; kingdom Viridiplantae; phylum Streptophyta; class Magnoliopsida; order Poales; family Poaceae; genus Phyllostachys; species Phyllostachys edulis. The sequence continues at coordinate 72,868,010 of CM070562.1, forward strand.
GTATTTAATACCCCGGTACTTAAGCAAGACTAGCATGTCGCTTAAGTACAACCTATAACTAGTGTTACCATATAGTTACTAGGGTGACAAGGATTAATGGATTCAAGTTATCAAGGATGGCATATTAAATTAATTAAACAACAAGTGGGTATTTAACTACCTTAAGCTTTAGCATACATTTGATAAAGAAATAAAGCATGTAATTTTGCTAATTTAAACGAATATAATATGCATAAAATGTAGGATCAATATGGTCAAAGTATTGACTCGCCTTGGTGAAAGGCAAGGGGGTCTTGGTACTCTTGGTCTGGATCAACTTGAGGATCTCCGACGTCTTCAAATCCTAATCGGGCGACAATACCGAAAAAAGACACAACGGTAAAGAGAGCAAATAAATACACAAGAATACACAAATGAACTCCAAATTAATCAAGACCTATGCCATTAGCAAGATCTTGATTTAACAAATTTTTAGAAATTTATTTCATAATTTTTGGAGTTATAACGGAGGAGATATGAATTTTTGAAGATTAAACTGGAATTAAATTGGAAAAAGAGAGAGGGGTGCACGGCTACAGTGCATGGACCCGGTTTACATGCACAGGGCGCCGGTTCACAACATAGGGAAAAAGGGGGGGCCCACATGGCAGTGAATGAGAGGGAGGGGCTCAAGCATATGACAAGTGAGGCCCTCAAACCAATTTGATTCCCCAATTTGTTTTTTTTTTGCTCTCTTCGTTTCTCGAGAAAGAACAGAGGGCAGGAGGCGCCGAGCGGCACGCATGGAGGCGGCGCTTAGCGGCGGAGGCGCGAGGCCGGCGGGATGGCGAGCGGGTCTCCTGAAGGTGGCAACCCGTGGCGGTGACGGCGGGCCGGTAGGGCAGTACAAGCGCGGCAAGTGGCCTTGGCAGGCGCGCCATGGGGCGCATTTAGGCACCCATGCGGTGGTGGCGGCCGCCGTAAGAGGCGCGAGCACGAAGTTGCGCGATGGCGTGGGGAAGCTGGACGGGCGGTCGAGGCGGCGGCGGGGCGGCGGATTGGCCGGCGACGGTAGTCTCAAGCGAGAAGAAGAGGCGGCGACGGCGGGCATCTCGGTGACGAGGAGGAAGCGGAGAGAGGATGGAATCCTCGCATCACGGGCATCCGTGGACGCGGTCGGCGGGCGGGCTCACCGGCGGCGATGGGCGGCGGGCAAGACGGCCAAAGAGGAGGCGGCGGCGGCTCGCTTTCGGTGGTTCTTCACCGGAGCTCGGGCGACGGGAAGGCTCAGCAGGTGGAGGGATTTATAGGAGGCCAAGGTGTAGGAGCAAAGGCCATGGAAGGGTCCGGTCCTTGAACGGCTTGGTCCCGAGGCGCGACGACGTGGGCGGCTCGACGCTGGGAACCAGCGCGGAGCGAGGAGGCGCCGCGAGGACGCGCGGCTCGGTGTCCTCATGGTCATGGTAGCAGCGCAGGCAGGAGAAGGCAGAGGCCACAAGCAAAGACAAGGGGATGGCGATTTAGACGGGCAGCGACAAGACGGGCGCACGGGAGACAGGGCTTTGGAGCTGATGTGATTGTCATTAATTACCACAACATACCATTAACTCATAATAGTGGGACAAGATACCACAATCTTTCCCTCTTTGGTAATCGATGACAACCACTTCAATTATAAATAATTGAATGTAGATTGGTATGAGTATATATGAACTACACAAGTTGTATATACTCAAAGGATATATGAGCATGTATGAGCTACACAAGTCTCATATATTCATATGAATATATTAACTACACAAGTTATATATACTCAAGGATATGTTTCAGAGTAAAGATCCTTAATATATGTAGAAACGAATATGGATCAATACTAATGAAACCACAAAATATAGTGTGAACTCCCTAAATGTGTGCATACACAAATGTATAATAAGAACATATGCACATATTCAAGTTAGACTTTTGGTGGAATTCATCCTATATTTTGGATCCGAGGAATGCAACAATATATATAAATATAATGTAGAATGCATACCTCTTTGATTTTCACCTTTATATCCAATTTGAGACTAAGCAATAGGTATATCAATAAACATGTTAATCTCACAATTAGATTTATCAAAATGAATGCATACCTATTTGGATTTTTCCTTTTATATCCAACCTGAGACTAAACAATAGATATATCAATAAGAGTGTTAGTCTCAAAAATAGATTTGTCATTAATAACCAAAACTCCATTAACACATAATGGTGGGTCTAGATTCTTCACTTAGTGACTACTCAGGCGAGGCAACCACGTCCCAAAATTCTCCCCCTTTACTGCACGATCACTCGCTCGAGTAAAAATCATTTTGGGTTCAACCCGGCCAAATGACCACCCAAGCCATGCCACAACATCTTTTAACAACAGTGGCCATGCCACAATTCCATATATTATTAAGTCAAATTCATCATCATTGAATCATGTGATCGAGAGACATCGTATAACTAAAGCAGGACTAAGCAATATACGCACACATGTTGGTATCACAATAATGACAAACTAAGATTACCCAACTTACGATGTCTAAGGGTACATGTCAACATGTCAATCACAAGTATTCAAAGAGTCATACTGTCGAGTAGGTATTTAGCTATTTCCCAAACCATTGTTATACAATTAGCCATGCATGTTGGTATAAAACAATATAATTTTGCAAACTGGGTACGACATGATCAAAGATCTACGACTTGCCTCCGTTGAAGGGATGAGATTCTTCGGTAGAGGTCGCCGGGTCCAAGAACTCTTCAGAGAAGCCAGAATCTACACATACGAAAAGAGCCAAATAAATACAATAAATCCACCAAAGATCCAAAAACTACCAAACTAAGAACCAAAAGAAAGGTACTGAATTTAGATGAATTAGGAACGGGCTCTCGGGAGAAGGCTCGACTAGTCGGGAGGAGGTCAAACTGAGAGGGTGGTCGAGGGAGGTCCTGGGGAGGAAGTTACGACTACTCAACGTGGTCGTAAGAGGGATACAGGAATGATACGATTACGCAACGTGGTTGCAAGAGGGAGGAAGAGAACAGGGCAAGGAGAAACTCACCAAGACACACACACACAGACCGGAGAAGACTAGAGGAGGATGGCGAACGGTGTGGGTGCTTCGGTGAATTCTTCGGCGGCAAGGTGGTGACGGCGCAAGTTCCAGCCAACGGTGGCGAAACTCAAAGCACAGCGAAACATGGGCGAGAGTAAGAGAGTTGGGTAAGAAAAAGGAGATGAAAAAGGGCTACTCAGGCTTTTATAGCCTGGAGGAGACAGGGAGAGTCGTTGAGAAACTCGGAAGTGCATGAGTTCAAGGGTAGGTAGGCGACAGGATAGAGCACGGTACAGGCGTGCGCAGAAACTGCCCAGGGATAAGACGAGGCGGGAGTTGCTGGCGGAGGCGACAGCATTTAATGCGACGCAACAACATTTAATGCGCTAGGACTTTTGTGTCAGCAGTGACGCGACGGGAGGAAGAAGAAGGTGAGTAGGGCTGACAGTTGGGGCTAGTCAAAACTCAGGAGGATGGTCCAACCAATAGGGTGGTCGTGACCCAAGAGGAGGTCGTGACCAGCTCCAAGACCACCCGGAGGTCTTCTAGGACCACCTGGGAGGTCTTGGACTAAGAAGGAGGTCTGGACTGAGGGGGAGCTGGGCCGAGGGAAAAACGAAACGAACAGAGAAAGGGAAATTCAACACCAGAGAACTACAACAAACTCAAAATAAACCAAACTTTTGGGATTAGTTGAAGTTTGATTTAATCATTTAAATCACTTTTAATTCCAAAATCCCACCATGGGACGGCGATTCCGGGCCTTCCGGCTTCGGCTCCGGGACCCAGGCAGCTAGGTGAGTGGATTTTTCTTGCCCAATCCCACCATGGCGCTCCAGGATCCTCCTTCCTGGCTCGGGCCTTGCCTCGGGCTCCCCATGGTCATGGCCGCACGGCTCCTCTTCTTGCCTCTCCTCCTGGCTCCTCCCCCCACGGCCGCCTCCTCCTGCTTCTTGCCCGCTCCCTCGGCTCCTCCTGCAAGACCGCCTCCTGGGCTCCTCCTGCCAAGACCGCCTCCTGGGCTCCTCCGCGCCTCCTGGCTCTTGCTCGGCCGTCTGCGATCGCCGCCCCTCAAGACTCCTGCGTGCCCGGCCGACTTCGGCACATGCGGCACGGGCGCCTCGCCCCCTAATCCTTTCCTCGGTTCCTTGTTCTTGGCAAAATTGACTAGTAGGCTGCACTGCTGCAGCAAACACAGTATATAATTGGGGATTGCGGCTCAATTTGCGGCTTGCCCAGCCTTCGAAAATTTTCTGGCTCCGTCACTACCTTCATTAACTGAGAAAGTGAGAAGCGAGCGTAGCTCGTTTGGTCGTTCGGCGCTGAGGCCGACGACAGGTTGAGGGTTCGACTTCTCGTGCGGTGCACAGTGAAAAGAAAAAGAAGCTGAGCTACGCCTCAGTTGGCGTGGGGGCCGGCATTGCCCCCAGCCAACCAACCCGCGTCTTGGACGAATCTTGAGCCACTTTGGAGGTTTAAGATAGAGCACATACATGTGGTTTTGCATTTTTTATCAACTCGCATTATAATCAGTGGAACAAAACTTTCATAGCTTTAGAAAAAGCTCAAAAGGTCCTCATAGAACAAACTTATGTGTCTGGAGCCTATATAACATTTCCAAACAGGACTCAAACCCCTCACATTCTTTCAAAGATACGGTACATTTTTGGCACAATGTCTATCTATCACAACCCACGTCATCAAAAATTACTCAGTTGGCTTGTCCGGGTCATCTTCCTCGGGTTCTTCCTTGTCAGGATCATCCTCCTGTGGTTCCTCCTGAGGTTGTGGTTCTTCCTCTTCCTCTTCCTCATCATCATCCAGGGGATCATCAGCTGGTAATGGATGCGGCAGTGGTGTTTTCATAGGGCTGAATTTTGGGAAGATATCAGGTCTCCTCCCAGGCTTTGGTCTCTCCCATTCCTAAAAATATTCAATAGACGGTGGGCATCAACTTTGATGCTAACACAGAAGCAAAAGGGTTGAAAGAACATCATATCTAAACAACTAGAGTCATATTTGACATTGTTCTCAAAGATTCTTGCTATGGCCAGACAAATTACGCATAAAAATAAACAGTTAGCCATCACGAATATAGCAGAACTAATAATCCAAAGTATTACAAGAGGCTTGTACCCAATGCTTTGGTTATATTAAAACAAATATAGCACGTTAGAACCATGATGACTGTCAGCAGTATAGCTCAGCTAGTCAGCATAAAAAAAGGCTAGTCTCAATATGCGTTTGAGTCACAACTCAGAACCAAGATCTGAAACACAATTGCAAGCGCAAATGCAAGATAAAATGAACATAGTCTGGCCTTCACAAAGGACACGGTAAATTCACCTTAGAACAACTCATAAGTCTTATGTGTTCCCAAGTCCCAATATTCTATCACCTTACCATGAAAATTATCTCTCACCATTTTCACCTTAAAGGATTAGAGCATCTACAGTATTTTAGGTCATAACAAACTATATCCTTTGTGTTTGAAACAAGCAAGATAGCAACAGGCTACTAGATCAGGAAACCATGTGTCAAAAATTGTTTGTTAAGAAATTGAATTACTAGCATCATGACATCAAGACAACAGCTGAAAAATGAACAGGTCCTTCAGAAATGATCTGATAGAACCTTTGACCCCAAAATAACCTATGATTGTTTAAATACAAGCTACACCATTCAAAAGACAAACATTCAGGTATAATATTTAGTGCTTATTTCTATTTATTTAGGGGTGATTCTAGTATTTGAACCTCACTTTGCACAATAAGTAGCTAATCTGCTCAACAAGCTACGTGGAATCTCTGAAGTACCTAGAAAAATGTCATCTTCAGTTCTTCACATGCTCTAACCTCCAAATAACCAATGATTGTTTCAATGCATGGGGCACCATTCACAAAACAATCTCTAATCTCAAACCGCCTATGATTGTTTCAACTCATGCAACTTTAAGTATGACCTCTGTTCATAAAGCAACCAGTCAAGTATAACCTATGTTTTCTCATACGGAGATCTTCTTCAAAGATAACTTTAAGCTGACAACATCCTGAAAAGTGTAAGAACGGTGACATCGGGATGGCACTATCTAATATGAGCCCCTTGCAATTTCCACAAGCACAAACCAACATGTATCATAAACCTTCCTATCCAATCACAAGAACCTGTTTGTTCGCCATGACCTATACAGCATTTCTACTGATTTCATCCACCCCCAATACCTAACACCCCCCAAATCCGAACATAGTCAGCTAAAATGACCAAAATTTCCAAAACTGGAGCATTCAATTGCACAAGGAATGACAGATGAAATAACGTGGGGATAAGGGGGCGAAGAATTACGATGGGGAAATCGAGGGGAGAGCGGCGCGTAATCTTCTCCTCGTCGGGGGCCATGCACACCACGAGCGCGTCGCACCTGCGCCGCCTCCTCACCGGGACCGCCGCCCGCGGGAGAGAAACACCTCCGGAGGCGGAGACGCCGAGGGCGGCGGGAGCCGCCACCAGCGCGGCGACCGGGGCCGAGAGGCACCAGACGGACGCCATGGGGAGCTTCAGGCGCTTTCGGGTTAGGGCTCTCCGGTCTCCTGGCTGGAGAAGGGGAGAAGTCGGGTCGGAATTTGGGTTTTGTGTGGTTTGGTTTCGAGGAGTTGCGGCGTCTAGTTAACCACCGGCGGCTCTCCGAGACCGCCTTCGGGTGATAAGAGTCGGTCCGTCCGTGTGCCGACCGCCGAGTGGCTGAGCTGGTGGAGAATTTAGGAAATTGCGTGTCCAAAAAGAAAGAAAAAAAATCTGACCTATGTCTCAACCTCAGCGTGCTATTTACAGATATAGTTATGTAAAGATACGGTTCCACTTATATTTTCATCAAACCTAAAATAATCTAGAGACCTTCTAAGTTGCGGAGGTGCGTAGCAACCCTTCCTTGTGACGCACCAGTATGTTAGTATGTTAGACACATGTTAGGCTCCTTATCACCCTAGCTCTTTCTCCAACTTCCGCAAACAATGTCCATGCCCCATCCAGTCACGGCCACCTACCGTCCCTCTCGCCCACCGCAAACCTGCGGATGCACTCTTTCAACCGGTGAAAACGAAAAACTTGCAAGCTTGGAAATTGAAAACTTTAAAATGGGAAAACTTCAACTCGAATTTGAAAACAATCAATTGAGTAAATTTCAACTCGATTTGAAACTATCAACCAGGAAAATTCAATTCAGGGACTTTCATAGACAAGCTTTCGAATCAGAAAATTTCAATTGACACACAAGAGATTTCGAATTGGAACTTTCAATTTACAAACACAAACTATTGAATTGAAACCTTCGAATGACATTTAGGAAAATTCAAATAGGAAAGAGAGTAGCTATGTAGCCTTGGGCACCGGGTCCGTCTCCTCGGCTGGCGGTGTGCGAGGCGCCCGCTCAAGCTCACCACCGGCGGTGCGTCAGCTCTTGCTGGTGAAATCGAACAATCCCTATTTGTTTCAACGCATCATGTCTATAAATGTTTTGCAATCTTGTTACAAAATATAAAGTGCGCTTGCAAATTTAATGTATTTTCTATTTTCCCCTCATTTATCTTCTATTACTCTTCAATATTCATGAGTAAAATCCCACACTAACTATTTTATCTCATATTCCTAAGACATTTACGTCATAGGTATCATAGAGCCATTTCTCTATGCTATTCTCTTGGTCTTATGACATGATTAATCCCTGTGCCTGACCAAATAGGCCTTATAAAAAAAGGAATTACTCTTTTATTATGAAAGCAATTGCATCCATGTGATCTAAAATCTAGGTCTTAGAATTAGTTCATCCCTAAACTATTATCAGTACTTTTGAGTGTCACATTTCAATTCACTTATTTGCAAGAGTATTTGATGGCTATTGTAGTGTCGACACATTACAACATAGTTGCACGATTGCATTGTAAGGATGCATATAGTCGCGTCGATTGGGATCCGATGTGGTTGTAGCAGTGAGCCAGTGACTATAATGGATTAACCGCAAGCAATGGTTCTGTGCCATCGTGCCCCATGAGTATGCATGGGACTATGGGAGTGCAAAAAGATTAGGCCCACCTTGCTTGCATAGGTTGGGATTACTCAACGTATAAACCCATGGGTTCGAATAGTAGCAACTCCCGATAAACCGTTTTGCGCGAAGCAAGGTGAAAGCGCAAGCTGATTAGTGTTTGTGTGTGTGATCTATCCCAAGTAGGTTAGGCCCAAGCCGGTTTGGACTCCGGGTGTTTTATACGGTGCCCGTCGCATTGGGCCTCTCCAGTTTCCCACCGTGCTAGATCCGAGCCATCCGTCGCTGCTCGGAGCATGCGCACGACGTTTCCCCGAGCCGTAGGTGCCTTGGATGTCCCAAAACTCAGCGGCATCTGCTTGCTGTCATGCAGCGGAGCCAAAATCTCAATCAAGTGCATGTGGCCCTTCGCAGCGCAGAAGGCAGAAGCCGTGTAATGAACGGTTGTTACGTGACCGTGCACGGTGCACCGGCCGGGCCGCAGCTCTTTGCATTGCCGAGGAACGCGGCTTCCCTATTCGCCAGACGCGTGCCTTTTGCCGTTGATCACTGCGCCGTCCGCCGGGCGAATTGGGCGTGAGCCCATGCCGCGCCTTGCGTTCGCGCGATGCCGCGTGCGTGCGTGGCGCCGGGCCGACCGCGTTGTCGAACACTCGAGCCAATCAACAGGGGCGATGACATGCTTATCGGTATGGGCCGGCGCGCGCGTGGCTGCAGACTTGCGGGCCTGTGCTCCATCAATAGAGTCAGGCCATGCCGCGTCCGTTTGGAGATACAATTGCGACCGCTTATTTATCGGGCGCGCGGGTGTCGGTTTTTTTTATAATATTAATTTAAAAGATAATTAAAAACATAGTCTATTTAAAAAAAAAAAGGACATTATCGCTAGTTGGAATAATGCGGAGAGATTCTTGTCGCCAATTGAACAGGCGGCATAACAATTTCGTCAGTTCAATTGGCGATAGGATCCTATCGCTAGTTCAATTGGCGATAGGGATACTATCGCCAATTGGAATGGCAACAAAGCCCTTTATTTATTTATTTTTAATTTATGTGTAGAGAATTTAGCCTAAAGATTTAGTGTATTTCTTAGTATTTTTGCAGATTTATTCTAAATCGTTCGAGTACTGCAACTTAAATAATGTCTATACGATGAGCTAAACTATATACAGCTAAAATAATGTACTACATCAAACAACAATACAACTAAAATTATATAATTCGTTGAATTTTATATCGCTGTTTTTATTTGCTAACCTACAAGGTTTCGAATTTATATACAAAGCTGCAAGAACATTTACCTGCAAAATGGACGACCAGATCTGCTGCTATCTCTCTCTCTCTCCTCTGCAAGGAATCGACATAGCTTTGCTACGTCTCTTCCCCCCTTTCCTCTTCTCTCTTTTCTTTTTTTTTCTGGAATTAAAATAACTTTTTCACCGAATTTTATGAGTATATATAGTCAATTCCTGTCGCCAGTTGAACTTACGATTTGCACACTCTTCAATAAAAATCGCCAGTAAAAATAGTGACATACAGTTGGAACGGTTGCTAGCAGTAAATAGGTTCCTGTCACCATTTGACCTGACGATAGGTTCCTGTCGCCAGGTCAAATGGCGACAGACGCATATTTTTATAATAAAAAAATGGACTATCTTTTTTAATTATCTTTTAAATTAATATTATCAAAAAAAAATTCCGCGGGTGACTACGGTGGGATCATGGCGCGCACTTGATTAACATGTTTCTCAAAGATTCACCCCGTAGAGGCGTCACACTGCAATTCACGCCGCGGTCGCGACACCGGCACCTTAGTCTTATCGACGACACGCAAGGCGGTGATAAGGAGTACTACTAGTACGATCTGCTAGAGCTACCGGATTGGACTCTGGCGCGTAATATTCTACCATCGCTCACAATCTTAGGCTATGTACAATGGGCTGATGTAAGTTGTCTATAAGTATTGTCACGTAGGATTTTTTGTGACGTGGAGGAAAGAGAATAAAGAGAGAGAAAATTGTTGTCTACAATCTTGTAGTCGACTGTAGCACCAGAACCAAAAAAAAGCATTAAAAGATTGTGTGCTGTCTACAATTCTTGACAATTCTATAGCCGACTATATCACAATAACACATTGTATGAGCTGTCTTTAGTGCTGTCTATAGATGATATGAAAAGTTACTATAGACAATAACCGTCTGTACTATTGTACATGCCCTTACACCATTCGTGTAAATTAAACCGCAACCAAACACAAACAATGCAATGTGTGGCCGAGACAGCCGCGCGCCCGCCCGCGTGCAGCGAGGAAACGCGTGCGCGAGAGGGTGCACACGCATGGACGCAAGAGTCCACCAGCATGCAGACGAGCCGGCCCTTTGTTGGGTAGCCGCGGCAGGAGTACACGTCCAGGTGGTCCTTATTTTGTTTCTGCCCCTTGGACGGAGGCGTACGACTACCGATCTTATATAAGCCTACGTTTTTTAACCGTATGCGCATAACCGAGTTAGTTAAACGTGTTCACCACCAGATTAATCTGCGGTTCAACGAAGAGTACGGCGCGAGCGAGCTGTGACTTAGCTCGGCATTTGTCTCACTTGTAACCGCTCCCTTTTGGGTTGTCCTGCTGTCTACTACTAGCTTGCCTCCTCTGCTTTGACGGTCAAAGCTTCGGCAAGAAGCACGGGAACGGAGCCCCGGACCGGTCCTAGCGCCAATATTCTATCTCGCGCCGTGAATACTCTACTCGTTCCGTTGTACTGCGGTGTGGAGGGGAGGGCGCGCGCGGCCGAGGATCCCATGTAGGAGAGGGTAGTATCAGTATGCATATGTGCATGCATGGGGAATCTACACGGCTGCTCACGTGCACCGTGGAAAATACCAACACTGCCGCATGGAGTAGTCGCTTGCGTGGATGCAGAGTGGCTAGCAGTTCGCTCTCACAGGAGGCAAGAAGAGCTGCAGCGCGGAGCAACCGACATTTTCTCTATTTGGACGGAGCATGCATGCAAGTCGGTACACCTGACAGGTTATTATTCTTCATCATGCAAATGCATGCCAATGTAATTACTAAGGTAGATATATGTGAAAGCATGTTTGATAAAAAAACAATGCTAGCTGAATGTACGCGTACAATGGATGCAAATTGGCAAATGGCAACGATATTGGCACACATGGACGGATCCACATTGGTCTACGAGGGTGCACAGGACACTAGGTCCAATATCATTCTATCTCATCAAAATTTATATATGTATAGGTGTATATTCTGCAGTTTAAACTTAGTATTGAATGATGATCCTTGATCAATTTCGTTCTAGGTCCGCTACTGTTCGCAAACTGTTGTGACTAATATCCCAATAATGATCAACGTAGGTAGCTAGTTGCAGTAACATTATTAACATTCTCCCTGTAACCATGTATGGTCCTGCAGTGCTGCACATGCATGACCGCCCGTGCGCGAGAGATCGAGGGCGGGGATTAGGCTGATCAGGCATGTTCGCAGAGACGTTTAGGGCACTCCTTTAGTGCGTGTAGCACTGTTCCTCCCCTCTGGTGTGCCCGGAAGACAAGGGTGTGTGTCCTTGCAGAGGGCACAGCTTGCAACCCCGGCTCCTGTAGTTTATTCGGAGTCACCGGGACCTTTCTTTACGGCTAACCTTTCTCGCTCTTTGGGGTTGGATGGGCGTTTCTCGATACTCGATACACAGAGAGAGAGAGAGACGCCCGAGTGATGCGGGGAAGACAGTAGAACGCAATTTTATACGATCAGAGTGAGCTTCACACAGTGGCGGAGCCAGGATCTTGACGATGGGGGTGCGAACTTAAGACATATCCGTTCCAACACAAGTTCAAATGACATACTACATAAGCTCAAATGTGTCAAATTACATATCTAACGGCTGAGATCACTCAACATAGGAACTACTTTACTTGCTAATATGTCCGGTGACGGTGAAAGTTTCATGGAAGTTTTGTCGCCGTCTCTTAGTGAGCTTGGGAGATGCAACCTTCGATATCGAGAGATGGACGACAACTATCTGCTTAAGAACTCAAGCTACACCTTCCCACATCTCAAACTTCTTAAGACAAATGGCTATATTCACGGGGTTCCAAGGAAATGGCCTCCTTACCAATCTCGTCAAATTAGCCATCAGGTGTCATAACTTTGAAGACGAAGATCTCCATGTCCACATGAGCCTACCCTCTCTGACCGATCTCGAGCTATGGCTTAGCGATGAAGGCATGGGCACCAACAAAACAATTACCGTTGGCAGTGAAGGATTCAAGTCAGAGGTGTGTGAGCTTGACATGGATTGTCGAGCAATGTTGGTATTTACACTGTTGGAGAGACTTGGGTCCAATAAGAAATGGGGTGGGCTACCACCGAGTGCATGTATATTGGTCGAGAACACGATATTAATATGTGTAGTGTATACTTTATGTATTAAGGGGGTATATATCGCTTTTTGTGCAAAATTTTTGGGGGTGCGACTGCACTCCCATGCACTCATCAGTAGCTCCTACCGCTTCACACTAGATTGACACTTTCAGTTTTTAGTCTTGCGTTTTCATAATATAGCAAGTAGGTTTTGATGTGTCCGCTTGTGCTATTCGATCAGGAAGTGCAAAATATCAAATTATGCAGTCGTACCTGTCAAAACTCAACACTATCTTGAAATAAAGACGTAAGCAGAATATTTCTGCACATTGCTGAACTCTGAATATTTCTTGCACTGAGCCTTTTTTTGAAACAATGGCAGGAGAGCTGGGAGGAAACAGAGAAAAAGAAAAAAGATACAGCCACCGCTCCAACGGTGTAGACAACACAGACGAGGAAGGGACCCCTCTAAATACCTGGCGAAGCAACCTAACACGCAGGCTAGGGCAACACCAACTAGCCACAGCGGACACCGATCGACTCTTACGCACCCAAGACACACACCGCAATTGTGAGGATCCCCGGGTTATCTCCTTAAGACCGAGACTAAGCATGGTCTTAAGGACATAACTCTGGGCCTTAAGTAAATGGATTACAACTTAACTCCATCTAAGCGAGAGGCTTAACTGAAAACTAGAGCTCCGACGATCATACGTGTTGCTCCTCTGTGAGCACTACATGATTGTCGATTCTCCAACAAGTCAAGCAGTACACTTAGTGGGTTAAATGGGAAGCCTTGAATAGCGATCATAACTTATATTGGCTCCCAAGATCAGCGACCAATATACTCATACTCTCATGCAACGTTGATCATATCCATACAACAAATATACATTAATAGTTTAAAAGACATACAACATAATAGTTTAAGTCTACAACAATTACAAACGGCCGACCGGCCAAATTCAAATAAGAGTATTAAGTAACAGCGGAAACAAGTGAATAAACCAAAAGACCAGCAGTGGTATGCACATATCCCATCGGCAACCGACCGGGAGTTAAATGATAGCACTACTCATCAGCGTCACCTAAATCGGCGCTAACGAGCTCAACGGGTTCATAACCTTCCTCACCTGAAATTGCAGCAACCGGGTTGAGTACAAAGGTACTCGCAAGTCTTACACAAATAAAAATTAGTTATGCTAGAGGTTGTTACAAAGGATGGCTCATATTGGCTTAGTTTTGCAACAGAGACGTGACAATTTACAACCTACACATACTAGTTTTTCAAGTACCATTTTGAAATCAGATTTGAAGTAGAAGTAAAGCATGTAAATAAGTAATAAATTGAATAACAAATGAATCATACAATTAGCAAAGTGGTTGTCCACTTTGATACAACAACAAGCATGAACATCCCATTCATGACGAATACCAAGTTATAACCACAATTTTAATTCCAAGTCTAACAATTAGCAGCCACAAACTCAAGCGATTGTCCATAACTGCGGACACGGCTATTCGAATAGATTTATACCCTGCAAGGGTGTACTACTTTACCCACACGACTCGATTACCCCGTGAACGGTGCGCGGAAGAGACAATAGCTAGCTCCGGCTCCTCTTCTCCTCCCACGGGGATGTCGACGGTGGCCCGTCTCTAGGTCTGAGCCCACTGTTTGACAAGGGGAGCATCCACAACGGTTGACCTGCACCTCAGGACAACGACCCAACAATCGAGCGCCTAAACTCTTTGGGCCTCTTCATCTACCGGCCTTCGACAACAGCATGGCGAGGTCTTCTCCAGGCGTGGATAGTAGATGACAGCCAATCCCGAGAGGATGGAAGAAGTCAAGAAGGCTTTGGCTCCAGTGGCGAGAAAGGCACCTGGGAGGCGACGAAGAGGAAGGGGGGGGAGCGTGGAGGGTTTATGCCCCCTCCACCTGTTGTAGCACCGCCACCACTGCAACGCGCCGCCTAGCAGCACCACACCATACTAGGCCCCGACATGTCGCGACGAGGGCCCCTGTGCCGCCTACCGTAACTCCCCACCACCGGTTTGCTTCAGCGTACCGCCGAGGAAGAGCTCACTGTGGCCAGGTCAGTGACGCACCACCACCAAGACGCCGCCCACCGAGCGCCGACCACCACCGGATTTGCCTCGACCTTGGCCCCCCATCCTGCCTTGGAGGCAAATCTAGCAAAGACGCAGGAGATCGCCATTGGTGCACATCTACGGCCGGATCCGGCAAGACAGGCGGGGACGAGGGAGCAAAGCAATGGCGACTGCCGAGGCGCTGGTCAAGCCTCAAGACAAAGGGATGGCTATAGATCCAGAGGGGATGGAGTCGGAGACGACAGTGGTGGGGAGGGGCGGTCATCGATGATCCAGGTCTGCGGGCGCCCTCCACCTACCGCAGCTCGAGAGGGAACGACGACGAGGGGGCCTGGGTCCGCCGGCCGACGCTGAAGAAGGGAGCCACCTGGGAAACAAGGGGCTCGGCTGCCCGACGCCCTTCCCGGCCGCCGCCTTCGTCGGTTGCAGATTCGAGGGAGGACGACGGGGGGACTCTAGATCTGCCTGGATCCCAGTCTGGTGGCAAAGAAGAACTGCCGGGAGCGACGAGGCACCTGTAGATTCGATTGGAAAAGGGGGGTGCACAAAGGGAGAGGAGACCGGAAGAGGGGAGGGAAGCTGAGGAGGCCCCGCGCCGCTACCGTGTACTGAGCTTCCTATTCTTGCACTGAGCCTTCAAGAGTTGTACTACTCCACCTGAAAGTGACATGAGTTACAACTTACAAGCGATCAATCTCCTCATCCAAGAACATTCACAGATCAGATCACTGTCTTAAGGAAGGGCATGCAATTGCTAAACCCAGAAATTTATGTGTCAGCTACAAAATTTGGGAGAGAGTCCAAGCAGGTCGTAACAGTCCATGCAATGTAGCACTACTACAAAAAGGCTAATACTGGACACCTCATCACAAATGGTTTTCCAAAACCATCAGTGTTAATGGTAATCACAAACGATTTTATTAGCGCGACCATCTCTGTTACTGGATACGCTAAGAATTGTCTGTGATGAGCTAATATCACAGACGATTCATATCACGAACCGTCTGTGATACTCACTACTACAAAAAGGCTAATACTGGACGCCTCATCACGCATTTGCTGACCAAAACCATCTCAGATACATTCAATCACGACGGTTTTAGTTTAGAGATCGCTCGGCATCGGGCCGCGCTTAAAAACCGCTCGTGAAGAGGTAATATCGAGACGGTTCATGTTAAAACCGTCAGTGAAGTATCACGACGGTTACAACAAGAACCGCTCGTGATATTTATTAGTATCACGACGGTTTTAAAACACAACCGTCAGGAAGTATACGCACGGTTCTAAACAAGAACCGCTCGTGATATTATTATATCACGCACGGTTCTTAACAATAACCGCTCGTGATAATATCGCTCATGCTCCACGGTGAGTTTCTTCATCGCCGATGTGTTCGTTTCGCCGCCATCCGCCGCCTCCCGATCGCTCTTCATTGCATCGATCCGCCGGCTCCCGACGCGCCTCTTCGCCTCACGCCCGAATTTATTCCTTGTTTTATAAAAGGATGATCCGCCATCCAAGATGATCATCCCCACATACTTATAAAAAAATGTAAATGGTCGCCTCTTCCTTGTCGTCGGCATTAATGGCCTTCCGCCGCGACTGCACGAGAGCACCTCTCGGTGTAAGTTGAACTGTCTTCGCGGAAGAACACTGCTTGATCAACAGTGTCTTCACTCTCCGCGGCGGAGAATTTGTCGGAGCAGTGACGCCACCTTCCGCCGCCTTGACATCCTCCTCCGCCGTGTCTTCCCGGTGATCTCCCACTTTCGACGAAGTTTATCATCATCGACGTAGTCCTCCAAAACGACGCTGCACGCCTCCGTGAGGCTTGTCGTCACTTGACTGGTAATCGAGGCAAAGAGATAATCGAGTCGACTGTGCCGAGACCCTTAAGCAAGGGAAGAGAGCCTATGGGCTTAATTCTTCTTGGTTCAACAGTCTGAGGGTCTTTGAGAGACACTCGAACGAGCGTGTCAACGGGTGGACGATTTCGTGCTTCGTCACGATGATCAGAATCGTCCGATGCCGGCTACCGCCGCTTATGAAGTATTGCAGATGGAGATAGCACTATCTCCGCCACTAGAAAACCTTGTTTAATTATAGGTTTCGCTTTTTTAATATAAACATATAATTTCTTCATGTCATGTAAGTGTATATACAAGATAAATATACTTGAGAAAAACTATTTCACGATAGCTTATTATGGAACCGTCTGCGATATGTCCCATATCACGCATTTTCTATTATGGAACCGCTTAGATATTATCACCGACGGTTCCATAATAGAACCGCTCGTGATAAGTCTCTTTATAAGTAGGAGCTCTACCGGGCGCTAGGGTTTGCGCCTAACTCGCCACTCCCAACCTTACTCTCATCCGCTCTCTCCCGCCGCCGACGCCGCTTATTCTTCCCGTCCGCCGACGGTTGCCAGGCATATGATGGCACCGCAAAAGACACTCGAACGATAAGAGTGTCTTTTGCGGCGTCACACCAAGTGCCACAACCACGGTGACGCCTCTAACTCGTTCACTCCCCAGCCTCCGCTAGGGTTTGCGCCCGCCTAACTCCGCTCCTCCCTACCTCGACGCCGCCGCTCGACCTGTCGTAAATGTCGCCGCCGCGACCCCGCTATGCCTGCTAGGGCTCCTCGGCCGGCTTTGCTTTCCCCATCCTCTCTTTATTCTCCTCTAGATCTGTTAGCTTAATGTCTTTTGTTGAGTTTGATTTTTATGCATGAGCCTTAAGTTGTGTCCTCGATGTTTGTGTGATTTATGCAAGGTAAAGGAAATGGATGAGGGTTGTGTTTGGTGGTCGTCGCCACCGTGGTTGCGTTGTACTAAGGTCCCTCTGCCTCTACCCCTCTTGCTCTGGATGAAAATGGCTAGCTAGTGCTCTGCGATGGATGTCAAATTGAATTGATAATTAGTTCATATTAATAGTCCCTTGCTCGTGATGTAATGATGTCAATAGTCTTATGTCAAATTGAATTGATAATTAGTTCATATTAATAGTCCCTTGCTCGTGATGTAATGGTGTCAATAGTCTTATGCTGAAATTGAATTGATAATTAGTTCATATTAATAGTCCCCTTGTTCATGCCTGGTCAAGTTCTCCTACCTCTTATGCACTGTGCACGCCCTACCATTCTATTCATAATCTCTTCTCTATAAAGTCTCCAAGCAAAGGGTCGCTTGTGCCATTAAAACATCATCATATATATATATATATATATATATATATATATATATATATATATATATATATATATATATATATATATATATATATTATTCGTTAGTGATTCCATCTATGAAAAAGCCATCACCCTGTCTTGGTACCATGACTTTAAATCAGAGTGTTAGTGATTCTAAGTCATGGTAAAATCACAGAGTTAGGTATTTCAAGTCATAGAGTCAGGTAAAATCGGAAAATACTTATCACAGATGGTTTTTAATATAAACTGTCTGTGATATTAGCTCATCACAGACGGTTTTTGTTTAAAACCGTTTGTGATTCACGGAAATTTTTGAACGCTTGCGCAGGAGGCAAAATGTTTTGGCGTTGTCCTTATATATTATACCCACTACCACCTTGTCTTCTATCAATCTCTCCCTCTCCCCTCCCCATGCCAAGCTCCGACAACCGCCCTCGATTCCCCGACGCGGTTCAATGAGGAGACGTAACTGACTATTTTACGGTGCCTTCGGTGAGCGGGGCGTTGCGGCTCGACCAGTATTGCCAGATCTAGCCACCCCCTCATCTTGGCCTCAGGTGAGCGCGGAGTTTTGCCCCCAAATCCCCATCTAGGCTTCCTTCTCACTCTGATTTCATCCCCTCCATCCTGTCATATTTCGTTCTCAGTGAGGACCCCTATTTGTGGTTGACAAGGGAGGCCGATTCGGTTCGAGATGGACGCCTCTACTCGACCTCGTCCTCGTCAGAGAGTGAGCCATTGATTGAGAGAGAGAGAGAGAGAGAGAGAGAGAGAGAGAGAGAGAGAGTATGTTTTAACTACCTTCTTGCAAACTATCGAAAGAGCATATGGAAACTACTGTCTAGCAATTGACTGGTTTAGCTCAAAATTTGTTTTTTTTTTGCAATAGGAAAAACTATGACAGACGGTTTTTACTAAAAACCGTCTGTGATAGTCTATTTTCACATACGATTCTGAACAAAATCCGTCTTTGATAACTGACTATCACAGACGGTTACTGTTCAAAACCGTCTATGATGGCTTTTTTTCATAGATGGTTTAAAAAACTGTCTGTGATGACTTCGTAGTATCACTGACCCATAAAGTCAGACGGTTCAAAAAGAACCGTCTGTGATGACGATTTTGAACCGTCTATGATTACCTTTTTTGTAGTAGTGTAATGATTCACCTCGAAAGAAATATTATACTAGTATGTCGCAGCTTGTCTCATCTCGCTATTGGCAAAGCGCATACAAATTAGTACCTTAAATTTGTCTTCTATAAAAAAAGTAACTATAATTTATCTCCTTCACCCTGTATGAAGCACCTACTTAGTATTTCACTTTCACAAAAAATGTAGTCACTTTTCTATACTAAACATTTAAACACACGGTTAAATGTACAGATAGAAATTGAATGACACTATAGTATTTGAGAACATATATAGTGCTCCCAACATATTTCGTGCTACCCATTTTCCCATTCATTCAAAAAGGTATCACTGAGATTTTGCAGAAACTTTGCCCACGAAAAATAAATAGAAGTAACAAAAGTTCAAGAATGATACTGTAGTGTCCATCCATAAATCACGCTATCATTGAGATTTTAAATAGTACAAATAGAAGTATTGCTAACTTACAACTAACTATGTTGTTCCAAAAATAATATCCTTGAGATGGTGAGTGGGGAATTAAGGAAATACATGACCATTGGACTCAGCTTGGGGCATCAGTGCTTCTGTTGTCATTTTGTATCTTTAGAGGCCTATAGTTTTGCAATACTACAGGAACAACCTAGCAATTTCGGTGAAAATCAATAATACTTGTCATCCAAGGTTTATGGCTGCAATAGTTATCACGTCGCTTTATCTATTTTGGGTGTGCAACAGTAGCAAAGTTAATTTAAAGAGTATCAAAAAGAATTCTATGCTTGAAAGAACATATAAATAGCTCTAGTGAAACAATATGTAACACAAAAAAATGTTAGTTGGAAGGTTTTAATAATATTTGCTTAAAAACTAATAAAATGTAATTATTTATGGTTTGCTCAGATAAGTAAATGATGCATACATGCAGAAAAGTGTAATGTAATAACCGGTCCTCTCATTTTAGTACAATAATCATCCTTCGTCTGAACATGAAAATAATTTTTTTTTCCAAACCACCACTCGTCGCTTGGCTTTGATGACTATCCTCCCCATGCAGTCTTCCCACTGTTCGACGTTCAAATCTGCGACATGCGACAAGGAGCCTAGGTCAAGTGGGGAGGTGAGGGGAGAAGAGTGGTGACAATTAGGATTGGGAGGAAATCACGATTGGTTAATTGAGGGAGAGGGGTTGCGACGATTGGTAAGAACGTGAGATATAGAAGAGTACAAGACAGTTTTCGATCGGAGTATAGACCCACGTTGGCCGCGAGTGTCTTTTTCGGGGATAGGATGATCGTCGCGCGCAAACTGCTTTTATTAGTTAAGAAAAAGCGAGCAAGCCTAGGCTGCCGTTCCGCGCGTAGCCTTGTGCCTATTAGGCTGCTCCCAATGGGCAGTATCTTAGTACAGTTTCTTTAGTGCATGAGGAGTGTTATGATACTATCTTCGCAATGTATGGTTTCTTATGGTGTAGTATCTTAGGCTGTTTCATTTAATTACATGCATGATCTTTACTAGTATTTGAGCATTGTGGCCTATTTGTGGCATGTACTAAAGAAAATAGAGCGAGGGTCGATGGGCGTACGGGATCGATCACAATAAATTTTATGTGTTGGATTTCGAGACTGACTGGTATCCAGATTAGATACTAGAGCACCCTCTCTCTTCATTAACTATGATGCTACAACATCATTTTGCCTACATGATAGACTTAAGATACCAATCAAGATGGAGCACTAGGAGCAGCCTTAACGTGACGCATACAGTGCATGTACGCACGGTGGGTTGGAACTCGGAAGAAGACGGATGTGCACGCGCGCGCGCGCGTTCGGCACGACATGTCAGAGATCTATTTCTACAGGTGTGCGTGCGCGACGAATTTGACCGCGTGGCTAGCTGAGCATTTCTTTTCTCCACGGGAATCTTTCACTGGATTCGTCTCCATTCTCCATTGGACGGGACGAACCGTCCGCAGCGCCTGACCGGCCTGAGCACACACGCATGATGCATGCATGGACGCATCAATGGTTTGGTGCGTGCACGTCTTACCGGATTCTTCTTGCCGCTGGATTAAGATCCAAGGATGTGTTGTCTCATTTTAAACTTGAGCTTTTTCGATGCATGGCATGTTTGGGACTTCTTGAGCAAGTCAACTTTCATTTAGGTTTTCGACATACACTGGTAATTTCTAGATAACCAGGTTTAATTTGACAAAACTTCTTTTTTAGACCAATTTGATAAAAACTTCTTTGGAATGCTATGAACAACTGATTCAGAAAACCAATTAAGCCAGCTTTTTTGATTAAGAAGAGTTCATCTATACTCCATCTTAACATCCTAAAGTGTTTTTTTTCCCTGAAGAAATCATCCCAAGTGTTTGTGGTTATGGATAAAGCAAAGCAAACCCGATTAATCTCCATGTGCTCTAAAACCGCAGTGCAAATTTCTTAACGGTTTTGCTGATTATCATACGCTTCATTCTTTTACCAAAGTCAAATTTTCTGACTGCTATATGTGCTTCAGCTATTATCCTTTTGGGTGTATATATGGACGGAAATTTGACTTATCCCTAACAAAAAAAAGGCGCTTGAAGTATATACGTAGACACGAGCTTTTTTATTTTTTAATCTATATTTTAAAATATATTTTAAAGATAACTTCTCCCTAACTTTATTTTCAATTCTGACTCCTTTGATCACGTCATGACCCGTGACGTGATCAAACTGTGATGTCGTGTCGCCGACTGCGGTATGACCAAACCTGCCACGATATCCCTCCGAGTCAACACGCGTGTATTTTTGGGCTAAGTCGTATCATGCCACTCATGCCAAGAGGATGGCATGATAATACTCGTTTGCCACGCCGAGATCTGTGATGTGACAACGTGCTTTTGCCACACCACGCGTAGCCAAAGAGGCCAGAATTGGAAATAAAGTTAGGGAGATGTTATCTTTAAAATATTTTTAAAAAATGAATTAAATAAAAAAAAAACGTTCATGTAGACACCCCTTTTCTTAGTGAAGTGAATAAGTAACTTTTTCTTCTTCTAATTTTTGCCATCCATCCATTAATACAGTTTTCCTCCTTGAGCTGCTTATCCTAAATAAACAAAACCATCACTACTACTACTCTCTTCTTATAAATACAGACCGCCTAGAACTTTTCCCCTCCTCTCAGGTAGTCAGGATATTTTTCTGGCCTCTCCTGCCCTCTTCACATTGACCCAAAATGTAGTGCTTCCTCTGAAAAGCTACACCTCCCCTAACAGCTTCGATTTTTTTAAATAATATTAATTTAAAACATAATTACAAAAATAAATAGTAAAAAAATTACAAATATATGTGCTTGTTGCCAATTGGAGTGGTGACAGGCTCCTGTCGCCATTCCAATTGGCGACAGGAATTCTATCGCCAATTGGAACAGTAGGGAGAGGTTCCTGTCGCCAATTGAACTAGCGACAGCAGCCTGTCACACTGACGATAGGGCCCTATATTTATTTTTGTAAAACATTTATGTCTAGAGAATTCTGGCAAAAGATTAAGTGTATTTCATGAAGTTTTCTAGTAATTAATACCTTGTAGTGTCCGCGTAGTTCGAAATCCGAAATTAGAGAAGATAACGAAATGTGAAGTAAAGAATGCGTGATCAGCGATACAATTTGGAACGCGAGTTCGGCGGTGCAACAACACAAATAGCCCCCTTCGGAGCGAAATGAAAAAATATTTAGGTTTCGGATTGCCATGCTCGTTATTGTCCCGATTGTATTGTTCGTGAAACCGATTTCTTGGGGAAAAGATTACGTAATATGTAATAGTCGAAATATCTGGGAAAGGAGATTTAAGTTCGAAAGACTTCATAATTTAATTGCGAAATACATGGCACACTCAGTTTGGTTACATACATTAGAAACGACAACATGCACGAAAGAGCCAACCGAAATACACTTACGATACATGCACACCTTTTTGGAATCCAAAAAAAAATGCTGATTGGAACGAAATTGATCTGTCCCGACGGCCCATCGCTCCCTTCCCCTTGTCTCTGGACTGTCCGCGGTGTTGGCCAGTCTCAAAGTCAACCATATTCTACGAGACGGGCTGGGAGCTTGAATGATGTTAGGATAGCACAACGTAGAGCCAAGTTAATATTCAGGATGCATACTGAACATAATTTACCTCTTCGATCCGTATTGTACCCGGGCGGTGGGGAGCGCTAGGACGACCACCGGCCTCACTAGTAGGAGCCTTCCTCAGTGTGTCGCGCTCGGCTGGTCGTGCTTTCGACTTTCGGTGCCTTTTAGTCTGCCTGCACGTTGGGTTTCAAATATTGAAGGTCTCGGCTCGCATTAGATAGTTCAGCATGTACTTCTGCTGGATGAACGCCTTATCGTACATATCCAGACCATTGATCCATTGGAAGAAGTTGCATCACATCTCCGGCTGCCATTATGCGCGGATGTAGTTCGGGATTTGTGGAATGGAACGTAAGATGTGGAAAATCTATATGTGTGCTAGGTTCGCTTACGAGGTGATGATCGCACGTGTAGTACATTGTCGTGAGGTGTGTGGACTGGATGATCTTTGCCGTTCTTCGCACACACATTGTGGGCGTGAAAACTCTGGTGGTACCGGCTCATCCTTCATAGAACAATCCGAGTAGGGTTTAGCCTTCTCGGTAAGCCACTTGCGCTTCCGTAGAATCTTCACGTAGAAGTTCGCCGACGAGTCCGACATCTGCTTCCTCATAGTTGTGTGAATCGAGCTTTGGTGAAGTGTTGGGTGTGGTGGTATAGTGCTATCCTGTAGCTCTCTTCTCCTCCACTTCTCTTCTCCCTCCTTTTATAATGGTTATTTCGGTCTGAAAAGGGGGCGTGGCGGAGTGTGGTCTTTTCCGTCTCAAAAGGTTGTTTGCATAGTGTGGCCTTGTCGGTCTGATAAGGTAGCATCGCAGTGTGTTGTCATCTCGGTCTGCAAAAGTTGCACTATGTGACGTGACACGGTGCGGTCTCTTTCAGCTTGAAAAGGGGGTGTGGCTGAGTGTGACCTTTTCGGTCTGAAAATGTGGTTTGGCATAGTGTGGTCTTGTCGGTCTAATAAGGTAGCGTCACAATGTGTTGTCAACTCAGTCTGCAAAAGCTACAGTGTGTGGCGTGACAGGGTGCGGTCTTTTCGATCTAAAAATGGGTATAGCATAGTGTGGTCTTTTCGGTCTGAAAAGGTGGTTTGGCATAGTGTGGTGTCATCTCAGTCTACAAAAGCGGTAGTGTATGGCGTGACCCGGTGCGGTCCTTAAGATCCGAAATGAATGTGTGTCACGATGCTGACTCCCTCACGTGGTTACCCATGCACACAAGAACAGACAATATCGGAACACAACACTACCATAATGCGAGTTGTACATAAATTTATATTTACACGGCATGACTGATATTTACAACTAGTATCTACTCGCGGGCCCTCTTGGGGTGTACCCCACACGTGGCTCCTGGCCTCGTCTAGGTCACCTGCGGGCACTGGTACTAGTAGGTCAAAGGCTCAGGCGGCCGAGGCACCCTACCGGCGCGAGTAGTATGAGGGGGTGTCACGAGAGGATCTTCGCGCACAGGCTGCGTCGCCCAGGCATACCATGCACTGTGAAGCCCCACTGAGACTGGCCGCTCTCCAAGGCCCACCACCACCGAGGTTGAAATCATAGTCCCCCGAGCGTGAATCCTCATGCGACACCAACTCCTCCTCCCAAAGGGGTCTGTGAGCTATGAAACAGTAAGTTGTGCATGTAAACATGGTGAACATACCGAGATAATACGTTCTGCATGCGTGTAAACAAGATAGAGACATATCTTGGTGCACGAAGGTAGCGGATCGCTCTGCATACTCGCGCCGTGTGTATGGGTGGTACTCATGACCTGCCAGAGAAAATTGTCGTTAGTAACTACTAGAGTTCGAAATAAACAACCAGATGTGAGTGCGTCATGCTGACCTATGAACGGTGCCGGGTTACTCCTAGTACGGTGCCACGAGGACCCGCCCACCACATCCGGGTGAGGAGCCGTGGGACGTGACGCACCGTGGCTCACCCCTCGTCCACGCACAGGTGGGTCCTCCACCTCCCTCGGCCTACGGTAGGATGCCAGCTCGATGCCTCGCCTCGTCTTCTCGACGAACTGGTCCATGAGGCCCCTAATGTCCTGCGACATCATGCTGAAGCACTCCTCGAGCATCATACAACGCACTGAGGTTGCCAACTCGTGCATCTCCTAATGTGTCGGGACCCAAAATTACACTCGACCTCTCGTATATCTTGACTAGTCCAGATCACGCTTAGTGCACACAAAGGACAACATCGGTGAAATATCAATTCCATATACAAAGATGACTAATAAGTAGGCAAATACAATAAATATCGAGTAAAGACCTTAAGGTCAAAACTTACAATTAATGCCTCGTATGCGTAAAGCTCAATGAAGTCGCGAGGAACTAAACGGGATAACTCGGTGAAGCCCATCCATATGCCCACAGCAATCGGTTTGGGTCGCGCGACCTAGTTCTCCACGATCCTTGAAGTAGACCTTGTTGACTAGCGATTCCTTCACTTCTGCTTGATTCGTCAAAGCAAGCGTGAGTACACACCGTACTCGCAAGTCATACCACAGAAATGCAATTTATAGATGCAGGCTTATTCCAAAGGAATGACATTCTGTGGTTATTTTGCAGAAATGCAACATTTGCAATTGAATACAAATAATAGATTGAAAGCAAGTAAAACAAATAGACAGTAATAATTTAACAGTTTGATTTCACAAAGACACACACAGCCTAAACAGATTATTCACATAGCCATATGATTTAGACCACACAGCTCCCTTCCCACACAGTTTTATGAAGATCTACCCCTAGTGTGAAATCCCGGCACGCCCAGTGAATCATGACACTGCTATTCAATAGTTTTACACTCGCAGAGGTTGTGCAATTTTACCCACAAGACACGAATTCTCTAGTTTGTTTGGCATCCGCCGATACCATCGCCACTACCTTAGGTAAGCGCCTAGAGTACGTGACAAGGCCTTTACAAAGCCCCGCTTGACCCGCTTCGCTGCTAAGGTTTCGCCGCCGCCCTCTTGCGCCGAATTCAACCAAAATGAATCAATCAAAACATCGCTAATTTAATTGGCCAGTCCGCCCCATACCGTACATGTGGTTGTACTGTTAAGGCCCGCCTCAATGGCATATGGTGAGGTCCTTAATTAACCAAGGCAAGACTACCAAAATCCCTATGCACACAACTTATCACGCCCATGCACACAGCTCCACCAAAAATAGCACACAACTTATCACGCCCATGCACACAGCTCCACCAAAAATAGCACACTGACCCACCAATCACACAAGATCCACCACTTGCCTCGGCCTAAATCATTTCCCACCCAGCTTGGTTTTAAGTGCAACACATGCCTTACAACACATAGTGCACACAGCTTTTATCACATAGTTGCATATTCACTTAATCAATTTAATATAGCAATCTACATGACAATGATTCGTGGCATGGCTAAGCAATCTAATCGTACTAACCAACCCACGTTGGTGCTACAATAATACCAACTAATAAATAACCAAGCTAGGGTGACAAAAGATTATGGCATATCAATTAGACAAGGTGGATATAACAATTTGGATTATTAACTAAACCCAAAAGCATTTAAATAAATACTTAAAGTAAATGCAATAATTTGAATCAAAGTAACTTTTGAAAACTAGGATTCAATATGATCAAAGGTACAACTTGCCTTGCTAGCAATGACGATCTTATTTAATCTTTAATCTTCTATTGTCTTGACCTTCAGCTCCTTCTTGATCAACACTTCTCGCAATATCAACGTCTACTCGCAACGAGCAAATAAACCAAATAAATAAACAACAGAGAGCAAACAAACTCCAAAAATTAATTAATAATCTCAGATAGATAGATATTGATTTGAGATGAATTTAGGAATTTGAATGGACTCAATCGGAGTTTGGATTCAAAAGATATGAGCTTTGAAAGATCACAACTAGGTTCACTTAATATTCTCGTAATATTCTATTCCGAAAATATTAGAAAAAGAATGAGTGTATGACAGGTGGGGCTGACTGATGTTTATGAATTTCTAGAATTAAAAATAATTCCAGAAATATGGTAGAGAGAGCGACACGCGGGACCAATAAGATAAAAGGATTTTCAAGAATTAAATTAATTCCCGAAATAAGATTAGGGGTTGACATGTGGGCCACTGGTCTATGGACCAGGTCCATAGAGATATGCTAGTCCAGGGTGGACCAAGCTCATGGCTAAGGTTTGACCAAAGGTTGACTGGCATGCGGGACCCGCATGTAAGAGAGAGAAATAATTAGGGTTTCTAATTTGGTGGATGACATGTGGGGTCAACATGTAAGTGAGAGAGGGAAGAAAGAGTATATAGCTTGAATTGATTAGATGACAAAGGGTCACGCATCAGAAGGTCAGACAAGGAAAATGCATGTGTTCTGGCGCACATACACACCTCCTGTACTGACATATACTTCATGCATGCATGGTCCAAAGAAGCACAGAGGAAAAAGGTAATTACTCTTGGGACCCACATGTAAGAGAGGAAAAGGAAAGCCAAAAGAATCAAGAAAGTCTGTGTTGATAATTTGCATGCGTGTCCAGAGAAGGATCATAGAACAGAGGCTTCACCATCTGGTGGCAAGGATTTGACATTGTGGTGGCAAAGCAAAAGAGAGAACAGAGATCACACATGCTGAAATGAAGATAGAACAGAGACAAGCATGGCCTGTTCTGGACGCATGGAATTGGCAGAAGATGGCAAGGATTTTAGTGATGAGAAGGCAAAGCAAAGATTAGAGAATTAATGCAAGGGAAATTAAGATGATGCTTGGCCTAATCATCAGACAAGGAATGAACCAAAAGAAAACCAACAGAGGGCAACATCACGGAGGGCAAGGAGGTACTCGGCCTGTTATGGCGCAAGATGGCAGATTTTGAGATTTAGATGGCAAAGCAAAGGATAGATGTTTGGCTCTACACATCAAAGAAAGGAAAGAAAGACAGAAGTATCAGAGAACAAGTTGTTTAGCTGCTACCTGTACAAACACGAACAAAGAACAGAACCGAAAACAACAGAGCTACAGGCTGATTTTGATGCACCATGTCGGCGGCAGATGAAGGCGAGGCGACGGCGGCGAAAGGGCAAAACGGAAAGGAAACGACGAGGCGGAGATGATGACGCGGTCCAGACATCAAGATTCGGCTCCATGCGACGGCAGCGACGCGAAGAACGGCGACCACGGCGGCCTCACGGACGCGTAACGCTTCCGGCGAT
This sequence comes from Phyllostachys edulis, assembly GCA_036346405.1. NCBI lineage: Eukaryota > Viridiplantae > Streptophyta > Magnoliopsida > Poales > Poaceae > Phyllostachys > Phyllostachys edulis. The sequence goes on from CM070562.1 coordinate 72,896,316, forward strand.
GCTCTGCGAAAAGGGAGGTGAGCACAGCGTAGAACGCGGCGATGCGAACCCAACGGTGGTGGAGTTGAAGGCAGGGGATCAACGGTTGCGGAGTAATTGGCCGGAGAAGGACGACGTACAAGAGGTGAGAGAACGCTCGATTCTCAGCGCACGGTGAATGAAACTTGAATCTAAAAGAGGGGAAAAATAGGTATGAACGAGGGGCACGAGATGACGCGATCGGATTTTAGAAAAACTCACTGAGGGAGCGAGGAGCTCGACGAACGTCATGGCTCGACATGGCCGACGGTGCTCTGGCGATCTTCGGGCGAAGGGGAAGGGAGCATGACGTAGAGGACGACGACGCGAAGCCAACGCCGTAGATGGTTCGGCCGGCGGACGTCGGATGAAGGCGCAGTTCGTTGGAGAAGAATTTCGGTTGAAGCTCGGTTTTTTGCAGATTGCGACGAAACTAGATTGATTCGGAGAAAACCAAATCAGGGGATTGGAAGAGGAGATCAACACGGACGTGTGAGCGTAAACGGCTTGCTTTTATACGCACCGTAGAGAAAGATATCGAATTTGGAAGGTTTGGTATACGTACGGGAGCTCTGGATCGGTTCTGGACTCGGACCGAGGTTGAGGATGAACAGTGTCTCGCGATTTGCTGTAGCACGGGAGCCGGATGAACAGTACCCCGACGGTTACTGTAGCAGTGCGGCGGGAGAGAGAAAATCAGGATTTTCGGAATTGAATAAAATCCCAAAAATCGAGGAGATCCAAATAAATAGCAAACAAATCCAGAAAAAACTCAGAAAATACCTGAAAATTCCTTGGGACACAAGGAAACCAAATAATATAGGTTTTTACTTAATTATTGTTTAGATTAGTCAAATTAAATATTTTTATTTTAGAAAATTCCCAATTAAGCTTTATTAATTCCAATAAAATTGGCGAAATTTTCCAGGGACCTAAACTATTTAAAACATTTTTGAAAACCCAAATTTTGGGACGTTACATAATGTAGATCGACTTCACAAGTAATATGTACGAACCTTTAAATACGTACCACGCGATGGAATATAGAGTCCAGTTGGGTGGGGTATGTGTTGGACGTCACGGCCTCGTGTTGTGGTGGGTCGTCCATAGGGGTGGATAACGAGCCAGCTCGGCTCGTTAAGCTAACGAGCAAAATATCAGGCTCGGCTCGGCTCGTTAAAAAGCTCGAAATCGGCTTGTTAGGCTCGTTAAGAAAGTCAAGAGATCACAGTTTGAGGCTCGTTAGACTCGTTAGGCTCGCTAAAAAAGGAAAATCAGCCTAATAAATTTTTTACAAAGCCATGAGATCACAGTTTGGGTCTTGGGCCTCCCTGGACCGTCTAAGGGTTACTGGGTTGGGCTTGTCTGGTACTACTGCTCAATTGTGCTGGTTTTTTAACGAGCTTAACGAGCAACTCACGAGCCAGCTCAAACTCGGCTCGTTAAGAAAACGAGCTAAATTGCCGGCTCGGCTCGGCTCGTTAAGGGACCGAGTTCGAGCCAAGTCGAGATGAGCCCTTAACGAGACGAGCTGGCTCACGAGTTTCGAGCTTTTTTTTTCCACCCTTAGTCGTCCACGACCCTAACTCAGCGAACCCTCGTCCGACTGGAGTATCACTCGATGTACTCGTCGTACGTCCCGGGCTCGTAGGGAGCATCCTCCTGGACGACGTCCACCAAGGTGTGGAGCCGCCCCTGAAGCCAATTGGAACATCCTATCCATCCAAGAGGTCGTAACATGGACTCCCTTCCTAGTGTGCCTATGGAAGGCCAAACGATTGTTTCGTAGGTATGTATGACAAATGGTATGACAGAAGTAAAACGTGAAATTACCCATGGACCTTCGGTGCCACCCGCTGCCCTAGGAAGTTGGGATCTCCTGTCGCGGACCGAACTGGCACATCACCTGGTGCACGTGGTATACTCCTCCACGAAGATGTTGTGAACCAAGCACCTCTGCGTGTACCAGTACGTGTGGTCTCGCATGCAAAGGCTCGACAGGCCTCCAGGTGCGTGCGCGTACACCCTATCGGGAGTGTACAGTGTCCAGATGACACGATCATCTGTTAACTGATCGAACATCGCAATGCAGTCCGGGTAGGACACATGCGTAGTGATTGTAGTGAAGGTGACCTATCTAATAGAACAACGAAAACTTAGCACAAGATATTAAATTACATTAAGGAAAATAATAAATGTTTAGAAAACTTACCCATTGGCGACACCACACCGTGCCCATGGTCGACCAGTCCACGTCGTCGCCCTCAACATACATGGCGACTGCGTAGGTGCCCAGGTCCAGCTGTGGTCGTCTGATCTGGAAACACTCGAAGGACCACAACTGAAGAAGCAGCGGGTATTCGGAGAGGACGGAGCTATCCTGAACCTAGTGGCACGCTGCCGCATACCCACGATACATCACGCACAAAGACCGCTGACCTCGAATAGGGCCGATGTCCTCCACCTCCTCGCTCGCCACCGTGTGCATACCGGATATAGTGCTTGTCGACGCTGTCGCCATGGGACCCTAGGAACATCTCTCACCTGAACAACTATAGCAAGTAGACCTCGAAGTACCTCCTCACCTTGTGCGATCGGGTGCGTCCTGTGCCATACACTCTGCCTGCAAGAAGACAGATACACATGAGCAAGGTGCACAAATCAATTGATGCAGGAGGACAAGAGTTACGAAGACTTACGTAGAACTGGCAGATCCATTTCAGCGCCGCCCGGGTGCCGCCAATTCCAGAAGTTGCCGGCGGCAACAACCCCTGGAACCTCACTAGGAACTCCGTGCACCACGTGGTCGGATGCCGCGGCGCCGCGGGGAAGCCAGCCAGCAGGCAACCCGGCCAGATGGTCACGCCCCGTTGCCGACGCTATCTCCCGCACGGGAGGTAAAACATGTGCGTCTCCGGCCTCCACCGGTCAACCAGTGCCGTTAGGAGGCACAGGTCGTACGGAAAGTGCCGGGATGTATGACCATAGCCCGCGCGGTCCTGGTTGTCCTTCCACATCACCTCAACCATCCTCGCTAGTGAAAAGAGGCATGCCTCCCTCAAACCAAGTTGAAAAGATTAAGAACAAACGTTAGTCCACCCAAAGTAGTCAGACTACAATTGAGTACATGAAGGTTGCAACTGCACGTATCTCAGAACCCAACGTGGGTCCACCCTCCACGCCCTCATGGGCGTGCGCAGCCGCATCATGCCAAGCTCAATCGTCGCCTCGCCCTCCTTGGGGAGGATGGTAATGAGACGACTATGATGATGTGCGTCAATGACCAGGTCAAACAACTCGTACGACCACTGCACAACATATCTTGGGTCCGCCATACCTGAAAATTCAGTGCATACATTGTAAAAACTATGAAACGTACACTACTACAAAACAGGCTATAGTAGACGCTTCATCACGCATTTCCTTTGGAACCGCTCGTGTTGGGTCATCCAACCCGGTCGGGCGCGAACAACTATCACAGACGGTATTTTTAGAACCGTCAGGATAGTCACTATCACGACGGTTGAGAAATAGAACCGTCAGGAAGTATCACAAACGGTTCTATTCACAAACCGCTCGTGATAATCCTCAATCACGCACGGTTTTACGTTACAACCGTCGTCGTAGTATCACGCACGGTTCTTATTTAGAACCGCTCAGGATATTTAGTTATCACTGACGGTTCTTATTAAGAACCGCTCGTGATATCCTCTACAAGATCGGCTCAGGTTCACTACCAAGATCGCCGCATGGGACGCCGCCTCTCGCCACTACCGCAGAGGGAGCAACCCGGCCGCCCCTGCCACGCTCCAGATCAACATACCTCCACACTTCAAGATCGATGGGATGAGGATCTAGCTCTTACTATGGGCAAATAGAAATAGTAACTTCTCCTCCAAACTTTTTTTTAATTTTGGAATTTTCATATATATAGCCAAACAACATGGCCAAGAGCTTACAAAAGATTAAAAACTAGAAACCTATCTAGTGGTGGAGGTAGGTTGCTATCTCCGCCTTCAATACTTCAGAGGAGGCGCGCGGGGCGACGGTTTAAGATCGAACGAATCTCGAATACGCCCACTCACGACGCCATTGCTCGAGTGTGTCCCAAGACCCTGACTATTGAATCAAGTCAAGAGAGCCCATAGGCTCTCTTCTCTTGCTTGAGGGTCTCTACCGGTCGAATCGATCGCTGCTACCTTGATTAAGCAGCCCAAGTGACGACAAGCCTCCTCGAGACGCAACTTCGCTTTGGAGGACCACGCCGACGACACGGTAAACTCGCCGAAAGTGGGAGATCACCCGAGACACGGCGGAGGAGAATGTCAAGACGGCGGAAGGTGGCTGCCACCCGCCCGCAAATTCTCGGACAGAGGAGTGAAGACATTGTTGAAATAGTGTTCTTCCAAGAAGACGACTCAACGTCAAATGAGAGAGGTGCGCAGACAAAGGCGGTACTAAGAGGAGGCACCATTTCTGCTTTTGTGGAGAAAGGGATCAAGGAGGTTGTGTGAAATACATTGTAGAAGGGACACATCTATATATAGAACAATTTCTAAAGCCGAACGGAGACTAAGAGATATTTGGGGAGTCAGAGCGACGTTGGAAAATGAAGAGATGAAGCCACGAAGAGACACACGCAGAAAATGAAGACGAAGAGACACGCGAAAAATGAAGAGAGTTATCACGCATTTGTTCCGCTGTATAACCGTCAGGAAGGAATCACGACGGTTCTAGTTAAAACCGCTCAGGATACGTTCATATCACGCATTTGCGGTTGTAGTTAAAAACCGTCAGGATTATCACAGATGGTTCTCGTTATAAACCGCTCGTGATATACTTTTTATAAGGCGGAAACGCTAGGGTTTTGCTCTCACTTGTCACTTCTCTCCTGCGCCTTAGGCTCTCGCGGCTCGCTCACCTCCTCTAGGGTTTAGGGCTCGCCAGTAGTTCACCGCCAACCACGACCTCGGCGCGCCGCCCGACCTCGGCCTTGCCGACCTCGGTGCGCCGCCCTCGGCGCCCGACCTCGGCGCCTTCAACCTCGGTGCTTGCCGCCCCGACCTCGGCGCCGACCTCGGTGCCGCCGCCCCCACCACTGCGCCTCTGCTCACCTCCTCGGCCATAAGCCCCGACGTCGCCGCCTCCGACCTCGACGCCGCCGTCCTCCTCCCCGTGTGGGCCTCCTCCTCTGCAGACCGCCTTCTCCCACTGTCCCCTCCTCCTCTCAGACCTTCTCTCTCCCCTCCTCCTCCTCCCGTGTCGGCCTCCTCCTTGCACCGTGAGTTCTTGTGCGGCATCCTCTCTCGTGAGTATTGCTCCTCTGTGGCGCTTCGCTTTGTTGATCAAGGGCTTTGTTGACATGCTCGTGATGAACTATGTCTTATATCGAGATTGAATGTGATAGTTAGTTCATACTTGAGCTCTATTGTATTACTTGCTACCGCCAATATGATCTATCGTTAATTGGTTACTTTCTTGAGCTCATCGCTCATTGTAAATTGATCGGTGGGCTTTGTTGACATGCTCGTGATGAATTCGCTCTTATATCGAGATTGAATGTGATAGTTAGTTCATACTTGAGCTCTATTGTATTACTTGCTACTATCAATATGATGTATCGTTAATTGGTTACTTTCGGTTGAAAGCTAGTTATTCTCGATTCTTCATGTTCGATTCTCATGAGAGTATTCAGCTTTAGCTGGTAATCTAATGACTAGTTTGTGATTCTTCTAGTAGTCTCAGATGAGCTCATTCAACTTTTCATTTGCCATCTTGATCTCTCGTAGTCAACCTCTGCTTGATCGAAGTTTAATCTGTTGCTAATGAGCTGAGATCGCTTGACGCTTAAGCAAAGTATTGTTTAGAGCTCATAGTTTGAATTTATATTATCATATTCATTTAATGAAGAGTATAGACAATAGGATTGAGATGGCAAAGACTTGTTCTTTAGCTACTCTCCTTCGAGAGCACATAATATCATCAATCAATATGTTGGAATAGTGTCTGCGTAATCGTTAATCTCTAGACCTTTTATTGGTCGAGATTTAATCCGCATTTGCTTCTTATTAAGAACCGTCTGTGATTCCTTTGCATTTCCTTAGAGAAGCCGGTGGATTAAGGAGTGTTAAATTCTTTAGAAATTATGCTTTAATGCTAATTAATTTTGTTGGGATTAATTCTGAAATTTTGCTAAAATCGCATTTTTACAACAATCCAAAAAGAAAGTTTTACTTGATTCTATTTTGTTTCTATGTTGGGATTAAACCTTTGCTTAGCATTTCCTTCGTCGATCATTTTACTTGATTCTAGTTCTATGTCTTCACTAAAGGCTAGTCTTCAGACATGAAGCATTAAACCTTTGCTTAGCATTTTCTTCGTCGATCTCGACACACTTGAGTGTACCTTTGCTTCGTGCCAATCCTCCACTAAGACGAAGCAAATGGTACACTCCAAAGGTGTCGAGCTCGATGAAGTAGGCTCGAGCAAAGATTTGTATCACTAGTTTCTATCTATACAAAGATCACAAGAGAAGTCGGTGGATTAAGGAGTGTTAGAATAGAAGTCGTGGATTAAGGAGTGTTAGGAATGTTAGTAGTCTGTATGAGCTCATTCAACTTTTCATTTGCTATCTTGATCTCTATAGTCAACCTCTGTATTTCTTCTTGAGATTAATTGTTTCATATTTATGCTGGAATTATTTATGATTATTTGCTATGTCTATTTTACTTGATTCTATTTTGTTTCTATGTCTTCATTAAAGGCTAGTCTTCTCGTACATGAAGCATTAAACCTTTGCTTCGTTGATTAAGGAGTGTTAGGAGTGTTAGAATAGGAGCAGGAGGCGGTGAGCCCTACAGATTAAACCTTTGCTTAGCATTTCCTTCGTCGATCTCGACACACTTGAGTGTACCTTTACTTCTTGCCAATCCTCCAAGGCAAGAAGCATATGGTACACTCCAAAGGTGTCGTGGTCGATGAAGAGTATAGACAATAGGATTGAGATGGCAAAGACTTGTTCTTTAGCTACTCTCCTTCCGAGAGCACATAATAGGAGTAGGGAGGCATGAGCCCTACAAGATTAAACCTTTGCTTAGCATTTCCTTCATCGATCTCGACACACTTGAGTGTGCATTTGTTTCATGCCACCTCCACGATGAAACAAATGGCACACTCGAGTGTGTCGACCTCGATGAAGTAGGCTTCCTTAGAGAAGCTAGTGGATTAAGGAATGTTAGTACTGTGATGAGCTCATTCAACTTTTCATTTGCCATCTTGATCTCTATAGTCAACCTCTGTATTTCTTCCCGAGATTAATTGTTTCATATTTATGCTGGAATTATTTATGATTATTTGCTAATATTGCACATGTTGAGCATATTATTAAGTTTAAATGTATATGTTAATTTGGGACACTTGCAATCCATTTTATTGCATATGTAACTTATATAGATAGCAAGTAAGCGAGATGGCAGAGACATCGTCTTCGCCACCGCCACCGACGCCAGCAGATGGAAGAGGCGCCGACAAGGTCACGACACCCGACGCCAAGAAATGGAAGAGGCGGCGACGAGGCCGCCGCCACCGTCGATTTATAATGACACTAAGCGAGATGGCAGAGGACAATCGAAAATGCCTACGGCCGATCGTCATCACGGAGGTTAGTGACTTTGGGGTCCCTCTCGAGTCCCAAGAGATCGCCGGCGAGATTCCTGACCATCTGCGGGATACTTGTAAGGAACGGGTCCTCATCACCACACCAACGTGGAAGGACTCGACGAAAGAAGCGAAGGCGCTACAGGATGTAACTTTCAAAGAAGTTCACTATTCCGTATATATGTGGCACGCGTGTGACGGACGGCGATGCTCACGATGGGTAAATCGTGGAGGACCTTCAAGAGCATTCTTGTCACGGCACGTGAACACGGGTCAAACGCCTTCGCAATACAAATTCTTGACGCGGAAGCATGGGACACCTTTGTGGCTATGAAAACGACGGCCAATTTAAGGAGCAAAGTGCGGCGCACAAAGCTCTCCAGACACGAAACACTCACCAAGACAGACTTCGCAGACCACTGGTACGCGGTAAATACGAGGAATGGGCGGCGGAGAAGGAGAACCCATTTCGAGGTCACGCACTGCTGCTCCCTAAGCCGTTAAAAGCGAGGGCACAAGTCTCGCCTTCGGCAAAGATCTCCTTCACAAACCCGCAGACTGTGAAGTGTCCCAACGTGTGGTAAATATGTCGAACTACTAAGTTGTTAATAAGTCCATCACTTCATAGTGCCTATAATAACATGATGACCTCTTGTAGCGTGATTTGATCGCCCAAGCTTCCCAAGGCTCCTTCCATGCGCATAGGAGAATGATATACTATCTACGGCCTTGGGAAACAAGGAGCACCTTGTCGCACGCGAGGCTTTGGGGTTAACGTGCCTTGGAGTCATGGATTCGCGGACGACTCGCACGATAGGACTAGGAAGAGATCCAAGGCGAGCACGACAACCGCTTGGTACAGATGATTACTAACCAATTTCAAGTAGAGATGGCAAGATTATGAGTCAAATGGATATACTCATGAGCCGCGGTCGCAAGCCGCCCCGCTAATTCGGGAGGCGCCCTCCTCGACGCCGGAGTAGCGTCGCGTCACAAGATAATTGTGAACATGACGACGTCCGACACCGATAGACGACATCAAGGTAACGTACATCTATGGATCGCACCAAAGATAGACCTATAGGACGCCTTAGCTAATTGCGATCGCTTTTGTAGGAGCCGACGCCAGTAAGCTCCAAGTGAGGATGGATGGGTCCTTTGTATTGAGGTCGCGCAGGGATGGTGTATCCATACGAGGAAGGGCAAGGCAAAGACGGTGCCACCGGCGCACGCTACGCCAGGTCCAGTGGATATGGTACATGTCAATTTCCGAGCCGCCCCGCCAAGATTTGCCCGAACGAAGAGATCACAACACTAGGGATGCCGCCCTCTCTTTTATCCAAAGGCCCAAGAAGGACATCGCTCGACCCAAAGAAGGCCGTGATCTCGACACGACTATTCCTCTCCAACGGACCTCGATGACTCCACCTCATGTTTCACCTCATAAGGCCACCTCTTCGATTCCCGTGGAGAAGACGCCGAAGAACAAAAAAGCGCGCCGTCAGATCCGCTCCCGAGTCGTCTCACAAGAAGACGCCGCCAATCGCTAAGGCCAAATCGAATCCACAAACGCAAGGCGCCCCCAAGTCCGGAAGTCCGCGATACCCGGAACTACATCATCGAAAACCATTGTGCTCGATCGCAGATAATGCACGCCGATATGCTTGTCGCTTTGCATGCCCGGTACTTGGCGAAGACCCAAAAGAAGGGTGCGACATCGAATCACCGCCGATACGAGGACAAGCATTTCTTCAACGGACGAGGTACTTCGTCGTGGGCTTCAATGACTTATTTCAACTATTCAACCTCGCTGGCCTCGACGCCTCGCTTCTACGATGTTGACATCGTAAGTCGCATAATCAAGTTCTACATTCATGTAATACCAATAAATATCACAACTCATTGCTTATGTATAGATACATGTTTGAAAAATGTCCGGAATGGAAAGAACCAAAGGGTTTCTCGACCCACATGTGGTATCGCTGCAAACCATCCAACAAGACTCATCCTTCGCCGAGAAATACATAACGAGGTCATTGCTTCGTCGCATTTAACATGAAGTACATAGTGGTGCCCTACAACCGTGGGTAAGTGTCACTACTTGCTATACAAATTTCATTTGTACTTTATACGCAAAGACGAACTTAGGTTTAATGACTATAGCGACATACATGAATTGGTACCATCGATCCTTTTAGTTATTATACCCAAGAGGAACCATGTGATATACCTTGATTCCCTAAACCGCAACAAGCACGACTTCAAAGACTCTAAGAGGAATACTCGAGAGGTATGCTCATTTCCTCCTTACATAACTCTATTGTAGTCTTCATTCGCTTGAAATGGCCGAGGATAACCTTTTCAATCATGTAGGTCGCTCATCAATTATGTTGCCAACAAAGGAATATACAATGGAAAGAGCGCCTAACTAACACACAGATGGATTTTCCAGACGCTACAACACTATAATCCTATATCATACTTCATAATAACGCGTCTCGAATCGACTATACCTATATATGTAATTCTATTTTTGCAAAGGCCGCCAAAGAAAAAGATGATGAGTTATGTGCAATCTACGCTCGCTATCATATGCGCCTAATCCTTACATGACTAGGAAGAATGATCCCGAGGTTTGTCAATCTCAAATAATTATTTCCTAATTATAAATTTAAATATATATATCTTACCACTTTACTTTTGCTAGCGGCAGCCTTGAATTTACAATGTGATTCACTGCTATGAAGAGATCAAGGACATTCGAGGAAGCTCATACTTTATCAACACAGTAAATCATTAACAACAACGGAGAGTTTCACTCCGCCGCCAACCCGAGCATCACCCCACTAAAACCTCTCAACGCAAAACAATTGTAATCTAGTTGTAACTATAGCGACAATACTTGAACAAATGCGGATCTTTTGTAATTTATTTTGAGTAATGATCACTTTGAGTTGTCATGGCTCCTTGAATCTGCTTCGTGAATGCTTGAATCTGCTTCGTGAATGCTTGTTTTCAGAGGGCATGGCTAGCAATTCCCGAGGCTAGCCAGAAAACAAAGAAATTGTGGGCGAAGTATGAGCTATCACAGACGGTTTTGTGTTAAAACCGCTCAGGAAGGCAAGTATCACGACGGTTTCGATCGCAAACCGCTTGTGATAGCGAATATCACGACGGTTCTACAAAAAGCCGCTCAGTGATAGGAGAATATCGCATTTCGGTTCTACACAAAAGCCGCCTCGTGATATTCGTAAATCACAAACGGTTTTATTTAGAACCGCTCGTGATATTCTCCTATCACGCACGGTTTTATTTAGAACCGCTCGTGATATTCTCATATCACGACGGTTTTCGCTCAAACCGCTCGTGATATTGACTTCGCACGGTTTTTAATAAAACCGCTCGTGATATTTCGTATCACAGACGGTTTTGTACCGTATGTGATAATATCCTGTTATCACAGACCAACAAACATAGACGGTTCGGAAACCGTCTGTGATGACGGTTCCGAACCGTCTGTGATGTCGGTTCCTGTAGTAGTGGTATACAAAAAGTAATAAGAAGCAGCATACCAAATTAATTCAATTTAAATAGGTAACTTGCTACGTTCATTGTTTAAAATGTGTCTCCAGCATTTATGAAAAATTTACCATATACAAATGGAAACAATAAATAAGTTAAGAATATTTTAATTCACATCTACATACCCTATATGCCATCTTTGGATTTCTTAGAGATTTTTTTTGATATGTCTAGCTATTTTCCTAGTTTAAAAAGTTCTTCCAGTATTAACAGAATATTTAACATGCACAAATGGAAAACAAAATTAAGTTGGGAAAACAAAATGGGTCTCCAACATTTACAAAATATTTACCGTGTACAAATGAAAAGAAAAAAAATAAGTTCACAATATTTTAATTCAGCTCTACATACCCTATGTACCTACTATGTATTTCTTAGAGAAGTTTTAGAGGTGTCTTGCTATTTTCCTAGTTCTAAAAGTATTTTCGTCATTAACATAATATTTATTGTGCACAAATGGAAACAAATATTAAGATGGGATTAACATACCATATTTAGCTACTCTACAATTTTTACAGATTTTCAATAGACATCCTTTTATTTTTAGAGGTGTCCTCTTATTTTCCTGGTTTAAAAGGTATTTTCGGCATTAACAAAATTTTCTAATGACGTACTGTACACAGCTAAAATGACGTACTACATCAAACAGTAACACAACTAAAAGTATGTAATTCGTTGAATTCTACGTCGCTATTTTAATTGCTAACCTACAAGGTTTCGAATTTATGTATAAAGTTGCAAAAATATTTACCTGCCAAATGGGCGGCCAGATCTGCTGCTCTGTCTGCTCCGCTACAAACTAGCAGGACTCTGATACATCTCTTCCACCCTCTCCTCCGCTCTCTTCTCTTTTTTCCAGAATTAAAATGATTTTCCTCCCTAATTTTGGGGGGTTTATATAGCCAGTGCCTTATCGCTAGTTCAACTGGCGATATGCAGTAAATAGATTCCTGTCGCAAATTAGAATGACGACAGGAGCCTGTATTTGTAATTTTTTCGACTATTTATTTTTGTAATTATCTTTTAAATTAATATTATATTAAAAAAATCTATCAGCTTCCACCTTACAGCCATCCTGCCCTCCTCACAATACTTTCATTGCTCTGATCAGAAAGAAATCAACCCCTGTTCTATCGGCCTCCCTAGAATGGCTTCTGCAAACAACTGGCTCGGCTTCTCGCTCTCCGGCCAAGAAAACCCACAGCCTCATCAGGATAGCTCGCCTCCCGGCGCCACCGACTTCTATGGCCTGCCGACGCAGCCGGCGTCCGACACGCACCTCGGCGTGCCAGGGCATCACGCTTCATACGGCATCATGGAGGCCTTCAATAGGGGCCCTCAAGAAACCCAAGGTGAGAGGAAGAAGTTGCATGTACCCCGTTTATTACCTGATGATCGATCTCTGGCTAGCTTGTATATATGGTGCACTTTTCCTGTCATGGTTTCTTGATATTTGATGTGGATGCAGATTGGAACATGAGAGGCTTGGACTACAACGGCGGCGCCTCGGAGCTCTCAATGCTCGTTGGGTCGAGCGGCGGCGGCGGCGGCGGCAAGAGGGCCGTGGAGGAGAACGAACCGAAGCTCGAGGACTTCCTCGGCGGCAACTCCTTCGTTTCAGAGCAAGACCAGGCCAGCGGCTTCTTGTTCTCCGGTGTCCCAATGGCCAGCAGCACCAACAGCAACAGCGGGAGCAATACCATGGAACTCTCCATGATCAAGACATGGCTCCGTAACAATCAGGTGCCCCAGCCGCAGCCGCCCGCGCAGCAGCCGCAACCTCACGAGGAGATGAGCACCGACGCGAGCGCGAGCAGCTTCGGCTGCTCCCATGCGCTAGGGAGGAACGGCACGGTGGCGGCGGGGAGCTCGCAGAGCCTGGCGCTCTCGATGAGCACGGGCTCGCACCTGCCCATGGTTGTGGCCGGCGGCAGCAGCGCCAGCGGGGTAGCCGCGGAGAGCACCTCGTCGGAGAACAAGCGGGCTAGCGGGGCCATGGATTCGCCCGGCGGTGCGATTGAAGCCGTCCCAAGGAAGTCCATCGACACGTTCGGGCAAAGGACATCGATATATCGAGGCGTAACAAGGTTAGAACATCGGTTTCTGTCTATGCTACATATCGTTCATCGATGTTGTTGGTTCATTTCAAATTGGTCTAGTACTCCAGCGTTAGTTAGAAAATGATGATGTCCTTTGTCGAGTTGAGCGAGATCAATCTATCGATAACATAAGCTATCATCGGATCTATAGTAGCTACGAATATAACTAATAATGCAATCGTTCGATCGAGAGTTCGAGACAGTGGCTATGCTACTTTGCTTTTGCGCTAGTAGTTTATGTGATACATGGAAATGAGGTGATTGAGTATATAGAGTTCATTTGACTAACAAAAGAGGACACAATCGAACTAGTTGTTCATATGGAATAATGATTACTACTGCCATTCGATTCAGCAGGTGTTAGGTGATTGAGAAGTATATAGTTCATTGGCTAAGAAAAAAGAGTCACAATTGAATTACTAGTTCATACTGTTATTCCATTGACCGATGACGAAGAAAATGCCACATATATGAGTACGGTTTAGCTTATTTTTCTCAGTATTGCACGCATGTACATACATAGAGTCATAGACCTACAATATAGTAACGAGTGTATTTCATATTTTTGGGGATGTGGTTTGGTCTTGAGACAACACGCATATATATATATATATATATATATATATATATATATATATATATGAGCTTTTACCCTCTTCTTGAAATTTTCGATTTCAGACATAGATGGACAGGGCGTTACGAGGCTCATCTCTGGGACAACAGCTGTAGAAGAGAAGGGCAGAGTCGCAAGGGCAGGCAAGGTAATGAATGGATATACTTCTCCTTTTTTATTTCCATCAATTGCTCAACAATATATACACAATTTACAGTACTGATTAAGCATTCTATCTTTTGTTCCATCAACACACTGCCTTCACCTATTGCCTCCGGGAATGACACTGTAATATCCTTGACAACGTGCAGTTTATCTGGGTATGCATGCACCTATCTCTTGCCGTTTTATTTTCATTAATTTCATTTTATTATTTTAGTGATCGCACCTTGTCATTGTATTCATGAACACTTAGGTGGCTATGACAAGGAGGACAAGGCAGCAAGGGCTTATGATCTGGCAGCTCTCAAGTATTGGGGCACAACTACAACAACAAATTTTCCAGTAAGCAAGTTCTATAATTTTTCAATTGATGTTCTTAATCGATTATTTAGAAGTGTCTCCCACTTATATAAGTTGTATTAAAAACGTGTGCGCTTCTTGATTGCATTTGTTATTTTTTCCCTTACTGTAAAATTTCACTGCAGATAAGTAACTATGAAAAGGAGCTGGACGAAATGAAACACATGACCAAGCAGGAGTATATTGCATACCTAAGAAGGTACTAGCTAGTTGATATTCATCATATATATTGAATCAAACTCTTGGATATTACCCTAATATAACACAAACATGATCCAAATCATCCAATGCAGGAACAGCAGTGGATTTTCTCGTGGTGCATCAAAATATCGCGGAGTAACTAGGTAATTCAATCTCTCTACATAATGAACAAATATCAGGCAATCTATCTGATACTCCCTCCGTTTTTAAATACATAACGTTTGACCAAGCGTGCAGTCAAATTTATATAACTTTGACCATTACTTTTCATATGATTTTGTTAGTAAAAAATTACAAAATTATTATATTATGAAAATATTTATCATGACAAATCTAATGATACTATTCACTCATGATCAATCTAAATAGTTTTTCATATATTATTAGTCAAAGTTAGATAAGTTTGATTGCACGCTTGGTCAAACGTCATGTATTTAAAAACGGAGGGAGTACGTGCTTCTCCTTATTTTTCACATTGTTAGGCATCTAAACACTAAACATGTGACTTAACATTTTTTTAGACCAACATGTAACTAACTGAGCAGTGTCAATGTAGCTCATGTTAGCTATCCAAAATTTTGTAATATTGTTTCGATGTTCTAATGTTGAGATCAATATTTTTATCAGGCACCATCAGCAAGGGAGGTGGCAAGCAAGAATAGGGAGGGTTGCAGGAAACAAGGATCTCTACTTAGGCACCTTCAGTAAGCTACTCATATAACCGTTTCATTGAAACCAAATTGCTCGCCTAATGAAGATCCTTAAAACTAATTAATGACCACTCATAGTGCTAAATCTCCAAGATCTAAGGGCATGTACAATGGTATAGATAGTTGCTGTCTATAACAACTATCCATGTCACTTGTAGACAGCACTAAAGACAGCTTATACAATGGTATAGACGGTTGCTGTTTTTTTAGTTGTCTTTATAGAATACACAATCTTTTAATACTTTTCTTGTTTCTTGTGCTATAGTCGACTACAGGATTATAGACAACATCTTTCTCTCTTTTCATTCTCTTTCATCCACGTCAGCAAAAATCCTATGTAGCAATAGTTATAGACGACTGACATAAGCCAATTGTACATGCTCTAAGTCATCAACCCGTACTTATTTAGTCAATTTTCTTGAAATCTTCGATCGTCTCGTAGAACTAAAGATTAGATATTCTATATGTTGCCCTATGGTGCATAAAATAGTGATTCACTGCATTAACTATGTCCCAAATGCACCTTTCCAAGTTTTTGTCTCAAAGTTGTCTGAGAAAACCGGGGCATGGAGTCAAGGGCCTAGTAGAAAACCCTAGTTCTTTGAATCACACAGCTTGCACCCTCCATGCATGCATGCATGCGATATGCAACATATAGTTAGCTAGAGCACATGCATTGGGAAACAACCCTAGCTAATCATCCATGGCTCCATGCTGATCGTACACATTCTCTCGTACGTAGGCACCGAGGAGGAGGCGGCGGAGGCCTACGACATCGCCGCGATCAAGTTCCGCGGGCTCAACGCCGTCACCAACTTCGACATGAGCCGCTATGACGTCAAGAGCATTCTCGAGAGCAGCACGCTGCCGGTTGGCGGCGCGGCCAGGCGCCTGAAGGAGGCGGCGGAGCACCCAGAGGCCGGCCCCACCATCTGGCGGGCCGACATGGACGGCGGCGTCATCTCCCAGCTGGCTGACGTCGGGATGGGTGCCTACGCCTCGTACCACCACGGCTGGCCGACCATCGCGTTCCAGCAACCGTCGCCGCTCTCCGTGCACTACCCGTACGCGCAGCCGTCCCGCGGGTGGTGCAAGCCCGAGAAGGACGCCGCCGTCGCTGTCGCCGCGCACAGTCTGCAGGATCTCCAGCAGCTGCACCTCGGCAGCGCCGCCCACAAGCACAACTTCTTCCAGGCATCGTCGAGCTCTACGGTCTACAACGGTGGCGGCGGCGGCGGCACCAGCGGGTACCAAAGCCTCGGTGGCAATGCCTTCTTGATGCCGGCGAGTACCGTCGTCACCGACCAGGGGTACAGCAGCACGGCCACCAACCAGGGAAGCACCTGCAGCTACGGGGACGAGGAGGGGAAGCTCATTGGGCACGACGCCATGGCGATGGCTAGCGCCGGCGACCCATACGCGGCGGCGAGGAGCGGGTACCAGCTCTCGCAGGGCTCGGCGTCGACGGCGAGCATCGCGAGGGCGAACGGGTACTCGAACAACTGGCGCTCGCCTTTCAATGGCATGGGATGATTGATGAAGAGGGCAGAAGCAGCTAGTAGCTAGTGATAGGGGATTAGCTAGCTAGAAAAGTCAAGTTTAGGTTAGAGTCTTGATCGTCGTTGTTGCCTTTCAATGCCTTCTGGAAGCTGGTAATGGCAGGTCAGGGTAAGTGAAGTTTGTGTTGTAAGTTATCCTGAGTTGCTGTTAGTTTTGGGTAGTTTCAGAAGGGTCAAGTTAATCTTCAGAGGACAAACTGATCGTTGCAATGACAATGAGAATAGCGTCATCATAATTTCCGTGATCAGGCCTAGCTCAGTTGGTGGGAAGGTGTGGATGTACACCCCCACTACCTAGGTTTTAGTCTTCTTCTAGACGAATTTAGATGCTTATTTGGCTGTGTACATTCTTAGTTGGTACAGAAGCTGAAAGTTGTTACTTCTTTTTTAACCTTTCTTAAAAAAAAAGACTTACTTTAGTTAATTCTCCGCTTTGTGCGAAATGAGCACATTGCGGAGGTCGGTTTTTGTCGAGTGCCGCTGCACTTTAAGAAAGGCGCTTTGCACTAAGAAGCCTTTGCCGAGTGCAACACTCAAAAGAGCCTCCCACAGATCCCTTTCCTAGAAGGCCGCTTTGTCGAAAGTGCCAAATTTCGCACTCAAGAAAGGCTTTGCCGAAAGTGCTTAAAAGCACTCGCAAAGATTTACACTCGCAAAATGAAAATGCTAAAAAAGCCAAAAATAATAGCAAATTTTTTTTTCGAGAGGCCACCACCGCCACCATCACTTATCTCCATCGGTCACAGATTTTTATGCAAATTTCGCGTCTAACGCGTCCGGCGGATTCGAACTCACGACCTCTCCCTCGCGGTTCATCGCTCTACCACTGCACTACATCGTCACTTGTGTCAAATTCCGTTATATATCCTCATATATTATACTAAACCGAGAGTAAATTGCTTGTTTGAGGCCTTAAACGAATTCAAATCAAAAGTTGTCAACTACAAAGTTTCATAACTTTTCGAGATCTACAATTTTCATTTAGGAAGTTTTTCCATCCGAGGTCGTTTGAAAAATTCGAATTTCAAATTTGAGAGATTCAAACGTAGTTTTGCATGATAAGATGATTTCAAATCAAAAGTTGTCAACTACATAGTTTCATAACTTTTGGAGATCTACAATTTTCATTTAGGAAGTTTTTCCATCCGAGGTCTTTTGAAAAATTCAAATTTTAAAATTTTCCGAGTGCCAGAATACATCTTTGCCGAGTGCCGTAAAAAAAAGGCACTCTCGAAAGGATTTTCTTGCCGTAGCGTTTTTGTTTTTTTGCCCATTATTTTTTGCACTTAATATATTATTTAAAACTCCATGTTCAAATTTGGGACAATTTTGACTTTTTTCTATATTTCGTTAGTTTTTTTGTTTCAATTTTTTATTTCAAATTTTTGTTTTTTTCGTTCAAAAATGATATTCATTTTTTTTGCAACCTTGAAATTTTTTTTGTTGACGAACATGACGTACCTTTATTTAAATTTTGAAGTTTTTTTAGCTTGTTGAGGTGTCGTTATCGCATATAGAGTCTATGGTAAAAAATTGAAAACCCGCATATCTTTCCCGCATACTTCGCTGTGAGTTCACATGTGAGATGTCCGGGTTTTAGGTATCCGACGCCGCAACTTGCTCAAAACCTTCTCAATTTTTTACCATAGACTCTATATGCGATAACACGACACCTCGACAAGCTTCGCTATTTTCGACTTCGCTCGATTTTATATAATTTAAATACACTTTTCTCGCAGTACCTCGCCATGTTACGCCAACAAGATGCTCGAAATTTCATGTGAGTTCCTGGATACGGCCTCAACATACATCAAATATCATGAATATCATTTTTGAACGACCAAATTCGATTATTTCATGCACCCGCAGCTCAAATTTGAAATATTCCATAAAATTCAACTAAACAAAAAAACTAACGAAATATAGCAAAAAAGTCAAAATTGTCCCAAATTTGAACATGGAGTTTTGAATAATGTGGAAGGCCTCACAAAAAATGGGTCAAAAACCAAAAAAAAAAATTTGCCGAGTGCCTACCGCACTCTAAGAAAGAGGTCCTTGTCGAAAGTGCCAGAGTTGGCACTCGCAAAGGACCTCTTGTCGAGTGTTAGACTTTGCCGAGTGCCACCCGCCCGCACTCGGCAAAGAGTGGCTTCACGAGTGCCCGATTTTTGGCACTCGGCAAAGCTAGCTGGCACTCGGCAAATCTGCGTTCTCCCGTAGTGGAGGATCACTGCTCTGTACGTAGTTCTTGATCAATTATGTTTTTGAAGCAATGTTCTTGATCAGTTGCAATGCATAGAATGATACATTGATTCTGCATGCTAGGGTGAATGACGCACATATTTACCTCGTATATCAATCGCATGTTTAGGTGATGCACTACGCATCACATCGTCGAGCTACACTCTGTTACCCTCCTATATGGTTATATGGTTTCTCAACTGTCGTAGCAATGTAGCATACAGTTTCCTCCCTCACCTGTCACCTCGACTGCCCGTTAACTTCCTGTAAAATCAACGTGCGTGCCTTGCTGACCATCATAGCCCGTACTCTTAATTACTGACCTTATATATAACACACTACGATATAGAGTTCTTTTCGCAGTGTTTTGCCTCTTGGACCCGAAAACAGAGTTGAATAAAACTGACTTGTTCATGTAATGCGTAGAAGAAAGTTGTACGCATGCTAATTATGTTTATCCATCAAATGCAGTGACGGAGCTTGAGCAAAATATTAAGGGGAGTCAAAGATCAAAGTAAATTTAGAAGCACACCGCTTCACTCATCGGTCAGACGCTTACGCGGGCGCATGCACTTGGCTCTCCGGCCGCCGGTTAAGATTCGTTGTCATCATCGCCCGCCACGCCAAAGATCTCGCTCGCTGCCTGCGGCTTCGCCACCGTATGATTGGAATCGTTGTCTCACTGAGTAGTATAGTAACTAGCAGCAGACAGCAACAATATACTTTCTAGATAGACATGACATAATCAAATTGAGCCGACTGTTGACTGCAGATATACTATTATTTTGTTTTCTTCTGAAATACTGAGGGACTATGACCATGTTGGCCGAGGGAAAGCTCCATCCCTATCAAACAGACAGTGTGGTAAGACAAGAGGCTTCAACAAACAACAAGATGAAGTAAGGGTATGTTTGGTTTGAAGCCTAAAAGCCTAATCTCGCTGAGCCTAATATTAGACGTGCCATACTTTCTAGGCGGGTGTACAATGTTTTCTCGTTCTTTTTCTCTCGTGAGACCGGTAGTGGGTTGGAAAAACTAAGATGTTTATATGATGCAGTGTACAATGTTTTCTTTCTTTTTCTTATTCTTCTTACCATTGAGTCGCAACTTTTTTATTTTCTTTATTTCTTATTCTTCTTATCATTCAGTTTCAGTTGTTTTTCAATAATGGTCTTTGAATTGTTCCACGAGCACGTCTGATTTGTTCCACTAATATGATTTATTTCCTCTAAACATCATCCATGAATTGTTAGAACCATATTTGTCAATACCATTCAGGCCATACCGGTTTGTCTTTTGTAATGAAACATTCTGGTACTGGCCCATACCAGCGTAGTGTTCTGGAGTTGAATATAATAATTTATATTTATAAGTACACCTATATATTTAATTATATGCACTCAAATTTTACTTGTAATATTATTCTAAATACATAGTAGTAGGATCCAATATAACTTATAGTTCAATGAGTACAATAAACGGTATTACCAATTCTGCCGGTATAGTTGGTATTGACCGGCATTAGCTGGTATCGAACCGGTATTGACCGATATCGAGGCCGGTATGGAACGCATGACTCCTCTGTACCGGTTTAGGTGGCGAAATGGTACATACTGGCCGATACTAGAATGATATCGATAAGTTTTGGTTGGAACACCATTGACGAATAGTTGGAACATTGAAACCAAACACATGGAACATTGGCTAATTCCCCCTTACAACTTAATGCGTGGAACATGATCATTAATGAATTGTTGGAACATCAAAACCAAATGTGTGGAGCATTACATTTTACTTACCGAATCATCCAACACGCACCCTATTCATTTCTCCTGCCCAATTCAAAATATACATAGCGAGACATTGTCCATGAACCACTGAAACATTGATAAAAGTAATGTATGCAATATTTTATTTTATCTACGGAAACATATGACATATATATCATTACTAAGCCGCAATATATGCAAAAGATGTCTTGTTTTGAAGATCTCGTCACAAGCAACACGATAGTTCAAACGGATTGTGAATTGAACGTCTGGTTTAATAGATACGATTATTTGAATTTTCAGATTGAAATAAAATGGTCTCGGCGTGCATGGCCACTAATCGCCGACCGCTGAGCTGCGCCTGGCCCACGGCCCATGTGGGCGGCATTGGGCTAGCTGCCGCGCGGGCGATCCGTATCTTGTTTCCGTGCTGCAGTGCACAGCCATGGGACCCCAGGGAGCAAAAGCAAGGAGGCGCGGCGTGGGCGCACGGGGCGACGGGAGCTAGGAGGCGGCGAGGCGCGGCGAGTGGCCAGGTCCACAATTTGCGCCGGGTCTTCCATATTCCTGGTTCCGCCAGCCTTCTCCGGCGGCCGGCGAGGTGAACTCTTCTCCGCCTCTTCCCCGCCTCTTCTCCCCCTCATTCGCTTCCACCGTTCGCCAGATCTGGCCCCCTCCCCCTTCTCCGGCTGCCGGCGTGGTGAGCTCCACCCGGAGATCCCCATCAACATCCTCGTGGGGGATCTTTTCTTTGCTGTGAGCAATTTCATCCAAATCTTTCTTTCTGGCATGGATACTCCAATACATGCAGTCTGATGCGTGGTGGAGTACTAATAGCAGTTAATTTTCCAAAAATTTCGGGGGTTCAACTGAACCCCCATGCCCCACGTTAGGTCCGCGCCTGGCGGCGCTCTAGGCTAATCGAATATCCCCTCCTTCCAGGCTTTGTCTAAGATTCTTCTTTGCACACGATGTTGCCCTGTCAAGGAGTAGCTACTGCGACTGCGAATGCTCAGCTATTTGGTTTTCTTGCTGCGAACCGCTATGGTTATCCTGCAAGATCATCCGTTCGTGCTAGACCGTCTTTTCTGAATCTGCGGGGGCCTGCACTTCGTCAAGACAAGAAACCCCCCTCGTTGAGAGGTATTAATTTTCTTACTTATTATGGGTAGTTCTACTCAAGTATGCATTGTAGTTTATGCTCCTTTTGCACGATTGTGAGGCTGTGACTGCATTCCTTTTGAGTTCCTAGCACTGTGAATTAGGAGATTTTCTTTTCTACAATAAAAGTAGTGATTACGTCCATATGTATTCTAATATATTGTCAATTGAATAATCATCTGTATATGTTAGATACGTTAGATGTAAGGAAAAAGTCCATTTCACCCCTTGAACCCTTCCTAAAGTCTAGAAATGAACATGAACTACGAAACTGGGTATTGGACCCCCTAACTATCACTACCGTTTACTTTACCCCTGAGACAAAAACCATCCCGGTTTCACTGACGTGGCATTTAGGTCGATAAATTTCGTTGACATGGTGTCCACATGCGCATGTACAAGTGAGTCAGTAATTAATTTCTCCGTTTATTTCCTTTTTCTTCTTCTCACCATCACCGAGTTGACCTTGTCACCGCCCAAATCAGACGCTCCACCGCCGTCATCTCCCCCGACCGGCTTGTCTGGACTCTAGAGTTTCCTCAACAACTCGAGCGCCTTGCACTGGATCGAAAATGCCAATACCTTCCACCGGTTGTTCACCGAGCACCTCGACGTCTTCCTCAGCAGTGGTGCCGCCGGCGTGCTCGTTTTCCTCTACCTTTCCAAGTCTGTGTCGGATCGCGACACAACCAAGCGGGCCATCCAATGCTTCATACCGCCAAACACCGTGCCGCAGGTCTGTATAGCCCCAATGCTCATGGAGTTTTGCTGGTTGATTGGTTTGGGCGCTGGGTGGCCCCGTTTGGCCAAGAGACGGCAGATGCGGTCATGGACCAGATCGACGGTGGAGATAAGAGCGTGACGGCGACGGCAACGAACTTGATCGAATTCAACTGCTTCTTCTCGGTGCTGCGCCAGGAGGTGCGTGTGTTGCGCGCTGACTCGCCGCCATCCTCGTCGCGCTTCCCATGCCCACCGTTGCCACCATCATGGGCCACGCCACCGTGACCAGGAGGGACTAGGTCTAAGAGTAGGGGTGCAAACGGAGCGAATAATTGTCGTCCGACCGATCGAAGGCTTGCAGAGCGAATATCGAAGGGATGAATGGGTATCCTGCACTGTTTGTGTCCATCTCCGGCTCTGAGGAAAAAATGCGAAATAGGATACGGGATGAGCGATATCCGTCCATATGTCAGGTGGTATGAGGGAGCCTGTTGTGACTTCACTTAGGAACATGATAACAGATATCAGATTATTGCATCTGAGCAGGCGGGAAATACCAAGTGCTCTTTCTTCGACATCTCGGTGATTGGCCTCTCCGTGTTCGCTCTAATTACACCGCTACTCTCTAATGTCCTATGTAGGAGTGCAAAAGAAGCGTATAATTTTTGTCCGATCGAATGCATGCGGTGTTGTGGCATAGCAACAGCAGCAGCAAGTATCCAAGAAGGAGAGGAAAATTAGTACGTATTTGTTAGGAGTCCGGTTTTGTTAGGAAGTCGGGTTTGTTAGGAAAGAGTTTGGTTTTGTTAAGAAGATATTTCTTGTTACGTACTACCTTAGGAAAGGTTCCAAACAACAGGAACTCATGAGGGGTTTCGGTCAGGGAGGAGATTAGGAATATTAGATGAGTTCAACTCATGTTAGGAGTCTTAGTCTCAGACGCCAAGGTAGCACTATATAATCAAGTCACCAGAATTATTTTGGGGCAAGCAAGAAATAAATCTCCGCCTTCATGTTGTCGCCCCCTATCCATCTAATTTCTCTCTATCCCTCGTTATCCTTCGATCGCAAGAATCTGCCGCCGACTCACGGACTCCATGTCCTCGTCCCCCAGTGAATCACCCCTACAACCTTCGCAACAGAAGCCGGCTACAACATTTGGTATTAGAGCTGACCATTATGTCTTCCGATGCGAACAAGCCAGAAGACGATTTGGCAGCAGCCATCGCCGAGCTTACCAAGCAACTCAAGGAGGGTTTTGCTGCTATGCGTAAGGATCTTGCTGCCATGGATGAACGCATCAAAGTTTTGGAGACCAGTGATGGACTTCTTCCCAAGCCAGCTGATCTTCCTTTGTTGCCGCAAGGATCGCAGCCAGCGTCGTTAGGCCTGATGGAGGATGATGGGGACGGGGGTCCCGATCTTCCAACAGGTTCTGGATATGTTCGATTTAGTGGAGGCGCGACACAAATCGATCCGGCTTCCGAACGACACGTTCCGAACCCCGCAATCGCAGACCACGCTCTCAGTTATCAACCGTGCGCAATTTCGGTGACCTCGCCAAGAAGGCTAATCTCGCCGCGAATCAAGAACACAAGCAAGAACAAGGAAGAACACAACGGAATTGCGATGTATTGTTTAGCACTCGAAAGTTGGGGTCTCACAAACCGATGAACGCTAAACTGCTCAAGACAGAATTAATCTATAAAAACCCCAACCCTAATGGTGGGGGTGGCGGTGGATATAAAGGATCGAGGCGGCAAAACCTCGACGACGCGCCTCTAACGGGCTCCAACACGATACAAAGCCGAACGGCCCAAAAGACGGTGGCGCAAAGACTCGACAGATTCTCAATGCCCACTTGTTTCGACGATTCCCGCTGACTCGTATGAATTTTGACATGGGACCAGAGCCATTGGAAAGGTAGTCTTCACTTTCCATACATATGTGAACACCCAAAACGGAGCCCGGATGCGATCTGGGCGTCCGCTTTAGTACGGCTCGTCTCGACTCCGAATTGGATTCAAGTCGGCTTGAGTTGGGCCTCCAACATGATTCGACCGCCTCATTGGACTTGTGCGCCAGAGTCCTTCTCCAAGTACTTCTAGGTCCTCTCCATGGTTCCTAATCATAATTAAATCATTAGGTAGCAATCGATTCTCAAATGAACAAAAAGAAGTACTTAGGAACGAGCTCACCAGAATTCAATTGTCATGCGAGCTCTAGTGATTGGTCCTGAATATCAAGTGAGGATTGTTGTGTGTATCCGAAGAAGTGATGTCCTCATCATCCTCCCTCTTGAAGCGGAGTTGTCCTCAACTCAAATTTCATCTTCTTCTCCCAAGTATGGCTTCAAATCAAATGTTAAAGGTGGGACTAACCCCAAACTCTAAGGCAACTCAAGTTTATATGCATTATCATTTATCTTCTCAACTATCTTAAAAGGACCAAAGAATTTCTAGGCATCAATTTTGACTTTCTTAACTCAGAAATCTATCCTTTCTCAAGTGCAACCAAACAAAATCACCCTGCTCAAGTTTAACTTCCTTTCTACCTTTACTACCAAGAATCCTATATTTTTCATTCATCTTTTCAATGTTTGCCTTAGTGGTCTCATGCATTTTGACAATAAAATCAAGACGCCCCTTAGCATCATTATGAACTCTCTCACTAGTAGGCAAAGGTAAAATATCAATAGGCACGGG
This sequence comes from Phyllostachys edulis, assembly GCA_036346405.1. Taxonomy (NCBI): domain Eukaryota; kingdom Viridiplantae; phylum Streptophyta; class Magnoliopsida; order Poales; family Poaceae; genus Phyllostachys; species Phyllostachys edulis. The sequence continues at coordinate 72,921,875 of CM070562.1, forward strand.
ATTGAATCCATATACTACCCGAAAAGGACTTACCTTGGTGGTGGAGTGTTCCGCCGATTATATGCGAACTCAACATGCGGCAAACACTCTTCCCACAACTTCAAATTATTCACAAAACAAATTTCTCAAAGATGGTAGACAATGTGCGGTTCACCACCTCGGTTTGGCCATCGGTTTGTGGGTGACATGTTGTAGAGAACAACAACTTTGTACCCAACTTGTTCCATAGAGTACGCCAAAAGTGACTCAAGAACTTTGCATCACGATCCAAACAATAGTAGAAGGCATACCATGCAAACGAACTATCTCTTTGAAAAAGATGTCAGCAATATGAATGGCATCATCGGTTTTATGACATGGTATAAAATGAGCCATCTTAGAAAAACGATCCACAACAACAAAAATACTATCCCTCCTCCTCTTAGTCCCGGCAATCCTAAAACAAAGTCCATAGAAATATCCGCCTACCTAATAGAAGGAACAGAAGAGGCATATACAAACCATGTGGATTCAAGCGAGACTTAGCTTTTTGACATGTAGTGCAATGAGCCACAAACCGCCAACATCTCGCCTCATTTTTGGCCAAAAGAAGTGTGTGCCGTAACGCCCTCCGCCTTTTTAGCACCAAAATGTCCCATCAAACCGCCTCCATGTGCCTCCTGCAACAACAAAAGACGAACGGATCCAATCGAATGCATAGGCGTTAGCTCTAAACAAGAACCCATCATTGATCACTTAATTTATTCCATGCTTGTCCTCTTTACAATGCAACAACACATCCTTAAAATCAGATCTAAAGCATATTGTTCTTTAATGGTTTGAAGACCAAAAATGTGACAATCAAGTTGAGACAACATGGTATAGCGCCGAGACAAAGCATCAAGAATCACATTATCCTTCCCTTTCTCGTGTTTAATGACATAAGGAAAAGATTCAATAAATTCAACCCACTTAGCATGTCTACGATTCAAATTGGTTTGACTACTTAATATGCTTAAGTGATTCATGATCGTAATGAATGACAAATTCTTTAGGCCATAAATAATGTTGCCACGCTTCTAAAGAACTAACAAGAGCATACAATTCTTTATCATACGTGGAATAATTAAGAGCAGACCATTCAATTTTTCACTAAAGTAGGCAATGTGTTTGCCTTCTTGCATCAAAACACCACCAATACCAATTCCGCTTAGCATCACATTCCACCAAAAGTCTTACCAAAATCCGAAGTTGGAGCAATGGTGAGTGTGTATGCTTGTCCTTCGAAGATTAAAGGACTCTCTTGTGATGGCCCCCAATGAAACACGATTCCTTCTTTGTCAACTCAATCAATCTGTCGCAATGGTGCTGAATTCCTTGACAAAGCGGCGATAAAACCTCGCAAGGCCAAGAAAACTCCAAGACTTGGGAGACCGTGCGTGGCGTGGGCCAACTCCATATCGCCTCCACCTTGGCTCTATCAACCTCAATTCCTGTGGAGTCACAACATAGCCAAGAAAGAGACTCGATCCGCAAAAGGTGCACTTCTCAAGGTTACCAAACAAACGTGCATCTCTCAAAGCATTAAAAACAGCACGTAAGTGATTCAAATGTTCATCCATGGACTTGCTATAAATCAAGATATCATCAAAGTAAACTACCACAAATTTGCCAATGAAAGGACGTAAAACCTCGCTCATTAATCTCATGAAAGTGCTAGGTGCATTAGTTAAACCAAAAGGCATGACTAACCACTCATACAAGTTTAACTTAGTTTTAAAAGCGCTTTTCCATTCATCGCCAAGTTTCATTCTTATTTGGTGGTATCCACTACGCAAGTCAATCTTTGTGAAAATTATAGCACCACACAACTCATCAAGCATGTCGCCTAGCCCGAATAGGATGACGATACCTTATAGTAATGTTGTTAATAGCTCTACAATCTACACACATACGCCAAGAACCATCTTTTTGGGTACCAAAAGAACAGAACAAAGACAAGGACTAAGGCTCTCACGACGCACTCCATGGTCCAAAAGTTCTTGGACTTGTCGTCAATCTCCTTAGTCTCTTCGATTGGTCCCAGACGCCGCACGGTTTGGCAAACTCGCCCAGGATCAAGTCAATCTGTGCTCAATCCTCGAATGGGTGGAAGTCCGGAGGTATCTCATCGTGAAAACATCGCTAAAATCCTCGCAAAAGGTTAGCGACAGAGCAGCAAAGTGCAAGGTATATTATCAAGAGAAAATAAAGCATCTTTGCACACAAAAGCATAGCATGTATCATTAATATCATCAATTTCAGAAGGTCTGATTTTATGGCAAGCATAATGTATCGTTTTTCAGATTTATCATGTTCCGCTGATCATTAGCAAGAAGCAAGGCTCCCTATCGGCCTCTATAATCTCACCGGGGTCAAAGGCAAGAAAGTAACTTTCTTTCCTTATGCATAAAAGTGTATGTGTTACTACTACCATGGTGTAAAGCATCATTATCAAATTCCCAAGGTCGACCTAATAAAAGAGAGCATGCTTGCATGGGAACCACATCACAATCAACATGATCAAGATAAGCACCAATGGAAAATGGACTCGGATGTTTGTGTTACCTTAGCTTTGCCAGAGTCATTTAACCAATCGAATATGGTATGGATGTGGATGCGGTCGCGTGGTCAAGCCAAGCTTCTTGACCAAATCAGAACTCACCAAGTTGTTGCGCCTTCCTCCATCAATGATGACACGTGAGCGCCGGCTCTTGATTGCAAAGAAAGTCCAAACAAATTATGGCGCTGAAGCTTATCGGGTTGTTGTACCTGTGCCGAGGACTCACGCACAATGATGCTCAGTGAGCGCCGCCGGACGCCTCGCTAAGGAACAGTCGTCATGACCACCGCCATTGTCGTCCGAGGCAAGAAGAACGCTATCATCCTCCTCGACATCCGGCGTCGATGTAGCCTCCATCTTCCGTGGCGATGTATGCCCGCTATTAGGGCAATTCCTCAGACATGACCAAGTCCATGGCGCGGTGGCATCAATGTCGGAGGAAATGCCCTTGGCCGAGCTCGCAAAGAATTTTTGTAGAATCTGCAGTATGCGGTCGTGAAGGTGGCCGGCATACCGCAGAATATTGTTCATCAGGCGGAGGAGAACGAAAACTCAAGAAGACTTGGGCGCCCCGCCGATGTAGTCGTTCAAAGGCAGGTGAGGGTCGTCCTGCTTGCTTGTCGCCGATTCCTTGCGCCCTCGCAATTTTTTTTCGCAAGCATAGCAAGTCGAACAACTGTTGATGATAAAATCTTTATAATCAACAATGTCCTCGAATTTCACGCCAGAACCCCGTAGAAACGACAAATCTTATCCTCTGCTTCTCAACAACCCCACAACGCACCATACCCTTTTGAAGCTCAAAGATAATAGTCCCGAATGTAACTATCACCTTGTTCTAAGCGCTGTAATTTTTTTCTCAAATCACGCTTATATGAGTGAGGAACAAAACGACACGATAGCTTCTTTTAACCGCTCCCATGTATCAGTTGTAAGCGATGGTACCCAGCTCATTCCACCGATAATAGCAAAGTCCTTAAACTCACTAGTAGCTTGTCTAACTCTATGTTGTTCAGAACCAAGTGAGAATTAAACTTCGCTTCACCGTCATCTCCCAATCAAGATATATTGCAAAGATCATAAAGGCCAAGAAAAGATGGGATGGTAAACTTGACTTTAGCAAAAGGGTCATCGCTACCATGACGGCTCGGTTATTACCTCCCATACCATGTCTGCTTTTGTCAAGGCGCCGACGTAGTCGCGCATCTTGTGTCTCCGCCGATCAATGTTGCCAACCGCATCATGCATCGTGTCATCATCATGATGATGGCCGCTATTGACAGTGGCAGCGTGCTTCCACGCGCCCATCCGACCAGCCGAGGTCACCATCCGCCGCCCACCCGCCAATGCCTTCGTGGTGTTCAATCGGGCAATGGCGGCGACGATGGTGTCCATTCGCGCTCGAGATCAATGAATGAAGCATTTTGTTTGTCGAAGCGCAGCTTTGTAGCCGGCCGCGACTAACACACTCGTTGAAATCGACGGTGTCCCGCCCCTCGCCTTCTTGCCTCGCCATGGTTAGTGGAAACACAAGGAAAATGTAATGATTATCCCTATCAACTACAAAGGAGGACGGTGGGAACCAAGAAAGGAAGTGGCTTACCAAGCTCTTACAAGTGTTCTTACCTCGCAAAGCAAGAGGTGGTACAACCGGTGGTCGGTTCGTGATACCTCGAGAGTGTGACACTACGATTGCAAGGGTCGAAAGTCGTATATCCTAAGTAGGTATGTGGAGCTTGAAGGCCAAATATGTTAGTGGAACACAAATCAATAACAGATAGTAATGCTGAGTAAATGTCCAAAACACTGGTCCTAGTTGCTGGTCTAAATGTGTCCTATAGCAGGTATGATATGATGAACGAGGAGTCAAGACCAGAATAGGATAGCAAAGACAGCAACAAGGATAAAATCTGGCACCTAAAACCGACAAAGACAAATCACTATCTCAGATTAATATCTCAGAAGACAAAGACAAATCAATATGTCACCTAAAACTGCGGTTTCTTTTTTTTTTTTAATGTTTTTTCGTGCTAGGAACCGATAGTAGGGCAAATTTTTTTTCTTCCTTTTTTTTTTCATATTTTTTTTCACAAAGCGAGCACGTAAATAGGAACCACACAAAGTTTCACCTCAATCCGATGTAAGGTGTGGCCTACAGAAAATGATGAATGTGTCAGAATTCGGTGTTGAAAGTTCAGAGCTCGAGTATCAAGACTTTCCAGCCGAATTTGGGCAAAATAAATTCGCCAAACCCGACGAAGTAGGGGGTTTTGATGCAAAATTTAATTTCACCCAACTTCAAAAAAAATTTCGATTTCGAGTTCAGATGAAAGTTACTACCGTTTGAAGGAGGGCCTCCGAGTTATGGTTGTTTGTGGAGGCCAAACGAAATCCAGTGGAAGAAATTGGTGGAAATTGGGGCTAAGCTCGGGAAGAGGTGGGGATGGTGCTTTGGGTGATCACGAGACTCAATGGGGAAGAGGTCTTTGGGTGATCACGAGACGTGATGGATGACTCAAAAACAGGGTGGGAGGGTGGGAGAAACAAAACTTGACGACTAGGGTTTGTATGAGAGGTAGCGGAAGCAAGACAACCCAAATAAAACACGATCTAAACCAAAGAACACAACTCGCTAAGGACACAAACTCAACACTACGGACTCAAATGAAATTGTGCAAAAGGCTAAACGAGATCCGGGACAGGAACAACCTATGACTACAATTTTGTAGGGCTTTTTCTTGGACTCTAGGATGAAACCGAAAACTACAAGGGTAGGGTAAACTCGAACTCAAGGAACACCAAGCTCGATACCACTTGATGGGGATGGGGTCCCGATCTTCCAACAAAGTTCGATATGTTCGATGAGCGGAGGCGCGACACAAATCGATCCGGCTCCGAACGACACGCCCAACCCCGCAATCGCAGCACCACGCTCTCAGTTATCAACCGCGCGCAATTTGCTGACCTCGCCAAGAAGGCTAATCTCGCCGCGAATCAAGAACACAAGCAAGAACAAGGAAGAACACAACGGAATTGCGATGTATTGTTTAGCACTCGAAAGTTGGGTCTCACAAACCGATGAACGCTAAACCGTTTCAAGACAAATTAATCTATAAAAACCCCAACCCTAATGGTGGGGGTGGCGGTGGATATAAAGGATCGAGGGCGGTAAAACCTCGACGCCGCTTCTAATGGGCTCCAACACGATACAAAGCCGAACGGCCCAAAAGACGGGCGCAAAGACCGACAGATTCTCAATGCCCACTTGTTTCGACGATTCCGCTGACTCGTAGGAATTTTGACATGGGACCGAGCCATTGGAAAGGTAGTCTTCTCGACTTTCCATACATATGTGAACACCCAAACGGAGCCCGGATGCGATCTGGGCGTCCGCTTTAGTACTGACTTCGTCTCGACTCGAATTGATTCAAGTCGGCTTGAGTTGGGCCTCCAACATGATTCGACCGCCTCGCTGGACTTGTGCGCCTCGAGCCCTTCTCCAAGTACTTCTAGGTCCTCTCCATGGTTCCTAATCATAATTAAATCATTAGGTAGCAATCGATTCTCAAATGAACAAAAAGAAGTACTTAGGAACGAGCTCACCAGAATTCAATTGTCGGTGCGAGCTCTAGTGATTGGTCCTTGAATATCAAGTGGAGGATTGTTGTGTGTATCCGAAGAAGTGATGTCCTCATCAGAGGAGGTAATCCCTTCAGCACCACTTGCGACTACCGTGATACCAGCATCAACAACAAAGCCACCTACCCTGCCGCTTACCTTGCCACAGATGTCGCCGACGCCACAGATCGGGTCATATCGCAAGGCTTTTCCTTCACGCAGAAGAATCGCCACGACCATGTCAGAGTTAACAGAACACGTGTACCATCGCAGTACAACTGCAGAGTTCCTTGCTATTTCAAGTTAGATTTTCCTACATATGAAGGAAAGGAAGATCCACTAGTTTGGTTAAATCGCTATAACAATTCTTTTGGGGACGTAAAATGTAAGTAAGTCATAGGGTGTGGCTAGCAAAGATATCATATGGTGGAGTTGCCCAAAGAATGGTATATACAACTTGAGCACACGTATGAACTCCGCTGTGGGATCATTTCAAGGAACTCTGCCATCTACGGTTTGGGCCACCGATTTGTTCGAATCCCCTTGGAGAGTTGGCCAGGCTTCGTCTAACTGGAACTGTGGCAGAGTACCAGGAGAAGTTCTTGGCTCTATTATGCCGAGCAGGAGCATTATCAACAGAGCAGCAGGTTCAATTGTTCACCTCGGGGTTATCCGATATGTTATGCGTGGACGTGGAGCTTCAAAATCCTGCCAATCTTCAAGTGGCCATGAGTTTCGCTCGCGCATATGAACAACGAGCCCTTATTGCTGCTTCGACCTCAACAACGACAAATAGACCAGCTGTGGTTTGCAGCATTGAGTCAGCAGAGACCGGAGGAAACGCAGGGGCTGGTAAATTGCGTCGTTTAACACCCGCGGAGATGGTAGAACGACGGGAGAAGGGTTTGTGCTACAATTGTGATGAAAAATTCACTAGGGGACAGATGTCAACGACTCTTCTACCTTGAAGTGGTGGACGACGAAGATGATAGGGGGCCACCTTGAAATCCAGCTCGTGGACGAGCTATCTTCCGAGGAGGGGAGAAGTGTTGTGGCATAGCAACAACAACAGCAAGTATCCAGGAAGGAGAGGAAAATTAGTACGTATTTGTTAGGAGTCCGGTTTTGTTAGGAAAGAGTCTGGTTTTGTTAAGAAGATATTTCTTGTTACGTACTACCTTAGGAAAGGTTCCAAACGATAGGAACTCATGAGGGGTTTCGGTCAGGGAGGAGATTAGGAATATTAGATGAGTTCAACTCATGTTAGGAGTCTTAGTCTTCGACGTCAAGGTAGCACTATATAATCAAGTCAGCTGTAATTATTTTGGGGCAAGCAAGAAATAAATCTCCTGTCTTCAGATTGCTACTCCCTGTCCATCTAATTTCTCTCTTCTATCCCCGTTATCCTTTGACTGCCGGCAATGGTGCCGACTCGCCGGACTCGACGTCCTTGTCCTCCAGTGAATCACCCCTACAACCTTCGTAACAGAAGCCGGCTACAACATGCGGAGCGAATACGGAATTGATAAATGGGTACCTGGTACTATCCATGGCCGGCTCCGACTACGAGAAAAAAAATGTGAAATAGGATACAAGATGAGCGATATCCGTCCGTGTCCACTCCGATTGCACCCCTACCTAAGAGAGGATAAGAATACGGCCAAAGCTGTTGGTCTAATCTACGACGCCTACGGAAGGTGAGCTAATTTGGCAACACCCACCACTGGCAGACATCGATGGTAAGAGAGAGAAAGGGGAGGAATAAAGAGGAGAGGAAGAAGGAGGTCATGGATGTTGATGTGGATGCTAGGTTTGTGAAATTTGTCCACATAGATGCCACGTGAGCGAAACCCCCGGTTTTGATCCCTAGATGTAATCACATTGTGCTTTACTGATTATTGCTACCATTCACTTTGTGGGCCAAGGTTACAATCCTTTATTAATCTTTCAGGAGAAAACTAGGCTTTAACATATTGCAGAACATTGTTGGACAGTGTTTTTTCTTCGTGGTCTATGTATTTTGGGAAAGCTTAAGCTTCCCTTGATTGTCTTTCTTCTTTCAGACCACCAAAGTTTCAGCACTTGTTTCTTTCAGGAAGTAGGAAGCTATGTGATGCGAGCACTAAGTTAAGGGGGTGTCTATTTCTAAGGAAGTCACATTTTTTAACCATTGGATCAATCTAGAATTAGACACGCACATCTCAAAGCTAATTCAAAGGCCAAGAAAATTGACTTAAAGTTAACAAAAAATCAAGCAACGTAGAAATAGCAAACCCGTTAAGTAAATTTCAAGTTCTTATGCTCTTCCTGGCAGAACAAAGACTGTAATTTTTTAAGCTCACTGCGAAGATGTTATTGATAGAGTGAAACAAGTATCTATGTATACTTGTTATGTTATTTCTTAATAGCCAATGTGCTTGGTAGTCTGTGTTGCTGTTTTTCTGAAGACAAGGAGTGCTTAAGATTTGGAAGCACTAAATGTCTAAATCTGTCAGTGACAGCAAAAGTTTGCTACACTTCAGTTTGCACTTTATAACAATATGGCATTTACATCTTATCGGTAGCGATACATGATGACAATTGCTATCTATACAAAAGCAAACACAAGATTCCAGTATTGTACGGTTAAAATTGGTAAAATATACTGAAGAGTGTTCTATGTACATATATGGAATCTGGTCTACAGGTCATGTCATATCGATAATATCTTACACCAAATAATCCATGTTAACTTTCTTGTAGTGAAATAATGAATGTTCTGAAATTCTACTTGTACATATTACAAGTATACAACTATAGGGTTATAATGAATACAACTTTCACATTATTGAGTAGTTGCCCTTTCCTAAACGGTGAATGATTTGTGCTAAAGTTACCTATCAATACTTAGGAAACTGAATAGTCTGAATTATCTCAAGCCATAAACCATATTGCGCCGAAATTATGTTGGACTTCAAATTAATCTTTGACGCCATATGTAACAAGATATTTCTTGCTTTCAGCCGGTGCTGATTTTTCCACACATGCTGTACCTTCGTCCTTCACAATGTATGATCCTATCAAGGGCATCAATTCGATCAAATCATTGCCGTCAATCAGCAATTTGCGCCCAAGAACTCAAGTTTGTTGTCAGGCATCTTTATCGTCATTCAGCTACCCTGAGTTATCTTCTAAACCTAGATGGTGGTGGAGGACCCTAGCATGTGTACCTTATCTTCTACCACTGCACAACATGTGGTCGCACGCAGATGCCGTGTACCAGCTTCATCCTTTCCTGCAACAGTTTGGGCTGTTTTATGCCTTCATTGATACAATGGCATTAATCCCGGGATGGCTTTTTCTGGTGATCTTCATGACTGTCTACTTCTTTGTGGTGAGACGGAAGTGGTCGCCACACTTTTTGCGGTATCACATCATATTGGCTATTCTCCTTGACACTGGTTCTCAAGCTGTGGCTACTATGTGCAACTGGAATCCAAGCATCGTTTTTCAGGGTAAACCAATGGCGTATTTTTGGATGACAATGGCCTTCATTCAGATCTTCACAGTTCTCGAGTGCATGAGGTGTGCGCTTGCAGGCATTTATCCTAATGTTCCATTTGTATCCCACACGGCGTTCATCCATTCTGATATGAACCTGTTCAGGTAGTTGTCTAGCGCAATATGCATTTTTTGAATATAAGAGGGATTAAGGGATTGTGTGTGAGTGAGAGATTTGAACCTGAAGGCAGTAAAATGTTGGGAGCATGCATTCTGGGATACAAGAACGGGGATGCAAGGAGATGAAATTAGGGGTAATCGTTGTAGCTTGTCAGCACGTAATGTTGGCAGTGCTATTAACTGCATGTTTTCTTGTATTTAAGTTTCAGGGGTACCTGACTTAATTTTTAGGCTGGGCTTGCAAACAGCAAGGAACTTGAAAGTATGAATGGATGTTTCAATTTGACAGATGATTATCTTGGAGCTCCTAAGACTATTCTGCATCTTCTAATCGTGTACTGTTTCAGTTTCGGAGCCATTGAAGTTGGTTTCGACTTACAACAATGGCACGTTGAGTCGTTGACGACAATGGCATAATGTCTTGTGAAAACCGTGGTGATGATTTTCTGCCTGCAGTTACTTGAGGCGGTCCAGGAGCATATGGTGAAGGTTCACATGCGGGTACACCGTGGGTAGCCGAATGCTTGCCGCTCAGGTCCCGCACTCCGCAGCTAGATAAGGGCATTCACAGTGTTTAGAGAGGTGGGTATTGCCTGCCGCTCGGGTCCGCAGCTAATGGAAGTTTCGCAGAACACAGGTAAAACAGCCACTTCCCACGTACAATACCATGATATCACAGTACCAAACTAAACTCGATAGTCGATACAAAGGTGAAGACAAATATATGCAGTTACTGAATGAAATATTACGCGTTAAATTATCTTCCCACTTAGCTGCTGACATATTTGCCGGCCGCCAATGTAAAGCCAGGGACATTTTGCCCAGGAACTCTGTTTCTGCTATGGCCTACAATTATACAGAAATATCTCCCTCAAAAACGTATATAGAAAGAACAAATCGGATCGTGGTCACGACAGCTACGCCACCGCATTCCTCACGAGTCACGAGTGAGGCTCGACTGGACGCGCCCGTCGCGGCCGGCGCACTTGAACCCTCAGTTTCAGTGAGCAGTGGTACAGCAATCTGTTTGTACAGGTTGATTATGTGGTACTACCACTATAAGTACTAGTAATTATTCAATTCTTTAGGAAGCTTTCTCGATGTGGCTTGCGTACCACTTAAAGGGGAGTAAGGCACGGTGATCCCCTTTCTCCACTTCTTTTTGCGCTAGCTATTGCTGACCAGCTGCAGTCCATCTTGAATAAAGCAATGCAACTTCAGCTCATTTCATCCCCACTGCATCTCGGAGCATGCCCAGGTTTTCCTGTGATACAATATGTTGATGACACTCTTATCATTATGGCTGCTTGTGCTAAACAATTGTTCTGTATGAAGGCCATCATCAATACTTTTGCTGAATCTACATGACTAAAGTTAATTATCACAAATCTTTCATGGTTCCAATCAATGTTTCAGAAGACAAAATGGACATTTTAACAAGAACTCTCAATTGTCAGCTAGGGAAATTCCCTTTCACTTATATTGGATTATCACTGGGGTTAACTAAGCCCAGGGTAGATGACTTCTTTCCCTTAGTTCAGAGAATTCAACGACGGTTAGCCAGCACATCAGCTTATTTGTCTTATGGAGCTAAGCTGGTCATGGTTAATTCAGTCTTTTCTCAGTTACCAACTTTTTACATGTGTTGTTTGAAGCTGCCTCTGCGGGCAATTGAACAGATCGACAAATATAGACGACATTGTCTACGGAGGGGATCAGATGTTGCAAATCACGGGCCATCTTTAGCTGCTTGGACCAAAGTCTGTCGGCCAAAATTACAAGGAGGTTTGGGAGTGCTTAATTGTTCAGCTCAAAACAATGCTCTGCTAGTGAAAAATCTCCATAAATTTTTTGATCATGCCGATCTGCCTTCGGTCAAGTTGATTTGGGAAACGTATTATAACAATGACCATCCTCCAGATAATGTCACTGATGGTTCATTTTGGTGGAAAGGTAATCTTAAGCTCATTGACTTGTACAAAGGTTTTGCTGCTTGCACAGTTGGAAATGGTAATTCAGTGCTGTTTTGGACAGATATCTGGAAGGTCAGTTACTATCTCACCAACATCCACATTTATACTCTTTTGTCAAAACGGACAAGCAAACAGTGGCTCAGGTTTGTCAAACCTCTGATTTTCAAGATCTTTTCAATCTGCCGCTCTCTGTACAAGCTTTTGAACAATATCAGCAGCTGCAGACGTTAGTGCAACTAACAAATCTTACATTGGCTGTAGATACCTGGAGTTATATCTGGGGTTAAGCACTAGTTGGCAAAGCCATTTTACATGGAAATTATAGTTCTTTCTTCATGGAGTATTTGGATCACTTGATTTGATCCAACTATCTTAGATTGGAAGTCTTGCTTTAAGAAGGAATTTGCCGTGGTTATCCATAGAGCAAATGTTACGGTCAAATATCCAGGTGAGCACTGTAGCACGCACACTGTAGCAGCGCGAATATTAGACCGTGTTTGTTATTTAGGAATCTATCTATTAGGTGTGGTATTATCTATTAGTTAGACAAGTTATTGTTAGACTGGATTGTTAGAGATAAGTTTCCTTATAGATTATTTTTTTAGAGGTCAAGTCAGGTCGTCCTTATTAAAAAGGATAGCATGTATCTATTATCAATCAAGCAAAGAAATAAATAAAGTTAGTTCTTAACCGGTTGGCTAAAGATTAAAGCCTCCTTGTTCGTCGGGAAGAGTTCCGCCTAAGCTTGGAGGGCGATCCCTCGTCTCCCTGGCTAATTAGGTCTCAGAGCCTTGCTACCTCGACAGAGAAGAGTCCTGCTGGTGATTAGATGAGGGCGAGTGGTCTACCCTCGGTCCTCGGACCCGTACCTAACCAATGACCACAACATTTGGTATCAGAGTCACTCACCATGGCTTCCAGTGCCGCACTATCTCTCTTGGAGAAGTTGAAGGCTAACAGCGAAGAGTAGAAGGTCTTACTCGACAACATGACTATTGTCCATTGGAGCTTCGTTGATCCTCGACCACGTGACGCGACCTCGTCATCGTACCCACTCATCAACATGGGCCACCAAAGACTTCAACCGTGGCTACCACCGCAGCTCGAGGACGAGCTGCCTCATCGCGAGGGGTATAATGCTATGGCCAAATACCCAGGAGAATACTGTAGCGTGCACTGTAGCAGCATGAATATTAGGCGGGTTTTGTTATTTAGGAATCTATCTATTAGGTGTTTGGTATTATCTATTAGTTAGACAAGTTATTATTAGATTGGATTGTTAGAAATGAGTTTCCTTATATATTATTTCTTAAGAGTCAAGTCAGATCGTCCTTATAAAAAGGATAGCATGCATCCATTATCAATCAAGCAAAGAAATAAACATAGTTAATCCCTAACCGGTTGGCTAAAGATCAAAGTCTCCGTGTTCGTCAGGAAGAGTCCCGGCCGAACTTGGAGGGTGATTCCTCGCCTCCTTAGCTAATTAGGCCTCAAAGCCTCGCTACCTCGACAGGGAAGAGCTCTACTAGCGGTTAGACGAGGGCGAGTGCTCTACCCTCAGTCCTCGGACTCGTATCCAACCAACGACCACAACAGCAAAAGCAAAGTACCCGCCTATGATTTCAGAATGGCCGAATGACTTGCATTAATTTTGCTCTCTTTTTGTAATTATGTTGTATCTTGGTTTTATTTCTTCTCTTTTTTTAACAATAATAAACACTGTATTTAGTGGAGGATATTAATTAGGCATGAGTTCAATTAGGATGTGAACTGATGATAATTGAGCCGTGACATTTAAAAGCCTACCACATTCTTGACATTGCCACATTGGCGTATACATGGGCTGACCAGCCGGGCACCCACATCATATGAACCTCTACTACAAGAGCGGGTCCACTTGAGACCACTGGGAGAAAATGGCTAGACGGTGGCTGTAGAACAGAAGTCGCCATCTGAAATCATCAACAAGGATCACCATTTTTAAAATAAAAAAAAATCGCCATCAAGAACGATGAGTCATGTACTACTACTAACCATGACAAATCTTTTTCTTGTGGACGAACGCAACATAATTTGGTATCCATGACAGACTTTGTTCATTGACTAATCACACTAACCTGCTAGTATACTTTAGTTCAGAATACGTAAGCGTGGAATTAATGGAACAGGTGTTGGTCTATTTCTTCTCACCACCTCACTTGCAAAGCACCCCACATCTTATCTGTGTAGGGTCTAGTACGGCAATTAATTGATTGATCGCTCATCAGCCCATGCCAGACCTGTTCAAATGCTAGGTCGGACCAGGCTGGGATTGAAAAGCTCGGTCTAAAACGGGAAGGCCTGAGCCCGGCCCGAAAGTTGAGCTTTCCATTTTAAAATATTATTTTAATCATTTTTTGGAATAAAAAAGTAATATTCAATTTATCTTTAGAATTAAAAAACAGTTTTTCATATTTGAAAATTGAAATTTTCGGGCATTCGGGCCGGAAACGCAGTCCAAAGCCCGGCATAGACTGCCTCAGGCTCAGGCCAGGCCGGCGGGCTGGGCTGCCCATGAACACCTCTACCTGTAAGTGAGAGGTGCTACTAATTGCACCCGCTACCAAGGCTCAAGAGGAGTTTGGTGCTGAGTTTACTTCACATGACCCACCACCGGGTGAGGTATGTCTGCACTACTGCACATTATGCTCGCGTTCCATCCGAGATGTTACATCCTTCCCACCGATGCAATCTTCCAATCCGATGATAAATGCAGAACAGCTTGCCCTTTTCAGGATCTTTGTACATATGTTACTGTCTAAATCCAAGTATCTAATAAAGATTGTAGCAATGAATCCTACAGTTCATCCGGTGCTTAAACAATGTAGTACATAAGATTGTTGAGTCAGAGATAGCCAGAAAGGTAAAAACTGGTTGGTTTCGGTACCAAAGTGATGGCCTTTTTCCTTTCATTTGAGTGAGATTTACGTGTGCTTACCTAATTCCTGGAAAGAATATTGTGCTCCACATTTCTCTTGTGCTAGGACGATAGTTTACGAGTTCCCTCGCTTCCTTCAACTGGCGTCATCTACGGTCCAGTGATTTGGTCTTAAACCTCAAAAGTTGACAGCATCCTTTGAACAAATTGTCTTCATTAGCCCAACACCCATGAGGTGCCACATCGATCCCCCGAAGAAAACTACCCAAGAAGCTTCTTAGGATAGGTAGTTCAGGTTGCTCTTCCCAGGCCTAGGGTGTAGGCCACAACAAGAACGCACACGATTTTTTTCTTGGGGAAAAAAATCTGCCTGTATCATGCATACCATTCTATGGACTCTTTGCACCAGTAGTACTCAGCTTGGCTGTACGATTTCCATATCAAAGAACTCGTGACTTCGTTGCTCATTCCTCTAAGCCTACTGTATCCAACCAAGTCACATGCAATTCCGGACATTCCATGGTGATAGGCAGCTTGCTCGTCCGTGTCCGGAAGGGGATTTTGCGCAGGAAGAAGCCACTTTCCGGTGGGGTCGTGTGGTCGGACAGAACTTAACAATCCAACCGCTCCGGCTCTGAGTCTGACAGAATGCTTGCTTGAGACACCAAACCCTCCTCGATCCATTGTCTTCTTCCCTCCTCCACTCCCCGCCTCGCCTTAAGGCGCCGACCAAAGTGCATAAACCTCACCAGCAAGATGACCTGGACTCCTGGAGATAGAGTGCCGCGAGCGACCAGGAGTGTGCTTCGGTAGCTGGCTGTGTTCTCAGTTCCCCCTCTGCCTCTCTGCTCTCTGCAGAGTGAGGTGCCATGAGCGCTTGTGGTGTGTGACGGATTTAAGCTCGTCGCAGGCATGTTCTTAATACTATTTCTCATTTCCGTTTTGTATTTTTTTTGCAGCAATTTACTGTTTTTTTAATCCTTTTGACTTCTCGGTTGTAACGTATGCGATTAGGTTGAACATTATGCTTCAGTTTTGCACTGAACTATAGATTTACAAACTTAAGTTGATACATACCGTGGGAAAGTCTGTGCCCGCGCTCTGTGAGGCTCCAGAGCTTCCACAAAATTCCTATCGTGTTTGATTACATGTGTGCGTCCTCCTTTACTCTCTCCAAAAAAGATTGCCAGGTTTCATTTTTTTCTTTTTGGGTCAACAGTTTTAATGATATGCAGTGATTTTAGTGAACACAATATAATGGTAAGGATACTTCTCTTAATATTTGTCATACAAGACAGCCTTGGTACAATAAAGTTCCACTCCAATATTTACTTCTCTTAATAGGCAGATAGAAAATTTAAAATTTCAATGCACCTTTGGTATAATGATACCAGTCCTGGAGTACAAAGGACTTCACTCTTAACCTTGGGAGCTAAGCACATTAGTTAGATATCTGCAGGTTGTCTCATAATGCGAGATTAAGAAAATATTTTAAACTTCAATGCTTCTGAAAACAAGGTCGCGTTACAAGCAATTGAGATGTTGAGTTGCATCTAACAACTAGTAATCGTGGTTGCTTTAGAATCCACACAAATCTCCTTTAGAAAAGCATAGAAAGTTAGAAACCCACCTAGAATGAGACACATCAACTTTCAGAGATTAGTAGGTCCTATTGGTTGAAACTGTTAATGTTATATGTGTCATGTGTAGTCCTATTGGTTGAAACTGTTAATGTTATATGTGTCATGTGTATGTATCTTTTTTTCCTATTAGAAAAGCCCATTGGGCCATATTGGCATGTGTATATGTTGTTATAAATATTGTGTGTATATTGAAGAGACCCAATGGACAATACATATAGGGCACAAAGGGACACAAGTCTAAAGCCTAGAACAATAGAAAATACTATAAATACCCTTATATCCTTAACACCCCACCTTCAAATGCAAGACGTATGCAATAGCATTGCATTTGGAAAGAGTTGACACTAAAATAGGGAAAATCCGAAGTCCGAGTCTTGATAATGTCGTCATGGCATGTAGCTCTTGGAAAATATGTCGACGAAAGATCTCCTCTCATCCGATGTCGTGCGACAGCCTATAAAGCACAAGGTGTAGGAGCAAAGTCGACCACGGCAACATGGCAAAGCAGATGATGAAACCGACAAAAATAGAGAAAACTGTCAAATCAAACCGAATAGGAATAGACAGAAGCATGACGGCGCAGATCAAAGCCCAAGACGGCGGCGGGGCAATGTACAAGAAGCGCAACAGAGGCGTGGTGCACAAGAAGCGCGACGGCCTTAGAAACTCGGGGCGACGGCTAAGAGAGAGCGGCGACATTATAATGACGATCTACAACAACTCGAAGAAAAGAGTGGCGGCTCCTGTTATGCAAAAAGAATTTTCATACTTCTATGACTGACAATAAATTTATGGACTCGTATGGTTTAGACGAACTCAAAGATAAAGTAGTACGGACTTGGATAGACACAGTAGAAGCAAAGACACAAAGAAAGAAAAAACTGAAACATAACTAGCAGTAGACACTAGCAACAAGCAGGCAAGGACGACCAAACAGTAAGGACCAGCAGCAAATAGCACTAGCCCAGAAGCACCACGTGCAAATTAATAGGCCCAAAGCAAAGAGCAATGCGCACTGGCGCGCTTATCCATTGTCCCTAGATCCATCTCGCTCACGCTTTCTCCTTAATTTCCTTTACATCCACCACGGCAAGATTAATCGCGAAGCATCCACCACCTTCTCCATCAAACAAACGTACGCTCGGCAGCCACGAGGCCGGCCAGTAGTACATCTATCCGAGGGAACCGAGAAAGCATCAGCTCACCAGCTGATCTGTGCAGTGGAGACGACGAAGAGGAACCACTGGAGAGGAAGACCGGTGGAAGACGCCGCCGCCGATGAAGACGAGGTGACGCTGGGTGAGGAAGAGTGTTGGCGGCAAGTTGGGTGCCTGCGTCAGCCTCGGCTGCGTGATGAAGATGAAGCACAGAGGCATGGCGACCTCCAGGCAAGAAGCTCGGATTTGTGTTGGCCTACGGAGGCCCGGCGATCGGGACGCCAGCAAATCGAGGCAACGCTGGAGAAAGACCAGCGGATTGAGGCGACGGCGCCTCAGTCGTGCCCCGACCCCGAGCGAAGAAACCCGAGTGGCTAAAGAGGACCGGGAGGCCCGGCCAGGGGCGAGCTTCGGGTGCGCAGCGTCGGGGCAAGTCGGGTCCTAGCGGTGTAGCTCGAGGCGATCTGGAGCGGCGGCGCCATGGGAAGTCGAGCAAAGGATCCGAGCGGGGAAGCCGAGTCGGCACGTCGCCCATCTGGAGGAGCTCGATGATGAAGATGGGCTCTGCCTGCTGTTGACGCCAAGATTGCTGCTTAGAAGAAGGCCACCCCCGGAAGCGAAGATCGATCCTCCCGGTGGCAGCGGAGGCTAGGCAGCGGCGGCGGCTACAGTAACGCTAACCCTAATCTTGGCTCTGATATCATGTTATGAATATCGTGTATATATTGAAGAGGCCCAATGAGCAATATATATAGAGTACAAATTGACACAAGTCTAAACCTTAGAACAATAGAAAATACCACAAATACCCTTATATCCTTAACACATGTAACTTACAAATTAATTGACCATGCAATGTAAATTCTTGTTTATTTTTTTCTCATGGGTTCATTGTTTATGAATGAAAATTGAATCATGTGTTCAACTTGTCAAATAGTAAAGTGTGACTAAATTACCCCATGACCGGGTTAAGAAGAGTCATATCCTAAGACAATTGCTTTCAGGAAAAGTACTTGGTGATTCTTTTCAAGGGAAGAACTAAAAAAATAAGCATTTAGGAACAATGACTGAAATGCAAGATGCTCTGAGATCCTGCATGGAGAAGCTGCTCATTGCCAGAGAAGAACGGGAGCAAATCATCGTCGAAGCAGCCAGCGAGATATCCTCCGAGCAGAAGAAAGTACGTGATTTACAGCACAAGCTAGAAGACGCAAACAAGAAGGCCGCGAAGCTAGCCGCCGAAAACAAGAGTCTCTGCGAGGCCGTCGACGCAAAGGACAAGCTGATCAGAGAACTGAAGGAATCCAAGTCAGTCACAGATGAGAAGCTTACCGACGCGAAGGCGAAGCTCGATGCGGCGCAGAAGCAAAGCTCCTCGCTCCAGTACGAGGTGCGCATGCTTCAGAAGGAGCTGGAGATCAGGAGCCAGGAGAGGGAGTACGACCTCAAGTCGGTGGATGCCGCTCACAGGCAGCAGACGGAGAACCTGAAGAAAATCGCCCAGCTGGACGGCGAGTGCCAACGGCTGCGCACGATGGTCCGCAAGCGGCTTCCCGGGCCGGCAGCCTTGGCGAAAATGAGAGATGAGGTTGAACAACCTGGGGCCAGTCCAAGAAGGCTGCGTTCTGCGACGCCGATGTCTCCACGGTCCGTGACGCCGATGACGCCACGGTCCGTAACTCCGATGTCATCACGGCCCATGACGCCACGGCGTGCTTCAGAGCCTGAAAGCTACACGGTCAAGCTGCGTGCAGTCGAGGACGAGAACAAGGTTCTGAAGCAGATGCTGGCCAAGAGGGACAGTGAGCTGCAGTTTGTGCAGATGAAGTACGCCGATGAGGCTTGCAAGCTCACAGTAGTGCAGAGGCAGCTCAAGGAATTGACAGAAGAGAACAAGCAGTTGAGTGATGCTAATGGTCAGTCCGAGTCATGGGCTTCTGCTTTGATTTCTGAACTGGAGCACTTCAGGGCCGGGAAGCTGGGAGCATCCGTCATGGCATCTGACATGAGCTTGCTTGACGATTTTGCTGAGATTGAGAAAATTGAGATGGCATCAGGTGATCAAGCATTAAGGTCCTCACGTGCATCTCCGAAGAAGGCGGATTCGAGATCGGTTATGTCAGAAAACAATGGCAAAGATCCTATGCAGAATGGTAGTGTCTCCAACGGTCATCCTGAATGGGTTCAGAGTATTCAGACCCTCGTGATACATAAGCATGAAGCAAGTGGAGAAAGTATTGACACCATTCTTCAGGAAATAAGGCGTGCATTGGATCAGAGTGCTATTCATGCGAATGGTGACGCTTTGGATGTATTGTATGACCGGGCCAAAATAGAGATAATGGTGACCAATCTGATTGAAAAAATCACTTCCGTGATTCGAAGATCCGCGGAAGACAATGTTGCTAAATGTGGACAATTGTTGCATGACAAGTCTGAATTTTGTGCTCGCCTTGAGTACCTGGTGCATGTCTGTTATGATCTACTGCATGGGAAAGCTAACCTTGAAAAATTCATTGATGAGGTTTGCCTGGTCCTAGAGTATATAGTGAGCCAATACTTCTCAAACCAAGATCGATCTGACACCGTGGATAATAATACAAAGAGTTTTGATGGAGATGAGTTATTATGTACAGCAAATGCACACGGTGAACATGAAATTCAAAGTGCAAAATTAGCAGCAACTCTAGATATCCAAACAGGAGCACATAATGAATCATTTCAGTCAGCACAAGGCCAGATACCTGATCACATTTTGGTCGATCATCAAGAGAGTCGTCTTGATGAAGAACTCGCAAGAGTTATTCTAGATCAAGATGATAATATCCATCCGGAGATGAAGTCCTTATACTGTGAGATAGAAAGGTACTAACTACAATATCTGTTTTTTTTTTAATAAAAAAACAACTGTTGTTGATATTTTTTCAATTATTCTTTGTCATGTAGTCCTGCTGCTGATGGAAGTGTGGAAGACTTGATAGAACAAAAGGCAAAACAGTTAGCAAGAGTAAGTTCCCATGTCCTTGTTATTGTTTTTTTTTCAGTAAATATGTGCAGTTAACACTACTTTCATCAGTTTTTTATTTACAGTTATTACTACTTTCAGCTAGTTATCCATCAGGAACTGAATTCACAAAATTTGCACTTCATGCAGAACTCGGAGATATCAGCAGCAGCTGATAAGCTTGCAGAGTGCCAGGAGACCATCACAAATCTAAGCAGGCAGTTGCAGGCTCTGAAGAGTCCGGCAAATTCAGGCACTCTAGATAGCCCAATGTCCAACCCGAGACCGAGCTCGGCTAAGTCTGACTACAAGTCACTTGCAACTATCCTTGCTGAAGAGGACGCCAACACTGAGGGTTCCAGTTCTACACCCAAAGAATTGCGATGCAAGAAAGAACATGTTGAGCCTGATGCTGCACCAGAAAGGAGCATAGCACAAGAGCAGAATCCCGGCACTGCCCTCAACGGTGACGACGAGGAATCGACGCAAATCGTTGTTCATCCAGTGTTCCCAGAGCCACGCCATGATGACATTTCTGCTGATCCTAAGAAGAAGAAGCGGAGTCCGAGCTTGCTGGGCAGGATAATCTTCGGAAAGAAAGTGGAAGGCAGCTACTAGACTGTGCTGAACCAGTGGATACACTGTGCTGGTACAATTGTGCGATCTAACTAGTACTACTATATTGCGACCACTGAATTCGGAGCTTGTTCTGTTTGTTCAATCCGTGCATCCCTGTTCAAGGGTGCAACCTTTTTGCCATGTATTATGTTATAATCTGATACCCTTTTTTATTAACAGCAACTTCAGATCGGATCAGAATTTGTAAGAATACAGCACAAATGTGTACGGTATCAAGAACAAAGTAGATGAATCTCGTAGAAAGAACCAAATAACGACAACGAAATAACTACGACGAGAGAGAAAGATTTGGCTAAGCCGACCGCAAATTTTTTAAGCATAACCTCAAAAGAGTACTCCGTATTGTCGCACTCTCACAATCCTCTCGAACCTTTTAGGACTCTTGAATTCTTGTCCTATACAAAAATCTAGTGCTAAAGAATAACCTAACATCTAATCATCTTGTGCATCTTTTGCTTTGGATGAGTTGCTTTATGGCTTATATTCTCCATGACCACCCCTCGTAACTTTACAGTACCCCTTAGTTCTCCTTCAAAAAGAAGTAGGAATTATAATCCTATTATGATTTATATAGGAACCCTTGTAGCACACTTCTCCAAGTGTTAGTTGATTAGCATATGAGTCACCTATACTTAACATATTCTCTTACTGTCAGACCCGGATTTTGAAATCCAGAATCCTCTGTGAAAACCACCGTACTATTCTCTGGATCAGTATATAGTGCTCACAGATACATTGCTGAACCAATTCATACAAGACATAACCATACCATTCATTAAATACAAACATCAGTCACATAGACCGCGTTGGGTCATGTTTTTACAATAAGGGCCGAACAGGCTAAATTGATTACAGTACAAAAGTAGCGGAAACAATAGCGGAAGCAAAAGAGGTGGAGCACATCTCTCCACAGGCAAGCGACTGGGGTATCCCGTGTACATCCGATATTAATCAAAGACTTGGATAATATTGGATGTACGCAAGCACCGACGTAGCTAGCAAGACAGAGGCAAGATCTAGACTAAAGGAACTAAACTACTCTTCATCATTGCCTTGTCCGTCGACATCTGGATCCTCGTAGTAAGCATAATGTCCTTGATCCATGGGTTCTGAAGGTTTGGGGGAAAGAGCGAGGATGAGCACAACTTCCGTGCTCGCGAGCCAACACACAAGATGCAATAATAATACATGAAAGGCTTAACAAGGATGACTCGGGTTCTTTTATTTGCTAAAGCAATGTTTTCAATTATCATTATTAGAAATTCCTATCACTTAGCATTTTAACCAAATTGCATTTTATTAAATAGAGTAATTGTGCAATATTAAATGCAACGAAGGTTATCTCCACCTTATGCTTAATTTTAACTGGGGTTACATCCACCTATTAACAACACTGGGTACGACCACCCAGGAAAAATTCAATTTCAGGGCTAGGTGAGCCCGACATGTTTTTATTCCACCCACCAAGGTTTTTAAAATAGAACTAACTCCAGTAAGTTCCCATGTCCACCTTTGACCGTATGCACGACTGTTTAAACAGTTTAAACGCTGCAAAGGTTGTACACTGTACCAACAAGAGACAATCAGCTCGTTGGCCCACATGATTCCTTGGTCATGTAGTTGAGAGATCATCACAGTAACCTTTCAAATTATATCGCCCCTTCCGTCATCTCACCCATATGGGCTGCTCCCACACTTTGTGGGCCCTATAAGTTGTTCGGGATGTTCACCACAACAACTAGCATAGCTGAACTACAGTTTCCACAACGACTAGCGCAGCTGGCAACTTCACCTTGCCTCGATGTCTTATTCAAGCCGGAACGTATCCAATGCTTGCACTACCATGTTCCCCCTCCAGTGAGATGACTTTTAGGGTCCAATAAATTTACTAAGACAAGTTGTACTTTACAGACTTGTGGTTGTACTTGTTTTACAATGGGAGGTCATCATAGGATTAAGTCATTAGGGTTATCTGAGCGGTTCATACCATATTCCACACATTCTCGTGCTACATCAGCACCCACCATAATACCATCCGCCAAGATGTGGTAATAGCAGTTTAATAGGGTTTTTGGGGAGCAAAATACATTATCTCAACATTCCAGTCATTTACCCACAATGACTACCCAAAACCACTTTCATGATTAAAAGATGATGATTAGGGCATATAATGCCCCGGTACTTAAACAAGACTAGTATGTCGCTTAAGTACAACCTATAACTAGTAATTTACCATTTTAATATCTAGGGTGACAAGGATTAAAGAATTCAAGTTGTCAAGGATGGTATAATAATTATTTAATTACCAAGTATGCATGTAGCTAACTCTTAAAGATTTGACATACATTTGCATAATGAATTAAGCATGCACTTTGCTAATTTAAAAGAATATAATTTGCATAAAATGTAAGCTCAAAATGATCAAAGTATTGACTCGCCAAGATTAAAGGCAAGATGGTCTTCATAGTATTGAGCTTGATCAAATTGAAGATCTCTTGCTTCTCCGAACTCTACTCGGACGAACGCGCCGGAAAAAGAACAAACAAGCCAATAAAACAAATAAATACACAAGAAATAATAAATAAACTCCAAATTAAATAAGACCACTGCCATAAGCAAGATCTTGCATTTATAAAAATTTAGAAACAAATTTCACTTAAATCGGAGTTATAACAGAGGAGAATGGAACCTCCGAAGTTTTAATCCGAAATTAAATCAAGAAAATAAAAAGAGGAGAGAGAGAATGTCTCTTAGACATGGGGGGCCCACTGTCATTGGCCTGGTCCATGTGAATAGTGCATAGACTGGAGGTCAACATGCACTGTAAATGGTCCACGGGTCCATAGGGGCTTTACTGTGCATCGGGCCCACTTGTCAGTCACTCAGAACAAAACCGGGTTTAAAACTTCTCATTAATTAAATGCTCGGGGCCACGTGTGAATGAAATGAATGGCAATTGAACTGCCAGTTAATTAATAGCTAATCCTAAAGACATTGATTTGGGGGGAATAATTGCGGATGAACAGTGCGTGTCCAAACCGGACAGCACAAGGGAGGCTCCGGGTGGCTTGGCGGCTTGGGCTCGCCGCCAGCGGAGGAAGGAATGACGGCACCAGGTGAGGCCAAAAATGGTACGCCAAGAGAACGGCGGCCATCAGGGCATAGGCGGCGAGGCTGGTTGCGCACTGGAACAGCCAGGGAAGGTGAGCACGAGCAAGAACACGGGAAGGGGAACTCACCAGGACAAGAACGAGGACCGGAGACAGACGGTGGACAGAGAACGGCGGTGAGGATTGGTTCGGCCGGAGGCGAGGGAGAACGGCGATTCCGACGACGACAGTGGACCAAAACCAAATCGGTTGGGGGGGGGATGAGTTCCTTGTCTCTGGGAACACTTGGTGACGGTGGAGGCACGACAGTAGGGTCACCGGGGCAGCGAAACATTGGCGGGACAACACGACCGACAAGGGGAGCTCGGGTGTTCTCTTTGGCAGAGCTTACCGAGGGTGAGGGGGAGAAGTGGGGAGGTGCATTAGGCTCTTTATAGCTACAAGAAGGGGGGGGGGAAGGAGCCGTTGGAGGGCTCAGAGGTGATACACTGTCCCGAGGCAACAGCATGGGCGAGTCAGGGAAGGTGAGGTGGGGTGACGAGGCACTAGTGATGCGACAAGACCGGGTGGGAGTGCTGAGCAGCAAAGACGGGCGCCTGGGTGACACGACGGGCAGGGGCGTTAACATGGCGGCACACTGGCGCTTGTTGACGCGGGCAAGGCAGCCTTGTGGCAGCAAGGCAGAGCGCGGCCTGGGCGGCTCGGGGCTGGTGAAAAAGGGACAGGAGGAGTAGGCTGGCCCAGGGAAAGAAATGGGCTGAGCCCAAGAGAGGGGATATGGGTTGAGCGCACTAGGATTTGACGGGGATTCGAATTTAAAACTGGAATTTGAATTGGAGCTTTTGAACTCAATTGACAAACTGAAACACTATACACAAAACGAAAACAGAATGTTACACTTATAGAGCCTGACGAGTGATGGTAAGAGGGGTTCTGGCACATGTTGTGTGTTGGAGATATTAGAGTTTAGTTAAGAGTCCAAGTCATGTGCGAGTCTGACTCAAGTTGTGTTAGAGTCGTACTGTAATATTTGACACTATAAATAAATGGTGTGGGGATCTCAAAAAGAATACGCAGTTATTCCCCAAAATTCTATATGGTATCAGAGCCAATCCACCCAAAACCCTAACCCGAGAAAAAACCCTTACCTCAGAACTGTCGTCGATCCGTCGGTCGCCGCTGTCTCGTCGTGCGTGGTCCTCCACGACTGTGCCGCATGGGAGCGGACCGACGGCCGGCTGGGTTGTGTGCGGGCGAGCCAAGGTCGACGGCTAGTGGTGCAGGAGGCGCGGTGCGGGTCACGGGCGAGGAAGAGGAGCGGGCCAAGGGCTTCGGGGCGGCAGGATCTGGTGGGATCCAGGCCGGCTCAGTCGGAAGGAGGTGGAGGAGGAGTAGTAGAAGGATCCGGCGGTGGAGTTGGCGCTCGCGGGATAGAAGGACCCGGTGGAGGAGCCGACGCTCGCAGGAGAGAAGGAATCCGATGCCTGGCCAGTGGTGGAAATGGGGAGAAGGCGCTCCGGTAGCAGGCCGAAGGGATCCATGTAAGACCAAGAGGTTTTTGGTCATGATATTTGATGATGAACACATTGACAATAAGCTAGACTTAGTCTCAGTACTTAATGATGAATACATTGTCTCTGGAACTTGTTTGTGCTCTTCAACTGACTTGCATTTGAGTTCTGTCAGTTTCTGTTGAAAATCAGTTCTTTTCAGGATTATCGGTAGTACCGGCTTTGTACATGCGGAACTACCGAAGTGCGGTATGACCGCGGGTGTGCAGCAGTAGTAACGCAGGTCTTGTTTTCAAATGTGTCTTAGCTTGAATCATTAGATCCTGATCTGGAGCGTCCACGTGGCAAAAAGGGCTTTGTTCTGAAGTTTTTGAGCTTTTTCGTGTTGCGGTAATACCGGCATTGTTTTCACGGAACTACCGCTTTGCGGTAGTACCGCGAGTAGTTTACGGTAGTACCACAAGTCATTTTCTCTGGTGCGTTTTGCTCGGTTCGTTAGATCTTGATCTAACGGCTGATATTGAGATGAACGTTCGGACCGTCCGAACGTCTCAAGGAATGCGAGCCCTTGATATGAAATCTGACGGCTGTTATTGTTGTAACGTTCGGACCGTCCGAGACGAAAGCTTTGTGAGTCGTTGATTTGAAATCCAATGGTTGATATTCACGAGAACGTTCGGACCTTGAACAGTAAATGCTTTGAGGTTCGTGAGAAGTTTTGCAAAACAATCACACCGCTGATGAACGCGGTAGTACCATGTTGTCTGGTAGTACCGGTGTGTTAATGGCGGTAGTACCACACTTGGTTTTTTAGAAAGAGAAACCTTATGACAGGTACAATTAAATGAAAATCGGATGATCTGGAGTCTTGGAGTGGAACGACCGGCAAGCGGTATGACCGCACTTTGAATGTCGGTAATACCGCACAAAGGTATGACCGCAATGTTGTGGTATGGAAATTCCAGAGAGCATGTTTTTGGAAGATCTTGAGATTTCCCAATGAGCGGTAGTTCCGCAGTGCTTTGAGCGGTACGACCGCATGTGCGGTAGTACCGGACGTATAATGGCGGTAGTTCCGATTATGCTCTGGAAAGTTGTCACTTTGAGGAATTGGCTGCGGATTTGTTGTTTTCATAAGTTTTATCTTGTTGCTAATGCATGATAGTGTTCATTGGTGTGTGTATGCTAATGGATGGTCAAGTTGGAGAACTTGTGCCAAGAATTGGTTTCTTTGATCTTTGCATATGCAGGTTGAGGCGTGAGGACGAACTACGTTCGGTGACGGGATTGACTCGGACTAGAATGGGAAATCTGAGGTCTTGGAAGTCGTGGATGTCAAGAGGTGGTTTGGATCACGCTGGAGCACGTGGAAGATAAAGGTGGATCACGTTGGAGCTACGGGAAGGTGTCCTGGAGGCTTACGACGTGGAAGAGTTTGTTTTGGAAAGTTTTGAGTTATTTTGGTA
The DNA here is from genome assembly GCA_036346405.1 of Phyllostachys edulis. NCBI lineage: Eukaryota > Viridiplantae > Streptophyta > Magnoliopsida > Poales > Poaceae > Phyllostachys > Phyllostachys edulis. Next base: position 72,949,154 of record CM070562.1, read on the forward strand.
AAACCTGTGTTGGAAAGGGTTTCGGGTCCCTTGATTTTCGGAGAGATAGGTTTCGTATTTGTGATTGATACGGATTGAACTTTGCCTATAAAAGAGGCAGAGTGGGTGCGCCTTGGGTACGAGTTGTTAGATGTGAGTTTTAGATGTTTTTGAGATCGTAGCTTGCTGCTGTTGCTGTGATTTAGATGCCCTTCGAATTGGGGCTTTGAGGGGTGCTTGCTGAGCACTTTGTAGATACAAATCAAGTTTGATATATAAAGTTCAGATTCGTTCTACTTTGATTCTTGATTTGGTGTTCTTCTTGTGCGCTGAGGTGGTCTCGGTTGTGAAGCTCTTCAAGTGTCAACAGAGAAGTTACTGAAATTCTTGCACACAAGAAGAAGTTGGAATTAGGGGGTCAATTCGCTGCAATCATTCAACCCCCCTTCTGATTGCCATTACGATCCTACAAGTGGTATCAGAGCAAGGTTGCAATGGCATCGGATCGAGATCGCTTCTCGGGTAAGCCTCCATACTTCGATGGATCAGACTACATCTATTGAAAGACTCGTATGGAAGTTTTTCTTCAAGCTCAAGGTAATGTCATCTGGCAAAAGGTTGAGAATCCTTATGAAGTCCTATTGTTATCACCAACAATAACACCTGCGATATTGAAGCTAATGCTAAGGCTAGAAATATCTTGTTGCAAGGTTTAAGTAGAAACGAATTTGTTAGAATTGCCAACATTAAATCTACTAACAAAATTTGGACAACACTTACTGACTATCATGAAGATTCAAAATCTGTTAAAGGTGTTCGTCAAAATCAATTCAAAAAGGAGTATTCTAAGTTTGAGATGAAACCGGGAGAATCTGTAGATGCACTTTTTGATCGCTTCAATAAAATCATTAGTGATTTGCAATCTGTTGATGTGATTTATTCTGATTCTGACAATGCTAGACAGATTTTGAATGCTTTGGATATGTCTGTTTAGGAGGTCCTAGTCACTACAATCAATCACTCTGTTAATATGGAAACACTCACATTAAATGATCTTTATTCCATGATGAAAACACATGAGATTGATATTTTGGCAAGAATAAATAAGTCAAATTCTTTGGGTTTAGTGACTAACCAAACTGACAGTTTGTCAAGTCCTTCTAGTTTCTCCTTGAGTGCTATTTCGGATGAACAATTGGAGGAGATCCCAGAAGAACAGCTTGTACTCTTCTCAAATAGGGTGACTAAAGCAATCAATAATGTCAGAGCAAGGAGAAGAGGAGGTCCAATCAGATGCTTTGAATGTGGTGAGCCAAACCACATAAAAGTAAATTGTCCCAAGCTGAGAGGAAAAGAAGCCAAGGAGGACAAAGCACCAGCTCGGCGTTCAAAATTCAAATTTGATTCAAGCAAAAAAGCAAAATTATCGTAAAGTTGTCAACAAGGTGCTTTCAGCTCTTGAGGAGATTGGGCTAAGTGATGTTGATTCGCATAATGACAGCGAGGATGATCACAAGAAGGCAAAAGAGGTGATTTCACAGGATGTGCTTTATGGCAAGTAGTGAAGAAACTAATGATGATGATGATCTCTACAAAGGACCTGATGAGGTAAAGCCCTCTTATGCTGATTTATCACGTCTTTGTCTTTGAAATTGACAAATGAGCTTAAAAATACAAAAAGAAAGCAAAGAAACATGACCTTGTTGTTGATAGCTTGAATTCTGAAATTTATAGACTTAAGGTCGCTATTCCCGATGATGAATCATGTGAATCATGCCAAGGTTTGCATTCTGAATTAAAACTTGCTAGATCAATTCATGCTGAATTTGAAGAGTTAAAATGGCGATAACTTATGTGATGATAAGTGAAACTTGCTTCATTGAGATTGAAAAAGCTGAAGTCTATTTCATCTTGTTTAGAGACAAATCTTGTGAATGCTCAAATTAAGACTTGCTCTAATTGTGAATCTGCTAGAAGCTAGATTAAAGTCATCTCGAGATTCTATACAACAAATGCTTTACCATGAGACACTTTTTGCACAAATTGTCCTAAACTCACAACTGAAATTGCCGCTTTGACTAGACAATTAAGTGAGTTTGTTTGAAAAAGAAAAATGGCTCATCTGTTTTCTAAGAAAATCTTGAATGGTTTTGTTAAGTGCACAACTTGTCTGAATTGGCTAAAGAGAATGAATATCTTAAAGACACTTTGGAGAGGTTTTCTTTTGGCAAGAAAAATCTAAACATGATTCTAGACAAATCAAGAGTGAGTTCTAAAAAACAAGGTCTAGGTTTTAATTCTACTGTTCATGCAAAGAATCATCCTCCCAAAGCTCTTAAGCTTCTTGAACCTAGAAAATTTGAAATTGAATCTGAACCTAAACATATTGTGTTCAAATCTGCTTTGGTTTTGCAAAGGATCTTATTACCAAAGTAAGCATCAGAAAGAGAAAAACTGAAATTTCATATCAAGAAAAGTATCGCTGCACTTCTTGTGGTAAAGAAGGTCATTTGGTTCAGTTTTGTTTTCAAAAGCAAAGAAAGAAAAGAGAGATAGGTGAGAAAGAATTTTCATGTTCCTTTTGTTTTCACTAAACAAGTCGATGCAAATTGATCGAATGACACCTAAACAATGCTTTGGCCTAAAGATGCGTAATTCGAAGTGCCTTTATTGCTCCTACTGTGCGTGTGTCACAAGATTGGGTTCCTAAATCATGTCTTAGTAACCCCAGTACTGTGAGACCGACATTCTCTTGAATTTTAGGTACAACTATTGAGGAAGGGGAACTTTTGGCTAGTTGATTTAGGATGTTCAAGGCACATGACAGGTGATTCAAAATGGTTCTCCTCCCTCACTAAGGCATTCAGTGATGAATTAATTACTTTTGGGGATGCTTCAACTGGAATTGTGATGGCAAAAGGTACTGTGCGCGTTAATGACAAATTTGTTCTTAAAGATGTTGCCTTGGTAAGCAAATTGAAGTACAACCTGCTTTCTGTGTCACAACTGTTGGAACAAAATCTTGAGGTAAGCTTTAAGAAACATGCTTGTAGGGTTTTAGATGCCTCTGGAGATCTTGTCTTTAATATTACTCGATTAGGGAGAGTCTTTAAAGCTGATTTTAATCATTCCTTCTCACCTAATGTTAGATGTTTGGTAGCTTCTGAATTTAGAGATCTTTTCTTTTGGCATCGTAGACTAGGACATATTGGTTTTGATCATCTTGTTCGAATTAGTGGAACTGATCTCATTAGGGGGTTGTCGAAATTGAAAAGTGAGAAAGATTTGGTTTGTTCTCCCTGTCGACATGGTAAGATGGTTGCTGCTCCACATTTTCCTATTTCTGTAATCATCACAGATGGCCCTGGACAATTGTTGCATATGGACACTGTAGGTCCCTCAAGAGTTCAATCTGTTGGTGGTAAGTGGTATATTCTTGTGATTGTTGATGATTACTCTAGGTACTCTTGGGTGTATTTTATGGTGTCCAAGGATGAAGCTTTTGGTTATTTCAAGGATTTATTTCTCAGATTAAATTATGAATTAAATGGTGCTGTGAAAGTAATAAGAAGTGATAATGGTACTGAGTTTAAGAATTCCTTATTTGCTTCCTTTTGCTCTGAACAAGGTTTGTGTGACAACCCCACCCTTTGATATACCGCAAAGGTCCGGGAGGACCATTTTTTTTGAGCTGCGGTACTTCCCGAGGGAGGTCTTCTAGGACCTCCCAGGAGGTCTTCAAGACCTCCTGGAGGTCTTGGCCAACATCCCGCAGGTGGCACCTCTGGGTATATCATCAGGGAGGTCCGACAGGATCTCCCAGGCTAAGTCCCGTAGGACCTCCTGGAGATCCTGCCCCTGTGCACAGAGCTAGTCCCAGGAACGGATTGGCTAGCTCGCACAGATCTAACACAAGTGTAATCAAGTCCATACACAAACTAAGAGAAGCAAGAGACAAAACAACAAATAATATTAAAGACCAAACCGGCCAAGCTTCTTACAGGAGTTTGCCTCATGGGCTACAACAAAAGAGCAAGAACAGCGGAAAGCAAAAACATTAACGATAGGTCCAACCGATCAGCCCACCGGCTATCGAGTGGAGGACGTCCCCTAGGTCGCAAGGTCTCCAAAGACCTCTTCTTCAACGAGCTTTAAGCTCCCTGGAACTTCCTGCAACTGCTGATTAAAACAGAGGGCAAAAGCCATGAGTACATTGAATGTACTCAGCAAGCCGTGAGGAGTGTATGCAATAAGTAATCATGCAAGGCTTGCCAAAAGAGAGAGCTGTAAGGTTAGTTGCGTAAAGCAGTATTTGACAACAAATAATATAAGTAGATTGGAATGCTCAAGTTAAAACAATAATACATAAATACATTTGTTTTCGAGGAGGTCGTGAGCACCCGCCACTCCCAAAACCCACTGGAGCACCCACTCCAAAGTTCCAAAGACCAACCGTGGGAGGCCCGCCACACCCATGACCAGGGACCTCGGCCACGACCACCCCGAACACCCACTCCAGAGTTCCCAACCAGCCTGGACCTCATCTCGAGCCAACCATGACCCTCTAAAGCCGGCCAAGGTCTCTTGAGGCAAAGCCACGATCTCATGAGCGCCCGGGGACACAATTTCACAAAGCTACCCTTGCACCATTTTCACGGGCATGTCCATAACCAAGGACTTGGCTATTCGAATAGATTTTACACTCTGCAGAGGTGTACAACTTTACCCACAATCCACGGTCTCTCTAGCGGGACGGGTTCCGGTCACCCTTGCTCACTTCGAAGGTGGCAGCCTAGAGAACGCGCAAGGCCTTTACAAAGCTTTGAAATGACTCGGGGCTGCCCGCTAAGGTTTCGCAATTCCCCCCCTTTGGTCTAGAAGTCCGCAGGGTTATGGGGTGCCCCCTCTTGCGCCGGCGCCTCACACGCTCAACCACAACAGCACCAAGCCATCTCATTGCTAATTATTCAGCCCAGACCACCCCCATAAAGTGATCTTGTGGTTGCACTGATTGGCCCAGATCAACAGAACACAAAGTTAAGTCCTTAATTGTGCTCAGGCAAGACATCCACAACCCCAAAATGAAGCATCCACTACTCACTCCCGACCTTCTTGCCCGAGCAAAACAATTTGTAATTAACCCTGCCAAAAGACCACCCAGTCCTGGCACAACAATTATTAATGTGATCTCGCACCACAATCAACACAACTTAGGCATCCTGCCATAGTTGCTTAACAATGGCACCAACCACAGGTTCCATAATTCAATTAGTCAAGATTAATAATTGATGAAGCATGATTCCCAAGACCCACGGTTCTACGACAATATTAAGCATTAAGCTATCGGTCCCATGTTGGTAATAACAGAAGATACCAACTAAAATACCCATCCTAAGGTGTCCAAAGAGTTCATGTCAACATGTTGAGTTCAAGCACACAAAGGGTATAATGTTAACAAGGGATATAGCTACTGCCCAAACCAGTTTCTATAAAGATAGCCATGCAAGTTTAACAAATTAAAATACTTTTGCAAAATGGGATTAAGATGATCAAGGTCCACGACTTGCCTCTGTTGAAGGGAAAAGCTTCGGCTGGTGTAGCTTGAACCACGAGCTCCTCAGCAATCAACCGAGATCTACACGTGCGCAAAAGAAAACCAAATAAGAAAATAAACTCCAAGAAAACCAAAAGAACTTAAAGCAAAAGAGAGGAGAGGTCCAAGCCCAAAGAGCTCGCGACCCAGGGAGCTTGAGGAGCACACCCAAAACCAAGAGGAGGCTAAGAATGACGAACGGAAGGAAGTGGGCGCCCACAGGTGCTCTATTTAGAGAAAGGAGAATAGAAGCACCACAACAGGAGGTGACCAAAGTTCGAGTATTGGTACAAAAGGTACACTTTGCTACAAGTACGAAAAAGGACTAGAGCAGGTAAAGGGGGAGACAAGAGAAGGGAAAGTCAAGGAAAGGCTGACAAAAAGTAGAGAAGAGTACAAAGGTAGGTGGCGGCATTTAATGTGATTCAACCCACATCAAACGCACTTTAGAAACTGGGGCAAGGGAGACAGTCAAAGGGTGAACATACGGTCAAAGGGAATGGTCCAAGAAGGGGGGGTCTGCGAGGAGATCTAAGGACCGGAAGTCCTAAGACAACCAGGGAGGTCTTAAGGACAAATGGTCCTGAAGACAACAGAGTGGTCTTGACCACAAAGGTCCAAACACAAGGAGGAAGTCTAGACCACCAAGGTCTAAACACAAAAGAGGAGGTCTGGACTACAAAGATCCAAACACAACACAGGGAGGTCTGAACCTAAAGGAGGTTCAAACGCAACGGGGAGGTCTAGACCACAAAGGTCTAAACACAAAAGAGGTCCCGTGGACAAGAGGTCCAAAAGACTAAAGATATCTGGGCCTCAAAGGGAGATCCAAACCACAAACAGATCTAGACCCCAAGGAGGTTTAGATCACAAGAAAACTAGACCTCAAAAGAGGTCCAAAGCACAAGGGGTATGGCACTCGAGGAGGCCCCGACGGTTAGATTTCCAAAAGGGAGATCCGACGGTCAAGATCTCAAAAAGGGGAACCTTAACGGTCCTGATCAAAAAGGTGCAGGGAGGTCCTGGGCAGGAGGTCCACGACACTCAAGAGGAGGTCTGGGCGGGAGGTCCAAAGGACACCTTGCGAGAAGGTCTGAGCAAAGGGATACTCGGACTAGGAGGTGGTCTTTACAAAAAGACCAAAAAGGATCGAGGAGGTGGTCCTTGCAAAACAACCAGGAAGAGGTCCCGGTGACAAAGGAAGGCGCGAAGACAAGGAGGCCGTCCGTCGTAATCGAAGCGGTCCAGAGAAAGGAAAGGAACGTTCGGACCACCAACCTTTCATCTCGATCGGGCCATCCAAAAAGGATCGACGGTCCACGAGTGAGAAAGGCGGGATTGGCTCGAGATTGCGAGAGGCAAGGGAGGTCCAAAACCAAAAGGAGATCTAACGGAGGAAAATCCAAAGGGAGGTCCGTGCGGTTAAGATCTCCAGAGAGGAGGTCCTAACGGCGAGATCTGATCAAGGGAGGTGCATGCGGTTAAGATCTTGAGAGAGAGGTCCTAACGGCCAGATCTAATCAAGGGAGGTGCATGCGGTTAAGATCTCCAGAGAGGAGGTCCTAACGGCCAGATCGATCAAGGGAGGTCTCATGCGGTTAAGATCTCGAGAGAGGAGGTCCTAACGGCCGATCGATCAAGGGAGGTCTGTGCGGTTAAGATCTCGAGAGAGGAGGTCCTAACGGCCAGATCGATCAAGGGAGGTCTGCATGCGGTTAAGATCTCCAGAGAGGAGGTCCTAACGGCCAGATCTGATCAAGGGGAAAGCCCAACCAGAGGAAGGTCTAGAGAAGGAGAGGAAGATCTAGAGGGAAAAGCTAGGCTGGAGGACAACCAAGGCCTTCAAGGAAAGAAGGATAAAAACCAAAAAACAACAATAACTCCAGAGCAGTCAAAAAGGGATTAATTGAAGTTTGATTAGTTCAAGTTAAATCTCCAAATTTCTAAAATCTTCAAATTAAGCTTTGAACTCTCAACAAAGCCAAATGGTTCATTTTTAAAAGCTTTTCAAGACTCCGGAAAAATGGGACGTTACAGTTTGGAACATCAATTTTCCTCTCGACGTGTTCCTCAACAGAATGGTGTAGTTGAGAGGAAAAATAGAACCTTGGTTGAGATGGCAAGAACCATGCTTGATGAACATGCCACTCCTAGGAAGTATTGGGTAGAGGCTATTTCAACTGCTTGTCATGTTTCTAATAGAGTATTTTTGAGCGCCTCTTTGCACAAGACTTCTTATGAGCTGAGATTTGGCAAAAGGCCTAGTGTCTCTCACTTCAGAGTTTTTAGTTGCAAATGTTTTATTCTTAAGCATGGTAATCTGGATAAATTTGAAGCTAGATCAACTGATGGCATATTTCTTGGATATCCTCTTCACTCTCGTGGCTATCGAGTGCTTAATCTTGAAACTAACAAAATTGTTGAAACTTGTGAAGTTACTTTTGATGAGGTCAGTACTTGTTCTAGAACTGACATTTCAGGTACACAAGTTCAGGGGGAGTCTGAAAGCATATTCCTTAATGAAGAAGATGATCTTGATTTTGGTAATGACTTTTCTCCCATGCCATCAACTGCTGAAGATCAAGCTCCTACTACTGCCGTTGCGCCACCACAAGTGGATGTTCAAAATATTGAAGACAGTTCAGAACCTTCTACACCTTTGAGGATTCAGCGTCTTCATCCTCCAGAACTGATGACTGGTGATATTTATGAAAGAGTAACATGTTCTAAGTTTACTTCTCCTGACTCACATGCTCATTTTGCTTTTGTTGCCTCCTTTGAGCCTAATGATGTAAGTCACGCTTTATCTGATGAGTCTTGGATTAATGCCATGCATGAAGAATTAGAAAACTTTGAGCGTAATAAAGTCTGGACCCTAGTTGAACCTCCTCATGGACATAATGTAATTGGAACTAAATGGGTTTTCAAAAATAAACAAAGTGAGGATGGTGTTGTTGTGAGAAATAAGGCTAGACTTGTTGCTCAAGGATTTTCTCAGGTGGAGGGTCTTGATTTTGGTGAAACTTTTGCCCCTGTAGCCAGACTTGAAGCAATTAGAATTCTTTTAGCCTTTGCTGCATCTAAAGGATTCAAATTGTTTCAAATGGATGTTAAAAGTGCTTTTCTAAATGGCTACATTGAGGAAGAAGTTTATGTTAAGCAACCACCTGGTTTTGAAAATCCTAAGTTTCCTAATCATGTCTACAAACTCTCAAAAACTTTGTATGGTTTGAAGCAAGCTCCTCGAGCTTGGTATGAGAGGCTTAAGTTTGTTTTTGCTAAAAATGATTTTCAAATGGGCAAGGTAGACAAAACTCTTTTCACTTTTAAACATGGCAATGATCTATTACTTGTTCAGATTTATGTGGATGATATCATCTTTGGGGGCTCCTCTCATGCTTTGGTTTCTAAGTTTTCAGATACTATGAGTAGGGAGTTTGAGATGAGTATGATGGGGGAGTTAACTTACTTCTTAGGGCTGCAAGTAAAACAGACCAAGCAAGGCAATTTCATTCATCAAACCAAGTATACTAAAGACTTGCTTAGGCGTTTTGACATGGCAACTTGCAAACCCATCTCTACACCAATGGGGTCTACAACTGTTCTTGACCCGGATGAAGAAGGTGAGGTAGTGGATCAAAAAGAATACAGGAGTATGATTGGTTCTCTACTCTACTTGACTGCTTCAAGGCTGGATATACACTTTGCTGTATGCTTATACGCTCGATTTCAAGCTTCACCTCGTGCTTCTCATCGACAGGCTGTAAAAAGAATTCTTAGGTATCTTCAATCCAATTTAGAATTTGGGCTTTTCTATTCATCTTCATCCTGTCTTACTTTGCGTGCATACTCCGATAGTGATTTTGCGGGTATAGGATTGATAGAAAAAGCACATCCGCACATGTCACTTTTAGGCACTTCCTTAGTGTCTTGGTCCTCTCGAAAACAATCTTCATTGCTCAATCAACTCTTTGAAATCGAGTATGTTCTCTCTTTGCCGCTAGTTGCTCTCAAGTTCTTTGGATTTATGCTACTCTCAAAGATTTTGGTTTAGATTTGGGCACTGTTCCTCTTTATTGTGATAACACTAGTGCTATTAACATTGCTAAAAATCTAGTGCAACATTCTCGAACAAAACACATTGATATCAGATTTCACTTTCTCAGAGATCATGTGGAAAAAGGTGATATTGTTCTCCACTTTGTTGAGACTGATTTCCAATTTGCTGATATTTTCACTAAGCCGCTTGATACTTCTCGTTTTGTTCGTTTGCGGAGTGAATTGGGTGTTGTTCATCCTATGAGCTTATTTTGAGGGGGAGCTGTGTGAAATTTCAGAAGCTTTTGCTTTTTATTTAAGTCAAGCCTTTGATTTCAAAAGAGTAATTGAGCTATCATTATCGTATTTATTCATGTGCTATATAGCCTTGATCTGGACTGGTCTAATAAACTTGCTACATAAATAACTAAAGCATGACATGGCTGAAATCTTTGACTAGTTTGATTATTGGAATCACTTTGTGTTGTTTATTGAAAATGATAAGCTGATTTGTGAGTCCTATTTTAAGTCTTGGATTTGAAGCAAAAATGTCATTCTTTTTAGTCCTGTGTTGCTCACTCAATTTGGCATGTTTTAAAAGATAAAGGGTTGAGAAAAAGAATATGAAAAGATGTGTGATTCAAGCATGCCATGCATAGCTGTGTATCAAACAAAAAAAGGGGTACATAACAGTGCTCAAATGACAAGAAGTGTGCTTCAAGCATGCCATACCCAGCTATGTGTTTTTGAAATGAAAAAAAATGCACAAAAAGTGCCTTAATCAAAAGAAGTATGCTTCAAGCATGCCACCCTGGAAAAGAAGTATGATTTAAGCATGCCACATGCAAATAAAAATTGAAAGTGAAGCAAAAGGATGTTATATGAGATTGTGGCTCATCCAGATTTAAAGTTTTTCTCACTGTTTGGCTTTTCACTTTTTGGTGACTTCTAATTGTGATCTTGTAATCTTTTTAGTCATTGTGTGATATGCCTGTCATGACTCTAAATTGACTTATCACTTTGAACTACTTGTCTGGACATTGCTATATGGTATATGCATTTATATGAACTTGTTAGCTCTACTCAACCAAATTGGCTTGTATAATCCAGTAAATTGACTTGCAAAGCTTCTGGACTTTTACTCTTAATGCTCCTTCCCTTTCTGCTCTTGATGATCACATTGCCAAAGGGGGAGAAAACTGAGAAAATCTTGCAAAAAATTTGATTTTCTAGTGTTAGAGGAAGTCCTTCAGCTGTAGTTCACTTTGCTTGGCAGCTTTGACTCTTTGTCACCTCCTTTCACTCACTCTCCTCTGATTATTGAAAGTATTGTCAATGTAGTCATCAAGGGGGAGATTGTAAGACCAAGAGGTTTTTGGTCATGATATTTGATGATGAACACATTGACAATAAGCTAGATTTAGTCTCAGTACTTAATGATGAATACATTGTCTCTAGAACTTGTTTGTGCTCTTCAACTGACTTGCATTTGAGTTCTGTCAGTTTCTGTTGAAGATCAGTTCTTGTCAGGATTATCGGTAGTACTGGCTTTGTACATGCTTGAACTACGAAGTGCGGTATGACCGCGGTGTCTGCAGTAGTACCGCAGGTCTTGTTTTCGAACGTGTTTTAGCTCGAATCATTAGATCCTGATTTGGAGCGTCCACGTGGAAAAAAGGGCTTTGTTCTGAAGTTTTTGAGCTTTTTCGTGTTGCGGTAATACCGGCGTTGTTTTCACGGAACTACGCTGCGGTAGTACCGCGAGTAGTTCTGATAGTACCGCAAGTCATTTTCTCTGGTGCGTTTTGCTCGGTTCGTTAGATCTTGATCTAACGGCTGATATTGAGATGAACGTTCGGATCGTCCGAACGTCTCAAGGAATGCGAGCCCTTGATCTGAAATCGGCGATTATTATTGTTGTAACGTTCGGACCGTCCGAGACGAAAGCTTTGTGAGTCATTGATTTGGAATCCAACGGTTGATATTCACGGGAACGTTCGGACCTTGAACAGTAAATGCTTTGAGGTTCGTGAGAAGTTTTGCAAAACAATCATACCGCTGATGAACGCGGTAGTACCGTGTTGTCCGGTAGTACTGGTGTGTTAATGGCGGTAGTACCGCACTTGGTTTTTCAGAAAGAGAAACCTTCTGACAGGTACAGTTAAATGAAAATTGGATGATCTGGAGTCTTGGAGCGGAACGACCGGCAAGCGGTGTGACCGCACTTTGAACGTCGGTAATACCGCACAAAGGTATGACCGCAATGTTGCGGTATGGAAATTCCAGAGAGCATGTTTTTGGAAGATCTTGAGATTTCCCAATGAGCGGTAGTTCCGCAGTGCTTTGAGCGGTACGACCGCATGTGCGGTAGTACCGGACGTATAATGGCGGTAGTTCCGATTATGCTCTGGAAAGTTGTCGCTTTGAGGAATTGGCTGCGGATTTGTTGTTTTCGTAAGTTTTATCTTGTTGCTTATGCATGATAGTGTTAATTTGTGTGTGTGTGCTAATGGATGGTTAAGTTGGAGAACTTGTGCCAAGAATTGGTTTCTTTGATCTTTGCATGTGCAGGTTGAGGCGTGAGGACGAACTACGTTCGGTGACGGGATTGACTCGGACTAGGATGGGAAATCTGAGGTCTTGGAAGTCATGGATGTCAAGAGGTGGTTTGGATCACGCTGGAGCACGTGGAAGACAAAGGTGGATCACGTTGGAGCTACGGGAAGGTGTCCTGGAGGCTTACGACGTGGAAGAGTTTGTTTTGAAAAGTTTTGAGTTGTTTTGGTAAAACTTTGTGTTGGAAAGGGTTTGGTCCCTTGATTTTTGGAGAGATAGGTTTCAGATTAAGTGATTGATACGGATTGAACTTTGCCTATAAAAGAGGCGAGTGGGTGCGCCTTAGGTACGAGTTTTTAGACGTGAGTTTTAGATGTTTTTGAGATCGTAGCTTGCTGATGTTGCTGTGATTTAGATGTCCTTCAAATTGGAGCTTTGAGGGGTGCTTGCTGAGCACTTTGTAGACATAAATCAAGTTTGATATATAAAGTTCAGATTCATTCTACTTTGATTCTTGATTTGGTGTTCTTCCTGTGCGCTAAGGTGGTCTCGGTTGTGAAGCTCTTCAAGTGTCAACAGAGAAGTTGCTGAAATTCTTGCACACAAGAAGAAGTTGGAATTAGGGGGTCAATTCGCTGCAATCATTCAACCCCCCTTCTGATTGCCATTACGATCCTACAATCCAGTGGCCGATGGCCGAATCCGGGCGTGGGCAAGTAAGGAGAGGAGGCAGCGTGTCAAGGTGCGGTGCGAGTCTGGCGACCGGCGGGGAGAGGATGGGAGGTTGGGCTCGGGAGGAAGAAGGTGCTTGGAGGAAGTTTGCTGGGGGAGGAAGAGCTCTAGAGGAGAAAGGAAGAAGGTTTTCTCACGTTCGGGCTCGGGCTCGGGAGGAGGAAATGGAGGTCCTGATCCAGTGTGGTGTCAGTGTGAGGATCAGACGTGGAGGATTTTTTTAGGAGGATCCAGTGTGGTGTTGGTGTGGAGATTCGAGACCTGGATCCGGTGTGGTGTCGGTGTGGAGGATCCGGTGTGGTGTCTGTGTGGAGGATCTGATCCGGTGTAGAGGATCTGATCTTGTGTGGATCCAGATTGGTGGAGGATATGGTGTGGCTGCGTGTGTTGTGTTGGGAAAATGAGAGAGAGGACGGTGTGTTTGCTGAGAGTTCTAGCTGTTGTGTTGCTTGGTGACGACAGTATCGAAGGTTACAACGAAATACATGAAAGATAGGGGAGACGATTGTTCAAGTGGTACTTTGGTGGTTGTGCTAATGGTGGTATGGATGTTGGATATAGTGTTGCTGGAGATATCTGAGAGAGGATTGAGACTGGAGTAGTGGAGGCCGAGACTAGGGGCGTGTGGGCAGAGTGGTGGAGGCCGCGGGTGGCTTTGGGCATGGGGGCAGAGGAAGATGAGGTTGAGGTCGGGGAGCTGGTAGATGGTGGGGATGGATTTGGTGACGCCACTGGTAGTATTGGTGGTGAGCAATTTTTGGTCTTTGTGATGATATTAGTTATAGAGTCGATGGTAGGGTCGGTAGATTCTAGTAATGGTATTGCAATATGTAACAAGATGAACATGGTTGTTATCGCATGTGAGGACCCCGGTTTATTAGGCTTGTAGTACTTAGTCATCCATTGACCCTAGCATCACAAACATAATAATCCGTGTCTTCGAGATATGTATACTTCCCAGAATGCAGTATACACACCCCTTTACAAAATCATGCATCAATTCCATTCAAGACATAGAACCAAAGCACGAACTAGAAAAAAAAACATACAATATATAGAGAGAGTTATTACAAAAGGGGCCGACCGGCCAAATATAACTAAGAAAGATAAACACAGCGGAAGCAAAAGCCATAAGATGGCGATAAACAAAAGAGAGCCACAAGGTTTGCCTTTAGCCCACAAGGCAACCAACCAAGCTGCCTAGCTAGACTCCCAACCGCAAAGACACATTTCACAAAAGTAAAGCCCTTTGGGCCCTACCTCCTCTGCAACAAAGTTATTAAGCAAAGCAAATGAGTACAAAATGTACTACTTAAGGCCGACGTGTAGTATAACGAACTATAGTTTAACTACATGCAAGCTTTATTTAAGTGGATGAGGCTTTGGACTTATTTTAGCATAAAGCAAGTTTTCATTTGCAATATTTAAATAGATTCCAAAGCAGTTTTGTAATTCATTTTTAATTTGCAAGTAACAACGAGACAAGTAACAAATAATAACAATAGATACTTGACAACAACAATCCTGGAAGTGACTAACCCAATAGCCACCACAATAGTATGAACATTCATTCATACCAACCCATCAAGTTTTAATTAAATGTTTTAGTCTAGTTCTTGCATGACCTTACCAAGCATGTCCATAACCTAGGACGAGGCTATTCGAATAGTTTTAACCTTGCAGGGGTGTACCAATGTACCCACACGTCAGACCGCCTTTTCGCCAAGCTATTTAGCACACTTCCTTTGGTATGCCGGCATGGCTAAGTCCTACGAGGCATTTCCAATGAATGATGCTAATTAAGAGTTGCGACAACCCAGAAGGTAGGAGACACCGGCCCAGCCGAAGCAACTGCGGGTGCTCTTTCCCTTATAAAACAGTTTTACTCACCTGCGACCCACAATTAACACCTCCCAAAGTACTTAGCCAAGAGGGGTTCCCAATACCCTCGTGTGGTTAGCACGCATAAGCGCTTGGCTTAGTGACACAAGTAACTCGGTCCTTGGGGACCTAGGCACCATTCCATTCACACCCAACATATCACACCAACATCCATTGTGCCCAAGTCAATAACAATTTTTGTTTTTATTTTTGTTTATTTACAAAGTAATGAAGCACAAGATGGACATAATGGAATAATAATTTTAGTGTGATCAAGGTCATCGACATAATGTCGACAACCGCCCATTTCTACCGTTATCTAAGCATTTCTAAGCATTATCAACGCAAACTACTAAGTGATAAGAGTCCATCCATCGAACTCTACATCACAGCAAGATAATCCTAGGCTTAGTAGTAGAGAATGAACATTTACCTACAGGATATGCATCTATAGGCTCAACTAATCGATAATTTAACACAAAGTAGCAATGCATACATATAAGTGAAACAAAGTATTAAACTTTAAAGTAATGGTACATTAATGGGATATGATCAAACTGCTTGCCTTGCTGGTTATGCTCAGTTTGCTGCAGAGATTCGCTCACGGGATCAACACACTCGACGACACCTAATCGAAAAGGCGAAAAGAATCGATAAGAACGAAGAAAACCAAGAAGACAGCACAGCAAACTAACTCCAAATGCTCTGAAATTTTTACAGCAGAAAGAGGATGATTTTTAGAGAATTTATCAATAAGAACCAATTGATTTGGATTCTCAATGCAAAAGATATGAGCAAAACAATTCTGCTCAGCCTCTAAAAATGCAAACTGCCACTATTCACTAATTTAATTGCTTAGCAAAAATTTCAAGAAAGGTGGTGCAATTGAAATTTTTACTGTAAAACAAGCACATCACAATATGAACAACCCAATTGGATTCATCTCATTTGGAGCTATGATGCATGTTTTATGATTTTTCAAAGATAAGCAAAAGAACACAAATAAAATGCTCCCACAAAAGTTTTTAAAAACAGTGGCATGCCTAAATCCTATTCTAACATTTAGTGCACTAATAGAGGAAGCCAACAAAGTTGGATTCACTCAAAAATAATCTACAGAGAGTTACTTATGCATTTTACAAGTTAAATGAGTTTTTAATGTAACATTTAAAGTTAGTTTTGAAACCTATTAGGCAATTCCATTTTATGGAGCCGAACTGAGTTCACAACCATTTTTAGGTTAGAGCCCAGGTCAAACCAGAGCTAACACAATTTGAATCACCTCATTTGGATTTAAAATGAAAAAGATATGCATTTTACAAGTTCTTTACCTTTTTCAGTTCACAAATAAGTGCTCCCGGGATTTTCTAAAAATCAAAACAACAGGGGAGGACATGAGCCGTTGATGTTAAATCGGACGGCCCAAGACCTCCCAGGGAGATACGCACGCGCGCTCGTGCAGGTCCAGAGAACATGGGCCGTTGATCTTGGATCCAACGGTCCATGTCCTCCCTGCAACGCGCGCGCGAACGGAGAGGAGGTCGTGGCCGTTGATGCTGCATCCAACGGACCACAACAAACGAGGGAGGACCGGGACGGTCTAGATCTAGCGAGGGAGGACCTGAGCGGCTGAGATCTTCCAAAGGAAGATCTAAACGATCAAGATCTCCCCAAGGAAGATCCACACGGTCAAGACCTCTCGAGGGAGGACCTAGACGGTCTAGATTTTCCAAGGGAGGACCTCAATGGTCTAGATTGTCCGAGGGAGGACCTAAACGGCTAAGATCAACTCGGGGAGGTCCAAGATGGCTGAGATGACCTCGAGGAGGTCCTACACGGTGAGAACTTACGAGGGAGGTCCTACGCGGAGGAGATCTACACAGGGAGGTCTTAACGGCTCAGATCTCCAAGGGGAGGTCTGGATGGTTAAGATCTAAAGGAGGAGGTCTATAGGAGGAGGTCCTGGACGGCCCAGATTACTCAAGGGAGGTCCGGGACGGTCCAGATCTTAAGCCACCACGCTTGCGCACGCGCGCTCGTGCGGGTGGGGAGTTAATGCGCGGAACAACGAGGAGATCTGGGCGCGCTAAGACAGCAATAAATGCTCCCAATGATTGAGCATTTACTGACCAAATCCATGTCCTAACGACACGCGAGGGATGAACTCGTCCGACAAAAACCCGAGAGTGGTCCAAGGCTTGCCGCCGGCGATGAGGACCTCGCCGGCGCCATCCAAGGGCACCAACGTGTGCGTAATAGTGTTGCGCACACACCGGGACCATCCCCAGCGACGGGGTGGCCCTGAACGGCAACGAGCCGGAGATTGGCGACGCAAAAGCACACGGCCAAGAGCAACATTTAAAATTAAAGCTCCGCAACATCATACATGCAGGTGCCCAGCTCTAAAAGGACTATCAGGAAGTTACCTGGAGGTCCTGAAGGAGCTGAGGAGGTCGGAGGAGAGGAGGACCGGTGATGGGGAAGACAATGTGCTCCACGGCCAAAAGCTCCAGCTCCACTTTAGCTCGCTCCTGAAGAGGTCAACCCAAGATTAAGTTAGGGTTTAACTCCAGGAAGTTAGGGGAGCACAAAGGAGCAAGAGGTCGTGAGAGGAACCACCGAGTACTCAAAGCACCGAGGAGCTCCAAGGTCACCAATGGCGATTTGGGGGAGGTCTGTGGAGGAAGAGCTCAGCCAAGCACAGAGGCAAGGCAAAGCTCAATGGTGTGCAAAGGAAGCCAAGGGGAGATACCAAGGAGGTCTTATACCCCAGGACATAGAGGTCATGAGCCAAGGGTTAAGCTCATGGTGAGCTTAGCCCATGGCGCGGTCCATGGCTTGGACAGGACATGGAGGTGACGGGGAGTAGGTCAGAGCATGGCCTAGGGCGGAAAACACCGACATGCATTTAATCTTTGGCCGCACTGAGCCGTTGGGACAAGACCGGACCTGCACACCTACTGCCATGGCTCACGCACGCGTAATAGAGGTAGGAGAAGAACAGGACCTCCTATCTACCGTTGGATGAGAAGATAGGGAGGTCACAGCCCTCCGATTTGATTTGAAATGGTAAGTTTTAAAAGGAAGGGAGGAGGTCACAGCCCTAGGATCAGGACTGGGGAGGTCGTGACCTTTAGATCACCACCGCGCGGAGGCGCAAGGAAAGGGGAGGTCACAGCCGCACGATCTCCATCGCACGGTTGCGAACAGCACAGGGAGGTCGCGCGCGGTAAAGGGATAAGAGGTCCTGGCTGTTGGATTGCGATCCAAGGGCGCGGACCTGATGGGGAGGACTTAACGATGCGCACGATACAGCCAAAGGGATGAGGAGGTCACGGCCTTTGGATCCACATCCAAGGGCGCATAACATGGAGGGAGGTCTTGAGCTGGTGCGCATGACACAAAGGAGGTCAGGGCCGTTGGATTTACATCCAAATGCGCTGATCAAATGAGGGGAGGTCCTAGCCATTGCGCATTGCGCGATGGGAGGTCGTGGCGGTTGGATCTGATCCAACGACTCACGAGCCGAGTGCTGGAGGTCGGGGTCATTAGGCACAACACAGAAAAGGGAGGGGGAGGTCATAGCGGTTGGATCTTTATCCAACGGCTACGAGATGAGCAAGGAGGTCATGGCTGTGAGATCTCCATCTAACGGCTACGACCTCGCGCGGGTGAGGAGGTCTAATGCGCTGGTTGAGGAGGAGGTCGTGGCCACTGGATCTGAATCCAACGGCTACGACCTCACGAGGTGGGAGGTCAGGTGCGCATGATAAACAGAGGAGATCGTGGCGGTTGGATCTTAATCCAACGGCTACGACCTCACACAGGTGGGAAGGGAGGTCTGATGAGCCAGAGATGAGGTTGGGTTTAACCCACTTTGGAAAGTGGCTCAAGCCCAAGTAACAGATCTTGATCCAAATGAATTTGAATTTAACAGCTGAGACTTTGGGGATTTAAATGAGATAGCAAAACAACTCCAAAATTTATGAAAATTTAACTGGAGCTTGCTGACTTTAGGATTAACCTTTCATAAAATTTCCAGAGGTTTTTGTGCACTGTATTTTTCTCCAGAAATTCCTAAAGGCTGTTCTAGGGTTTGATTTACCTCTAAAAATTATCAAACAAGTTTTAAAACTTATGATATTTTTCAGGGGAGTCCCACATCAACTCTAGAACCAAGGGAAAATGTTTTCCCAAGTTTGGCACAAGATTTGTGGCAAGTGGAATAAGGGTTGGACTTTAGTCCACAGGAGGTTTAGGTTTTTGAACTCCACCACTTTTGATAAGAATTATAGAGGAGTTCAAGAGTTTCAAGATGTGAGAAAAAGTTTTAATTTCTACACATTTTCTTACATTTGAAACAAACACCTGTTTATATATTTGGGATGTTACATCGCATGTCCATCTTGAGAGGGGGGTGTTGGAGATATTAGAGTTTAGTTAAGAGTCCAAGTCGTGTGCGAGTCGGACTCAAGTTGTGTTAGAGTCGGACTGTAATATTTGACACTATAGATAAAGGGTGTGGGAATCCCAAAAGGACACACAATTATTCCCCGAAATTCTACCCGTTGTATCGGTTTTCCTTGACATGAACATATTTTCTTTTGTGTATTTATGGACTTCATGGTTGTGTAAATGTCAATTTATTAAAGAAAAAACATTCTTTTCAGTTTTCACTGGAAACACGTACAGTACTAGAAGATTTGGTATATCTGAGTGGTTCCAAAGTTCCAACATGATTTGAGGCCCAGATACAGCGAAAAGGGCTTTGAATAAATCATACACATATCAGAGCCAGGGTGCTTGTGAAGCAGAGATCTATTGTTAGTTCCATGTAGGCATTTCAATGCAAAAGCATGTCAAGATTCTTTAGGTGGGGTAAGGTGGCTACAAGTGCTCATCCCAAGAAGGATTTTTTTTTCACAGGGAGGTGATCTTCTGACTTCTTCTTCTTCTTTTTTTTAAAAAATACGATGTTCTGACTTTTTAAGCAGTTGAAAAATACTAATCGTTTTGATGATCCTGTACAGCATGATCGACCCAGCTGATCTCAACAAATAGAAGAGAAGCATAATTGGTCTAAATATCACATTCTAGAAGCAGTGTCGTCCACCGAGTCATCCATACAAAGGACGGCTATATTCTAAAGGCGGCCGAGCGGATAGAAGGCAACATCGTGAAGCCACTGGGTTTTCAGATGCCGACCGGTTGCAAAAAAAGAACAACAAACGTCTGCAGCACTGTTCGGTGCCGTCGAATACAAAAAGTGCATCACTGCGTCTGCATGCAATTGCAAATTTGCGATGCTATATATATTCCTTGAGGCTATGGAGACACCTGGATGCAGTTCTGCTCCAATAATTTGATTTATCATTCAGGCAGATAGAAACGTCTCCAGGCTCCGGTGACGCCTGGGACGGCACAGTGAAATTCTTACCGGCGAAATTTCGCCGGTTACCGCCGGTAACCGGTGTTACCGGCGGGGACCGGTAGAAATTAAAACCGGTGAAAAAATTTCGGTTTTGATGAATTTTGTTCAAAAAAAATTCGAATTTGCTTGAATTTTGTTTGAATTTGATTTTTTAAATTTAAAATCCCAAATTTTCAAAAAAAATTTGAAAATTTCGGCCGAAATTTTGGCCGAAATTTCCGATTTTCACGCAAACCGGCCTTACCGGCCCGCTCCAGTAAAAAAATGCCACCGGTATGTTTTTCCCTGGGACGGCATAAGTTTGTCCTTTTCGTCTTTCTTTGTTTTCTGTTCTTGAGGAGACTGACGGTAATTGTTTGTCACTTCTCAAGGTTCTGTACCTCTCTGTCTTGGTACTTTTTGCCGGATAGCGTTATTCGGCAGTGTTGATTATGCTATCTTATCTTTGTAGGCATTCTTGAAAATCCTGTGCAATGGAGTAGCCAAATGGCAACTTGTAAAATGGTTCAGATGCTTTCCGTTGGGTTTGGTTTGAAGGGGACTGGGGCTCCCATATGGTTCTCCTTACCACCAGAAGGTTGCTCGCGTTCGCGGCCCCGTTCAGGCTACTGCTTGCTTCAGCTGCAGTTTATCCAAATTCCAAATTCTTTTCTTGGCGTAATTATCCTTTGTGACATCAATCACATCTGTCCCGCCTTTGCTGCAAAATCACGCATGACGTGCCCATGTATTTCAAGTTGTCAACACATTTCATTATTTGTTTAGATGTGCAGATACATCTGTTGCATGATTATTTTTTACAAATCATTCGGATTTCGATCCTTGCAATCTGCTTGGAGATTCATGTTTCTGGCGCCGTCTTCCTCGTCTCCGGCGAGCGCTGCCGCTGAGCGCACGCTCCGCCAAATGCTCCCCTTCTTTTCCTTATTTCAAGGAGATGCGCCGGAGGACCGCGCATCGAGGGGAGTCGGGAAGTAGCTGCGGTGGGAGGCGGCGGCGCGCGGGTTAGCGTTGCGTTTGCTTGCGTCAGGGTGGGAGGGAGACCAGAGGTCACTCGCTGGAGATTAGGTGTAATATGGTTGCTTTGTTCTTGCAACTACAATAACCTCACAAATTCTTAAAAATAGGTGATATAAGTGACCAATAACAAAGGTGAAAAAGTGGCATGCATTTTGCAATCTCTGGTGGAGTATTACAAAAAGATCATTATCAGCCATGCAATGATGCAAATGTTTATCATACTGTCGAATAGAAATTTATCTTTCCAATTGTACATGTTTTCCCGCACCTTTTCTACATTCCAAATTATAGTTACAGAATCTACACCCAGTCTATCGTCTTTACAAATGGGCCACCTGTCGCTGCGGTGTCCTCCTAACTCGTAAGCATGTGTCAGTATCGACATGACCATTCGCCACTACTATGGCTAACTCCTGTTTGACAAATAGGCCACCTGTCGCTCTCCGTCTCAGTCTCGCAACGAGATCTCGAAGAGGTCGGACTCGGCCTCCAGGTCGCCGCCCGTCGCGCCGCCGCCGTTCTCCTTCTCGATCTTGCTCATCCGGGAGGCTTCGAGCGAGCCGGAGTCCACCCGGCCCACGGAGAAGAGGTCGCCGCTGTCGTCGAAGTCGAGGCCCATCGACCCGCTCCGGCCGTCGCCCGCCGACGCCGCGTGCACGAAGCACGGGTTGGCCGTGCGCCGCGCGTTGGCGGGCGCGTACCGGAACTTGCCCTGCCCGAGGTTGACCAGCGCCATCACGTCGAAGCTGGAGGCCACGACCGGGTACAGCGGGCTGGAGAAGGCGTCCGCGTTGCAGCTCACCGCGTGGACGAGCTGCCCGTCCACCGTGAAGAACACCTTCCGCTTCGCCGGCTCGAAGCCGCAGCCGACCACCTTGTCCACCCCCGCCCACGACGACTTCTCCGACTCGTACACCAGCTTCATCCCTGACAAAAAAAAAATCCAAGAACTCTTCAGATCATGATTTGCACGATCGCAACGCAAGAACTCTGGATCGAAACAGAGTGTGCTTAATTATTACCGCCGAGGTAGACCGCGCCGTTGGAGTGGAAGCCGATGGACGACGCGTACGTTCCGGCCAACGACGGCCGTAGTGGGGTGGCGGACGCGGCGGCGAGGCCCAGAGACATGACCAAGTGCCTCTGTTTGCCTTGGTGATCGTCTTTCGTGGCTCTGGTTTCTTGGATTGTGTTCTTGGTGTCCGGTGCAAAACTGACGAGCTTGACGCGGTCGCTCTCGCTGGAGCCGTCTCTCCCGCGCCTGCTCGCCCTCGACACCAACCACTCCGGCCGCCGCGTGTTCAGGTATATGATGGTGATCTCGAAGTAGGCGTCCTGCGGGAACGGCGTGCCGGCGAGCGGCGGCCCGGGCAGCGGCAGGCTCATCCTGGCAACGCACAGGGCGTTGGTATTTCCGGCGTCCTGGTCGCTGCGGAGGGGGCTCGGGATGCTTCCCGGGAGCCACTTCTTGCTGGAGGCCGCAGCGGCGGACGCGGGCTCCGGGTTGAGCCGCACCGCCTGCATCCGCTCCGACGATCCCGCCGGCACCTGCCACGCGGCCTCCGCCATATCGCGGCTGGCCCCGGGGTCGCAGACCGGGCAGAGCCCCCACAGCGGCGACGACGACACCGACCTCGCCCGCGGCGGCGCCACCGCGAACACGAACTGTGCCCACCCGTTCTCCGCCGCCTCCGTCACCAGCCGCGGGTGGTCGCCCCACTGGAACGGCCCCTGCTGCGCGCCTCCGCCCGGCCCCCGGTGCCGCACGTCGACGTGAACATGGTGGTGGTGGTGCAACTGCTGGAACCGGGGCCCGGCGCGGCCGCTGGTGGCGTAACTGGCGTTGTACCTTATGTTGAGCTTGGCCAGCCCGGGGCTCGCCGACGCGTCCCAACCAGCAACATCAGCAGCAGCTTCCCGTAGCTCCGGCGGCGCGTTACGCGGTAAGCTTCGCCGGCGGCACACGAACAGGACGACGGCAAGCACGGCGCCGACTGGGAGGACCACGGAGAGGAGCAGCTTGAGCCATAGCGCCATACGCGCGTTCTTGCAGGTTGCTGCTGTTACTCACTGGGGGAGTCGGATGTGCGCCAGCGAGTCGGACCTGGGCATGGGCATGGTGCTCTCTGGGGTTTGGGGGTGCGTGTTGGATTGATTCTTTTCGGTGTGTTGTTGAGTTGATCTTGTGGGGTTTGGTGGACGGTCTAGGAAGGTCGGCTGGGGAAGGAATGCTGACCGGCTCAACGGAAGAGGCAAACAACGGGCGGTTGGAGCTGGAAGGGCTTTCAAATTGCGCGAAAGTGGCATGCACTTGGGTGATTCCGTTTCCGTGGATGGGTTATCTTTCCGGCGCCGTCCACCTATCTGCCACGGGTACAACGGCTGCAGCCTCGCAAGCCGTTAGGTTTGTGACGTGATACGTGAATCGTACTTCTATGTCAAAAAAACTTATTGTAAGAATCTTTGGAAGAAAAATAACTTTTTTTTGCGATACATATGTGAACGCTTTTAACATGTATGCTTAGCGTATCTGTTAATTGGGGCTATAGAAGCTAAGAAATAACTTTGATACACAAACATGGATCATTGTTTCATCGATTTAGATTTCAGTGTGGGGACTCTGTATCGAGGGGACAGTTTTCACAGCGTGAACAACGATTGGTTGAAAACCCAATTGAATGGAAGGTGTCGATTTCGAATGAAACTTTTTTAACCTGATGCTATTCCACGAACGAAACCTAGCTGGAGACGTGTTAATTTTTAGCCCGTTTCCGGCAATACTTAGGTAAATCCATGTGCTAATTGTTCTATGCAGTTAGATTTATGAGCCATTTTGTATTATTTTGGGTGTAAAGAAAAATTGGGGAAAAACTATGCATGCTAAAAGGTCGTTAAAAAAGGATTGTTGTAAAATGTTTACAAAAAACGACTAATCGTCCTCCATTATTCATCATCATCTAGTGAATTGTAGCCGTGTTTACCTTTTACGTATATCGTCATCCGGTAGCATTGCTAAAAAAGAAATGGTACGCTCCCATATGGCCATGTGATTTGTGGCAATTAACAGTTGATCAGTTACTATCACTTTCTAATCACTATGAAAAACAAAATGATCTAGTTGACCGACGGAAGAACGCAACGCGTAACTTTCACCTACTTCTCTTATTTCTAGATAAATTTGGAGATACTATAATCATTTGCACATGTATTACAGAAAAAATATGATACATGAATCATGGGTTCATGGTATATATTTAAACCTTTGTTCATCCTACCAACTTGTTTATATAATTATGACGTATGTGCATTGGAGCATCAACAATGTTAGAATTTGCAGTGAAGTTTAAATATTTTTCAAAACTGGTTTCCAGCAATATGGGCAACTGACGGAATTTAGTTACTTCTTTTCAGCTGAAAAGTAAAAATAATAATCACGCTCCTCTAGAAAAAAGAGCAATAAAATTCTAGCGTAGAACTTGCAAACGCTTGCGTTTCTTCGTACACAATTACACTTTGATTCTGTTCTCACTAAGCTGTTCTGTGGTTTGCTAGGAGGTACGAATATGTATCCAACGGGTGGATGGTAAAGCAGAGGACACGTGAGATCGTCCGATACCAAATCCTAAGAAAAGTATTTGTGCTTTCTCTAATGTCGGTGTTGCAGCTAACGTCAGATATGCAGGCCCAATCAAAGTTGTTCTGTCCAGAATTCCTTTGGGCATCATTATATCTCTTTTGTCGAGTTATCGAGTAATCAATAGCACGCCATATGGAAGGTGTTCTCACGTGGAGATGGATTTGGGCATCATTAGGTACGCGTTTTGTTTAGGAAAACATTTTAGTTGATCTCAGACGAAAAATAAGTAGAATTTGAAGCGAGTATTTTTTAGATCATGGCCCCTGCATCTTTCATTAATTTTCCATGGCTGCTTGTTTTCAGTCCCATAAGTTGGTGCCTCCTTTTTCATAAACAGATTGTTCTCTTTGTAAATCGCATTTTGGCCAAATCTCTGTTTGTTAATAACAGTCAAATTAGAGGCAACACCATCCTTACATTTGTAAAGCTGTTCAATCAACTGTGCTTCTTAGAATACAATAGCTTTGCTCCTGATTTCTGAACCAATGCTTTGTTCGTTAATGTAACGTCCCGTTTTCCAAACAGTGAATAGTAATTATATTTGGTTTTCGGTTTTCATCTGTATTTCAAATTATCGTATTTTCTCAAAATCTTTTAGCTTCTATCTAAGCTCAGATTTGTGTTTCAAACCTCCTTGAAGTTTTCGGATTCAAAATTCAAGTTTGAATTCTCCTTTTCGGTTTGGGTCTTTTCTCAAATTGGCCTTTCTCTTTTCTTGGGCTCAGACCACTCTTCCCTTGGGCCGGATTGGCTTTCCCCCCAGCCCATATTCCCCCTTCTGGCCCACCCGACCAACCTCCTCCTCTTGGCTTGCCCTGGCTCGGCTTCTCCTTTTCTTCTTCCTTCGGCCGGGTCACACCCGAGCCCCCCTCTTCTTCTCTCTCTGGCGCCTGCCACCACCATGCGCCCTCTGCTGCTGAGCTGCTTGTGAGGACCCCGGCTTATTCGACTTGTAATGCTTAGTCATCCATTGACCCTAGCATCACAAACAAAATAACCTGTGTCTTCGAGATATGTATACTTCCCAGAAATGCAGTATACATACCCCTTTACAAAATCATGCATCAATTCCATACAAAACATAGAACCAAAGCACGAACTAGATTAAACAAAAGACATACATAATAGAGTTATTACAAAAGGGGTCGACCGGCCAAATAACAACTAAGAGAGTTAAATAAACAGCGGAAGCAAAAGCCATAAGATGGCGATAAACAAAAGCCAATTAGCGTGCCTTTAACCCAAAAGGCAACCAATCGGGCCACCAACCTAGTTGTCAAATCCATCGCACATCTCACAAAAGTGAAACCCCGGGGGATCAACCTCCTCTGCAACAAATTATTAAGCAAAGCAAATGAGTACAAAAATGTACTCGCAAGACTTACGTGTAGTGTAACAGGCCTATACATATGCTACATACAAGCTTATTTTGGTGGAGGCTGTAGGTTGTTTTCAGCATAAAGCAATTTTCATTTGCAATAATATAATAGATTTAAAGCAGTTTTGCAATCTGTTTTTAATTTGCAAATAACATCGAGACAACAACATAATAACAATAGATAGATGACAACAACAATCCTGGAAGTGACTAACCAATAGTCACCACAACAATAGCATGAATTACCCATTCATACCACCTACATCAAGTTTTAATTAAAAGGTTATAGTCTAACTCTCGAAAGACCTCCCCAAGCGTGTCCATAACCTAGGACAAGGCTATTCGAATAGTTTATACCCTGCAGGGGTGTACCAATGTACCCACACGCCAGACCACCTTTTTGCCAAGCTATTTAGCACACTTCCTTTGGTATGCTGGCACGGCTAAATCCTACGAGACATTTCCAATGGGTGATGCTAATTAAGAGTCGCGACAACCCGAAGGGTAGGATGCACCGGCCCAGCCTAAGCAACTGCGGGTGCTCCCATCCTTATAAAAATATTTTAACCACCATCGACTCATAATTAACACCCCCCCCCCAAAGTACTTAGCCAAGAGGGGTTCCCAATACCCTCGTGTGGTTAGCATGCAAAATTGCTTGGTTTAATGTAACAAGATGTTCGATCCTTGTTGACTTAGGCACCATTCCACACACCAACAGATCACACCATCATCCATTGTGTTGGGTCGCGGGGTAGGCTACAATAGCTACAAACAAAAATTTCTACCACGCAGACCAGGAAGCCAAGCAAGTAGATGATCATAGATCGTTACCACCAGACGCGCAGAGCAGCGGAAGAAGGGTTGGAGCAGCCTGGTCCAACGAAGAGCGCGTCGATGTAGAGGTCGTAGTCGATCGTCCAACGTCTAGCAAGTCGATGCGGTGGTCGTAGTCGATCGTCCCCTCCAGCAACCTCTGCAATTCCTCGTGAAGATCGCGGATTGTCCTGAAGTGCAACAATCGTAGTAGCGCCTCTACGGTATCCACACGTCCAGGGCAGGAACAACCATACGCTGGTGTGCTAGCACCAAGTCACACGGCAGGGCTCTCAGGAAGATAGCGGCTAGGGTTTTGGTGGTGTTTTTCACGCGTGCCTCCCAACAGCCTCATGCATCTCCTTATATAGTGCTCGTGACGGATCCTATCCGAACACGTTTACGAATCGTATTCGTACTGGTTTGTTCCAACCCGTTAAGTGTGTGACCCTGTAGGTTCATGCGTAATCGGTTGTGACTCGGAAACCCTTTCCGATCACTAGTCGTAGCGGCTCCTAGCAGAACATAGCGATTCCCGAATACACACAAATTATATCGGACGAACCTTAATGCAATATGATCTACGACCAGGTCCTCATCACTTACGACCAGTTTGTATGTGGCCACGACCAGTTCGTAACTCCTTACGACCAGGTTACGACCACTCTGTGATTACGTTCGACCTGTCTACGACCAGCTCGTATCTCCATACGACCAGTCTGTAACTGATCGAACTGAGTGACCTACTCGTGTATACTCCTTTTGCCACACGATGTCTGGTTGAACTCCAGGTGAGATGTTGTGTCATCCATGGACTGTTCAATTCTTTCTCGATCGAGTGTCAGATAACTTCACGTGGTTGAACACTTCGACTACTAGTGGCACAGCCATGCACTTTCTTTATCCGATCACAACTAGGGGTCCAGAGACATCTCTCCTGTTTTGTTAGGAGGGGCAAATCCCATATCCGACCAATCACATTCCTCTCCATGTTTCACAGCATACCCGAAAGCCACCTTTGTAACTACCCAGTTACAGTGTAGCGTTTGGCAACTCCTAAGAGTGCTATTACACATGTAGAAAACTATGCTGATCTCAGGTCTAAGGATTATACATCATCATTGCTTGAGACCAACTAACGACACATAGAATCATAACAATCTCAATAGTGTCTCAAGGTGGGTCTTATCCAACACCATGTTCTCTAACACGTGTCCATATTATTGGTTTGATATCTCCATATCTATGACTCGTGAAACATAGTCATCAACCAATATATATGCTAGTCTATTCATATGTGTCCTCATATGTTTCCGACCAGGGATCGTATAAGAATAATTATCGCAGAAATATAGAGTTTCACAACCAAGTCACATACTTGATAATAAATATTAACAATATTATTCTAGGAACAAGATAACACATTATCTAATGTCATGAACATAATGAAATATAATCATCTCTATGATTGCCTCTAGGGCATATTTCCAACAAATTGTGCCCAAGTCCAAACAGTTTTCATTTTCAGTTTTTGACTTGACAAATTAACAAAGCACAAGTGCTAGACATAATGGAATAATAATTAGATTTGTGTGATCAAAGTTATCGACTAAGTCGATAACCGCCCAATTCTACAGTAAGCTAAGCATTTCTAAGCAATATCAACACGCAATCTAC
The DNA here is from genome assembly GCA_036346405.1 of Phyllostachys edulis. Taxonomy (NCBI): domain Eukaryota; kingdom Viridiplantae; phylum Streptophyta; class Magnoliopsida; order Poales; family Poaceae; genus Phyllostachys; species Phyllostachys edulis. The sequence continues at coordinate 72,977,892 of CM070562.1, forward strand.
TAAGTGACCAGAGCTCATCCAACGAACTCTAAATCACAGCAAGATATTCCTAGGCTTAGTAGTAGGGATTGAACATTTACCTACAGAGTATGCATCTATAGGATCAACTAATTGACAATAATTTAACAACAAAATAGAGCATGCATACATACACTTTGCAAACAATATATTAGACTTTAAAAGTAATGGGATTAAATATGATCAAACTGCTTGCCTTGTTGGATATGCTCACTATGCTGCAGAGGAACGCTCTCGAGATCAACACACTCGTCGACACCTAACGAAAAAGCGAAAAAGAACCGATAAGAACAAAGAATACCGAAAAGATTCCACAGCCAACTTTCTCCAAATGCACTGAAATTTTTACAACAGCAAGAGCATGATTTTTAAGAAATTTATCAATAAGAACCAATTGATTTGGATTCTCAATGCAAAAGTTATGGCCAAAACAATTCTGCTCAGCTCGAAAAAGGCTGAAAAATTCAAACCGGTTAGTGTTCATCCGAATTAAATTCTTTAGCACAATTTTCTAAAGAGGTGTTGCACCTGGGATTTTTATGGTAAGCAAAGCACCTCATGAGATGAACAACACAATTAAATTCACCTCATTTGGAGCTAGGATGCATTTTCTATGATTTTTCAAAGACATGCAAAAGAGCACAAAACAAAATACACTCACAAAGATTTTAAAATAGTGGCATGCCTAAAACCTATTCTACCATTTAGTACACTAACAGAGGAAGCCAACAAAATTAGATTCACTCAAAAATGACCTACAGAGAATTACTTATGCAATTTACAAGTTAAATGCAATTTTTAGAACAACAATTAAAGCCTATTTCTAAACCAATTTACCAATCCATTTCCTGGAGCCGAACCAAGCTTCCAACCATTTTTAGATTAAAGCCTAGTTCAAACCAGAGCTAACAAAATTTGAATCAACTCAAATGGAGCTACAATGAATTAGTTGTGCAATTTTAAAGTTTATTACCTTTTTCAGTTCACAAATAAATCTCTCGGGATATTCTTAAAATCAAATCGACGTGGAAAAACCTGAGCCGTTGATCTTGCATCGCACGGCCCAAGCCAACTGGACAACGCGCGCGCGCGCCCGCGCAGATCCAACGAATGCGGACCGTTGATATTGAATCCAACGGTCTAGATTGAATCGTGCGCGCCGCATTTGAACTCACGCGCGCGAAGGGTTCCGCGAATGTGGACCGTTGATCGCGAGATGGACGGCTCACAATCAACGTGACACACCGTGCACGCACAGACCCCGCGAAATCTCAGCCGCTGATCCAAAAACGGACGGCTCGCACTAAGAACACACACAGTGCACGTTTAAGCACGCGGGACCCACTGTCAGCGACTCATTAGCTTGCTTAAGACAGCCATTTACTGCACTAACTAATCATTAGACTTAATGACGATGCTACAGTGTCGGTCGCGTCCGACAACGAACCCGACGGCATTCCACGGCGAATCGCCGGCGATTCAGGCCACGGCGGCGCAAACCAAGAGTGGTCTGAGGTCGGCAATAGTCTTGCGCACACAATGGTACCACTCACTACGGCTGAGCCGACCTAGAACGGCGGCGAGCCGGCGAGGAGCGGTGGTGCCAAGCACGGCCAAAAGACAAACAGCAAAGGAGCTCCGCAGCGGTTCAAGTAAGCGGTGCCTGAGCATCTAGGGACTACGGCGAAGCTACCTGAAGGACGCGGAGGAATCGGGAAGGTTGGAGCAGCTCCTGCGACATTGAGCTGCACCGGTGCTAGAGACGACAACGAGGAGACGACGGCCTGAGCAAAATGAGCAAGACCGGGTCATCACATTAGCTTCAATAGGGCTCAAGGATGGTCCATGAGCAAAGAATTGAAGAGAGGAGGAGCTTACTGGCGGCGAGGGTGAAAACGATGAACTTCGGCTGAAAAGGGGAAACTCCAAAATTAGTTGCTCCATGCTGAGGCAAACCAAAATTGGATTAGGGGAAAGGTTCAAGGTGGAGAGGGGCGCGAAGTGACGCGAGTGGTTTTGCAATTAAACCCCTAGAGCGTCGGCGACGACGAGGGAGCTCCACGGCCGACAATGGTGATTTGGGGATTTAGTGAATTGAGCTCAACCAAGCAACAAGGGTGCTCGGCAAAGCTCAAGGGCGTTGAAAGGAAGGCAAGGGAGAGCTGGAGGGGCTTAAATAGCAGAGAGAGCGAAGGAGGGAGCGGGCGCATGCTCATGAGTGCTCCACGGTCCACCGCGGCGCACGGTCGCTCTGAGCGACGAGAGCAGGTGAGCATGGCGACTTTGAGGGCGGGGCTCTGACCCGCATTTAATGCTCAGACCCATTGCAGCCTGCGCGGAAGGGACACGACGCTGCGCCACCCACGCGAGCTCTGCCCATGGCGACTGCGCGTGCGCGAGCGAGAGGAAGGGGACGACTCGCCCAGCGTCGGATTTTGATCCAACAGCCCACACGCACATTGGTGAACGCGGCTCCGCGCCAACGTGGGCGGTGCGATGGAGATCCAACGGCTGACGAGGCGCACGCCAAAGCGACCCGGTCGGTACAGCTAGGTGGTTCGACCAAGTCGAGTGGCTCGAGCCCAACAGTCGCGAACGGGCGCGCCCGAGGAACAGTGAAACCAGTTTGAGTTTGAATTTGAAAGCTGAGTTTGGAAGAATTTTTAGAGGTGGCAAACTAACTCCAAAAATTCTGAAATTTTGACTGGAGCTTGCTCCCTCCAGGGTTAACCTTACCTAAAATTTCCAGAGATTTTTATGCACTGCATTTTTCTCAAGAAATTCCTCAAGGTTTGTTCTCGGGTTTGACCAAAGGTCAAACTGGTTTGACTTGCCTTCAAAAATTATCAAATAATTTCTAAAAATTATGAAATTTTTTAGAGGGGTCACACAGCATCCCTAGAACCAAGAAAAAATATTTCCAAAGGTTGAACACAAGATTCTTGACAAAGTTGAAGAAGGGTTTGACTTTAGTCAATTGGAGGTTTAGGTTTTTGATTTCCACAATTCCTTTACAAGAATTACAGGAAAGTTCAAAAACTTCAAGATGCAAGAAAATTTTTAATTTCTACTCATTTTCTTATATTTGAAACACACACCCATATTAGGTTACATTTGAAACACAAACCTAGATTTGGTTACATTTGAAACACAAGCCCTGGTTTGGTTACATTTGAAACACAGCCTATATTTGGGATGTTACACTGCTCCCTCGTGCTCCACCTGCCACGCACGACCACCCTGCCAGCCACCTCGCCGAGTGACGCCACCCTCATACCGCTCCTCAGACGCCGCCACCTGCTTCCCTGCTACGCCCGTGCTGCCATCGTCAGCAAGCACGAGCACCCAGTCGCTGCGCCCTTCCTCGTGCGCTCTGCACGCCCACGCCACCCTCTGCCGCCTCTGCTCCTCACCTGCTCCACTGCCCTCCGCGACTTCGGCGACCTCACCTTGCCTCGTCTTGTCGCTATGACGGTAGCACCATGACCGAAGCCGCCCGGTCCGAGCCGTGCGGCCATGCGTTGCGCACACGCGCGCCCGCATCACCGGCTTTGTCGCCACTGTCAGCAGGCCGCGCTAGTCGTCGTTGCCGTCATCAACTCCCTACCGCGCCCACCTGCCTCCGCCCTGTCATGTCCGCGCCAGAGCACCATGGCCGTCCTCGGGACCGCACGTGCGCCCGAGCCTCTCCAACGGCTCCCTCCGGATGGCTATAAGAGAGCCCCGGCACCTCCTTCTCCCCTCCCCACCATTCTTCTTCACCGAGGAAGCCGGAACCTAATCCGCGCTCCCGCCTCGCCGCCGCACCATTGCTCCGGTCAGCTTCTTCCCTGGGCGACCGCGTCACCACGCGCCCCCGGTGGCCCTCCTGCCATTCCCCACCTCACCTCACCTTCCCTACCGCCGAGGACCTCCACCACCGGCGCCCCTTCCTCTCCTTCCCCGGCTGCTGCCGCTGCCGGACCGTCTCGTGCTGCCTCAAGCTCCACCGCCCGGCTTGGCTTCTTCCCCATAGCTGTGCGCAGCCCACGCACGCGCTAGCTCCGCCACTCCGCCACCCCATCTCTGGCGCCGCCCGCATGCCTGTGGCACCACCGCCGCCACTAGCTCCGCCACCGCCGCGCCGGGTCTCCTCCTCCACCGCCTTGCCTCCCCTAGGGCCACCATCCTCTTGGCGCACCATGTTGGCCTTGCCCGGCGCCGCCTCATTTTCTCCCGCTGGCAGCGAGCCCGTGCTTGAGCCACGTGTGCCCGTGGCCTCGCCTCCCCAGCTCTGTCCGCATTTCGGACCAGGCCGTACGTGTGTGTTGGCCAAAATCCCGATCAGGATTTAATGCAAACATCGTTTAGCCGCTTTAATGAGGCCCTATGTAATATCCCGTTTTCGAAACGGTGAAAACGGTGAATAGTAAATACCATTTGATTCTTGGAGTTTCAAAACTAATTCAAATTAACTTGTATTTGCAAAATTCTCCTTCCAACCTTAGTTCAAAATTCTGTTGTGTATCTAATTTCAAATTCTCGAATTCAAATTTGAATTTGAATCCCGTTTTTAGTTTTTCTCCCTCCTCCTTGTAGGCTTGGCCCATCTCTCCCCTCCTATTTCTTTTGGGCTCAGCTCGGCCCAGCCCCGGCCTTACCTTCCTCTTGGCCAGGCTCCCCTCCCCTTTTGTCTTCTTCCTCCTAGCAGCACCCCCCGCATGCTCCACCTGCCCGAGCCGCCCTGGCCGCGCCCGCGTGCGCCTGGTGCTCTGGCTGCACACACCCGGTGCCTTGCACGCCACCACGAGCTCCCACGCCTCCTCTGCCATAGCCGCCTGGCTCCTCTGCCACCCACCGCCTGCTTGTGCTCTGCACACGCCACCGACCCCGTGCCTCTGCTGCGCCGCATCACCCCACCGCCTGCTGTGCCAGAGCACGCCCAGCGTCTCTGGCTCCCTCAGCCTCGCACGCCACCGCCAACGGCTCTTTGCCCTCTCCCTGGCTACAAAGAGCCCTCAACCCCCTTGCTCCTCCCAATGCTCACCCTCTTCTCGTTGGTAAGCCCCCAAGAAGAGCACTCGTAGACACCGCCATGCTCCTCCCTTCGGCCTGACCGCCTCATCGCCGTTCTTCGCCCCGGTGAGCCTCCTCCCTGCGCTGGCCCCGTCAGCATGTGCGCCGGCCCCCAAGGAACCCCTTCCCCCTCTTTCTCTCTTGAACCACAGGGTTCGCCGGAACGCCTCTCTCCTCTGCCTCCAGCCGATTCAAGCTCCACCGACGCCGGCAGCTCCACGGCACCCCTTGGAGCAATTCCGCCCTCCAGGAGCTCCTTCACGGCGCCCTCTACCTTCTCCAACCCGCGACCACGCCTCCCCGCTGCCCTAGGCCGCCGCCGTCGTGAACTGCCCCGTGCCGCCCCAGGCTCTCGCCGCTAGCCCACTCCAGTGCTCCTCCGCCTCCACGAGCTGCTCGGTGAGCTTCTCGACACCTTTCTCGTGCCCATGCTCGCCTCCCCTCGGCTTGCTTCCTCTGTCGACTGAGCTCCCCCTCCCTGTTTTGAGTTGTGTTTCCCTGTCTCTCTCATGTCTCTCAATGGCCAGTGGGCCCTTGCCCTTTTAGAGCTAATGAAAGCACTCAGTTCATTAGTTCATCCGTCAAATGGTAATTCATGCAAGAACTTAATTGTTAACTCCCAATTATCAACGCTCTGTAAATAATAATTTGTTCAAATGATAAACTTAATTTAAGTTAATCTTTACACTAATGTTAAATCTGCAAGATGTAAGAATTTAGATTTCAAATTTCTAGAAATAAAACTTAAAGTTATTCAAAAATAATTTATGTTGATCTCAATATCTTGCTCTAGAAACTTGAATTATCTTGCGAATTCTATCAAATCTCCTTTAATCCAATTGAAAGCTATCGCCTCTTTATCTCCCGATCTAAAGTTATAAAGGATAACTAAAAATAATTGGTGTGAGAATAAGCTCGGCCAAAAATATCTTGTATCATCTCCATACCCCAAAAATCTTGTCGACATTTAAAATGGCAATTTAATAATTAAGGAAAATGAATCTTGTAAGTCTTAAGTCTCTCATCCTTACCTTAATTATAGCTTATGCATGGTTATATGCTTAACCTTGTGTAAGCGGCAAGTAAGTTAAAAGTGAATTAATTAACCAACATGCCTTGCCATCTAATTTAAAATACAACTTAAATTTGATGTCTTGCTAAAAGTATAATCTTGCCCAATATCAATCACTCTATCTTTATCTCTGGATATAAATCATCGGTGGTTTTTACTAAATAATTAATGTAACAACAATTCGAGGCACAACCTTAATTGAAAACTCCGATAAAAATTGGACTCCAAGTTTAACTCGACAATTAAAATTATATTCCTCGCTTGTTGAACTCATATCCTAATCTCTAATGTTTAACGCTCTTCAAATAATGCTCAGTGTTCTTTTAGACTCACATCTATCCTAAATCTAACCCAACTCATGTGGCTTCCTTAATAAATATCCATTAATCAAAGAAGCTTTCAAATCTAAGATCAAGCCATAAGTTTTCCTCGAATCGGCAATATATTGCCACCTTCCAATCCAAAGCGGGATATTCCGATAAATGCTCCTTTAACTTTGATCCTTTGTTGTTTTCCTTCCCAGCAGAGTTTCCCCGCCATTTCCTCTTTCGCTCAATTAATCGTTTGACCTTGTCGAACATCCCCCATTCGCTAAATCTCCTCTCTTAATCTCGATCATCGCAAATCCTGTGTAAGCTCCTTTGAATTTATTTGATCATTTGAATATTCTTTGGATTTATGTGGTTTCTCGGTCATTATCATGTAATTAAAAGTTGGAGTCCTGAAAAAACAATGACTCGAGCGGGATCAAGGTTCGGGTAAAGACGCGGGCCAATAATTCAAGACCACTGACTGAGAAGGCTTTGAGTAAGATCAAGGCCGCGGTAAATAGACCCAGATGAGTCAAGGCTTTGATCATATTGATCCTACATTTTATGCAAATTATATTCATTTAAATTAACCAAAATTGCATGCTTTAATTATTTAATCAAATGTATGTTAAAGTTTAAGGTAGCTAAACACCCATTTGTTGATTAATTAATTAATATGCCATCCATTGTTATTGAATCCATTATTCCTTGTCACCTTAGTAAATATATGGTAATACTAGCTATAGGTTGTACTTAAGCGACATGCTACTCTTGCTTAAGTACCGTGGTATTAAAATACCCCAAACAATCATTCTTCAAACATGAAATAATTTGGGTAGTCATTGGTGGTCCATTAACTAAAAGGAATGGAATAATTTGGTTTTACTCCTCAAAACCCCAATAATTGCTAATACTATCTGGGCGGATGGTGAGGCGGTGGGTGCTAACGGAGCACATGGTATGTGGAATGAACCGCCCAAATAACCCTAAGGACTTAATCTTGTCACGACCTCCCGTGTTAAACAAGTACAACCACAAGTTTGCAAAGTGCAACTTGGCTTAGTAAAATTATTAAACCCTGAATGTGTCTCACACGGTGGAGAAAGGGAAAACGCGCAAGCTTGGGTACATCCAGCTTGAATGGGTGAAGTTGCCAGTAGTTGTGGATAGTCCAAATCTACACCCAACGCTAGGGTTACAACGATCCCGCGCAACGTATGGGCGTAACCTCATATGGGCGAGATGACGGAAAGGGCAAGGTAGTTTGAAAGGTTACTGTGACGGTCACTCAACTACATGACTACGGAATCATGTGGGGTAACGAGTATGACTATCTCTTGTGGGTACAGTGTACAACCTTTGCAGAGTCTAAAGCTGTTTAAATAGCCGTGCCTACGGTCAAAGGCGGACATGGGAATCTTAACTTGAGTTAGTTCTATTTTAAACTTTGTAGGTAGTATGGAAAATGTGGAAGGGCTCACCTAGCCCTGTGTTGGATTTTACCTGAGTCGTCGAGCTCAGCGATGGTGGTAATTGGAGGCAGCTCCAATAAAAAAATGCATAAGGTAGAGTTTCCGCCGGAGGGAACCTCTACTAAAATAAATATTGCACAATTACTCTTTTTAATAAAATGCAATTTGTTAAAATACTAAGTTATAGGAATTTATAATTATGATAATTCAAAAGATTGCTTTAGCAAATAAAAGAACCCGAGCCATATTTGGTAAGCCTTCCATGTGTATTATTGCATTGTGTGTTGGCTCGTGAGCACGAAAGTTGTGCTCATTCTCGCTCTTTCCCCCAAAAACCCTCAGAAGCAGGAATCCCTGAAGGCTACGTATTCTACAAGGATCTAGAAGCTGGAGGCCCAGAAGATAATGAAGCGTAGTTTATTCTTTAGTTGTTCTAGTCTCACCCTAGTCTAGTTGACTCCATTGGTACTTGCGTGCATCCTATATTATCTGAGTCTTTGGGTAATATCGGATGCAGACGGGTTTCCCCAGTCGCTTGCCTGTGGAGAGATGTGCTCTACCCCTTTTGCTTCCGTTGTCGCTTCCGCTTTTGTAATGTAATTCTTAGCCTTGTTCGGCCCTTTTGTAAAACCCGACCCGATGCGGTCTATGTAAAGCTCTGATGTGTTAATTAATAAATGGTATGGTTTTATCTACGTCATGTATAATTTGATTCAGTGATATATCTGTGAGTGCTATCTACTGATCCAGAGAATAGCACAGTGTTTTCGCAAAAGGATTTGGATTCTCGGAATCCGGGTCCAACACCCTAACCCTTCATTAGCCATTTAATGTTGGTCTTAACCCCCCTTTGACTCTCTAACCAGTGGGCCCTCCAAACAGTAATGGCCAACTGAACCCCCTTGTCATCGGTTACTCAATGACTGGTGGGCCCCCATGAACAATATGCACCCGGTGCACCGTAGACCGGTGCACAGTGCATGTTGACCTCTGGTCCATGCACTATGCACATGGACCAGACACTATTCATGGGTCCCACATATTAGTGGGCCACTCTTTCTCTCTCCCTTTTTAATTTCTCGATTTAATTCCAATTCGAACTTTGGAAGCTCCGTTCTCCCTCGTCGTAACTCCAAAAATTATGAAATTTGTTTCTAAAATTTGGAAATTCAAGATCTTGCTAATGGAATAGGTCTTGTTTAATTTGGAGTTCATTTGTTGTTCCTTTAGTATTTATTTGTTGTATTTGCTTGTTTGTGTCTTTTTCCAGTACGTTCGTCCGAGTAGGATTTGAAGACGCGGGAAATCTCCAACTTGATCAAGTACAAGACTATCAAGATCCTCTTACCTATAACCAAGGTGAGTCAATACTTTGATAATTTTGATCCTACATTTTATGCAAATTATATTCATTTAAAATACAAAAAATTGCATGCTTTAATTCTTTAATCAAATATATGTTAAAGCTTAAGGTAGTTAAATACCCATTTGATGATTAATTAATTATAATACCATCCTTTGACAATTGAATCCCTTATTCCATGTCACCCTAGTAACTATATGGTAAATACTCGTTATAGGTTGTACTTAAGCGACATGCTAGTCTTGCTTAAGTACTGGGGTATTAAATACCCCAATCATCATCTTTTAAACATGAAAGTGGTTTTGAGCAGTCATTGTGGGGAAATGACTAGGATGGTTAAGTTGATGTATTTTACTCCTCAAAAACCCTAATAATTGTTGTTCCTATATAGGCGGATGGTATGATGGGTGGTATGTTGGTGGGTGCTAATGCAGCATAAGGAATATTGGTATGTTGGTGGATGCTAATGCAGCCCAAGGAATACTGGTATGTGGAATGAACTGTCCAGATAAACCTAAGGACTTAATCCTGTGATGACCTCCTAATGTAAAACAGTGCAACCACAAGTCTGTAAAGTACAATCTGGCTGAATAATTTGTATTCACCAGTACGAGTTGCACTAGGTAGATGACCTATGACGCCGTATGCCTTTGTGGCGAAGGGGGTCGGGGTGCACGACGAAAGTCGTTACGATGGCGCAAGAGAGGGTCTGGGTAAGGGTTAATGGGTCTACAAAAACGTAACCCTTATCAGGCGAAACCTTAGCGGGTGTAATTAATACTGAGGGATGCATTGTAAAGGTGTTGTGGTGATCTCCCCTTGATTCACATGTCTAAGGAAGCATGTGTACATATCAAGACGATTGTCTCTTGTGGGTAAAGTGTACAGTCTCTGCAGAGTAATGAACTGATCGAACAGCTGTGCCTACGGTCAAAGGCGGACATGGGAACCTTACTAGAGTTAGTTCTATTTCAAAAACCTTTGTAGGTGGTATGAAAAATGTGGTGGGCTCACCTAGCCCTGAGATTGGTTTTCCCTAGGTTTTCGAACTCAGTGGTGTTAATAAATGGAGGTAGCTCCAAATCAAAATAAGCATAAGGTGGAGGTAGCCTCTGCTGTTATAAATATTACACAATTACTCTATTTTATAAAATACAATTTGGTTAAAATGCTAAGTAATAGGAATTTGTAATTATGATAATTGAAAACATTGCTTTAACAAATAAAAGAACCCGAGCCATCCTTGTTAAGCCTTGCATATATATTATTGTATTGTGTGTATTGGCTCGCGAGCACGGAAGTTGTGCTTATTCTCGCTCTTTCCCCCAAAACCCTCAGAAGTAGGAAATCCTGAAGACTACGTATACTACGAGGATCTAGAAGTTGGAGGCCCAGGAGATGATGAAGCGTAGTTTAGTATTTAGCTGTTCTAGTCTCGCCACAGTCTAGTTGACTCCGTCGGTGCCTGCGTGCATCCTATATTGCCTGAGTCCTTGGATAATATCGGACGCACACGGGTTTTCCCAGTCTCTTGCCTGTGGAGAGATGTGCTCTCCCCCCCTTTTGCTTCCGTTGTCGCTTCCGCAACTTTTTTAATGTAATCTTTGGCCTGTTCGGCCTTTATTGTAAAACCTGACCTGATGCGGTCTATGTAAACTCTGATGTGTTAAATTAATGGATGGTATTGTTTTACGTCCTGTATGATTGATTCAGTAATGTGTATGTGAGTGTTATCTATTGATCCAGGGAATAATACAGTGTTTTTACATAGGATTTGGATTCTCGGAATTCGGGTCCGACAGTTAAGTCACAAGGAACCTAATAAAAGCAAACCTATGCACTATGCCCGTGCGTATGTAAGTGAGAGTAGGCTGTTCCGTAGTCTGTTATTCGGCTTGCTTTCCATGGCAGACCACCCACCAAGCATATGAGGTTTTTTTTTGCCAGATCTATATAGACCTAGGCTTCATTTGGGCTGGGTTTGGATCAAATGCCGCGCCACACGCCACCCGTGCACCGAAACTGACCTACAGGGTCTAGCAGCGCCCCGTCATTCAAATGTTGACGGTGCATCGTAATTCAGGCGATGTCATATTGTCATTCCCGCTGGCAGTTTTATGCTGTACTCTTGAAATTGGACCTCTAACCAGATCGGCTAGAAAGCAGGCCTGGAATTGGCCCAAATATAAGAAAGCCCATTAGCTTTTGGCTTCGCCCCCCCCCCTCCCTTTTTTTTTCCCTAACCGAGAACCCTTTGCGTTTGGTTAGGTGAATCAGAGTGAATTGGATAGGATGATACAATATGGATGGGATGTCCCTGGATGGTATGGTACAACTTGTGCGTTTGGTTAGTGAGATGAGATAATTCAAGATTGTGTTTGATTGCATGAATGGGATAGTACCGAATGGTTCAAGATGATGTTTGGTTTGAGTGATGAAGTTGAATGAGTTATATACACAGGGGAGTATTAACAAGATTAATTATTGAAATATTAGCATGATTACTAAATTTACCTTAATTACAATAAGAGTATTGAACTAAATTTAATTATTTTAACTATCCATTAATTGTCATGATCCCACTGGTCAGTGACATATACACAGAGGGAGGGGGTAACAAAGGGGACGTGCTCGTCCTTGTACCGTGTGGTTCGCCTGTTTTATAGAATTGCCCGGTACAACATATTTGGAGAATATTATCAGAATCTGTGTGACCCCATTCAGGACGAGTTGGTTCAGTTTACTTAACCAAACATGGGGATGAGGGTATATTCAGGATCATCTCGTATATATATGTCATGATTCACCGAACTAAACACACCTTAAGTCCCATAGAAATCCTAGCATCGCGCCACCCACCTCAGCCCATCCTGGCCCACCTCGCTGACGCACACACCAAACCTGTGGACCAACTTGAGGTCGTGAGCAGCTAGCGCGCGTAGGGCGAGTCAGTGTCCCACTTGTTCAATTCACGTTGCCCTACCATTGGGACATCGTTGATCTATTGGAACACTGAAAGTAAACGCATGGAATATAGAACTTTAATGAGTAGAATATCATCGATAAATTGTTGGAACATCGAAACCAAATGCGTGCAATATTGTCGATAAAGTGTTGGAACAATAAAACCAAATGCGTGAATCATTTCATTTTACTTACCGAAACATGTTGGAAATATGGACAATATTTTAATTCTAGATTTTATTATGAGGCAAATATCACAAATAACTAGAGATGCATAAAGCAACGCTAATAGCAGTAAACTCATTGTACTTATAAACATACACAACAATAAGATTATAACAGAGTAGTTTGGTTGCACAACCAACTTACAGTCGGACTTGATGGAAAACAGGAAGCAACACAGATTCGATGTAGTGCAGAATGATGAAGCAATCAAGCGAGCGGTTGTGCAGTTACGCTGCCCAGAAACTTTATTGTCTCCTCGTGTAGGTACTCTATGCGCAATGGTTCAGAGATATCTGCTCACCCTCTTTCTCGGTGCACGCCGAGGAGAAGGGATGGCTTGGTTTGAAAACACAACACACCAACATAGTAGAACAGAGAGGAAAAAAAGAAATGGAAGTGAACCAATTGGTCTTAGGTCTGGACATCTCCAAATCCTTTTAAGGTCGAGAGAATTACTCCCTAGTAACTGCATAATAAAGCACATAATGAACAACTGATAACTACTAATTTCAAAACCAATTAATGGTAATTAAGCAGTGTTTATCAGCTCATGACTGTACCCTGGTCTACGGCTCCAACCAGTGATCACACTGGTCTTTCGAACAATGTAGTTTGACTAGTATCAAAGGAGAGAGAGAAATACACAGTTAGCAAAGGAAAGATGGGCTAGGTTCACGATACGCTCACGGTTGTGCGTCGCAAGTCACACAATTGTCACGCGAATATACGCGTGCGTGTACGTACGTATGTACGTGTGTGTGACTTTAGTTATAGTCCTCCTCATATTATATCACACCATGTGTCGACGATCGAGTCGCCGATCTTACTAAATAAAAAGAGGAAAATGACGTGGAGGATCCTGGAAGAGAATGGGGGCTGCTCTTTATTAATATGAACTGGGATTACAAGACCTGACCAGGGACTATCTCTAATTACACCAAAATGTATTGAATGCTACTGCTTTGGCTTCTGAGTTTCCTTGCTTTGTGTGTCTTCTGTTGTTCACTCGTTCGTTTGTTGTCTATCGTCTCGTCTTCTGCGTTCCACCATTAAATAACTCCCGAAGAGGCGGCAGTTACTTCTGGAGAAGGCGTCCCTGATGAAATGTTATGACTGATCGGAGGTTTAAGGTAGTTAACAACGTGTTAACTACCTTGCGGTTAAGTGCTTGTGAGAAGCTTAACCGTGAGGTGGTTTATTGTCAGTGTCTTGTATATCATCGCATGGTATGGAACGTTTTGCACGTGTTCCATTCATTATACGGTTAAGGGTGCATGTTCATAGCTTTTCTGAGCAGCTACCCAGTCGAAGCCTAGTCCGACTAGGGTACCCATCGTGTAACCTCTGGAATCCTTACGACTAGCGAGGTCGTTAGCCTTAGGGGTTACAACCATGAAGACATATGGTCTTTTATGTATTAAATTAATACATAGAGGTTTTAATCCTCGTCAGCTAGCCCCCGAACTTTAAATGAACAGGTCGTGTGAACACCTTCTTCCGATGAAACTGTATCGGGTAGATCCCCATTTAATGCCGTGACATTTGAGGTGGTTTGTGTTCATATTAAAGTTGAGAACTTGCCTTGGGAACTAAAGAGTTCCTCTGTCCGTTGGGCGAAAAAGAAGCTTTTTGCCGTTCAGACTTTTGTGGATAACCTCCGATCGTAATTAAAGATATGAGGCTATAAAATCCCCATCGCTAGACCTTTTGGAGTTTTTATGCTCCCAGATCCCCTTTCTGATCTCCTTTGCCGAGAAAAAATTTTTAGCCCTCTTTTCTTGTTTTTCCGACCACAAAATCTCCTACGTCCACTACTCATCCTTGAGGATTTTCATCATGTCGGAACAAATCACGAAGTGGTTGCCTTCGGAATTGAGCAAGAAAAAACTTGAGGCGTTGGAGAGGATCTGGATGCTTCCAAATAAGAATCTGATTAAATGGAGATCGGCGTTTGGAGAGCATTTTCCGAGCCGCGAAGATGGGGAAATTCCTGTTTTCCTCGCCTACATCGAATGCGGGCTGAGGTTGCCGATACACAAATTCCTTCTCCGTGTTCTTGAGTTTTACGGGGTGGAATTGGTGAATTTGGCTCCAAACTCCATCGCCAACATCAGTATCTTCACATATTTGTGTGAAGCATACCTGGGAGTTCCTCCGAGTTTGAGACTCTTCAGGTATTTCTACCGAATGGTGATGGGGAAAACCATGGAAACTCCCAGAAAATGTACATTGCGCCTTCACGACGGGAAGGCCAATGAGTACATTCATATGTACTCGAAATCCTCGTGGTCGTCATGGAAAAAGAACTAGTTTTACATGATGGTTACGAGGGATGATGGCCTCTACTTCGCCAGGATGAGAGCGAATGAAAATCTCAAGTGGAGGAAGACCGTGGAGAAGACAGGGGTGGTCGGATGATGGGTGGATGCCATCTACGACCTACGAGTCAAGGGCTTGACCTCTTGGCATGTGGTGAGGGACTTCACTAAGCGCCAGATTAGTCTGCTAAAGCTTCGGACTCACTTCCTGATTTGGTCCATTGGTCGTGATGAAGCTATCTTAGGAGGTGGTAAGTCTTTGAGATAAACTCCGACCAGTATTTTTATTTGATTAATGTACTACCTTAAAACATGTTCATATTTTGTTTTCTCTCCTTCTCTTTTAAAGCTCTTTTCCCTGAGGAAATTAGAGAGCAGATCAGGCTGATCTGTGCAGGGGAGCCTGGAGAAAAGGCTGGATTCCCCGAAATCTTGGCCATAGTTCCTGCTGAAGAGAGACTAACAAGGCTTAAGGTAAACAATAATTTTTTTTATCATGCATACATATTCTCCGATCAGATTATTAATCATGTTCTGTTTCTGTAGTTGGTCGGGTTGCGAATCGCACAAACTGGTGAGGCTAAACATCCCACCGTTGTTCCGACCGATTCGTGCCCAGATGCATTGGAAGAAGATGAACCTCCCGAGGTAACAGAACATTTCAGAGTAATATATATATGTAATTTAGATAAAAGATTTCATCACCAAACCAAATTCATTTATTGGTTCAGGTGGAGAAGGTTGAAGGCTAGCGGTGCGCGATTGCGGAGGCTGCAAACCTCAGACCGGTCGTTAACGACCGGACAGTTGCTACTGGAACAACTAGTCTGGAGGCTGGTGAAACCACTCCACCCGACCAGATGGTCAAGGACGTAATCCTCGACGAGCTGATCGAGGGCATTGCTTCCGACATCTTGTTGGATGATGCAACGGATTTGGTCAATTCTGCCGGTTCGGAACTGGCAAGATCAGAAGAAAAGAAAAGGAAGAGTGACGGCACTGAGTTTACTCTTCCGCGCTTCAAAGTCAAATCTCGAAAACTAACTAGGTATGCACAAATGAAAGTGGTCGTATAAACGCATACCTTTAATAATTTCTTGATGATTTGTTGTTTTTTTTTGAACTTCCCTTCTTTGCTTTGTATAGGTCCTCTCGTGTTCCGGTCGTTTCCGACCAAACTCCTTCTGAGGACCAGGTACTTGAAGAGGTCCATGAGCAGACCATTTTCTAGGACAGAGTTCCTGAGGAAACAGTGGTCGGAGAAGCCCCCGAACAGGCGTCAGGGCCAATAGTCGAGTTGGAATCATTGGTGGTTCTAACTCTTTTTGCGGAGGTAGATGCCCCTAGAGGCCCTCAACAGGTTCCGACCATTGTTGGTAATTCTCCTCACCCTGACAAGTTCCCTTTTCACCCCCGATTCATCGAGGATAAGGAGCTTGACGAGGCATGGGGAAAAATATTGGATCATCAAATCAAAATGCATCCTGATTCAATATTTGGCGAATATAATGATTTGGCGATCCGGGTAAGTATCTACGACCAGTTTCATAGTCTCTCTAAAAAAAATCTTTTATAGAGAATTTTCTAAAGAGGAAAATGCTATTTGAGCAGCACACGGTCGAGAATTTTGCTGTGGTCGGAGGACTGACCCAGTGGATTATAAACTTGGAGCAGAAACACTCCGAATTAGAAAATAAGGACTTTCCCCTTAACCTTTTTCTTTCTTCAACGCTTCGCCCTTTGCTAATTATTCTCCCTTATTGTATTCGATAGATTTGGAGAAAATAAAAGAGGAGATCCTGGCTGAGAAAGCCAAGACAGCTCTGCTTGAAGAAGAAATCAAGGCTAAAGACCGATCGATCGCCGAAGCGACGACCAGCAAGGAAGAACTTAACAAGAAAATTGAAGGTAAGAGGTCGTAAACTTGACTTATTATCTTCCTCCAATTATTTTTGTGCTTATCACCTATTTTACTCTTGCAGAGCAAAAACAAGCTTTGGGCAGAGTAGAAAAGACTCTGAAATTTGAGCAAGACAAGGAGGCGGCTCTCGTTCGAAGCCTAGATGAAAAGACTCTATTTTTGAACAAGATGATCTTTGATATGGGATCAGGATCAAGCCTGCCTACCTTAAGAGATCCAGTAGAGAAAATGAACTACTTGGGTCAACTTCTAGAGGATCTTAATACTCTGCTCAAGACTACTCGGAAGAACTATACCAAGGCCATGAAAACAGGCATTGCTAGTGGAGTTAGTTTTGCTTTGGCAAAACTGAAAGCTTCCGACCCCTCCATTGATCTCCAAGTTGTTGAAGATGACTTCAACTGCCCACCTGAGGAGGCAACCAAGTTCATGGAAGAACTCAAGCCACTCGAAGATAAAGTTGTAGAGGAGATGGAGGTCGGATCTCCATCAAGCAGTAATTAGTTTCGGAATATTTCTAGAGTAGGCTCCTACAAAAAATGTAAAAATATTGAATATGTATAAAACTTACCTTTTATGTCATTAACAATGCCTTTGTTTATCCTGTTTGACTCTTTTTTTTTTAAAAAAAATTCTCATACACTTCCTAGTCCCCGACTGCTTTATAGTAGAAGAACTTTACTATACAAGCAGGTAGCCAAGAAAGAGAATGAAAGTCGAAACCATTGTTTTGAAGGTATGTGCCGATATGAAGTCAAAACTGATCGTATCAATACTAGGAAGTCATTGTGGTCGGAACCAGCCTATGACTTCGTTTAGTTATAGATCTTTGTTTGTCATGATCGAAATACCAATCAAAAGTTGTACATGGTCGGATAAAAGACCTTGTTATTTGACATAAGAAGAAATGCAAAAATGAATGCAACAAATTATAAGCAAACTTTGTTTATATCTATTATCCTAAAGTCTGGTCGGAAGGAATGCTTAGACCTGAAATCATATAACATATTTCGTGAAACGTATTCAAGCTCTCTATCCGACTGGTAGCGAGGATCGTAAGAAAAGAACCGTCGCTAGGAAGCTCCTTCCAGTGGGCAGGACCATGTGCGAAAAAGGAGAGACTTCGACTAGGAGGCTTTCCGTGTCCCGACCAGTAGCCAGACAAGAGCAGAGCAGAATCTTGAAATAATGAAATATAAATTTCATAATCTTAGGCATATCATTCAGTATGGAAAGTTATTTGTATGATGCTCTGATTACTCATATATTTCCTTAAGGAAAGAGTGTTGTCACGCGTGGAAAAATGCTCACGACTAGGACCAATATGGCGTATGACATAGAAGTCGTTGCCATAGAGTAACAGAGATCCTTGGAAAGGATATCGGAGAGAAAAATGTCTTCTCCGACCAGTTTAAATTAACAATCATGAACGACCAGCCTATAGGTATATATATAAGCAAGGTTACTTTTCTTAATGAATAAATGAATTTATTGAAATTGAAAGAATTGAAAGAATGTAAACAATAATTAAACATAGAACTTACGCAATTGATCAATGTTCCAAGAATTTGACAAAAATTGCCCATCAGACATAGCTAGTCGTACGAAACCTGGTCGGGTTACTTCGACCACAGTGTAAGGACCTTTCCACTTGGGAGAAAGTTTATTGCGATTTGCTTGGTTCTGAATTTTTCTAAGAACCAGATCACCTACTGCAAGGCTACGAGGTTGCACCTTACGACTATGGTACCTTCGCATGGCTTGTTGGTAGACTGCAGATCGTACAAGGGCTTGGTTTCGTCGTTCTTCAAGGAAATTGATATCGTCGAGTCTTCGTTCATTCTGATCGTTTTCGTTAAAATGATCAGTTCGAACAGAGCCAATTTTGAGTTCTGCAGGAAGCATGGCTTTCGCCCCATAAACCAAAAAGAATGTTGTTTCACCGGTCGCACGACTGGTCGTGGTTCGAACGGCCCATAATACAGACGGGAGTTCTTGAGCCCAAGCTCCTGACCGTTTGATTAACTGGTCGAATACTCGGCGTTTGATCCCTTGCATAATGGTACCATTAGCTCGCTCAACTGCTTCATTGCTCTGCGGATGAGCAACAGAAGCAAAATAAACTTTGACACCAAGTTCATCATAGAATTCTTGGAATTGACTGCTAGAGAACTGGGCACCATTATCTGTGATTATACGACTGGGTAAACCAAATCGTGTGATCACATTTTTCATGAGGAATCTCTTTGCGGTCTCAGTTGTTGTTTTAACAACCAGCTCGGCCTCGATCCATTTTGTAAACATGTCAATCATGACGAAAAGGAATTCGAAGCCCCTAGGTGCTCTTAGGAAAGGTCCCAGAATGTCCAGTCCCCAGGTTGCAAAAGGCTAAGAAAGATGAATTGTTTGTAAGGCTTGTGCCAGCTGATGTACTTGTCGGCTATGAAACTGACATTGTACGCACTTTGTCACAAGTCCTTTTGCATCATGAAGGGCAGTTGGCCAGTAGTATCCTTGCTTGAAGGCTTTACCGACCAGTGTTCTGTAGGAATGATGTGCTCCACAGACTCCTTCATGGATTTCGGTCAGCAACTTAATGCCACCCGCTTGAGATATGCATCTCATCAACACTCCATGAGATCCTCGTTTATACAAGGTACATTCAATTAGAGTGTATGATTTGGCTTTTCGTGCTATACGATCAGCCTCTACATCATCTTCCGGAATTATGTCATGCTGAAGATAACTGTAGATCGATGTCATCCAATCTCTACCTTGATCGTGATAGCGCCAACCGTCAACGACCTGTGGAGCATCCATGTTTCTTTGATCGGTTTGTTCGACCTGTAAAGAATCATGTATGTTCTCAGAAGGCTCGACTACCGAGGGTGAATCGAGTTGCTCGAGAAAACTCCGGGCGGGATGGTTGACCTCGTGGAGGCCATCCGTGCCAACTGGTCTGCTAGAAAGTTTTCCTTTCTAGGAATATGTTGAATCTGAAAACCGAAGAAGTGCTTTTCGAGTTTCCGTACTTCCTCCAGATAAGATGACATCTTGGTACTCGAGCATTGATACTCTTTCCCTACTTGATTCGCTACTAGTTGAGAATCGCCTTTCACTAGTTATCTGCGAATCCCGAGCGAACGAGCTGCTCGGAGTCCTGCCAGTAAATCTTCATATTCTACCATATTATTTGTGGCAAGAAAATTTAACTGCATGGCGTACTTAATGTGTTCGCCAGTAGGGGATATCAGGATCACTCCAGCCCCCGATCCTTTTAATATCAAGGAACCGTCAAAGTACATTGTCCAGTCCTCGTGGTGTTCGTACTCGGGCCCTTGGGTGGGTTTAGGGTTTGTCCATTCGGCAATGAATTCTGCTATTGCTTGGGACTTTATTGCTATTCGTGAAATGAAATGGAGGTCAAACGCCCCTAGCTCAACCGCCCATTTTGTTATTCGTCCTGATGATTCCCTATTTCCAAGGACTTGACCAAGGGGATATCCAGTCGGTACGACCACTTTGTGGGCCTGAAAGTAGTGCCTTAGCTTCCTTGAAGAGAGCCATAAGGAGACCATAGAGCAACTTTTGTACCTGTTGGCATCTTTCCTTTGGTCCATGCAAGACTTCGCTTACGTAATAAACTGGTCGTTGGATGTTATCCTTTTCTATGACCAGTACACCGCTTACTGTTTGTGGTGTTGCTGCTACGTACATTAGCAGTGTTTCTCCCGGTCTCGGAGAGACTAAGACCGGGGCACTTGTAAGATACTTTTTAAGTTTTTTAAAGGCATCGTTTGCCTCTCTAGTCCACTCGAAACTCCCATGTTTCCGAAGAAGTTTAAAAAAAGGTAATCCTTTTTCCCCTAACCTTGCTATGAAACGACTTAGCGCTGCCATACAGCCGGTTAGTTTTTGAACTTCCTTCTTCGTGGTCGGAGGATGCATCTGGTCGATGGCTGCTATTTTTACTGGGTTTGCTTCAATACCTCTAGCCGAGACTAGGAAACCGAGCAATTTTCCAGCAGAAACTCCGAACACACACTTCTTCGGATTCAACTTGAGATTATGCCTTCTCAAGTTGTTGAAAGTTTCGTGTAAGTCAGAGATGTGATTGCCCGCGTTGGTGGTCTTTACGACTAGATCGTCAACGTAAGCTTCAAGATTCCGACCTATTTGTGGACTAAAGGTTTTTTGCATCAACCTTTGAAACGTTGCACCAGCGTTTTTGAGACCAAATGGTATCTTAACATAATAATAAGTGTCATATGGAGTGATGAAGGAAGTTTTCTCCTCATCCTCTTTACACATACTAATCTGGTGGTACCCTGAATACGCATCTAGAAAACTTAGTAATTCGCACCCAGAGGTAGAATCTACCAGTTGATCAATGCGTGGAAGGGAAAAATCATCCTTCGGACAAGCTTTATTAATATCTGTAAAGTCGATACACATTCGCCATTTCCCATTATTCTTCATAACCATTACAGGGTTGGCGAGCCACTGAGGGTGGTTGACTTCACGGATGAATCCAGCCTTGAGAAGCTTGTCAATCTCTGACTGGATTGCCTTCTTCCGATTAGGTGCAAAACGCCGTAGCTTCTGCTTGATCGGTTTCTTATCAGGCTGGAGAGCTAGCCTGTGCTCGATCACCTCCCGGGGGACTCTGGGCATATCGGACGCCTGCCAGGCGAATACGTCCTAATTTGCTCGGAGGAAGGAGACGAGCAACTCTTCCTATTTAGGATCGAGTCCTGCTCCGACCAGAACCTTGCGAGCAGGTGGGCCAGCATTTTCTGGCCCAGGTAGTGACCTGGCGCTGTCCGGAGAAGCACCTTTGTCGAGTGATACCTCTTTTGACTGGTCGGAGGGTTTGGGCGTCACCTTCGGTCTCGAGTGTTTGGCCTGCTTGGTAGATGGATTAGCCTCCCTGGTCGGAAGTTCATCGACCAGTTCAAAGGATTTTCGATCACATACGTAAGCCATTTTTCGATCTCCCCGAATAGTGATGACTCCTTTTGGCCCCGGTATTTTCAAACTTTGATAACCGTAATACATGGCTATCAAGAACTTTGCTAATGCTAATCGACCAAGAATTCTGTTGTATGCGGATTCAAAGTTTACTACATCAAATGAAATTTTTTCCGTTCGAAAGTTATCAGGCCTTCCAAACGTAACCGGCAGGGAAACTTGTCCTATCGATTTAGCGGTGGAGTCAGGAACTATGCCATGAAAAGCATATTTCACTGGTTTCATCTTTGACATGGGGACCTGCATTTCTTCTAAAGCTCCCGAAAATAATATATTCAAAGAACTACCTCCATCTACTAAGACTCGATTAACCCTACAATTATTAATGGTTGGTTCAACAACAATAGGGAACCTACCTGGTCGAGTCGAAGGAATGGGGTAGTCGTCTTTGCTGAAGGAAATTGCCATGTCCGACCACTTCGATTGCTTGATAATGGTCAGAGATTTGACGAGGTTGACCTCCCGCTCCATGGCCTTCAGATGACGTTTGGATTCATATGAAGAAGATCCTCCAAAAATCATGTTGACTGTGTGTTGGGGATCCTGGTACTCCATCTCTTCGTCGCCATCCTTGTCCTTTTTGGAGCTCGTTTCTCTGGGTTCTTGTATTGCGGGAAATGGTCCTTCACCTGCATAGTAATCCTCCAGTTTCTTTTGCCAGACTCGACAGGTGCGCAGATCATGCCCTGCCTGCTGGTGAAGTGGACACCACTTCTTCTTTTTCTGGAATCCCTTGGTCGGAGCTTTCGTCTTGCCCCGACCGGTGTAGTCCTTCTTACCCTTCATGTATTTATTAGGAATGGCTAAGACTTCCTTGTCGTCGGGTCTGCGGATCTTCTTCTTCTTGAGAGACTTCTTATTCTTTTTCTCTGGTTTGTCTAGGCCGGGCTGACGAATCTTGTCTTTCCGATCAATGGCTTCGCACCACTCGATTGCTTCGCTAGCGGTGGCATACTTGTGGGCCATGTCAAAAAGCTCAACAGTTGTTCTTGGAGGGTTCATTGCTATGTCCTCCGTAAACCGCCGATTTCTTAGACCTGTTTTGAAAGCCTGAATAACAGATGACTCTGCGACCTCGGGTATAGAATTGTGAACCTGGCTGAACCTCTTGATGTATTGACGTAAAGTCTCATCAGAACCCTGCCGGATTCGGTGGAGATCATCCTCCTTCCTAGGGCGGTCGTACGCACCCTGAAAATTTGCAATTAGAAGATCACAGAGTTGCTCCCATGTATAGATTGATCCGACCGGTTGGTTCAACAACCACGACCGGGCAGACCCTTCGAGCACGGTGGGTAGATAGTTGGCCATCACATTCTCATCGCCTCTAGCAGCTCTGATGGCGGTGGTATATATTTGGAGAAATTACAATGGATTTTGAGTTCCATTGAACTTGTCAAAGTTGGCCGGTCGGAACCGGTTAGGCCAACGCATAGCTTGGAGCTCTGCAGAGAAGACTCGACAACCTGTGATTGATTCATGGCGCCTTCTCTGGGAGGGTGCCAGATTGTAATCGGTCGGAGACCGGTTCCTAAGATTGGAACGTTGGAACTCCGATGTGCCAATCCGGTCGTAGATATTGGTATGATGCCTTCGACCGCCTACTTGATTCAGACGATGTCGAAGATCGTCAGGTCCAAGCGGTGGTTCTTCTCGACGTGATGGGGGAGTGGCTTCCTGAAATAACCTTCTCCCCTTGTGACTCCTTGGTCGGAATCGTCGAAGAGGCCTTGGTATCGATTGTTTCCGAGCATGACCATGCTGTCCCCTGCTGAGGGAGGAACGCTGGGATGAAGTCATAGTTTGACTCCCTGAGACCCTCTACTCCCGGTATGCTTCCGTGCGCTGCATGGTCTGTTGAAGAATTTTGGATACTTGACCTACAAGCTGTACAAAACCTGGAGTTTCTGCTAAAGTAGGATCATAATTATTTAACATATCTTGAACACGTCGCAAGTTTTGTACAGTTACCGAAGGTCTCAGGGGGTTCATACTGGTCGTAGGTGTACGCAGACCTGAACCTTCCTCTAACCTTCGGATTTGATCATCCCTATCGCCACTCTAAGTGGGCAACGCCAAAGTAGTTAACCGATGGGCGTCGATCAACTCCGTGGACTCGGAAGTTGGTGCACGATGGCGGATCATCTCTAACAACACGTGATGGCGTGGTAGAGAATGTAGGACCGGGCAGGGTATCTTGATTTTCATCTCCGATCGCGTTGACTTCGTGCCTCCAGCACCGATCTTCCGATGAGCTTCCATTGTAACTAATGGAGAGCTTCTCAGTGCTTCTGCCAGAAGTTTCCACGACGGAGAGCGGTCGGAAATGAGTACATCCTGGGGTCTCCTCAGCCTGATTCGGCGAACTACCGATCGTATGCTGAGCGTGATCATCCCCACATGGCCTACGACCAGTGGAGGCTTCATCGATACTGTTACTAGATGTCGGTTGACTCCTGGAATTGCCAGAAGCCGTAGGAGAATATCTTTCAGCCATGATTTCATCGATGGTATAGAGATTTTCGAGTGGTGGTGCTGAAATTTCTTCACCTGTTTTGCCGGTCGGAAAGACCGGGCTTGAAGAGGTCCCCTGACATTCCGAGCTGATCGGAATGGCTGGTTCCTCTGATTGCGCCACCGGTAATGATGGCGCATCCTCGTCCATCTGGTCGACCTCGCTATCGTCGGCGACGTGCGAGCCGGCGGAGGAGGAAGAGGAGGAGGATATGCCATTTTCCTCCATGGCACGGATGCATCCTTCCATATCGAGGTCGGCGTAGTCCGCCAAGTCTAACCAATTCTCCTCATTCCAAACCCCGGGCATACTCGCATTAGCGATCGCAGGAATTTGGGCGAGGGTTTGTATGAGCGAAGAGTTTCTTCAGGAAACTTACGTCTTCTTCCCCACGGACGGCGCCAGCTGTCGACGATCGAGTCACCGATCTTATGAAATAAAAAGAGAAAAATGACGTGGAGGATCCCGGAAGAGAATGGGGGCTGCTCTTTATTAATATGAACTGGGATTACAAGACTTGACCAGGGACTATCTCTAATTACACCAAAATGTATTGAATGCTACTGCTTTGGCTTCTGAGTTGCCTTGCTTTGTGTGTCTTTTGTTGTTCACTCGTTCGTTTGTTGTCTGTCGTCTCGTCTTTTGCGTTCCACCATTAAATAACTCCCGAAGAGGCAGTAGTTACTCCTGGAGAAGGTGTCCCTGATGAAACGTTACGACTGGTCGGAGGTTTAAGGTAGTTAACAACGTGTTAACTACCTTGCGGTTAAGTGCTTGTGAGAAGCTTAACCATAAGGTGGTTTATTGTCAGTGTCTTGTATATCATCGCATGGTATGGAACGTTTTACACGTGTTCCATTCATCATACGGTTAAGGGTGCCTGTTCATAGCTTTTCCGAGCAGCTACCCGGTCGAAGCCTAGTCCGACTAGGGTACCCATCATGTAACCTCTGGAATTCTTACGACCAGCGAGGTCGTTAGCCTTAGGGGTTACGACCATGAAGACATATGGTCTTTTATGTATTAAATTAATACATAGAGGTTTTAATCCTCGTCACCATGTGCCACATGTTTCAAGGGGTGGCAATGACTCTACCTTATAAATTGCGCTCAAACCACTTGGCTAGGTGATATGAAACTAAACCACGAATACTTTAGAATTTAAGAAATGAATGTATCTTTACACTTATGGGTCCAATTCTAACAGAACATCGAACACTCATCCGATTCATTCTCCTTAACCAATTGAAAAGATGTGTGCTGGAACATCGTTCATAAACCCGTAGAACATTGGGAAGTAATACTTGGAACATTTTGTTTTATCCGTGGAACATATGTCTAATAATATTATTTAGTAAATCTAAATATATGTAAGTGAGTTCTATTTTTGAAGATCTCGGTGTGGTGTGAGGAACTGGTCGAAACGGATCGCATATTCGATTGCTCGGTTTAGAAGATACGAGTATTCGAAGTTTCCGATTGCAGAAAAAAAAGTAATTCGAACTTCGTGCGATGACGTGGACTGCTACTGCAGCGTTGCGCTATTGAGGCTAGTTGTCGTGGACTGGCCCGAAAGGGATGGGCTGCGCGCGTTTTTTTTGCCGCGCGGGTGGCATATAGACGCGGCCGTCCCGAGTCCTGCGGAAGTGATTTTGTACGGCTGTACTTGTGCACAAACGTGGACCAGGATAACGATGGGGTAATCCAGCCCGGCCCGGAGTAGCGATGGTCCCGCGGTGCCCGGCTTTTTCGGGCTGTCCCGCATCTAGACGCGATCGACACCGACAGCTTGACTGCCGCCGCCCGCATGGCAGGTAATATCTTGCAATTTTGCATCATTGCATGCAGGTTTTGAATTCTATACTCCGGAGTAATGTAGCCCAGCGTGCTAGCTCAGAGCGTAAGACAGCAACAGCGGCAAGAGGAATATCACTGAAGACGACAAAGTTTGCTCTTGTAGTTCAGTCGATGTCTCCTCTGTTCTGTTCTGTTCTGTAAAAGCAGTCAAGCTACGGCAAGGTATGTCGGCATGAGAAACGATCAAACGAGGTGTGTGGATGTATACGCTGCCGTAGAACCGTTTAACGCCTGGAACCTGGGACCGAAGCCAAGTACATGCAACTAATACTCGTCGTCTCCGACTCTCCAGGAAGCAAATCATAAGAGAAAAGACTGACGCGTTTTTCGCTCCAAGCAGAGGTTCCGAATTTCTTCACTTAAAGTAGTATGCCGTACTTATTTTGTGTTTTGTTTCTTGCTGTCAAGTTCTCATATGTAGTGTTACTTGGGTGTAATGACTAGTGATAAGGAAGTCTAAAACCAACTGTAGTTACACACTTACACAGATGGCCATTAGCTCAGATGAATGTTTATATCTTTTGCAGGTAGCGGATGTATGCCAAACAGCCCGCGAAACTTGCTATGTTTATACTGTTGGCATTGTTGCTGCTGCGCTATGGAGCTGGCAAAGTCCATTGCTCAACAGTTCATGAGAACAGCGTAGATCTGAAATCGCTGCTCGAATACGAGCAGGGCGTCACCAGCGATCCAAATGGAACCTTGAGCACTTGGAACACCACCGCGCACTTACTAAGGGCTTGTTTGGATATGGAGAAATTAGAACCAATCTCTTTAGATTAGAAGAAATTTTATTTTAAATTCTGAGTCAATCCGAAGAGACCGAGTCGGATCAAAATATATTAAACAAGCCCGTCGGTGGAACGGTGTCTCGTGCAGCTCGACACGGCCACAGCGCGTCACGGGGCTCAATCTCTGTTACCTTCCACTCAATCCAACAAGTATTCGATACAGGTAGCAGCAGTTTGAGGGGGATTAAGACTGGGAAGTAGAGGAGTCTGGGAAGGGAAGAACAGGGAAAGGGGAAAGTTCAGACGCAAGTATTCTGTTTTTACATCGGATAACATCTGTGAAAGTAAACCAACTCCTTAAGTATTGCTCCCTCTCGGAAGTGGCTGGGTCCATCGATCAGACTCCCGCGGAATGCAGCCTCTACGACATCCAATCGGCCTTCGGATAACGATCGGACGGTCTTCGGTGGCGCCTGCTCGCTAGCTCTCCTGATTGACAATGGGCCGGTTCTTGTACCTCGTCATCCACCGTCCCAGGCTGTGTAACAATCCCCCTTCCTTCAAATCCGGCTTGTCCCCAAGCCGGTGCCTGAGGAAATCTCGTTTGCAGCTCTTGTAGGTTCTCCCAAGTGGCACTAGCAGGTGAAGATCCCGTCCACTGCACTAGGACCTGTGTGCCCGAAGATGATGCTGCCTGGTGAAGACGACGCTGCAGCACTCGGTATGGTTCGCTTGTTTCCTGCGGTTCAGGCAAATTCGCTTGCGCCTCATCGTCAGGTGCTAGAGCCTTCTTGAGTTGGGACACATGAATAACCGGATGAATGCTGGAGGTTGAGGGAAATTTCAATTTGTACGTGACAGCGCCAACTCTTCGCTCCACCTGGAATGGACCGAAATACCGAAAAGCTAATTTATGGTTAGAGCGATGAGTAACAGAAGATTGTATATACGGCTGCAGCTTCAGATACACCCAATCGTTAGCCTCAGAGCTTCTCTCAGATCTATTCAGATCGGCTTGTGCCTTCATACGCTGATTTGCTCGGTTCAAATGTTGTCTTAGCAATTGTGTCATTAACTGCCGATTCAGCAGCCATTCTGAGAGATCAGCAGAAACACATGAAGATGAATCGATGACTCCAAAATGCCTTGGACTGTGCCCGTACAACACTTCAAAAGGGGACTTCTTCAAAGTAGTGTGGTAGGAGGTATTGTACCAAAATTCAGCAAGTGCTATCCAATCAAGCCACTTTGTCGGACAAGCATGAACGAAACAACGAAGATAAGTTTCCAAATATTGATTCACTCGTTCCGTTTGCCCGTCCGTTTGGGGGTGATAAGCGGAACTCATCCTCAATTGAGTGTGAGCTAATCGGAATAGTTCTCTCCACAACGTACTTGTAAAAATGCGATCTCTATCTGAAATAATGGATTGGGGCAGACCATGCAATTTGAAGACATTACTTATGAAGGATTGGGCGACTTGCAGCGCTGTGAATGGATGAGCCAAGGGTACAAAATGGGCATACTTGGAGAACTTATCCACCACCACTATTATACTGTTGTATGATGCTGATCTAGGTAATCTCTCGATAAAATCCATAGAGATTATCTGCTAAGCGTGTTCCGGCACGGGTAAGGGCTGTAAAAGACCGGGATATTTGATATGTTCTACTTTGGCTTGTTTATAAATTGAGCAATCGTCGACAAAAGCTTGAATATGCTTCCTCATCCCCGGCCATGCAAACAATTTCTTTGTCTTGTTATATGTTACTTCAATTTCGGAGTGCCCACCAAGTGCACTGGCGTGCATCGACTACAAAATTTTCTGCTGTAGTGTTGTGTTATAACCCACCCAAATGCGTCCCGAATACCAGAGGATCCCATCTTGCAACTGGAACTTGGGATGTGTAGAGCTTCCCACACTCAATTCCGACAACACTCGGCTGGTGTAAGTATCTTCTTTGTACCCAGCAACTAACTCAGTCAACCAAAGTGGTAAGCAAGTAGAGACTGCAAATAATATACCATCCTGTCCCGAAACTGTGGATACCATGGGGATATATCCATGATCTTAGGATGATGATACAATTGACAGTGGCATTTGTGGTTTGTCGATTCAAGCGTTTTCGGCAAAGTTTCTATTCTGTTAGGTTGCTGGCAGTCAGACCGGCATCTTGGGCGGTCAGACCGGCCAAGCCTTAAGCAAAATTCTGCCTAAGTCCCAAGGGCGGTCAGACCAGCCAGAACGGCGGTCTGACCGGAGTTTGTGCTGATTATTGATATTAGTTGTGAATTGTTTATGGGATACGTCATATCCATGTTTATTAATGCATATGTGTTGCATATTGCATGTTTTGGCTAACGTGGGTCAAGTTGTGAAGAACTTATTCCCGGATTCGTGTTTTCTTGTCTATTGCTGTGCAGGTGGCTTGGAGGTCAACGACGGTCAACGGCGAGGAGAACCGGGACTAAGCTTGGAGAGGGTCTAGAGGGTCTAGAGGGACTAATCTGCTATCTGTTTCTCAGCTGCTTGATGAGGGTCTAGAGGTGAAATTCAAGAGTGGTGAGTGTAGAGTTCTAGATTCCTCAGGTGAGCTTGTCTTTGAGATCTCTAGGTTTGAAAGGATTTTTTTGTGCTGATTTCAGTATCTCTTCTGCTTCTAGCCCTAGGTGTCTTGTAGCTTCTGACTCCCATGATCTAGTGTTGTGGCATCGTAGGCTTGGTCACATAGGCTTCGACCACTTGACTAGAGTCAGTAGCAAGGATTTGATTAGAGGTTTGCCTAGGCTGAAGGCTGTTAGAGACCTTGTGTGCACACCCTGTAGACATGGTAAGATAGTTTCTGCTTCTCATCCACCTCTTACTCTAGTGATGACTAATGGACCTGGTCAGCTCTTGTACTTAGACACAGTTGACCCTTCTAGAGTCCAGTCTGCAGGTGGGAAATGGTATGTGCTTGTGATTGTGGATGATTTCTCAAGGTATTCATGAGTTTATTTTCTAGTTTCTAAGGATGATGCTTTTGGCTATTTTAGAGAATTGGTCCTTAGACTTGCTATTGACCTTCCTAGAGCTTTGAGAGCCATTAGGAGTGACAATGGGACAGAATTCAAGAATTCTTCCTTTGCCACTTTCTGCACTGATAGGGGAATTGAGCACCAGTTTTCTTCACCTAGAGTTCTCCAGCAGAATGGTGTTGTAGAGAGGAAGAATAGGACCCTTGTAGAGATGGCTAGGACCATGCCAGATGAGCATTCCACACCTAGGAGGTTTTGGGCTGAGGCGATCTCTACTGCTTGCTATATCTCTAATAGGGTGTTCTTGAGATCTGTTATTGGTAAGACTTCTTTTGAGCTCAGATTTGGTCATAAGCCCAAAGTTTCTCATTTCAAGATTTTGGTTGCAAGTGCTTCATTCTTAAACATGGCAACCTTGATAAATTTGAATCTAGATGTTCTGATGGCATATTTCTTGGATATCCTGCTCATTCTCATGGCTATCGTGAATTTAATTTTGACACTAACAAAATTGTTGAGACTTGCGAAGTCACTTTTGATGAGGCTAGTCCTGTACTAGACCCGATGCTGCAGGTACACAGGTTCCTGATATTCGAGAAAGCATCTTCGTCGACGATGACTCTGAGGATGAGGACCCAATCCATCCTCCAATCACTTCTGAGATGGTTGGAGAGCCTGCTTCTACTACTCCAGCTTCAGCTGAGCAGCCTCCTCCTACCTTCACCGACGACCTGAGTGGTTCTGCTCCTACCTCCACAGTTCATGAGGTAGAGGCCACTTCTGCACCAGGACCGCCTCTTCACATTCAGCGACAACATCCTCCTGAGCAGATCATTGGGGATCTACATGAGCGAGTCACTCGCTCCAGGTTCATTTCTCCTGATTCTCATGCATATTCTGCTTTTGTTGCTTCTTTTCAACCCCGAGATGTCACCCATGCTCTTTCTGATGCCTCTTGGGTCAATGTCATGCATGAAGAACTTAAATTTTTTGAAAGAAACAAAGTCTGGACCTTAGTTGAACCTCCACCCAATCATAATATAATTGGAACAAAATGGATTTTCAAAAATAAGCAAAGTGAGGATGGGTTGGTAGTTCGCAATAAGGCTAGACTTGTAGCTTAAGGTTTTTCCCAGGTAGAAGGCTTAGATTTTGAGGAGACCTTTGCTCCTGTAGCTAGATTGGAAGCCATTCGCATTTTGCTAGCATTTGCGACATCTAAGGGCTTTAAGCTTTTTCAAATGGATGTCAAAAGTGCTTTCCTGAATGGTGTCATAGAAGAAGAGGTTTTTGTCAAGCAACCTCTTGGTTTTGAAAATCCCAAGTTCCCAAACCATGTTTTTAAACTCTCCAAAGCCTTGTATGGATTGAAGCAAGCCCCTAGAGCTTGGTATGATAGGCTTAAGAGTTTTCTGCTTAAAAATGATTTCAAAATGGGATTGGTTGATAAAACCTTGTTCACTCTCAGGCATGGCAGTGACTTTCTGTTGGTTCAGATTTATGTGGATGACATTATATTCGGTGGTTCCTCTCATGCTTTGGTGCCCAGATTTTTAGATTCTATGAGCAGGGAGTTCGAGATGAGCATGATGGGCGAATTGACTTTCTTTCTTGGTCTTCAAGTCAAGCAACTGAAAGAAGGTACCTTCATTCATCAAAGTAAGTACACAAAGGACCTTCTTCGGTGTTTCGACATGGGAAGCAGTAGGCCAATGTCTACTCTCATTGCTACATCCACCGTCTTTGGACCACGATGAGGATGGAGAGCTCAGGACCGAAGAGTACCGCACATGATCGGCTCCCTCCTCTACCTCACAGCCGAGGCCGGACATACAATTATTTGTGTGTCTGTGGCGCCGATTCGAGCTTCCTCGAGTCTCTCATCGTCAAGCAGTGCATTGCATATTCAGGTACCTCTAGGACACTCTTGACTTTGGATTTTGGTATTCTTCTGCTTCTGCTATCTCTATTCGGGCTTTTTCTGATGCTGATTTTGCGGGGTGTAGAGTGGATAGGAAGAATACTTCTGGCACTTGTCATTTCTTAGGCACATCTCTTATCTCTTGGTCATCTAGGAAACAGTCCTCTGTTGCACAGTCCACTGCCGAGGCCGAGTATGTAGCTGCAGCTAGTAGTTGCTCTCAGGTTCTCTGGATCTTATCTACTCTTCGGGACTATGGGTTGTCTTTGGATAGTGTTCCTCTTTTCTGTGACAACACTAGTGCCATAAACATTGCCAAAAACCCAGTGCAACATTCTAGGACTAAGCACATTGACGTAAGATATCATTTCCTTAGAGACCATATTGAGAAGGGTGATGTTGTGCTTCACTTTGTAGAGTCCGAGCAGCAGGTTGCGGATATCTTCACTAAAGCTCATGATTATTCTCATTTTGCTTCTTTGCGGGGAGAGTTGGGGGTTATTAGTTCTCTTGGCCTGCTTTGAGGGGGAGTTTGCTCTTTTTGCATTCATTTGTATCATAATGCATTTTTAAATCAGAAACTTGCATTGTAATATAAATCCTTGGAGCTTTGATTATTATCCTTGTATGACTTGATTTCATGCTTTATACCCTACCATGTCTTGTGCTAGTTTGCTAGACTTCTTTTATGGCTTTTTTATGTATAGCTTAGCTTTTGCCATGCTAGCTTTATTATCTGTGAGAAAATTGAATCAAAACATGAATTGTTGGATCTTGTGACTAATTTTGCTGTAGTGATCCTCTCATGATTCATGCCGTGTCATATAGGCTTAATTGAGGCGTAAC